>OX337234.1:585925-2985925 GCA_946965045.2 Epithemia pelagica | reverse complement strand
CGCGATTGGGATTGGGGGAGTCGGACTGTGCCACAGCAAGAAACGCATTGGAGGATCATCCGCATCATTTGTACTGGGGGTGGTACTACTACCGTCTTGTTGTGTCGAGGAAAACGACCGTCGTTGACATCGAAGGATCCAATCAAAGGGATCCTTCATCTCCGGTTCTTCTTCCTCTTGGACATGGATCAGGTCCTGTTGGACGCCACCAGCGTTATTTTTGTCATTTTTAGGTTCCATTTCTTCGTGAGCTTGTTCCAAAACACTTGTTGGAAGACCACCATGGTGGATTGAAACTTTGTGGTGAAAGTTGGGCGCACGGCGCACCCCGTATGGAGATAGTCGCTCCTAGGTCGCTTATCTTAAGTACTCCTTAGAGACACATACTAATTTTACCCGCTTGGGTGTATTCGATGGAAACGTCAACTCGGATGCGATGATGTCAGTCGCTGTCAATTAAGGGATCGGACTTCTTCAGGACGCCATCCGCGACTCCGTGACATCACACATACAGGAGGTGAGAGCGCGTCTGGATTCTTCCCTGGAGCAAAAAATAGGAAATAGGAACTCGACCAGACCATGGTGGTTCGACTGTGGACGCAAGACACAACTCCGGCAGGATCCAGCAGCGGCAGGGACACACCTCATCAGTTGGGAGGAGGAAGAGAAGGAGGAGGATCTGGAATTGGAACTGGAGGAAATGCGAGAGACTACGTCGACTCTGCCACTGGATCATCATCGTCGACGTTGTTGGGCATGTTTACCACCGGTGGCAACTACAACCACCACCAGACGACAGGACCATCCTCTTCATCGTCCCAGGAATCGGCAACCCCAGCTGGAAATTGGTTCTCCCCTTCGTCGTTTTCATTGAATACACTCTATGCCGATTCCACCTCAACCAACACCGCCACATCTTCTAATCCTTCCACCTCCTACGATCCGAATCCGTCTCATGTAGCTACTCGCACAACTACAACAACTACTACAGCAAGTGTCAGTCATTCGTCCACACCATTATCGATAGACGGCCATACCCTAAACACTCCAACAACGACGACTGATGCGCAGCAACCACAGCAATCCTACACATCCTGGTTTTCGGCTCCTTGGAATCAAGCCAATGAATCCTTGAATTATGCAGCCGAAGCCACCTATTCGACCTTGGCGGGAGCTGTCTCATCCTTTTACAAGGAATCCAACTATCATGATTATTCACCCATGGAATCGGCTCTCCCTCGATCCTCCAATGCCAGTTGGAGCAGTTCGAGCAGTTTGGAAGACTCCTCCGCCGATTTACCCTCCTCCTCCTCCATTATTGTCTCACTGCAACGACGCCAAGAACGTCAAGGACAACGCCAATTGCGACGACGAGCCACGTCTCGTACCAATCCCTCCAGCAGTAGTAGCAATCGAACGGGTCGACGGCCGAGTATCACGTTTGGAGGTGGCGGCAACAGCAGTAGTAGCAACACGGTCTTGGATTGGACCAGTACCTTGTTGCGAAATCCGTATCAATCCGTTCGAGGACGACATACAGCTCATCGGCATCAATCCATGTCTGCCATTCGATCCTTTATCAATCTTGTCCCCGACGTTCATCCACCTTTGGAAACCTCCCTATTTCAAGAACCAGAACAAGAAGAACCACGTTTCGCAAGGAATACCTCCACCTCCCTTCGGTCCGTGGCGGTACCTGGTCAATCGTCTTCCTTGCCGTCCCTTCCTAACAACAACAACAATCCTGTTACAGGAGGAGGAGGAGACAACAATCTCGAAACACCAGTGGGCTTGCCCCTGGGGGACGAAATGGGTACCGATCACGACCAGGAGACCACAAACACAACCACACCCAGTGGCTGGAAACGTAAAAGTAATAGTAGAGGTGGAACAACACATACATCCTCCTCGGTTCATCCTCCTCCACTACCACGAGAATCGTCTTCTTTGTTGACTGCTGCCGATGAAGGCAGTTGGTCGGAAGCTGAAAATGGGGGGGCCCAAGGCAGAAGAGAGAAGGGGAGGGGGAGGAGAGGAAGAAGAAGGGGAGGAAAAAGGGGAGAGTTTTGGCAGCTGGATTCCATCGTTCTGGTTCGATCGTTTCATTCGCATTTTCGAGGATTGTTGTGACATGTCGTAACATCACCTTTCATGTCCTCAGAGGGGGATCAGGCAGGTAAGTACGTGGAAGCATTTTTCCCCTTACAAGACCGGTAGCAACATTCTGTCTTTATTGGCCTCTCACCTTTAATTGTCTGTCGTTCAACAGGTTTGACTTGACACCCGAATTCCGCAAGAGCCTTGTCACTTTCCGGGTGCCCTTTCCATGTGCTACGGTGGCTAGAGAAGATATGGATGTCTCATAAATTCTGTTTTTCGTGTTTTTGTTACTAACTATCTTGTCGTGCTTGTTGTGTTCTTGGTCATTCAGGTATTCAGGTTGTTGGTCGATTCATGTTTTAAGTTCTTGTAATTGGAGCGATGATGGGGTATGCAGTGGTGGTAATGAAGGTGGTTTTTGGGTGGGTGGATTGGTTGTGATGGCTGGATGGCATCGCCATGTCTTTCGGTGTGCCATTGGATCTTCCTTCCTGTCGTCTCGACAAATGGACAGCCCGGATCAATCGAAGCCTCGGAAATTCCGCTTTGGACAGTCTTTGCTGTGTGGTGGTCGTCCCCTCTTGCCACTGTCGTAGTATTCTTTGTGCTTCACGCAACAAAACTGGATTTGAGTTTGTGGCGATGGACGATGAGGATAGCCGAACGGATGGCACGGGTACAAAGTTGGATGGAGTGGTGGTGGCGGCAACAGGTTGGAGTACTTGGCCATGGCAACAGGGAGTCCAAAGAATGGTGGACGATTGCATTGCTGTGCTGGTGGTGCATGGTGATTTGTTGTTTGTTTTGTTTGTTGCGTGTTGCTCTGCTGTGTTGCCGTATGCAACTGGGCCTGTTGTCGTGACAAAGAAGGTAAGCTTACCACTTCCCTTGTTGCATTTCCTGGTGTAGCTTCCATCTCACCAGTTTCTGTCTCATTCGTTTGCTGCTCTATGCGTTGCTTTTTGGATGGATTGTTGGATTCTGTTGTTGTGTTGTTGCCGGCTTTTCGTTTGTTTGCGTCCTTCGCAATCGGAACCGACTGTTCTGGTGCTACATCACCGCAACAACTGATGCTGTTGTCTATTTCTTCGGATATTTCTTCGATTTGGACGGTGCTCTTGGGTTGTTTCCGTCCTCTTTGGGGAAAATACGGATTCAAATAAATCTCGGCCATGGTTGGTGATGAAGCAGACACAACAACAGACGAGGAGGAAGCTGACGAAGCAAAGGGTGGAATGGAGCTGTCATGGGGCAATCTCTTGGCATTGCCCTGACACAACGAACACTGACAGCGATCATTGAGCGGATGCTTTGGCACGGTTTTGTCTCTTTCCATTTGTTGCTTGAGGTAAGTAGACAAAAATCGTTCTCCGTTGTCCTCTGGGATTTGTTCTATCTACGTTGGCGAATGGCCCACTAACACCAGTTGCCCTTGCCATTTTGTTTATAAATTCGAGTTGCAAGTGGTTGTCAAACGGCGCAACCGACTCCCATCCAGCTGGGATTTGCGCTCGCTCTGTTGGATTCATATCCAACAGAGCGAGCTTGTGTCAAATGGTACGATTGTACCTGGCAGTTCCGCACAAATTTAGTGCATCTGCCAATGACTCGCGCATCCCACAGTTCCCAAAATGAGCAAGGTTGTCGTGAAACGACTCCAACTTGCTCTCGCCACGGTAAGCACGAAACTCAGTGAGACCATGTTTTGCATTGCAATTCGGTGGCAACTCACAATACATCTCTTCGATTGGTTTTGGGTCGGCCAAAAACTGAGCCTTCTCTTTGCAATTCACCAGGGCATCGTGTGTTTCTGGAGTGAAGAGAGTCTGGCCCGACTTTGGGTCAAGACGGCCACGAGCAGCTGGTTGTCCATCTGAGGCGGTGACTTTGTACCTCACCTTGAATTCGTCGAGTTTCCCTTTGATGACTTCGGCCGAACGAATCCTTTTTCGTATGTATTTGTTGTATCGTTGAGCAAAGACTTTCGTTGCTCTCATCTCACAAATCTCTTCTTCTGTGTATTCCTTTCCCAACAATCCGGTCTTGAGGGCATGGATGACTTTCTGAAGGTCTTCATCGTGCTCTTCATAGATGCAAGCCTTCAAATCACGAAGTGCTTGCCCATGGTCGCAATGACGCTGTCGAAGCGTCTTTGTAATTCGCTGCAAAAAATGAAACAACCCCAACCTGCCAATCAACCGTGCTCCGAGTATCAGTTCCCAAAAGTCATCCTTGTGGGGCCAGGTATCGGAATACATAATTACGGGAGAAAACCCGATACGACGCGACAATTGCTCTGCTGCATGGGCAATCTCTTGCAGCTTTGTTGATTGCACCAAGACAAGACAGGCAATCTCGCCTGTCTCGGTGCAAACATCCCACAGGACCTTTGCCTTGCAACTGGAAAGGTAGTTCTTGACCACCTCCCAGGTGTGGTCCTGAGCAAACGATAATCTACACTTCACCATTTGTATTTCTCGCTGGTGTCGGTCAACATCGGATACTCCCCACCACACAGAGTCTGAGTAAGCACCCTGCTCGTATATCTGACGAAGGGTGTCCGCTTGAGGGGGATAAGACACGAGCCATTTGCCATCCTTCTTTGGATAAGGTTGGTCACTTGCTTGGTCTGTCGCTAGGAGCTCCGAGTAGAATCTCATAGTTTTGTCCATATAGCACTGGTTGATTGATTCATAGAGATATTCTGCACATAGAATTGCATTCCCATGAGTCACCATGAGCCGCTCCATGAGTCTCGTCGCGTCAGTCTTGAGGTGCGAGTTGCCGACCGCGTATTTCGGGTCGACTGGGTACGCCATGGCCATGTGGGGAGGAAGTTTCGCGAGAAATTGCGATTCGTTGCCTTGGTGATTGGCACCACATGCCGAGCACTTATAGTGCATCACGATCGCGTAGCTTGGGGGACCATTTATTCCGAATTGGGGGAAAAGCGACTTGTTCTTGGAGAAATTAGTCCGCGTCCGCTGGAGATTACCTCCACATGTAGGACAAAACAGTACTTGGTTTGGAAAAAAGAGTTCCCAATCTACTACATAGAGTTTCTGTCCCACAAACGAGTCGTACAAAGGACACGTGTTCCCAGAGCAAGCCGGTACACAAAACTCCATACCTTCGAAAAAAGCTTCTAGAACCGTTGTACTCCGCTTTGAACGAAGGCACGTGTCCTGAATAAGTGACGCGAGAGCCCGCATGGTCTTGGGAGCAATCGAACTCGCCTCAACCAGCATGTTTGTCCTATGTAGAATTTCTGTTTTGAAATTTTCGACCGACATGCGTGCACTCGTTGGTATGTGACTGTCACATGTTTTCCCAACCTTCCTTTCTACTGGCTTTTTCTTCGTCGCCAACGACTCCAACGTGAGCTTGCCCGTTGTCTTCACTTGTTTCGTCGTGTTGTTGCGAACAGAAAAAAAGGCACCCAGTGCCTCCTCACTGACATTGCCTGGGGTGAGTTGTTCTGTGCCATTCATTGGCCTATTGTTGTTCTTCTTGTGTTGTTTTGCTGCTTTGTCGAGCAGTCGTTGGATCTGGCCCTTCTCCTGTGTCTTTGCCTTGCCCTTTGTTGTTTTGTTGAGTGGACAGAGCATGTGGTGGGCTCTGTGTGGCTTGTTTTGTCCATTGTGGACAGCCCTGCAGACATAACAGTCTATGTGGGGCTCAAACTCCACTACTCCTGTCATGGTTTGGTTGCCCGAGCGTCGCTGCCCCTGTGGCACTGGCAAGCGACTGTAAATGTTCCCTCGTCGTTGGGATTGGGGGCCCATTGCCGCCCTTGCTGCAGCCTGTTGAGCAGCCCAAGATTGTGTTGTTTGGTGTGACCTACTAACCATCTTTTCTTTTACGTTTTCTACAGGTGTGTCATCGTCATCGACGAGATGAGATGGCCAGAAAAGTGGCCAATGTCTCATTGTCGTCTTTCCGAGATGAGACTTGGCGGCCGCGACCGACCGGATCGGCACTTGGAATCTCACTTGGTGAGATTTTCAAGCTGCCAATCCGTGTTTGGGGGGCGATGGGGGGACTGATTTTTGAAATGGTAAGACATGTCGTTATGAGTTTTCCTTTAAGTGTTTTGTGTGGAACGACATGGTCTCATCCAATCATATTGCTGCCTGAGCAAACTAACACCCCTTCCACGAAAATGGGGGGGGGGGCCCAAGGCAGAAGAGAGAAGGGAAAAAGGGGAGGGAAAAAAAGAGAGGAAGAAAAAAGGAAGAGATTCCCAACGTTCAAAATGGTAAGATTCTGTCGTTTTCTGCATCCTAGTCGGTTTCACTCTCATTGGCTGAATTACCATGTCTTGTCTAACCCTTGCATCTGGTTTAACTCTCTGTCATGAGGGGCGAAGGCACCTCCCCTTCAATCACCATAAATGATTTTGGTCTTAGTTCAGAAATTTCTGTGCTTACATCAGTGGTCAACGCTCGACAAACGTACAAGACGTCTGTCCATGGTAAGCTTCATGTGTGCTCTGTACGTCGATCGTTGACACAAAAATCTACCGAAAGATCGCTCTCATAATTTTTGAACAGGCATGTTTCTAACTCATTCTTCATCTTATGTTTTAGTTCTTCTTATTTCAGGTATACGGGTCGTCTCATCCTAATTTAGTTCTTCTTATTTCAGGTATACGGGTCGTCTCATCCTAATGGTTTTGTGTCTTTTTCTTCTTTGTGGTGTGGTGCATGGGTTTGGTGTGATGGATTTCTTGGTTTTCCTTTTTGTGCTTGAGCCACATCCGCCATGATATTTCGGTGATGTGGCTGGATCCTCCTTCCTGCCAGCAACGGCAAAATGGACAAGCCATTGCCATGGACAATCCGTCAAGGCTTCTTGGTATTTTTGTTGGGGCAGTCTTTGTTGTGATGAGGTCTCCCACGCTTTCCATTCTCGAAGTATTCAAAATACTTCGGACAACAGAATTGCCGTTGGTTTCGTGGGGTTGGCCGCATCCAAGTTGTGGTCGCGGCATGGTGCTGCTGTTGAACTAAATTTGGCATCAGCAACGACAGAGCCAAAAGTGTTTGAGCCAATGGCCCACTTGCTTGGCTTGTTGTCATTGTTGTAAGTTCTTGTTGTGCATGTGTTGTGTTTGTGGTTGTGATTCTTGCTGGTGTGCTGGTGATTCTGTCGTTCTTGTTGACTGTTCCAAAACCAGAGCTGAATCGTGCACTATTTAGTTGTTGCATAATCTCACGCCTATGTTGTGCTCTTTCTTGTTCTTGTTGATTCTCTTCTCTCATTCGCTTCTTTGTTTGACTGGTGCTACTTTCTTGGTGACGTGCTTCCCCAGCCTGTTCTTGTTGTTGTGCTTGTGGAACCAGCGGCCGAGTCTCACTTGGTTCTTGCTCACCCACATTCTTGATGTAAGTACTCTCCTCCTGTCGAGGCTCACTGTCACCAGATTCCATTGTTGTTATCGTCTCCTTCTCACTGGCATTTTGGTTTTTCTGTACATGCTGCTCTTTTTCGGATTCGACTGCTGTTGGATTTCCCACAATCGGAACACACAACAACCCCTCACTCTGATTGTTTGGACTGCTTTTGGGGGAATTGCCGTCCTCACTCTCATTTTTCTCATTCTCCTCTCTCTTGTCATGCTCATTGTCTCGGTTTGTTTCATCACTGTTATTTGATGGTGTCCTCTTTCGGTACGGGTTAACAATCATCCCCTGTACTGTTTGGACTGGTGGTAGTGTTGAAAGAGTAGGTGCTGGTGGTGGGTGAAAGGACTTGTCATGGGGAAGGCGCACAACAGACTTGGCACACAAGCAACACTGACAGCGGTCATTGAGTGGATGCTTCGGAATCTCCAATTTCCGTCTGCTCTGTTGTGCCAAGTATTCCGAAAAAAAGCGTTCACCAGTGTCTTCTGGTAAGTTTTCAACCCATTGAAATTGTTGTTGCGATCCAGAACTCACAGCCATTTCATTGATGAATCGCAGTTCAGTGTGGTTCCAATAAGGAACCACACATTCCCATCCGGCTGGAACAAGAGATCGCTCATCAAGAGTCATTGCAAGCAATCGATGCTTGAATCGAATGGTAAGATTGTAATGCGCTGTTCCCTGTAGGTTAAGATTGTCTGCAAGGCTCTCACGCATTCCACAATTTGCAAAGTTTGCCAGGTTGTCGTGGAAGCTCTCCAACTTGGATTCCCCTCTGACTGCAATGTATTCAGGTAAGGAGTGGCGTGAATTCTTGTTGGCTGCAACTGTCAAATACATGTCTTCAAGTGGTAGTGGATCTGACAAATACACTGCCTTTTGTTTGCAATTTTCTATCGCGAGATGAGTATCCTCCGTAAATAGAGGTTGATTTGTCCGCGGATCTCGTCGACCTCTTGCTGATGGCTTGCCTGGTGAGGCAGTGACCTTATAGGTCACTTTGAATTCTTCCAGCTTCGCAATGATGACTTCTTTCGAGCGGATCATTTTTCGTATGTACTTTCCATACCTTCGTCCAAACTCTGGAGTGTCGAGCAGATCCTGTATCTCACCCTCAGTGTATTGTTTCTTGCTACTTGACATTTTTCCTTCTTTCAGCGCTTGAAGGACATTATTCATATCCTCATCATTATACTCATACAGGGCCATTTTGAGATCACGGAGTGCTCGCCCATAATCAATGTGTCTTGGTCGCAGAGTCTTCACAATTCTCTGCAGGAAATGAAACAGGCCGAGGCAACCCTTCACCTCGTCACCCCAAATCAAGACCCAGAAGTCAATGGAAGAAGGCCATGTATCAGTATACATGGCCTTCGGACAAAACCATGGCCGACGAGCAAGCTGTTCGACAGCATGGCTCACCTCCTGGATTTTGGTATTTTCAACGAGAATAGCACAGGCGATCTCACCTTTTTCGTTGGCTACGTCAAACAGGGCCTTTGCCTTACAGGCTGAGGGATAGTTTTTCACTGTCTGGTGAGTATGATCATTCGCAAATGTTCGTTCGCATCTCACCATTTGCATTTCTCTCGTGTGTCTATCATGATCCGACAGACCCCACCAATTCCAATTGGAACTAGCCGCATCGTCATACAGCTGACGGATGGTGTCACCTTGTGGAGGGAAGTTGACCAGCCACTCGCCATCCTTTTTGGGATAGTCCTCACTTTTTTGGCCAGTGGATGCACAGAATGAATAGTACCTTGTTTGTCTGTCTTTGTAGTCTGTATTGATACCACTGTAGATCATTCTAGAAAAATAATCTCCATTGCCGTAGGTCAGCATAGAGTGTTCTAGCATGTGGGTAGCATCTCGAGTAAGATGTGCCATCCCACGAGCGTACTTTGGCTCCACAGGGTATGCCATGGCCATCCAAGGTGGGAGTTTTGCTAAAAATCGTCCTTCATTCCCTTGGAAGCATGTTTTACATGCCGAGCACCTATAGTGCATGACAATGGCGTATCTTGGGGGACCAGAGCTTCCGAATAGGGGGAAAAGACACTTGTTTTTGGAGAAATTACTCCGTGTCCGATGGAGTTTACCATTGCATAGAGGGCAAAAGAGTACTTCTCCAGGAAAAAAGAGTTCCCAATCCACAACCAAGAGTTTCTGGCGAGAAAACGAGTCGTACAAAGCACACGTGTTGGTAGCGCAGGCCGGTACACAAAACTCCATACCGTCAAAGAAGTTTGATAGCACACTCGTATCACGCTTTGTCCCCAGGCACGCTTCTTGCATAAATGAGGCAAGCGCATGCATTGTCTTGGGACACGTGATACCGTTGAATGTACCATGTGTAACCCTATGTAATATTTCCTTTTTGAAATTTTCAGCCGACATGCGCAGCTCTGTCACTGTCACACTTTGACCGTTGCTGATTTCGCCCATTCTCCCTTCTGCCAACTTCTCACCTGTCAACGACTCTAGAGTGAGTTTTCCTGGGTTCAACACTTTTTTGGCCGTATTGGGACGCGGCTTCATGAAGTCCTCCCAGTCCTCCATGGTGATCCCTGGTCTGTGCTTTTCAGCTTCAGACAATGGTTGTTTGTTGTTTCTTTCCCTCTCCTTCGCTGCTTTATCCACCAGTCTCTTGATCTGTCCCAGTTCGTTTGTCTTGTGTGGTTTTCCCTTTGTTTTGGTGTTGAGTGGACAGAGCATGTGGTGGGATCTGTGTGGTTTGGGGAGGTTGTTGTGTTTGGCTCTACACACACAACAATCAATCTCTTGTTGAAACTCCACGACTCCGGTAAGTGTTTGATAACCAGAGCGTCGTTGTCCGTGTCGAACAGGGAGTCGACTATACAAGTTGCCCAGTCGTTGCGACTGGGGACCCATTGCTGCTCTTGCAGCACTTTGTGCTGCTGCAAATGATTGCACAGCACCAGAGGATGACCTACTAACCATCTTTATTCGATTACGTTGTCTACAGGTCTGAGATGGCCAGAAAGTGGTCAATGTCTCGTTGTCGTCTTGTGTTGTGTCGACAATGGCGCGAGCAACCGCCTCGATCGGCTGATGGAATCCAACTTGGAGGTTTTTTTGGTTTTTTTCTTGCTGCCAATCCGTGATTCGGGGCCTTCGTGGGATTGGTTTTAAATCGAGGTAAGACATTTTTAACTTGTTTTTCGTTAAGTGTTTAATTGTTGTGTGACATGTCTAACCCAATCATATTGCTGCCTTGGAAAACTAACACCCCCTGAATGAAAATAGGGGGGGAGAAGGCAGAGGAGAGGGGGAGAGGAGGGGGAGAGAGAAGGAGAGAAGAAGGAGATTCCGTAAGTCAGATTCCTTCATGAAATCGATCCGCGTATTGCTCGCAGTCTCACGTTTGTTTCCTCTGACGTATGAAATGTTCTAGGAAGCTCCAAGCTTCCCTCAGAGGGGAGAAGGCACTTCCCCTCCAAAACGATTAAGCCCTTCATGTCGTTTCAGCACCTTTTTGTTATTGAAACGACATTCTACACTGGTACAATCCTCCCGACCATCCGATGACCTTTCACGTGGTTCTACGTAGCATGTGATGAGGCGTATCCAGTCTGTGCTTCGCATCACGATCGGAACTGCTTGCACCTCGCACAAGATCTTGACATAATTTTTTTTGCTACGATGTTACTCACTACGAATTTTTCTTTTTGTTGTTTGTCATGCAGGTATTCAGGTCAATCAAGAGAATGAAGATGGTGCCTTGTTCAAGGCTCGTTTGGGGCAGCGTCGGTCATGGGGTGGACGTCCTTTCCCTCGTTCTACGCAGTACTTCATGTACTTGACGCAACAGAACTGGGTTTGGACACGAGGTGGTGGTCCGAAGGGAGGAACGGTGGGCATACATTGCGGGACGGATTGAAGACCACCCCAGCCATGGGGATTGCTGTGGAATGCAAAGGGGTATTGCTGTTGATCGGGGAGTGTTGTTGGCCGTTGCTGATTTTGCTTGTACGGGTTGACAGGTTGGTTTTTCTGTCTTGTTGTCGTTGTTGTTGTTGTCGATTGCAGTACCACCAACCCATTTGCTGTTGTTGCCATTGCAGGTGTGCTGTTTGCTGCATTTTGAGGCTCTTTGTGTTGTTGTTGTTGATCCTGCACTGTCGCTGCTGATTGATTTGTTGCTGCCATCGTTGTTGTTGGTAAGGCTTCGCTGTTGTTTGTAACCTTTTGCTTTTTGTTGCTGATGTTGTTCTCATCCAAATCGTCGCTCTCTTTTTCTTCTCCCTCTCTTTCCTTTCTCTTATTGCTACTGATTGCCTGTGCTTGTGCTGTTTCTTGTTGTTGTGTCTGTTGTTGTGTTTCTTGCCGTGTCTGTTGTTGTGTTTCTGGCTGTGTCTGTGGTTGTTGTATTTGTTGGATTTCATCTTCGACCTCTGACTCCTCCTCTGCCAAACCCAACAATGGAATGGACGTGTCATGCGGCAACCTCTTCTTGTTGCTCGCACATTTTCGGCACTGGCATCGATCGTTGAGTGGATGCTTTGGAACTTGTTGTGTGATTTCTTTTCTCGTTTCCAGGTACTCGGAGAAAAACCGTTCTCCCGTATCTTCTGGAAGCTTCTCAACCTCTGGAAAGGGAGGACGAGAAGCTCCAGACATCGAGGCAAGTATATTGATCATGTTTGTTTTGCATGCGTTACCAAAACTCACCACCATTTCCCATCCTGCAGGCACCACTGAACGTTCTTCTTGAGACTTCGTCATGATTCTCATCTTGTGACGAATTGCCCTGTTAAACTGGGCCGTGCCTGCCAAATTCAAAGCATCTGCGAGAGTTTCTCGCATGCCACAGTTGGCAAAATGCGTCAAATTGTCATGAAAGCTCTCGAGCTTACTCTCTCCTCTCAAAGGTACGTACTCCACTAGCTGGTTGCTTGATCTTGGTGATGGAGGTATCTCACGATACATTTTCTCCACGGGCAAGGGATCAGCAAGGAACTTTGCCTTCTCTTTACAGTTTTCCAGTGCTTGATGTGTTTCGGCCGTAAAAAGAGGTTGATTGGAGTGTGGATCCAATCGGCCTCGTGCTGGTGGCTTGCCAGGAGTGGAAGTGCACTTGTATTTGCACTTCCACTCCTCCAAGTTGAGGACAATCGTATCGCCACCCCGAATAATCTTCCGTAAGTGCTTTGAGTACCTCTGTCGAAAGGTCTTTGTTCCCATCATTTCACTGATCTCTTCGTCTGTGTATTGTTTCTTGGAGCTTGACATGGTTCCATTTTTCAAAGAACCAACAAGTTTCTCCAAGTCTTCAGGATGGTACTCGTAGATTGCATCCAACAATTCCTTCATGGCTATCCCAAAGTCAATGTGCCGTTGTCTGAGCGTCTTGGTGATCCTCTGTATGAAATGGAAAAGGCCAAGACGGCCCTCCAAGTCATCAACCAACAACAACCAAAAATCCTTGCCACAAGGCCATGTGTCAGAGTACATGGCCTTGGGGCAAAACCCGGTACGTCTCAGCACTTGTTCCGCAGCATGTGCAAACTCGAGTGCTGATGTGTCGTGCACTAACACTGCACAAGCAATTTCTCCTGTCTCTGTTGCCATGGTCCACATTGCAGCTGCATTGAGGCGTCTTGGATAATTTTTCACTACCTGGTGGGTGTGGTCGTGAGCAAACATGTGCTGGCATCTAACCCCTTGAATCTCTCTTGTGTTTCTCTCATTATCAGACACCATCCAGGGTTGCCACTCGGAGCTTGCTCCATCATCATATAGCTGGCGGATTGTCTCGCCTAAAGGTGGGTAGCGAACCAGAAACTCACCATCCTTTTGCACGTAGTCTTCTGATTCTTTTCCTGTAGCAGCACAATAAGAATAGTATCTCATTGTCTTGTCTTCATAGTAGGTGTTGATTCCTTCATAAAGCATCCGACTAATGTAATCCCCATTGCCATAGGTTACCATTGATGCTTCCATAATCCTCGTAGCATCTTTAGCTAGATGCGATGTTCCTCTAGCATACTTGGATTCCACTGGGTAACACATAGCCATGTAGGGAGGCAGTCGTGCGAGCAATTCTCCATCATTCGCATAGAAGGCAGCCGAGCACCCGGCACACTTGTATCCCATAAGTATTGCATACTTTGGGGGACCAGACATGGCGAAAATGGGGAAAAGGGACTTGTTTTTTGAAAAGTTCGATCGCGTACGCTGGAGATTACCCCGGCAACGAGGACAACGCAAGTGGTGACTGGGGAAAAACAGCTCCCAATCAACAACCAGGAGTTCCTGTCCCACAATCGAGTCGTACAAAGCACTCGTGTTGTCGGCAATGGGGGGTACAGTAACGGTAATATTAGTGAAGAAAGGTTTCAAATTCTCAACACAACGCTTAGAACCAAGGCACGTGTCGGTCACATAACTCGCCAACGCATGCACAGCACGTGGGACATGCACCTCCGTAGGTACTGCTGTCACACGCATAATTACCTCAAACTTGAAATCTTCGGCTGTTGGAACATACACGCCTTCCTCGCCACCAACGGTAGAACTTTCCGTTGCCGTAGTCTCCGTAGTTGATTGTGTTTTTTCATTTTCAGCGTCTCTTGTCGTTGCTTTTTTCGACGAGCAATTTGGACGATGCTCCATGAAAGTGTTGAGTGCCTCCTGTGTGACATTGGAGGCGGACAATCTCTCTGCACTGGTAAGTTGCTTGCGGATTGCTTTGGCATGGGCAGCCTGGGCCTTTTCTGAGGCCACTACCTCTGCTCCTCTTCCATCGTTCATTCCCTTGCCCCTTGTTGTTGTGTTTTTGCTGCATCTGGGGTGGTGAGGGCGATGAGGGATGGCCATTCCTCTTGCCTTGGCCCTGCAGATGGGGCAGTCAATGTCGGACTCAAAGATGACCGAAAGGTCCATCTTTCTCCAACCTGAACGCTTCTTCCAACTCTTCTTTGGCCAACGAGAGTACTGATTTCCGTATCGTTGCGACTGTGGCCCCATGGCCTTGGCCGCTGTGAATTGTGCTGCAGAACTCATGATCTCTATTTGTTATTCTAACTTATTGAAGTGTATCCTCTTTTCCAGGCTTCTGACCATGCTCAAAAGGGTCATAAGATGGTCAGAAGAGGACTTGTCGCAATGGTCGACTTGGCCATGCCATGGGCGACCGTGAAGGACCGACCGGATCGGCTGATGGAATCTTCCCTCCATGTTTTTTGTCCGTGATTCGATGGGTTCCCGGGACACGGTAAGACACCTGTAACGACATTTGTTTCCTAAGTGATTTTTTGTGAAACGACATTTCTAACCCAATCATATTGCTGCCTTTTGAAACTAACACCCCCTCGAATAGTGGTTCCCTTTCCATCAGGCCACAACAACAGCAACGCATTCTGATCCAGGGAATCCAGAACGCCATGGCCAATAACGAGGTGTGGGTAAGATGGAAGGACTCTTCTGATGACTGGTTATTTGATACTGTCACGGATCTGAAAGATGATGCGGAAATCAAGGACCTGCGTAAAGCGTTTGTGAGGCAACAAAACCTTCAAGGTCAGCTTTCACCGGCAGAGGTACAAGTTCGCGAAACAACCGTCCATGGTGAGGACCGTCTCAAGGCGAGCAGCCCATTGGTGACCTATTTTGTGCCTCCCACAGGTTGTGTTCCGGAGCCCGGAAAAAGCGAGGATACTGCTTTGTTTCTGACCGTTCCGCGGATTGCTGCTAGAGCCGCGGCTCATCCGCCCGCCGTGTACTTCGTAGGATTGAAGATACGACAAGCCAAGCAGTCGAAGGGAGCAAGGGGAAATGTCTACAAGTTGTTGGAGCAACACAACGGGCGTTTCTCTCAAGCGGAAGGAGTTTTAGTGAGGTATGAAAATGACGATCTTGTGGCTACAGCCTACTTTATGAACGATGACTCCGCAAGTGCGTTTCAGACCGCTATAAACGCATGGGAAATTCACAAAGACCTCCTTCACTTGGATGGGATTGAACTGGATCCCATCACTCCAAAGGCAGTGCCAGCCCCACGTGATCTCCAGCGCATTCGATTGCAAGACTATCACCCGCAAGATTTTGAGTCGCCATGTCAGTCCCTGGATCAATTGCATTCATACCGGCTCTCCGTGCCTGTCACAGAGCCAGTAGAACCAACTACGGATCTAGCTCGCTATCAGAGCATTGATAAGCCCTTTCCTCATATTGCACACTATAAGTGTCATTTGAAAGATAAGGCCATGTTCAAGAAATTTCAAAACGACGAAAACAACATGGTGGCTGCTAGCTGGATGTTTCATCAACAACTAGACGGCCTCAACGTCCCGGAAGGAATACCGTTAGTGGCTTTGTCTGTGAGCGAGGTGTCTGAAGACCGCGTGGCAGATCATGGGAATCGATACCGCGTCGTCCTCCGACTCACGTTTTACTACCAAGAGCTTGCAACCGTGTTTGCGGCCATGAACGGGGCACAAAAGGTTGCCAACGATGCATGGACTTCTGTGGTCTATGTCACCGACAAAGCAATCTTCCAGGAATGCATTGAATGGAAATTACAAGACACCAACAAAAAATGGGCTGCTCACAAGTCTTTCCTCGAGCGAGAATAACGTTACGACTCACAGCGCTGTTACTTGTCCGATTCCTGGTGGGCTTAAGAGTCGGCGGGCTGACGGTTCCGTTCGATACATTTGCCGAGTTTAGTCCGACCTCCCATTGTGGACGTCATCTGTTGTACATGGAATTCGTTTGGACATGCGGGACTCTATTGCTGCCCGCTTTGGCATGGTTGAGTCTGGGAAACGATGGACAGCTTGGGAATTGGCACCAATGTGTGATACTTTGTGCCATTCCTTGCTTGGTGTCGACTGTGTTGGGTTTCCTTTCTGTGACCGAGTCGCCCAGGTGGCGATTGACGCGAGGTGAACATATGATCGAGCGCTTATGTCTTGCACGATGCAGCTGTTGGAAACGGAATGGATCCTGCATCCGACTTTTCAACAGGTACGAAAATACAACAAGATGAACTCCATCATGAATCCCGTCACCCTGTCATATGGACAATGTTTGTTTCGCCTAGATTCATCGCATTGTTTACAATTTGGTTTGGGAAATCGTTCTGCTATTACGACAACAATTTAGGGAAGCTAAGGTAGTCTGACGTTACCAATCAATTCTACTAGGTAGATGGACAGAAGCATTCGATGGTGTTATAGAGTCCGGTGTATAGCGTTAAAACGGGTTGGGAGGGTCCGTGGCGGATGCACTTGGCCTCACTTGTGAAGGCGTGCCACTCTACAACTATACACTATACACATCTATTCCAAAGAGAAGTAGTAGGGACAGGGAGAGAGAGTCTCTCGTATGCCATTATGCTTCTCTTGTGTTTGTTGTATCATCCTAAAGATGGTATCTCTCTTCATGGCAAAATGTCTCCCTTGGCATCGGCACACCACGTTCGTTGGTGATCACGAACCGGTTTCAACAAGCAATGGACATGCTCTCCGGTGCAGTCCAAGGCCATGGTTCCCGTTTGATCCAATTCGTTGGCCAATTGATCTCCATAGCCATGAAAAAAGACAAAGGCACCCGGTCCGTAGACGGCAGTGTATTTGCGCGCTGTGGCCAACAAACATCCCACCGCACTGTTGTTGTCATGATCAATGGTGGAGGCTCCATAAAACATTTTGGCATCGATCCAACAAACAGATCGTCGCTGAATTGTACGAATTTGAGAAGTATTCTTCAGAGTCCGTTGGCGTTTGCGACTCCCTCGGTCATTTTTATTCTTCTTGTACACAAAGGTCTCAATGACCATTTCCTGGTGCAACACAAAGTCGGGTGTCGGAGGAAAGGGTCGTTGACCTCGGTGTTGTTGAATGTGACGTTTGATTTCGGCTTCAGAATAAAAGGGAACATCTTGTCGTTGCAACAACTCGTGAATCACTCCTTCAAACCGACGGGAAGATTCTAGAATCTCGTCTTCCCTCCCCAATCTTAAAGCCGGCATGTTCTTGTAGGGGTTGAATTGTTTCATGACATGTCGTCGTAAGGAGAGGGCGAGTTCTACAGATACACCATGTTGATCACACAAGCGACGAACTTGGTTCTTTCTCCAATCGGGTTGCGACTTCATCATGCCTCGTTCCTTGGCACCATATCGAATCAATTGCTTGCCAGCCAACAAGGCCTGTTCGGTCGCGATTGGGATTGGGGGAGTCGGACTGTGCCACAGCAAGACACGCATTGGAGGATCATCCGCATCATTTGTACTGGGGGTGGTACTACTACCGTCTTGTTGTGTCGAGGAAAACGACCGTCGTTGACATCGAAGGATCCAATCAAAGGGATCCTTCATCTCCGGTTCTTCTTCCTCTTGGACATGGATCAGGTCCTGTTGGACGCCACCAGCGTTATTTTTGTCATTTTTAGGTTCCATTTCTTCGTGAGCTTGTTCCAAAACACTTGTTGGAAGACCACCATGGTGGATTGAAACTTTGTGGTGAAAGTTGGGCGCACGGCGCACCCCGTATGGAGATAGTCGCTCCTAGGTCGCTTATCTTAAGTACTCCTTAGAGACACATACTAATTTTACCCGCTTGGGTGTATTCGATGGAAACGTCAACTCGGATGCGATGATGTCAGTCGCTGTCAATTAAGGGATCGGACTTCTTCAGGACGCCATCCGCGACTCCGTGACATCACACATACAGGAGGTGAGAGCGCGTCTGGATTCTTCCCTGGAGCAAAAAATAGGAAATAGGAACTCGACCAGACCATGGTGGTTCGACTGTGGACGCAAGACACAACTCCGGCAGGATCCAGCAGCGGCAGGGACACACCTCATCAGTTGGGAGGAGGAAGAGAAGGAGGAGGATCTGGAATTGGAACTGGAGGAAATGCGAGAGACTACGTCGACTCTGCCACTGGATCATCATCGTCGACGTTGTCGGGCATGTTTACCACCGGTGGCAACTACAACCACCACCAGACGACAGGACCATCCTCTTCATCGTCCCAGGAATCGGCAACCCCAGCTGGAAATTGGTTCTCCCCTTCGTCGTTTTCATTGAATACACTCTATGCCGATTCCACCTCAACCAACACCGCCACATCTTCTAATCCTTCCACCTCCTACGATCCGAATCCGTCTCATGTAGCTACTCGCACAACTACAACAACTACTACAGCAAGTGTCAGTCATTCGTCCACACCATTATCGATAGACGGCCATACCCTAAACACTCCAACAACGACGACTGATGCGCAGCAACCACAGCAATCCTACACATCCTGGTTTTCGGCTCCTTGGAATCAAGCCAATGAATCCTTGAATTATGCAGCCGAAGCCACCTATTCGACCTTGGCGGGAGCTGTCTCATCCTTTTACAAGGAATCCAACTATCATGATTATTCACCCATGGAATCGGCTCTCCCTCGATCCTCCAATGCCAGTTGGAGCAGTTCGAGCAGTTTGGAAGACTCCTCCGCCGATTTACCCTCCTCCTCCTCCATTATTGTCTCACTGCAACGACGCCAAGAACGTCAAGGACAACGCCAATTGCGACGACGAGCCACGTCTCGTACCAATCCCTCCAGCAGTAGTAGCAATCGAACGGGTCGACGGCCGAGTATCACGTTTGGAGGTGGCGGCAACAGCAGTAGTAGCGACACGGTCTTGGATTGGACCAGTACCTTGTTGCGAAATCCGTATCAATCCGTTCGAGGACGACATACAGCTCATCGGCATCAATCCATGTCTGCCATTCGATCCTTTATCAATCTTGTCCCCGACGTTCATCCACCTTTGGAAACCTCCCTATTTCAAGAACCAGAACAAGAAGAACCACGTTTCGCAAGGAATACCTCCACCTCCCTTCGGTCCGTGGCGGTACCTGGTCAATCGTCTTCCTTGCCGTCCCTTCCTAACAACAACAACAATCCTGTTACAGGAGGAGGAGGAGACAACAATCTCGAAACACCAGTGGGCTTGCCCCTGGGGGACGAAATGGGTACCGATCACGACCAGGAGACCACAAACACAACCACACCCAGTGGCTGGAAACGTAAAAGTAGTAGTAGAGGTGGAACAACACATACATCCTCCTCGGTTCATCCTCCTCCACTACCACGAGAATCGTCTTCTTTGTTGACTGCTGCCGATGAAGGCAGTTGGTCGGAAGCTCCACCCTTGTGCCTCGAAGACGACGACGACGAAGAGGTATTGCACCAACGTCCCATGGCTCCTCCGCTTCGTCGTCGCGATCGTCCCCCACATCGAAACCTACAAGCACGAGCCAATGCCACTGCGGAAACGGCAGCTCATTTAGCGGAAGGAACGATTCGAGCGTGGCGTGATTTGGCCTTGGAAGAAGCTGTCGAATTGAACTCTGCTCTTCGCTTTTGGTCCTTGCGATGGGAACATCCAGGATGGTCCTTTTTGGAAGCGGGACCGTTAGGTAAGAGAACCACTCACCACAAATACGACCCTACAAAAAATGACTGGGTTTGTACACGTCTCGTGCTACTGCGTTGCTTTGGAGCGCTAGTTTTCCAACCTTGTGCGTTTTTCTCTTGATTTGTGTGTCTCTCCGTTTGTGTCGTGTTTTGACATTTGGTTTTTACGGGATATCGGAAACAACAGTATGGATGTCGGAGGGTGGATACAATCATCGTCGAGTGGGCAAATTGGTGGCCCAAAGTCAAGCCGTTTTGGCGCGACGGTGTGCCGCCATTGGAGAATTGCAGCAACATTTGTTACATGCCGGCTGGCAACGAGGTGTGGCGCAATGGGGTGTCTTGGGACAGGGAGGTCATTGGTGGGCCCAAGTGGCACCAGGTTTTGATGGATCCATTCAACCCGAAGAAGAATTCGAATCCATACCACCACCGCCACCACAACCAATGCCTCAGGAACAAGAATCATTTCCACCAACAACAAGCAACATGCCTGGTCCTGGAGGCGCTGCATCGAGACAACGAGACCTGGATGACGCAGACCCGGGCATGATACGTGAGACCAGTAGTGGATCCTCGTTGAATCGAACGCCTGTCGTTTCCGATGGAGAAGGCAACGAGTCACGAAGTAGCGGGCGGCAGTCTTTAACCTGCATTCGACAAGGCCAATCACACAAGTTGTCATCCAAACTTGGCCGAATACCATCCAAACATGAAAGCACCAATGACCTCAAACGAGGTTTGGGCGGAGATGTTCACGTTCGGAATCGAGATGGAGGTGGAACCTTTGTCGATGATCCCCTGTTCTTGGCCAAGTGGTCGGTAGATGCGATTGCATTAGTAAGAAGGCAATTGAACCGAGCCTCGAACGGCACCGTCTCCTTGCCATTTGAATCAAATTGGAACGGCAGTGCAACAGATCAATATGACAACGAAAGCCATGAGTCGCCCACTCGAGCTGTTGACGATAGTTTCGTGGCTCCGCCTACTTCTCTGCGTAAAAATGCAGCTCTTCCAACTTGGGCACTGGATGCGGGGCCTGTCCGCACTGCCGAAGGTATGACGCCAGGCATGGAGCAAACGCCCGGTACATCTCGTGTCGTGATTGCGGATTTGCCAGCCTTGACGGAAGAAGTTTCAGAGCTCTTGAATGCCATGGAAGATGTCATGGACATTCAACGACAACGGAGACTGGAACGACTGCAACCTCCCAATTGGTGGAGACGAAATTGGTTCTTCTTGGCCCCTAGTATCCCCTTTGCCATTTGGTTGGTACGGCATGGAAGGTTTCGAATCTTGATTTCCTCCCTTGTACGATCAGTCAAGTACTTTGTCGTCACCCGCATACAAGCACCCGTCATGGCAATGTGAGTAGCAACCTCTGCCTGACTACGTTGTCTAGTAGTTTTTCTCTGCTTTGCATCCCCCCTCACACTTGCCCTCACCTGAACCACAGATTCGACGAAATTTGGAAAGGGCGGACAAGTTTCAGTGACAAAAAAGCTCGCATGGAGTCCATTGAAGTTTTAAAGAAAATGATCAAGAGCTGGTTGGACGACACCCATCCTGGCATGCCCGACACCCAACGCCAATCTCTGGCAGATGCGATGGATGTGACATTGGTAGAAGAAATGAAGGAGGAATATATGAAATCTCTTGGTTTGAATACATTGGAGGTTGTTCGCATGAGTTTCATTGAGATGCAGTGGCTCAAAAAGGTACGATGGACGGTGTTATACCCGTGGCTTTGGGTAAGAGACTCACGTTTGTGTTTCGTCACAGGAAATGATGAATGCTCTTCATGCAATGGATGAGTAAGTCGGACGAGTCGGTCGTCCTCTGTTGATGTCTTGTAGAATCGTCTCTCACTTTCAAAAAATGAATGAACAGGGTTATGTCTGCCAATGACATCAACATGAACCTAGCTGCTATTACACCAGTGTTCATGATTGTGTACGTGGAAACTAGAATCATCCGATACCTTTTCTACGCCCTTCTGAGACTCGGTAAGAGCCGAGAAGAAACTTATGCGTCCTTCCGATCCATTGTCTTGGACATCGAACGTCTTCTGGTAATGAGAGACAACCCACCAGATACACGGTGCGTTGCACCAGTCAATACGAAAGCTTCACATAATCCAAGCGTTTTGGGCGCGGATGACTTGGGTATGTTAATGCTACTGATACATGAATGTCGCACTATTATGTGGAGAGAGCGTCGTCGCTTCAACGACGAAATGATTCGTAGTGTCAATGAAGATCTCTCGGAACTTGCCGGAGAACGTGGAGCTGTCTCGATCAAGCAGCAGCTTCAAATAGTGGCCCGAATGACACGGTCCTATCCTTTCCTCAAGGTTATCAGTACTGGCCATTTCTTTGAGCATCATAGTCAACTGCGGCGTCAATAGATGAACCGATTTATACTTGGGGCTTGTACATGGAATGATGTCTCTCATCTGGGTTGTCCTGGAGAGGAAACTTTCATCCCGTGGTCCTAGATCAGACTTTCTCTTGTCTCATCGAGTCACGAGGTTGATTGTTGCGACACTATCGCCATTTAAGCCTGATAGCTTCACCAAGTTTGATTCAAAACCATCTGCATTTAGCTTCAACTCATGATAGACCCTGCTTCTTTGGTTTTTCTTTCAAATGGTTGCTCTTGCTCATATCCAAGCCCTGTCCTACCCTCTTGGGTGGCTTCGACCCTTGCACTCACCACGTATGTAGTTCTTCCTGACCCATCTGCACATCGCCTTCCAGGCCTGTTGTTTGAGGGGTCATTGGGTCAACAAGAGGGTTCTCCGTCCACAGAAAGGGACATACACACACACCTCCCGTTGTATCATACATGTTTGGACCATCTGATCACGTCCATTGAAGTGTCAAGAGCAATAAGAACAATTCTTTGTTGCAGAGTTGATACCTATATGAAACTATTCCTACGTGCCGCAGATGAATCGAGCATATCAGACCCCCAACCACTCTGGGAAGATACGTTTTCTTTTACTCCAATAGATCCCTATCGGCCTGTGTATATAAAAGGACATATAGAAAGGTGAGTCTCACAGCTGGGGCCATCAATAAAGAGTTGAGAATTTGATGTTCCCATCAACATACCTTGTTCCTCCAACTGATTTGTCTCTAATAGCAGCATCACTGAGGAAGCAACCACTTGAACAGGCAAGTCCTCCCGCGTGAACGACAAATTGAACTTAGAAAAGTTAGGCCCATATCAAGGGCGTAGGATGTTTCCAGACCACATGTGCGCTCTGTGTTTTCCACATGATCCCTTTTGTTCATGTCTTTGAAGTTCTTCTATTATGCACGTTCAACTTTCCACAGCCAAAACAATCCTGTGGCGACATGCGACATTCCTCCAACAATAGGAAGCGTTGATCCTAAGAACCCAAAGAGAATCTAGCAGCAATGGAATGGCTGCATCTTACCGCGTTGGGCTTAAGGAAACATAAAGTTGCAAAAAGACAGCGTTGCTGTCGGAGGACGGACCACCTCACCGCGATGACAATCAATCCCTCGTATGTTGACTTGATGTTTGTTCTTGTTCCTCTGTTAGGCGGATGGTGTTTCCATGGCCCCCTACGGTATCAATACATAGCGTAAAAATTTAACATGCCGTCTTTCTTTCCCAATCTATGGGCCCGAACCGTAGACTGTCGGGAATCTGGTCGACAATTTCGTTTCTCTCTTCCTGGGACGCTTTGTTCAAAACCGTCTTTTGGTTGTGTAGCCATTCACGGGTGCTCCATCACAGTAACGGAGAAACCTATTAGTTGAAGATACAATTTCGTCTGGTCCAAAAAACCTCCATCGCATCCAAGACATTTGAATCAAAACCTTTTCCCTGGTATATAATAGCTAGAGTTGTGCCTTGCGTAAACGGCAAATATCCTTGAAATAGAAAGACCTCCAAAAATACAATTATCGCCACTCTTCACATCGGTCATGTCACCGTCAGTCGCCAACGTTTGAATTCTTCTTCGGTTCGACGAATGGTCCTGACTCCCCACGTCGGGATGAACAGTCCCGGTGTCTATGAAATGTCGTCGCATGGAAACGGAATCGATTCGTTATATTTATATGGTTGACTGGAACTCCATCCATTCTTGAGAACGGTCATTGCTCGTCTTGACGGAAGAGAGGGACAAAATGTATGTATCCTGAGAATTTGCGTATACCACATCTTGAGGCATCTTGAGAATCGACAATTGGTTTTCTTGAGGAAACAAAATCTATATCCCGGGCCTTTGCACTTCCAAATGACGCACGAAAACGTATCATTCTCCTCCTCTCACCGGCGACCTCCGCCGCCACCACCTCGTGCATGTTCCGGGCGAGATGACGATCCTCCTCCTCCTCGTGCAGGACCCGAAGATGGATGAAACGATCGCTGTCTTGTCGTCGACGTGTCGTGTGCATATCGATCACCGGACGATCGTCCTCCTGTTCCTCGTTGTGCCAAAGCATGATGAGACCGAGACGGATGCGAGGGTTCCACCGCAGCCGCCGGACGGGTGGTCGATCGAGTAGTGCGACTCTCGCGATCCTGTGGGGATGGTGCATATTTTCCCGCACCCATGGAGGGTTCCACAACACCCCACCACGACAAGGCATGCGGTTTTTGGTCGGGTCGAAAATCTTCGGGGAACATGGGTGGACGTGGCATCAAGACAATATCTCCCTGCTCATTGGTATCAAAGAAATCGTATTGATCCAATCCTGGAGGAGGAACCTGATTCTTGGACTCGAGCATGGTACTGCTGTTGCTGGAGGAATAGGACGACGAGCCTACCAAAAAGCTTCCCGTCAAATCAATCGTGGCCGCAAAGGAGGAAGCAGAAGAATGATTCGATCGTTTGTAGCGTCCTCCCAGGTCCGAATGGTCGGGAAGGACAATGATGGATTGGTACGATTGACACAAGCGTGTGACATGGGACAAGATTCGTTTCTCAATGGCATTGACACCTCGTTGCAATCGTTGTTGCGCCTGGGGCGACAAGGCTGTCGTGGGTGCCGGTCCTCCGGTCCGGGGAATGTCATGGGGAAGATTCAACAATGCGACCGACCCGAGTTGTTTGCCACTACTGCTCTTGTTGGCATGAGTATTGTTTGGATGAGGAGGATTCATCTTGTTGTTGTTGGGATTGTTGGTGTTGTTGGCTGGGTTGCGATCGCCACCCGTCCATCGAGAACGACCCCCTGGATGATTCCGATTGGTCCGTGCTTGTGCTTCCGTAGTTTCCTCGGGAAGTGGTTGTGCCATGTTTCCCAGCAACGAGCTGGTGGGCTCGCTTTTGCCCTTTTTCTTATTCTTGGTGTCACCAATGACATCCTTTTTGCGTGGCACGACAGCGGTATCGTCGGTTCCACTGGTTCGTTTGGCTCGTTTGGGAATGACCAAGTCGTCCTCGTCGTCATCCTCCTCCGTGTCGTCCTTCCGTTGCTTGCGCAATCGCTTCTTGGGAATGACGGGGCCATCGGAATCCTCGTCGTCTTCTTCTTCTTCTTCCTCATGACGCGACAATGGTCGCCGCCGTGCTTTGGGTGGTTGTTTGGCCTTGTTTTTGATTTTTTCCAACATTCGCAAGGCAGACGCATTGGACTTTTTTGGTTCCTTCTTGCCATGTTTCGAAGGATGAAAGGTGTCATCCTCCTCCTCCGAGTCGTCGTCACTACTGCTTTCACTCCCCGAAAGATCGGCATCGCCAATGCCATCGGGGTCATCGTCTTCTTCTTCTTCTTGTTGTTGCTTGGTAGGCTTGTCGTCCTCTGGATCGTCGTCCTGGTCACTCTCGTGAATGACTTTGCGTTTGGTCGTCTTCTTTTTGGGGAGTGGTTCTTCTTTCACTGCTTCGGCCTCTTTTTTGGCACTGAGACGACGACTG
This sequence comes from Epithemia pelagica, assembly GCA_946965045.2. Taxonomy (NCBI): domain Eukaryota; phylum Bacillariophyta; class Bacillariophyceae; order Surirellales; family Surirellaceae; genus Epithemia; species Epithemia pelagica. The sequence continues at coordinate 2,960,068 of OX337234.1, read as the reverse complement.
GATCGACGAGGTGGCGGTGGTGGTGTTTCATCCTTGTCGTTGGGGTTCTCCTCCTCCTCGTCTCGTGGTTTGGCCGACGACGACGACTTGGAGGTCGTTTTTCGGTTGGATCGAGAACTCATATCTCTGTGAGTGTGGTTCTACGCTATACGCTCTCTCTCTTTACTATATTACCTCCCAATCCTCGTCTTGGTTTCGTTCGTCGCTGTCTTTTCAATGTTCCACCTCGTGTTGTTGTTTCCCTTACAACAGCAACAACCCAAGTCTCACAACCAACCAGCTCACTGCGAGTGCCAAGTGCCAAGGGTTTCACACCAAAGCACGAGGAGGAAGGATATTTTCCCAATCAGAGATATTCTAGTGTGTGCCAACGAAGCAGACAGATTCTCTGAGATGGACAACGTTTGGCTTGTCCTTGGCTGTGGTAGATCTCAGTAGTGTACTCCGTCTCTCTCTCTGCCTCACACAGCAAGCCCCAAGATCGTCCCAAAGTCGAATGGCTCTCTTCCAAACTCCACACCATCATTGTGGTGGGTGGTGGAGGACCGACTGTCCAGAATACCCCTCATCGTTCTTATTCTTATCATGTTATATGCTAGTAATGAGAACCAGCACAGTAAAACACCAGAGAGTACGTTGAGAATAGGAACCCTGCTCAGATTCATTCCCTGGTCCACTTCCACCGCAGTGCCGTTCCGTCCGAACGACGGTGTGTGGGGCACAACAGATTGGCCGGGGCGGAGAAAATGAGTGAAATCTGATACTACTCAGAGGCTATACATGATAATGGTTCATTCTTGCAAATATCTGTATCTATGGTGGAAAATATGGGGAGTGGAACGTGCCACCCGAACCAGAGGTTGGGTGCTTCAATTGCTTGACCCCTTTGGACCAGTACCCAAATTACGTAGAGAATCACGTAGAAACAGCACATCTTTTGAATCTCTACGCATCAACATAGCATCTCTCTCTTCTCTTGTGGGTGATCTACAATAGAACAATCGATCTCGCCTCTCTCTCGAGAATAGAAAAGTGGTCTAGCATTCGACAACGTCTCTCGCTCTATCCATACTCCAACCAACGGAAACTTAACTTTCCAACCTCTTATTCTCTCGAGGTCTTTTTTTGCAGCGTGGTGGTCCACGAATCTCAAGCAAGGCAAAACAGACGCAGCAGTAGTATACTGCACAGTGAAGACACTCACGAGAGCGAGTTTGTACCACCACCACCACCACCACCACAACAACAACAACAACAACAACAACAACAACAACAACAACAACAACAACAACAACAACAACAACAACAACAACAACAACAACAAGAAACGGTTCTAGTCTTTTTTGAAAAATGTCGCCCGAACGTGAAACCCGATCGAGCAAACGAGCCAAACAGCAGGAAAAAGAACACGACAGCAGCAGTGGCACCGCCAAGCAAGCACCACCCCTTCCTCCCAAGACGACGATTGAAGCCAAAAAGGCCAAGACGGGCTATCACCATTCGCAATATTCCTTGCCTCTGTCCTCCAACAAAAAGGATGCTAATACTAGTAGTAGTAGTTCCAAACCAACCACAACAGCCAGTGCGTCGGTTCCAACGACCACAACGCAACCGACAGCCACAACCACACAAGCTGCTGCTGCTGCTGCTGCGGCTCCAACCGCCCCACCCGAACCGTCCACGACAGCAACCGTACCAGCCGCAACCACCACCGTCACCACCACATCCACAACAACGGACGTACCACCACCATCCACCGCTGCAACCTGTGTTGTGGCATCAGCACCCTCTACATCGGCCGTCGAAGCCACAACAACAACGCCGGGCGGCAAAAAGAAACGCGGAAGTGAACGCAACTATGTCAATGGCATTTTAATGGTCAAGTGTCAATGTCGCAATCCCAAGGATTGTCGTCGCATTGTCACCTATTGGTGTCAACCCGATCCCAACAAACCGCATGCCAAACATCGCGATGGCCGTCGGGCGGGGTACATTGAATTGCCGCACAATCGGCGGATTGAGAAAACCGTCTTGCACGAATTTGAAAATCAACGTCGTCAACGCTTTTTTCAATACTTGACGGGCGGAACGTCAGCGACGGATATCAAGACGCAAAAACAAACGCGAGATTATGTTGCCTTGCATCATTTTCCCGTCGAAGTCTTGAATGCCGATGGAAGTGGCTTGACGCAAGAAACAGTCAATGCCGTCGAAGCCTTGGAATTGGGCTTGACGCAACAAGATCGCGTCACGGTCCAGGGGTACTTGTCGGGCGTTAGTTTTGAAGGACAATACATTGTCGTACCCAATTATCCCTGGAAAAATCTCGTGGAAGAATACCTGGCACTGGGAGGATCGGCCAAGGAATTGCAAGGCAATTTGCCCGACAGTTATACGAGTACTAACAGCCTTGTTGGTGCGACGCCGGTCCGTACGCTCCCTACTACTTCTACTACGACCACCACAACCAGTTTGGGAGAGTCCCAAAGTGAAACCACATCCACAAAGGACAATACTGCCTCTGAATCCGGAGATGCCGCGGCTCCCGCCACCGCCACAGACAGTGGTTCCACCTCGAACGGCCTGGCTCGTCCCTTGGCCACGGCCGCCTTGCAAACCAATGGGTCGCGGGGATACGATCGTGTCACCTTGTTGGAAGCTCGATTGGAATACAAAGATGCGCGGATTCAAGAACAAGATGCTCGCATTGCCGAACAAGACAAGCGCATTCAAGAACAGGATGCCCGCATTGCCGAACAAGACAAGCGCATTCAAGAATTGGAATCCTGGACCGGCATTTCCGCCCTTCCGGCACCCACCACCACAACAGCTACATCCCAGTCCTCCTCCCAGGCAACACCCGGATTGACACTGACGCACAACCACCACAACAACAACACGACAGCCTCGGCTCCGAGTCCCTCGACGGCTGTGGCGGCGGCGGCTGCCGTGGCCGCCGGTTCTACCGCGACAACGACGACAGCCGCGACGGAAGCAGCCGCGGCCGCAGCGGCGGCGGCATCCGTCTTGGCCACCACGACTGCAGCTGCTACCACTACCAGCAGTACCCACAAGAAGCGAAAAAAGTGATGGAGGCACACGGAAACGATGGAGTGCCACCACCCACCAAAAAGCTGCCTGGACATGTATGCGTTTCGTTACAAAAAGACAAGCCTTGTTTGCATCCATCGCCGTCCTTCCTTCCAGGGGGTGGAATACTTGAATGGAGAACCAAGGAACCACAGTCCATCTAACGTTGACGACTGCATATCCCATGCACTTCAGTTTCAATACTTTGGATTTTCCTCAGGTGCACACAAGAACTGGGATGGATCGAGAAACAACAAGAGACTGGTGTATGAACGTGAACCATGGTCGTGGCGGTGTTCACGGTACATGCGTGGGACTGTTTCAGCAACCGGTGAGGCCACAGTTATGATTCGCGAGAAATGTGGTTGTCAAGTCCATGGACTCTATCAATGGTCTTTTGACTCTCTTGGGGTATGATATTACCTGCTGTTTGTGGTCGACGTGGATGGCGGATTGGTGGGTGTCCCACAGGAATGCCATCTTTTTTCGCACCAAGACCATCGTCCACTCCATATTGGTTGCATAGTTGAAACTAGTAGGGCTTCTTGTAAAGATGTTGCCATTCTCATGGATTCCATGCTCTTCAACACAAACGACTTTTGCATTGGGCATATTAGAGCATCTTTTGGATAGAGCTCACCCCTTTTGAGATATGGTGTCGCCCCCGCGTTTTTCATCCACCGCCCCCAAACATACACTCGATTGTCATCCCAATTCCCATGGACGATGCGAGTCTCATCGTCATCAGAGCAATGGGAAAGTGAAACATCGTGACGTCCTTTCAGTTATTGGATTGCATCCATCGAAACGAGTAGTAGGCAGAGAACAACGCTTGAACTGTCTCTACGCATTCTCTCTCCTGACACCAACCAACGCACTCGGCACAATTCTACACACGAGCCAAGTGTTGTTGTTGCTGTCATTGTCGTGACCATGACGAATCGAGCCTCTCGCCGCCACAAGAGTCGGAACCAACAGCCGGAACCCAATCGATTTCTGGGTGATGTGGTTTGGAATCTCAAGGATTTGTATCTCGTCGGCATGGTTCTTGTTGTGTTGCTGGTACTCTTTTTGAATTTCCCCCTCTTCTCGGATTCCAGTGGTCCACGGCAGAGTCACGGCCAACCACACCAACAACGCCAACACCAACCTCATGCCAGACGAGGGCCCTTGAAACGAAACCGGCGACAGGACATTCCATCCGAAGACACTCGGTCTGGAAAGAATAAGCCACCGCTCAACGACTACCAAGGCCTAACACCTACAGATTCGGCCATGGTTCGGTCCATTTACTTACTCGGGGAACGCAATTCGGGAACCAATTTTATTGAACAAACCTTGTTCCAAGCCTTTCCTCAATACGCCACTTCCAATCATTCCAGATATCCCTATTCCTTTCAAGTACCCGTATTGGGATACAAACACATTTGGCGTCCCCAACATTCCCTCTTGACTACCGCCGAACTGGAAACCTTTAGTACCACGGTCGTATCCAATCATGCTCTCCTTGTCTTGGTTGTACGACGTCCCTGTCAATGGGCCGATGCTATGCGACGGACACCCTGGCATCTCTGTCCTCCCATGTCGTCGTCGACGACGACGACGACGAATAACACTAAAGTGAACCATTCAAACGACACGACAAAAGAAAAGGTTTGTAATGGCCATTTCTACATTGGTCTCCAAGCCAAAAATCAGACACGAAAAATGTCCAACCAAGAATTTTTTACATTACCCTGGAACGATTGGAAAGAACGCAATGTCAGCCTGCTGGTGAACACGACAGAATCCCCCACCATTCCTCCATCCTTTGACAATGTCTTTGCCCTGCGTGCCTACAAATTGGCCCTTCTCCATCAACTTGTCGAATGGAATGCCCATCAAACCAGCAACAACACGACGACTGCGGCGGTCAACCGCGTTGTGGTCCTTCATTTGCGCGATTTTGAAGCCAATCCTCATCGCGTCATTCGAGAACTGGCGCAACGGTTTGGCTTAAGGGTGGCACCCACCTATTACAAACACATGGGCATGACGACTCGTAGTCCGTGGGACGAGGAGGATGGAATCATGGCGTGGGGTGGCCGACCACCCATTAGGAAGAACAAACAGCACTTGGCTCTCTGCTTGTCGCCATCGGAAAGCAAACTGGCTCATTCTTTGATTGATTGGGATCTGGAACGTCAATTTGGATTCATTCCCACCATGGAATGTCAGCCCTGTTCTATGAAATCAAGAACAAACATGCAGGCAGATCGCAGTTCGGGAAAGAGAAGGAAGATGCCGTAGCAACCGGGTGGATCCTCCCACAATGACGGCCATAATCGCAACAGAGTTATTTGTGGCAGATTCGCGGCGGATTCGCGGAGACTGGATTCGTTTGTTGTGACAGTTTTGGTTGTGGCACGTGCAACCGCCGTGCGACGTGTGGCAATCTCATGGTCTTTTCTCCCAGCTCCTTGTCTTGAGGTGCTACTGCGATTCACCCCTCCAACAGAGTATGAACATGTCGAGTTGGGGGTATGGAATACAGCTGTTCTAAAGAGCAAACGCACCAAAGCGTGATAGAATCCACGCCTGTTGTACCTCCTCCAATGGAGTGTGCATTGTGATCATGATCTCGGCGTCATTCCCAAAGCTCGCTGGTATGTTTTGGGAATGAATGAGTGGTAGAGCCTTTACTACCTATGGTCGACGTTGAGGCCCGATAAACAAATGCCAGTTTTTGTCTAGAACATGAATGTCACGACGACAATTTTTCCCATTGCCTTCCCGGCACGATTTGATTTTCGACGGCACACAAGAGTAACAGTCCTTCTGTGTTGGACGAAGCTGTCACCGTCTTGGAGAATGGTAACATGTTTGTACGGAGTAGATTACCTCGTGCATACTTTCATGCACCTTCTACTAGAATACAGAAAAAATGAGTTGCTGCAGCTAGACACTACACTACTACACTACGAGTCATAGGCGTGCTAGTTTTTTCAGTCATGTATAGGTCGCATAAAAGTTTGGCGAGCACGCCAGACGATGCTTCCGCCCACACATTTTCTTGATCCACTGTTTCTTTCGTCGAGATCTCTAGATGAAAAGATCTTGAATCTGAGCTCCTTGCAGCCCTCTTTCTTTTTGTCTCAAACAAAAAGGTGCTGAAACCATTTCAAAGCTCAGAATGGCTCGAATCCGTATGAAACGTAACAAGGTTCTAAGAGAGAGAACTCCTGCAGCCACAAACGCCATCCACAGTACAACCGTTCGAAAACGACAGGTCCATTCCACACCCTACAAGTTGTCGGTGATACTTCTGGTTCTTCTTGTCCTCACCACAACCATGTGGCTCATGAATCTTATTCTCCAAAGCAAACAGATGGGGGTTGAAAATGGTCCATTCATTCGTCAACGTTTTGATACTGTCGAGGACCAACAACCAGTCCAATTGGACACGAATGCATCCACGACAATGGTTATCGATGATGGAGTGATCGATTGTGCCACGATTGAATCGTCACCAGAACTCTCATCCTCGGGACAAATGATTGCCACGTCCACTGATCCATCCTTTCTCATGAGCATTCATGATCCAGCCGTCGACCGGTATATTTCGGCAAGTATTGCCAAGGAGGGATGCTTTGAATGCGGAGCCTTGCAATTGTCCATGGCGGCACTCCAAGAACACTCCAACTCCATCTTGATTGATTTGGGTAGCAATATTGGAATGTATGCCTTGACAGCGGCTGCCAAGGGTCACAGTGTCTTTGCCTTTGAACCAGTACCACAAAACTATCAACGCATTTGCCAAACACTAATGGCCAACCCAAAAGTGTTTGGCTCCCCGACTGAAATCAAGCAGAACAACAATTCCATTACATTGTTTCGTCGAGCTGTCACGGCGACCGACACGGTTGTCGAAATCAAAACGCAATCTGCCAAGAGAAACTTGGGTGCCTTTGCGGTTCAAGAGTGGGACCAGCGAGGGAAAACCACGATCGACGACCACCAACTCAAACAAGGCCACGACTATGCCCTGGGAATTCCATTGGATCGACTCCTGGACTATATTCCGTCTCACAGCTCCCGTCCAATCGTTCTCAAGGTTGACGTGGAGGGTTTTGAATGCACCGCATTGGCCGGTGGGTTACAATTTTTGCGTCAACACGCCATTCACTATGTATCCATTGAATGGTCGTGGCAACGGCTCAAACTCTGTGGATATGAGATTCGTGACCATATTTTTGACGTGTTGGCCCAAAATTCCTTGTCCCCCTACCAGTGGTCGGAACCACTGGGTGCCTTTGTGAAACTGGATCCCCAAACATGGGAAACCACGTGGATACGACATGGGAGTCGATCGCCCCGCATGGACCTGTACGATATCTTTTGGTCCAAGAAAAATCCACAAGAGTACAATGTTCCCTTTTACAGAGACAAGATTCAAGCCATCAAGGATAATAACAAGGGTCTTCATTTGCGAGGAAATACAACAACCAGAACGGCTGTTTTCAAAGTTGGGGCGTGATGGATTAAGCAGCTTTTGAAGCATACACAGTTGTTCCAGTCATTTCTTTCCAGATGGTCGAACGACACATGAGCCTACAAAGTCAATCTATGGTTATACTCCTCGACTCCACATGACTTGTTCTCTCGTGAATGGCTGCGAACGAAGGATACTAAACGCCTGCTTTCTCATGAGAATCGGGTAAGAACAATGCTATCGTGAAGAGGCTGTCGTCTCGGAAAGCGATAGCGAGAACGCGGAGAGTGTAAGACTAAATCGCATACCATCAATATTTTTGACCAAGAAGAAAATGCAGTGTTGTATTGAACCCGATGTAAACACGGTGCAAACATTATAGCGCGCGTTTCATTCCCAAGAGGTATTAACCTTATCTACCTACTCTGAAAAACAAATCTCAAACTACCTACCGTAAATTGCGTTAGTTAAGCACCACCAAATGTACATCGATTTTTTGCCATTGGTGCTTATTTCCGCAAAATCAGGCTCGCGCGCCCCCGTAGAAGCCGTACCAACAAGCATTTCCGCCCCACACTGCACACATCAAATATCACGATGAAAAATGTTCGGTGAGAACGGTAAAGGAGAAGAAAGCCTGTTGGATGAGAAGTTACATAGGTGAATGGCATATCAAAATAATGGCACTTTCATTTCTTCCAGGTAAACTGCATTCTTTCCTTTGACACAGGGTCGAACGTGGCTTGGAGTCGTGGAATGACGCTGGGTAGTAACAGTCATAATCGTCTAGATTATGCTGTATTACGGTAAGGGGAACTCCTTCCCAGTGGAGCGGCATCCAAAAACATCAAAGTGTGAATGGATACCAAGATCGACGCTGTACTGCCGCTGTCAAGGCCAGTCCAACTCTTACCCCCTGAAGAATCGTCGGAGTCCCGAAGCCGGTAGTCCTCAAGAGTTTAGTCCCGAGTCAGCACGCGGGGCGAACCTCCGCTTAAGCCGTCCAAGTCAATTCCCCCGGCCAAGGTGAGAATAGCATGGAACTCCAATAGCTTCGAACCCCATCTTATTCCATCAGTGAGTTCGCAAACGACAGAGTGCACGTATGTGTACAATCCTTTCCCCCTCCATATCGTCCTTGAAATCTTCTCTGCTTTTGTTACAAAGCTTCTGAATATTGTAATAGAGTTGCGAGGGCCGCAACGACATCAGTATACAAATCGATCATGTCTGACTGAGCTTCTCTTGACCGTGCCTGTTCCTGTGACCGCCATCGGTTGTTGAGTACCACCACATCTTTGGGTACCTTTTGATTTCGTGCTTGAGTGGTGGAGCCACTTCGCAGAGACCGTCGAAAGCTGTAAGTGGACAACGAGTCAATGTCATTACCCAATAGTTCCGGGTGTTGTTTCTGACATCCAATCAACAGTTCATGCAGCCACAAGTCCAATTGTTGAATGCTCACAGCTCTTTCTCCGCGAGGCGATGAACGAAACAATGGTCCATATCTCGCTCCTGACTTCTCGTATGCTGCAAACAACCGGAGCAACCATTTCTTATTGGCGATTCCAGAGCGAGTTGTCTCTACCAACGGTATCTTGTGCTTTTGTCTTGCAATGAGTCCTTTGAAACGCCCCTCCAGAGCTAATAACACGTGCGGGTACTTTGGATGTGTTATGCCCCTCTTGGTATATTCCATTGTTTCCATCAGGCGAATGTGTGCAAGTTCTTCTCCTCGCAATGCGCTCGAAAATCCGAGTACGAGCGAAGCTCCCAAAGTAACAACTTCAAACAGCGATTTGTCGCCATTGTTCTCTTTCAGTTGTTGGTATTGCAACTCAAGCATTCTCTCCAACTCGAGAAGTAACTCTATGGACATCGCCGCATCTTGGATTTTGACGTCACCCATTCTCTCATGGCAGCCGTCCATGAATCGCTTAAACCACAAGGAATTGGCTACAACCTCCGTAATTTGCGTTGATCTTCTTCCATCGCTCAACATCGCTCCTCGACTTCCTGATACAGTCGTGTGAATGAAATTGGAGAAGGTGGACCGTACGCCTCTCATTGTATCCCAATGGATGGTCTTGGAATTGCGTCCTTTGTCCAAGGATCGCTGGAGCGAGATCATAGCCGGGATCATCCCCATCACATCTTCAATGGGGTAAGGTCCTCGCCGATGGATGGAAGTTGGTGATGCAATTCGCAATGATTCCAGGATTCTCATTGACCGAGCCATCTCCCGAGTGTTGCCTTGAACGGTACTCGTGCGTCTGGCCCAGAAGGCGTCTAGATTTGCGCGTATAATGCACTTTAACGCCCACTTGTCTTCTTCGCTCTCTATGTTAGGATCTCTTTTAAACACGTTCCTGAAATGGCAGAGTTCACATTGAAAAGGGGTTATCAGGTGATCTCCTGGCCGAGCGTGACAGAACCATGCATCCAGTACTTTCTTTTCTGCCATAGTCGTTTCCCATCCCTCGTCTTCTTCAACCAACTTTCCATTCTCGTCTATCTCGAACTGTTTAGGTTTGAGGTCTCTAGGGAACGGGTCTTGGTCTCCTGGAACTACATAGCAGTGAGCATGATATGCCCCCAGGCATGGCTTCCAGTGCCCGCGCGCATATCCATAGTTTGCGCAAATAATCCCGCGCGTGTGCGAAAGATTTCCGGTGCATCTGACGCAACACATCTCGGTCATCACGGAGAAGCTCCGTGAATTTAACTCTCCAAGGATTTCTGTTTAGAAGAGGAAAGGCGAAGGCAATCGTTAGCGGTTCGTGTTCTAACTCTTTCGGCCAAATCGTATTCTCGAAGGGCAAAACACAAAACATGTCGGATGCTTTAGCCAACATCCGTCGCCACCGTCCGCTCATCAGTGAAGGTGCGATGAAAATGTGCGTGTTCCACGGCCGTACATGCCAAGCCTCGGCCATCGTGAAGACCGCTACATCGGCTAGACAGGGAGGTGGAAGCCACACGAAAACTCCGTCGTTATCTGTTGGTTTTGAGAACCAATCGTTCATCTTTAATACGTGCACTTGATCCGTATCGTCTACCAAGCGACGAAGTAAAGACGAGATGACTCTTGGCTGTCTTTGGTCGGCGGTGAGGTGTAATGGGACGAAATCAAGCATCGCATCCCCACGCATTACCCCACTCGTCAGATCTGATCTTGACAAACCATCGGTCCCTTGCGTGATCATCCTTTTACCCGCCACCCATACAACGTGTATAAAGGCCTCTCCTTTCATCAACACACGATGAAGACGGAACATGAGACTCAACACTTCCGGTAACTTGGCTGTGCCACGGTAAAAGGCAGATTCCGCGTGCATGTTGTCGGTGAAGATAAAGACTTCCGCCAATGAGTTAAGACGATCCTCCTCCGACAATTGTTCTATCTTCATCACAATGTTTGCAAGCTCTCTGAAATTGGATGAAGATCCTTGCATTGCTTTTGGGTCCCATGCTCCAAAATCAACCTCAACTTGATGATCACCAGGAGTCCAGCCCGACATTCCAAAGCCAGCTCCTGATGCATCTCCAAAGAAATAGCGCGCGGTGGCTCCTTGTTTGTCTGGTCTTAACATGCGCCGTGGTGGTGATGACGCGGTGGTCAAGGATTCCAGGGCTTCAATGTCAAAACGCATTCGAGGGACCATCCGAACTCGCTTCGGAGTTTCAAGGCCCAGGGGATCTTGTAGATGCAACATGTCTGATCCAATCTTCCACCCCTCATCATCGCGATCCGGTCGCCAGCTGTTCAGCGTGGCATAAACGCCATTTAGATATATTCTGATAACAGGGAAAGCTCGTCCCACATGGTTGAGAAAACCTGCCACCTGTTCAAGCGTCTTACTGTTCATAGTGTTTTTCGGGGTTGCTGTAGCTAACTGATCCATTTCTTCTCGTAGACGTCCCACTTCTTTCTTAGTCTTTTCCCATTTTTCTTGGGACACGGTTTTGTAGGGTCGGCGTGGTTCTGTTCCACACACTACACCTGCCCACGCCCCTGGACTCTGGGTTTGTTCTCGTCGTTTTCGGGCGGCGTCTTGCACGCCATGGAACGACGCTGTTTTGGCAATTTGCAAACTCACTTGCCATGCATCTTCGGCCGTAGGTCCCGTTCCTCTCAAGTCGTCCACATAATCATGGGCATCAGCTGCCAATTCTCCAGTCGATCGATACTTAGCTATCCACAGCACACCGGGCTGGTAGTCCACAGTTCCTGGTAGATTCACTCGTACCGACGACCACCGAAACACGTTTTCTTCGTCACCTGGGTCGCCCATCATGACGCGCTTGAGTCGCCTTGTCTGCTGGACGGTATTGAATGGCGAAGGACTTTGTCCCATGGGACATCTATACCATCCTTCGATGTACAGTTCGCCTGTCTCTGTTTCTCCGAATAGAGGCGTGAGATCCATCCCACTAAATTCTTGGAGTCCGGGGTGGATCCAAAAATTTAGGAACATTTCCCCATAATCATTATCAACGCACCAGTACGAATCGTCCAAGGTGCGAACTAACACGTCTGCATCCGGAAGAGGGAACCAAGGTGCGTATAAACAATCATTCAATCCACTCTTGGTGCCATCATAAACCATTATAATATCTGTTTCACCCTTTGGGACCGCGAAATAGTTCCTGGTGGCTTTCCATTGACCCGGCCCCACATACTTCTTTAGACGAACGTCGTCAAGCTTTTCCTTGATCTTTGTAATGGTCTCTTCGTCTCCCAAACCTTGCTGTGGCTCCAAAATCTGGCGAGGCACCCCAGTCCAGAGGGGTGGGACGCCGAGAGCCACATCTCTGATGTATTCTTGAGGCCATCGCCAGAAAAAGACACCTGATCCTGCGGGCCAACTCCAGAAATCAGCTTGGAATGCTTGACGACACGCTTGCCATCCTCGCTCATGCAAGACTTTCCACCAGCGAGGTTCATTATATTTGATATTATCGCTATGTTTGTTCCACCAATCAACCCACGAGCGGATGGCATTCCTTTTCCAGCGACGCAGCATGGCTGATCGCAGAATGGCGAATGCTCTTCGATGGTTGTCTTGAAGACGAGTGTGACCCAACAAATACCTCACCCGGTCGTCCCACAAGTCGACTGGGACCGCTGCTTTGTCGTGCTTGACGGCCTTCTCTGAGGTGGTATCGACCCCCGTGTCCTTGGGGCGACGATAGTCGTTCAACCTGTCTCTTCGAAACAGCCCCCTGCTCATGGATGATGCATTGTCGATACTTGCAACTGGATCGACAGTTCCGGCGTTCAACTCGCTCTTCTGTTGGTTTGTCGTCATTTCGGCTGAGAGACGACTTCGCTTGATACTCGGCAATTTATACCCGTCGTCCTCTTCCTCATTGGTGCGATCCCGTTTTTTCGTCCACTCTACAAGGCAGGCGCCGATTGCCGCAGCAACCTTGATGGGGCTTGTCAATTCCCTCACCACCACCTCACTTGTGGATTCATTCATCGTTTTCGCTAAGGAAGAAGGAACATCCAAGCAAAACGAGACTTCCGACACTGTCAAACGCCGCTTGGTCCTCATGGACCCGAACACTGTTGGTAGTGTCCACAACTTCTTTCTTTTCTTCAGGATAGTTTCACAGTCCACTTGATTTTTGTTGGTCTCAGACGATGGTTCAATATCCTCTCGAACTCGTTTGCCTGTCTGTTTCTTGTCGAGCAAATCTTCGAATGAACTATCAGTGCCTTGCAAGATTTCTTCCTCCCAAAAGGTCGCTGCTGAAACCGATTCGCTGTCCTTTCTCGTCCAAACATGAAATTGACAACTCCAGTTGGTCACCCCTCCCAATTGTGCATGGTTAAGCGCTCGTGACGACGCTGCCCAATTGCTTGGGGATTTGCCTCTGAGAGAGCGTTGTGCCAAGACGACTTGAGTGGAACGTTTCCAGAATTCTGAGCTGGCTCTGGGTGGTCGATACTTTCCTTCAAACACAACAACATCGCAAGCCGGCAGTTCCATGACCACATCTTCAATAGAATGTGCGTCTGTCTTGGTGGGAGGTTGCGTGCTTAGCCACCGTATTTCAGTGTTCTTGGGAACTAAGTTCTCCCAATGCTGCTGGTTGTCAGGAAGCGTCAACCATTGGAGCTGACAGTTGGTCAAGTTGTCCGTCAGAAACAACCACGCCGGCAACCCGTCGGATACAATTCCCAAACGCAAGTTCCCGGGAGTCAGGGATACTTGCCTCCTGATCCAAGACGAGTAGGTCTCCGTGATGGGCGTTTCCTTGAACTGCTCTCTTCTGCTGAGCCCCTCCAGGTCTTTTCCTTCTTCATCTTTCTTCCTCGCCTCTTTGGCTTCTACTCACGCCTGATCCGAGTTTTCTTTATTCGCTTTGGCTTTCTTCGATGGTAAACGTCCTTGCAAGTTTTTGACTTGGCTTTCAACAGCATCAACTTTCCTTTTTGCTTGTTGTGCTTCACTCAGTGCTTTCTTGGTATCATCTACGATGGGATTAACATCGTCGTGGAAGCTTACCACATCAAGCAAGAAATGCGTTAGCATCGGTCCCACCTTGGGGTGGTTTTTGAAATTATGGTCCAGAAATTCCTTCTGCAATCGATGAGATTGAAGAACAGACCACAGCAATTCCGGAGCTCGGTCTGGCGAAGTCGCCTGGTTGAGCGTGATTTCACTGCAACCTCGTCTTGGTTGACTAATGACCTCAAAGACAATTCTGGTGATATTTTGTACAAGGTCCCATCGACGTGTCTCCGAGAGCTTGGTGTCGGCTCCATAATCTTCAACTTGGTCCTTCATGAATATGAAGAGAGAGTCGAGAAAATTACGAGACTCCGTCAGCAAAAAGCGCGCTATCGCTTTCGCTTCTCGAGACATGGTTGATGCTTCAATCTCAGACAACAACGGTGGGTACTTGTCGGCGATCATTTTCCGAATCATGTTCGCCGCTCCCATGTCTCTCGACCCTGACCCCTTGAATTTTTGATACGTGTCCATTCGGGCCAGTTTTCTTGGATTAGTTCGGGCCTGGTCCGGTGTCCCGGCCAATGCCGTGGGTGCAATGAGCTGAAACGAATACAGCCCCTTTTGATCGCTGGGCGACTCCATGTTGGAACGTTGTCCGCGATAGTGGACGTCCACGTTTTCCGTGAAACTCTGCGATCCCGTCGTGGTTTTTTCCATCAGACTGATCGCATCCACAAACTTCAGAACAGAGGAAGGGACGTTGTTGGAAGCAACAAAAGCCGTGACCTGCGACAAGGAAGAAAATTGCTTGCCCTCAATCTCGACAGTATAATTCTCTGAACGTGCTTCAATATCTGTGAGGCGCACTCTGTTGAGCTCGCTTTCCTCTTCCAATTTAACAATCAACCGCTTGATGTCTTCAACTTCTGCTTGAGACAAATTGAAAAGCGATGACTGTCCATTGGTGCCGCCCGCGGCTCGAACAGCATCCGCTGTCGTCCGTCGAATGTGCTCCTCGAATTCAGACAATCCACCTCGAATAAAAAACTTCTCAGCTACCTTGAGGGTGGGTGAAACCTTCGACAGCTCCGCCCAAATGGCTTTGTTCACCTCGCCTGTGAGCATGGCTACGACTTCTTTCCTGGACGAATGGATAGCCTCGCCCTTCGTGTCATGTAGCTTGTTGGTCAGTGTATTGATTGAATCATACATTCGTTGAAAGCTGGCCCCGTGGAGAGCCTGTGTTTCCTTGATGGCTTCCAACAACGCCGGGTTAATCTTCTTTTTCTCTTGATTCTGATGCCACTCGCTGATGGCTTGCCATACCGTCGTGGCTCCTGAATCTTCAGGAGGAGCTCCCAACAATCCACTGAGGACATTCACCTTGTCCACAAGTACATTCAGGAGTTGGTTTTGCTCCGCTTGGCGCAATCGCATGGTCGTGAGTTCCGACGCTGTGGCGCGTTGTACCTGAGCCGTGGTAACCGTGTTGCGGGACACTCGATTTTTAAAAGTATCTTCGTCGAGCAATGGATCCACATCTTCCAATTCGCTCTCTTCACTGGTTGGGGAAGGTACTTCCACGTCTTCCAATTCCAAGCGACGAGCTGGGGTGAAAGCTGTTTGGGTTGCATCAGCTTGGAGCTGCTCTACCGATTTGTGACAAAGAGGCGTCCCTGGCAAAGCGCTACTCGCTAGCTCCCTTTCCTGACCCTGCATCTCGCCACTGAGCATTGCGAACATAGACGACCATAGCCATACGGGCTTATGAGCTTGGAGCATTTCTTGAACCTTGGAGCGACCCAACCAAGTTGTTTCCAGGAACGGGTCTTGAAAAGCAAGCGTCGGAAGCTGGCCATGGTTAAGATTGCCTTTCGGCACAGGGACGCAAATGAACAAACATTCTTCGATGCCTTGGTCTCGAAGACTGCCCAGGAACGAAGATGCCTTATGATGCGATTTCTTGGGGCACTGGCCCTTAAGATGGAGGCAGAACTTGCCCGCAACTCCCACGACTGCACCACAAAACTTGTCTTCCTTTAAATCAACTGCAAATAGAGCAACCGAATTTTGCAACTCGGCAGGATAGTTCACACTAGGGTTAGTCTCAGCAATCGCGGGAAGCTCACCTTTCGTAAGATTGGACCGAGCGTCCGGATGGAAGGACACTTCTCGCGTCTCCGCGAGGCCGTAATCCGCAAACTGACTCGTGTCGCGAGCCGCTTTAGCCGCTTCCGGTTTAACGATACTCTTGAACAAACTAGCGGAAGATTCGCGTCCCTCGTTCGAACTTTCCTGCACCGAGAAACGATTCGCAGCTTGAGCTTCCACGCGAAGAGTGGCCGCAAGCAAATCTGTCTCCGTGAGACCGCCTAACGAGAAGGACTCGCGACTTTCCGTGCTCGCACCGGGATCCATCGTGGCATCCACTAAGAACTGGTCCCCAAACGAACGACCGGAGGGCACGGACACAAAATCCCCCCCCCCCCCCCCCCATACTAGCCGACGCAGAGCCACGAGAGCCCCGCGCCGAAGGGTCCTGCACAGTCGATACGCCCACCCCCAAGCCAAGGTCCGACAAAGCCACCGCGAGTTCACCCGAAGGAGACGTGAGCGGCGGAGCAGGAGGCGGAAAAGACACCGGGGAAGCGGAACGCTCAGTACGCGAACCAGAACGCAAATCGCGATAAAGCGAAGCGCGAGCAGAGAAGCCAGACGAAGACATGGGGGCGGTGGCAGGGCGAAGTCGACAACAAACAAAATTCAGATAGTCACAAGAAGAGATACAATACCTGCAACGTATAGCACCTCAACCAACAATCAACCTGAAAGACAGTGACCCGATCAACTTTCATTCCAAAGTTGAGTTCATGCAAACTGGTAGATCTTTGATCTTCAAGATACGCACGAAATCTCCTTGGGATATTCGGTCGCTTATTCGACCCGTGTGTCAGTTGTTCATTCGTCAGTTTACCTCTTGATTCTTGTATCGCCAGATTAGCTTGAGCACATTATGGTCGTTTAACGTACAGCACGATGGGATGCTAGGCTCGCTTGTGCGACCGGTAAATAATCTATGGCGGGCAAATGTACACGATAATATGGCAAGTGGTGCTTAACGCCATTCGTAAAGAACGGGTTTTAAGCTTATCGGAATAGTATATAGCTGTCTCCCATAAATTTTATGGGAAACAGCCAGCTGCTCGCATAAGTTGTCTCCCTTAAGACCGCCTTAAAAGAGTGTGTTTTAACCTTAAAACACAGGTCTCATTTTTTCGGCAATCATCACAGCGAAGGTCATCTATCCATGTCTCGAATGGTACAAGCAACATATCATTGAATTGTCAAAGCAATCCCCACCATGTCGATGGTAAGTTTGTCTCTACTATGGTACTTATATAATGCTGCTTTTACAATTCATGGATTTCTGTTGTTTCATTGTTCTCACCACTGTTGTTATCACTCTCGTCTTCTTCTTCCATAGAGACTGATGATGCAACCCATCGTCTCTTCCTTGTAAACTCCGGAGACAGGCCGTGTTTCTCTCGCAACTCCATCACAAGAGGGTGATTTTTCTTGGTTGTGTACTTGTATCTGGAGTTGATCCCCGCTTCCGCCGGACGGCACATGAATATCTCCTTACCGTGAACCGAATGCAAAATCTCAAAGCACGTATGGTCTGCAAATTGAGGCATCTTATGGATCTTCCATCCATTTTCTCGTTCATCCTTACAATTCACTAAATGCGCGACAATACCACATTTGGCACATTGGCCAATATTCGAGAAAAGTCCTTTCATTCCCAATTCCTTCCGTTTCCACCGAAACTCCAATAAACAAACGACACAAGGAACCTTTTTATTGCACTCCAAAGGGATGGGGTAGTGACCATCTTCACAAGTTGGTCGTGTGTTTTGTTGGGTCCGCCGTGCCAAAGCATCAATCTCCTCGGTATCCACATAACTACACATTGCTTGGGCTACACACGTGTAGAAATCATGCCTCGTAAGTTTTGTACGCCTGGACCGAAGTCGTTCCCTGGCGGAGAGATTCCAAGCGATGAATGCATTCAAGAGCATAATGTCCATGATGCCCAGACCAGTTTTCTTGTACCACTTCTTAAAATGTCCATGAGTGGCAAAACGGCCCATCTGGCACCGCATTTGGTCACCATGGTCAATCCCCCCCATGTTGTCTTGGTGCCGTATCAAGGGCTGGGGGCACGGAAACTCTATCTTGATTGGACCGACCTGCCGTTTGATCTTCCCCGTCCCAACATTCTCATAGCTCGTGACAAAATTGACACATTTTGAGTCAACCCACTGTCCAATTACAATGCCATTCACTTCGTCATGTCCCAATTTCATGGTTCCACGGTTTGTCTTTGTTTTCTTCAAATCCATGAGAACTTTGCTCCATCCCACACGGTTGACGCGCACAGTCCCAGTAGCTAGGACGTTGAGACGGTCTCGTAGAATTACCATTAGCTGCGGTGCAGCATACCTGTTATCCAACGATAAATGTCTGAATCCTCTTGTTTCCTTGTTGAGTTCAAGAGCATAGCAGGCGTTGACGACTGCCTTCATTGTTGTTGGAAGTTGCTTAGCCTCCTCGCGAATGTACGAATTCGTAGCATTCTTACCCTGATAGACGTCCATGTGTAAAATAGCGTAGCTAGTGGACGACGCAAGAATGAAAAAGTCCACCCGAAACTTTGCCGGTTTGTCCTTGTTATACTGTCGGACCGGGCAGTACCTTGACCGGCAACCAATACTACCTTCATCGAAAGCAAGATCCTGTGGGATCAGAAAGGATCTCTTTGAAGCTGCGTTTACAGCCTGGATAAGTTTTCGGAGTTGGAAGCACTTGTCACCTCCTCGTCCCGCCTCTTTCGACTCTGGGTGGAAAGCTCCTCTGATTTGACGGAACCGAGCAAGACGCATGTACCTTGTCGCCCAACCAGCACTATCCAGGATCTCCACTGATGGAATGGCAGTTCCAAGACTGTACATTGTGTTGCTTGGCTGAAAGTACGCTGCATACCCGCCACTGTCGAGTGGTCGTAAAGACATCATGAGAATGATCCCAAGAAAACGGGTCATTTCTTGTAATGTGACGTCCTGCCACTTCTGAGAGTGGAAATATCCTCGGCGACCCATAAGATTGGGTCGAATCTTCTTGTGGAAATATTTGTTTGTAGCCGCTGCCATGCCCGATATGATGGATTTGGACAATCCTCCAACGACACGGAGACAATCAAAGGGTGTTTGAAACTCATCCGCAACCCCTACCTTCAGACCATCGCCACCGCGGAACATGGAGCGGTGATGGTTTTCTTGGCCGACCCACGAGAAAGGTCTGTCAGATGCCTCTATGTTTTTGTAGTGGAAGTGTAAATTGTCGATCAAAACCTTCAAATTTGTTGAATTGTTGGGATCTTCATCAATGTTGGACGCTGTAGAAGTATCGTCCTCTTCGTTGTTGATGTCCCCATCCTCTTCTTCATTGTCCTCGTAGTCGTCGAGTGGATCGATATTACGGTGAACAGTGTCATTCACGTCCAGATCATAGCCACCATTGTTATCTTCGTCCGAGGAATAGTCGTTGTCATCCTCAGATTCTTCGGCTGTACTGTTGTTTTGATGCTGCTGTCTTGTCGTGACCATCGAGGCACCGGTACTTGTGCTTCCAAAAAGACGTGTTGCAACTTGGTTGATTGGAGTATCGTTGTTCTCTCCATTTTCAAGAGGGGACGGAGAGGGTCCTCCTTCTGGTGCAGTCATGAGAGTTGCACGTCCCTGTGCACGCTCTTGAGTTGATGGTGGATTGGACAATGAACTTGCATGGCGGCGGGGAGAACGTCGAAGACTGGCGTCCGCAATGTCCCTGATCGCTGCTCTTCTCTGTGCTCGTTCAGCGGTCGAAGGAGGAGGTTGCTCTGCTCCTCTACGTTGGCTTTGTGAACGTGATGCAGTATTGTTATTGTTGGTTGGATTGTTGTTGTTGGTCGGATTGTTGTTGTTGGTTGGATTGTCGTTGTTGGCCGTACTATTAGTCGGAATGTTATTGAAAGTTGGAGGGTCCAGGTGAGGAACGTACACTTCAATGAAGTGACGAAGCTTCTGCTTCACAGATTGTGTTGAGACAAACCGTGTCTTGATCCAGGTTTGTGGGATGTTTAGGTTGGAAATTTGAAGGTTGTCCCATACAATTGCATACACATTTCCATTCTTCTTCGACGGACATTCAACAATTCGGCCAAGAAGACGAAGGGGGCGGTCAGTAAGATTCGGTCGAAACCGACGGCGAAATTCTTCGTAGAAGTTGGGGTGAATCCAGAAATCATCGTGAGCCACAAAAGACCGTTTCGAGTAGCTGAATCGGGAACGCTGCTTGAGAGGATGTTGCAGTGGTAATTGCGTCTCGGTCTGTGTTTCCTGTGTTATTGGATCGATGGTTGGATTGGTTTCTGGTGGATTCACAGTAGCTTGTGCTACCGCTGTATGGTCGACAGCTTCTTGGTGTCCATCAGCATGAGGTTGCGGGAAATGTGGATTGGTATGTTGGTCAGAATCTGGATAGGTATGGGCTTGAGGTGCGACGGGTTGATCAGTATCTTCATCGAGGAGTGACTGTGACGAATTCGGCTGTGAGGACTCGTGATCGTCGTTCTCCGTAGGTACAACTGCAGACGACATTGCCTTTCGTGGACGTCTTCTTCACTATGTTGATCGACAGAATGGAGAGTCTTGCAACGATCGGCTGAGAGGGTATGAATATAGAAGGGTCCAAAGTTGGGCCTTGGGCGAAGGATGATCGAAATGAACAAAAATGAGGAAAATCGCCAATTTTTCAAAGCAAAATATCACGCTAATGACTGTGTATTTACTGTAGACTATCATATATGAAGTTGTTCAGAATTTCAAGATCTTTCCAACGATGAAGTCAGATTTGATAGAATTTGGTTTTGGACGAAGTTAATGAAAGTCAAAGTTAAGGGAGCAGTGCATAGCTGTCTCCCATATATGGGAGACAGCTATACACTGCTCGCTTACGATTGGCGTTAATTCCGGCGGTGCTTAACTAACGCAATTTACGGTATTGTAGGATCTCGAACATGCTTCACCATATTTTCAAACACAAAAGCACGACACACATGCGACCCGACTACTCACCTCTATTTCTGGGGGTAGGGGTAGGGGGCAGCACAACGGTGCCTTTCCAACGTTGGGGAGAGATACCTAATGCTTCATATAGCCCCAAGCAGGGGCGACCCGGTCAGTCGCCCTTTTTGTTGCATTCCCTTACTTTTTCCCGACTGAGGCCTGCGGGACTCACTCACCCCTCGCTGGGGGGTAATGCTTCATCCACAAAAACAGCCACACTTCTTGAATTTGGACATGGAAAGCTTGACAGTTCAACTAATCTACAGCGATGGCGGACTGCCTCGTTATGAAGAGAATCTGTGGTATTTTTACACAATTGCGTTGACGCCGTTTGTGTTGAACGTCCCCGCCGCTCAAGTGGAATTGACCTTGGCGCCGGGGTTCCTCGGAGCGGCTGTGGATCAACTTGACCGCGTCTTTCGTGATTTGGTGGTGGACCGATCTACACCGATCCTGCCCGATGAATATCGTCTGTATTTTCAAGATATTTATGCGAGAGCGCGTTCTGGGGAGGAAGCTTTTCCCCTCCCTGCTTGTAGTATACGACTCATCACCGGCCACGGCTTCGCAAACTTTGGTGGTGGCAATATATCGATCGGGCGCAGGGTCGTTCGTTACCATGAAATTGGTAGCAACGCAACGGATCTGACTATTTTGGATATCTCCAACTCTGTCTACGCGGTGGCTCACTTGGAGGGAAATATCCCGCCACAGAAGCAATGGCACAGATTCGACACGAATGTCAAGGCAAATGTTTTCGACAATAACGACACTGTGCCGGTTGTTTGTGATAAGAACGAAGCTTTATGGGCTTTTCGTGTTGGCTTTCAGGGTCAAAATGAGACCGAGCCGTCTTTGGAAAACGAGACAGACAACCTACGCATGTCCCGACCTGTTGGAGACTCCGTGGCATGTTCACTTCTTGTTGCCGTCAAACGTTTTGTGGATGAAGGAGGCTCACATAGTCTCGACGAAACATTTCAGCAAGTGTACAAGTCGCTACGTACATGTTTGTTGCGTCACGAACATGTACTGTTGCCCCATTCTTCACTCGGCAGACTCGAAGATCTGATTCGGAGAGAGATTGTTCATGTAAAAGAGAGTGCATTCCACTGCCCATTTTTCCAAAACAGCAGCCAATGGTACCTATCAATGGAAAGGGCCCTCGCGTTGACTCCAGAAGATGGTGATTCAGCTGCGGAAATTGTCCGGTTCGTTGTGGACTCCGTGATCCAATGGTTTCAAAAGCACCCGGATGATATGGGCGACGACGAACGCGATTTTAGTGCCGAGTGGCAAACCCTTGGCATTTCAATGGGTCCGTTCCACCGTGACTTGAAGCAGATTCGTCTTTCCAGTGATAACAACAACCACGTAGTTCAATCGACCGATGGTGTCGAGCTTGAAGCCTGGGCTTGTGCCTGCGGTGCGCTTCCCATTATTCTTGCCAAAGTCCGAAGAAAGATCGAGACAGGGTCCTTTGATGATCAGGAAATACACAGCGGTAGTGTTGAATCAGGAGATGGCTAGTCGCACGAACAGCGACCAATCAAGGACCGAAATCGAATCCCTGGATAACCGGTGCCCAAGAGATTTGTGAAAAATAGTGGTAACAGAGCAACAAGCTCATTCGTTTCGAAATAGAAGACAAGATTCAAGCCATCAAGGATAATAACAAGGGTCTTCATTTGCGAGGAAATACAACAACCAGAACGGCTGTTTTCAAAGTTGGGGCGTGAGGGATTCTAAAGCAATTTTTGAAGCCGACACAATAATTGTTCCAGTCATTTCTTCCCAGATGGTCGAACGACACATGAGCCAACAAGAAGTCAATTTGGGGTTGTACTGTTGTACTACTTGACTCCGCATGACATGCTCTCTCGTGAATGGAAGCGAACGACGGATGCAAAACGCCTCCTTTCTCATGAGAATCTGGTAACAGCAATGCTATCGTGGAGAGGATTTCGTCTCGGTAAGCGATACCGAGAATGGAGAGAGTTTAAGACTAAACCGCAGGCCATCAATATTCTTGACCAAGAAGGTATTGAACATCATGATGTACGTTTGCCGTAAACACGGTGCAAACATTCTCGCGCGCTTTTCTCAAGAGATATAACACTAAACCTTTTATCTAGGTAGTCAGAAAAAACATATCAAGAGGTATTAACCTTATCTACCTACTCTGAAAAACAAATCTCAAACGAGGTAGTGATCTCGAAAATGCTTCCTTCACAAAAGTTTTTTGATTCCCCCTCCTCACAAAACAGAGAATACGTAGAACAACAACAGGCTGAATTAGGGAATTCTCCATACCAAATTCTTGACATTTTGAGCCCCAATCGAGGGAAAATCCGTTGGCATTGGTTGAACTCGTTCCAAGCGAGGTGCCTTTGGTTTCCGTGCTCGTCCAGTTCCCTCCTCGGCAGCGATTCGTGCTTGTTGATGATCCAACAAACCTTTTTGACACAGTCGTGCCCATTGCAAGGCCGATATTCCGGCATGATTGGTCGTGGTCCACAACAACCCCCCAGGTTGCACTAATTTGGCGGCCAAGGCGACCAGTTCCGGTGTATCTTGTTGAACACTCCATCGCTTCTTTTTCCGGCCACCCACAAAACTAGCACTGGGTGGATCCAAAATGACAATATCATAGGTTTCTCCTCGTTTGGCCAAGCGATGCAACCAATCAAAACAATCTCCGTAAATCGCATCGTGCCGTTCATCAAACTCCATACCATTGGCTTGAAAATGTTCGGGAAGGCGTTGCAACCATTTTTGAGACAAGTCAATGCTCACGGTAGAGGCTCCCGCCGTCGCGGCGGCCACGGAAAAGGCCCCGGTATGGGCAAAACAATTCAACAAACGTGTCGTGGGACCACAATGACGGGCCAACCACTGTCGTTGGGGACGTTGATCCAGAAACAAACCGGTGGACAAATCTTTTTCCAGCGATACAAGGTACTGGATTCCATTTTCGAGGACTGGAAAGAGAGCGGGTGCTGCTTGTCCTTCCAACAAGCGGGGTCGACGATCGTGTACCACATCGTGTTGGTCCATGGCAAGCAAAGTAGGATCATTGGGTCGACGAGTCTCCAGATAGTACACACCGGCCGTATATCCATCGTGAATCGAAGGCAAGGGTCCTCGGGGATAGTTGGGATCGTGTTGGACCCACAACCATTTCCCATATCGGTCCACGGTCCATCCAGGAAAGCCGTCGGCAGCTCCATTGATTTCTCGATAGGCAGTGGTCGAATTGGAACCTTGCAAGGCGGATCGTCCCAAAAAGGATCCGCGTGTAAACAGTTGCAACGACTGGCTCCGATGCGTCGACGACACTACAGTAGGCCGTCCTCCTCGTTTGGACCAGACGGCAATGTCATCGGGAACCTGCGTCGATTCGACATGAACAGGATCATCGTCAAAGAGTAAGCTGGACACGGTCATGGCTTGACAATGAATCAAACGGCGCCGAGCACGTCGATCCAAGGGATGAGCGGCTGGATTACCTCGAATTCCAGTGTTTCGGTCTTCTTGGCAAATTGGAACCACATCGTTGCAAGTCGACGCACCATTGGGAATGGTAACCGACAGTGTTTCCACCACATCATTGTCCTCTTTGGCAACATGACGATTGGTGTTTTGCAAATTTCGAGGCACTGCTCGGTCCGTGCGAGTCGCCATTGGTTGGACCTTGGCCATTGTTTCAAGAACGACAGCCGCCTCGTTTTCCTCCATTGGTTTGGAATTGTCGAGTGCCGCCGCCAAATGGTTTCCCGTTCCTCCCACGACGGCCACGTATTGACTGACATCGCAATACACATGGGGGACGGCCGTTTTGGGACAGACCAACACCAATCCAGAATCGTCCACCTGTGTGGCACCCGCCACAGCTTTCCACACATTGCCCCCTCGAATGGTCCGATTGTAATTGGTGGCCAAATGATCCTTGAGCCATTGAATCACGGAAGGACGAGTCCACGACGTTCCACCGGCATGGTTGTTGTTGTTGGGTGATGGAGGAGCTTGCCGTGCTTGAATGCGTCGAATGGTTTGCAACTGAGTTGGATTCCAACGTTCCAATGTGTCGGTCTGATTCAAATCTTGCGTCAAATAATAGTCCACCTCCGATTCCGCAGTGGATCTTGTTGTCGGGTGTGTGGTCAATGCTTTGTATTGGTGGTTCTTGTGGTCCGTGGTGGCTTGGACCTTGCCCTGTGCATTGACCACCATTCCCTCGGGCAAGGTTCCACCCTCTTCCAAAAATTCTTGCACTTCGGTCGGTGTCATGAGGGCAAAGACTTGGAGCTCATCGTATTCCACATAGTCTGCCACGGTCTTGTCCTTGTCGTATTCGTCATCGTCTTCGGTATATCGAACCTTGACTCGTTGCAGATACCTGGACCGTGTCGTTGGACGAGAGTCCGTGTTGGGTGGCGGTGCGGCTGGTGTGGATGGGACTGGTTGGGAGTCTTTTTGGAGGTTCTTGTCATCCTTGTCTCCCGTTACCGCCGTTGTTGTTGTTGTTGCTTTGCTTCCCACAATGGCCCATCCAGCCGGTTTTTCAATCAAATAGGCAAAGGCATTGCTACTGTGCAACTCATCACTGACCCGTATTTGCCCTCGAATCACGGGTTGTTCTTCCTCGTGTTCTGGATTGCAATGATGATGCGTGCCCGGAGGAATATGGAATTCTCGAATCCATTCCTTAACAGATTGCTGGAGGTCATTCTTGTTATTGTTGTTGGTTCGGGTGTCATGTTCTCCTCCATCGGCTTGTTCTTGTTCTTGTTCTTGTTGATTCCGTTCGAGTTGCAAGGCACGTCGCTGGGTGGCATACAAGTAGGTTTGTTGTGGATTTTCGACACGTTTGCGCGTTCGTTTGTAGTTAGATTTCTTCTTCTTCTTGTTATTGGTTTCGGGCAAATATTTGGCGGGATTGTCCAAGACACGTTGCGAAAATTCCTTGAGGGTAACACCCTTTGGTTTAGACTGTTTCGAGGCCTTTTGTGATGGCGATGGATCGTCCGTCATGGGTCGACGAGACTGGAGTTCTGCGCGTTCCTTGCTGGACAAGACTGGGGAGGAGGGAGGCCACCCGGGTGGTAAGAGGCTGCTGGTTGGATTCCAGGCATGTCGCCGCCGACGATAGGGGAGAGATGGAACAAACGCGGCAAGTCCTGCGGCGTTGGAACTCCACGGTTTCTGGAAAGCATCCAGAGAACCACGGCAAGATGATGATGATGATGATTCGGAGGGAGTGGTGCCTCTGACCTGGATACTCCCAATCGTCAACCACAACACACCGAGACGAATGATCCATCCCAACGACGACGGAACAATAAGAACACGTGGTAGTCGTCGGCCCATTTCAACCCGATCCGCACGTCTCGGGTCCAACCCAGACACTACGTTTGCAGCATGCCACAGAACCATTCTAGAGCTTCACTCAACGCCACACTCTTGCACACCAATAAGGCACCACGATGTATGTTTTCTCTTTGACAGAATTGATTCTGTTGTGTTGTTGATGTGTTGATGGGTGAACCCCAGGATCTTGCGCGACCCGATCGCGACAGGTCCGTGAACGGACAACCCCCAGACGCCCTCGACTACTCTGCTAGCTAGCTACTCCTAGGTAATAGGTAGTCCTAGGAGTACAATACAAGGTGATCACCATGTCCCCTCTTTTGGCTCAGAAAAATGTGGTTCTCTATGATAAATGGTAAGAAGAGAGTGATCATGGTTTCTATTTCTCTAGCGAGATATGATATGAGGAGGAACACGGAGGAACGGGCCAAACCGGTACGATTGTTGCACCGAACATGGCGTGGTAGTACCAAACTCACAAACGAGAGTGTGTATCGGTCCTACACTATTAGTTGACTGGATTGGTCGAGGATGCCTTTTCTTGACGCATCCGTTCTCGAACTTCCATTCGTCTTTTATGACGAAACGAGGATCGGGGTGACATTTGTTTGGGTTTGTTGCTGTGGACACTTTCGTCCACGGATGCTTGGTCCGAGGATTGACCATGAAGTGCTTGAGGCGCTGATGGAATGGGAGAAGGAGCTTGTTCGTGTCGAGCCAGTGGTGGTTCACGGGATTGCATGGACACAAAGGGAGTGGTGGTGGCTGTTTCCGCTTCGAGTGGTACACTATTGGAATGGACTGGAGGAGCAGCTGTAGCACGGTGGTGGAGTTTTCCTTTCATTCGGGCTTTATGGCGCAAGGCAGACATGCTCGCGCTTCGGACATTGGTAGGCGCCGGTGGCTCGTCGAAAGACTCATGTCTTGTTTGTTGATGCACGTGCTTGTTACCATCGCCATGGTCACTCCTGTGAGTGGATCTTGACAAAGGCGGTTCTCTTTGCATTGCATTGTCCATTGAGACATGAGAATAGCTGGTATCGGGAGTGTGATAGGATGGGTGCATGGCACGATGGTCGTTGGGCGTAGGATTGGATCGCGATCTTCGAGATGTCGCATGAACAGAGGGTTGCCGAGTCGGGGTGGATTGCGGGCTAGAATAGTTTTCTATTGCACCGTACTGCTCGTATCCACCGGGACTCGGCATTGCTCCTTCCTCTTCCACAGCTGCCAGTATGGATCTTTCCGAAACATCCTCGTGGTGGGGAAAATCGTGATGATTTACACCGGCGCTTTCGATATGACCATGGTACGGTTGATACGGAACCTCATTGTGATGGCTTGACTCTGGTCTCCCGTTCAACATGACAGTTTCGCTGTTCGGCTCGTCACGACGGCGAGCGTCGTGGAGGGGAACTTGGGGAGGTGCGGAGTAACGAGGCTTGCTTTCTCGTGCTTCGGATCCGGCACTTGTTGGCTGGTTGCTTCTCATGACAGCTGAAATAGAAGGCTGGAACGAAGATGCCCGCAGCATTTTCTTTTCTGGTTGACGGCGGTCTAGTGTCTTTTCCTGTTGCTGCCGGCGGTCTGGCGTCCTTTCCTGTTGCTGACGGCGGTCTGGCGTCGAATGTGTCGGAGGTTTCCCGGCCACTGACTGGCGTTTGCGCTCCTCTCGTTGCTTCTTTTTCTCATTTGCAAGCACTTCATCCTTTGCCTTGTCAAAGTCGCGACAAAACTGAGCAATGGTACTGAAAAGTTCATGGGGATGCCATGTGGTTTCTTCTTCTCCAAAGTACTCAAGTAACCGTGTGAACTTGGATCGTGTCTCCTCCACTTTGTCGCGAAGAGATGAAACGTATTTAATTGCACTGAGGGTAAAAATTCCAATGGGTGTGGCACGCAAGGCTTCGACCTCTTCTTCAAGAGTTAGAGAGATTTCGCCATCGCTCAAGCTCTCGTCGCCATCGTCCGCACTATGAGACTTGTGCCGACGCAGACGGTACCCGTGAGCCTGCCGTGCCTGGTACAAAGCAATTCGTCTAACATTCTCTAACTGGCTCTCAACTCCATCCAAGTCAGTGAGACATTGGTCCCAGAACACTTTATCAGCTTTGAAAACAGTTGGTAAGTCGTCCTTGAAGCGTAGCAAAATCTCATTATTCCTCTGAACAATGAGAATGACATAGTGCAGAAATGTAGTTTTCTTGTCGAACGCTTTGGCTTGATTTAGTTTGAGCAATGAATCCAACGTAAACGCTCCGGCTTTTCGCTTCTTGTTTCCAGCAGTGTTGAGGCGGTTACCAAAGGTGAGAATAATACCCAACAGTTGTCGCAACCGCACCGAATTAAATAATTCGTCACATGCCGATTCTACTGCAAGTGTGTCTTGAAGAATGTCATCCAAACACTGTTCAAATTGAAGCTTGAATAGGAGGGCCCTTACTTTCCGTTTTGCATGCTTAACTGTCATCATGGAGACCATGAACTTTTCGCATTCACACAAGCCATCAAACTTTTCTGCAGCGTCTTGTCCTCCCTCTAACATGTACGATTCGAGTGCTCTTCGCTCCTCCTTCGACGGAAGATACTCGATAATGTTTTCAATCTGTTCAGCGGACAAAACATTCTCGTTGATTCGATCAACTGCATCGGCCATTTCGTCGTGAGACATTTTCAATCGGGCCAAAATGATTCCCCCATTGTTGGCTCGTTTGCCATCAATTACTCTAACTGTGGTGCTCCGGGAAGCTGTGTTTGACGATGTCGTAGTCTTTTTCTGAACGTCTTCACCTTTCTCGACTTGGAAAAGTTCTTGAAATTCATTTTCATCAATCTCAATATTCTCCATAGATATATCCTGATCCAGTCTTGCCCAGAGCGAATTCGAAGTTACTTTTCTCAGTGTTTTCCAATGAAGTCGCGCTCGTCGATGCGAGTCCTTCTCTTTTGGTTCATCCTGAAGAGTTTCGTCCCCCTTTTTACCCACAGGAAGGTTGTGATCTTGATCCATTACACTACAGTCCAATCCATCTCGTAACATCGCATGTTTAACAGCGTCCATGGGCATTCCGATCTTGAGCATTTTGAAATACTTTTCGTACTCAGGGTCATCTTTGAGTGGCACCCCTGCTACTGGTACGGGTTTGTTATGATCTCCATCCATAACAGAGGCGTTTACACCGTCCCTGGTCATTGCATGTTTGACAACATCAATCGGCATTCCAAGTTTCAACATTTTGAAATACCGCTCGTATTCAGGATCGTCCTTCAATGCGGGGCGTCCATCGTTGTTGCCAGTCTTGCTGGCACTTGCTATTGATTTTGCTCCTCCGGTTTCCCCCACGGATTCGCGTCCAGCTAAAAACGCGTTAAGCATCATTTTGGTTGCCTTTGGAGTTGTCGATTTGGAGACGTGATGATCGTCCAGACTACTTCGCGTGTGGGCTATTTCGATCGACGGCTTCGAATCCAATTGTCTCGATGGCGATCTTTGTTTGGATAACTCCTTTTCCTGATAAGGTGCGGCACTTGCAGCAGCTCCTCGTGCTTTGAGCATTTGCATCATGACATCACGGGGATCTTGAGCTGGCTCATCATCATGATCCACTTCGGCTTGTGGATAATTCGAACGACGAGCCGGAGAAATGGGAGACTGCTCAAACATCGGCGGTCCTCCATTCGAAGATGCAACGTCCACTTGCCGAAAGTTCCGTGGTTGTTGGGAAACATTTTCGCTTGGTGACGACTGCTCCTGTTGCATTCTCTCTTGTTCGGCAGAGCGTTTGTTTGCCGCAATCCGTCTTCGGATCAAAGTAGCCACATCACGTTCCGGTTGTTGTTTGGGTTCTTCCTGGACAGATGACGCGGGATGTTGTTGTTGGTGTTGTTGTCGTACAGTTGTGTCCCTAGTGTTGTTGTGATAGTCCACATCATTTTCATCCTCTTGAAGCAATTGCCGGTGGAGAGCACGATCATCTTGCTCGTCCACGGATGGATTTCTCATTGCATGTTCGTGGTGTTGCTCGTCTGGACGTGACATTTCCCGTTCGCGCCGCTGTTGATAAGTCTTGCTCCGTTCCACCATGGACACAGGTTGCTCAGACTTCCAAGAATTGTCACCCCTCTCACCACCATGACGGTTCCCTCCAAACACATCTTCAGGGACATTGTTTTCTTGGTTGGAATCATGGCCTTGGGACGATTGTGTCGGAGACGGATCATCGGTTGAAGCCCCGGTTCTGCGTAGTTTGACCCTTAGGTACTCGGGTGTGGATCCCACATCCGAAAGTGCTTGTCCCTTCCCTCCTCGGGGGGATGTCAAACGATCCATCACGGCATTAACCGTTTCCGTAGGACGAGAAAATCGAACACCACCTTCCGACTTGGCTCCACCTGCGTCTCCTCCTCGCTGACTGCGGCGAAAGGCTTCTGGTGAAGGCACATTGGAGCCATTTTGTTGCTCTTCCCTAGAAAACTGGGTTTGCAAAGCCTGTAAGTAGGCGCTTGTGAGTGGCGACGGTTGTTGCGGTGACGAGTTGTTATTCTTGTCCTTGTTCTCCCAGCGACTTCGGAGACTGTCGTAGTCATCCTTCTTTTCTTCAAATTGGCTCGGATTGATGTTGTTGTCGTTAGTACGACTCTTGTGATCGACTGGGTTGCCACTCTCTGGTTGCTGCTGTTCTGGCAGCGCATTGGAGGAGTACCCTGTACTGACAGTGGTGGCCGTGTCTTGGGAACCCTTGGCGTGGTTGTTTCGAAGCGCCTTGCCACGCTTGGACGACGATAATGACGAAGAAAAGACTTGCAAGGGAATGCTCGAATCGTGCGTCGGACGACGGTGAAACAAATCTGCTCCTCCCCCCAAGTCCCCATTGACACCCACATCCGACGATACCCCCGCATCGGATGGGACATTGCTACGAACACCTGTCGTACTACCAAAAAAGTCGGACTGGACACCCATATCCGATTGTGCACCCACTTCGGAAGGCGCGTTGCTATTTTGACCACCAAAATCACCAAATTCGGCTGGACCCAAATCGGAAGGACCTCCTGGATCCGACGATGTGGGTGGTGGTGCAAAAAGATTTTCGTTTTCAATTGTTCTTTGTTTGATTTCCGGTCTTCCCATTACCATATGTGGTTGTTGTTGCTGTTGTTGAGTGGATGGAAATGGTATGGAAGAGGGGGAACCAAATGGTTGTTGTTGTTGTGGCCGGACTGATTCCGTCTGTCGAAGTGATGACTGTTGTTGTTGTTGCTGTGGAGCATGAGGATGCTGTTCTTGGTCCGTTTCCAAGACGACATCGGATTCTACATCAACAAACTCAATTTCGTCTTGAGGAGGTCTCCGCAAGCGTGATCTTGAAGAGGATGAGGTAGTGGCTACAGCCGCAACCTTGTGCGTTTGCAATTTGGGTTGCATGCTATTGCCCAAGGGACGGACAATGCGAGGTCGTCGAGACGACCCATGGTTGCTGCCATTACGACCTAATCCGCTCCGATCTTGAGAAGAGGTTTCACTGGTAATAGAGGACTTTTCGGTGCTTCCGGAAGGAGAATGCATGTGCCGTTTACTGACTCGAAACCCATCGACAAAGCCTCCTTCGTCGGATCCACCGGCCGCCGCCGGCATTGGAGGACCAGCAGCCGCAATGGGTGTGGAAGACCGTGACCGAGTGGGCGAGGCCTCGTTCCATTTGGAAGGAGGAAGAGGGCTACTCGCACTGTGGACACTGCTGGAGGCATCTCCCACATTGGAGAGAAAGGGACCGTTCATCATAATTTCCGGATGCGAACCGGCCAAATCATGCATGGCTCGATTCAACTGGGCATTCATTTGCGAGGCATCCAACCCAAAGGCATCAAAGGTAAAACCAGCACCACCGCCAGCGCCTCCCGGTTCAAACAAGTCGTTGACTCCATGAGAACTACCACTGCTGTTTTGGTGATGCATGGGCGGATGGTGGTGAGACGAAGTGGTGGAAGAGGCCACTGATCGTGCCGAACCAACGGACCGTCCCGAAGAGGCAAGAGGCAGATTCAAATGGGAGGAACTTCCCGTTGAAATTTGTCGTTGTACCAAGGCGGGTTGCCTTGTCGTTCTTGTATCTGCTGCTGCACGGCGAGACGAAGATCCATGCGAAGATGCTGGACTTTGTACCGAAGAAGTATCGCTTATCACCGAGCTTCGTTCCATGGAATCTCCTCGCATCTGTGCCCGCATGCGCCGTCGAGCGGCCGCACTGTTTTGGGAAGAGCCACCGGATTTATGATCCGCATGCTGTTGCTGGTGGTGCGACTGTCTTCGAGACGATGAAGACGAAGCAGCAGATGTCTGTCGATGATAGCTGCCATCCTGTTGTTGTTTGATATGTACAAAATTGGCTTGCATCGAGGAATTGCTAGGCATGGTAGACATGGACCGTGGAGAAGGAGTGGTTCGACTGGGTTCCGGCCAGTCGCTCGCAGTAAAGGACGTATCCTCAAAGTCCTGATCACCAAAGGGCGCTTGTGGCAATTGTTGTGGTTGTTGTTGTATTCTGGCTTGTTGTCTCCGAGAGGCCGCGCCACTGTGCTTTTTGGCGGCCGCCATGGCAAAATGATCTTGTGGATCGTAAAACGAGGAGGTATCGGAGAGCGAATCGTCTACTGGTTGCGGTGCCGCGGGCAGTCTAGCTTCTTCGTGCTGTTGTTGCTGCCACGGATTGTTGGAGGAGGAGGAGCCTCCACCAAAGGCGGATTGAAAATCGGCAAAGGCGGCAATCTTGGACGAATGCTCTTGTTCCGATGCATGGTGTTGCTGCTGTTGACTACTGCGGCTGAGTTGCGCAATTTGTCGCGCATGTTCTCGGGATCGATGAAGGCTACTGCGAGAACGTGTGACACCCATGCGCCGTCCGCCACCTCCTGGACTGTCGTCTTCTCCATACTTTAAAAAACTGGGCTTTTCCCTTCGTCGGTTGTTGCTGAATTGAGAGGCACTTTCTTCCAACGGCGTACGAGCATGCGACCATCCTTGCGGCTGCATTGTTGTTGTTTGGAACTGACCGGACGAGGACAATGTAGATCTTTCTCGTAATATCGATCTCATGGTGGTGGTAGATTACACACGATTTCGTAATGCGATTGTTGTTGTTGTTGTTGGATAAGGTTGTTCGGACAACGAAAATGCGAGTGGTGACTTGGATGGACTGCGATCCGTTGGTCTTTCAACTGCCACAAACAAACGATGACTGCGTGTTGATTCTATGGAGCAGTGTCACACACCAAGGATGTGCTCCCTGTATATTGCGTTCTGCCCTTTTGCTCAAGGACTGGACCTCGTCAATAGCCACAACCCCACACAAACAAGGGGAACCGATCCACCAACGAGGAGGGGGAACCGGAGCGTGAAGGAGAGAAGATGTGATGAATCGACGATTCTTAATATTTTCGTCCGTCGTCGCGTAAGGTGTGCGAGGAATAGTTATTCGTTAGTCTTGCAGATGCGCATTGATTTTCCCATGGCCCGACGAAACAAGAACGGCTCTCTCTTCCTCCTGCAATGATTTATCTACTCTACAAGCATGTCGAGCAAAAAAAGATGAAGACTCGCAACAACGTGCACGTTGCTTGCACCCCACCTCCTCGGCGTTGAGAAAACCGATGGGGGTCATTCTACTGAAATCTTTACAGTAGCGCTGCTCCGCGCTGGGAGTTCCCAAGACCGAACGATCGTAGGAGTACTGTTTGACGGAGAGTCCACTATGACCAAGAGAAGCACCACAACGGAAGATGCCAACGAACGAGCATCCGTGGGACGACGTGCGCCATCCGGGTTGGATTGGCGATCGATGGGAACCGTGAGCGCCTGACCTACTCAACGGATGAAAGGTCGACCGGCGTGTTCGGAGCAGCTCCACGATTGATCAATGGAGCGAAAGCTATTGTACTCCTCCTTCCGCACGCCGGCAAGATGGGTGAGCACACGCGTGCCATACAGATGCAGATGCGGGTCGGAAGTCGGCATTTTTCATAACGATGGTCCCGCCACGTATTTCCACGCACGGGCGCATCCAGTCACGAACTAAACTCTACGATTAACGGTCCTTAGAGTCCTAGAGGTACTCCTAGTAGGAGTCATCAATCATCATCAATGTCATTTATCATGGCTTTAAAGATTTTGCTTGTCCTTCATGTTTCATGTAGGCGAGTAGCAGTGTGGATCACAAGGCTGTGACGACACTCCCACTCCGTAAGATGTGGATTCGAGAGTCATGAACTCATCTCAAATTTCTTTGCACTGTGCTTAGCCCATCGATCTCGCTGTTGCCCTGGGACACGAACGACTACAGCGGCTAATTGGTGTGCAGCAATCAACATGGCTTCCGACACGTTCGAGCGAGCCTAGATCCAGGTTATTATGCTTGTTGTTTAGCTAGTCGCCGCGTCATGACTCGTTCTTTGGCCTGTTGTACCAGTTCTGGCAACATTCCCATTCGTGCCAATTCCTTGAGCATTTGGATACAGAGCGGAACATAGTTGTGTCGTCGTCGTTCATTCTCCAAATTCCATTGTTGACGTTTGGCTTCTTCTTGTTGCAAGGCCACTTCCCGTTCACTGTCGGAACTCGCTGCCGCCGCAATGGCAATTCGCTTGTCTTCAATCACCGCCATGAGATTAAACTTGATTCCACTACCATCCTCACCACCTTGGCTTTGATATAAGGCCATGCGTTCTTGAATGGATTGACGGGCCACGGCCAACCATGCAGGAACCGCGCTTGCTTCTTCCGATCCAATCTCTCCCACAACGATTGGACCCTTTTGGAGGCCGTCCAGTTCGTAAACTTTTCCATGAACGGGAACATAGGCCACGAAATGAAAGGCTTCTTCTTTCCCCGTGGGAATGTGAAATTTGCCTTCTTCCAAAAAGGCATCTTGCCGCGAAAATGAGTTGTGGCTCTTTTTGATTTCTTCCGACTGTTTGGAATCATCGAGAGAGTAATATCACACCAAAAACAAAGCACGTCCCGAAAAGCATCAAATATCCAGCAAACACGCCGTGAGCAATGTTCTCCTTTTCATTATTCAGTCCGAAATAACAATTCAACAATGCCGCAAAAGCAACTGTGAGATCGTACGTACGGAGGAAATAGCCACACCCTTTAAAGAGGGTGGAAAGTCTTTGGTAAAGGATTGAAATTCGGAAAGCACCGACCCCAGATTGTCTGCATTGATTGGGCGATCGTCTGTACCAGCATTGTTGAATAGGACGCTGAGAATCGCCTGTGTGGCACAGGCATTGGTTGTGACTTGATGGGCAAAGAATAAATCGTCGGGGATTTCCGATTCCGACAAGGGTTGTGGTTTACTGCTCCCCTCGTCGCTCTCGCCTTCTTTTTTGCCAATCCATTGAAACAAGAAAATCAACCCATACACTTGACTGTTCCCAATCTCCGACAACAAACTTTCGTCGTCCAAGGACCACAATTCTTGCAGTTCTACGCCCTTGACGCCCAAATCTTCCAAGAGTTCCGTGAACACACCTGGATCACTCTCAATGGTACACCAATCATTGCTACCCGTGCCAGCCTCTTCCATGTTTGGGCTATCTATTCTCCCTTTCTCCTTTGGTCTGGAGTCTGGATGGTCGTCGAAGCACAACACAAGTGACGAGTTCGCTCGATTCTTGAGATCATCAAAGATACTCGGCGAAAAACGGACGAAGACTTCTTCTGAAGGGGTAGCTCCCTCTAGCTACACCCCTCTATTTTCGCAACGACGGTAACTTGTCATTCGCCATGTCATCTTTACAATGGAAATGCTCAAGAGGAGAGATGATTGAAATTCCTGGTTTCCTTTCTCATGCGCCTTCTTTTGTGACATGTGTAATTCAATGTGATCTTTGCTACCTAGTTGGATGCACTCATCGTCTACTCGAATATTATTATTATCGTCACCCAATAGACGTTGCAATGCGCTCTAGAGGTAGAGTGAACCCAGAAAGAGAGCTTATTGTTACTTCGCTGCGTCATAGAGGTTATGATCTGACTCGGACCATTTTGACGTGAGATGTGCGAACCCGTGGCAAAGGGAGAACTGGAAATTTCCGTTCTAAAATTCGACGCACACTTTCTAATCAATGTATATTCATCATGTCCATACAGAACCATCCTCGAAAATGTTATTAGACAAACGTGTGCGACAACATAGGCTTAGTAGACTTCGACATTATGAAATAGATTAATATCTTTGAGACGGTGCGTTGACAAGTAATATGACGCATGATGGCCAAATCTGTGGTACCCCCAACATGCATTTCCCTTTCTCTTTTATACATGTCGACAAACAATCCTTGTCCCCAATTAAACTGCACGGTTTGGTTTTTCTTTACTGTTCCACGGTTTTGGCGCTTTTCCGACGACGCCAAAACCAGCTCCTGCGCTGCTTGGTGGGCTTCACAGGGGGTTCAGTTTCTTCCTCTTCATCATCTTCGTCCTCAGTCATTGTTGGACTCATGATCGCAGAAGGAGTGTCCTTGTCGTAGTAGTTGCCATCGCCACCACCTGTTTTCATGGAGCTTTCCCTGTTTGGATTCGACTCTGCTTCCGGTTCTTCACTTTCCGGAACTTTGGGATCATATGTCACAAGCTGATTTGCAACTTCCACTCGCTGCTTCACCAGACCGTTCTTGTTGGAAGAAGGTTCTTCAGGAGTAGGTTCCGGTTCTGGACTGGGATCCAAAATGCCACAGATTGCTTCCAACAAGTTACAGGTAGAACCCTGTTTCTCCTTGGTACCTGCCGACTCCGGCGCAGCTTCCGTCTCTGTCTTGTTGGTCATGGTGGTAGAGGAGGCCTTTTTTTCAAAATGAAAATGAGAGTCTTTACGGCAATTGAAATTGGGAAACTATGTTCCCTTATCCAACAGAACCCCCTGTACAACAAAGAAATTTGACAACTGCCGGATCAGTGAGTGCATCCGTTGAACTCTCGGGTCTACCATAAAACATTCCGTTTTGGATATCCTCATCTACAGGAATCATGTAGAGGAGGATCGTTGAGAGAGACACAGGAACGTGCAATCGGACGGTTGCTTGTTGGACATGCCAAAATCTCCTTGCTACTCGGACCGGTAGAGCAGAGTCCTGTTAATGCCTCGGAGCTGTTGTTTTTGCTATAGCAAACACACAACGTCACGCTAGTGACCGTCCAACACTGGAAAGGCAGACTAACGGACACCTCTCGTGTTGTGACTTTTGGCCAAAAAAGAGTGTAGAAGGGTCTTTCTCAGGTCCATGAATCCACAGATCACCAAAGCCCCCCAAAGAAACATGTGAGACAACCCTCTTCGTGGGAATCTGACCAAAATATGTGAGGAGTGCCGGCGTGTATCATCAGCCGTCATCCTCGATATTCAAGGGCAATTTTGAAATGTCCCCACGAGTCACTACTACCTATATTTAGGGTAATATTAAATTTTTGAATGTAAATACAAAACGAAATAGATACCCACTGAGTAGTAGTTGAGTCTTCTCGGAAGGAGTCGTTGGGTTATTATCCAGTGTACGTTGGTCGGTCTTTTGTCGCCAGACGGCATCGAGAATGGTCGACAATAGCCCCAAAAATTTGTCTTTCTTACAAACTTTTGCTCGACAAAATGTATCTTCACAAACTATGCTTCCATGCCTACCAACGGATGAATCATCCACTGATTTTTGGCAATTCGTACCGCTCGCATGGTCTAACGGGCTCCAAATCGTCCTAGTCCCTTTAAGTGCTCAAAATTCAGAACTGAAGCTACCGGATAGATCTGCATGGGCCAGGCTCATTTCGACTCGTTGGCCGCACTGTCTTTCTCTCATAGACCCACGCTCTCCCTTCTCGAGAAGGAGGTCTAACGACAAGAAACGAGTCAAACGGGGAACGGCCATGTCAACTTCATCGTCCATGACATGCGCTTTGGGTGCGCTTGCCCATGCGGCGGCAGCAGCAGCTTCCTCCATGGATACGGGGAGCAAAAGCAGCGGCACCAACGAAGGAACTCCTCCCAGACGTCGAAACCAGGTTCCAGAACATCGAGATGAGCCACCCGTTGACATCACCGTTACATCTCCGGAAATGTACAATGCGTCCACACAGATTCAACCTGCAGATGTATCTCCCCGTCGTGCTCACACCGTAGCCATGGTACACCAACATGCTCCACCCGCGAGCGTTCATCATATCGCCCCGGTCCATGCAATCAGAGATCATCGGCATCCAGCGCCACATTATCATCACCATCCAGCACATTACGGCCCTCCTCCTTCGTACTGGTCGTCTTACCCCGGCTATGTCCGTGTGCCTCCTCCTCCGCCACCACCACACCCAGTTCCTCACCCTTCGCATGCTCCTCATACAATGTCACCACCCCACCATGCCTATTACACTCGCTACAATGAACCTGCTCACATTCACAGTATTCCAAACTACTCTCCTGCGGTCGTGTCTCCCCCCAATGCCAATTCCGCAAGTCCACTCGTCCATCGCGTGGCGCAGTCTGTATCGGAAGCGTCCAGCCCTTCCTCACGAAAACCTGCTGCAACCGTATCCCAGGCCGAAGACGATGTCGACGGCGATTCCTCCCATTCCACCGAACGAGAGCCTTCTCCTGTCAAGAACGAGTCCACCTCCTTCAAGCGTCGCGCATCCATGGGGAAATGGACCGAAGACGAAGATGATCGCTTACGGCAAGCGGTCAAAGAGTTTGGGGGCAAGAACTGGAAGAAGATTGCCAGTCGTCTCAAGGGGAGAACAGACGTCCAATGCTTGCATCGCTGGCAAAAAGTTCTTCGTCCAGGCTTGATCAAAGGACCATGGACCCCGGAAGAGGATGCCACGGTAGCTCATTTGGTGGAAGTGCACGGCACCAAGAAATGGTCTCTTATTGCTCGGCAACTGAATGGCCGACTTGGAAAGCAGTGCCGCGAACGATGGTACAACCATCTTGATCCTACTATTAACAAGGGCGAATGGAGGGAAGAAGAAGACCACGCTCTTATCAAGGCTCATGAGGAATTGGGGAACCGATGGGCCGAGATTGCTAAACGACTTCCGGGACGAACCGACAATGCCATCAAGAATCGCTGGAACTCGACGATCAAGCGTGCAGCCGATACTGCACCACATTCTTCAACCAAGAAGCGCAAGACACTGTCCTCGTCTGCCGAGAAACCATCTCGTCCTTCCAAACAGCCCCGACAAGGTTCAATTTCCTCGTCCTCCTCGGAAGAAGAGGA
This sequence comes from Epithemia pelagica, assembly GCA_946965045.2. Classification (NCBI taxonomy): domain Eukaryota; phylum Bacillariophyta; class Bacillariophyceae; order Surirellales; family Surirellaceae; genus Epithemia; species Epithemia pelagica. The sequence goes on along the minus strand of OX337234.1, from coordinate 2,920,241 downwards.
GGAAGAGAAAGCACAGGCAGCAGAGGCACTTAGCTTTCTGGCATCCCCCAGGCTACGAAGTACTGAACGGTCCACCTCTGGAAATTCGAATGCAGGACATGACAGCGACGAAGACAAGGATAAGGCACAGTAGTAACTTCTCTTGCAGTTTCAAGAATACACGAACATACACATCTAGAGGAGGTCGGACCTTCAGATGTATGACCATATCTCCATAAGAACTTCAAACCACCGAGGCATCAGTGGGTTATCCTGGACACCCCAGAGATTGGAGCTGTCCACGGCACACACATTGCTGCGCCATGAATTCATATATTTATATCCTGGTCACTACTGTAAATTTTGCCATGTCCATCACAACCACATGAAATCATTCCTAATTTAGAAATATCAGTAACATGACGATTGATTCGATCCTTGCAAATTTGATTCTGTCGATTGAGGAATAGACTGGCTCTTCTATTCACGCCTCCATTTGTCACCGTCGACCTTTGAAAAAGTGATGGAATTCGAAAAAGTGGCCAAGTCCCCCAGTCGTGTCTTGTGAGCGCTGAGCGCGCCCAAAAAATTTCCGCACTCTTGTAATAACGCTCGTGTGAGAGAGGGAGACGGCTTAGTCACGAGTCTGCTTACGCGGGACTTCACACATTGTCTGTCTGACATCCGATAGGCCATTTTCAAGAGGGGAGAATCGGTCAGTCTCAGTTCCCAGTCCCGCAGAGCTCTTCGGCCTATCTTTTTCATGTCAAATCAATGTCATTCGATGGATGTGCCTACCAAAAACTCAAACTCAGTTCCCAGAGATATCATTGGAAATCAGATACTTTCAGCAATAGCCATTAGCCATGTCCTCGTCCTCTGTGCCTGCTTCGACATCTAGAGACAATGGCGACGGGGAATCTGCATCGCTTGTCTCTCTCCCGCCGTCGGCGTTCTTGTTCTCCTTGTGCCCTTACCTAACTCACTCAGATGTTCTTTCTCTTCGCGTCGTCTGCCGACGAAGTTACAATATGTTCCACAAGGAACAGGGTAGGTTAAACCCTTCATGCCGTTTTTTATCATATGAGAGACTACACCAATGCAGCGATGCTCATGCGAGAAATAATTTGATCTCTTGATTTCTTGAACAGAATCTGAAGAAATGTGGAAGCTCATGTTGAAGAGAGATTTTGGGTTTGGTGATCAAATCAACAGCAGCAACAAGAGTTCAGATGCCGCTTCAGAAGAGTGGAGGCAGGTAGTCAAGGTCGTCGATCCTTCTTTATCAACCACCGGTTCTTTATTTGGCATTGACCCATGGAAGGATGACTTTATTGAGGATGCCCCCACTGCTTTTGAAGCGTGGAAAGGGTGGGTAAAGGTAAACTCCCGATTTTATCAGAAAGGCAATGTGCAATCCGCAGCGAAAGATACCCATCTGGTTCGCGCACCGTTCTTTTTAAGGGCTGCTCGCTTTTGGCAACAAGTGTTCCAATGGTGTGACTTGCGACAAGAATCGCACGGCAGTTCTAGATGTAGGGAGCAGATCAAATCTACGCTCGTTGGAGGAGAAGGTTGGACCGGCCTTTCTCATTCTGATTGGGACTCATGCCAGGACAAAACCGGATTGGAAGCTTGCTATGCCGTCTTTGCGTTTAACCGTGGCCAACGCCTAATTTCCGATTTTCCGGAGCTCACGGCCATGCAAGGATTAATGGGCTGTTATGCGGCATATGGGGCCGCTTCGAGCATATGCCTGCAATTTCAGAGTGGTTTTATTCGTGAAGGAACGATCTCGGGAGCACCTGGACAGGGACGGCCCGCACGAGTCATTGTGGGGTTTGATATTGGGAACATTCGCAGACTGTATATTGTGAACTCGAGGTCTGGTGCCTTGGAGTGTTTTGTTCCCCATCAGGGTACCGAACCAGCAGTGACAGTCGATGGGGAGATAACCGGCACGTCGATGGATCGCTCGGATGACTTTCTTTTGTGGCTTGAAGAGCATGTTCGACGACTGAGATCGGGGGAAAGTCGCGTCGAACCTGTACCAGTCCGGGACACTGTGATTGAAGGCATTACACTATATCCACAATTTCCCCTCAATTCCTCTCCTGTTATTACAGAAGGTGTACAGTGTGTCAGTCGAGCTGTGACGCGTGGTGTAGAGGTTATTGCCAGTGCCGTTTACGTTCCCGGATCCAATCGCTTTGGATTCATTTACAGTGTTCGGATACGGCTCCTGACACGCCAAGACGAAGGCGAATATGTTTCTCCTTCTCAACGAGGTTTTGAAACTTGTCAGCTGTGGTCAAGGCATTGGCGTATCACAGACGATGTGGCCGGAACAACCCACGAGGTAGATGGTGAGGGTGTGATTGGTATGTATCCTTTGCTTCATGAGGGAGGTTACACGGAAAGTGGCGATTCTTTCGATGGGATTTTCCAATATCAATCCTGTACTGGCGGGGCTATGAAGCGAGGTTCCTTTGCGGGTCACTTGCGATTTGTTCCCGGTAGTATAGAATCGCCGACGGGTTCCCAGTTTGAGGTGGAGGTGAAGCCATTTGAACTCCGAAGGCCAAGGTTTCTCTACTAGACTCAGCAATTTACATTTCGCAGGAAAAGAACTCATTATACTAGCTCTAAGAAAAGGATGGGTTGAGACCACAAAACAGCTGATGCGGCTCTTTGAGTTCTTCCTACTCATACAACTTGCTCGCCCCTAATAGGAAGATGCTACTAGAGGCTAATAGAGGTAGCGAACGTAGAAAAAATTTTGGTCGCTTTTGTTTGGTGTTCTCATTTTCAATATTGTTTTCGTTGGAGAGAAGAGAACCACCCACAAAAGAACACCATGACAACGATGCTTCGAAATACGGTTGCGTTGGTGACCGGTGGTGCTTCAGGATTGGGAGCTGCAGCCGTTCGGACGTTGTTGCACAAAGGTGCTCGTGTTGTCGTGGGAGACTTGTCGGAAGCATCCTATCAAGCCAACATTGTCGAGCAGCTGAACACGACCCTCCCAGAACGGAACCATGATGAGAACAACAACAACATTCCCGATTTGGAGTCCAATCTCCGATTCTGTCCATTGGATGTGACCAAGCCAGAAACCATTGAAAAAGCACTGGACTTAGTTCAAGAGACATTTGGCCAACCTGTGAATGCAGTTGTGAATTCGGCTGGCATTGCGACTGCATCCAAGACGATCAACAAAAAGGGAGAAGCTTCCGACAAGGCCATGGAGGAATTTTCCCGAACATTGCAAGTGAATACAATCGGAAGTTTTCATGTTGCGCGATTGGCCGCGGAACGCATGGTCCAAGGAACGACGACTCCAACCGACACGAATAGTAGTAGCAGCAGCGACGAGACGGATTTGCTTCGTGGTTGTATCATTCAGACAGCCAGTATTGCAGCCTTTGAAGGTCAGGTGGGACAAGTCGCTTATTCAGCGAGCAAAGGGGCGATTGTGGGAATGACGCTTCCCATGGCACGAGATTTGGCGCCATGGGGAATTCGAGTCGTGTCCATTGTACGTTCCATCTTCTTTCGCTTTTGTAATGGCTGCTCATTGGGAGCATTTGGTGTAACGTTAACCTTGTTCACGGTATGATCTCATTTTCAGACTCATTTGTTCCTGTCTTGGCCATTTTTCTTGTCTCTCCCCTTTGTTTGTGTGTGGCAGGCTCCTGGACTGTTTGCAACGCCCTTGTTGGAGGGCTTGCCTCCCGCAGTGCAAAAGGAATTGGGTGCCAGTGTCCCATGTCCCAATCGCTTGGGCCGGCCTTCGGAATATGGACAATTGGTGGCGCACATTTTGGAGAACCCCATGATTAACGGTACTTGTATTCGACTGGATGGTGCCTTGCGCATGCCACCCTAATCAAAGTCACGGACAAGGAGAAACAAGACGTGTATGCAGCGAGTGAAGCATGGTCCTGTATTTTTGTCGCCCTCGTTATAGGTTGGCTGTGGTGACATCTCGGGATCAAAATGTGCTGCGACAAGTCCGAGTTGAGAAAGATCTATCGTGTGGATTCAACCGCGATTTTTTCCTGTAAAGTTGAAAGTATAGAAAGAGGCTATGGCAGCTAGAAATCCGTTTGCCATCAAGACAAAGGAGGCGTGTATGCAACTTTGGATGAGCGGCGGCGTTTCAGATTGTCCGAAAGCTGTTGCGCGTATGCCAACAACATGCCGACAACCATGCCCCTTGGTGAGAATGGATCTGACCAGGACATCATGGCACTGCCACTACTGGATGCTCGTTGGTGGCTTTTGATGTCTCATGATGTACTCCTATTTTGTTCTTGGACAAGTTCGTCAATTCCGTAGAATAGAGGAGCTAGGCTACTAGAGTCCACATACCACGCTAGAATACTTGTGGTGGCGCAATTCAGCGCGCCATAAATTACCGCGACTGGAAGTCTTTTTTTCGCGTATGGCGAACACACAAACGCGCATGACTTCCCCCGCCTTTTCGGATGAGTGCCTCCAACTCCAACAAACCGATTGCTGCTGGAATTGAGATTTGAGATTGGGAGGACTCCCATGATAACAGGTATCAACTCAGAAAACAAGCATGACCATCGACGACAGAAGAAGCATGACCAACGACGACCGAAGCAAGAACGTGCTACGTCGCTTATCCAACAACAAAGACGACCAAAAGGGACTTAGCAAAGAGCGGAGCACAACCAAGGGCTCACGGAACCATTCGTCAAAACCGCTCAGCAAACCAACGGCATCCTCTGGTACAAATTCCCTACTACGAGGTCCGACCACAGGTTCAAAGCGAGAACGACCAGCCACGTCTTTTCTGTCCTCCAAAAAGCCGTGTGCAACAACGCGAACAATCGCGAACCGTCAGACTCCAGGCCAAACCAATGAACGATCAAGGCCAAAGACCACAAAAGCAAAAGATTCGACCCTTCGACAAGGCAACTTGTCCAGCTTTTTGCAACCACGTGCGGCCTCCAGTTCCAAAAAAACGAAAAAGGAACAAGGCGCCTCTCTTCAAACACCGTTGTCAAGTACGAAGAAACAAACGGCGAAACCAAGATCCAACGCACGTGGACAACATCGGCTAGAAAATGCAGCTGTTCAAGATGAGAAAACTTCGAGTTCCCAATCCACAAAACTATCGACACAAATGATGGCAAACTACCAACCACATCTTGTCAATCCACCTTCCACGGAAACAATCATCACCAAGTCAGACCTTGCCGAAACTACCAATGTCTCGTCAAAGTCAAACGATGGAACGACGGCTGCGTCTCCAAGTTCTGGGATTGTGCACTGGTTGAATCATCGTGCGACTCATGGACCCCACCAGTACTGCCTACAACAACAAGCAGTTCCTCCTATTCAACCTCCACCGTGGAAGGTTGCACCCTGGTTGCAACTCTCCACACCTTTGCATAACCATCACCGACATCCCATTCGTCATGTGCAATGGGATCCGGACGGAGTATTGTTGGCCGTCTTGGTCACTTCGACCTTGGTCATTTACGATTGGGACAGCGTCATTGCCGCGGATCGACAAGGACGGAATCGGTACGGTCAACAAAAGTCGATTCTGCAACAAGAGCGTCGTCGTCGTCGTCATTTGCGTTCGTGTGCAGACAAGGACGACACGTCAAGAACGACAGCACAAGGTGCACCCCCTACCAACGACAAAACAAACAATACTACGGATCGCAATACCACGGAGGCCACTGCCAGCACTACAACTACCAGTGAACGCAATCGTTCGACCAGCAATCAAGCTCGCGCCTCGGGTTGTTTTCACGTGTCTCCCACAATGATGGTTCCCATCTCTTTGCCAACGGGAGATTCGACATCCAGCCTTGGATACCTTGCCCTCAATTGGAATGCTCACAATCCCGATATCATAGCCTTGTTGCATCTGTAAGTTGCTACAAGATTGCCCAATCAATCTCTGGATTATTATCTGATTCCTTACACTTGTGACGTTTCATGTTTCATATCACTATAATTCAGAAATGGCCATGTTCTCATTTACGATTTGGGACATGTCATGGCGTGGATGGAGGAGAAAGGACCCACTCAATCCTCGTGGTCAAATGTGCCTCAGCATGGTCCTCCCAAACAAACCGTGTTGCTGGATTCTTCCATGTGTCGTTGTGGCAGTGCCCTAGGAAATCTCTTATTTGTCAGTCCTGAGCACTTGCTGGTAAGTGTGGGAAACCACGTGGCTTGTTATGCCATCCGTCCTCCGCAAAAGGCCAAACTCTTGTGGAAATGGACCTGGTCCGGTCAACCCATTACCAGCATGGTATCAGTCTCGCACAACACGGTCCTGCTAGGCTCCCAACACGGTCACTTGACGCTCTTGGACTGGACACAGCAACAACAAGCGGCCTTTTCCGTGTCTCCCATGCCCACCATTGTGCGACAATGGTCGACCCTCACAGCCTTTGCCCATCCCAAGTCGGTCGGTGCCATGGGCATTGTCCATCTCGTGCCCGCAGCCTTGAGTGGACCCATTCTGCACGTGTCGTGGCATACACCCGGTGGATGGGCCGTCCAGGCGCGATTGCCATTGTCATCGACGACGACGACGACGAGTAGTGGAACCAAACATGCCTTGCGTGCCCGAGAGGTGGAGGTTCTCTATGCGACACCCAAAATTGTTTCCTACAATGACCGTGGCCAAGTCGTTGCCAACATGACCACAACTGACTGGAGTTTGCCAGCCTCGGGCTCTGTAACGGGCACGGGATCCACACAATCGCTCGTATGGACCAAAGTGCCAGCCGTTTCGCAGTATTTGCCACCGCAGGATCAACGAGTATTGGTGGGGAATGGCGTGGCTACGAGTAGTTCGGTGTTGCAACGATTTGTACGAGATGAGGACAACGAAGATGCGCCTAGCTTGATGCTTTGCCATCGAAGTACTGGTCGAGTGCACTCGATCCCTTTGGTCACCAACACGAAAAAGAAGCAACCCCAGCCCTCCTGGACGGTTTCTGCTTTAGCCCTACACCCATCGGAAGAATGGCTTTTGGTCGCCACGACTGGTGGGGGTGCCACCAATCCTCATTCGTTGAGAATCTACAATTCCAGAAATCGAATTTAGTAAAGTTGCCTGAGGTTCAGATGATGCACTTGAGATCGCATTGTCGTTCTCTTCTTTTCAGGTCCTGAATTGAGGTTGCCGTCTTTTCATGACATAGCTTCTCTCCCTTCAAGAGGTTTTGAAGGGAATGCCATACTTCCTAAACCAAAAAATGGCGTGATCCTTTCATTCTCTCGCCATCTTCATGGCGGGTGGCGGGCTCATTCATAGCTCACATAGTCATAGCTCACATAGCTTTCATGCGGCCGGTCGACGTACAGACGCTCACTTCGAAGCCAAGCAAAAATGGCCGGTGAGAGTTCGCAACGGAAGCAATGAAGTCCGATGGGATCGCATGCAGGAAGATATATGTATCTTTTTACAGATAGGTATAGTTGAGAAAGGAGACACCATGGTCGTGACAGAGAAGAGAACGAGGTTCGATGCACCAGCGTTAAAGAAGGACGAGCAGACTCAGAAACGAGGGCGGCGTCGGCAACGATTACCTCGTTTGGAAGAGTTTATGGATTTGGAGGTATCTCACCCATATGGAATCTTACCGGGAGGCAATCAGTTTACGACGACGAATCATTACGGGGTCACCATAGGTGGAACGTCGTCCAATTCTCTGCTCTCCAAGTACGAGGAAGTGTGTCATCACATTTTGTCCTTTTGCGATGGACGCGATTTGGCGCGAGTTTCCCAGTGTTCACGGTTTTTATATGCAGCCTGTCATCAACTCGAGCTATGGAGAGACTTGGTCCTTCGACATTTGGAGTCACAAAACAAACGACAAAGGCTTTCGTCCGAATCTACAACAAACAATGCCCATGTTCTGACGTTCCTCTAACCCACATGGAAAGATACCTATGTACAGCTCATTCAAGGAGCTCCCATTGTGCCTCATCGACCAATACCTGTGTCGGGAGTTTACAGCGATTACTTTTATCGCTTGCATTCTTGTCGAACATTCTGCATCCCCAAGCAATGGCTGGAACAACCCGAAGAATTACCACCCTTCTCCGTCTCACGGATTCCATGGAGAGAGATGACACCGGAACGTTTTTACCAAGACTATGAGCAAATGAACCGGCCTGTGATTGTCAGTCAAGCGGCATCGAATTGGAAGGCATGCCAGAGTTGGAACGTGGGACAGGACGACTGCTATTTGTCCGAGCACATGGACGGACGAGATTTTCGTGCCACAAGCGGTGCGGCTCCCCTGTCAGCACAATTCACCTTTCCTGCCTATCGCAAGTACTGCCACTGGGATCCCACCGTCTTGGAAGAAGCGCCGCTGTACTTGTTTGATCGCACAGCCTTGAATCCTCACAGTGTTTTGTGGGAGGACTTTCATCCGGATATGCAAGAGTCTTGTCCCTATTGGGACTCCACCCAGTGTCCACAGCACGACTTGTTTTCGCTGTTAGGGGAGGGTCGAAGGCCTGATCATACATGGTGTAAGTATGGTGCTACTGAGTCATTGATTCCTTCTCTTATTATCTTTGAATATCTATGCTAACATTGTTGTGTTGTTCTTTCTCACAAAGTGATTATGGGCCCGAAGCGAAGTGGATCTGTGTTCCACATGGATCCAAACGCTACCCATGCCTGGAATGCAGCGATTCGTGGTCGTAAGAGGTGGATCTTTTATCCACCTGGAGTCGCACCACCTGGTGTACACCCTTCGGCCGATGCCGATTCCGTGGCCTTGCCGCTGACGGTCGGCGAATGGATATTTCAGTTTTGGCCCGATCATGTGGACCGACTGCTGCATGCTCCTCCCGATCAACGACCACTCGAATGCACTGCTTTTCCAGGGGATGTCGTCTTTGTCCCGCATGGATGGTGGCATATGGTGATCAATCTGGATGATGGTCTGAACATTGCCATCACACACAACTACGTCAGTCAATCGAACCTATCCAATGTCTTGAAATTTCTGGACCAGAAAGAGGACCAAATCTCTGGCTGTAGGGATCGTGCGGAGTCCAGGAGCTATACGGGGCATTTGTGGATCACTTAAAGTGTCAACACAATGATTGGCTGGAAGAGGCCCTTGCGGAACGTGATTGGACATGCCGAGCATGGTCTTCACCGAAAAATACATTGGCTATGAAAGGCAGTCAAACTGCTGGTGAAGACGTGGTATCTAGAGAACAATCAGGATCAATAATGACGAAAGGTTTGGCCAAATCGTCAGCACAAGAAGAGTCAGTGTCTTCTGCAAGCCCCCGTACCTCCAGCGTTATGTCTCGGGCGAAAGTCACCACCGAGACAGAACCAAACGATGCCTCATTTACTTTTGCATTCTCATTTTGAAAAATACGGGCCCTTTTTGTCCGAGTCAACACGGACTCGGTCTTTTTCTTCTTCCCTTGGTCAAGTTGTCTCTTGTCAGGTAAGTCGATTTGTGTGTACCACATGAGAATGCACGGGTCCTCTGGGCAGCCATGAACACAGTCTGATGTGTTAGCATTTGGCAATCGGCTCCGTGCTAAAGAAAACTCAACAAAGCTTCGCACAATGGCCGCAGTTGTTTACTATATCGCACTCATTGTTTTTGCGTTGTACATTCCCCTTTGGCAGGGCATCGGCGTGTCATCCAGAATGATCTGCAGGTCGTCGGCCTTTCCGCGTAACTCTTGCTTTTGATGAAAGTGTTTGATGCATCTTTCGTTTCCATGCCAGCGGTTAAGTTGAGCACTGAAGACTCTCTATGAAGGATGAAGCAACCTCCCTAACCCTAAAACTACTGTCTGTCGAAGTAGCGTGATGATTTTCGATATGTCAGGTGAACGAGGGGCTTTGTTCGCAATCTTGCCGCTACTCGCTGTTAACAACTCAGGATGGTATTCGGCATGCCAGGTGAACGATGAACGTTGTTCCCAATCGTGCAATACTATTCCGGACAGTAACGTGTCGCTTGGCGATCCCTTCCCTTGCCGAGAATGTGACACTTGGCTATTGGCTCCGTCGTCTTTTTATAACTCAAAAGGACTTTGAATAGTGGATGATGTACTTTCTCTACTCGTCGCTACATTCTCTTGTGTTCGCCGAAAGAAGGATAACTACTAGTACGGCCCAAAGCCACAACAACCAAACAAGAAATAAGGATCATGCGGGGAAACTGTTCAATTTTAGCAAGCCTCTACTTTGAGATTGGGAATTGGGATGTCCTATACTCTATACTAGCCCCCCTCGAAAGAGGACCTCCTGTAGCCTGTAGTAGAGGAGAAGGACATGTCACATATCAGATAAAAGACCAATCAATCAAACGACAAAATCGCTTTTGACGTTCGAGATTGTTCCACACGTCCACTGCCCACTACCCACTCTGACCTAGCAGTTCACGTTCACGCAAAGAGTCACGAGTTGACGCCGCCTCCTGTCATTTATTATAATAATCCCAATTCCCAATACTGTTAGTTCTTGGTTGGGGCTGGGCAAAAAAGCGGGCATGAAAAATTGATAGGGTAGACTTAAGATTGAAGAGAAGCTCTAGCATCCTCTATCCTCTAGGATCTCTAGCTCTAGGAGTAGGAGTAAGTACTCCTCTACTAGCTAGAAGAGGCGGATGTTTTAGATTGTCCGGAAGTGAATACTCATAAATAGGAGTATACCTAATACCTACTACTAATCACCCTACCTTAATTCGTACTGCCTCTTTTCTACTAGGAGTAGAGTGGACTAACTCTCTACTCCCTCTCTACTCGTACTCCTCACGCCAGAAGTAAGTATTAGCTACCCCTGGGTGTCCTAGCTTGTCTAGAAGGGAGAAAGAAGAAATCGGTGTTATTCCCTGGACACAGCCTTACAATAGTGTCTACGCATTTTTGTCCATCTCCGAACCTAGGCATTTGAAAGTTGAACGTAGAAAGAATAAAGTTCGTGTATGACAATACGAGTAAAGACGAAATTAGAAATTAATGAAATACGATAATTGAAAATGGTGGGACAAAAGACAGGGTATAGGGTGTTATTATAAGATCATTATTATTTCCATACGACTTGTACGTTTACGTTATCTCGCGGCAACCGACAAACGACAAAGGGCAAGCCAAAGATCAGAAATCAGAATAAGGGTCCCAGGTCCCAGTGTGATCTCATCATTCATCATCGGTCATGATTCGTGATCTCATCATTCATCATCGGTCATGATTCATGATGGGCGTCATTACTCGTATGATCGATGATCTGATATCTGATATCTGATCATGAAATTCGCCATTATTTCCCCTCCATATTGGTGAGGCGGCCAGACATATCCCCAACCCTATCTTTTTTTAATATCGCCCGCCACTGCTCCAGGTAGCTCTAAGTATCTCTAATTGCCAACACCGTTTCATACAGGTCGGCTTGCGTCCAGTGGTTTCTGAATGCTCATAAATTTGGGCAACCCTCTTGTTCTCGTCTGTCACAAAACCCAAAACCGAGGCAAATGCTTGACCATGACGTGAGGTAAGAACCATGGACGGATCATGCTGGGCTGAATCGCATTTAACTTCTCACTACTGCTGCTTGTTTCTAATCTTGTCGTCTCCTTTTCTTTCTTCTTACTCATCACTGCTGCAATCCTTCCTTTTGTTCTTGCATGATCCTTTGGATTTGTCTCATGTTGTACGAGTAGACTGGGTGTAAGCTGCTTGTGGTCAAGTGGAATATCCTTCCCTTTCCCCTTCTTGTAATTCTTTTGTCGTTTGATTGTTGGCTGGTTGGTTACTTTCATGTTTCCTGTAGGATAGATGATTCACTATTCATAGTATCATTGTCAATCATTTCTCAACGACCGAAAATTTTGTTGTTTTTGCTTCAAGTAGATGGCTCGATCTTGCTCTTGCCACTTGCCACACCCTACTTTCGAATTATCAGCTCCTAGAGCTAGAGTCAAACAGCGAATGATTCAATTTGTAGCTGTACAAGCGTGTAAGAGCTGCTCTGTCGTGTGTTCATGGTGAAACTGAGGGTCATTGACGTGCTCAAAACAGAAAACTGATGTACTACACGAATACAGAAGGCACTAAACTCTATGGATGGCTAGCACTTGAGTTCTATTTCTAGTTAATAAAGAAAAGGAGGTCTATAGTCTGTGGATAAATGCAATGGAAGTTATGGGTATCATTTCGACAGAAATGAACAATGGCAAGTAATGAGCTGCTGAGCCAGAGACACAGCAGATGAGCAGACTCTCGTCCCATGAGCAGAGCAAGCAAAAGTGACAAGTGTGAGTGAGCATGAGCAATGTAATTGTCATGGCAATCCTCAATGGATCAAGCTCACCTGGAATGTCATTGATACGATGTGCTTTGGCAAGAGAAAAGGATTGTGTGCTTGTCCGGTATTATGAATTATGAAACAACCAACCGTCATCCACGCAGGGCCGCTTGCTGGCAGTTGAAGAGCTGGCAAAGCCACCCCATTTGAGAGCAAAAGCTTTCCCTAGCACGTGTCCACGAAACGCGACCGAGTTTGGTCTGGCCGCCTAACCAATATGGAGGGGAAATAATGGCGAATGACAATGGACATGAACGATGGACGTGGACGTGGACAAGGGCAATGGGCATTAGGCATAAGGAATTGCGAATTAGGAAGAGATGAGAGATGAGAGTTAAATGAATTATCACAGATCGAAAACAGCAAAGAGTGTGCGGGAAGCAATTCTACTTCTTTGTTCGCTAAACGCGCAATGCGTAATTTTTCATTCCGCTAATTGAAAAGAGAGAAAAGAGGAAACAAAATTGGGGGAACTACCTCTAGGGGCAAAAATTCAGTTGACAATCCCTAACCCGCGATGCTTCAATAGGAGTAATACAAGATGAATAAGGTCATCAATGATTACTCCCCAGTAATTTGGTGGACTGATGGAGAGTGGAGAGTGATGAGTGATAGGTAAAAGTGACCATGAGACATATACTAATTTGGGGGAAAATATAGGGGGTATCATCCTACAGAACAAATTCCGAATGATGACAGTATGTCCGCCAGAATAATTATAATATTTTCGAAAACAGCAATCAGAACAACTGGAATGCCATGCTGATGCCGGAAGTTCAAAGGCATCCTCTAAGAACGTACGCATCATGTTGCCTATTTTTGCGACGCTGCTGGGCGGTTCACAAATACAAAACCCAAGATTAAGCACCTGTTGATCGCTTTCAATGATGTCCATCAACACATACCACGATAATAGAGTCATGGCCATCGTACAGGCTAACAACGCAGCTGTATCTTTACTCATGGACATGCGTCTGAGGTTGGCGGCAAAACTGTTGAATCGGGCAATTTCGGATGTCCAAGCCTTTTCACTCGAAGATGGGATGGACGAGGGTGAAGAACCAGGAGATGATGGGTGTGACTGCATGGACCTAGAACTCCCTTTTCGTGCAAGTCGCCTTCCTTCGAAAGTCAGAATCCGTGCGATCCCCATTCCAGTTCCTCAAACCATTGACAAGTGCACAAGCTTGAGCTCCTACTTGCCTTATTGGAAGGCGCTTGTTCTCGATTTGCCACATGATGAACAGGGAAACTCCGAACTATTTCAGACGGAAGATGAACAGTCACTGCTTGCCTGCATCATGTTCTATAACCTTGGCTTGTGCTTCCAGTTCTCTGCCTTGTCTCTTGGTAAAGAAAAGTGTTGGAGCAAGTCATTGGTGTCCTACGAAGCAGCTTTGGGTCTTTTGGGCAGATCTGAAGACTCATCACTTGTTCTTTTAGAGCTTGCCCTATTGAACAACAGTGGTTACATCTATCAAACTTTGTTCGATTCTACATCGGCGGAATCAAGCTTGGATCAGATGCGACTCATCTTTGATGACATTACAGAATGTGGTGAGGAACCTCTACCTACCAATCTTACATGCTTCTTTCTCAATGCCGAACACAATGAGAACTTATCATCACGAGCTGCACCAATGGCATGACAAGAGACAAGCTTCTGCGCGAGAAGATGAAAAGATCATGGAATTGCTTGGTACATAAACTACTGTGGGGGGTTTCATTGGGGCTATGAGGTGTCCTACCGTCAAGTATCAGAAGGGAGTGCAAGGTTAAGGTCTAAACGTCTTCATTGTTGACCTGGCTTCATTTGTAGAACTTCGTGATATCTTGAAAATGTCTTGGGGATTGAAGCACAAAACGTACTCCCAGAGGAGTACTTCGAGTACTCCTTCTCTCGTGATATCGATAGGCCCTAAAGGCCCTAGCTCAGTCTTGATAGTTCTCGTTTGCAGTCACGGATCATGAAGAATCTGGAATCTTTTCTTTGATGGGTGGTTCTTCGATAAAAACGTCAGTACGCCGACCGCTTTGCCCATCATCCCATCAACACGCATCACGAATCACGACATCGCGATTGACGTTGTCCACTCTTCTTTTGCAACCTCCCCGGATCTATTCTGGGGAACGAATAAAGAATAGATACATCCAAAGGATAAACTGGTACCAACCACCCCTGCTTCTTGTCACATCCTCATCCGAAATGAAATCGATTCCACGTCGTTCGTCAGAGCGTCTCGTGGCGACATCTTGTCTTGCTTTCCTTTTCCTCCATTCTGCTAATGTACTGGCATGGAACGTCGCAAGAATATCCTCCGTACCTCTCCGCCAAGCCCTCTCTTCCCCGCGCCAAAAGTATGAGACACAGCAAGTTTCTCCGTGGGGGTTACGTTCCAGTAAGGGAGACCGAAATGATTTTCTGTCATCAGAAGACGGAAGTGACGAAATGCAGAAGAGCGATGATTTCAGCAGCGTGTGGCCTTCTGATGGCGATGGCAAAAACATGACGGCTGCCTATGATGACGAGCGACAAAAACGAATATTAAACGTTCGTAACAAAATCGAACTTCTCTTAAGTGGACCTGATCCTCCTTTCGATATTGAAACTGAAATGAAAAAAGTGACAAGTATCGCTCCACCTTCCCCGCCCACTCAATTTCTCAGGCCTGTCGATGTGCGTGCCGAAGAACGGGTCATGCAATTGGAAGACGAAGTGGAAAAGGCAGTGATGCGACAGGACTTTGTAACTGCTGCAGCAGCGGAGGAAGAGATCTCAAAAATGCACATTGACGATTGCGGAGCCGTCTTACAGGTGAATGCAAACTACTACCGAGCCTTCTCGACAAAGCAGTACGCCGATATGCAAGCACTGTGGCTGAAAGATGGAACAGCCGTGTGTATACATCCTTCGCAACAAGCCTTGGTGGGTAGCAAGGCTATCTTGCACTCGTGGAAACGCATGTTTGAATCGTCGAACGGCGCCTTTCAGAAATCTTGGATGGAGCCACACAATATTCATCTGAGCGTCAAGGGGGCTACGACAGCCGTTCTAACTTGCGATGAACATGTCTATGCCAGACGCTTCATCCGAGGTAAACGTAGGGAAACGGAAGTCGTCAACAAGTTGGTGGCTACCAACATTTTTCGCAAATGTCAAGGGAAATGGTTCTTGACCTATCATCATGCGTCATGGCATTCCGATTCGGATGCTGCCAAACAAGCCCTGGCTGTACGTGGTAGAGGAGGTGGTGTGAGTGGATCCAGACGCAGCAGCAAGAACAATAACCCGTCTCAAGGTGGAGGCAAACAACCCATCAATGAGGAAGCAGCCTTTCAGCACTGGATCGGCGAGCAGCTTTTGGGTGGCTTGGGTTTAGACGCGCAGGAGGAGGATTACTTTAATAATGAGCACGATGTAGATGAAGAAGAGAGTGACGACCCTCATGCAGTCGATGGTATACTGGGGATCCAGAATTTCGGTCCCCTCATTGGAGAAGGCGATGGTAAGAATGGGAAATTCAAAAAGCCTCCCAACAACGTACGATCCATTGACATTTTCGGGCCCGCATCTGGTCTTGGGGGTCTTGCTGGGGGTGGGGGCCCGGGCAATGCCTTTGGAAAAGCTATTATACGAATTGATAAGTCATCTTTGTCGAAAAATGGTAACCAGAACAATAGCAACGCGTTCGATTTTGGGGATTTCGCGCAAGAGATGATGGATGAGTTTGATGAAGTGGATGAACGTGGGGAAGACGATGAGGCATCTGCTCATGAGCAAGCGCTTGAAATTCGACAATCCTGTGTGGCAACACTCCGAAAGTTACATGCAATGGGGGCCATTTCCCCGCGACAAAAACGAGTTCTGTTAACCGATATGATCACATGTGCAGGGAAGGGGGAAGTGAGTTTGGTGGAAGTGGCGTATCAAATCTTGTTTGACTTTACCGAAGAATTGTCCGAGGAGGGAGAAGACCAAGCTACTACTGGTGTGGAAGCAATCCGTTCTGTGCAAAAAAGGATCCATAAGGAGGAAGAACTTGACGCAGTGGCGCACGAAGAGTTTGCAGAACAATGCCGGGTAATTGCCACATCACTGCTTGAATCGCAATAGTAACTCGTAAGCGATAACACAATCAAATGCATGTCGATCGAAAAGAGTAGGACATCAGAAGTCTATTTTGCTCCTTTAGAGTTTCGGGTCACGAAATCAACAACATAAGGCGGACAATCACAAAAGACGCTTCATCGTGCAACTAGAACATGGTTGACAACTTCTTGATAACAGTTTCAAAATTGAATTGCGCATTACAGTATGTTACAGTTGTTGTGTGAGGAATGTTGGGCAGCTGGTTTGTACGCATAGCTCGTTATTGGTTCCGCTGACGTTGTGGTCGATGAGGAGGAAAATGGAGTGGGAAGATTTTCCTGGTGTTGGATACTCCCATTCATGTGTAAATATTCCTCAAACGTCATTTTTAATTTGGAGGATTGGTATCTAGTGCAGTGAATCCTTTGTAGCAAGGCTTCAGTGATATCCTTTGTGTAACCTGCTTTGCGTATCAAAGAGGCCACTGCTGTGGCTTGGTCCCATCCTTGTTCCTTGGCAACTTCAGGGAGGTAGGTTGCCGAGTATTGTTGTTGCAGATTGCTGTTGCTCTGAAAGGACGGCGCGAGTGAATGTTGATGTGGCTGCTTTTCCACGGAAAACTTGATTACAATTCCATGAGTACCAACTTGCCAATCGTAGACATGTTGACATTCTTCGTATTGTACCAAGAGCGAGACAGCCACCCGAAGATGAGGAACTTCCGATGGATGAATGGGAGTAAATCGTTGATCTCGAAGACCACTCATGAGCGCATATTTGGTCAAACCAGTCGCAACCGGCATGGGTGAAAGGGAGCCAATGCATCCGCGCAGTTCATAGGTGCCAGGAGGCGTAGGCTTTTGGTGAGGATGGGACATGGAAGAAAAGAAACGAGTGGCGGCCATGGAGCGACGTTGCTGTTGTTTCTCCCACGTGACAAATAAGGGACATTGTGTTCGTTGATTGGGTAAATCATTCCAAAAAGGAGGAGGTTTCCCATTGGTATTCTGCATTGTGACAGGATTTGCAATCATGTGATTGGACAATTGAGGAAAGGATAAACGTAGATTTTGAATTAACGCCTCGAAACAATGAAAACACATTAAAGGAGTGGCACGTAACAACGTCGGATGGTGGTCATCTGTCGCTGCTTCACGTTCATCTTCGTTTGGTGACGTGGTGTTGGTCAGATTCACGGCAGGAACGACATCGCCCTCTGCATCGTTCCCGGTGGGCGATGAAAGACTCTCTGGGCTGGAAAAATTGGAAGGAAAAGGAACGGAGATACAGAGGAGATTCGTAAAAACAAAATGTGAGGAACACGTATCTCGAGGTGATTAATGACATCAAGTGGCTATAGATAGTGGGTAAAGGACAAGAAGGAACCACGCGTACCTCATTTGCACCAGCCTTTCAACCAGAGGACCACCGTATCTTTCCCTACTTTCCCAGCGCAACTACAACAAGAGAAATCTTTACGGAAACGGATAAAAGGGAACCTTCACTGGTACCACTCGGTATGATGTTGATTGTTGATATCGCCACTGCATCATCACATCAAAATCTTCTTGTTGCGAACCCACGGCGTCTCCGGGTACTTTTCCACTTTCCATAGAAACGCAAGCGGTTAAATATGGATGATAAATATTAATATCCAGTGTAAAATATGAATGAAACTCTGGGGAGTTCTGCACTATTTTCTCATGCTATTCCACCCCTCCTAGCGGGGGTGTTTTTGAGGTTGTAATTTCGTTGAAACACCCCCATCTCTCTGGTAGAAAAATAACCTGTTTCTAGTCGGCAGGCATATCTCATTCCATCCATCGCGATAACAACACGGACCTCGGTGTTGCACCTGTTGTTGTGCACCTATTTTGACACTTGGTACCTGTCGGGCGAGTCATATGCCTCTAACCAATAGCGTAGGATACATCTGCATTGCCAAAATATGAAGGTTGAGTCTATTGTGGAGCTGGTTCACAGGCACCATGCCTCGTGGCACTGTCATACGGAAGCAACGCCTCACCATTTCGAGCGAAGCATCTCCGAGGGATGTATGGCTCTTATCATTCATTGTTTCGACACCTAATGGTACACAATATACATAACAGTAGTAACGGAGTGTATCGACAGCAGGACCTCTATTCCCATGTGGTTTTGGGGCCATCATGGTCTCGTGTCGTGCCATAAGGCTGGGCCACTATTTTCATCCTTGCCTAGAGTGACCCTCATGCACTGTGCCGCTCACAATGCACTACCATGGTACCAATATGAATCACACGATGGTCGGATCATGATGGGGTGATCATAGGAGGTCACCAGCAACAACAAAGTTTGATTGTCGTGTTGTTATCGTGGTTGTGAAAATGAGATATGCCCGCCGACTAGACCGGACACGGACACCAGAGAGATGGGGGTGGCTACACGAAATTAAACCCTCTTAGCCACCCCCGCTAGGGGTGATGCTATGCACCGACCTCCATCCAGGCTCCAAGAAGGAATCCATGGGTAGAGCAGACCCTGATAAACCTACTCCTACTCCTACTAAAACTCCAACATGAAGAAATCCCAAAACCAACAATGCCGAAGATGAAAAGTACCTCGTTCTTTTCTCATGGATCCTTCAAAGGATCAGGAATGCTAAGGGGAAGGTTTTCCATGGAGTTTTGTGCACAATTATCTCATGCTATGCACCGAACTCCATCCAGGCTCCAAGAAGGAATCCATGGGTAGAGTAGTCCCTGATAAACCTACTCCTACTAAAACTCCAACATGACGAACTCCCAAAACCAACAATGCCGAAGATGAAAAGTACCTCGTTCTTTTCTCATGGATCCTTCAAAGGATCAGGAATCCCCAGGGGAAGGTTTTCCATGGAGTTTTGGTTGATAGGACTGTTCTTGTTCGGCGTAGTGTCTTTCCTCTTACAGACACAGCTATGTTTGCAATCGATTCCTGCTCACAGTTCCATTACAACCTCGTCGTCCTCCCTGACGACCATGTTGGGAACCACATTTTTCGGCGCTAACGAAGATGTGCTTGATATTCGTCAGAAAAAGCGGCAGAGTTGGCTCGACTATGTGAACGAAGGCAATCTGACAACTCCCCACCCAGAACACATGTATTTGCCATGTTTGCAAGCCAACGAATACAGTGACGAACCGACCAGTACAACAGCACAGTCGTCATCCTTCCCATCAATTTGCAATGTCTTGATGCACGTTCGACCCGTTCGACAACAACGTCGCATTCCTCCAAAAACCAAATCAAAACGAACAGCATCCCTGTGTTTGTTTATAAAAAATGAACACTTGTACGTGAATGAATACGTCGATTATCATTTGCGAGTTGGCTTCGACGAAATATTGATTTACGACAATTCGGTAGATTTCAATTTGAAAGATTGGGCAACCTACAAACAACAGGAAACAGGAGGACGAGTACTAGTGACACATTTTCCTGGTATGAGGAAACAAGTTCCGGCCTATCGCCAGTGTACGAAGACAAGTCAAGAACGAAATCACACCTGGATGGGCGTTTTCGATACGGATGAAATGTTGGTTATGTACAAACATGATCATGTTGTTGATCTTTTGGAGGAACACTGTCAGTCAGGGGCCTTGTCTCTCTATTGGTATGTGTATGGCCATGCCTATGAAACAAGATATCGTCCCTTCCCCTTGGCGCAACGCTTTCGGTATCGCTTCCAATTGCCAGATCAACATTACAAAAGCATTGGTAAACTATCAGATATTACCAAGGTGGACCTTCATTTTATGAAAGTGAACAAGTCACAAACTAGGACGCTACCAAATCAGGCAATCACGCAACACAATATTCTCGGCCACGATTTGAACCAGAAGTTCAATACCACCAATGACGTACGTAGTCAATCCAGTCAAGTGGCCGCGGTTCATCATTATTGGCTCAAGTCGGTCGAGGAATGGTTTATCAAGGCTTGTTGGCGTGGAAGACCCATCGATATTGTACCCAGAAAGAAAAAGAACCAAGATCAATCGCAAGAGTCCTCTCTGCAGCACTCGAATTGCAATCATGCCCTTGTCGAAACGAGCGAATATGCCAATGAGTATTATGACGACGATGCCTGGAAGGCTTTGAAACGTTTTGTTCCGGAATATGCCTCCCTCGATCAATACGTGTGAAACATGCAATGGATTTGACAAGCTGCGAGCAAGCAATGTTCTTGTCAAAAAATCCCCCCTTCCCATAACCTAGTCGTATGGCAGTACTGCTACCGAATGATGAACCCGTCAATACAATGCCCCATGTTACACATGTTGCTTAAAAGTGCATCTTTGTAAAAACATATTCGGGAAATGGAAGAAACCGACGCAACTGTCCCCGTGCTGCTGAGTGTTATTCAGAGTTATGCGTTTTCACTACAAGTGGTCCATCTATTCTTTTACATTGACTCTGTAGAACCTATTCTTCGCAAACAAGCGTCGCAAGATGGACAAGAATTTTCGAAAAGACAGCAAATTCCTTGCCATAGCGTTCACTCTGAACTCTTGGATCCCACCACCAGGGCAATGCGTGGCGTACCGTAAAAAATCTGAAGCATTCCTGGGCATCACTCTTGGGCATAAAGCTTTCAAATTGGCACCCCTTCCAAATATCTCGAAGATTTTGCAGAGCGCGAGTTTGATCATTGCACATAAGGGCTGCCCATACAAGTCGCCAACTGTCCATGGCACTTTCCATACCTTTGCCTTTCCTAGCCAAGCCAATATCGGCAGCCTTTTGAAATGATGTCAGAGCAGCCAGTTTGCTCTCAGGAGATTCAGACAAACTGTACCCCTGCCAAAGATTCAGGATGTGACCTGTCAAATGCTGAATCTCCTTGGGGTACGTTGCTTCCAGGTACTCGAGGTATTTCCGGCGTTTGGTTTTAGAAAGTGCCCTTCCTGCAGCTTCTCTCATTCCCATTCGTCCCGATGCGAAGAGCTCTTCAGCCTTTCTGTGGGCTCCCGCAACTTCAGACTCGATATCCTTTAGCCTATCGTCGGCACGAATGGCGCAACACCATTGACATCGGCACTCAAAACCGTTGCCAGGTCCTGTCCACCTTTCAAAGAGTCTCGTTCGCTCATCGAAGGATTGGTTTTGTGCGACATAGGAAATACAAAGCTCTTCTCCCTCTTCAACAGGCCGTGTCGTGCGAATAAACATGTGATCTCCTACTATTGCCCAGGTGCAATTGGGGGTGCAGGAATGATTGAACAATAACTCTCGCAGCCATATACCGTTGCCACGAGTGAAACGATGATGATTCTCCATATCCTGTTCTGGAGTATCGGAGTCGAAGGATTTGAGAGGCCCTTCTCTTTTCTTCCTTTCCGTTTCCCATATCCACCATAGTTCTTCGTTCCAAGTTCTCCCGTCGATGCCAAATGCATTTGTTGACACAATGTCACGAATCAGGGCGAGATCCACCTTGGCAGGGTTAAAGTTGTCACTGGATGCCTTCGTCCTGTTCCCTGCCGAAAGAGAATAGAACCTTTTCCCGACATCAGGACGGGTGTGAATCATTTGTACGATACAACTGACAACTTGAATTGCCGATTCGGCCTCAATTCTTCTGCCAGTAGTAGAGTACTGGAGCATAAACGAATCTTTATGAGGAGTACGTGGAATACAAACCAATGCTTTCGATGCACAAATCAAAAAATCCTGGGGAAGCTTCTTTTTGGCCAGACAACCGCGATACGTGCTGGAGGTAGACACCGCACTTTTAATCTCCACGCCAAAATCAACGACTGAAGTAGCCGCGAAATCACCGTAAAACTTCAATTTGGCGGGGTTTGTCATGCCATTTGTCGACGATGCATCCTTCCGCATTTCGACAAGATCAAACTTTCCCGTACTCTGCTCGTGCACAACGCGTTCGCAATCTGCTATGGTATCATCGATATCCTTTATGCATGTTGCTGTAGACGACAGAGTCAGCGCCAGACATAGGGCATCCGAAGCCAGTCCAAGTCGGAGCTTCGCCTTGGCAAGCCGAAATGTTGCCTTGATGTGAGAAGGGTCCAGTTCAAGAACTGTGGTTGAATCTTCAATAACCCTTTCCCAGAACCCTTGGCGAAGGGAAACTTCAGCACGGTTTGCCAGACACGCAATTTTGTCTTCCTGTGAAATTGATGGACTTTTTAACGCCATTGAATAGAGCCGTGATGCTTTCGATAGAAGTTTGTCCCGAAAAGCCGCATTCCCAAGAGCCCTGAGCCTTGATGGTTCACGCGATCGAACTTTAACGGGTTTCCCCGTTTTAGCCGCTAGCCATTCTTCCTTGGTATCGTACAGAATCACACATTGTGGGTTATCACAACGCAGCATTAAGTCGTGTTCTCTGTTGTCTCGTTGATTTTTCATATAGGGTGCGAGTAGTGCAAGATAGGTGCCGGGCCCTAGCCTTTCATTGGGGTCCTCACCTTCTGCAAGAAAGTTATAGAGAGAAAGAAGGATATTGTCCCCATTGTCATCTTCAGTAAGAACAGAAGCGCCAACTACCACTCCAGCATCGTATGTTGTCTTTAAGTAAAGAATACGGTCATTGTGAATGTAGTTGACTTTCTTGGCTACTTCTTGTAGAGTAATAGGAGACAAACTTTCGGGATCGGGAGTATGCCCATGTTCCATGCTGGGTCGTATACTTTGACGAATGACTTTGCATTTACCAGTTGTTTCCTTGAGGGTGTTATATTCTTTCCCAGCAATATAGTGGGCCCTTACGTAAGCCGCTGGCGGAAGATGCGTGGAGTAAACGGGAGGGGGTCGTTGGTCAGCAGCTTTGGCTGCATCTCGGACCATTCCCATAATACCGTTCAATTCATCGCTAGGGATGGCTTCCCGAAGTCGTTCCTCCAGCGATGCAATCTCGCCGCTCTTCCATTGAGAATCCGCCATGGTAAAGGTGAAAGTGACAGGCTTCAAACAGTCAATACCCACTTTGAGATAATTTACGGCGCCCTTTGGTTGGCCAATGAAACTGGGGGTTTCCGGTGAACAGAACGTACACCTGTTCAGGCTTTCACCTGTAAGTCTTGTCCGAGTCGGAAAGCCGCGTCAGCACGTCGGGCGGTTGGTGCACTCATTATGGACCGATGATACTGGACTGGGTGCTCCGTTGTTTGATGGTCGTGTTGATGAATTGGACTTACTGTAACCATTTCAGGGTTTGCTTGTTGCGGGTGTCTTTCGTGTGATGCTCCTCTCGTTGAGAAACTGTGCCCATCTCGTAGACGGCGCCATCTGTGAACCACAAGCATAGAGCCCCACGCATAGTCCTTACCAAATTGGCTGCGTGTTTGTCACCAATCGAAACCTTTCACATTCATTGTTGCCGCTGGTTACGCCAGAATGGAAATCAGGTTTTTCAGTGAACATGACGGTGTGTAATAGAAAGACCATACTTTCTAGCAGCGACCTCTATTCGAAGGTGTTTCTCCATGGAAAGCGTTGCATTGGGCAGGGTCCATACATGAAAGTCGGAACTCGACTTGACCAATGCATCCTTCCGTAGAAATTTTACCGCGCGCGGGCCATGGTTGGGGGCGATGCAGCCTTTGTGAGACGTACAATCGTTGAAATCTTCCACCTTTCGCGCCAGAAAAAATCAATCAATCAATCAATATATCGACCCCGTCCATACTACCGTGTTGCAACTTTCCCAATCCTCGTCTCAAGTACAATACATGGAGTATCTCACCAACGAATGGAACATGGATCTCACGGTTGAGAGTCTTTTTGTGAAAGCCGAACGGTTGCAAGAACAAGGACGATTGAAACAAGCACTCCTCTGCTACCAGAACATAGTCGATACATGTCCGGAATGCACAATCGCTCGGGAGAATATTCGAATCGTACAGCAATTCTTGCAGGAGGAGTCAAAGAAACGAGAAGCAAACAGCCCACGGTCCAGCGGGGTTGCGGCAACTCCAAGCCAGCCGAATGCGGGTACAGTGATTGAAATGGACGTCCATTGGTTTGGATGGGAAAGGATAGCCGAAAAATACTTTCCAGACCCGAATGAGCTAGCCTTTGAAACGGTCCATATATACCTTAGCAGGGAAGGCTATGGTCATTCGCCGCGGGTACTGGTTCACAATGAGACCTTGGAGGATGTTTGTAATTCTTACACGGAATGGCAAACATTCATGAGAGGACGAGCTCGATTTCAAGTTACTCTGGTTCCAGACAAACATAACGCAAACCATGATCCCAATCCTAGATTCGAACAACCACAAGCTGATCCACGGAAGGAACTGGAACTCGAATTGAGGACAATGCAACGTTCTCCAAGTGGCACGCAGGACATGGGAACTTCCACACCGGGGGAAGGCTATGGTCATTCGCCACGGGTACTGGTGCACAATGAGACCTTGGAGAATAGTTGTAGTTCTGACACGGAATGGCAAACATTCATGAGAGGACGAGCTCGATTTCAAGTCACTCTGGTTCCAGACAAACATAATGAAGACCATGATCCAAATCCTAGATTCGAACAACCCAATGCTGATCCACGGAAGGAACTGGAACTCGAGTTGAGGACAATGCATCTTCCTCCAAGTGGCACGCAGGACAGGGCAACTCCCGCATCGGAACCCATGACCATTGTCTCGGAACCAATGTATCGTCCTCCAAGCGGCATGCAGGACAGGGCAACTCCCGCATCGGAACCCATGACCATTGTCTCGGAACCAATGCCTCGTCCTCCAAGTGGCACGCAGGACAGGGCAACTGCCGCATCGCAATCCATGACCATTGTTTCGGAACCGCAGGCTCCGGCAGCACTTGCCACAAGTAGTCGTTCCATTTCGTCGGCATCCCAGTTTGCCGATGCGGAGGAATCGATCAGCAGCACCATTGTGTTTGCCAATGCCTCGGAATCCATCGCACCGTCAATGGCCCCCATTTCAACCTTGTGTTTTCCAACACCACATGTATTGTAATATAGTACCAAAGGGTGACGTTACTTTGTACGTGTTCATGGACGATCGCATTGGTAGCACATGTGAAATAAAAAGGTTTGTGTTCCAGTCATGCCGAGGAATCCGTCGTACCGCCAATGGCCCCCATTTCGTTCTTGTGTTTTCCAAAGCCACAAGTATTGTGATAGTACCAGAAGTTATTAGTGCCTGTCCATGGACGATTGCATTGGTAGCACATGTGAAATAACAAGGTTTGTGTTCCAGTCATGCCTCGTTGATGGGAACCGAAATTGCGCTCCTTGGCATGGAGAGAGGAAAGGTGAACTTGAGAGAGCTTTCATCCATTCCTTGACGATGAATCAACGGCCCAGAAATTCACCAAGATGTGATGTGCTCCATCCTCTTGACTTGAAAACGTCCTTTTATCCGTTGTATGGTCCTTTGCATCTTGTTTCGTACTACTACGCATTGAACAAACTGCATCCGAATGCACAAAGGGTTTTCTCCTCCAAGGCGCTGTTCTAGTTGTCGTGTGTTGTGTCTTGGGTGACCGGACGCACACAAGTTTTTTCGTGCCTTTCATCGTGGATTCATCATTGTTTGGGGGTTTGGCCTTTCATCCTACCAAAGAAGGAGCCCTTGTCCACCAACCAACACCAAGCTCAGTTTGCGTCCGACTGTGACTCATTGCTTGGCTTCTCCGTATGTTTCTTGTTCTTCTGGTCAAACTCCAACTACCAAACGTCTGATGTCATTGGGAAGGTTATTGGATCCACGTCGTCGGCGTGGTCCGAGTCTCTCTCTCTCTTTACGCCCACAGGAACGAGACACACTCGGATCAGCGGAAGAACATGAGTTGTCCCCAAAGTCTCCATCGTTCGTTCCCTGACATGACAAAAGCAACTTCCAGGAAGCAAAACACTCTCGCGTCACGCCATACATTTTTGCGGCGTGTGTCATTGGTCGTCGTTAGACCGCGCGACTGATGCCCTTTAACAAGACTCAAACGCGACCTCTTCAGACATGATGTGGTCGCTAATGAGTCGATTGTAAGTACTCTGGAGTCCTATACAAATGTTCCTTGGGGGCGCATTGATCATCTCCAAAATCGCCAAGTGTTTCTGTTTTCACCACGGCCGCCGCAACGCCAAACAAGGAAACGGGGTAGTAGTACCAAAGGGGATATGGGAGGAAAACGATCCAGACAGGAGGAGGAAGAGGACAGCGATTCCACTCCTCCCACACCAAACAAGCAGCCGTCGCCACCGGCCAACCAGCATGTCATCACCAGCACGACGCCATCGAATTCAAGCCAGAGCTCTTCGTCCTCAGAGATCACGGATGGAACCACAAAACCACACTCTACAACCGATCTACTCCAACAGAATCTCTCCCAAAATTCGGGTAGTGCATCGAGCAACCAACATGAGAAAACTATTACTGCTGCTACTGTGCCTCGAAGGAACAAGAAGAAGAAGATGACGAGTAGTAGTACCGCCCCAATTCACCATGACGAAAATGACACGAAACGAGTGGCCAAGCAGAATTCGTCCAAGAAATCTCCTCGCAAATCTTCCCAACGAACCACAACCAGTCGTCGGGAACCACTCCCAACAGAAACCAGGAAACAACAACAACAAACACACAACAAACACACTGCAAGTTTGGGTGCGCCTCCCAAGAAGAGAATGGACGAGAAACTGACGGTTCGAGATGAGTTGGACTTTGATGACGACGATGAAGATGAATCGTCCTCGCGAGGCACACTGGTGCCACAACGATTGCCATCCCCCTCCCGCAACAAGGCAAAGACCACCACCACCACAGTGGTTGCCTCGTCCCACGAATCCTCGCAATCGTCGTCCACAGTCTTGTCATCGTCTTCAACATCATCAACAACCGTCTTGTCGTCGATGGGGCAACGCAAACACGGATTAGGGAATTCCTCGGGTACCAAAGAGGACAGCTCCTCTCGACCCAGCAGTCGAGGCCATCCCCAACAACCGGCTGTGAATGCATCACACGACACTACTCACTCCACACGGATCCTTCAAGCCAAACCCGCGACAACAGCAACAACCTGGGATGAATTGGACTATGACGAAGACTACGAGGCTCAACTTTTGGCGTCCAAAAAGGGCTTTCGACCACGACTCTTTTTGGCATCCACCGCCCAAAACCACAACAACAACAAGAAGAAGCACTCGACGATTCCGACCGACACCACACAACAGGACGACCATCAAAGTGCATCGTCGAGGGACGAAACGTCTGTCTTGTCGTCGTCGTCACGTTCCAAGAAAGAGAAGAAGAAAAAAAAGATGGCATTACAATTCCAACCCAACAAAAAGGATCATGACACGGGCGACGATCAAACCGCTACCACCGATTCAGGTTCTACCAGACAACAACAAAAACAACAACAAAGGCCTCTCGAACATGATGTGACGGGTCGGAGCAATGGCTCCTTGTCCATGTCCTCGTCATCACACGGTGGAGAGGAAGAAAGTACGACCACCGCAATCGAGAAGGACAGTTTGGCAACCAGTTCCCAAAGCCCACGTCAAAACGGGCCACCACAACAACAACAGCAACACGATGGCAGCACAACGTCTACCAGTGCCTCTTTGACCTTGTCGTCGTCCTCACCGCACAATGGCGATCCAAGTTGTGGTAGTAGTAGTACTGTCACGGACAGTGGTCGATGGGGCGTGGCACCCTTTGTATTGGGACGTACCAAAAGTGCTCGACTCAAACTGCGACGACAACAAGAACAAGAGCTGCAGCAGCAGCAGCAGCAGCAGCAGCAGCAGTCGAACCAAAAAGACCCACAGCACCCGAATGACGACGACGATCCGAATGGCCTTCCCCACCAGTCACGGAGAGGGTTGTGGACTGCCTCGTGTGACGATGACCAAAGTTGGACCGTGAATGCTACCACCAAGGAATCGAACAGCAGCAGTCCCGTTCCGTCCTATTCGTCCCTTTCCTCCACCTCCTCGTACACAATGTCTCGGAGTCGACGGACGACGCGACGGCGCTATGTCAATGCCCCGACGACGAGACGGTTGCGATCCAAAACTGCCGGACCCGTGGAGGAAGCAATGGCCGACGATAACGACGACGAAAGCATGGCCGAGTCGCCCACAGGACCAAGCCATGGTAAACGACTGTCCACGTCCACAAATACCACCAATGGTGGCGTGGGGGTCAATGTCTACGATTTGCAAGACGATGGTCAACTGCAACTCTTGACGGACGAAGTTACTTTTTTGTGTGAGGGATTCTGGGAAAATATACAATCTGGATCCATCCTAGAATTGGCCTGGCTCTTGAGTCTGGAACGCAACCGGAAACTCTTATGCAAGTCCCACCATGAGGAGGAGGAACCGTCGGCTGTTGCTGCTGCTGCTGCCGCCGATGGACCGGCGCTTCAAGCTATTTTGGATTTGATGGGGCAATTGCCGGTAACGCTCCTTCACCACCAACAACCGAAACAAGAACCATCCCTTCTGACCAATACTCCGGAGGATGCCCTGCTTCCCCTGTCTTGTGAAACGACATCCGATGGAGTACCGAATCGAAACAACTTGTCGTTGCAACTCGTCGCAGAAGTGGTGTGGCATTTTCTCTCCTTGGAATGTACTCAGGCATTGTCACCCATTGCTGCCGAGCGGGCAAGATCTCTTCGATTGGCCATTCTGTCCCATCCAAAGGCATTGGCCGGCCTCGTTCGACTGGCCCTGTTCCAGCAGAGAACCCTGGTCCGTCCCCTGGACAATCTCACCACACGGGACGCGCCGGACATGGATTCGACCTTGTCGCCCGTCCAGAAACGTCCGATGGTCGACCATGTAGCATTGAAATTGAAACAAGAATCACCAACAGATCCCATCACTAGTCCAGAATCTCAATCGTCCCTTATCTCTGCTGTGTCGGCAGACCCTACCGTTGCAGGAAGGGAATACCGTCGACAAAATCGTACTCGAGGACGTGGTTCGAAACGTGAGCCGCCGCCTTCCACTATCAACGGGAAGAAACGAGAAGAAGACGCCTTGTTGGTTTCACAACGCCGCAAAGTTGAAGAAACTGCAACATGCGACGCAGATTTGTCCAGTCCTCAATCGTATCTTTCCCAAACGTCTCTTCTATCGAATGATCCGACCGTTGCGGGTCGAAAGCGACGACGTCTCCGTGCTCGAGATGGTTTGTCGGAGCGGGAGTTGATGCCGCCCCCCTCCTCCCTCTTTGTCATTCCACAGGATCGAGCGATTACCCAAGAACAAGCAGCGGAGCTACCGAGAGTGACGGAGAAGGAATTAAAAGAGCTGAGCTTCACCTCGTCTCTCTCCTCTCGACATTCGAGGCGAGGAAGCGAAAACCACGGTCGAGATGCGTCGACAAAACAGGCTATTCTACAGGAACAATGGAGCACAGTTCTCAAACGATCTTTGAGTACAATGAGCAAAGAATACAAGAATCAACAACAAATGTCGGCTGCGACGTTTTCCATGAGTATTCCGTCACGAAATGACACAGCAACGCTTCAAGCGACTCATAATCCCGGCTCAGTCTCTCAGAGTTCACAACTGCCGTCGAATCTGACTCTCTTGGCACTTCAGCGAATCTTGACAGGTCGGTTGGAGGGTCACGAAAAGTCTTGCTTGGACGAGTCCAATGACAAAGGACATAATCCTACAATGGTTGAAGATGATGAATCCGACAATCCTCTTATCATAACCAACCGAATCTTGGCCGAGAATGAAACAGTCATTGAACTACTTGCAGAAGCCATGGCACAAACAGTCTCCCAAGCCTCAACCAAGGTTCGATTGAATGAAGATAAGAGCAACAGTAGTGACCTTTGTATTGAAGCCTTACACGAGCGCATTACTATTTTGGCTTCTGTGATTGATGGTGCCTGCCTTTTTCACGATGGCAATCGGCAATCCTTTTGCAGTGCTTTATATGAGAACCGAAACACCGTCAAAGGGAAAAAGACCCAATCTTTGATTCCTTATTTGCTTGACTTTTTGAAAGCTGCGTTCGATCTTGACAAGGACACTTTGTTTTGTGGCTCGGTATCATGGATCGGTGGAGTGTCTCTGGAAGTCCTCAAAACCTTGACAAGTTTGACACACGAAAATAACGAAGCAGTCTCCATAGTGACACGTGCCGAGGGATGGCAAATTTTGGCTCAAATCCTCTATGCTCACGGGCAAGTCATTTCACTTCCCGATCGTCACGACGATTTAGCCATATTTGCTCTCAACACCTTGGCCAATCTAGTGGAGTCGTCCGCGTCCACAGAACCAACAAACGACAAAAGCTATTCCTCGATCGTTGCTCAATTAAAGGTGATGGACAAGAAACAAGAAAAGCCTCAAAATGTATCTTTTGTCGCATGGCTGGTCAGGCACTTGGTTGACCTCACGGCTTCTTTTCAAGACGACCTACTTACGGAGGGTGAAGATAATTCAGCAGAGTCGGCCTTTGGTTCCCAGTCGGACAAGGAGATGGATGAAGGCACCTTGAAGGAACAAGATCGAGATAATCTCTTGTTGGCGGGGAATGGGTTTGTCTTTTTGGCGTACTTGTTGGTCGGACCTTTGACTCATTCATCTAAAAATCGACGACGCGACTTTGAAGACGCGGCCATTTTGGAAGGCAAAATATTGGACGAATTGCCGGGAAGCATGTACACGAGCAAACTACGATTTTTACAAAAGGTACTGTATGCCTTTTGCAATGTTTATCGACACACAGTCGGGGAATTGAGTGTGGCCATTATTGCCCCGGTCCAATCCTTGATGCAAGTTCTGCGGGAAAAGGTTCGACGACCGGCCGCGCAACACCCAATGGCGAGGAAAAGCTCATCCTAGGTAGGATTCGCTTCAGTATTAAGGCATGAACCAACGAGGAAACACCGAACGGTGAAGTATTAAGTATTATCATATAGAGTGAATGGTCGGTCATTAGGATGGACACAAATCTTGTGTCTCAACGGGCTCTGTGTTCACCGGAAACCCTATGTACTCCAAGAAGTTTTGTCCCACTCAACGCCAACGTGCGTGTCGCAAGATTGATATGCTTGGTCTTGGTGGGTTTGCAGAGTCTTACACTTAGGTGCGTAGATCATGGGATGGGATAGACACCCCTCACGACCACTTCGAGAATCATACGGTAGGCCTTAGACTTCACAGCAAAATCTGAAGTAACTTCCGTATCTTTTTCGATTCTCTTTTGTCAAGAGACTGGTTCGTTTCATATTGTCTCATTGACGGAACCGACAACAGCAAGATTTCACAGCAAAGCATCAAGTTTTGTAGCCTTACCTTATTGGTTGAAAATCAAAATGATCCTTCAATAGGAACTCTGAAATGTTCTGATCGGTTCTTCCAATACCTAGCCAAATCCAATCGTCCACTTCATGTCAAGCAGACATGTTTCACACCAACAGTTGGATTTTGAAAATGTTCTGATTGCATGGTGGTTCCCCCAGGAGCCATATCCAATCGTCTCAGGTATAGGGAGTTCCAAGTCCCAAAGATTGTTTCACTGCATAATTTGAGCTCCGCTCTGTTCCATTCATGGATCTCGAGCCGTGGATTTGGTTCTGCTTGATTCGATAGATCATACTTTTCTTAATCGAGCATTGACCGCTCAAATAGAGAGGTGAGTTACGACTATTGACGAGCTTGTTCAGAAATTTCGTGGTATCGACTTATTGATGACCGCTTCTGACAACTCTCTCTTTCTATGCATAAAGTGGGTGCTTGTTTTATCACGTTCAAGACTTGTCGAAGCATGACGGCTGCTTTCCGTGTCGTTGCTTTTCTCGGCCCTTTGGGTCATGGAAAAAGCCGTGTGCTCAACAAAGTGTGTGGAACGAAACATGCATCAGGCGCGGGAGCCTCGAGTTGTACAAGAGCGATTGAGTCTGGCTCCAACGAGCGGCATAATCTTTTCGTTATTGGTACTCCTGGTTTTGGTTCGTCTGAATGTGTTGCTGAGCATCTTGGGGCACAAAAACTGGCATTGGAAGACACAGCATTATCCGGAGTATATGCAGTGGTCAAATACGAGAGTCGTGCTGACAATGTGGGAAAGAATGTTGAACTTATCATGGACTTTCTCGGGAGCGATGATGTTCGGGTTATCGTGACCCACATTGATCAAGCAAATCCAGAAGACGGCTATGATGAAGCTCAATTTGTCACCGCACTGACCAAATACCTCGGAATTCCGAACAATCACATTACCATGGTTGGAAAAGACACGAATGGAGAGGAAATTGTGACGTTTATCGCATCCACGCTTCAAGCACCCCGCAATTATGAAGTGACCCCATCCCAGCTTGCCACAGTCTCGTCATTGTCTGGCATCAGAAAGTACAACAAACCCATAAACAAGGTCCTTGCCAAGCTTCAGGCTGCGAGTGATGCTTGCCACAGTGTTGTTAAAAATGGAAAGACTTATGAATCCGATGTGTGTATCGTCGTGACCCAAGCCAAGACCCGTAAGATGGTTGAAGAAGAAAAGACCACCATTTTCCGTGATGCTTACGAAAACCTTGCTTCTGATTCACAAAAGAACCTGGTATATGGTAAGGCAGGGGTGCACTTGTCTCTGAAGCTTCAAGATTTCATCAAGACAACGAACAAGCTCTTGACGTGGGATGTGACTGATCCCCGTGACCCGAGAAACATGTATAGAAAATGCAAGTACTGCGATGCCATATACGTGAAGGTTTCTGGATGTTCGCACATAGCTCGCTGTGGAGGGTCCGGTCAAGTCCCTGCTGCCGAAGAGCAAAAGGACACAGGAGGAATTGAAGTTGAGTTTCATGAAAACAACGATGAATTTTCTCTTCGGTTCGTGATGGAAGGCGTACGGTATTTCGCCCAAGGGATCGTAAATTTGCTTATGAATCGGACACAAGTTAAAGAAGCAAAGGCCCAGGAAGAAGGAACGATGCAGGCAAAGATCGAGAGTGCCCGAATAATGGTACACGGGATCTGAACATCTTTTGCTTCCGGGAAGTCAATTGGGATGAAATGCTTCCGATCAGTGACAAACAGCTCGAAGAACTGGGTGAGGTGACATTCGAGCAGGAGGGAGAGATGGAACAGCTAGCTCGTGAAACATTTGAGTCATGCCTTCAGACACACCAAGACCGCAACAAGAAGATCCTTCAGCGGCAGATGAAAAGCAAAACCTCGAAGCGTAGAATCACCTAATTATATCCATACCTGCTTTCTGCAGTAATATCATTGGTTTAGAGCGCTCGATCGCGAGGGCATAAACTTGACAAGACCCGCCTCGCGATCAATGTTCCCACCTACAAATCAAAAGCTCTTCAGCCATGCGTAAGGACCAACAGAAACCCACGTATTCTAAGTAAACAAACATCATTGGAACAGTAGGAAGAATATCACTCGCGTCTACTCTGGATTCAGGTCATCTCGATGTTGCTTGTTGTTTGGGCAACGCTTTCATCCTCTATACAGCCAGAAGGGGCAGAAATGAGACGCTGCTTTATATCAAGGTCATCCTTTGATAGACAACAAAGGACCAAAGTCATGTCAAGTACACAAACGCACTTCCAATTGTGGCATGGTCATCGCTTGCCATGGGAACGAGATCCACAAGGGGTCTTGGCTTTAGTTTTTGTTTCCGATTGCTGGTTCGTAAGATTATTCTTCTGGCAGAACTGGCGGATTGCCTCAGAACTGACCGGTTGCGGCATGCCCTGTCTCGTCACCATGGAAGCAACTGCATTCCACGAGACTTGACCATCCGTGTCTTGTAGAGTCTTTTGGATTTCGGGTAGCAGAGAATTCCCTTGTTCCATCCATTGGTCTAATATAGCTTGGTAGGGAGCCTGTGCCTTTTTGTCTCCTTCAATCGCTTTCCATGCGTTTGACGCCTCGTCTGCACCAGCACCAGGATGTTTGGAATGATAGTCCTTCATAAACACAAATCGTACGGTCCATGTTGATTGGCGCTTCTTTTCCGAAGTCAACAGAGTAATACCCTTATCAGATCGTGACTTTCGTGGGATGTGTAAAGGATTTTGGGCAAAGCTTTTTAGCCAGTTGCAAAGCGTTTGTCGGGCGGCTCCCCATGCATGCGCAAGATAACGGATCTTGTAATCGTGAGGTGGGAAGGCAACGTTCAACATACAAGCCAGCTGTTTTTCTGAAGGAGAATGCAGAGGCTGCCTATTGCTGGACGATGGCTTGTAATTAGACACGAAGGAGTCACTCTTGTTAGTTTCATACTCGAGCTTTCTCAGCCAACCGTAGTCATTTGTCTTGTATAGGGTTTCAAATTTCGCAAAGGCCTCATCCTGTCTATACCTGTTACAAAGATCCATAAAGTACACTGTAGAATTCTCTCGAAGTCTGGACGACGAAGGAGCCGGCGAAGTGGACTCTTTCGATGCCGCAGCACCATTTTGTCGTTGCTGTGACTTTTCATGTGGAGGGTAATGATTCTTTTTCTCTGTCGAAGTGGTGGTGGACTCTTTTGATGCTGCATCCATCACTCCATCTCGCTTTTGGTCTAGTTGATGAGGTGGAGTTGCTGGATTCTTCATCTTCTTTGTCGGAGAAGTCAAATCTTTCGATGACGCAGTCTTCAGACCATCACGTCGTTGTTGTTGTTGTGGTGGTGGTGGTAGTGGCTTCGCATTCTTTGTCTTCTTCTTTTTGTTGGTGGTTGGAATTATTGTGATATCCTCATCCTCCACCGGGCGTCGACGAGCCGCTGTCAATGTCTCAATCGTTGTAGGGGTTTGTGGTGAATCATGATATGGAGATTCTTGTCCATGGTCAGAGCGCGAGACATGGGAGTACTTTCCATTTAATGTTCGGGGCATCGTTACCGCCGCATTCTCGGTGTCTGGTGTTCGCTGTCGTTTCTGGTGTTTCGGTACGATTTCAACATTCCATTTCTCGGTCGATGGAACATTGTCCACCGAACAGCGGTTTCGTTTCTTTTGCTTGTGCTTGTGATGAATTCTGGAGGACATATTTATACTTAGCATGCATGTATGGATGGATTGAATGTTGTGTTTCTTCCTTGAATGTGTCGTTTAGTATTTTCGTCCATTGTCAGTTTTGAATTTCATGCTGCTATGTCCGTCCGACAATATACTCCGCTAGCTATCGATACTAGCACATAGCTAGAGGAATATCCGTATGATTCTCACAAACTATATCAAAAAAACTCATTTTTGGGCACTTTTCTCATTTTTCTAGAAGCAGGAACAGAGGAAGAACAAAAGGAAAAGAGCAGGACCAAAGGAACTGCAAGCACGTATAACGTTTGAGTCATGCCTTCAGACACACCAAGACCGCAACAGGGAGACCCTTCAGCGGCAGATGAAAAGCAAACCTCGAAGCATCACTTGATATATCCATACCTGCTTTCCGGAGTAATATCATTGGTTTGTAGCGCTCGATCGTGAGGGCATAAATTTGACAAGACCCGCCTCGAGATCAATGTTCCTCTTCTGCCGTGCGTAAGGACCCACAGAACCCCACATATTCTAAATAAACAGATGTCATCGGAACAGTACGACGAATCTCACTCTATGCTACTTTTGATTCAGTTCATCTCGATGTTGCTTGCTAATTGGGCAACGCTCCGATCCTCTATACGGCCAGTACGGGCAGAAATGAGACGCTTTCTCTGATAGACAACTAAGGACCAAAGTCATGTTGAAAATTCAGGTAAACAAACGCACTTCCAACTGTGGCATCGTCATCGCTTGTCATGGGAACGAGATCCACAAAGGGTCTTGGCTTTTGTTTTCGTTTTCGATTGCTGGTGCGTCAGATTATTCTTCTGGTAGAACTGACGGATTGTGTCAGAACTGACCAGTTGCGGCATGCCCGGTCTCGTCACCATGGAAGCAACTGCATTCCACGAGACTTGACCATCCGTCTCTTGTAGAGTCTTTTGGATTTCGGGTAGCAGAGAATTCCCTTGTTCCATCCATTGGTCTAATATAGCTTGATAGGGAGCCTGTGCCTTTTTGTCTCCTTCAATCGCTTTCCATGCGTTTGACGCCTCGTCTGCACCAGCACCAGGATGTTTGGAATGATAGTCCTTCATAAACACAAATCGTACGGTCCATGTTGATTTGCGCTTCTTTTCCGAAGTCAAGAGAGTAATACCCTTATCAGATCGTGACTTTCTTGGGACGTGTAAAGGATTTTGGGCAAACTTTTTAAACCAGGTGCGAAGCGTGATTGCGGTGGCTCCCCATGCATGCGCAAGATAACGGATCTTGTAATCGTGAGGTGGGAAGGCAACGTTCAACATACAAGCCAGTTGTTTTTCTGAGGGAGAATGCATAGGCTGCCTATTGCTGGACGATGGCTTGTAATTAGACACGAAGGAATCACTCTTGTTCGTTTCATACTCGAGCTTTCTCAGCCAACCGTAGTCATTTGTCTTGTATAGGGTTTCAAATTTCGCAAAGGCCTCATCCTGTCTATACCTGTTACAAAGATCGATAAAGTACACTGTAGAATTCTCTGGAAGTTTGGAAGATGAAGACGGAAGCGAAGCAGTGGACTCTTTCGATGCCGTAGCACCATTTTGTCGTTGCTGTGACTTTTGATGTGGAGGGTCCTGATTCTTTTTCTCCGTCGGAGTGGTGGTGGACTCTTTTGATGCTGCATCCATCACTCCATCTCGCTTTTGGTCTAGTTGTTGTGGTGGAGTTGCCGGATTCTTCATTTTCTTTGTCGGAGAAGTCAAATCTTTCGATGACGCAGTCTTCAGACCATCACGTTGTTGTTGATGTTGTGGTGGTGGCTTCTGATTCTTTGTCTTCTTCTTTTTGGTGGTGGTGGGGGGAGATTCCACCGGGCGTCGACGAGCCGCTGTCAATGTCTCAATCGTTGTAGGGGTTTGTGTTGAACTATGATGTGGAGATTCTTGTCCATGGTCAGAGCGCGAGACATGGGAGTCCTTTCCATTTGTTGTTCGGGGGATCGTTACCTCGGCACCCTCGATGTCTGGTGTTCGCTGTCGTTTCTGGTGTTTCGGTACGATTTCGCTACCCCATTTCTCGTTCGATGGAACATTGTCCACCGAAAAGCGGTTTCGTTTCTTTGTCTTGTGATGAATTCTGGAGGACATATTTAAACTTAGCATGCATGTATGGATGGAATGAATGTTGTGTTTCCCTTTCTTCCGGTGACCTCATAACTCATAATGTGGTCACACTGTGGTTTTGGAAGAAAAGGCAGACGAAGTGTCGGTGAATTTTCGTCCGTTGTCTGTTGTCGGGGGTGCTCTAGGCGCAGTAGGGTAGCTGGAAGCTGGAGGCAAATCGAAAGGGGTAGC
Source organism: Epithemia pelagica (assembly GCA_946965045.2). Classification (NCBI taxonomy): domain Eukaryota; phylum Bacillariophyta; class Bacillariophyceae; order Surirellales; family Surirellaceae; genus Epithemia; species Epithemia pelagica. The sequence goes on along the minus strand of OX337234.1, from coordinate 2,882,494 downwards.
TGTGTCCCGACGGGATGTACGTACTTGGAGTCACGTGCGGTGATGTCTCGGATGGATGTCGGAAGTCGGAAGTCGGAACGCGGAAGACACCACCAACACATGTGCCAATATTGCCAATGGTGGACCACAAAAGCGATCCCTTTGATCTTTCCTATCACATTGTTCGACATCCATCCTCTCGAAATTGAACAGAATTGTGGACCCATTACTCACAATACAAACGAGCCTTGTGTGGATGCCATTTGTCAGAATGAGAATACCCAGAGCCACAGCAAGAACTACCATGACGACAATACCTGGTCGTCTCGTTTGGATGGTAGTGGCTACTCTCTGCTATGCATGGCCAGTAACAGGCTTTGTGGGCCCCACTCATTCATTTCTGGTTCCGGTGTCACACTCTTCATCTTTCTTTACAAGACAAGACTTACCTGGTAGCTTTCAGAGGCTCACCATGGACGAGCCACAGCGTCGACAACGACAGCGGCGAAGGACGACGCATCATGTTCCCTTGACCACCACCAACAGCCCAGACGACACGGTCGATGGACCATATCGAGGTTGGACAGGCCCCTTTCGACGTGCTGTGGCCAAATTTCGCAAACGTCCGGGTACCTATTTGCTCATTCCTTGTATTGCGGCCTGTGTGGGATGGATTACCAATTACATGGCAGTGCAAATGATCTTTTATCCCATTCAATATCGTGGCATTTCGCTCTGGCGAGCCGACGAAGTACCCTTGGGCTTTTTGGGATGGCAGGGTATTGTTCCCTGCAAAACTCGCAAAATGAGTCGGGCCATGGTCCACATGGTCACCTCTCAACTCATGACGGTCCAAGAAGTCTTTGGACGTTTGGACCCCAAGGTTCTGGCCAAATTACTGGCACCACGTGTCCCGCAGTTGGTCAAGGAAGTGGTTCAAGATTTGGTCCCACAAAAGTTTGTGGCCGATATTCCGGGAGCTGTCTATGCCGGTATGGATGCCGCTGGACAAAAGGCGTTGCAATCCATGAATACGCAATTTCTACAAGATTTGGTCAAGTCGATGCAATCCAATGTGGACCAAATCTTTAGTTTGCAAAATTGTGTCGTGAGTCAAATGATGCAAGATCGAGCTGTGCTGGGACAACTCTTTCGCAAATGTGGTCAAGCCGAACTAGACTTTTTGACCAACAGTGGTTTGTGGTTTGGCTTTTTATTGGGCATTCTTCAAATGATTGTCGCCCTCTTTTGGGAAAATCCTTGGACCTTGTCTATCGGTGGTGCCATTGTCGGTTGGGCCACCAATTGGTTGGCCTTGAAATGGATCTTTTGTCCCGTCAATCCGACACCGATTGGTCCCTTTGTGTTGCAGGGACAATTTCTCAAACGACAAGTGGCGGTCAGTGCCGAATTTTCCAAATTTTTTGCCAACAACATTCTTACGTCGGAACGATTGTGGACGTCCCTCTTGACCGACCCGGAAACCTCACCCGCCTTTGGACAACTGTTTCGACAACACTTTACCAACTTTGCCACCAAAGTTTCCAACAGTTTTCACATGTACGCCAATCCCGAAGTCATTCGTCGGGCGGCCGAAAAGGCCTTGACCAAATTGCCCAATCATGTGCCAGTGATTTATCCCTACATGGACCAAGCCTTGGGATTGGAAAAAACCTTGCGGGAACGGATGGAACTCATGACGAGTGAGCAATTTGAACGGGTCCTTCATCCCATTTTTGAAGAGGATGAACTGACCCTCATTTTGGCTGGCGCGGTCTTGGGCTTTGTGGCCGGTCTCATTCAACAGGGACTGGAAACGGGGGCCATTCAATTTCCCAATCTCAAGCTCCTTTTGCAACAAGCTCGTTCCCAAACGGTGGTAGTGGTCCAACGATTCAAAAAAGCTCTTCGTGCCGTTCCACGAGTCACGAGGAGACTGATGGGACAGATTGGGAATCGACTGGGATCCAACAACGACGACAAACCCAATGGAGCTTCCAAGGGAACCACGTCGGACAGCGAGGAGTGACGGTGACACGCTGGATACTGTCACCCAAATGGATTCTGATGCGTCGCGAGTCCTCAAGGAGGATAAAAGGATACACTGACTGTGGATTCTTTCTTTCGGCCACTCTGCTGATCGATAAAAGCATTACGAGCGTAGTGGCGTCAATGACCGATACTCCGATCTGTATTCTCTGACTGCCTAGTTTGTTTATCTGTCGAGTTCCCAGCTTATGGTTCACATCGAATTGTATAGGAACCGCACGATTGCTCGTTGCGTCACTTCGAAACAACAACAAAAAGACTATCTGTACAACATGACATTTATACTGGTAACGTTTAACGAAACATTTTGTCCTTTTTCCCCATTTTCGGGTTGTTCCCTGTTTGTTTTAGTGGACCGATGCCCATAGTCGTACGGCCACCTCTGCCTGTTTGTGTTCTTTAGTGCACGGCGTTTCATATCGACGACAGGGTATAGCAGGCCGGAACAGTGTTGTTACTGCTGTTGCGCTTCTTTTTCCGATCCTCTTCGAGCTTGGGATACTCTTGGTCTTCCACGACACCGACCGTCCAACAATCCATTCCTTCAAATTGAATACTGTACAATAATAATCCATTGCGAGTCGACGATTCCAACACCATATTGTCTCCCTTGGCCGAAATGTCTTCCAACTCGTGTGGTTCCAATCCCCAACAATTTTTCCAATAAAACAAAAAGCGGGCCCTGGCATTGGCTTGTTCTACCGTTGGCCATGTCGAATCGAATTCTCGTTTAAGTTCTATTGCCGCCGTATTCTGGTCGTCCTCCTCGAGGCCCCAATCGTCGTCATCGGCAAAGCCAAATGTATACCAAACCGTATACCCATTTCCCTGATTGCCATCCAGACGCAAATTCGTTTCACTGAGAAACATGATTTCTGGTTCAAATTGTTTGGTCGCATCCCATTTGGTCTGTCGTTCTTGTTCTTGCTTGGTTTCGAATGAGACTGAATCGACGGACTGTTCTCCTTGTTGTTGTTCTTGTTCCCGTGTCGTCTGGTGATCCTTTTCTGTTTCTTCGTGTTCGTCTACCTGTTGTTGTTCTTGCTTTTCCAATTCACTATCGGAATACAAGTCAAAGATATGTCGTTTCCGTGTGGCGTGGGGAAGCTTATCGAATTCGGCATCCGTAACAACTCCCACCCTCCAACATGACGAAGAGTGCGAGGGACGATGCACTCCATAGCGCTGCGATTTTTCAAACACTCTTTCTACAGGAGGTTGACTGGGAAAGCCCCAACAATTTTTCCAATGGTAGAGATAGCGAGCTCGTGTGGCGGCATCGTGAGGACTGGACCATGTAGAATCAAATTCTAGCAAGGGTGCCGTAGAAGTTCCGGGGGCAAAGGAACACCACACGGTATATCCTTTTCCCTGCGATCCATCCGGATGCGTGTTGGGATCGGCCGGAAAGATGATATGTTTTTTGAAGGTACTTGGTGGATCCCATCGATACGACGATATGGACTGGCGCTGTCTCTCCTCTTGACCTTCCTGTTGTTGGTGGTGATGATTTTGATCCAGAAGTGGTCCATCCGATTCTTGCTTTCGTTTGCGGTCCAACGCTGGTTGGATCGGGACAGGAGGTACTGCAAGGTGGTCCTTTTCTTGGCCTTGTTGTGTTGTTTGAAGCAAGACAGTTTCCTGTTGCATTTGGTGAAGGAGCTCTTGATACTCTTTTCCCACTTGTGTGGCACTAATCCGAATGGATCCAGGAATCAAGAGTTGGAGCAGAAAGTCTTGTTGTTGTTTCTGCTTCTGTGTGTCGGACGGTTCTGGTTCACGGTAGTCTTGAGGCACGGTAACGCCTCGACAAGCAGCTTCTTGGTAGAGTTGAGCCAGTGTCATGGATGAATTCACACGGGGAAGGGGTTGTTGTGGTTGCTTCGCTGGTTTTGGCTGTGCTGGTTCTTGTTGTTGCTGTTGGAACTCGGTAGTCGATTCCATGGCAGTCGTGGATGCCTGCTGGGACGATAAGACTGGCCATGAAGCAAAGTTCATGGGTTCGATTGGAACGTCAGATTCTTTCGATGGTCTCCTGGCTGTCGTTGGATTTTGTTCATGATCGTCATCTTGGCGGTGATGCAAATTTTGCACAACGACTGTATCGTCATCTTGTTCCACCGTGTTTCCACGAGGAAGACGCTGGTTCGATGGCCTTGGGTCAGGAGAGAGTATCACCAACCCTTGAGGATGATCATCACTGTGCCGATCGTTGGTGGAACTTTTACGTGCTTCAAACATTTTTTGAAGAATCCTTCCACGACTAGTACTGGAACCACCACTGCCACTCGACAATCGGTTCTTTATCTTCTTCGGCTGCTGCTTGAAACTCTTCACTTTGTTGTTCTCTCTCTTGTCTTGGTGGTGGTTTAACATTGAAGCACCATTGCGATGGCGACTAGGGTCATTCTGATTCTCCTTATCGTCGGGGTGGTAGTGATAGGAATAGGGAGGACTGCTGGTGGTGGTGTGAACTTGTTGTTTGATACTTTCTCCACTGGTGCAGCTTCGAATCAAACGCAACGAGGATGACCAAGAAGAAGAGGAAGATGATGCAGAGGTCAAGGAAGATGAAGAGGGTTGAATAGCAGGAATCAACGGTGTTTGTGGATGTTGTTGTTGTCGAGTGAGATGGGAACCTTCCTGCCACAATAACGATGATGAGTAGGAGGATGAAGCAGAAGGGGGATGGCAATAATAGTCGCGGGTGCTACTCGTTCGGCGCAAACTACTACGGGTCATGCTACTGTGTGCAGTCGGGTCTTGATCGTGATATCGCTCGTCTTGTTGTTGGCTTTGTGTCACTTTTTTGGGGCCTGCCTTGTTTGTATGTGTAAACCATCGATCATTGATTTCAAAGGAAGCTTACAAAGGGACCTTCTGTTGAGCTCGGCTGGCTTTCCACATGCATGCCGACTTTCAGAAATTGACTACATAGGGCTTTCGCTCCATGTGACTCAAGCGCCAATCACACGCCCGCCGAGTTGCATCGTCCCACAAAATGATTAGATCCGTCGCGGAGCTTCAGTGTTGTTCCTTGGTTGCCGTTGAACGTTCGGGACTTTTGTCACCGGGTCTGATGCTTGTAGACTGCAATCGATATATATAATTCACTGAGGGCAGAATGAGTCCAGGATTCCCTACCAATACCATTCCTATTCGTAGTTCGGGGTACTCGTACTCCTAACCGGCAACAGACAACCGACAACCGACAACAGACATCGGACGAACATTAACCGACACTTCTGCTCATTTTCCTCCCTCTCTGCATCGTAAGTAACAAGTGAAGGAAGAACTCCAATAGCTCCAATCCATGCATAAATGCATGCAAAGTATAAGCATGTCCTCCAGTCCTCATCACAAGAAAAGGAAACGAAACCACTTTTCGGTGGACAATGTTCCATCGCGCGAGAAATGGGGTGATGAAATCGTACCGAAACACCAGAAACGACAGCGAGCACCAGACACCGAGAATGCAGCGGTAACAATGCCCCGAACAACAAATGGACAAGACTTCCATGTCTCGCGCTATGACCATGGACAAGAATCTCCATATCATGATTCACCACAAACCCCGGCAAGGATTGAAACAATGACGACGTCTCGTGGACGCCACGTGGAGGAGGACCTAATTCCCACTACCACCACCAAAAAGAAGAAGACAAAGAATCAAAAGTCACTACCACCACCACCAACACCACCACAACAACAACAACAACAACAACAACAACAATGTGATGGCCTGAAGACTGCGTCATCGAAAGATTTGACTTCTCCGACAAAGAAGATGAAGAATCCAACAACTCCACCTCATCAACTAGACCAAAAGCGAGATGGAGTGATGGATGCAGCATCGAAAGAGTCCACCAATCCGACAAAGAAAAAGAATCAAGACCCTCCACATCAAAAGTCACAGCAACAACAAACTAGTGCTGCGGCATCGAAAAAGTCCACTGCTTCGGCTCCGTCGTCGTCGCCCAAACTTCCAGAGAATTCTACAGTGTACTTTATCGATCTGTGCAACAGGTATAGACAGGATGAGGCCTTTGCGAAATTTGAAACCCTATACAAGACAAATGACTACGGTTGGTTGAGAAAGCTCGAGTTTGAAACGAACAAGAATGACACCTTTGTGTCCTATTACAAGCCATCATCCTGCAATAGGCAGCCTCTGCATTCTCCTTCAGAAAAACAACTGGCTTGTATGCTGAACGTTGCCTTCCTACCTCACTGTTACAAGGTCCGTTATCTTGCTCATGCATGGGGAACTACCCCCAAAACGCTTTACCACTGGCTAAGGAGACAAAAAGGCACAGGCTCCCTACCAAGCTTTATTAGATCAATGGATGGAACAAGGGGATTCTCTGTTACCCGAAATCCAAAAGACTCTACAAGAAACGGATGGTCCAGTCTCTTGGAATACAGTTGCTTCCATGGTGACAAGACAGGGCATGCCGCAACCGGTCAGTTCTGAGGCAATCCGCCAGTTCTGCCAGAAGAATAATCTTGCGAACCAACAATCGAAAACAAAACCAAAAACCTCCACCCCTCATTCTCGTCGTAGACGATGACCATGTAGATGACGAAGGCAATTCTGCGGGACCGTCAGCGTCGGTAAAAATCATTCTAGTACATCTACTCAAGTCAGTCGTAGCACGGCGGAAGCCCGTGCTAATGTTCGAAGTGCCTGTCCTCTAATGGACGATCTCTCAAGGAGGACTAGTACAACTGTTCTCCATGACGTGGGAGAAAGAAATGCTATGCGTATTTGACCCAACAGTTGCTACTATAAGAAACAACTCCCACCTGACCAGATTAAGCAGGACCAGTTCTGGGTCGTGCAATCGCCACGTACAAATCTTTCCCGTTCTGGGCTCCGAAATTGGGATGGTTCAGCCGTGCAGTCATGGGGCACACTCGAAACCAGTTTTACTCGTCCCTACTGCCCTGCACTACCTAACCCCACGCCAGCGGGTTAAGAACTTTCCAGGAAGTCGGGTCAGAAAGTCGGTCACAACTACATTTTGATGGGAGTGAGCCGTTGTGGCAAGACCTCAGCTTTCTTTGACGCCGCCCGCAAAAGCTATTGCATTCTGATCACCGCTTCGAATCCGCAAAAACCCGAAGGCATGACAACCTTTCGTGATCTAGGAGGGTTGGATGCTTCCTTCACCAATCTCGTTGGTGATCTCAATGCCATATTGAATGAAGACATCAATAACACGGAGAAGAACTGGAAATGTGATAGAGCACTTGATGCATTTGTTGTGACGCGGACGATGATTCTCTATGCGTTTCACCGAAAAAGAGTGGGAATAAACAATGACGCCCCAGTTCTATGGCTCACCTACCAGCTGTCTGCGGAACTGGTTCTGATGACAAGATATCTGTATCAGGCTCCGAAGAAACGGAAACTTGACATGTTGGAAAAGCTACGATTGGAGATAGAGACAACGTTGGACTTCTTTTTTGTATTCGATAGAGCTCGGGAGGCCTACAAGGTCCTTGATACTGGGTCCTGGCACAGCAGCAAAGACTCAGAAAAGACAAGGGGTATGGGCTCTCCGTTTTTACGCAGGCTGTCTCTAAGCAACAAATGTGTGGTCGTTACCGGAACTGCGTTGAGCCTTGGGCGGTGCTGCTTCCTGCAAGAGTGACCTTGGAAAACCCCAGCAGACCCATGACATAGTTGACTTCCCAATGGTTTGTCTGGAGGAGATTCCGGAGAAGCTGAAGCAGGCACTCAACCTTGAAGATGTTGCTTTGGAAAATGTGCCGAACCTTTGGATGCTGGCGGGTGTGGTTGTTCACCAGGCTGGCTAGACTGGAGCACGAAAATTCCAGCTTGTCAAAGGAAGAAGTATTAGAGATGGCGATAAATGAGCACTACGAGGGGGTGCTCCAAGGACTTGTGGAACGGATCAAGGACTCTTTTCTTGAAGCCCAAGATCCTTTCATGTTGAAGAAACCACTTCCTGTAAGTTTAGGCAAGCTTGTTATTGGGGTGGCACTGTGTCTTTTGCTGCAGAAGAATTTGACGAAGATTTGCTCAATGTCGGACTTTGTTCTGTAAAAAAATGGTGACGGTGGCTTGATTCTAGACGAGGAACTAGGAAAGCGAGCAATATGGAAAGTAGCAGCCACCAACGACACTTTTGTGGCTGCATTCGAAAATGCGCCGTGCTTCTGCGATGACTCTTCAGCATCGAGCAGTACAATGGAACCACTGTTTATCCGTGAGCTATTCAATTGGTGTTCCAAGGAGGAGAATAACGACGCCACCGTCAAGGATTTTCTCAATCTCATGTTCGAGTCGGAAGATTTGCTTGTCAACCTTCCCGATTGGATTGATTGACACTGCCCGTTCAAGGTGAGAGTCCAATCGACATCGAAATATGTCTCTGTTAAAAGCAAGTCTTGGCATGCTCCTTTTCTAAACGCAACCAAAATCATGCGTAACTAAACAAGACAAGAATATGAGGTGTGACATTAGCCCAAGTAAACTCACATTTTTTGAGGATGTAGCAGTATGCAACAGACAACAGACAACGGACGGACATTAACCGACACTCCTGCTCATTTTCCTCCCTCCAAAAGTCTGCATCAAGGAAGACAACACAAAAGACATCCAATCCATGCCCATACATGCAAAGTACAAGTATGTCCTCCAGTGCTCATCTCAAGAAAAGGAAACGAAACCACTTGTCGGTGGACAATGTTCCATCGCGTGAGAAATGGGGTGATGAAATCGTACCGAAACACCAGAAACGACAGCGAGCACCAGACACCAAGAATGCGGCGGGAACGATGCCCCGAACAACAGATGGAAAGGACACCCATGTCTCGTGCTATGACCATGGACAAGAATCTCCACATCATGATTCACCACAAACCCCGGTAAGGATTGAAACAATGACGACGGCTCGTGGACGCCATGTGGAGGAGGACCTAATTCCCACTACCACCACCAAAAAGAAGAAGACAAAGAATCAAAAGTCACTACCACCACCACCGCCACATCAGCAACAACAACATGATGGTTTGAAGACTACGTCATCGAAAGAGTTGACTTCTCCGACAAAGAAAATGAAGAATCCAGCAACTCCACCTCATCAACTAGACCAAAAGCGAGAAGGAGTGATGGATGCAGCATCGAAAGAGTCCACCACTCCGACAAAGAAAAAGAATCAAGACCCTCCACATCAAAAGTCACAGCAACGACAAAATGGTACTTCGGCATCGAAAAAGTCCACTGCTTCGCCTCCGTCGTCGTCCCCTAGACTTCCAGAGAATTCTACAGTATACTTTCTCGATCTTTGTAACAGGTATAGACATGATGAGGCCTTTGCGAAATTTGAAACCCTATACAAGACAAATGACTACGGTTGGTTGAGAAAGCTCGAGTATGAAACGAACAAGAATGACACCTTTGTGTCCAATTACAAGCCATCGTCCAGCAATAGGCAGCCTCATCTTTCTCCTTCAGAAAAACAACTGGCTTGTATGCTCAATGTTGCCTTCCTACCTCACGATTACAAGGTCCGTTATCTCGCACATGCGTGGGGAGTTAACCGTACAACACTTAATAGATGGTTTAAGGACTTTGCCCAAAATCCTCTACCCAAGCAACGACAAACACGATCTGATAAGGGCACGACTATTTTGAATTCGAAGAAGAAGCGCAAATCCATGTGGACCGTACGATTTGTGTTTATCAAGGACTATCATTCCAAACATCCTGGCGCTGGTTCAGCCGAGGCGTCAAACGCATGGAAAGCGATTGAAGGAGACAAAAAGGCACAGGCTCCCTACCAAGCTATATTAGATCAATGGATGGAACAAGGGGATTCTCTGCTACCCGAAATCCAAAAAACTCTACAAGAAACGGATGGTCCAGTCTCTTGGAATACAGTTGCTTCCATGGTGACGAGACCGGGCATGCCACAACCGGTCAGTTCTGACACAATCCTGCATTTCTACAAGAATAATAATCTTACGAACCAGCAATCGAAAGCAAAACCAAAAACCTCCACCCCTCATTCTCGTCGTAGACGATGACCATGCCACAAGTGTAAGTGCCCGCTTCCTGCTCAACAGTCAACAACTAGAACTATGAACATATAGCTTGATGGATGCAGATGACCGAGGCAATTCTGCGGGACCGTCAGCGTCGGTAAAAATCGTTCTAGTACATCTACTCAAGTCAGTCGTAGCACGGCGGAAGCCCGTGCTAATGTTCGAAGTGCCTGTCCTTTAATTGACGATCTCTCAAGGGGGACTAGTACAACTGTTCTCCATGAAGTAGGAGAAAGAAATGCTTTGAGTATTTGACCCAACAGTTGCTACTATTAGAAACAACTCCCACCTCACCAGATTAACCTAGATCCACAAGCTAAATCAGAACTCCTATTAGTAATGAATACGTTGCTACCATCGCTGCAACGTAGTCCTACCGGGAAAATCCCTTTCATTTTCGTAGGTTTGAACATGCACACCACGTGACCATGGTAGTTTCAAAGCCAAGTGTTTTGGCGGGATAGCCGACCCCAAGAGCAAGAGCCTCAACGGGCTTCGTGAATTGACAAGCAGAAGGCCATTCTATGGGCCTGGAATGGCCGCGATATGAGTATCTATACGAGTATTCTCTCGAAACTCGCGAAAGTGATGATCAGGCCGTTCGAGCTCAGTAGTAGTAGTAGAGAGAGAGAGCAAAAAGGAGAAAAAAGATCTCTCCAAGAAGATATCTGATGGATTTTTTCATTGACACCACTTTTGAAAAAAGAGCAGAGCGATTTGAACCATGGTTTGCTGGAAACCAATGATGAAACAGCTCGTTGCTTTTATGGTATTGCTATTACTGCTGACGACGATTTCCCCAGTGGTGGCGGCCTCTTCTAGTAGCATCGATTTCCTTCGCAAGAGCAGCAATAGCGATCCTCATGCAGCAAATACAGATGGTGTCGATCAAGATTCTTGCCTTCTCATTGAGCTCTACAAGCCCGACAACGACAAATGCATCGGTACTCCCGAAAAGATCACGTACACACCTACGTATTCCGAGCCAGGAAGTCCATGTGGTGAGAATAACAATTGCGCGGTGACGGACCGTCCGTCACGTCATGCAATCGTATCCTTCATGCCTCCTAACACAACGATTGCATTCCTCTCCTTGCTGAACCATGATCCTGTCCTCTTCTTCACATCTTCTTCTTTTTTGTGCTGCAGTGAAGAGCCCCGAAGATTCGGAATATGCCAACGCGTACAAGGATATGTATTGTGACTTGGAAGGCAAGTTTCATATTACAGTGTTCTTCCAACGTTGTTGCTGCAGCAAACCTCGTTATGTGATTGGCGACCCGACGAAATGCTACGATGGCCCAGAATACAACAATGATGTTATCTGCCAGAGACAACAACCTTGCCCTGGTGGCGAATCATCATCTGCTGTCCTTGTTGGCAGCGTGGTTGACGTTGATGATGAAGAACAACCCAGAGCTTCAGACGATTCCATCCACAAGTGGATTCATGATCATCTTCAATTTCTTGCTTCTGAGATACATGATGATACAACCAACGGCGTTATCACAGTCACCTTGTAACGTTGATCTTCTACCCCTCACGACATGCTCTTGCTGAGTGGCATGGCATTCCAGTCGCCCCCTTAGTCCAAGTAAGAGTATGATCTGTTGTAATAGAATGTTCACTTTTTGTTGGATCAACCCAGCAGTGTAGGTATTTTGGTCTACGTGAGACCTCACAGGTGTAAGATGTTAGCAAGCGCGCTCTTCTTCATCATCCGAAACATAACGAGATGAGGAATCTTGGCAACCTACTTACTCACATACACCTTACATGTTAGTTTCTAATTTGTGTCCGTACAATCATCGAGCCACCTCTTTGTCCGTGTCCTCATTTTCAATTTCCATTTCTTGTGTTTCGTCAATTTCAATCTTTCCCATGATTGTAAAGTTAATCTTGGCGTGGATCTCGTAATACTGGGGATCATCCAATTCCGCCTCACGGGCGAGTCGGTTTCGTTCCGCCTCTGCTGCTTCGTCGTCATCTTCTTCTTCTTCCTCCTCCTCCTCATTTTTGTTGTGGTTGGTTTTGAGATTCTTGGATGCTTCTTTTTTTTCTTTTTCTTCTTTTTCTTTTACAGACATGGCTTGATGGCGAGCGAATTCTTCTTCGGCCTCTTTTTCCAATCGTTCCGCCACATAATCTCTCAAGACTTGAATGTTTTCCACCATGACCAAACTTGGATGACCCATGGCTTGTCCTTGTTGAAATTTGTAAAAGGGCAAATCAATTTCTGTTTGTTGTCCCATTTGAATCGCGGCGGCCAAGGCGGCCATGCCAATCCCTGACGAGGCCACTTCGGACGTTGGGGGAGGTGTCGAATCCGAGTCCGAGTCCGAGTCCGTCGTGTTGGTGGTGGTGGTGGGAAAGGGTCCAGTCGGTGGGGCAAAATGTCGACAGATCCAGGTACCGTCTTGCTCGGGATGATTGGTATACACAATGACACCCTGGTCAATCTTTAAATTGCGACAGGCTCGTTGAAAAAAGGACCATCTCTTGCTGGTGTTGATCGCGGGAGCTTGACAGGTTTCCATCAAGGTTTCAATGTTCATGACATAGACCAGTCCAAAATTCAAGACCAGTCCTTCGGTACGACTGCTGCTGCTGCTGCCGTCCTTTGGTTGCAATGGTGGTTGGTCGTCGTCGTCGTTGTTGTTGGTCACCAAAGAATGCGGGGTGGTGGTGCTGGGCAGTTCCAACGTGGTTCGCATCATGGTGGGCAATCCTCCCGTGCCACGATCCGCCGAAACATTGATTTGACGGGGAATGGTCGTCAATTGAAAGGAACAAAAGTCACGCATAAACCGATACATGGAGGCCTCCTCCTCTTCCATCATTTTTTCTTGTCGAAAGGTGGCCTTTTCAAACTGCAACGATACAATGTCATCCTCATGAACCACGGCCGTCACGGGGAGCGGTGACAAGGACGAGTCTGCTGACGACTCTTTGTTCTCCTCCTCTGCTTTGGGTGCTTTCTTGAATGGGTTAAAGATTGTCGGATCAGTGGCTGGTTGAGACGAGGAACGGGGAGGAACTGTACACTCCAACGGCGTTGCCTGGTCGGTTTCTTCCGCCACACGAATGGCTCCTGCCATGGCCGCATGGGCACTCACAGTTGTTTCTTGTCCTGATGGAAGATAAAAGGACAAGAGGGAGTCACTGCTACTGCTGCGATCGTTGTCACTTGCTGCTCGGTTGGGATAGACCATGACACTGGGACCGTTGCTGGATTGGGCCAATCGTTGCCGTGTTTTGGCCGACAACATTATGGATGGAGATCCATGTTCTTCGGCTTCTTCTTGGTCATCCTCATCATGATCACAGGCAAATACAGTAATGGCATGTCCACCCGAACCATCGTCTTGATGAGGACAAAAGACACGGGCCGAGATCTTTTCCACGGCCCATCGGCCTCGTCCTGCTTGCGACGACGACGCTGCTTTCATGGCTGTCGAGAAGAAACGTTTCATGGTGGTGATGAATAGAGAAGGAGGGAATGGAGATGGTGGTGACAGGCAAGTGATGGATGGATAGAACGTTACAGGATAGAACGATCACGGGTGTTGCTCATGGTGTCTTTCTCGGAACAGAGGATGAACGGTTGGCAGGAATCTTCCCAAAGATCCGCGATCGAAAAGATTTGAGTGACCTCTTTGGTCGCTCTTTAGACAGCGAGAAATGAGCGAGACCCAACGATGACGTAAGCGTCCTAAGTCACGCGGAGTTGTGGTACTTCGCACATAGTACGATTCGTTCAAAATCTCACGCCTCAGCGCTTGAAAAGGACATTTGCCTGTCGCCTTTCTCGGCAACGCACTATGGATACTGTGGTCATCACAAATGGATCTATCCAATAGTCCTTGGCGTCGTTAGAAGTGGTGTTTCCATTTGTTCACAAGTCCTGCTACTACCAGTCTTTCACCATCATCATCATGTTGTCATCCTCGTCTCGTCTTGCGGTTCGATCGACCTTGCGATCGACTGGTAACAACACAGTCCGTCGATCGGCGGCAACGACCACTGCCGCCGCTTCGTCGTCGTCGTCATCGTCTTGGGCGGGATGGGCCGGCTGTACCGCCGTAGTTGGGTTGTCAGCCGCTGCCTATGTCCACTCGTCGGCTGATCCACAAGTTCGTATCGAACGCGAGGTACGTGCATCTCGGTTCCAAATCATGATCATCTCGTTGGCATGCACCAACTGAGTTGTGGGTGATGTCTTCTCATGGAATTGTTCTCCACTTCTTTTCCTTGACTCTTGTCGTATTGTGTTCCTTGTTTGTTCATTGCTATATTACAGCGTCAATTGTCCTCTTTGGTCAGTCCCTTGTTGGCTCCGACGACGACCGCCAGTTTCTTTGGATCCTCGACCGAAGAGGCTGTCCAGGCCGTCGAGGACAAGTTTGGTTCCTATTGGCCTCGCAATATCATGATTTTGTTTGGACCTCCCGGTGCCGGCAAGGGCACCCATGCTCCCAAAATTGTGGACTTGTTGGGCATTCCCCAATTGTCGACGGGCGACATGTTGCGCGCGGCCGTGTCGGCCCAAACCGAAGTGGGCCAACGCGCCGAAGCCGTCATGAAAGCGGGTGGATTGGTGAGTGATGATATTGTGGTGGGAATCATCAAAGATCGCATCCAACAAGACGATTGCCGATTTGGATTCATTTTGGATGGCTTTCCTCGGACCTTGAAACAAGCCAAAGCCTTGGACGAAATGTTGGCCAAGGAAGGAGCCTCGGTGACCAAAGTGGTGGAATTGCAAGTGCCGGATTCCGTCTTGGAAGAACGGATTTGTGGACGATGGATTCACAAAGCGTCGGGACGATCCTATCATGTCAAGTATGCTCCACCCGCTTCCATGAAGTTGGATGAAACAACCAAGCAACCGATTGCCTCGTCCATGAAAGATGATGAGACGGGCGATTTGTTAATGCAGCGCAAAGATGACACAGCGGCAGCCTTGGTGAAGCGATTGCAAGCCTACCATAAGGAAACGGTTCCCATTTTGAAACATTACGCTCCCGGTGGAATTGTCCGAACGGTCAATGCCAACCAAGGGATGGATGGTGTTTGGAGTGAGGTTCTGGCCGCTCTCTCCACACGACCAAAAGGTGCGTAAGCACCGAACAGGATGAGATGGAGCGACGACACGGCGGGGGAAAAGGGAAGGAATGCTCGTTGGCATTGCCAACGTCGGTCATCCACGTGGGTGCGTCTTCCCACTTCTATTACATCTAGCAACATAACCACATCTTGGATCTATCTAGAGAGCGCTCTTGCGTATATATTGATCTGCTTCCTATAAAATCAGAATGCTGGTATTGGGCATCGAGCTAGAGGTATTAGGACTACCTACTCTAGCTAGAGAGCTAGGTAGTCACGACATGGGAAAGGCACTTCGGGTTTGGCCATCACGCCCTAGCGCGTCAAAAAAGAATATAATGCTTCTAATAATACGCGAGAGGTCATTCGTTTAAAGAGCACAGATAGGGAGTCACAACAAAAAGTCGCACAGCCCCCCATATAGTAAGAAAACCCGTCCGTTGAGCATACGGAGCACCGTCATGGGTGCACGGGTACAAAAGTCATTCCAAACAAAGAAGTGAACTAAAATATAGGTTACAGAGTCACTACTCCCTATCTTCTCGATTTTCATACGTACGACATACATACTTTCTTAGTCCCCTCAAACAGTACTCGATCCAATTGAGAACTGTTTGCGATCCCAGTAGTAAGTATATTCGGGCCAACTGGCCCAGGAAACCTCAAGACCTGCACAAAACCTCATAAACAATGATGAGGAAAGGACTCACTCTGGGGATCCATGATCATCAGTAATATCCCAAAGGACCAGACTCAACAAATGATTGCGTTTCTGTCCTCCTGGAATCACCTTGGTGGCCAAATCGGCTGGATTATGCTGCGTGGGAATATGTGTAGTCAACAATTCACCCATGGCAACGGCTTCTCTGACAGCATGATAGCAAAAAGAATTGGACTTCTTCTTCAGCGATGATTCCGGCTTCGATGTATTATGAATCACGGACATGTTATCACCATAAACATAGGTAGGACCAGACAACGGCACTCCCATCATCCGTAATTTGTAGCGTAGTCCCCTGACGGCCTCCATGCCCGTCTTCATTGCGACAAACTCAGCTCCAAAAACGGATGTTTCGATGGTCGCTTGTCGCTTGGTATACCACATGATAGGTGCCATATTCATAAAGATGAAGAATCCAGTTCTAGATCGCCGTACCATCTTGTCACCAGCATGATCCGAGTCAACATACAGTCGCAGATCCACTTCTTTACCACGTGCCTTTGGTGCATTCGGTGGAACTGCCTCCTTTACATCACCGTAGAACTCCTTCCAATTGCAATCTTCACGAAATTCTCGGAGGTCTATCTCGGGATAGGTCGGATCAAATGCCATTCTGGCATTGTGCTTGATTTTCAAATAGGAATACATATGGAACACTGCTTCCAAATGTCCTTGTCGTGGACTTGCCACTTGGGATGCTAACAATGATGTTTCGGTCATGATATCCACCCTTCCCAGTTCAACCATCCATCTGAGGACGCCAATCTAGGCTGGTAGAACGACACCTCGTCTTCATTCAGTTGATCCGTCACGTCCAGAACTGGGTCATATTCTGATGGGAACGGAGTCGCCGCGCGTTTTGCGAGCTTGCGACCGCCACACTCGCGTTCCAAATACGTCTCAACATTCAAAACAGCTTCTTGTACATACTTGCTCGAACTTATAGCCCAACTGACAACGGAATTGGGCATGGTCATGGGCTTAAGCTTCCCTCCAAGGTACATGTCAGGATTTCCAATCGAGCCCGGCTTCATAGGGAAGAAATGATCTAACTCGTGTAACATCGCAGTCGCATCGTGCGATATGGCCAAGACATCGTCTACGTACAACAATACATAGGCATAGTACTTGTGACCGTCACTCGGACGTGTCATAGGCTTCATCCACAAGTCTCGATCAGCACCCAAGCACGGATCGTACCCAAGAGTTCTCATACAACTCGCAAGGTGGTTGCGGAAACTTGCACCGGCACTCTTTAACCCATACAATGCTCGTACAATATATGCACGCTTCCCAGCGTTGGACCCGAACTCGGGGCCCAGTACAGTCCAGATTTTCTCACTGTTCGGCGCAGTTAAATAAGCATTCTTGATGTCGGACGTTTTGACCTCTAGGTCGTTGAGAGCGGCAATAGTGAGGGCAATACGAACACTTTCTCGAGATACAACACTGGCATAAGTCAATGTTGCTGGTGCCTCTGTTGTGTGTCCGCCCGCTACAAACCGTGCTTTTCTCCTGAAATCTTCCATTTTTACGTCGAAAACCATGTGGCATCGGATCTCCTGGAAGCCAGGAGCTGGTTTCTCGTCGTCTTCCATCAACTTGAACGCCACTCGAACAGCTTCCATCTCTTTCTCGATGGCCTTTCGCCACAAGTCGTTGCCGTTCCTTCTGTCCAGTTTGTATGCTTCGGCAACAGTCTTGGGGATTTCGATCCCAAACTTGTGCGTCCGCTTGTGGTAGCGGCTGTTGACGGCGGCGAGTATCCGATCTCGTCGTCGGAGGAACTTACTCACCCACCAATCAAACGCTGGCTCGTTTTCAATCTGCTTTGCGATGGCGTACTCCGCCACTTCAATCGGATTTGATTCCTTCAGTCCGGCCAGGCGCTCCCAGGACGTTGATCCGTCACGCCACTGGACGCACAACTCCCACCCTTTCGTCGTCTTCTTCTTGTGCTTCCGTCCTCGGACGACAACGTGGCGGTTATCGTGGTCGACAGCGGCTTTGGTCTTGCGATGGTCAACAATGCTGTCCAACAGCAAGAATTGGTTTCCCTCGGCATCGCACTGCGCATACATATTTTCCGCGATGACATTCGCGGCATACTCAGACGTCTCGCCGTCTGGAAACTCAACAACATAAACTCTCGAGTCTAGAATCGGGTTGTGGGACGACGTCCCCTTGAGACGGCCATCGCTGGTCTTGGACCGTCTTTTCACCTTGCCGGTCACCATTGCATCACCCTTCGGCAACAAGACGTCGGCTCCAAAGTAGTTGTCGTAGGTGTCTGGTGTGATGTCGTCAATGTCGGGTGCAATCGGTGGCTTGGGGTCATCATCGTCTTCATACGCCTCGTAGGTCGGCGTTTCCACATCAACTAGACCATCGTAGTCTTCGACTTTAGCTACACTGCCTAACTTCTCGTTGACCTTGCTCGTGTAGTCTTTTCTCTTCTCTATTTCAGTCGGGTCACGGATTTCGTCGTCCGTCAGATGTCGGTAGGTCGAGCGAATCTTGATCATTCCTGACTCGGCTAGGATCTTAATTGCATGTGCGGGTCCCATGTCCGTCGCAGGACCTAGGTACCTACCCAGTTTCTCCTTGTCTTCCGGGTAGTTGGCCGCTGAGTCGTAGTAATAAACCCAGTCGTACCACCCATATCCAGCCAAGAGTGAAATGTCGAAGGTCTCCCCGTACATTGCCGTTTCCGGGACTTGACCTGACAGCTCGAAATTACTATGACATGTAGCCGATCTGATATAGGCTTCCAACTCGAGGCAATGATCCCACAATACCTTGGGAGATTTAGTTGAGACCATTTTCCGTCCGGTACCACGCTTCAACTCCCTAATTGCACTCTCAGCCGCATTTGCCCATGGAGTATAGGGCTCCAACTGTTTCACTCGACAACCAGCCTCTCTAGACTTCTTCCTGAACTTGCCCTTGACCTGTTCCGCGGCACCATCCATGATAAGTTCCGGTGGACGGCCTTCCCTCTGGAGCAACAACGACAAAGCTTCGTGTGCATCGCCATTCGAGGCCAGAGGGTACGCTCTAGTCCATCCATTCCTTGCCGTGAAGACTTGGGCACAAGTATTACCCAGCCTAGACTTCACCTTCGAAAACATAGTGTCCGTGAATATGGCATGAGGCAATGGCCGGTATCGGTGAAACCGGTCGTTCGTCGTGAACCTCTTGTTCAGAGGGCTCAATGTGGTACGTAGACCACGTTGCGCCGTCACTCGAAGGGTATCCGCTGCACGTTCCAATCCACATCCCCATCGACGTGCCAAAGTCTTGGCATCGATAGCTTTTCCAGAAGGGGTAGTTTGTGTAACGGAAAGAGTCGCCACGCGTGCTTGCAGAGCAGTCGCGAAGCATGCGGTTTCCGACGGTCGCGAATCAGAAAGCAAAGTCGTGAAAGGGTCATTGGGTCCCCTTGAGCGAACGGTGGAAATCGATCGTTGGAGGGCCGCTCGGGCCGACATTTCATCCCGAGCGAAAGAGTCATTTTGGGGGTCCCACGGCGGGTCGGGACTAGTCAAATCAAAGCGACGACATGAGGCATATTCGTCGGAAGTGGGGGTCCTTGTAGGGAAATAGGAAGTGACACCACATAAATCAAGGGGTATCACAAAATCCTCATCGTCCTGATCTTTCAGGACCAGTGCGTGTGTCTTATTGTCGGGATTATCGGTCAAGAATTTCGGTTGGTCCGAAACTTGCACGTCATTCATCCACAACTGCATAGGGCACAGGAGGTTGTGAGTAAGCGATGGTATATAAATGGCCTGGTTCACGATTAGGATCAAGACTTCTCTGGTATCGGGGCAATCGTAAGCTAGAGCCGCACCTATAGTCTTGCAACTCTTGTGAACCACACCCTGAGAAAAATCATATCCCTTGACATCCACAGGGCGGCCATAGTCCTGTACAACCATCGCAGACCTTCCAACAACACACGTGTCCGCATGACTATCAAGCTCGGTACGAGACTCGCCCTCGTCGGACGTGTCAACCGCACCGACACGCACTGAGCGGACCACCGCTCATTTCCGTGATTTCTTCTGGCGGGTTAGCGCCGGATTGTCGCGATTCGACTCGGGCTTGCGCTTTCCCGCAGGCTTGGCATCATCATCAGAACTATCCGACGATGAGTCATTGCCGCTGGCTCGAGGTGGATCGCGCAATGGGGGCAAGCTCATTGAATTCTTCGCGAGAACGGACAGGGCAGCGATGTTCCTCTGAAACTTCTTGGAAAAGAACTTCATCTCTTTGGGCTTGCTGGAATCGCCCTTGCCCGTGCGATTCTCCCGCATTTCCTTCAACTTCTTGCGCTGGGCGTGAGAAAGCTTCTGATATTCGTCTTTCTTATAATATCGGTCTTCTACACCGCCACTAGCCTTCCCCCCAGACTTAGTCTTACCAGAATTAGAATCAGTCTTGGTACTGATACTCGATACTTGAGACTGACTAGCCGATGGGCGCTGTGCTAAGAAATCCTTAAACAAGGAGACGGCACGGGTGAAATCGGCTTGTAGAGAATCATCCGACATGATTCGCGTCTTCACCGCTTGAAATTGGTCGGTCTTGATTCCGTCCATCAGATGCCGAACCTTAGAACGGTCATCGATGCCAGGATGTACGCCCTGCTGGCGTAATCCTTCCAAGATTGCGTGTTGATTCACGTGAATCTTACAGTATTTCTCGAAGTTGAACCGCTTATGTTCACCGTTGTAACTCGTGTTCATAAGTTTCCGTTCAGCTTCGTTGGCCAAATTATTTGCGTTGTTCGGCCCTAAGTAATGGTCAAACAAGGCTTGATAAGCCGCTCGCCCGTCGCGATTTCGGCTCGCCTTGCCGATGTAGGTGGAACAATCCATCCGTTCGCACATAGCGGACAAACGGATCCAAACCTTGGCTCGATCCTGCAAGTACTGACGGGTAAAACCGTCGTTCGGTCCGTTTCCAACATGGTGACGAGCGCGTGCAATCATCTCGGCCTCGTCGGACTCAAATCCGCCTTGCGGGTCAGCTCCGGGGAATTCGTCCGTCCGGATCACGTACGCCAAAGGTATACCGGACGTGCCTCGGCACTCGGCAAAGTACTCCTTAATCAACTCGATGTTCCGCGGCCAGTCACGATTGTCGAGCTCGGGTGCTTCCGGATCATCGTGCATGGTCTCATATTCTTTGAGGTCTCGCATAGGGCGAATGTTCGCCATCGTCAAATCGTTCGGCGTGGTGGCCCGATCGATGCGGATACGGTGGCGGACAAAGTAACATGCCAACTTGAGATTCGTCTCGGCTAGGATAGAAACCTCAAAGCCTGGATTAGGGACAGGCGGCGGAGCTGCCACTCCTGCCGCAGCGGCAGGAGGAGCTTGGACACCACCGGGGCGACGGACGGCCTTACAGAGATTGGTGACGCCGTCGTCGTCCAAGTCGCGGAGATCTTCGATCGAGGAGAGTCCTTGGCGGTCCACAAGGTACTGGGATGCCGGGTTGGAGAACTGGAGGCGGATGAACGCCTGGCGCATTGCAGCTGGAGCGGCCATGGTAATCAAAACAACAATCAACTCGTAACTTCTTGAAACACTTCCTCAAAAGTGAGCTTTCCAAGACGAGTTTTGCCATGATTTTAATCCATTACCTACGTAGAACCACTACTGGGTTGCACACAATCCTTGATTGTTGCTCAAAATTGGTCGTGCCAGACCTAACCCACATGATCTTGGCCCTAATTGGCTAGATCCATTTAGGAGCCCGGAAAAGTCTTTTCGTCGGTTCCACAAGACACCCGGACCACGTCTAGGTATATTTTGTCCTGCAGTGGAAGGCCTCACATGGAGCTAAGCTCATGTGCTCTTGGCCAGAGGGATAACAAACCGCAAAATGTGAGACAAGTCCCAAACGGTTGCGGTGCGACACTGTACTTATTCCAAAATTCAGCACTGTGCAACAATGAGTACCCCCCTTCCGTTGAGAAGGCTGTTTCGGACACATGCCCCCATTTCATCCACATGAAGACTGGTCCCAGGAATATTCTCCGGACCATTTTCCCAGGGTAAAATGCAAATCACACATATAACTGGTTTTGGGATGCGTTCTGATTTCGAATTCCGCAACCATGGCGGATCTGGTTCACTGGGATGGATCCAGTAGGGAAGACCGTCGCCATTCCCCCAATCTGCGCACCTTTTCGCAGACAACGGTAGCGCCAAACAATAGTAAGGTACCATTATCATTGTGCCTGCACGAGCCCATTCACAGGTGCAATAGGTCAACCAATGAGCCCCGACAGTTGGGTTATATCTGTCGGTTTGCCTTATAGGCTTGGGGCATTACGCCAACGGTCGCAGCCATCTGTCCAGGCATTGGACCGTCTACTTCCATGTTATCGACCGGTTTGGGTCTGATAAACTACAAGCTGAGTTCAGACAGAATGTTCCTGTCGTAGCGCTCCAGTAGGAAATCTACGTAATACGCGCCAGCCATCTTTGTTAATATAGCCCTTATAATTATGCCTCTGTTGTGCAAAGTGCTTCCGAAACTCGACAATCTCGCGTTCCCCCCGAAAAACTTCGTTTTGTACGAGACTATCGTGCGTTGGGTGCGTCCGATGATCATGTTGTTGTGGATGATGCCAACCGAGAACGATGTTGCCCCATTGGTGGTGGTCCAACAACACCCTGAGGGAGATGGATGCAGCTCGGCAACATCGTTTGCGGTTGGGATGGCCCTCCACCATGGTCAACACAGTCGACTGTTTTTTCGTAATTTTTGATGAAATTCTAGCGTTCGGAAGAAATCACACATTACACTAAAGTTAATAAAATATTTATTTCAGCCACTAGGAAGTCGCTAGTCGGACACTAATAACGCAGAACGCTTTCCAGGATTACTCCTCTGGTACAAATTCTACAGGAGTCTACGACAGGAACACACTCCCTGAACTCAGCTTGTAAGAAAACCCGTCCGTTGAGCATACGGAGCACCGTCATGGGTGCACGGGTACAAAAGTCATTCCAAACAAAGAAGTGAACTAAAATATAGGTTACAGAGTCACTACTCCCTATCTTCTCGATTTTCATACGTACGACATACATACTTTCTTAAAAGCCCCGAACCAAAAAAGACTTTTCCATGCGCGCATCATTGCCGTCGTCGTCGTACCCTCTGTCGATAGAGAGCAGTTCCTGAAGTTACCCTTTCGAATTGCACTCTTGTGTTTGTGTCAGTCAAACAGCAATTCCATCAATTACTATGGTGACGAATCATCGCGGTGCTCGTCGGACCATTCCCAACAATCCCTTCTCGGGACGGTCGTCAATGGGAGCAAAGCGTCATCAAGTGAGATATTCCGATCCCCGATATCGATCGGCGTCTCCTCGACGACCCAATGGCATGAATGGCGGAGGCAAAAAGGTGACCTCAACCTTTTTGGCAGTCCTGGCGTTTATTGCTGTGGTTGTCTTGTACAATGCCCTGTTTGCGGGCCCACCACCCACTCCCACCACCCTCGCCTCGTCGTCGTCCTTACTGTCGCAATCGCAAAAGAGTCCGCCGTCGTCTTCGACCAAGACCAAAACAGAGGATACCACAAGGAGTGGAAAATCTTCCTCCCAATCCCCCCAGGACAGTTCCCAAACGAGTGCACTCCACGAAAATCAAGCCTCGTTCCTCGTAAGACCGCCCGGCCAGAAACATGCCGAGCAAGACCTGGACGAACCAACACCCGACGATACCAAGGACGATCCAGACAACCAACTAGACAGTCCCTTTAGAAAAGGAAGAGACGATCCAGAGAGAGATGAAAAAGACGATCCAGAGAGAGATGAAAAGGACGATCCAGAGAAAGATGAAAAGGACGATCCAGAGAAAGATGAAAAAGACGATCAAGAGAAACTTGAAAAAGACGACCCAGAGAAGGATGAAAAAGACGACCCAGAGAAAGATGAAAAAGAAGATCCAGAGAAAATTGAAAAAGAAGACCCAGAGAAAATTGAAAAAGACGATCCAGAGAAAATTGAAAAAGACGATCCAGAGAAAGATGAAAAGGACGATCCAGAGAAACTTGAAAAAGACGATCCAGAGAAGGATGAAAAAGACGATCCAGAGAAAGATGAAAAAGACGATCCAGAGAAAGATGAAAAAGAAGATCCAGAGAAACTTGAAAAAGAAGATCCAGAGAAACTTGAAAAAGAAGATCCAGAGAAAGATGAAAAAGACGATCCAGAGAAAGATGAAAAAGACGATCCAGTAAAACTTGAAAAAGAAGATCCAGAGAAACTTGAAAAGGACGATCCAGAGAACGATCCAGATGGAAAAGACGAAGATCCAGATGTCGTTGAAGTTTTGAACAGGAAAAGGATCCCTGTCGATGACACTAGAAAGGATCCCAACGAGATTCAAACTGTCCCAAAGAAGCAAGAAGAGGAGGATGACGAAACGAAACAAACAACGACCAACTCCTTGGTCCAACCAGACGATGCCGGGCAGATGACTGTTCAGACCAAGGACAAACCGGATAAACTCATTCTTGTAGAGGATGATAATGGACTGAAAAATATCGGACCTGGCGATAATGAGGACGATCCCAAAAAGGAAGTGCCTGTCGGTGGCGAGGACAAACCGAAAAAAGGTAGTACTGTGGCAGATGAGAATGATCCCAAAACGATTGTCGAATCTTCCAAGGAACTGGGTGAAACCAGTCGTTCCAAGCTCACAGTGCCTGATGCCTTGAAAGAAAACGACGACAAGAAGACCACGGGCGAAGGATCCACACAAGATGGAGAGTCGACAAAAGAAACCACCGAAACGGCTGTCCATACAACAAAAAAAGATGTTGATGTTCATAGTGACAATACAACTGTGTCTGAGGTCAAGACAAACGCTGTTGATGAAACCAAAAAGACTACCGAAGATGAAACAAAGAAAGTGGTTGAGTCCAATACAATCAATGCCGACACCAAAGAGACCACAATTGAAGACACGACAAATGCGGTTGCGTCAAAGACAGTCAAAGACGACACCAAAGAGACCACAATTGAAGACACGACAAAGGTGGTTGAGTCAAAGACCGCCGAAGATGAAACCAAAAAGACGCCGACTGAAGACACGACAAAGGTTGTTGAGTCAAAGACTGCTAAAGACGAAGACGAAACCAAAAAGACACCAACTGAAGACACGACAAAAGTGGTTGAGTCAAAGACCGCCGAAGACGAAACCAAAAAGACACCGACGGAAGACACGGCAAAGGTTGTTGAGTCAAAGACTGCCAAAGACGAAGACGAAACCAAAAAGACACCGACTGAAGACACGACAAAAGTGGTTGAGTCAATGACCGCCGAAGATGAAACTAAAAAGACACAGACCGCCGAAGATGAAACCAAAGATGAAACCAAAAAGACATCGACTGAAGACACGACAAAGGTGGTTGAGTCAACAACCGCCGAAGATGGAACCAAAAAGACACTGACTGAAGACACGACAAAGGAGGTTGAGTCAACAACCGCCGAAGATGGAACCAAAAAGACACCGACTGAAGACACGACAAAGGTTGTTGAGTCAAAGACTGCTAAAGACGAAGACGAAACCAAAAAGACACCGACTGAAGACACGACAAAAGTGGTTGAGTCAATGACCGCCGGAGACGAAACCAAAAAGACACCGACGGAAGACACGGCAAAGGTTGTTGAGTCAAAGACTGCTAAAGACGAAGACGAAACCAAAAAGACACCAACTGAAGACACGACAAAAGTGGTTGAGTCAATGACCGCCGGAGACGAAACCAAAAAGACACCGACTGAAGACACGGCAAAGGTTGTTGAGTCAAAGACTGCTAAAGACGAAGACGAAACCAAAAAGACACCGACTGAAGACACGACAAAGGTTGTTGAGTCAAAGACTGCCAAAGACGAAGACGAAACCAAAAAGACACCGACTGAAGACAGGACAAAAGTGGTTGAGTCAAAGACTGCCGAAGATGAAACCAAAAAGACACCGACTGAAGACACGACAAAGGCGGTTGAGTCGAAGGCCGCCGAAGATGAAACCAAAAAGACTCCGACTGAAGACACGACAAAGGTGGTTGAGTTAAAGACCGCCGAAGATGAAACCAAAAAGACTACAGCTGATGACGCAAACAAACAAGGAGCGTCAAAGGCGGTCAAAGACGATACTAAAATAATGACTACAGCAGAAGAGGACACCACTAAACAAGCAGAGGCCAACACCGCCACGGACAAAACGAAAACCACTGGTGCCAATTCCGCGGAACAGACAGAGTCCAAGACTGTTGAACAACAAGATGATAGCAAAAAGTCTGTGACGGAGGATGGAGACACCGAAAAGGTGGAGCCACATCACGAACCACCACCATTAGAGGATGAGGAAGGCAATAAGGATGATGCATCAGTTAAAAGCGATGCCGCGGTGAAAACAAACTTGAGAGGTTCTACCGACAAAACAGCCGTGCAAAGATGAGGGGTCCCTTTGCACTTTCATTCATCACAGCCTACCGAAGTTAATGATAAGAATGCCAGTCCAGTTTTTTAGGTATTTGGTATAGAAAATACAGGATATGACTGTACAAAGACATGATATTATGCTACAGCCGCACGTTGCAAGGCCGTCAGTTGTTGCTGAAAAAACGAATCTTGCATGGGACCGATAAAGGGCCAAGCAATCCTGCCCCATACCGTATCGGTCGCAGCCCGAGAAACACTCAACACCTCGACATCGACGGCATCGTAGTCATCGTCTTGTTGTTGGTTTTGCCCCAAAATCCATCGAACGAGCCGTCGTTGAGTCGATGGATGTCGCAAGAGGACAGAAACTCGTTCTTCTCCACACAACCAATGTCCTGCCAGTGTGGCAAAGGCAGAGGAGGTCACCAAGACAACCGGTCTTTTCTGTTCTTGTTTCGTCTCTTGTCGTTGTCGTGGGCGATGGTCGCCCGGATGATAATCCACCACTTGGTACACGAGGGCACCCGGATTCACCACGTAGAGACAGCATCCAGGCGTGGGTCCAAGGCGAGCATAGGTTGCCATGCGACAAAGCGGATGAAAGGAAGGGTTTTGCAAAGGCCGGTTCCTTCTCGACCACCACAAGGGCCATTGTGCAGGGCTTTTACTACGGTGAGTCTCATGGTTGTTCTTCTTGTCGTCAGGAACGACGGCCACCATGCCTTTGCTCTGGTGTTTATTGGAAAATTCCATATTGAGAACGGCTCGCTTTACTTTCTGATAACACTGACGTCCATATCCCACACGTTGACGATAGCACAAGACTCTCCACGACGACGAAACGGGCGGTTTACGTGGCCACCACAGAGAATGCATTGCTTCATTATCATCATCATCATCCAGTGGTAACCATGTGCGGTTGGTGGTTGGTCTCCCGCCTCCTCCATCGTGGCGTTCCTGGGGAGGATGCAACGATAATGGATGCGTCATACCCGCCGTGGCATGATTGAATACCGCAGAAAACTCGCTTCCAAACCATTGCGAAACACGATCTCGTGTCGGACGATGATGCGACAAAAGCGTTCCATGAATGCGTGTTTGTTGTTTTGGTTGTGAGGAATCCTTGGTGGATGCGATCGTTCCTTGTACGGTGATTGTGAAAGAAAAGAGCCATAAAATGACAGCGGCATTTGATGCTAGCCTTTTCAATGAGCAGCAAAAGCCATCAGGATGGCGACCGATGCATGGGAGAGTCGACATCGTTGTTGCTGAAAGATCTTTTCCTTGTTGCCGAAAGATCCAGTCTAATAGTATGCGACTGAACAGATTGAACGACCTTAAGGCGACCAATGATTCGCCAAAAATACGACCGCATTTTCGACGTCATAGTGCTGCAATATTGAGTAGCGACGATGGACGGCCATTGGCTTGTGGTTGTGGCGTTCCTTGTATTGGTTCTACCACGGCTGTTCTCGGCCTTGTGGTGGAATGGTGGCTCATCCTCTCTGCCGCCGAAAGAAGTGGAAAAGGCATCGTCCTCCCAAACACTATTGAAGCCCAACGACGACGACACCTTCGCATCGGACGAAGGACAGAAACGCAACGACGACCCTCCCGCTTCGTCCAAAGAGGTTGTTGTTGCCCAACCAGAGGACGATATTACGCCCTCTGTTTCGATCCAATCGTCCAAGTCTACCCGTACAACAACAATCCCTGAAACACAAGACGCCTCGCAACGGATTGCCGCACTCCAACAAGAACTCTTGCAAACCAAGAACAGCCCAAACTTCAACGTCTTTATCCCCAATAATAGCAACAGCAGCAGTGAAGACAATCGTCCAACACAATGGAGATGCGTCTGTGAAACTGGATTTTTGCCTCGTGGAATGCTGCAAAGTTTGGGAGGTGCCGAAGCGGTCTTGCGAATGGGAGCAGGTCAATGTTTTCACAAAAAATCCGTATAGCTGGCGTTGGATGACAACTCTCCAGTGCCGTAACATGGATACTGGAAGCATTCTTCAAAGGAGAGAAATACGGGTGATGATGGTCATGAAAGTTATTCCATTTTTTCTTGGTTGGTTCCAGTGCTGAACAATCATGATAAAGAGGCACCAAAGCAAGATTTTTTGGCATACCTTGCAGCGACCTATTCCCTGGATGCTATTGGTATTTGGTGTGTCTTCCTGGACCCTTGGCAGGGAAAAATGTTGTGGATTCTGTCATGCTCAGTGCGACCCGGCGAAGCAAACAGACAATCCTAGTTTCTCGGTACGACAAAGGTCACCGCGGCTCCCGTGATGAGCGGAATGAGTAAATTGTCGTTTCCCCAGGGCATGGCTTCGGCAATGGTACAGGCCAAGGCTCCCACCATGGGTCGCAAAAACGTGGTATAGAAGAAACGCGTTTCATCCTTGTCACTATCCTGGTCGTTTAGAAACAATAGTCCGGTCACATAGGCTGTCACAAAACAGGCTGTACATCCACTCCATGACGCCTTGGCATGAAATTTGGGAGACTCAATGACTTGTCCCATCCAGGCCGCCATGGGATCGGCCAAGGCCAAACATTCCACCGCATATCGAGCTTCCATGAGTGGACACATCCAGGCTGTGAGGGCGGTTCCAATTAAAAAATAAAACGCTCCTGGAAGCCTCAATCGTCCTGTAATAGGGACACCTTGATTTTTCGAGGATTTTGTCGTTGTTGTCGCCGTAGTTTCTTCAGCCCGCAGCAGTGGTCCAAAGTGTTGCAAATAGACGGTGGGCTGACAGTAGCACAGGTAGGCAATGCCACTGGCACCCACCAACAAGGCACCAATCGAGATGCTTAATGGCAAAATGTAGGATATTTGAACCAACAAATGACCGGTAATGGCATGTTGCCAACGACGTTTGGCTTCCTTGCTCTGATTTTGGAAGATTGAGACCTGTGCCACGGCCACTTGAAAGACCACCACCAACAGAAACCACATCGACACACGCCACACCACTGTCCAAAAGGAATCCTCCATAGTGATTCGGTGCGAGAGATAACTAAAGTAAGCGAGAAAGGAGGGATATTGGAATGCAAATACTAGGAGTATGAAATAGACGCGTTTGTTGAGGCCCAAAAGGCGCTTTTCGTCGTCATTGGCCTTCGATACCAGCTGAGCTCCATCTACAATGCCATGGATCCACTTAGTCGCGTTTCCTTTGCGGCTGCATGCGCGTATCCGTGTCGTCATATCTAACCTTAGACCTATTCTTTTCTCTGGTCATATTGCTGAGTTGCGACATGAATATCGCAGAACAAGATGTCACCATCAGCCTTAAGCATGAGCTTGACTCTGATGGAGAGTACGATTCCATGACGGCAATTAATGTTGACATTTTCGTAAATGGGAAAGCTGCTGGAAACGTAAGGGGGACAATTGTCGACCGAAATAAAATCCCCGAGCGATGCTTTTACTCTGTGATGGATGACCATAGCGCCGACATGCAATATGTCGCCGTGAGTCTCTTTGAACCTCGTTACGGCAGGAGCAAGCTTGTATCTCTTGTGCAGGAAGGTGATGACATGGAGTTTGACTTTCTTTACATCAGCTCGCTTGATGTAAATCAAGAGTTCAGAGCCAATGGATCTTCCAATGTGGGGACGTATGCCTTGAGAAAGTTGCTGCATCATCCTTTTATCAGGGGAAACGCTTCCCGGTATGGTGCATGGAGCACTTCTTCGTGTATATTCATCTTGGAATCAAAGCATGCGGAGACTAGAAACCATGCGATTCAGTTTCTCCGCAACGGTTTCTTCCAGGATAGTGCCCTTGTAAGTGAAGGTGGTGACCGATTCCTGGTGGCGGCTCATGGTCATTGGAGACAACCGTTGAAGTCTCATGATGAAGCTGCGACAATACCATTTCTGGAGGCCCCGGAAACGTCACCTCCAACTGGAGTGGATGCCCAGATACGCGAGATCATTGATCGGCCAGGTCAATATTCTTCCAATGGCAACCCTAATTTGTACCAAGCAGATATTGCTCGATTGATGGGCCAAGGCGGGTCATTGGCACGAGCCAGGGCACTACATGTTGCTTGTGCGAAGAAAAATATTCCAATGATCCAATTCATTTTGCGGGCAGATCCTTCAGCTCTCGACAGCCAAGACGAGATGCTTGTCACCCCATTGATGGTCGCCACCTCGATGGCTGCCGGGTCCGCAACTAATAAGGGTATCCCCAGAGATCAGCCCGTGATTGACCTTCTCCTCGCCTCGGGAGCTCGAAAAGATGTCATTGACTCAAAGGGGATGACGGCGTACGGAATATTGATGGCGAGGCACAAAGAACTATCGGAGGCGATGCAGGCAATGACGGGAGGTCCTGTACGAGGTGCTCTAAGGTTCACTCCTGGACTGGAAGAATTGAAAGCCAAATTGATGCCCCCTGGTGGTCCAACTGCCGCTGATCTCAACGGTGGTATCCCTGACGGTTTTGTGGACTACTCGGTAGAAGATACCGAACATGACCAATCATTTGGATATGATGACGGCGATGCGGACTACTAAGCGAGAGAGAGAGAGAGTTCTATTTCTTTTCAGTGATTGTTGAGGCAAAACTATACTGCACACTTTGCCAATATTGGCATTGCGGTTTCAACCTAGTCCTCGTACTGTCCCTTAGATCTCTAGAAGACTCTCCTACAAGGTCAGGGTTTAGGTTTTCCGATCGAGTCGATAAGGAGTACACTTCCTATCTCCTATACACTTCACACACCACACACAAGACTCCAACTATCATAACTACCTACCTTGTTTTCTACGTATGCGATATGCGATAGGAGGCCTTCGACCATGGCGGGATTGCCAACATTGGCATACATGTGAGAGTCAATGGTCATTAGGAAATGCACCATCATGTAGGAATGCTTATTGGATACGTAGCTATGGTACATTCGAGAGAGGAATCAGTGAATCGTACGTAGCCACAGTACATTTGGGAAGGAATCTACGTAGAATCTACGTACCTCTAGTACAGGGACAATAACCTAATTGGGCGACAGCAACGAGATGGGGAAGAAAAAGTAACCTTACACACAATCTATAAAACTCACCATTTCATCACATCTCTGTCTATTCTCCTGCTGCTGGTAGTTGTTGGCATTTTCCTTGAACTGGAAACACAGTTGGTGACTAACCTTATTGATTGTCTTGTCTGCTCTCTCTCTGCTGAGGTTTTGGTACAGCCAACAAAACCCAACGCTCATCACATTCACCTCTTTGGATTCAACCTTTGTCCCGTCTACCTCCTGATCATATTAACATGAATATCGCAGAACACGATGTAACCATCAGCCTTCAGCATGAGCTTGACTCTGATGGAGAGTACGGTTCCATGACGACAATACATGTTGACATTTTCGTAAATGGGAAACTTGCTGGAACCGTTCGTGGGAAAATCGTCAACCGAAATAAAATTCCCGAGGGATTCTTTTACTCTGTGATGGATGGCGAAAGCGCCGACATGCAATATATTTCCGTGAGTCTCTTTGAACCTCGGTATGGCAGGAGCAAGCTTCAATCTCTTGTGCAAGAAGGCGATGACATGAAGTGTGACTTTCTTTACATCAGCTCGCTTCGTGTAAATCAAGAGTTCAGAACCAATGGATCTTCCAATGTGGGGACGTATGCCTTGAGAAAGTTGCTGCATCATCCTTTTATCAGGGGAAACGCGTCCCGGTATGGTGCATGGAGCACTTCTTCGTGTATATACATCTTGGAATCAAAGAATGCCGAGAGTAGAAACCATGCGATTCAGTTTCTCCGCAACGGTTTCTTCCAGGATAGTGCCGTTGTGAAAAACGGCAGTGACTGCTTCCTGGTGGCGGCTTATGGTCATTGGAGACAACCGTTGAAGTCTCATGACGAAGCTGCGGCAATACCATTTCTGGAGGCCCCGACAACGCCATCTCTAACTGGATTGGATGCCCAGATACGCAAGATCATTGAACGGCCACATCAATATTCTTCCAATGGTAACCCTAATTTGTACCAAGCAGATATTGCTCGATTGATGCGCCAAGGTGGGTCATTGGCACGAGTCAGGGCACTACATGTTGCATGCGGGAAGAATAATATTCCAATGATCCAATTCATTTTGCGGGCAGATCCTTCAGCTCTCGAGAGCCAAGACGAGACGTTTGTCACCCCATTGATGGTCGCTGCCCAGACGGCTGCCGGGAACGCAACTAATAAGGGTTTCCCCAGAGATCAGCCCGTGATTGACCTTCTCCTTGCCTCTGGAGCTCGAAAAGATGCCATTGACTCAAAGGGAATGACGGCGTACGGCATACTAATGATGACGCACAAAGTACTGTCGGAGGCGATTCAGGCGATGACGGGAGGTCCTGTACGAGGTGCTGCGCCAAGGTTCACTCCTGGACTGGAAGAATTGAAAGCCAAATTGATGCCCCCTGGTGGTCCAACTGCCGCTGATCTCAACGGTGTTATCCCTGACGGTTTTGTGGACTACTCGGTAGAAGATACCGAGCATGACCAATCATTTGGATATGATGGCGGCGATGCGGACTACTAAGCGAGCGAGAGAGAGAGAGAGATCTATTTCTTTTCAGTGATTGTTGAGGCAAAACTATTGCACATTTCACCACTATTGGCATTGCGGTTTCGACCTAGAACTAATGCACCTCTAACTCATGCCCAGACACGCAACCACTAGAGCTAGCTACCGTAGAGTAGATACTCCTAGTTGTTAGCGTCTCAGAGAGTTATGTCCTCAGCGAAGCGCGCCATGAGAGAGTTGAACTTGGAACAACGCAGCAACCTCAGAAGGATTGGCCTTTACCCGAAACGTTCTTTGGATACATCTTCTCTATTCCCGTGGTACTACTACTTCTGGAAATGACCGTCACAGCCAAAGGACCTCACGATATTGTCAAGGGAGTCAAAGCGCTTGGTCGGTACATTCAAACCCACCGACGTCGGTTTGCAGCCTCTCCCATTTTGCTCATTGAAGCAGATACTTCGTCGCCATTGCAAGATAGCAACAACATCAGCAACAGCAGCAGTGGCATGGTGGAAACCTTGGCTGGTCGACATGTACATCTCATTTTGGCACAGCAAATGGGGTTGCGAACGTTGGTATCCAAAGGTGGCCATGGCGGCGATGCCAAAACTCATCCGGGAGCTTCCTCTTTTGTAGCTCCTACGGCCGATTCGGTTCATGAACAAGTGGACTTGTACACCCGCATGGGTGCTGGAACGGTCTGTGGAGTGGGAAGTCGTGCCTCACTCGATTTGGCCAAGGCGGTGGCCGCACAAGTTGCTTCATCAAACACAATCGACAACGACAACAATACAGACCCACCGGAACTCATTCTTGTGCCCGATACTTTGGATGCGATCTTGACGTGCGTGCATCCCCATGCCCTCTTGCTGCACGATCAAGAAGATGTCCTTCTCCCCCATCCATCGACGACGACACCCACCAACACGACCGTGGCATTGTTGGAACCTGACAAGTTTCAACACCATCCAAAAGAGACACGGCAAAGCATGGCCACGGCATTGTATGCTTGCATGACTCTTCTTTCCCATGCTGTATCGACTCAAACAGAAACCTCAGTGCAAGAGGACGCGAACCAAGTTTTGGAGCGCTGTAAGCAGTTGCTCGTGACCTCCACTTGTACCGACTCACAGGCTGGCGAAGAGACTCACAATGCCGTGGCGGACAAACTGTTACAGGTTGGGACCTCCTGCTTGGAGTTTGGACTAATTGGATCACAATTGCCTCGATCCATTCCCTTGGCCGTGACAGTGTCGTTGTTACCGACCGTCTTCCCCGACAAGGATCTGTTGACGATTTTGGCCAGCATGACTGTCCAACCAAGTGACGAAAAAGACATTTTGCCACCACCTCTCTTGGCCACCAATCAATCCGTCGAACAACTCCTGGATCTGATTCAAACCAATCAAACGCATTGGAACTGTTTGGATGCCTCGCGCAAGGAATTGCGTGCTGCGTTGGAACCGTTTTCACTCGTTCCATCGTCCTAACTACATGCAAGGCGTTTCAACAGAAAACGGCACGACATGTGGAATCTGTCAGTAACTCTCAATCTACATCAAGGTTGGCTAGGAGAAAACGAATGTCATGGTCTATGAATGAGTTATAAGGAATTCCATACCTTCATCCAACGACGCTTCTACTCTACAAGGCCAGGAATCACCATCTCATGACTGCTCAGGCCGGACGAACCGCTTGCCAAATGTTCAGGTCGGAAGCACCTGTGTGTATGGGGATATTGTCCCGAATAATTTTGTTGAATCATCTACAAGTACGAAAAGCCACGTTCATTTGTCACTTGTTCTTTTGTTCATTCAATTTATCAATCAATCTGTCGAATGAATGAACGCATTGCCAGGCTATCCGAACCACTCGGCATTGTTGCTCGAGTGGGACGACACATCTCATGGTCTCTACAAGGTCGAAGCGGGGACGCATTCACTTGTCACTCGTTCCTTTATTCATTCAATCGACTGATCAATCAACCTATCGAATGAATGCACACGAGTGGATGGGTGATCCGAACCACGGGGCATTGCTGTTCGAGTGCGACGGCACATGCGAGGGCCTGTGCAAGGTCGAAGCGAGGACGCATTCATTCGTCACTCTTTGCCGATCAATCAATCAACCTATCGAATGAATACACACGAGTGGATGGGTGATCCGAACCACTGGGCATTGCTGTTCGAGTGCGATGGCACATGCCAGGGTCTGTGCAAGGTCGAAGCGAGGACGCATTCATTCGTCACTCGTTCCTTCATTCAATCAATCATTTGATTGATGAATTGAATGCACCGTTGGATGAATGATCCGAACCACTCAACATTGTTCGGGTGGGAAGGCAAATGTCATGGCCTGTGCATAGGAGGAAAAAATGAGAGTTCGGTCAATCGGAAGCATGTCCTGATGGGATTACCTCTAGCCTCGTCCTTCGGAATATGGAAAGAGAGAAATAAAAATAGTTGTACCATTCCCTGTTCGGATTTTTGTACTCCGCATTGCTTCTCCGAAAACAAACGTCAGTGGACTCACGGCGACGAGGATGCTACGAGGGGTTCAGGTTGGCCTCCTTGGGGTTCTGATTTTGACACAAACACCCCGCAACAATGTATAAGAGGGGGTGGGAACTGCCGGAATCTAATTATCCGTAACAAACCTAGTGATCAATGCCCTTATGCGAAGAGTAGAAGGATGCAACGGGGAGGCATGCCGCAATACGCCCAAATCCGAGGGTACACCCAAAAATCCGAAGTATGCTCAATACGATTGAGTTACCCAAGCTACTTTGGGTTTTTTACGTGAAATCTTAGCCTTGGATCATGGTGCCTTGAGAGACCATGGTACCTACTTTCTTTCTCCAAAGGACATCCAGAATGATAGCTAGGAAAACGTAATTGCACTATTGGCAATATCAGGGGCACCAGCTTAATTGATACCAGGTCTAGAGGACGGGGGAAACCATCGCTTTGTTTGGACGATGGTCGTCACAGGAATGCCGCTTGTTGTCAGGAAAACAAGTAAATACAGCACAAAGCAAATGGGAGTCAAAAGTCGTCAAATTCCACACGGTAGCCATTCGACAAATGACAACGCTCTTCCGGTGGATGCAGCTAGATCTTGAGGGGTCGATCGTCAGGTTGAGGCACGATGGTTTAGGATCCGTCCGAGGAAATCATGGCGCAACGGTTCATGGATCGAGCGTTGCCCGCATGACTAGCACGACAACGGCGTTGGATCAGAAACATTCGAAGGACCACGAGAGCATCATTCCACTGAGTCTCGGACACCAAACTCTTGACAAGACTGTACATCTTCAAGAGACTGCATCCTTCGTTTTGTCGGCTGTGGGGTGAAAGGCTGCTTCGCCGACTCATAAAGTTGGCAAATTCACGAAGTACTGCCTTCACCTCGGCATGTCGTGCTCGATCTCTCCGTTGCAAGTACTTGAGAAGGATCCTCAGGAAAATGAGAAACTTTTTCTTTTGCTCCACAAGCTCGTTTGTCGAGCAGGGAAAGAAGAAAAAGTCATTGTCTTGGGTACCAGAAATGGTGGCAGCTCTTGATCTACGTCCAGCCTTGCGGGTCGCAGACGTTGTGTCATCGTCAATGATTGCAACTCCCATGGAAATAGTGGTTCGTTCATTCATCATGTTTTTATCGTTTTGAGGAAATCAGAAATAATGAGATCAAATGCGATGCCAAGTGCCAGCCACAACGACAGCAACAACGACAAGAGTGAATTGTCGGATCGCAAATGTAGCAACCTCTCGTTCGCGTTGTGACTCCGTTGCAAA
The DNA here is from genome assembly GCA_946965045.2 of Epithemia pelagica. Taxonomy (NCBI): domain Eukaryota; phylum Bacillariophyta; class Bacillariophyceae; order Surirellales; family Surirellaceae; genus Epithemia; species Epithemia pelagica. The sequence goes on along the minus strand of OX337234.1, from coordinate 2,845,738 downwards.
ATTCGATTTCGTCTCGTTTGCTGTCACCACTTTTGTGGGTGAAGGTCGAGAAGTGAGATCCAAACCGAAGACATCTCGAACCAGCTTCAATTCCGTTTCACCACTAAGTGTACTATCTGCTCTACAGTCGTACTTCTGTCACTCCCAAGAAAGAAAATTACTCAGTCGCGGTCGGATACTCGTACACAATAGGCGATACACGATCTCAATACTCTTCTTTTCACTCCACAGTGTCAAAGATTGAGTTCTCAGTCGCGTTCGCCCATCGCGAGTGATTGAGATCTGTGAATGAGATCCACTCCGTGCGTATTCCGTATCGCCTAAAAAGCCTCCGCAAAAATGAGAAGCGACAACTTCTTATTGTCAACGAAGAATCGTAAAGAAGAGTAAGAAAACTCATAGATGACGAAGCAAACGTCATAGACGTGTACGCAAGAACGACATTCCTCGTTCAATCAATTTCGTTCTGTCGTCGAAACGAGAACAAGGACAGAGAGGCAACCTCTCAAAGTGAATTGCAGAACGTCCAATGTCCGATGGATCGCATTTGCATTATTTGCTCGCCTTGATCCACTTCCGTATCCAGCGTCCCAAGATCCAAGTGATAGCTGCTGCAAACGCAACATTGAAATCCCTGTTTACTGCACGCCAATTATCATAATGGCAAAGAGCTTTCTGAAGCAGCAGCAACATCCATGCTGGCAACGTTGCAGTTGGACATTGATGGGGACATGCTCTCCGTGGAACTCTCGTGATCGCGATCGTACCGAACAAAGTCGAGGCACAGCCCACTCGCAGGAGCTGCTTCAATCAGATGTTGATTGGGAAGAATCAAACGTTGCCACCCATCCTCGTTTGTCGGTCGTATGGTTGATTCATTGTCTTGTTGCCCCAACCCGGCCTTGAGCAAGGAGTCGTGTTGGGTGGTTGTTGCCATTCGGATCGAAAAACCTACCAAATTTCGTACCATGGTCCGTCGAAATCCTTTGGATTGTGCCAAGAACTTGGCCGTGACAATTTCTCCTCCAAAGGGAGTGGGTTGACAAGAGACAATGTGAAACTTGACGTCAATGGTCATGATGAAATTGTCGTATTTGTCCCGAACATCTCGGTGCGCAAATCGGGTGTAATCATGCGTTCCGGACAAGGCATGGCAAAGAGAGGGGAAAATCGAATCGTGCAATGGCCATGGAACCAACCATAAACAGGCAGAGTCTAACAGCGCATTTCGCATCGTGTGAACTCCTCCTCCACCGCCACTGCCCGAAGAAGATGCTCGATGGTACTTGATGGTGTAGCTGTATTGTTTTAACACGGCATCGTGTCGAGGATCCAAGTTGTGGGACAAGGGGCCGGCAATCCGACTCACCGAAATGTCGTTGGGCAAACGACTATTGATGCCTTGCAACATGTCACAAAGTTGCTGCTTCCGTTGATCCATTGATTCATTCGTAGAATCTTGCACAACAAATGGAATTCGACATGTCACCACTTGGCCCAAAGCATGAACACCCTTGTCCGTTCGACCAGCAAAGGCAAACATTAAATCATGCAAGGAAAATGACGAAGCAATCGTAGATTTAGCCTTTGCTTGTTTGTCACTTGGATCGGTGGTAACTGATGTTGTTTTGGAGTTATCCATGGAATGACGAATGTAGTTTAAAATTGCATATTCGAGACAATCTTGAATGGTATTGGGTACTCGTTTCATGCGCCCCGAAGGAGATTCCCAGTGAGGGCGTTTGGGAGGTGGCCGCAGACAAACGGTTTCTTCCAAAGACGACGCTTCCTGTGATTTCTGTGCTCCATCTTCTTGTGGTACCATGGATCGTTGTTGCGATGGCTGTTTTTGAAATCCATTGAATCGATATCCGTTGTAGGTTACAGTGAGCTTAAACTGTGGATGTTGTTGTTGTGGTTCTGCGTTTGACTTTGGTGGATTCGAATCTGTAGTCTGATTCGCGGTTACGCCCTTTCCACAAGTGGCGGATGCATCAATGGTTGGTTTCATCCCTGTCGTCGTGTCGTTGATATTCGTCACCGTTTGCAGGGACAGCCGACTTCACATCGTGACTCGCCGCCATTGTCTCGCTGTCTGCTCGTGGGATCGTCCGTCCGTCGGTTGCCACTACCCTCTCAACACTTTTGCTATGGGTATAACTACCCCGTAGAGAAGCTGCGTCTATTGTCCATTGTGTTTACTTCTAGAAGTAGCTTATGCGATCAATTGTCCACAAAAAGAAGAATAAGCACAGGAGCATACATCAAAATTATCGTTCCTTACACTTATCTGCTCTCCTTCGAACGATATTCCTTGCTTTACTTTATCCACTTGGAGAAGTGTTCCCCTTCCCATCACCATTCATAGACGTGAGCCGTGGCCACTTGATTGAGCGTGAACCTTGCTCCATGGTCGGCAACCAATCCAGACTGTAGGAAATCCCCGCCCTGGATAGAGTTTCCTACCAAATTTCATCTTGAATCTGATCAAACGATGCCACTTGATGTGCAAATTCACCTAGCCCTCTGCGTGGTAACAAGGCTTGCATCATGCTGTTACAAACAGTCAGGGCATCCACCACTGGTAGCCCAAAGGCTTCACGCAACGTGTTGGTATATCCCGGTAACTCGGTACATTCACTGAGAATAGCCTTGATGGAATGATCCGACGCAATTAGAGTTTCATTGACTTTTTGCACAATGCCCGTTTCGGCTAGGGTGGCATTCACCGTGGTGCCGGCTGCCACTTCATCTCCAAAGCCCGGCAAATCTTGCAATCCCACAATCACCAAGCGCGTTTCGTCCACGGAATTTCCCACCAAGGAGTCCTTGTTCTCGTGAAAGGAATTGGAATTGGCGGTCAAAATCATAATGTCACCCTGCACCGACTGCGCCACGAGGGGAAGCAAGGAACAACTCGAAGCAAGGAACAACTCGACATGAGAACGGGTACCTCATCATTGGCAAACTCTACAACCATTTCTTGAAAGGCTTGCATAAATCCACACGAACTGGAAATGGCCATGCACTGTGTATCAATCAAGTCTCGAATCGTGGCCTGTAAGTTGGCCCGTAACTTGTCACTGTCGTACACATACACCACGCCTCGTTGGCCCGTTTCCTTGTTTTCCCAGTGCTCTACCCAGCTGGGATCACGTTTGCGAGGTTCTTGTTGGGGGACACGAGAGGGAATAAACAAGTGGGTATCGTCCTCCATGTCACCTGTTATATTGACTCGGCCTTGGATGGCAAAGTTGCCATCCGGTGTCAAACCCGCCTTACAGACACTAAAGGTAAAGCCTTCGGGACGCCAAAAGACGGCGACAAAGCCATTGCGTTGGGCCAAAAAGGTGCGTCCGTCGACATTGTCTCCCGCCACGGCCTTTTTGCTATAGTTCGGGGCCGAATAGGATGCGCCATCCAATCGAAGAATACCCACCTTGTCATAGACGGAAACAATCTTGGTGGTGATCCGTCCCTTGGCCCAAACAGCAATGCGCTTGGCTGGACCTCGGAGTCGTTCTGGTAAGGCTTGTCCAATTTTTTGATACGTTTTGATACTCCAACTGACGAGCCGATTCTGCACACGGTCCAATGCTCGGTCCACAAACCCCAATTCGAGCCGAGTGGTGGAAATTGGATGGCCGCCCTCTCGATGTGGTCCGACTCGGTTCATGGTCTTGGCAGGATCTTCCACAACAGCAGCACCTCCAAAACGGCAATGACTCGGTCCTACCATGGGAGACACAAAGGCATGGACGACAAAATTGGCCGAGTGAGACGCCTTTTCATGGTCCTGTCCAAGCCACAAGCCCAGGCCCACCAGGCAAACCGCACGACAAAGGCCGCACCTCAGTAAGGATACCATTTCAACTTGGTTGCTTGTGGAATTGCCGTATCCAAAAGCAGTGTGGCAGCAATGAAAAAGTCGTGATTAATTCTATTGGCGGCACTGACTCGGAACAGGAAAGATACCAATCTTCAGCGTTCAGGACTTTATTAACAGATAGGATTCAGTGAAATATCCACATTAAACGCTTAGACATAAAGTCTTTCCAGCTAGCAATGCTAGCTAGTTGCTAGGCTCAAGGAATACTCTTAGTTAGAATGTGTCCCTAACTCCAATATATCAACAATGCAGTCCAAGAACCAGCGAATGCGGAGTTATAGATCTTTTGTGTCGTCTATTCTGTTTTCTTTTTGTCTCTATGCTCGACGGGAACTTTAAATGCTGCTCATTGGATCAGTCACTACGGTGCTCGGTGAACTTTCGGATCACGTTTCCAAGTACTGCATGTCCGACCATCATTTTTTGTTTATCACAACGACAACAACAAACAACACCAAAAAAGACTCAAAAATGAGATGCATCAGTGTACTGGTATGCGAACAGGAGGGGCATAGAGCACAGCAACAAGATTCTCGACCAGAACAAACACACATGTCAGTCACACTCGACAACAACGTACAGGTGGATATGGAATTGTCAAACTTGTTCCAGGGTAAGGATCCATAGAAGCAAATGGATCCCGTCGAAAAGACCTGACCACTGGTTGCCGTTGGTTTCCAATACACCATGTCGGCACGCTTGGCTTGGATCGTCGTTCCGCCCGACAAAATGGTGATATGGGTCAAGACTTCTTCGGGGACCAAGACAAATTTGGGTGGATCTCCAGTATCTTGAATCGAATGAGCGACAATGACAATGTGCCCTTCTTCGTTTTCGTCGTGGCTGTCATGGTCGGGGTGGGAGGAGGAGGAGGCGTATTGTCGTTCCAACTCTCGGGGATCCACCCGATCCAATTCAAATCCAGCTGCTCCATGGCCCGAGTAACCAAAGTCTCCCAAGATTTGTTCGTCATGAGGAATGCCTTGAAAGAGCCAGGCCAAGGACTTCGATACAGAGGATGGTAATGGCACGCGTTGGTAGGGAAGGGAGGTAAAGGTTCCTTGTGCAGTAAATCCCACACCGACCAAGTGTTGGGGAGGTTGTCCACATCGACGCCACAAGCCTCCATAGGTGCCATCAAAGCCAATGTAATATTCTCCTGGTTCAGCGGCCCAAGCTCTGATTCCTCCTTCGGCTCGTCGAATTTCCAACAAATCGTCTTGTTCCGTATGTCGAACCACTTTCCAATAAAAGCCATTGCCCCCCAGATAGGCCAAAATTGCCTCTATGCACGTCTCGGTACGTGTACAAGGCATTCAACATGGCTTGCGTATGATATTCGGGATGCGTGCCCGTCACGAGACACTCGTAGCCCCGCAAGGCGTCGACACCATATCGGTCCAATTCATGATCCGTCACCACGTCAAAGGGAATGGAATGGTGCTGGAACCAAGCCGTCAAGTGGGAATCGGCGGGAAAATGACGCAACCCCGAACAGGTGCATGTCCCAAAGGTGGAATATCCCGGTCGAAGATTAAACAAGGGTCGTTTGTGCGAGGCATGACATATCCCGGCTGTCCCATCGGCATGATAATTGTAGGTGGACCAGCCATAGGCAGGATAGACTGCTGGATTGTACGGATAGGCCTTCCAGTCGGCAATGCGTCGCAGCCACGAGGGATGGAAATCGGGCCGGGCATGATTGCCGTAGACAATGTAGGTAAAGGTGGAAATCAAGAGACACACCTTGTTTCGGCGCTCGACTTGTTGTTTGGTGGTAGAGGAGAGGGGTGGAGCCGTTACAAAAATGGGCATGGCGTCGAAATAAAACTCCTCCTCCTCGTGGTCGTCATTCTTGCTTTCTTGGTCTTTAGTGTCCACTTGTTGTGGTGGTGGTGGTTTGGGTACTTGAATGCGCATGAGATAAATTCCCGACGGACAAGTGGGAGGAATGGTCCAGGCAAAGTCAACGTGCCAGTCAAAATTGTAGACATCGGACGAATGAAAATAAATGGCACCATAGTGTACAGGATTTTGCTTCCAATCCATCACCTGGCCATTCCACAACCGACCCGTCACTGCCCGGGTTGGAGCATTGTACAAAATCAAGGAGGGAGGAGGAGGAGGAAACTGGTTCCGGTTGTTGTTTCGTCGAGCCAATGACGACACGGTCGACTCGCTGCTGCTGGGAGGAATGGTCCATTGTGTCATGTCGTCCGACAAGTTCCAGGCAATTTCTTCTTGTTGTTATTCCTGGACGACCACGACGAGTCGGGGAGCTTCCAATTTGCCATTCCAGGTACCAAAGGTGGACAAGAAAAAATCGTGACCCTTTGGTGTTGTTGTTGTTGTAGTGTCTGTATCGTTGGTGGTGGAGCCAAAGGCAGCGTGCAATCGATCGGCCGCCGTGAACGACGAGAGGGTGACTTGAAGTTCCTGCCATGGTTGAACCGTGGGTACCGGTGGTTGGGCGCCAGAATCGTTTGTGGCCCGAAAAGACGTGTACGTTTTGGATTGGGTTGCCACGGTCAAGGTAACTTGGATACAGTCCTTGTCCGATTCCGTGGTGCGGGTGGTGGTGGTGCATGGGATCCAAACCAATCGAACGGTACACTTGTACCAGTGGTGCACGAGCAATCGTTTGCGACTGGATACCAACACGATTGGGTACTGTTTCACGTCCTGGTCCTCCTCGTACTCAGTATCTTTGCCGTCATCCTCTTGATCCGTTTGGACTGTTGGAGTTGTGGGTTCTGGGGATACCACCAACACTTGGACCGTTCCTTGGGGAGTCATGACCAAGTGCATGGGTCCCCACGAACACATGAATTGGAGGCCGCCATGAGAGGTCAAGGGAAAGGAGGACGACGAAGACGAAGAAGAGAATGCCAAGAGGGTGGGAAACTCCAAATCTCCATTTCAATTTGTCGGTTTTCGGATGTTGTGGTTGGCAGGAGGGAAATGGGATGAGACGATTGGGCCCAGGATCCTCGTTTCCAGCCCTGTCGACGGGACGGAAAGGACATGGGGGAAAACCAGGCACTGACATCTTGTTCATGCATGCCTGGTCCATTTGGATTGGGATCGGCACAAATGCTGTGCGTCAAGCATGCTTGTACATGTTGTGTCGAGGGGGCATGACACGACACGTGAAATTGTACCGTTTCCCCGGGACAAGCCGACAAACGATCGGAATAGCCAGCCAAATACACTTCTTCTTCCTTGCGAGAACTCGTCATTGTAGGTGTCTTGTAGTTGTGGTCCTCATTTCTCTGTAATGGTGTGATTTCTTCTTTCGACAATGGACAGATCTCTTGGATCTTTTTTTGTGACGGGGTTGCCATCAAAGGTGGTAGCCGCTCCTTGGTCGCTCTTATGGCGCCTGGAGGTGGCACTGTAGCTGGAGTGTTTCTGGTAGTATCCACAAACTGATAGGACGCCTGGAGGTGGCACTGTAGCTGGAGTGTTTCTGGTAGTATCCACAACAACTTATTAGTGTCGTCCGTTGTCGGCACGGTAGCTGGAGCCTGACTGGGGTGTTCGTCTCGGGCGCCTTCGGGCGCCACACGCTGTGCAAGGCATCCCTCTCGACTGCAATCGGGGAATCTCTCCTGGCAGTTTGTTGCTTGCTTTTCATCTCGTTCTCTCTCTACTACCTACCAGTGTCTCGAAACGAAATTGCGCATTCTCATCATGGCATCCTCGCAAACGAGTGGCGTCCCCCCACGCAACAATCTGCATACACGTGCCGCAACGGCCTCGGCCGCATTGCCCACCGCCACCAGTGTCTCATTGCCTCCACCACCACCACCATCTTCCAGCAATGCGGCGGCAACTTCCTCCACACCATTATCTGCCACTCCTTCTGCTGCATCCACCACCACCACCACCACTACCAATTGGTTGGATCCCCAAGCCTTGTTGGATTCGTACGATCGGGCTCGCAACGCCCATCGACTTCGTCCCTCCCCAGCTGCTGCGGCTGGTAGTAGTAGCACCACCACAAACACGAGCACCACGTTGGATCCAGTACAATTTTTGAATCAACAGTATCAAACCGAAGCGAGTTTGACCCATTCCTTACCCTTGTTACGAGAGGCGGTGACGGCCCGCATGGATCGCTTGGAAGATCGCATGAATGGGGCCCTGACGCGACAATCGGAATGTGCCCCCCAAGCTCGAGCGTCGATTCAAGCAGCCAAGGCTGCCGTTCAAACCTTGGTTGAGCGGATTGCCTTGGTCCGTGACAAGGCGGCCCAATCCGAACAAGCCGTCTTGCACATCACGGCCGATATGAAATTACTCGATACCAGCAAACGTCATTTGCAACGCACCATTACCACGTTGAAACGATTGCACATGCTCGTGCATGCGGTGGAAGAATTGCGACTCTTGGCCTTGGCGGCCGCCTCCTCTTCCAAAACAGGGTCGTCGTCCTCGACCGACTGCTTTCAAACGGCCAGTCAATTGGTCCAGGCGATTCGGATTTTGAGTCGTCATTTTGATATTTATCAAGCCAAGGTACCACCCTTGCAAAAATTGGCCTGGACCGTTCATGTCTTGGAACAAGAATTGTTGCATCAAGTCGTCCAAGGCTTTCGCTACAAGGCCTTGGGACCCGAACAGGCCCAAAAAGTCCTGGAGGAATACCAGGAACAAGAGCAAAAGCAACAACAACAAAAACAAAAACAGCCATCACACAACAAGAAAGCCGTACCACCGCATCGGATTCAACGGAGCAGTAGCATGCCCGCCACTTCTTCTTCTACGAATAACAACACTTTGACTCGCCACGAGGCGGAGGAACCTCAATTGTCCGTCGTCACCACGACGACGACGACCATGACAGACTCGTGGACGGTGGAACAATTGCAGGGTGGTGTCTTGTATCTCGATGCCTTGGGTGTATCGATTCGTCAAGACTTTATTCGTCAATTTTGTCGTGAATTGTTACGACCCTATACGCGGGAGTTTAATCCGCGAGAGTCCACCACGGCAGCAGCAGCCTCGTCCGAACCAGCACCGCCACCGCAAAAACGCATTTCCAGTTTTAAACAAGCACCACCGGCCACCACGGAACCCAGTCCCGACTCGTCCGACGGAACCACCACCACGACAACAACGACCGACAATAAGGACAGTACTACGACTGCCGATTCCACTCCCAAATCGACGGGATTGGATGCCGTCGAACATCGATTCTTGTGGTTTCGACAAGTGTTGGAAGATGAATTGCATCCCGTCTTTGGACCCATTTTCCCTACCAATTGGCAAGTGCAAACGACCTTGGCACGATCCTTTTTGCGCGTCACGCACGATCATTTCTTGTACTTGTTGCGCAGTGCCAGCTCGAGTAGTACTGCGGCTCCGCCGCGGGGAGCGGCCAACAACAACAACAACACTTCAACCATTCAAGCCTCGGTCCTTCTCAAGGCATTGCAAAAAACGCTCGTCTTTGAAAAAGAAATTACGGGTTGGCTCGTACGAGAATGTCAGACAGAATTTGCTCCCTCCAACACCAAAAACAAATCCGACAAACCCAGCGCTGCACCCTCGGGAGGCGACGAATCCTCGGGTCAAGGCAATACTAACAAAGAAGATGGGTCGGCGACAAATGCTGTAGAACCTCTCATGGGTGTGGCATCAGTGGTCTTTGACAATTACATGGCACCCTATATTGCCTTGGAAGAACAATCCTTGAGTGAACAATTGGCACAGGCGTTGGAGGATCAAACGGTGGACAATCGAGGTGCCCTACCCGTCTTTATTTCCAGTACCAATTTGTTTGTCTACATCAAGGGCAGTATTACTCGTTGTACGGCCTTGACCAAGGGCAAACCCTTTTTTCAACTCTACCAAGCCTTTTCCAATGCGTTGCGGAAATATGCCTCCATTTTGGATGGCAAATTGCCCAAACCCATTACGGCCTTGACCACCAGTTCCATGGCCGGAATTACCATTGCGGGCTTGGGCAAATCGGCGGCAACGACTGCCACCAGTCTGGCCAGTGGGGCCAGTGGAACGGGAACCTCCTTGTCGTCCTCGGGGGCCTCGTCGTCGTCCTCGTCCCCGGATGGATCCACATTGGAAAGTTTCAAAATTCCACCCGGTGAGGAAGTGATTATTTGTCATGTCATTTCGACCTGTGAATATTGTGCCGAAACGGTCGAAGCCTTGGAAGAATTGATTGTCGATACCATGGACGATACCAAAAAGATATTGGTCAACAAAAAGCCAGCCTCGTATCGCTCCAGAGTCAACATGACAGCCGAACAAGAAGGCTTTCACGATTTGACGGCCAAGTCGATTCGGGTCTTGGTTTCGGGATTGATTCATCGGACCCAAGATGTAGCTTTGAAGCAAATGTTGGCTACCAAATGGGAACAATGGGAATCCGTTGGAGAAGAATCGCCCTATGTTCGCATCATTCATCAAGAAGTGGGACCCTTTTGCAGTACCGCCAAATCCTTGTTGCCACCCTCCTACTTTCGTACCTTTTGCGACAAGTTTGCCGCCGCCTTTGGAACGCTATTTTACGATTCGGTCATTCGTCTCAAGCGAATTAGTGAGCCGGGCACTCAGCAATTGTTGCTGGATTTGTACAATCTCAAGACGCTCTTTCTCAAGTTGCCCGTCTTGGAAGAATCCTCCTTGTCTTCTACTTCTTCGTTGAGCAACAAGAAGCGTGGAAGCTCTATTGCTCCTGCCATGTATACCAAATTGGTCCAAAAGCAATTTGGCAAGATTGAAACCTTGTTGAAATTGGTCGCCACTCCAGTGGAGTTGTTGATTGACAATTTCAAGAGTGTCAGTGGTGGTACGGCGGCGGAACTCCAAGTCGTGATGAATCTCAAGGGTATGAAACGTCCGGAACAAGTCGTCTTTTTGGAAAAGTTTGGCTTGGATCCCGCCAAGGCCCTCAAGGGTGCCACACGAGGTGTCTCCTCCGCCTCGCTCGTGACGGAACGGGTGCAAGCCGTCACATCAGATCTGAGTCAAATGCGACAAAAAGTCGATGACTTTCGCAAATCGTTTCGATAAAACAGAACGAGGAACGTAGACTATAGGGATGTTATAGAAACTGTAATGGGAGACTACACGGATCCAATCAAGGAACATGATGTTGATCGAGGGTACTTGTCGATTATTTCAAAACTAGAGGGAGCTACCGAAGGAAACGGTGATGCCATGCTGATCGGTAATGCGTAAAGCTTTTCCATGATCTTATTCGGTGTCACAAGATAACGGTTGCAGTAGGCTGCTTTGGTGGTTACCCTGTTCGAGATATATAGTCGATTAGATCCATACAGTCTTCATTGCTTTGCAAGAGAGTTTACCAGGTATTTTCAATGGTCATTGAAAACCCGGATGTTTGGACGAGGTTGTGTGACTCTGATGGGTCACTTGTGACGGTTTTCAACCGCACAGTCTTTTCGACGAGAGACGAGAGACAACAACAACGAAGGACGACGACAAACGACCAAAGATTGTCCACACACCATCGAGAACATCTTGTCATACATTGAAAACCCCTTCTTGTGTGCCCACGGAACAAAGTGGCATCCTTGGGTTGCTCCTTAATTATTTATCATCATCCATCACAACAGTATACTTATCTCATGGTGGCCATTCGTCGCAAACCACGACGCAGTGCGAACGGCTCCATGCTGGCAACGGCTCGCATGATCCTGCTCCCAGCCTTGGTGGGGCTGTATCTGGTACGAATCGTTTTGCTGTCCAGCAACAATAGTTCGACCATTGTCAAGAAACCAGCCGGAGGAGGCAACAGTGTGGAATCTGTCTTGCATGCCTCCAAAGAGTTTTCCAATCAAAAACCAAAACCCAACAAGAACCAAAACAGCAACATCCATCCGAGCAACAGACACGAGGATCGTCCACCACCGCGCAAGGAAGAGAAGCGAGCTTCCTTCACGGAAAAGGTCCAGGGACACGATGAATTGGAGGAGGAACGAGATGCCCAACGCCAACATGACGAACAGAATGAGAAGGAAGATGGAGGGCCACCACCGGCGCCAGAAGAAGAAGAAGAAGATGACCAAGAAAACGAGCCAGACGAACAATTATCGGGACACGAGGACGAAGACAACAATAACAACGAACGCGACGAGGCCACGGACATGGTACTGAAAAAGCTAGGTTCGGGGCCGACGAAAGTGGGATATGTGGCGGATTTTGCCTGGGAACGGTCTCATCCTTCGTTTCGAAACCAATTACTGGACTTGGAAGATTCCCAGCACTATTGTACCAACTTAGAACGCTACGTTTTGGAACACTTGGAACCTTCCGTCCCCAATCTGCATGCCTGCGAACAGTTGGTACCCGAAACGGGCGACCCCAATGCACCCACCAAAGCAACGGGTTGGACGCATCGATTGGAATGGCATGCAACCTGTCATGACAATGATACACGATTCGTGGTGTACAATGGAGCACCCTTTGTCCGATATGTCTGTGGAAAGGAATTGGCGCCACAGACTGCCATGCTGGTCGATGCCGATTGTCATTTGTGGCCAACAGTATTTGGTGAGCAAAGTCCGACAGCTCCTGACCTGTCCTTATGGCCCATGGAATATGCGGACCGTAATAATGAGAAAGAGCCTTCCATACAGGTCGCCTCGACACCGACAATATCGACCAATACCAAGATGGAATCTATACCCTGTGATGCTCCCTGTGAATGGGAAGCCGGTCTGTCTCTTGCGGGAGACCGGTACGTGGTGGGCACGCCGTGGAAACTCATGTTTGCCCCCGACCGTGATGTCACCATGGAGCGGACAGCCCATCGTCGCAACGAATATTATGCCACCATGTCATGGAAATCATCCATTCCTTTATCCGATTTTTCTTGGGACAAGTACAATTTGCGAAACGCACCAGCTCTTGACTTTGATTCGACCGAAAATGCCGCCTCATCTGTCTCGAACGAAGCTTGCTTTGGTACACCGTCACGTCGTCAAAAGTGGATGGCCGCCGCCAAGTCGCATTTGGATACCGTGCATTTTTATGGATCCTGCGAACACACAACGGATGTGCCACCCGGCATGTCCTTGTCGAAACAAGAGGATCGTCTTGCCTTGATGAAACGGAGTCGCATTGTCTTGGCCTTTGAAGAATCCATGGAATCCTATCATGTCACGGAAATTGTTTGGGAAGCCCTCTTGTCGGGTGCGGTTCCAGCCATTTTGGGGGCCTCCAATTTGGAAGCCGACGGTCTGCTACCACCCCACGCGGCCATTTATGCCTCGTCGTTTAGTACGAGTTGGGATGAATATGCCCAATACATTCAAACCGTGGCCAAGAACAAGACACTGTGGGAGTCCTATCACAAATGGCGGACCAATGCCACCCAACTCGACGCATTGGAACGTGCCTGGAATTTTACCCGTACGTCCCCACAATGTCGAACTTGTCGATGGGCCTCTGCCAAACGGTATGCATTCGGATGGAATGCGGCGCAACAAACGGTTCAAGATACACATATTGAGCGAAACTTGTGCACAAGCAACGATCCCTCCTTGCCCTTGATTGTCAAACCTTTTTTGGAATCATGGCTCGTGGGAGATGAGGCACCGGTTGTTGCTGCGAAAACGGAGAGTGGCCAATTGTGTCATGGTCATGCGCTTTCGCAAACCAATACCATTACGCAAGGAATCGAACGATGGATCTGGCATCACAGTGGATTTACCGATTTGACCATTCGATCGACTCGGACGACCGAATCTCTGGTGTTGAGGTTGCAAGTTCCCATTTGGAATCATGAAGGGGCTTTGTTTCGACATGTCCATACCACCCTGCATCCACCCGCCGTGCGGACGGCGTTTGTCAGTAGTGTCGCAATTCAAGACGAACGGTCCAAACTCACCGTCTTGACCAATGTCGCCTCGACCACCTTTGTCAGTCCCCAAGCAGGATGGTTGGATGTGCAACTTCAACCTCCTATGGCAGAGTCGACGACGAATGACAACCATCCAAGAGAATACAAGATTCGAATCGTCACGGAGGATTTTAATACCCTCACTGACAAATTGACGGAATACGATGCATCGGCGCATGCCCAAATGGCCATGCGAGATTTTATTGATCCTCTCGATGTCTTTTACGTGGCGTCGTGAGAAGGCAAAAACAGTACGATAAATCGTTGCACAACACCAAAATACAAATTGCCAAGAAGGACAGTCTGGCGGCCGCGAGATCCTCTGGGATGTTCTCTGGCAGTTGGTGATGGAAATGGGTATGGTGAAAACGAAACGAGAAAGTGACAGCTTGTGGTTGGAGAGGGCAAAAACATTGGCCATAGGTTTTGAAGCAACTCCTCTCAAATTGGCACTAGTTCTAACTGCCAAAACACCATAGTGCTATCTAGTTTAATAGATGATTGATTTTCTCAAATCTTGTAGCTGGGTCTTTCCAAAATCACCGGAAGGACATCACCTCCTAGACAGCTCGGGTGCTTTCTCCATCGGCCACAAGAAGTCATTCTGCCAGAAATGATTCGGAAAACGCATTTGGAATTATCCGTACATACAGGCCTCCTCACTGGTATTTCATTCATTCATCGAGGGGATCGAATCCACAATTCAGTTTCAAGGTTGGTGGGTTCAATAAAGGTTGCCTGAATGGCCAAGAACATGTCTTGTTCTTCCTCGTCCTTATTCTGAGTGCTCTTCTGGTTGTCCGTCGCATTGGCATCGAATAAGTGCAATAGATGCATGGAATACACTGGTACCCAAGTAGTGGCAGGCAGTTGTGGTGGCGGCATCTTGGCTGCCAAAGTATTGTTGTCGTGGCGTGGAAGTGAGGCCTGTCGCATGGTCCATGCCATGGCCAATGCAGTACGGAGTCGATCCAACACGGCATTGGCAGAGGCCAGATAATAGATGCGAAGGTGCAACAATTCCTTCCATGTCAAGTCAGGCCCCAAAGACTGTTCCAAGGTCTGCATCATTTTATCCAAGACATGCTCGAGATTGGCAAGGATCGTCATGTGTGTCGTTGGAGTGGAAAAGGTCAATGATGATGCGTTCGAAGGCGACAGGGTCGTAGTGATGGAGGGAGTGGTAGGCTTGCAGGCCGTGACAATGGCATAGCCCGCACATCCTCGTCCCAGCGTACACAAGTGAGATTCAATGGTCCATCTGTCGTCGTCATTGTCGTTGTTGTTCGTCGAGGACAGCAACGCTGACGGATAATCCTCCCACCCTGGTTGTCCAGTATCCCATTGCCACACGGCCGTTGGATTGGACGGCGTGGTACTACGACAAGGGGAAATTGGGTGGATGGTACCAATTGGTGCATGGAGGGTACGGCCGAGCGAGGTGACGGCCGGTTGTGTGGCTGCCACCAACTCGACTTCAATTTCGGCGCCCACGGGCAATTCCGGTACCGACACAATCAACAGAGGAGGAAAGGGTGTCCTTTGGAATGTGGCGGTTGTGGTCGTCCCGGCCATTTCGGCCAATCGTGTTTCTTCGTCTTCGTAGTCGTCCTGGTTGTCGTCGTGGTCCTGGAGTACTCGTTCGCCAAAATCAATCAATCCGGGAATGACACCACCATTTTCTTCCAGACTCGATTGACAAATGGTCTGGAGGTGGAACAACCAGTCGGATCGATTCGAATTCCGGGAATTGCTGTTGTTGTGTGGTTGGTTCTGGGTCGTCGACGGTTGGTTCGGACATGGCGCGACCTTGTCGTGTTGTACGTAAATGAGACAGGACAAGGTATTGCGATTCAAATGGCCTTGATCCAAGGCATCGAGAACTTGTGCCAAATTGGTCCAGGTTTGTTGCAATTGAAACATCCATGGAGTGGCTGTAGGGGTGTGTAGCAAGGGCATGGTGGTGGTAGTCTTGTTGTGGTGGTTGTGGCTGGGACGGTTCGGGTGTTGTTGCACCAAGGTCATGGTGGGAGGATCCAATCCAATTTGTCCCGCCAAGTAATGGAGGGCGTGATAGAGCGTATTCGCTTGACTGTAGGGTCCGACACAGACGGGTGCCCAAAAGGATCGCGATTGGACATGCAAGACGGATCGTTGTGGGGGACTTGGAGTGGTCGTGGTCGTGGTCGTTGAACTCGTGCCAACGTGTCGCATGGCGTGGCCACTGCCTCGTTGGACCAAACAATCCAACACGACCCGAGGACGATTGTTCTTGTTCTTGTCGTCGTTGGGGGAAGCGGGTGCAATACAGGATCGAGAGGGTGGCAAAAAGCGTCCAAAACAGGATTGGTAATACTGATTGATGCGAGCAAAATGCGACATTTGGGACAGATACAAGTGTACCATGACCACATCCTGTGTGGTACAGTCATACTCGTGCTCTAAGACTTGTTGAAGTAACGCCAAGACGTGACGCGCTTCCTCCACGGAACAGGCGGCCTCCCACTCGTCGTCGTCGTTATCGTCGTGGTGAATGGGACCATGGCCTGGTGGTAAAGGACAGGCAATTTCTCCCACATGCCACAAGCCTCCTCCGCCGCAACCATGCGAGATGGTTGGCCAACAAGAATAATACTGGGTTGGTGATGATAGAACAGGTAAAGTTGCTGTTGTTGGTGGTACGACCGAGGAGGAGGGAGTCGTAGTCGTAGCACTCAATGCGGTGGTTGGGTCTCGGTTGTCCTGTGGTTTGGTGGACGACGTTGTTGTGGTCGCTTGTGGAATGGGAGCCTCTCCATGGTCCGTGTCGTTGTGCTTGTCATTGTCGTCGTCCGTGTCGTCGTCCCCCTCCTTGGTCGGTTCTTCCACCACTACCACCTCTTGGACATGACTGGCCAAGATGCGCAAATTGGCCACGGTCTCATCCGTTGGATCGTCGTAGTCCACTTGAACGCGGTCCAAGACCAATCGTCGTTCGTGTCGCTGTCGTTGTTCTTGGTGTTGCTGTCGATGTGCGCCACCACCACCAAACAAGGGGGAGGCCGTGCACAGGGTTTCGTATTCGCCGCCTTCTCCACAGACATGAAAGTGATAGCGCGGATACAATGTGTGTTGAATATAGGATTGTAAGTGCGACAGGGGTTGGCCCAAATGGCGCCGCGGCAACAGGCCGGGCGGTGCGGCTGTGCGGACCACGACGGCATCGAGTCCGGACTCGAGCATGGCCTCCAAGACTTGCGCTTGCGATCCAGCCCGCCAGAGATAGGCCAAGGAATGCAAGTGCAAGGCATGACAAGCCACATATTCGACTCGCACGCGTTGATACGTGGACAAAATGGCCCCGCAACACACGGCCGTGACTTGTGGATAGTGTTGCAACACGAGACGGAGGGCATGATACAAGTCTTCCACCTCGTCGTGACCGTGCGAGGATTGCGCAGATGGTAGAGGGGGCGGTACATGATGATCCGCCTCTTGGTTTGCGTCATTGTCAAATTGATAAACGAGACTGGTTTGTTGACTGGTCCCCCGTCGTGTATATTCCAGGTAGGGAACTTGGAGGCAGTCTTGCACTTGTTGTCGTACCACTTCACTGCCCGCACTTTGATACATGTACGATTCTTCGTCTTCTTCGTCATTTGATGTGTCCTTGTCCTTGTCGTCCTTGCGTTGGTGCGGCCGACGTGGTTTGGCCGCCATGTGCAGACAGACGACCAATTCATGTCCCACCGCCATGGCTTGTTGAATGGCATGATAGGAATCCTTGCCTCCCGACACCAAGGCCACAAATTTCATGGTCCGTTATTGTGGTTGTGGTTGTTTTTGTGGGAATCGTTTCGTGTTTCGTCTTGTTTGGTTTGGTTTGTTGTGGGGTGGTAATGACCGTCGTCCTCTCGCCCCCGCGAGAGAAAATGACTACACGATAGCCGTGGGCTACTAGTAGAGGAGCAGCACCGTTCCTCGTTCGTTTTCGTCACCTACTGCGACAAGGAAAGAGATAGACCCACGAGTTTCTTTTGTTTCTCGTCGGATGGATTCGACCGGGAACGTCTGATCGACTTCCATCAACGTCGTCATGATCAAATGAGAGATGGTGGAGAAAAAATCCATCGATCTTGCTATACGCGACCTAAACTCGTCTTTAAAGCGACTCAATGATACTTTTCGCGACTCATCTGAATCATGACGTCACTATGGATCAATCAGTACGCTGCAAAAAATGCCGCTCCGATCCGTTGTGTGTCAACGACGACGACGAGAAACGGCATTGACGAAACGAGGAATCTACAATCCACAGCAAACAGCGACGACGACACTACGAGTGTAAAGGAAGAGCGAAATGAATCTCATGCGACGATCCGGAGGAGGAGGAAGTGGGCCACGAGATCGAGTGACCTATTCCGTTCCTCAAGTGCATCAAGTATCTTCCAGCAACCACCACAACAACAGCACTGCTGCGGGTGCCACACCACAACCAATCACAACGACGCCGTCGTCGGCCACACGACCAGCCGTCCCAGCGACACCCACGTCTGCTCCATCTTCTACTTCATCGTCGTCATCCTCGTCGGTCATTGTCTTGCAATGTTTGGTGACCAAATTGCGATCGTGGCGGACGGGTTATACCCGTTTGTTGGTCGTGACCACAACCGATGTCCTCACCTTGGATCCGACCGTCGATCATCCGCATTGGACGGAAACCAATCGATGGCCCTTGACGCGGATTCGCGTCACACCCGCCAACACCCATACGGCAACCACCACCAACAACCACAACCAGGAAGACTGGGAGTCCTTGTACTTGCACACTTTGGACACCAAGGAACGACTCAAATTTCAATGCAGCAGCATGCCCCGATCGGTCGTCTTGACCAGTATTTGGCAACAACAATGGCACTTGTGTTTTGGAGCATCCTCCTTGCCGCAACCACGACAGTCCTTGCCCCATCCACCCCAATCGCTGTTACCAGCCCCTCTGGTCGATCCCACCGTGTCGTTTCCCGCCTTGAGATGGACGCGTCACGGCACGACGTATCCCGTTGTGTTGCAATGTCAACCGCAAGGACTGGTCGAATGGTCGTCGTCCTTGTCCACCAGCAACAACCACAACAATGCTCAAGGACGACGCACCATTCTGCAAGTCTATCCCTGGACGCGCATTGCCGCCCTTTCCTTGGCGGCCGGACACGACCATGCCTTGCATGTGCACTTGTGGCGGAACCACAATTCAAACAATACGACTGCCAAAAGGACGATTCGCTTGTGGGAATTTGTGCCTCCGACGTCGGCGGCCGGGTTGCATGCGCACACCACCTCGCCACGGTCGCGATTTGTTGCCGTGGCCCACGACACCGTCTCGCATCTCTTGTATGGATCCTCCGGGGTGCCCGGCGAGGGCATTCCCCTGGAACACTCGAGTTCCATTCCCCAATGGATTCAGTACAAACAAGAGCAACAAGACCAAGCGAAACAAGAAGAATTGTGGGGATGCATTGTTCAAGAATGGACGGTCCGGAAACCGACTCATCGACACGATGGCCGGTACGTCGAGCGTCGTCCTCCGAGGACGACCCAACCACCAGAACAATCACCAGAGGAGGGTGTCGTGACACGATCCTTGGCCTGGACGACACAGGGCTACTTGTTGGAACGGGATCCGGCGGGTGGCCGCATGGAACTCGTGTCGTGTCGACACGTGTCCGAATTGGTGGCCCTGGTGCGTCCCCCCATTAACAATATCAACACGAACGAGGACGACCCGCAGGTCCGGGAAGAAGTGGTCTTGGAATTTGGACACGGTCATCCTACCGTCTATCAATCCATGGCGTCCACTCGGGATGCCCTGGTCGTGTCCTTGCTCGATGCCATTCAATCCACCACCACAACAAGCGACGATCCAGTATCCGTCTTGTTGTTGGATCATGCCACGACTGGTTATGCCTTGACCTGGTTGGGAGGACCGGTCACGACGGAACCCTACCATGCAACACTGGGGGGTCACAATCCCAACAACAACACGACGGCCGCGTCCTTGGCCCTCAAACGCATCTATGCCTTGTCCACTCAAGCCCATGCCTATGTCTCGCATGTCTATCAGGACTTGCAATCCTTGGTCCGCTCCCCCACCACCACAGCAACAACAGCAACCAATGGTCCAGCCGCTCGAGACGCCAAGAATCCCAGCATTGTGTCGGAAACCACCGTCTTGCAACGCGCCTGTCGCGAATTCAATGTCACGGTCCCCATGGCCCTGACACCAAATGCAAGACGGACAGGACCGTGGGATTCGATCCGAGACAATGAGGATGATCCCAAGACGAGCCAATGGATTCGGGGAACCTTGGGGGCCTTGGCGGGCTTGGTGGCCCACTTGTTACGCGAATCCACCACCCATCACACTACGAGTAGTAATCCTGCGTACTCGGTCGCTGGTACCTTGTTGCAAACCATGGTGCGCTTGGTCCAAACGCCCGTGGGATATCGGACCGTGGTGGAATTGGACACGTTTGGTGTTTGGTTGGATGCCTGTGGTTCCACCCTTTGGGCGCCATTGCCATTGTCATCCTCACAACAACCACAACGACAACAACGACTGTCCTCGCAGGCGGTCTTTTGTCAGTATTGGGCCTGGACCTTGATTCAAACCCTCGTGTCGGCGCGTGGAGCATCCAGTAGCAGTGCAACTACATCCACCACAACGCCCACCACGACGACCACCAAGTCACGGGACATGGAAGCGGAATATGTCAACAAAAATGTCATTTTGACACGAGGAGGAACAGCCTTGCAACAAGCCTTGGTCTCGTCCTTGTTTGGTTCCACGACGACGAATAACGACACGAACCATCATTATCATTATCCTCACAGTGAATTGATTGTCCTGGTGACCAGTGACATTTTACAAAGTGTCTTGTGTACCTCGTCCGATACGACCTCTCCCACACACTTTCGGGTCCTTTTGCAAGCCGTGGCGCAGCACTATCCCTCCTTGTTGACGGCCTTAAGGCGTTGCACGACACCCGTGGTGTTGGAAAATGTCGCCCTCTTGTTGCACTTGATCTCGACGCATGCTCCCGCAACGGCCCAAGCCATTCGCAATGCGGCCCTGAGTTCGGGTACCCTGTTGCATCATTTTCAAGCCGCCCTGTTTAGTCCGCAGGAAGGTCAACGATTTTTGAGTCGCTTTGTGTGTAGTTTGTGGTTGTCGGGACCGCTGGACTGTCCCGAAAAACGATTGTTGCAACGCATGGTCCCGCAGGGCTTTTTGCCCTATTTGAACATGCCGGGATTGAGTAAAATGGAACAAGATCAATTGGATGCCATGGAACGCGATGTCTTTGCGGGAACGACCACGACAACAACAACCACCACTAGCAGCCAACGGCTGCCCGGGGGAGCCAATGCGGCACGATTGAGGGCCCGGATTCGTCGGGCCAGTGCGGCCGCGGTAGCTCCGCCAACCACTAGTACTTCTTCACAGCAACAACAACAACAACCATCACCAGAATCATCACGGCACCAGTTTCATCATGCCCCCCAAACCACGCCTCGATTGGAAAATTTTCGCATCTTTTTTCACGTCTTGACTCAAGACCATTCGTTGGCCGATTTGATTTGGTCCCAACAGACCCGACAGGAATTGCGAGCCGCCTTGGAACACGAAATTCAATACATTGAACGACAACAAGAGGCGCGGGGCGCACAAAATGTGGCCTGGAATCATCAACAATTCAAGGTGGACTATCCATCTCTCGATCATGAAGTCAAGGTGGGCAGTGTGTACATGCGCTTGTGGTTGCAAGCCGGCGATGGGTTTATCCAGAGTTGGCAAGACCCGGTCCGCTTGCTGGAACTCTTGTTTCGACGTTTCTTGTGTGAATTGGATCGCAATCAAACCGTGGCCGTCATGTGCATTCAATGCCTCGAACGATTGTATGCCATTCATTCGGCACGGATTGGTCCCTTTTCCGACATGATGATTCTGGTCCATTCCATGGCGGCAACCAAGAGTATTGAAACCCAACACCGACTCTTGCAATTTCTCGCCACACTGCTGGGTGTGTCGTCGTCGCACGACCAGGATGGTCGGGCCGTGGCCGAAATTCCCGAAAATGCCGAACAACTCTTGACCGCCCAAAGTATTGGACAATTGTGTCAATTTGTAGCCTGGGGACATTCGCATGGTCTGCCACTCGACCAACAGAATCGAAGAGGTGTATCATTAATAGCCACCCAAACAGAAACCAAACGACTCTTGGGATCCACTTCGGAGAATACCAAAACCACAGAGGTCAAGGACGCTGCAACCGAAACGACCCCAACGGCCAGTGATGTGGCGTGTCCGGCCGTTTGGTATACTGCTTCGACGGGACGTGTTCCACCACCGGCGGAATTTGTGCGAGGACCGTACCGTGTTTCGGAATTGGCCAAACTCATGGATGAGGGAGAGTTGTCGCCGTACGATCTCGTGGCATCGTCGTTGGTCCAAGATTACGATTCCACCGGCACGGACGGTGTTCGAGAAGAACACATGGATACGGGAAAATGGAAGCGACTCAATGAATTGTGGCAACTGCGATGGCAATTGTGTACGGATGGTACTCGATCAGGCATTTATGCTCCTGCCGAGGTGGCGCTCTTGGCACTCCAGTCATTGAATCGTCTCGTGGACTTGCACAAAAGTTTGGATGCGGCAGGAGTTCCCTATGTCCCCATCCCAGCCGCCAAGCGAATCTTGACCGACCGGAATCGTGCTGTGGAAGTGAACAACAGTGCCGGTGCTCGACCCTTTTCCATTTTGAGTCAAGGTCTTTTGTGCAATGATAGTCGCGTCGTGGAACAATCGGCCCGGTTGTTACACAATCTTCTCCAATACAATCCCGATGCCACATCGAAATTCTATTTGACCGGGGCCTTCTTTTTCATCCTGAGCTATGCCGGCAGTAACTTTTCGGCCTTGGCTCAACTATTGCAGGCAACTCATTTGCATCAAAATTTTCGGTCCGGATCCGAGGCGACGGCCAAAGGGAAGGAACTCCCCATGAAAGACCGGAGTGTTTTGGGAACTATGCTACCCGAAGGGCTTGTCTATGTATTGGATAACTATGGATATCAAAGGTTTGTCGATGTCTTTCTGGGAAATGCTGATACACCAGAAGTGATTTGGACCATGGAGATGAGAACACACTTGATTGAAATGATTCGTCAGCATTTGGGAGATTTTCCTTTTCGTTTATACCAGAACAATACCTTGGAGTACGAATACTGTCCCATTCCGGCCATCTCATACAAGCGTCTACAACCTGAGCTTTTCTGCCATAATTACTATTTGCACAACTTGTGCGACGAAGAACGCTTTCCGGATTGGCCCATTGCAGAGCCCATGGAAGTCCTGCGTTCGTGTTTGCAAGAGTTTCAACACAAAAAGGGCGAGTCGGATGATAGTAGCAGCGATACGCTAGAAAAGGCCAGACGATTGTTGGAGCTGCAAGAAGGAGACAGCGGCAAGGAACTTCGAAGAGCCTATCGAACACAGGCACGACTCTATCACCCCGATAAGAATCCCGGTGGTCGTGAAATGTTTGAGGCTATTCAAAAGGCATACGAAGTATTGTTGCCCATCGTGGAAAGTGGCGAAAAGATTCAGTCCTATTCCAGTGAAAGCGAGTCCGGTTACCACGACACATCGGGCGCCACCGAGGGCTTTGCTGGCGGACTCAGTCGGATGAATCTAATGCACTTGCTGATTCGAGCCCAGCTTCTTATATACAGACGCTTTGAAGGCACTGTGGCCGAAGTAAAATATCCCTCATACGACGTTCTATTGGAATGTATAAAGCTCCCAGATTCCTGCATCAACTTCGCGAACGACAGGGACAAAGAGGGTCTACTGGCATCCTGCTTTGTCCGAGAGGAGCGAGCTGAAATGATTCGACATGGAGTTGAACTGGTTTATCGCACATGCTTGGTGTCACCCTTAAATGCAGAAGAATTGGTTTCGAGAGGAGGGGTCCCAATTTTGGCCCAACTGTTGCGTGTCACAACCAGAACCTTGGATGCTCTGACGGATTGTGGGGAGTCGGCGGGTCGTTCGCGTGCGAGTTTACTTTCCACAACGGAGCACATTGTACGGACTTTGGGCGGTGTCGCATTTTACGAAAATGGTCGAGAGACTATTGCGTCACTGACCGATGTGACAGGCTTCTTGATGGACTGGAAGCAATGTGTGAATGGAAATGTTGTCAATGCATCGAGGGTCGAAGACAACTCGGTACGACTCTTTGCATTGGAAGGAATTATGAACCTATCAAAGCTTGAGTCACTGCAAACAGGCATGGTCAATTGCGGTGTTTGCTGGCCGCTTCTCAAACTTCTTTTACGTTTTGATCCCACCGTTGAAGCCAGCCAAGGAGGAGACGAAAAGACAGATTTCTCTATGCATTCGATGAATCTACTGGCAAATACTGCAGTACGAGCTCTGGGAGCACTTTCAGGCCTCCTAACCAGCTTCGGAAGAAACGGCTTTTTGTTGGAAGCGCTCGATAAGCTGTTGACAGCACCCATGGCAAAACTTCTTCGGAATCAGCGTACCGAAGAAACGCTGCGACTCTTTAACACCAACGTGGAAGAACCGTATCTTATTTGGAACAGTGCAATGAGAAAAGAACTCGAATTCGTTGTGGGTGAGCTGGAAGGATCAAGCTCATCCAATGGGCTCCATGATCTTGAGCAAGACCTTGCACGCGTTCGATCCTTTAGGTTCAAATCATTGCAGGATGAGTTCGTAATTGGCGGCGTCTATGTTCGTGTTTTCCTAGTGAAAGGAAAGGAAGCATTGGCAAAAATCGAGAATGTCCTCTTTTTTGCTGAGTCGCTTCTTGCATTTCTTGCCAACTCATTGAACGAGTCGGGTCTGCTGTCCAGCTGGGGAAAGATTCCTTTGGACAGTATTGACAGAAGAATCTATGACGCAGTGGCAGGTATAAATGTCGAAGTTCCTGGACCAGAATTTTCCATGTCGTTAAATGCGGTCAGAATTCTGGTAAAGCTGTTGACAGATGATTATCTCATGGACTCTGCTCTTTTCGCATCGACCAGTTTGGCTTTGCTGGAGCTACCGATGGAGTCGGAGGCGTTTGATGTCTGCTGTGATTTGCTATCAATCGTGAGCCCAAAGAAGTCGTTTGCAGATGTGATTGTCCAAGAGGGTGTACTTTGGAGAGTCATGTTGGTCCTCCAAAGGCCACAGAACGCAGAGGATTCTACTGACGAGGGCCAAAGTGCTTTGGAAAGCAGTAAACGTCATATCCGCGCTTGGTCCGTGTTGGAAGCTCTGTCGTCGTCACCGTCGGTGGCACAACAAATGATTCGTTCAACTGGATGGTTGGAGCTACTCGGAGTTCTTGTTGGATATGGTAGTTTCTCCAAGGCATGGACATCCCGATTGGGAGCCGCCAAGACGCTTTCGCGATTGTTATGGGACCCATCAACGGCGACCACAGCGCTCCCTCTGCTCCAACGCTTTCTACCCTTGTCTTTAGTTGTCCTGTTAAAAGAGGAACCTGAGGCCATGCTGAAGAGCTTTGATGACGAGTCTGATAGTCCGGAACTCATTTGGGATTCTTCCATGAGAGCCGAGCTTCGTGGTGTTGTGGCAGGTGAATTGGATGTGTGCATTGCAGATCGAGAAAAAGGTGGATCAGACTATTCCAAAGAATTTGTTCTTGATCCAGGCGTATACGTAAAATATTCAAAACTCGAAGACGAGTTGTATTTGGGAGGAGTGTACGTATCTCGATTCTTGAAGGACCCGACGTACAGCTTGCGTGATCCCATCGGATTCCTGGAGGCTCTGCTCCAACGATGGGTGAAGGAACTTCACATGCATACAGACTTTCAGGGAGGAGACGGCCACCCCGAAGCTTCTGCTCTGACGAAATCCAAAGAAAGTGTGTTGCAGGTTACGACAACGGCTGTCGTCTTTGTTTGCAAAGTCAAGGAATCAAGATGCGACAAACTCGCTGAATGGGGTTACATTCCTCGTGTTATCGCTTCTCTTGATCGAGTTTTAAAAAGGGAACTTTATGGAACTCCGTTGGTTTCAATCATTCGAGTACTACATGTCGCTGCCGATCGCGTCGGAAACGTCGATGCAATTGCTTCAGTAACGGACCACAACAGAACAAGTGGAATTGTGGATTCGATTATTCGTGCTATTGGGAAAGAATCCCTTCACCCCGATTCCTCTTTTATGGTGGAAACACTGCTCAAAACGTACAAAATCGCATTGGGGGATTTAAGTCAAGTAGCATTTGGTGGAATCCCAGGGCCGCTAGCGATGATGCCCTCCCCAGCGTCGGGGGATGAGCCTGTAATTCGAAGTGTCGCATTCAGCTCATTTGGTGTTGCCATGGCACCATCTCCGGCACCAGGAGAAGGGCCGGTGCAAAGAAATAGGGAACGGGTTAGCCTTGGGGACGATCCTCTTGCAATGTTTGGAGGTTCCCCATTTCCTGACCATGGACAACCTCGAAGTGTCCAAAGTGCCGCAAACACCGCACCGCAACCCCAACATGCAACAATGAACCCAGGCTTCTCCCCGATTAATCAACAAAATCCCCTTCAACCTCACCTCCAGTCACCATTGGCAAATCATAGTCCGGCACAATATCTACAAGCAACCCCTAACTGGAATACCATAAACACCGGATCGACAGCACATCCGGACCTTGGGCAACGTACAACGGTATCGCCGGGGAATCTCTCAACCAGGAACCAGGTTGAAAGGAGTTTTGCTACCAACAATCCCCTTCAACCTCTACAACAAACCTCCACAGATCCCCTTGGCGCACACCAAGCTTCGCATGTGCAGCCTACCATCCCAATTTCACAACCCATTCAACCTGCTAACACCGGAGCATCGTCGTATGGAACTAGCGCTACTGTTGCCCCAAAATTTTCTCCCTCACAGTTTCACGCCTCCCCAAAACAGCCCTACTCTCATGTTCCACCAAGGGAGCCACAATACCAATCCAACAGTACCACCACTTCGTCGAACTCACACCCTCGCATAGCAACGATGAGCAACACTTTCATTTCTCCACAAGGACAATCGTTGCAATCCTCATCTGCGCTATCACCTCAACCCACTCATACGAACCCCCTGTTTGAATCAGCAGTAAACTCTGTCCGCTCAGTAGAACATTCTCACCCTCCAGATACATATCCTCAGAGAAATTCTGACAGTATGGAAACTGAGCAATCCACTACAGTGAGGGAGAGCATATTTACTGCACACGAACCTGATGTGAATCCGTCTATTGGGTCTTTTGGTATGGGTTCTTCATTAGGTGCTTCATCCTTCAACCAACCACCGTCCACTATGCTGAACAAGACGGCTCAGCCAGAGATCGTTAACTCGGCAGCCAGCCACAACCTATCTAGATTCAACGATGACGATGATGAATATGATGATTCGACAGAGTTCTCACCGCCCATGACGCTTTTCGGAGCAAGCCCACTCCCTAAAGACACATCATCTTCACTCTTTCTTCGAGACCATTCCACGCCACAGCTTTCCGTGCCATCTTCCCACGTGATCAACCAAACTTCATCATATCAGAGTCATTTGCCCTCCGACGTTGAACAAAAGAGTCATTTATCGACTAACCAATATGACCATGGACACCCAGCGTCTCATCGTGGAGCTGAAGAATACGAAAATGAACCGTCGCGGCCCTTGTCAGAATCGTCAGAGAGTACAATGGGTATAACTCATGGCTCCGGCGTTGACGCTCGGTCCCCTACGGACCCGACGATTACTGCGAATGTGCAAGCGGCATCCATTGGCGGTGCACCAGGCGCAGCTGCTGGTCGAACTGTCTTGTTGGAACAAGCACTGGCTTGTAATCTCTGCGAGTTTTTGGTTAACCAGTTTTTGGAACATGCCAGGTTTGACGAAATCCGAGATCCGGCCGCTGCGAAAGTTCACGCGATTTCACTCTTGAAACTCTTGTGTCAGGATCCAGGGTATGGGGCAAAGTTCCAGCTTGTTCTCGGGGAGCTACCAGCCTGGAAAAAGTATGATCGACAGGACCACTCTCTCTTGATTGCCGCTTCTGCATCCAGCACTGGCGACTACTTTTTGACCGATGGAGGCGCAAGTGACACAAAGCTTCTGACTCAGGGGTAGCAGGCTCTGCATCACATTTGCTGTTGTTGAAGCCATCGCCGCGCAGTTTCTCGATGAGAGAGAAGCAAATGCACACGTCGATTTGACTTTTGGTCTTCTTCTCTAGTCACAACGATTGGCCTGAGGAAAGAATTGTGCTCTAATGAGACTGCTTGGTTGAAAATGGCCATAGACTAGAACTATTGAGAAAATCGCAAAATTTATAATGGATTAAAAATGTACCATTGGTTTTGAGCTTAAGTTCTATTGAATCTTCAAGGAATTCGCCACTGCTTGCAATTCGTCCCTTTCGTGGGCCAAAAATCCCAAGGAAACCCCATGACCATTGTCATTGTCTTCGAGAGGGATCACCGATCGACATGTGGGACAAAGACCCAAGGCTGCATCGGCCAAAACATGTACATTGTGGTTACAGGCAAAACAAAAGGTGGACGCAATCAGAGAGGGATCGCCTTGACCTAGATAGTCCAAGGTTTCTTCCGCACCCCTCAGAGGCATGGAAAAACCAGGACAGATTTCAATTTGTTTGGGAGTGGTTGTTCTTGTAGCAGCAGGAGCAGGAGCAGGAGAAGCGGTGAGGGAGGGAGATGGTTCCACTGGCACGGGAGAGCTAGGGAGCTGCTGCTGTTGAAGGACGTCATTGCCGGATGCAACTCGAGACCGTGTCCGAATAGAATCATCTGGAGTCGTGGTAGTAGTGGTGGTAATGGTTGTCGTAGTTACCGTGGCTCCCGTAATGGGATCTTGATGCAAGGTTTTTTTGGTGGTGGTCACTACTTGTGAACCAGCTGGAACCTGGACGGGAGGAGATGAGGGAGGATGCGGGGAACAAGGACGAGTGGATTCGGCTTCCTGCTCGTGAGTTGCTTGCGCATTACCTATGTGTGACAGTTGTGGAGGAGACGGCTGCTGCAACACGTCTGGACTTGCAAGTGGAGAATCGACACGATGATGATTCCTTGGTGGTTGACGGCGATACCGTTGTGCTTGTTCTTCTCGTTCCAAGGAGTAGGCAACAATGGCATCCAGTGCTTCTTGCTTTCGTTGGCGTTGTCGGTGCTGCGTTTGCATCAATTGTTCCAGTTCTTGCAAATGTTGTTGGATATTGTGATCGATTCTGTCGCAATGATGGCGAGGAGTCTCTGATGAATGGGGACAAGCCAGGGGTGAAAGAGGAGGAGCTTCTACCATGAAATCTTGATGCTGGTGGACGAGGGGGGTCCGCTCCATGGTGGGTGAGGTAAGACTGTTTGTATTTCCTGTGGTAGTTGTAGCTGGAACGGATTGGTCCGTGAGTTGAATGGTCTTTCGAATGGCAAAAGGATTGGATGGACTCCTCCTTGGACTATCGGGATGATTGGATGGACTCCTCCTTGGACTATCGGAATGGTCACGGTGACAACACGAGGAGGAGGAAGTGGTAGAAGTTGTGGCGGCCGTAGCTGCGGTAGAGATGGAAGGAGATCGTGAGGATGGAGAATGTGTGTCGGTCAAGAATTCTTCGCGGTTGTTGTTGTTGTTGGTGGTGGTGTTGCTACGAAAGTCACTGCCGCCGTCCAAGGATGAGAGCTGCAGCTTTTGTTGCACACCTTGAAGCAGCGAGGATGCTCTCGGATATCTTCTCAAGGGGCGATGTGGAGAGGATGGAGCCGATCGATAGCCCTTACTGTTATCGCTGTTTCTTGGAACGCTCGATACCTCGTTCTGGCGCTTACGCGAGCTGTGCTTTTGTTTGGTGCTTTTTGGTTTGTTCGGTTTTTCCTTGTTGTTTACACGGACGGGTTGTCGTTTTTGAACGACCGAGACAGCGACTTCCTCGTCTTCGTCCGACGCGTTCATGAAAAGATCTTGTTCTTCTGCATCAAAGTGCCAAAAGACTGGTTGACTGGATGCTCCCGGCTTTGCAAGACGAAGGTCATTGCTACTACTTGTACTATTCCGTGTCGTTGTTGTTGTTGTCGTCGTCATGGTTGATGCGAGTATTACCACTGTTTAGCAAAGGTTGCCAGTGAGGAAAAATGGTAGTTGCAAGGAAGAAACAGTGGTAGTTGCAAGGAAGAAACAGTGCCACAGGCAATTCTCTTTGTTTTCGAGCCAAACGGTGTGAGAGACAAACGTTTTGTGGCTCAATACAACAGCCGCCAAAATTTGCGTCTCTTCTGCACAGTAGTAGTATTCACCTTTCACCAACGAAGCCTACCTAGAATTGGCTTTCTTGTCTTTTGTCATGATTCGTGACAATGTGTGTCTTACTTCATCTTGTCCCGTCTTTTGTATTGGCTGGGGGGACGATCTTCTTACATCGTCTTGCATGTACCTTCCGAATGGACATGAGCTCAAGCATTGGTGTTCCGAGTGTGTTTCAGAAGGAGGACAGGCATAAATCGTCCCGAGTGAGGGGAACAAGATCCATACGGTACCGTAAACCTGATTGCATCACAGTCTCTATCCTCCTTCCCACTCTTGACTGCACGGAGCCAGGAAGAACAGACGGTGTCTGGTTTTTGCGTTCACACACTTTTTGAGTTTTTTGAGAGGGCCGCTCGGGTGATAGTGATGGGGGATTTGGACATCTGGTTTCTGGTTGGGTGAGGACAAACAAAAAATAACATTTATTGTACTCGTAGAATGACCGATGCCCAATACACAATCAATAAGGGTCATAGGTGGGGGGCGTGGGGACCTTGGGCCTGGGGCGCTGATACATGGGGGAATGATGGTAGCTCTCTTTGGTAGAGCAACTAAACTCCTCTAGCTCTACTAGGTAGGTAGAGAGAGAGAATACCTACCACACCAATTTCGTTCTTGTGAAGTTTTCGGGAGAGACGACAAGCTAAGCACGAGCTCTACACTATACCAACGTGTCGATAATTATTGCCAATGACAATAATGACATGTGCCAGGACATCACGGATGGATCACGGATAGCACTTCGTGGTTGTAGGCTTCGGGCGGAGAGCGTATACTCGATGGACAAGAAGGAGCCATTTACGACGATAGTGAACGAAGACGCCGACACGAAAACCATTGACAACCTAGCTCCTACCAACGATTATTGATGCTGCCTTACCGAGAGTCGCCTAGTTTTCACTTTACGTGTTCGTCTTCGGATCCTTGAGGTTTGTAGCCACACATCATCATGTGCACGGTGTGTCCTAGTGAGTTCAAAGTCCCGTGAAGACCATGGGGGCATGCATGGGCATCTAAAAACCCAAATGGCCGGTTTCGATGACGCCAAGACGCATAATATATTATTTTATTCTATGCTATGGGCCCTAGAACTGTCCCGCAACCACAAAAGGGGCTGCCTCGAATGGACCTGGTTGACTTTCTCGGTCGGTAGGCATCTTGCATGTCCTGATGAACCGTACGTATTCATTCCTCCTATTGACTGGAAATGACAAGTATCTATGGTAGGTAACGTTGTAGGAAGTCGTAAATTGGTCTCCTTTCGTGTAATGGTCCCTCTAGTTTTCTGATTTCTTGTCGAATCATCATCTATTGCTTTCATTGCCAATTATTGTCCAAAGATGTGAAGTGTATGGTGATTGTCGTTGCTCCATATCAACTCCCTTACTCCCTCCCTAAGGAGAGACATAGATATAGGAGATCTGAACTCCTAGCATGGAACCCATTGCTAAAGGAATTTGTCTTCGTCGTGTTGTTGGGACTCGGTCCAATTCTCTACGTTGACGCACACGGTTCTTGACCAACAACGACAATTGCAAAGGCTACCACAGGACCAAGTTCCATTTCACACAACCCCCGCAAATAAATAATGGTCTGTCGACTTCTGATGATACCAGAGTTACATAAAGTTAAAAAGAATACTGTGTTGTCAATCTTTGACAGCGGTCGTTTGCAACCATACTCTCGAGAGTATGGATTGGCTGGAATAAACGGTTAGTCCATGATGCAACGACACATGTGTATACAACCAAACTATAAACTACCATGCCGACCCAAAAGAAAGCCGTGTTTCGTCTGTAATTCTCCCACAGATGCGCGCGACTGCGCAACGCACCAAAAAGGATTCGAAACGCAGCCCACTCGCTGCTATATTTACGGCAGATAGTGATTGTAGGCAATGCCTTCAATTCCACCAACCTGAAACAGAACAATGAAACAAGTGAGGGAAAGAATCATTCTTGGTGAAAACACAAACCTCGCATCGGTCACGAAAGTAGAACGTACCAACTTTTGACGAACTTCCAACGTGTTGGTGGCGTAGTGGGGAAGAATAAAGACATTGGACATGGAATTCAATTCGTGATCTTCCGGCAGAGGCTCAGGAGTGGTGGCATCCAAAATGGCATATTTCAGTTTCTTGTCCTTGAGAGCCTGGACCAAGGCATCTTGCACGATGACTTGTCCACGAGAAATGTTAATGAGGCCACATTTTTCCGGCAAGACACTAAACATTTCTTCATTCACCATGTTGGTCGTCGCCGGCATGAGGGGTGCCAATGGCATGAGAATATCCAAATCGCCCTTGGCGACTTCCATGGGCGACGAACAGTATTCCAAATTCATTTCCTTTTCAAAGTCCTTCTTGCGGAATTGTTCCGGTTCGTAGTAGAGAATTCGAAGCGAACTGGACAAGGCTCTCAATTTCCGGACCATCAAGGATGCAATGTCACCCATACCAATGATACCAATGGTTGCCTGGTCCATACTAAGACCTTGGCAGTTCCAGCTGAGTGTCCACGCCTTACCAGGGAAAGGAACACCAATGTTGCCAAAAATGTTTCGGAGGCCATTGATAATTATGCACAATCCGTATTCGGCAACCGATTCTGTAATGCACGTCTTGTCGGAGGAAGCAACCTGAATACCTCGAGAAGCGGCGGTATCACAGGCAATGTGATCCTTACCGGACGACAAGGTGACAATCAAGGACACTTGCTTGGGGAGCGCCATGACAACTTCTTCATTGACGCGCGTTGTAAAGTCCACCACAATGGTATCTGTCTCTTCATCGGCTTCTCCATGGAATTGTTCAAACAACTCGGGGACCTTGGGTTCAAAGGCTACCGGTAGGGAAGGATAAATCGCAACCTTGATGGGTTTTCTGGCATGAACAATCCCCCAGCTAAAGATTTTGCGGTCGCACTGTTCAATTCTCTTGGTCAAATTCTTCTTGTAAGTTTCCAACAAGGCTTGATCAATACTATCTTGTGTGTTGGAAAGGAGTTCTTCCACCTTCTTGAGCATTCCAACAAAGCTCATCTTGATATCTTCAGTCATGTCAATGAAGGTGACTTGCCGGAAGCCCACTTCCTTCAAACATTCAATGTTCTGCGAGGGTGTCAACCAATCCTTGACCATGTTGGTCGACGCAAAGCTGTCGAGTTCTTCGGCGGAAGCTTGCTCTCCAGCCATGAGATCCGAAAAGATAAAGACTGCACCAGGACGAGCAATGCGCTTGGCCTCCATGTAAGCATTCTTCTTGCTGTACGAATGAATGAGGGCATCTTGACTGAACAAAATGTCAAAAGAGCAGTTGTCAAAGGGCGCCTTTTCGTAGGTTCCAGTGAGAACTTGCACGCGATCCTTCAATCCCATTTCTTCATTTTGTTCCCAACTAATGGCATTTTGTCGTTCGCACAAGTTCAAGCAGGTGCATTCGAGGCTCTCGTTGGCCGATGCCAAACGTCGGGCCGCACTTCCGGTACCAGCGCCAAGATCTACCAGGCGCAATTTCTTGGGGGATCCCGCCGCCGACGAATCGGTCGGATTCTTCAACAAACTGGTGGCCAACTCAAACATGTGATCCGTCATGAGTTCCGAAGCCTTTCCATAAGCGCCGGGTTCGTCCATGTCCACTCCGTCCCACTTTCCAAAGTGAATGTTTCCCGTGCCATCCCCCATGACTTCATTGTAAAAGGCAAGCTTCTCTTGGGTGTCGTACTGAGACTTGACGCCGGCTTCGTGGTAGCCACGACCATCCACACTGCCGCTCACACTGCCACTGTCGGAGGAAAAATCGTCCGAGACGGTGGACACTGTTCGGTCACTCTCTTTGAGGCCCGCCAAAGAGGTCAGGGAGTTGCTGGATTGAGTCTTCGTTGGATCCATTGTAATTGTTGTTCGTGTAAGTGGATTTGATGCAAAATGCCTCGATACAAAAGTGGCGGACGAGAATGATGATGATGAAAATCGGTGGAGACGCGTTTGAAAGACTCTCCAACTTGAATTTGTGCGAATGCTTGTTGCTGCAACTGCGTGCATACCTCCTCCTTTTGTTGGGTGGTTTGTCTGTCTGAGGATGTTGCTTGTGGTACCCTTCTCTGACTGACCTCAAAGATCCCGCATTGGTGGCGCGACATGAAGGAAGCAGTGCGTCACGGAAAAACAGAAATCGAACCTTGTCGCACTCGTCTCTCATTGGTCCAAGACATCGAAAGCTGGCAACGCGAAGTGTGACGTGCGAACCCTAGACATATGCCTTTGCCACGCAAGCAAGTTCGTTTTGCGCACTATCAGGCGTTGTGCGCTTTCTAAAGATATTGAGTTACTACAAACATTCAAATGGATCGAAACCGTATCTTTCTACGAGTGATAGGTATTGTATTCGGAGAAGTTCCTCCACGCGTTGTCGCTCGATTCGGACAACGTGGTATGGCTTGTGATCCTCCCCACCACCCCACAACACGTCACCTCTCCACACGCACCCACCACAAGTCACACGGACCATCCGTTTGCAAAAGAAGGCGACAACAGATGGGGTGTATCGGAAGCAGTGGAGTGTTCGCGTTGGTGGGTGGTGGAGCGAGGAATTCCGGCACCCGAACGTATGTTTCTGGGGGAAGTTGGAAAAGAGTTTTTGGTCGAACCAATGTTGGGGCGAAAACTTCCCCCAGGATTTGCGGAAGACAACAACCAGCGGTCCACCGCTTCCCTCACCATCTTGAATGGGAAATGGGAATGAAAGAAATCTTGTGGCACCATGATGAACCATTGCCGGTTTTGCATGGCTATCAATCGGTAGCATGCCGTTGTTTAATCAAGTTGTTGATGCCGTAGTCATTTTTGTCTTTCAGTCTTTCGTCCCCGTAGCACACGCGCTGTTTAGGAAATTCCCTCATGGTCAGTGGTTCGTGCTCGCCGAACTCGGAACTTGGTATCCATTTCCAGACGCCTTCGCCATATGGCCTGATTCGGAATGGCCTTGTCACTTGTCATCTAATGATTGTTGCTCTACGACAGAAGTTGTGACAGAAACCTTCTGTTATACTTAATGAATCAGAACCTATTTCTGTGTCTGAGCTTCGAATTCGAGCGGACAAGTTGCACTGCGTCAGTGACGAGACGGAGGATAGAGAGTGGGGGCGATGGGTGCGACCGAATCCAAGGGAGGGGAGGTGGAAGAGGGAGAGGAAACACCCAAACGCTTTCACAAATTTTGCATCGCAGTCCGAGTCCCCACACGCAAATACACACACACATCCATATCCACAAAACAAGAAGGGCACCATGAAGCTCGTGTATCAGACAAGCCAGCAAACAAATTTTTCCCTGACGGGATCAAGCTTATCATTGGCATCTTCGGATTCCATCAAAGAAGTCAAAGGGGAAGAAGAAGAGTCTGGAGAGGGCAGTGAACCGTCCTTGTTGTTGATTGAAGATGATAGTTCGGCCGAGGAAGAATCCAGTCCTGCTGGCATTGTTGCGAAATCGGGTGGGGCAGAATTTCGTATTTCGCGATGCGACAGTCAAGAGTCCATCAGTTCGTCCTACAAGGTCTTGACGATGGACCATGTGAACGATCCTATTTCTCTTACCAGCAACAGACGTGACTCTTTTCATTCCGAAGACGATCCTGTGGAAGTCTCTGTTTTGGGGGGTACCAAAGCCAAGGCGACTGAATTGCAAATGGTGCAAACACTGACCCCTTCTCTCTTGCAGAGATTGTATGGTCTTTCTGTCTTTCGGAATTTGACTATGGGTTCCATTCACTTGTATTGGGCACCGGAACGAAGAACGACACCATTGTCCCTGAGTTTGAATACCATTTGGTGGATGTGGAGTCCTTTGATTACTTCCAATTCAGCATTGCCTTCCTACGGTCAAACTTCCCAACGGTCGTTGGAACTTCGTCTTCCAAACGACTGTAAAGGATACCTGGACAGCTCCTCGATTGCCTGTACATCCGAAGACGATGGCAAGAGAATCGTTCAACAAATCTTTCAAGAAGAAATGTACACCAAAGCACGATCAATAGTTCAGGATGCCAAGTTTGTCGTGGATATTGGGGCCAATATCGGTGCTTTTGCAGCATGGGTGGCTGCGCAGCATGATGATCAGGATGAATCCCGTGAGCCAACGATCAAGAAGGAACCCTTGACTATCTTGTGTTTGGAACCGGTCCCCACCACCTTTGAGGCCTGTGAACGGAATGCCGCTCGAGCCATGAGAAAGCACCGCAACACCAAGATCCAGGTAGCCAAGATGGGTTTGGCTCCAGCCAAAAAGAGAAGTCGTCCGGCATCCTCGTCTCCTTCTCCCACCAAGCTCACGTACTTTGAAGAAACCCCCTCCTCCAGTACTACGCACCCGCACTACAAGTATGAATCCAGCATCAAACCATTGCTGCAGTCTGACAAGGCCTTTTTGGACTATTACAAGGGATCGAGACCGAGTCTCTGTTCCATGATTGAACGACTTCCATTACAAGGATTGCGTCAAGCTGTTTGTGAACTGGCGGTTGCCTTTTTGTGGCGTTGGCGACCGGTTTCGGTGAATTTGGGATCCCTCCTGCAAGCCTTTCACATGACCAAGACCGATCTTCCGGATACGATTGATCTCCTCAAGGTGGATATTGGAGTCGCCATGGACTTTATTGAAGATTGGTGGTGGCCCAAGGTACAACATGTACTAATTGAAGAAGTGGCATCGGCCACACCCTCTCATCGCACCAAGGTGTTGGACTTTCTTTCCAGTA
Organism: Epithemia pelagica; assembly: GCA_946965045.2. Lineage (NCBI taxonomy): Eukaryota > Bacillariophyta > Bacillariophyceae > Surirellales > Surirellaceae > Epithemia > Epithemia pelagica. Next base: position 2,808,819 of record OX337234.1, on the reverse strand, counting down.
AAGGCTTTGAGCTGCTTTCGGAAGACGAAACAGTTGTAGACAAGTCCGCGGCCAATCGGTACATGATCCTCCAGAAAAAGAACACGAGTGACTAAGCAAGGCACTCCCTGTTAGATCTCGAAGTGACTTTAGTTTTTCTTTTTTGAATGAGTGCATGCATACCCTATACTACGGATACGGGAACGATCAGTTGCTACCCGTCGTGCATTGTGTCTCGCCATCATACAATATAGCTAAACCCATTGCTTCATAATAGACCCTTTACTCTCTGATAAAAGGTGTTCGTTTTCGTTTATATTACAATGTCAGGAGATCATGTCAAAATCATGGTATCGGGAGGGATACTGGTTGTTTCCATCATGTCTTTCCAAACAATGCGATGTGTCCAATCGGCCGAGGTGGTGGGCAGCAATCTCATGGTACTCATTTTGTACAAGCCCAAGGCCAACCAGACCAAATTCAAGGCAATAAAAATCAATTTGGGCATTTGCAAGATATCTTCAGAATTGCTGGTACTACTGCTGGCATTGGCGGCCGATTGCAAATGTCCAAAAGTTTTGTCCACTGACAACAATCCGGCCAGGGGTGATAGAACGGCCATACTGGTAATGTTGATAGACCAGATATTTAATTGATTCCCGGACATGTACATCATAAAGGCATTCATGAGAATTTGTTGTCCTGGTTTCATGGCCAAACTCATGGCCATATTTTTGCGTTTGGCTGTTAATTGATCTTGTTTGGCTCGTGTCAAGGCAGGAGGGCGAGAGGCCGACATGCCCGTCGACGTCCATGTGGCTTCATGCTTTTGCATATTGGTATATCCCGGCGGAGAGGCACATTTGACTTGCACATTGTAGCCTTCGTGTCCCTCTCGGACATTTAGATCAAATTGAAACGACGATCTGTATGAATAGAAAACAGCCACCATAGATAAGAGAGCGCGTAGACATTAGCGTGTGCCAGTGGTGAGACTCAAGATACTGATATGAACATGTAGCGACCATCAAATTCTATCTTTCAAATTGCAATGGAGTCTGTCACTTTGGGAATCGAAAGACATTCGTTTCCAATTCCCGTCGCACCAGGCGATCCAAGCACAACGCTCTGCCTTTGATGAGGAGCATTGCCCACTGATTACTTACTTTCGTGGCATGATGGAACACCGGAATAGCTTTGCCAACAAGAGATAATGCCACCAAAGTTTGCTCTTTGTTGCGGCAACCTGTGGAGCTTGGGGCGACTTTCGGTAGACCTATCCGCGACCACTTGGAGGGAGGAGCAACCTCATCGTGGTCTCCTCTTTCAAAGTTGTTTGCAACGGACCATGTCGTCTTCCGTCGAAGTTGTTTCGTCTCCTGCCAACCGTGGACTATCAGAGGAGCACAAGGTGCAGTCTCCTCTGGAATCTGCGGTAGCAAGTTTGTCTCACAATCAGCAGTTGACGACATTTCAAAGCAATGATGCAACATCGGACGACGGTACTTCCTTCGAACAAGTCTTGCGGGAAAAGAGTCGCCAACGACGAGAACGGGAAGATGCGGCAGTGGCATCGTTACGGGTGCAGGTAAATCATTTGGAAGCGGCCTTACAAGCCGAAACGAAACGACGGATTGCAGTCACCTCGGAACTCCAACGACAAGCCAAATTGCAAATGGTACAAGTCGAAGAACGAATGAAAGCATCCATAAAGGCGCAACAAGACTTTACCAATGCTCGATTTGAGGAAATGGAAGCCCGGTTGACAGCTGTAGAAGAGCGGTGGAGACGAGATCATTTGGCCTTGGAAAAGGAAATTATGAAAGAAAGTCGCGAGATTCGTGAACGCATGCGCAAAGTGCAACAACAGACCGACTTGGAACATGCTTCTCGAAAAGAACGAGAGCAAGGTTTATCGAACCAATTGAAGGAATTATCGGATCATTATTCTCAATTGTGGCAAACCGAACGGACGCAACGAGAAGCGGCCGTGAAAGCATTGCACGAACGAGTAGACCAACAAACGGCCCAACGACAAAGTCAATTTTCCAATTCCACCAGTGAGTTGGAGGCGGAACTGTCCGCCTTGCGTATGGAATTGCAGCAAGAAGAGGCGGAACGACGAGCGACGGATGAGGAAATTGTGGCTGCCCTCAATAGGTATATTGAAAAATTCCAAAAGTCCTTGGCGGTTTTGTAGGGGAGGAGAGAGTGAGTACAAGAAAGCTTTTTTTATTGCTGATGAAGAAGAACCATCACTTGTTGTAAGAAAAAGGAAGAGGGGTTGTAGGTAGAATGATTCAGTCCGATGATCTTCCGCGTCTACGCAGTGGATTCCGGTATCTTCTGGATTGCATCATGGAGAGGAGAGAACAATGCCAAGCATCATCTACTACAGAAAGAGAGAATCAAATAGAGACTCGTCGATTTAATTCTCCATTCTCCAGCGCATTAGTCATTTGTACCTTACTCCAAGCCGAGGACCACATCGTTGGAAGATCCGGATACCTCTAGATTCTCTTCTGTCATAGGAGTAGCTATCCCCCTATCACTTTTTGGCACGAAAGTTTTCATGTAGAACTCAAACTCCAGTGGTCTCACACAATATATAAAATATATTTGTTAGATTCATTGTCATTACAACTGCTGAGGAGTTTATTTTGTGTGACAGCACAGCCAGCCATCACTTTTGTGTTCTTGGGGCAGGGGGCAGCATTCATTGACGGGAGAGGAGGAGAGATATCTTTGTCTTCTCTGTATCCTCCTTATCCATGGGATTGCCATTGGAACAAGGCCCTTCTCTGGTTCACGAAGATACGTAGCTGCTTTGAGGGATTGATTCTGTTACGGTTTTCTTGTGACGAGATTTGCTGCCGAGGGTCCATCACCAGACACCAGCATGACACTACAACCACCATCTACTAGAACGACCACCGGCCAGGGGCATGAGCATCGGCGTGGCTTGTTTTCGTTCCTACTGTTTCTATCTTACTCATCCTTGATATGTTTGTCGTATTTTGTGGTGTCATTGGAGGCGGTAAAGATGGGAACGAATCCAACCACGGAAAACGACGACGACGACGACTACTACGAGTATTACTGGATTGAGGAAGAAGTAAGCATGGGGAAGTTTCACGTGGTGGAAATCGGCACACCGCCCGAAGACGATCCTGGACCGCCAAAGGAGATGAGGAAGGTGAAGAAGAAGAAATCAAACAGTAACAACAAAAACCAGAAGAGTGCAAGTGCCACCACAGATTCCGCAGCGGCATTGAAATCGACCGAATCATCAGGCGACTCAATCACTGACAATGCGAATTCGATTGACGCGGATGTGATTTATCACGACGAAGATTTCGATGACGATGAAGTCTACAGTATCTATCTGTCCGAGGATGACGATGAAGAAGAAGATTTTTATGATCAATGCGGTCCTCATCATATCCCTGTGTATTACGACTTTGACATTACCAATGTAACCCTGCCCACCTCCGAAGAATTGGGGTATGCCAAATATGAAGAAGAATTTTTTACAATGCTCAATGGATTAAATGTTGACGATTGGGATGTGACCCTGCAACAAGATGCCGAAATGAACTATCACTTACTCTTTGAACGTGATGAAGACGACTTCAAAACCTTTCCCATTCCCAAAATGTTTAACAATCTGACGGAATTGGAAATTATCGATTTGGCCTTGGACTACTTTGATCAACAGGATGAAGCATGGGAGGCGTCCGTTCATGAAGAAAACCTGAAAAGGGGAGGAAGCAGCAGCACTGCCACTACTAGCACTGGTAGCAGCACCAGTACTGACGGTGACAGTAGTGACGGTGATAGTAGCAGCAGCATATCCTCTTCACCCACCTCCACTTCTTCGCCTAAGAAACCTATTCCCTCCACTGCGTCCACGTCTTCTTCTCAGACACTGTTGACTCCTCGAAAAAAGGGTCGGCTTCCTCGTCTCAAGGCCAAGGTTCGGCGCCAACGCGAGGCCAAAATTCTGTACCTCTTTTTCAAACAAATTGGTGGAACCAAAGCCATGGAAGTTGACGGACGATGGATCACCAATGAAACAGTCTGCAATTGGTACGGTGTTGTGTGTGGACTTCGGGGCCAACACAAGGCGGGCATGTTGGGACAACGAAATCCTACACCGCCGCCCGACGATGCCGTGACAGCCATTCAATTGAATAATTTGGAATTGAATGGCACGATTCCTACCGAATTGGCCATGCTCGAATATTTGAGTCAATTGATTTTACGCAACAACAAAATCCATGGATCCATTCCTTCCACTTTGGCCCATGCCAGCGGTCTTTGTGTCTTGGATTTGTCCAACAATGCCATGACAGGATCCATCCCTGCCTTACTCTCGACCAAAACACGACATATGTATCAGATTCACTTGAACAACAACAACTTTACGGGAACCTTGCCGCGGAACATGCGTGCATGGAAACGATTATGGCTGTACGTAACCCTTTGTGTCGTGTGCGCGTTCATCAATTCTCCTAGTCTCCTTTTGCGAGCAAATGACTCTTAATTCTCATTTCTTCAATTTCCTTGTACAGAATGGATGTGTCGCGCAATCAGTTTTCGGGTACAGTGCCGAAACACTTTGGTATGATGACGGATCTCACTATTTTGTCCATGGGCGATAACCTGTTTTCGGGTTCCTTGCCGTCTGATCTTTTTCGCATCACCAATCTGCAAATTCTGGATGTTGGTACCAATCTACTGACGGGAAACATACCCTCCGGCTTGAGTCATTTTGTCCATTTGCATGATTTGAATCTTGCCGACAATTTTTTGACTGGCACCTTCCCGTCCGAACTTATGGAGATCAAGGGGTTGCACACGGCGCTCTTGTCATACAACAACTTTTCTGGGTCGCTCCCGGCTAACGCCAGCTGGGATCACCAAAAGATTGGTCATCTTCATATGGGCCACAACCAACTCAATGGAACGCTCCCAGGAGCTCTAATGGCTGGCACAGCATCCAGTCTGTCGCATTTGGATATCAGCAACAATCGGTTTCATGGAACCATTCCAACCGAGATTGGCTTGATGACATCTCTTCGCACGATTGATGCCATGAGTAACCGTCTCCAAGGTACACTTCCGACCGAAATGCTCCAGATGAATATGAATCTTCGGTTAAACTTCACCGACAATTTGATAACTGAGCCAATACCTCGCATGTTTTGTGGGGAAGGGGCTCCAACCAGCAACATTTTGTATCGTGATTTTGGTTGCGATGCCGTTCTTTGTGCACCGGGTACCTTTAACCCCAGTGGTCATGCCACCTTGTACTCTGCCTGTCGATACTGCAACACGACACCGGAAGGAGAAGAAAATGTACTAGGCCGTGTCAAATGCAATGGAACTGATTATGTCCATGGAGATCTTGATGGCGATGGCATTGTATCACCTCGGGAAGTGCTTCGCTTGATTTTTGTCGACAACATTGGGCGATATTGGGGACCGTCCTATCAAACGTGGGCAGACATGTCTGTTCCCGAATGCGAATTGACGGGAATCACATGCGCGTCGGAAGACAAATCAATTCGAAAAATTGATTTGTCCGGTGCCAATCTTTGTGGCAGCGCTGATAGGGCCCAACCAGGGCCGCTTCGATTTTGCCAGGGTATCCCTTCCGAAATTGGTCTTCTTACCTCTCTACATTCCTTCCAAGCCAGTCGAAGGCAATATCTGCGCGGAAAGATTCCAACCCATTTCGGCCGACTGACCAATCTACAAACATTAGATTTTTCAAGTTGCCCCTCCATGGAAGGATCGATTCCTAGCGAACTTTCACGTCTCACCAAGCTCCGAAATTTGTTTATTTCTCATGGTCCTTTCAAGGGGACCATCCCATCCGGCATCTTCCACCTCACAGAGTTGGAAAAGCTGCACTTGACCAAAAACTTTTTAAAGGGAACCTTGCCCAACATTATAAGAACCACGAATTTGAGGGAACTCATGTTATCCAGGAATCATATATCGGGATCCATCCCGACCCAAATTGGAAGGCTCACCAAGCTGGACAACTTTGAAGGATACGGGAATGACTTCACCGGCCAGCTACCCAAGGAGCTGGGTAAATGCACGAGCCTCAAGAGAATAGATATCTTCAACAACAAGCTTAGTGGTACGCTTCCCTCCGAAATCGCGCTCAACAAGCGATTGCAAATCTTTCATGCCAAGAGCAACCGCCTAAGCGGAACTCTTCCAAAAGAGTACGGAGAATTGCCCCATATCGCCTGGATTGATGTGTCGGACAATCAATTGTCTGGAACAATTGCCGAAGCCTTTGGTCAGAGCCGCTCTCTCAAAGACTTGCGTTTCTCGGACAATATGATTTACGATCCCTTACCCCGGTCCTTGTGTGAAAACAAGCACCTCAATGGCGGAGTCACGGTTCATCATGGCTGTTCCGGAGTGGCATGTCCCTTGGGAACCTATACCGACCAAGGCTATGCGACAGGACGAGACGAAGTGGGTTGCAAAGCCTGTCCCGAAGGCGAATCGACCTTGTATTTGGGGGCGACCAAGTGTCGCACCTTTTCGACGTACGACATGTTGTGCATGATTTATGCCGTCCTGGATGGACGTAATACCTGGCCGGCTCATTACGCCGAGACGTGGGAAAATGCCTCCATCCCCGTCTGTGACTGGGAAGGCATTCGTTGCAGTACCGAGGGAGAAATTATTGGCATGCATCTCCCCAAAGCGCCCACCAGGGCACCGCATCGTCCGCATCAAATGTCCACGGGTCCCACCAATGATACGACGACAACAACGGCGGCTTCCCCAACCAATGCCACGGCATTGGGGAATGAAACCATGCCGAGTGTCAACGCAACGAGCAACAGCACGACAGACAGTGCCAACAGCACGAATGTCAATAATAACAATAACAACAACACTACGACCAAGAAGGGGAAAAAGAATTCAGACACTTCTGGTCGATAAGATGCTACCACTGTGTTTCGTGGTCGGAACGTGCTTCTGGTGATCCATGTCGTGCTTCTGGTGATCCATGCGAAACAACCTCTGGACTGTGGAGGCGTGAATGGAGAACCAAAGTATTCTTGTGGGTTTTGTTCTGTTGCTGCCGTGTCTAAAACCACAAAATACACCTGTTCTAAACATTCCTGGTTCCCTACGGTTTCAACCAAGAAAAGGAGATAAGTTGCGCAACGTTGTAAACATTTGTTTGACCTATCAGGTAGTTGTGCAGCATGGTAGAACAATGATAACGTCTTGTCCTGCGCGCCACCAGAACACTCTATAGTAAGAACCATTGTGGCAATCGCTAGTGTCCCAATCACCCGAGTTGCAGCAATATCCCTGGATTGTGGTGGCGGTCGTCCTCGTCGTTCTTGTCGTTGTCGTTATGGTGTGTTCAGGAACTCGTCTTCGACGAGAGTGTGAGTTGCCACAAATCGTTCAGTCGAATGGGCAACTTGTCATCTCCGGCCAAGCCTCCAAAGACAAACAAGTCGGTCGCCGAGGCATCGCCCGCCGACCATCCGCGTGGTCCTGGCCACGACGACGATGCCGCCGGAGCCGCAATGGTTTCCACCAGAGCCCCCGTCCCTTCGTTCAAAAGCACGACATCATTGGCAAATCCCCCCGCTCCTTCATGACCCCGTTCGGACGGGTCGACTTCGCCACCAAAAATCACCGCCACGCCCAATTTGGAAAAGGAGGCTGCCACACAGACACTGCGGGGTCGCATCTCGTCCAATCCCGACAGATGGTCGTTGGCCCATGCTTGGTTCGTGACATCAAAAACGTGTCCATCGTTGGTTTCGTGACCGACAAAGCCATTCACGACGGCCAGAGACGTGCCCGATTGCAAGGGCACCAGATTGGGACCGCCGCGACCGGCCAACCGAGACGAGGCGTCCAGTGCCGACCAGGTCTGTTGTTGTAAATCAAAGGCATGCAAATCGGCCAACCGACCCGATTCTTGACCACAGCCTCCAAAGACATAGAGTTTTTGATCCAAGGCCACCATGCGATGAAAGGATCGGGCTTCGGGAAGGACATTGTTGTTGTGGTCGCCAGAGGAGGGCGTCAAATTGGTCCAGAGGTGCGTGTGTGAATTCCACACCCACAAATCATTCATGGCATTTTCTTGCATGGTAATGCCAGCCCGTCCACCAAAAATGTACACATTGCTCGAAGAATTCGTGTCATTGTCGTCGACCACCACGGCTTGGGCATGTGCAATTCGAACGGGAGGAATGGCCTCCAACGAGGTCGTCGTCAAGGCCTTCCAGGTGAGACTGGGTAAATCGGCCAACCAGGCATAGATATAAATCACCGTCGTCGTGTCGTCCTTGTCGGTTGTAGCGGGCGGATGATGTTCTTCCAAGAGCGGTGTTCGAGCGACATGTTCTCCGCCATAGACAAACAATTGGTGCGAGTGTGGCAGATAGGAGACGCCATGCGAACTTCGCGCCAGAGGTGATCCATGAATGGGATCGGGCTGCAGTTTCAATTCCTTCCACTGCAACTCCAAGGAACCATCCTGGGTGGCTGTTGCTGCTGCTGACGACGACATGAATCGACTGCAATGAAACGAGGTGGGAACGAGAGTTGTTGGAGGAGTAGACGTCCAAGTTCTTTTCCGAATCGACCAGCACTGAAACTTGGAGGAGGAACTCGATTGGTGGAGGTACGAGTGGACCGTGTGCCAGAGTGACGACGGGAACGAGAAGACTCCCATTCTTTCACTCGAAGAGTTGTGTCAAGACCGTCGGTTCTGTCGGTGATTGTCTGTTTTGTCTGTCTTCTTCTGCTCGAGAGAAAAAGATGCACCACCTGTTGAAACCTATTAACAACTGTGCTGTAAAGGCAACAATCGATTACAAGTTACGTATTCTCCTTAGAATGAGCTCTCTGGCTCTCTTTCTTCGATTGCTGGCCACGTCGTCCAACTTCCACCCATTCGGCCCCATCTGGTTTGAATCTATTCTTCCAGCTGCCGCGCTCACCCACTCTACCGTATCCTTGGTCGCATTTGCATCCGTCTCAGCGACCGATGACGGGACATCCTTCAACACACTCCTATGTGACGAATGATGTTTGTCGTGAGGAGCAATATTCATGATGAGGTCCCGTAGTTGGTAAAAGAGGCGACCCTGAAGCGGTTTCGTAAAGAAGTCCGCCATCATTTGTTCTGTGGGGCAGAACTCCACACGCAACTCTTTGTTCTTGATGCGATCCGTCACAAAGAAATAGCGAACATCAATGTGCTTCGTTCGTTTGGAGCTGGACAGTCTACCGTTCTTGGCTAAGAGGATGCTGCTCTGATTATCTTGATGCAGTATAACATCCTGCACATGCCTCCATGAACTTCTTACTCCAGAGGAGTGATGGCATCACGTCGTGAATGCCAATTAACTCGCATTCGGTGGAACTTCTTGCTACTAACTTTTGTTTGGCTGAAAAGCCGATCACTGTTCCTTTTCCAAGGCTCATGAATCCACCCGTGTGTCCTTTGGTGTTGGGGTGTACCGCATATGAGGCGTCCACCCACCATCTTATGATCCAATCAGCTGCACCTTGCAAGCGAAGAACCAAATCCACGGTGGTTTGCAAATATTTCAACACTCGTGACAACTTGCGGTAATCGTCTTCATCGGGTTGTGCCACTCGCGTGGACAGGAAGGCGACAGCAGTTCGAATATCGGGCCGACCGCGATGTGCTAGGTAGGCTAACTGCATCGTGATACTGTGAAAACGCTCCGCATCCTGCTCATTGAGTTTTGTTGCTTCATTGTTCACATGATACAGGTGATTTGCAGCTGGCGTTTGGGCTTTGCCAACCATCTCGGATGGCATGTTGGCAAAAATTGTTTGTAAGTATGGGCGCATGTCGACTTGAAGGATCCCGTCCTCGGAGAAATCTAGAAACATCCCAAGATAATCATGGCGCTTTCCGCGGGAAACCGAGATGTCTCCCAAAGATCCGAACTCAGCCTGTAGATCGGTTAAGAATGACTCAACAACCGCAGGGTCCTTATGTGAGATCTTCAAGTCATCAATGTGCCAGGTTACGGTGCATTGCTTTCCGTTAATGATCTTGTTTGCTACGCAGTGATCGTAGGGGTTGATGATGTAACCCCAACTCTGTAGGACCCCACTCAGCTTGATCCAGAAGAGACGAGCAGCCCTGAGGGTGCCGTACAAAGCTTTTAACATTTCCACATAGATAACCGGCTTGTTGTATTCGTATACCACATATTTGCTGTACATCTCATAGTTGACTTCCAAGAGCAATTCTGCCATTAATCCCTCGATGCGCATATGGACATTTGGATCCATGTCGGAATGCATAAACGCGCCGGGGATATCTGCTATGACAACATAGCGCCTCTCCACGGCATCCACGACTGCCGTTATGAAAACTGCTTCCGTCGACACGGTGGGTGAAGCGGCATCTTCCTTCGGGATAAAACCTCGTTGTTTACGCCCGTCAGCACAGCCCCGACCTTTTACTTTTCCACATCTCTTGCGTTTTAAAAACATCAGGTAATTCAATGCTTGCTTAATTTGTTCCCACGATAAGTCGGCTTTGTGGACGGCTCGTAAAACCCCTCGGTCATGTAGCTGTTTTATTTCCTTTTTAACGGCTTCTCTTCCTTTGTTGCCGAACATCTTGATCCCTAGCTTCATAGACATCTGTGGGGTTGCTAGGTTTGTCTCTGCCTCAATGAGATACAGCACTCCGCAGAGCAGGTATCCATCGTAACGCTGTTTCGGTTCGAGGCTGTCAACACATGCGAATGTGTGCCCAAATCGATGAGCGTAACTGCGCTCACGATTCGGGCGAAGGTTGTATCATTGATTATTATTGTCACCCTCATTCGGGTTCTCGTTGTCATTTTCTGTGTCTCCATCGTCGTTTGCAGGTTCGAAGACAATCTCCATCTCCTCGTTGTCCGGCATATCGATCGCTTCTTCATAGTTGTTGTTTTGGACCTCTTCTTTGGCCACAGCAATGTCATTATTATCATTATTGTCTTGTTCCATTTCCCCATCCATCAATTCCTCCACATTCCCTGCCTCTACCTCCATTGGCTCCTCCATGATTCCCTGTTCCACAGGTTCCATCTCACCGTCACCGTCGTCGAAACCACCAGCTGGGTCATCCACTCCTTGGTTTTCCTGGTTTCCAACAGCATCTTGGTCCCATTCCATCGGTGGACCGTTCGGATCTGGCTCGTCTTCCAGTTCATGATCAACCACATCGTCATCATAGCGGAGATCATCGTCTTCCTCCTCCACATGCGTATACACACTTTCATCGTCCTCCAGGAGGGGATTATCCTCATCTAACATGAGAATTCGGTTATCTCGGTTCCCGAAAGCAAGACCAGGTTGCATCTCTTGGGAAGCTGCCAATTGTGCCAGTGCCGATTAAAATCAAGCGTTTCGCCTGTCACAAGTTCTCTGGTGCTCATAGTAGTTGACAACTCATGATTCTGCGTGGGGAGGCTATTGAGCCAGAAGGTGGCAAATTTAGCCAGTTCGATCAGCATAATCTTCGGCAGAGTCGGGAACGGCAAAGTTGCGTAAACACTCCTGATTCGTTCTTTCACTCCTAAGTTTCCCATACTCATTTCCATTCCGTCGCTTGCAAAAGCTCCATCGGCCATAATAAACCTGGGTCGCAGGCCGCCACGACAAAATACGGACAATGTCTTTCTGATCGACCGAATCAGCGTGTCTTCCTCTTTATCTTTGATGGCATCCATGGTGGAAAACCGAAACACGCGTGAGGTCGTAACCAAAAAGGAGATGTTATTGATATGCATCACATCCAAAGCAATCGTTACGTCTTTATGTTTTTCCGCGAGGCGTGGTGGTACTGTTTCTGTCGTGTCAACGACTGGTGGACGCCTTCTGGTCCTTTTTCCTTTTAGCGATCCCAAATTAGGACCGTACACGAGTTCTGCCCTTCTGGCATCGTCGCTGGTGAAAGGAACATTGGGGATGAGCTTGTGGTTGAGGATGTAGATGAGATCCCTTGTGGAAGGACGCCCTATCTTAGCTTGTTATGCACGTACGCCCTTGGCCCTACTGATCTCGGTGGCAGTGTAATGAGTTTCGTTATCGTTAACCGTAGTTACGAAACTACTACCTTGTAGGGAATCGAGATGTATGTAGTAAAGACCTTGTGGGCTCTGAGTAAACTTGTGCTTGAGTCTGCCCGTAGCAGGGTCCAAGAGTTGAAAGGTGTTGCCGTCATGGCTGTCGTAGTGGATTCGAAATCGGTGTTGAGCGTTGGTCAAAGATAGAATGTTGGCTGATCCTTCGGGATCATACCATACTATTCCATAACCAGGGAACAATCCTTGCTGTGTAAGTTGTCTTTCCCCGGCATGACTTGTGATGGTGATGGGAGTGGTGGCTGTGAGTATGTTTAGTAGAAGGTGTCCACTGTGAATGATATCCACAGTGGATTGGTTATCAAGGAGGAGCCATTCTTTGGATAGGTTACGAGGCTGAAAACAGGAGGAAGCGAAAGAGAAGTGGTGAGAATTTGCTGACAGCTCTGTTTGCTGTCTGTTAACCGTCACTGTACCGTTTGTGTTTGGAGGATTGCGCTGTGATCCATTATTGTTGGCTGCTCCACTCTGATGTCCTGTCGTGTTCAATGTGGCTCCTGTCAGACTTGATGTATTGTCGTTGCCATTGTTGGTGCTTTCTCTGGCATGGTAAGCCATCCCGGTGGCATTACTCTCTTGTATCGGTTGCTGCCCGTGCCCGCCGCGATGCCCCGACAGTCTATTGTCGATCATGGCTCGGGCATCGGCTAGGGTCTTCGGATAATGGTTCGGTCCGTCCAAAAACGTATTTTGTAAATGTGTTTCATACTCCCTCGCCCCACATGAGCGAATGAAGCAAATGGCGATGCAACGTTGCTGTGCTTCTTCCTTGTCTTCTTCAGTGGGCCCCGTTGTGTGCTTGTTGTCTGCTGCAATTTGTTGTGCAAGGTCCTCGTCATAGAGGAGAATGCCCAGCTCCTCTATTACTTTGGCTTTCGCACGATAAAGCTCGTAGTAGCTTTGAATACTTTGATTTTGTCTCCGTTTCAACGCGTAGAATTCTTCCTTGAGTTTGTCACGGCCCACCAGAGCATAAAGCCGCCCTGAGTCGTAGGTGAATGTGGTCCGTTTGATTAACTTGAGCAATTCAATTCCATCTCTGGAGTTCTTTACTGCGTCGAACTCTGCTTTAGCCTGCAATTTATCCTTCATCAACTGGGTGCATTGACCCAGGATGAGGCTATATAGGGAAGTGCGAAAGTTCTGATATTCGATCGATTGCTCCTCCCTCATCTTGTATTTCATCTTCCATTCTTCGACCTTGATGGTGTTGGTAGTATCCTTGGGAGGCACAATTTCATCGGGTGCTGGTAAATCAAGGTCCTCCAGGGCTTGCTGGAATTGGAGATTGTACCTCTTGAACGTTGTCCCAACATAACCAATCAAGTGTTCGACGTTCCGAAGATAACGCTTGGACTGTGGGTCTTCGGAATAATCGAAGATACAGTCTTTAAGGGTCGGTTCCTGACCTTGGAACTTCGTATTTCCTTGTTGGCCACCTGATCCACGCCCTCCTCTACCTCGACCGCGTCCGCGGCCACCATTACGCCCATATCGCCCCGTGCCACTCGCTGTTGAGGATGGGGCTCCGTCTGGTTGTGGTTGTCCTTGCCGTGACATGATTATCTGAGGGCCAGATTCTTCCGGATTCGTCGATGTTCTTCGTTTACCTTGAGGATTGGGTTCCACACGTGGAGCTTGTATTGTCCGGATGGGGTGGTTCCGATCACTTTGGCCTTGAGGTGTGTCCGTTTTTGAACACGAGCGAGCTTCAAGGGATTCAACACCCACACGTCACTACCGATCGCCAGCTTCTTTGGTTTGGTGGTTGCGTCTGCGGGGAGAACTGGAATCTCAATGATGATTTCAATGCGCCCGTCCTCTAGTTCCCTGATATCGTCCGCTAGATCAGCAGATTCGTCCCGAGATGAATCCAATTCTGCTTCCGAGGTGCGTTGTTGTACGGTCCTGGATACCTTTGGCACAAATTCTTGTTCTCCACTCCCGGTTGAAGTTGAACGGATTTGAATCAATAGATTCCTGCGCCTTTCTTGGATTTCGGCGGAAATGCGATCCTTAGCGTGGCGGAGAAGTCGTCGGTCGTGCGCGATCTCGTCTTTGTGGTTATCCTCAAGCTCGCGTCCGGCTTCACAAAACGCCTCTTCCCGCTGTTGCACGTTGTGTTCGTGCCTGCGGTAGGTCTCGTTGATGCGATCTTGCTGCTCGATCGATAACAAAGTCAACTGATTCAATAACGTGGTGAGGCGACTTGGTTCCTCAGACATTGACCGGCAGTACTTCACGGCACAATGTGAGATTAGTTTCTAAGGAGAATATGTTTAAACCTATTAACAACTGTGCTGTAAAGGCAACAATCGATTACAAGTTACGTATTCTCCTTAGAATGAGCTCTCTGGCTCTCTTTCTTCGATTGCTGGCCACGTCGTCCAACTTCCACCCATTCGGCCCCATCTGGTGCTCCAGGTGACGTATCCTTGGTCGCATTTGCATCCGTCTCAGCGACCGATGACGGGACATCCTTCAACACCACCATGGGGATCTTGACCCCCGCTCCATGATTCCGAGAGTAATGGCGCCAGGGCAGTCGGTCGACCGTACCCTAGCGGGTAGGCGCGGCAGCTGGAAGAATAGACTATTCCCACCATGGGGATCTTTTTGGCGTATCTTTTTGTGGATGAGGAACACGTCACCTTTCGCCCCTCCGCTATGCCTTCCCAAAAAACTAGGATGCTCCTCCTCCTCTATATACTACTCCTAGAGAGCTATCCACCGATCGATCGAAAATCGAAACTTCTCTTGCTGATAATCGAACTAAGTAGAAGCTAATTAGAGGCCGTTTTTGTGACAGCCCGTAGCCCGTCCCCCAAATCCCAAATCCCAAATCCCAAAGAGACACACACAATACAATAGCCCCCATACATCAACTCCCCCAAAATTAGTTGGGTGATTGGATGGGGACGCATTGGACATTGGATAAGGGCTGGGGATACCGATCCATGTACATCTAAGTAGGCTCAGTACATTAAGCTACGTAGTACTATTTTCATCAGTGTAACAAGTGGGGCGGATGGTCTCAAATTGAAAACTTGCTGCCACGAGAAACAATGCAAATTGGAAGCCATCGCTCGACAATGATGGAAGCCATCACCCCCATGGCCATAACTTCCTCAATAATAGAGCTTGCCTCGACCGCTTTGACAAGAAGATTGTTTACTACTAGAGTGACTATGCTTTCAATTCGGTCGAGTCAGCATTGAAAAATGAGTGAGTTAGGGCGGTCGTTCGATTTCATCACTGCAGAAAAATGAGCGTACCTTTTCAGCCAACTTGGCAAATCTTCTGTAATTTTAGGCAACAATTTCAAAGATAAAGGCAAAGGACTTACGGTGGTTGGATGTTTATGCGATGCATGGGTGAATGCATTCGGCGTCACCGGATCTCGCCATCATTGTCGAGCGTTTTTGCATTTTTTTCCGACCATTTCCGGCGTGACGTGTACTATGTGATTTTATGTACTCTACGTAGCTTTTGTACTGAGCCTACTTAGATGTACATGGATCGGTATCCCCAGCCCTTATTTCAGTGTTGAAATTGTGGCCTATATTTGGCAATGAACGACAAATGTGTGGAAACTACCACGGCTATGTGGCCGATTTTGGTGGGAGCTGTGTACGACTCCCATCTGTGAGCCAGGATAGTTTTCTCTGTAATGAACGTATAATCTTTCTGATAAGCGAATTTTTAGCAGTTTATCAGACCCATTCGTTCCGATTTTTCGAGTGAACTACATCACCATGGTACTAACTGCTGCCCAGACGACGTCTTTCTTTCAAGATGCCGATCAAATGGGCATTCCCCAAGCAACGGTAACTCAACTTCAAGTTGAAGGAATTAGCACAATCCCTGACCTAGCTGATTTTGACAAGGAAACACTCCAGCAAGTGGCCGACAACTTACGGAAACCGGGTGGCAGAGTCCCAGATCCGAACCCTGGGGCAGCTGCAGGAGCAACAATTCCGACACCACCATTCGTATTCGGCGCCAAGTCACAACACCGTCTAACTGTGGCATGTGAATTGGTACGCTATTATAACACTGTTGGACGTGATATGACCTCTGGGAACATGAGGTGGACCCATGTCATGAAGAACTTTGAAGCCCAATGGAAGGCATTGAAGACACGAAAGGACTCAGATGACCCAGATGTCCCCAAAATCAGCAAGGCGTTACCTATTATCAAGTGGACCGAAGCTTTCCAGGACTACCTCCACCGTCTCATTGGAGTGAGAACCATTCCTCTGGCATATGTGATTCGACATGAGGTAGATGTACCTGTGGTTCCACCTACTCAAGCTAACAACAAGCCACACTCGATAGTGTACGGCTCTATTGAAGTTGAATTGGTTGCACGCGCATCTCACGACCATGAACTATACAGAGAAGACAATGCATCTGTATACTATCACCTCGAAGAAGCAACTAGAGGAACGACGTATGCAGCGTCTATTAAACCTTATCAACGAAATAAAGATGGTCGAGGCGCATGGACGGCTTTGACAAGCCAGTATGCAGGACAAGACAAATGGGAGGCTGAGATCAAGCGCCAAGACGACCTTCTTCACACACGAGTATGGAAAGGACAGAACAGCTTTCCGTTAGAAGGGTTCATTGCGCAGCGCAGAAATGCGTATGTCTCCATGCAACAGTGTGCTGACCATGTCTCGTATCAATTGCCCAATGAACACACGCGTGTTGGGTACTTACTTGAAGGGATTCAATGCTCTGATGCTGGACTACAAGCCGCAATGGCAAGTGTCCGCACTGATACTGACCCTGATGGGATGCGGAACAGATTCGAGAAGGGCGCGGCGCACCTCCTGCCCTACGATCCTGTGGCTAAGAAAAGAGCCGCCGCCACCAATAACAAGCGCAATGCCGCGCAAATCTCTTCTGTTGAGATCGATGACACTACCGTGACAGCTGAAGCGAGCTCCACGACCGCTGCGAAGAAGCAGAGCATTGGGAAGACGGGGGTCCATCTCCGATACCATACTCCCAGTGAGTATGATAACCTGACCGATGAGCAGAAAGATGAACTGCGAGAATGGCGCAAAGCCAACCCTTCAAAGAAGAAGAACAACCAGAACGATAAGAAAGGGAAAAGCAACAAGTCTGTCAAACGGCAACTGGCTTCCGTCGTGGCCAAGGAACTTAAAAAGTTCGCAAAGGATGGAATCGAAGAAGACAAGGAGACGACCGACTTGCAAGCGCAAATTGCAAGCATGGTTCAAAATGCTGTCAAGGAACAGTTAGCTCTCCCACCCGCACCACCCGCTGCTGCTCCCAAGAAACCATCCACCCTCCAATCCATCCTCAAGCAGGCGAAGTTCTCGTGAGGGCGTCCGGCCATGTCCTCATCCTTGAGAGGAGGGATATTGCAGCCGGACAACACAAAACCATGGGACCCTGGAAAACACGGACAATTCGAGCATGAATGCCAATGCAGGCAGCATAAGTCCATTGTTCCAAACCGATGCTTTGCGATTGTTGCCGCTGCATCACTGGACAATGATGAGGAAATGCAGGACATGGATGGGGAGCATCGAACGGAGCTGGACAGCCATGCCAATATGCCTGTTGTCAGGCGGCATGGGTACATTGTAAACAAGCATGGGAGGAAGGTCGACGTTAGTCCTTTCACACCCCAATACAAATCGATGCAAGCGGAACTGGTGGACGCCATTGTCCGTTACGATTGCCCGTATGCAGGGAAGCCATACCTTCTCGTCATTCAAAACGCCTTGTGGGTTCAAGCAATGGAGAACAACTTGATCCCACCGTTCATTCTGAGAGAGGCAGGCATCAAGGTCAACGAACGGGCGAAGATCCACACTGATGACCCGACCACAGACGATCATGCGGTCATTTTCCCGTCCACGGGTTTCCGAATCCCTCTGAGTCTTTGGGGAATCTTCTCCTTTTTCCCGACTGTCAAGCCAACAGAAGACGACCTTGTTGCAGGACATGACGTATACGTCCTGACTCCAAGCCGTTGGAACCCACACTCCGACGCCTATGAGACAAATGAGGCGAGTATGTTGGATTGGGAGGGCAACATCAAGGAAAAAAAGGACCAGTTGCGAATTGTAATTGATGATATCCCTGATCCGAATGATGAACAGGATTATCGGGTATCCTCCATGGAAGCACATGCAATCGACCGAACATGCGCAGCACGGAACCATTGGAGGAACCACATGGCAGAGCTTCGGAAATCCGCTGCCATTGAGCCATATGATGAAATCAGTGGACATCTATCTGGCATATCTTCGGTCCTTGTCGAATCCATGATGGCGCTGGGATTGGAGGAGAGAATGGTCCATGGCAAAGAAGTTGCAGCCATTGGAGCCACCACCATCCAGGATGAGGGCGATGAGGAGGACAATAGCGATGACAGTTCTGAAGGCGAGAGAGAACCAGACGACGACATGGACATTGACCTGAGCACGTTGGAAGATGTAGACCTTGATGATTTCTTCGTCTCAAGTGTTCATGCTGGCAAGTCCCAAGGCATTGGAGCCAAACACCTCGCCAAAGTATGGAGGATCAGTCACGACGACGCCAAACGAACCTTGGCTGTGACATCCCAACGTGGGAAAAGGCCTGAAGATCCAACCCTGTCACAGAATTATGGCACCAACGACCGAATGCTCCGGTACCGACGAATAGAAGAATACTTCTATATGGACACCTTCTTTGCGACGAAGAAAGGAGGGAAGTCGTCTCGTGGCCACACATGTTGCCAATTGTTTGTTACTGACAAAGGCTTCATGCATGTGGTGCCAATGAAGAGGAAGTCAGAAGTTTTGATGGCTGTCAAGATCTTTGCAAAAGAAATTGGTGCTCCCGATGCGTTGATTTGTGACATGTCCAAGGAACAAACGAGTTCCGACATGAAATTATTCCTTAACGACATCGGAACAACTCTTCGTGTGTTGGAAGAGGGCACGCCTTGGGCGAATAAAGCTGAGTTGTATATCAAGTTGATAAAGGAAGCGGTTCGCAAAGACATGCGCGAAGCGAACTCCCCGCTTCCGTTTTGGGACTACTGCCTAGAGAGGAGAGTCCGAATTTACAATCTCACGGCTCGAGATTACATCACCGTTCGGGGAACGAATCCCTACACCGCAACGCTGGGTGTTGAGGGGGAATATTTCGAGTCTTGGACGATACCAGTGGTACGAATGGTGCTACTTCCGTGAGCACACAGCAAAGTTTCCCCACAACCAAGAGGTCTTAGGTCGTATCCTTGGTCCGGCAAAAGGTGAAGGAAATGAGATGGCACAATGGGTTCTAAAAGCAAATGGAAATGTGGTGCCACGACGGTCCACCCGCCCACTACAAGAATCTGAAATCTACAGTGCCAGTGAGCAATCAAAGCGTGAGGCTTTCAACGCATTGATTGAGAGGAGGCATGGCACCTCCATACAACCACCACCTACCATTCCCGACGACGATGAAAAATTTTATGATCCATATGAGGACGATGAACAACCTCAATATACCACCCCGGACATAGAAGACACAGTTGACAACACGGGAAGACTCTTGAACCAATGCCCTGCCTACGACAGGATGATCAACGCTGAAGTGCAAATGCAGATCGGCGACGAGATCAGCAAGGGAGTGGTCAAGAGACGAGCCATTGGGGCCGATGGGACAACGTCTGGCAAATACCATGACGACCCATACAGCAATTCAATCCTCTACGAAGTCGAGTTCTTGGACGGCCAAGTCAAGGAGTATGCCGCTAATGTCATAGCCGAAAGCATGCTTGCCGAGGTTGACACAGATGGGAAACACCTGCGACTGATGGAAGGGATAGTCGAATGGAAGAAGGACGAATCTCTGGCCGTATCCAAACGCGACAAATACGTCTATGACAGGCATGGTAGACGGAGGGCAAGGAAGACGACGAGAGGGTGGTGGCTGCTAGTCAAGTGGAAGGATGGATCCGAATCTTGGCAACGATTGGCAGACATGAAGGAATCATATCCTATCGAGACGGCTGAGTTCGCCGTAGCACGAGGGTTGGATGATGAGCCCGCGTTTCAATGGTGGGCCAAGTCAACATTGCGGCGCAGGGACGCAATCATATCGGCACTGAAGACACGTGCACGACACATCCGGCACAAGTATGGTATAGAGATACCTACAAGTGTGGAGCATGCGAAGGAGCTTGACAAGAGAAACGGCAATGATTATTGGATGAAGGCTCTAGCTAAGGAGATGTTCAATGTTGGAGTCGC
Organism: Epithemia pelagica; assembly: GCA_946965045.2. Lineage (NCBI taxonomy): Eukaryota > Bacillariophyta > Bacillariophyceae > Surirellales > Surirellaceae > Epithemia > Epithemia pelagica. Next base: position 2,788,379 of record OX337234.1, on the reverse strand, counting down.
CTTCAAAATCCTAGCCGATGGAGAAAAGGCACCCCATGGTTGGCACCTGGTAACCGGACACCTAGTCTGGGACGTGAAAATGGATTTTACCAGGAAGGCCAGGTGGGTTCTCGATGGGTACAAGACACCGGATCCAGAGGGATCAACGTTTGCCGGTGTAGTGTCTAGAGAGAGCGTACGCATCGCTTTCACGTACGCCGCTCTGAATGGGCTTGATGTCTTCGCCGCTGACATCAGAAATGCGTACCTCCAGGCGCCATCTTCGAGAAAGGATTACATTATATGTGGTCCTGAGTTCGGGATCGAGAACGTGGGCAAGGTTGCACTCGTTCATCGCGCATTATATGGTAGAAAGACGGCGGGAAAAGACTTTCGGAACCCTCTCAGGTCATGTATGAGTCATCTTGGTTTCAAGTCATGCCCTGCGGATCCAGATGTCTGGATGAGGCCGGCAGAAAAGTCTGACGGATCACCGTACTACGAGTATGTATTGCTCTATGTAGACGACGCCTTGGCCATCGGGGAGAGAGCGGAGAAGATTCTCCGGGAGGAAATTGGCCGATATTTTGAGTTGAAAGAGGAGTCGGTCGGTCCTCCAAGTCTGTATCTCGGTGGAAGAGTTCGAAAGGTTGTGCTTGCAAATGGAGCCGAAGCATGGGCCTTCAGTTCTTCGCAATACGTCCAAGCCGCCGTAAAGAATGTGGAAGATCATTTGTCCAAGGAGGAGAACAAAAGGTGGTCCCTACCAAGCAAAGCAGACACGCCGATGAAGGCCAACTACAGGGCAGAACTGGATGTCTCAGCGGAATTGTCACCGGGAGAAGCCTTGTACTATCAATCTTTGATCGGAGTTTTGCGTTGGATTGTCGAGTTAGGCAGAGTCGATATCTGTCTTGAGGTATCAGTGTTGTCGTCCCATCTCGCCCTACCGAGGGAGGGGCATATGCAACAAGTCCTGCAGGTATTCGCATACCTCAAGAAATACCACAACGCAGAGCTTGTGTATGATCCAAGCGATCCCGTCGTTGACGAAACAGAGTTTGAACGAAGAGATTGGACTGCCTCAGAGTTTGGCCATATTGATGGCAAGGAGGAGTTCCCACCCAACATGCCGGAGCCTCGAGGATTGGGGTTCGTGATTCGCGCCAAAGTCGATGCGGATCATGCTTCCGACACGGTATCGAGACGATCTCGAACGGGTTTTCTCGTCTATCTGAATTCGGCATTGATATATTGGTGGAGCAAGAAGCAGACATCAATCGAATCATCATCCTTTGGATCGGAATTCATTGCTATGAAGCAGTGTTGCGAATACCTACGAGGGTTACGGTACAAGCTAAGGATGCTTGGAATACCGTGCGACGGTCCAAGCCTTATCTACGGAGATAATCAGTCAGTGTTGGCGAACACTACAATACCAGACTCGGCGCTAAAGAAGAAGAGCCAGTCTATTGCATACCATTTTGTGCGGGAGGGTGTGGCAAGGGACGAGTGGAGGACGACCTACATAAACACTCACGATAACGAGGCGGATTTGTTGACCAAGGTCCTGCCAAATGGAGAGAAGAGGCGTGGGTTTGTACGGAACTTGCTTCACCACATCTTTGGCACAGAGTGAATGATAAGTGGATTATGCATGAGCGGAACCACTTGGTTGAATGGAGGTGGAGGTAGCATGATGCGAACCACCTAGGATAAATCAAGGACCACAAGACGATAACAAACCAACATTGCAGCGGCAAGGTTGATTTGAGAGGAGTGTTGAAATTGTGGCCTATATTTGGCAATGAACGACAAATGTGTGGAAACTACCACGGCTATGTGGCCGATTTTGGTGGGAGCTGTGTACGACTCCCATCTGTGAGCCAGGATAGTTTTCTCTGTAATGAACGTATAATCTTTCTGATAAGCGAATTTTTAGCATCAGAGAGCGAGAATCTTTGTGTGTTTTCGTCGATTCTTTGGCCACCATCATCTCCATCACAGATTGACATGGACACACAGGACAAGGACAACCACACCAAAACTAGTACTACCTCGAGCCACGAAGTTGAAACAAGGTCCAGCATGTCACCACGAGCTCGAAACCAGAACATGGTCTTGTCCTTGTCGAATCCTTGGACCACACCTCCTCCTTCCGAACCTGCCATCACCACCACCAACCAGACGACGAAACCGGCGAATACCAGCACCGCCACAAGAAATGACCAAACAACAACAACCACAAGCAAACGAAGGGAGGACGACTCACCACACGTCGTCGCACAAGAGGAGGAGGACGACGACCAAACTATTGGAAACCACGAATAGTACTACTACAAGTCCTTGCCTCCCGGCGCCTACGACATGGTCCGATCCTTGGCGGCCCACGAAATTCTCCATCAATTGTTGAATGCCCCGGAATGGGAAACGAACCACCACGACAAGAACAGTGATACTGCCAATAACGACGACGACGACGACGACGACGACACGAACAAGAAGACGAAACGGGACCGTCTGTTTGCCACAATGGTGGCCGTTGTGCAGGAATTTCCCCAAACCTGTCAGGGCCTGTACGAGTGTCTGGTCGAGACACGCCGTGGCGTGCATCGACTTCGACGTTTGTCGCCCTTGGCCCGTGTCGTGTGTTGGAATCCACCCCTGTCGGTTGTACAAGCCGTCTACGAGGCCTATCCGGCCGCGATTCGTCAAGTCGATCCCACCAAGGGTGCGACACCCCTCTTGTATGCCTGTTCGTTTGCCGCCCACGAGTCCGTCGTCGACTATTTGATGGCCCAGTATCCCGACAGTGTGTCCCGGGCCCGATTCGATGGAGCCTTGCCCTTGGCCATGGCCTGTACGTATCGAGCACCACCGGCTGTCCTGGAGAGCTTGATGCACCGGTATCCGCAGGGCATGGCGCACGCGGCCGATCAGGGATGGTATCCCTTGCATGCCGCCGTGGCTTGTCAAGCTCCCCTCCAGGTCATACAAGCCTTGGTACAGGGTCATGCCCCCAGTGTCGTGGATACCCACAATCCGACCCAGTCCACCGCCTTGCATCTCGCCTGTTCGCGCCGAACGTGTACGGTCGACGTGATTGCCGTCTTGGTCCAGGCCGCACCGCACGCCATGGTCGTACTGGATTCGCAACGCATGACACCATGGGTGTGGGCCGTATCGAGTCAATCGCTCGATGTCATTCAATGGTTGCTCCAATACTTTGCCGCCGACTCGTCGTCCTTGTCGTCATCCACCCATCCTCTGGTCCCCCGGGATCCCATTCCACCCATAACCGAGGATGGTCGTTCCATCTTGGACCTGGCGGTCCAGTCCAATACTGCCGATGTGGTGGATTGTTTGGCCCAGGCCTTTCCCGCCTTGGTGCAACGACCCCGTGGACAGGAGACACGGTCTTGCATCGAGCCTGTCAGTGTCGTCGTCGTCGTCCTTGTCTGGACGACGACGACAGCGACAATGACAACAACAATGACGACAATGACAATGACGACGACAAGGAGGAGGCCCGAATGGTCGAGGTCTTGATTCGACACGGTCCTACAAGTTTGTGGATTCGGAATTGACAGGGCGACCGACCCTGGAATGTCGCACAACAAGCCCACGCGCCACCAACTGTATTGGACCTGTTGCAACGACACGAACAACGACCAGGACGACGACGACGCTGGCGGTGGTGGTAAGACTAAGACGGTTGGGAATGCTGTCCTTTTGTCGTCTGGGGGTAGTGGTGAGTTGGTTGGGAAGAATAGTACTCCTCCTCCTCCGGATAGGGACGCTCCCTCCCAACCAAAACCATACAAAATGGCTCACCAAGAAAGAAGACAAGGAGAAAGAAGAAAAGAGGTTTTGAATGATGCGCTAGTTGTGGTTGAGAATACACGCCCTGGGGAAACCGCGTTCATCCTGTCACAGTGGCATTGGCTGGATGATTGGATCTCTCTCTCATGTGTGTGACAACCGAAGGGACGCGGCCCCTCCTCGCTCCAAAAGGAAGAGAGAGAGAGATACCACATTTCTCCCGTCACACTCGTAGAAACAGAAAAGCAAACTGGAACAACCAAATTCTACATCATGTTTGAGTGCATCAGAGATGCCAATGGAACATCGAATGTTTTTTCCGTTTAGAGAACTACACATCTGATCAGAGAAGGAGTACGGATACTGTTTTGTATTACTCCCAAGTACCTATAGGTCATAGGTAGGGAGAATGGAGAATGGGCCTCCAACCCATAGCCAGTAGAATAGAGGAAGCTGTGTCTTAGATAAAATCAGTCTACAAGCGAGTTTTGTCCCCACCCAGAAACCACCCCAGCGCAGAACCAAGCTACACCACACGACACACAAAACGTCTCATACGCAACCCAAACAAGGCATCATGTATCATGTGGTCGTCTTGTCATCGGTGCAACATTGTGTTTCTCGACATTGATGGCGTTCTGTTACCCTTTTCTTCCACCACTGAGGGTTCGACTCACACGACAAGGAGTGTCTTGTGCAAGAGGATATTGGTAGCAGCAGCAACAACAATCCAACGATCCACACGGACGACGACGACGACTCCAATGACGACAACGACAACGACACCACTGCCGCCAATCCGTCTCCACCATTCCCTTCCCTGCAAATTAACCACAAGAAACGTATCCTTCACCAAATTCATGGTCCACAACAACGTCCGAACCATCTTCGTCGTCGTCCTCCTCCTCCTCATCGTCCTCATCACTCTTTCCTTCCTCGACATTGAATGCCTTGATGTACCTGATGCAACAACTGCAAGAGACCACAACAACAACAACAAGAACTCCACGGACGACCACCACCGCAATGGATGCTGCTTCTACTAGTACCACAACCTTCCCAACCGAACCGTGGCCGACCTATTGGGTCTTGTCCTCCACGTGGCGGGTCCAACCCCACGCCATTGCCTTGATTGAACAAGCACTCCAAACGCATGGACAACAACTACAACAACGACAAGAAGACCAAGCACAAGCACAACCATCCTGCCTGCAGAATGGTTATACTACGGTCTGGAAGGACTTTGCCTTTGACGATGTCACCAATCCACTCTTGCATTCCGAACGACAATACGAAATTTACGATTGGTTGCACACACACTATCCTCAATCCTTTCGTCTTCCCGCAAACGCAGCAGCAGCATCCTGATTCGCACTCGCACTCGACCAACCCATTCCAACCCCACAACCACCACAACAAACGACGCGGAACCAAAAAAGGGAAACCACCCTCCAAGGGGCGGATCCACCATCCTTCCAAGCAGCAGCAGCAGGCTCCTCGAACCAACTATGCACTCCATACCAACAACAACAACAACAACACTCCCACTACAATCAACAAAAACCAGGGACCCTGTTGGATTGCCTTGGACGATGAAGACTTGATTCATGGACCGGCCAATGAACGATATCGGTCTCTGTTTGAACAAGACCATGTCGTGCCGGTACAAAGTTCCGTCGGTCTCACCCTGGCCAATGCCCGTCAAGCCCTGATGCTCCTCAGACGACAACAACAACAACAACAACGACGACAACAACACGATCCACTGGACCTACACACTACTACTTCTACTAGCAATCCACACCAACCATGAAACAGTCTACTTCCACTTTCTCGCGGCTTTCGCCGGACCGTGGACTTTTGGCTCGATCTGTCACCACTCGTGATTCGGTACAAGATGTTAAAGTACAAAGCTCGCTACCTGGATGCTTCATATCTCTACTTACTAGCTGGTACATCTTTGAAAATCCTAACTTGAGAGTGTGCGACTGCATGTTCGTTGGACTACATTGCTGTATATGTCTTACAGGTGCATTAGGAGAACTTCCGTAGATTCATCCAATCATAACATTTATTCGGCATCAGACACACTCTAGATCATTTGCAAAGTTGGTCCACCATGAAAGAATCGTGGGAATGCTCGATCAGACATCCCACACATGCATCTGCATGCCATTTCTCATCCTGGTTGAGGTGAATGGGATACCTAGCCTGGCCCGCTCGTCCTGCCCAATCAAAATCGATTGCAAGAACACGATCTCCCTGCACCAAAATGTTTGGTGCTCGTAAGTCTCCATGGACAAAGCCAGTCGATTCCAATTTAGCTGCTAAACCTCGGAGATTGTCTTTTTGTTGTGTGGTTGGATGATCCGGCCACCGTTCACCCTCGATGTAGTCCATGATCACCATTACCATTCCACCGACAGAAAGATGAGCATAAATATCGGGAGCCATACCGCTCTCTGCCAATTTTTGATGCACTTCTGTTCCATAGTGAGACGAAAATTTGACCACAACATTCTTTCCTGTATCTCTTCTCGTAGCAAGAAACAAAGGTCTTCTCAAACCAGGAATAAGAATTTCGTTGTAAAGAAGGTCCACTTGTTTTCCATCAACTTGAAACTCTCTTTGAAAAGGAAAAGTAGCTTGGGGGTTTGCTTGTAGCATAACAGCCTGGGAGGTGTACCACTGGTGAAGCTGTTGGAAGCCCAAACGTATTGCCATGCAGAGGCGGCTTTGCATCAATCTGAAGTGGCCATCCTGCGGCACCGAAACAAAAGGAACGTTGGAACTTAGCGGTTGCGCACATGGGTATCCGCATGCCCAAGCGGCGCCGGACAATCCCATTTCCTGTCCAACGACCTCGACCATCAGCCACGGGCAACAGTGCTTTGTGGGACCGTCACTGTTAGCCCAAAAATGAACATAGTAGCCCACATTCTCCATGTATGGATCCGCATTGCCCAATCCTTTCTCGTTCTTGTATTCGACATTGAAGAAATTTCCCGCCGTTCCATCTGATTCTCTCGTCCCGGCAATGATTTTTGGCGCGATAGTTGTATTCTCTGGCCTGGCGATGTATTTATTCAGAATTTCGTTGACCTCGTCACGACGTCTCCCTTCCACCGTGAAGTTTCTAGGCAGGACGGTAGCCAGCTCAGCCGCCATTTTCCAATCCGCGGGCTCCGGTTGGCCTGACATCAAGACATCGGTAATCCGGGAAAAGACGGGATGCATGAGCGCAACACTGATGAACGTGCTTTCCGGCGGTCGCAAGCACATGACTTCGAGATCAGGATTGTCTTGATACACCAGCCAGCCTTCAAAATCACCGCCAGCCGTTTTCTTCACCACACTGCCGTAGCCTGATGGCGTTGGAAGTACGCCGTAGCGCCTGTGGTCCGTATATTTGCGTTTACGAGTCGGTTGAGCACTCGTCGTGGCACAATGTGCAAGAAACTTTGTCGCCAGCAATCTGGAGGGTGCCCCATCAACCAATTCTTCCAAAAACGACTTCACCGTGGACAGCGGCTTTCCGTTATTGTAGTACTTCCCCAGGATCTCGTCCGCCATCTCTGCCCCGATTAAATAATTGACAAGCGCTTCGCCTGTTTTGTTTTCCTCCCATACATCCTTGAATGTGATAGAAGCAGTCTCCATCGTCTCAAAGCCGCTCATGGCGCGTTGTTCTGCCTGATTGCGTTGTTGTGTGTCGTTGTGTAGATGTTCTGTTGTATCCCCAGCCCCAAGCAGGGGTCACGCAGATGTACCTCAGGTACGACTTATGTGCGATCTGGAATTAATCCCGCTTAGGAGTACTTTGATCACATCTCTAGAGACACAATACAATCAAACACAGTTGCTGTATGTGCACTTTACACTGTGCATAATGTGGTCGTCTCATCGGTGCAACATTGTGTTTCTCGACATTGATGGCGTCCTGTTGCCCTTTTCTTCCACGGCAGAGGGTTCGACTGACGACGACAAGGAGTGTCTTGTGCAAGAGGATATTGGTCGCAGCAGCAACAACAATCCAACGATCCACACGGACGACAACGACGACGACTCCAATGACGCCGACAACGACGACACCACTGCCGCCAATCCGTCTCCACCATTTCCTACAAATCAACAACAAGAAACAAATCCAACACCAAATTCATGGTCCACAACAACATCCGAACCATCTTCGTTGTCCTCCTCCTCCTCGTCATCACTTTTTCCTTCCTCGACATTGAATGCCTTGACGTACCTGATGCAACAACTGCAAGAGACAACCACAACGACGAAAACTCCACGGACGACCACCACCGCAATGGATGATGCTACTACTACTACCACAACCACCACACCATTCCGAACCGAACCGTGGCCGACCTATTGGGTCTTGTCCTCCACGTGGCGGGTCCAACCCCACGCCATTGCCTTGATTGAACAAGCACTCCAAACGCATGGACAACAACAAGAACAAGCACAAGAACGACCATCCTGCCTGCAGAGTACTACGGCCTGGAAGGACTTTGCCTTTGACGATGTCACCAATCCACTCTTGCATTCCGAACGACAATACGAAATTTACGATTGGTTGCACACACACTATCCTCAATCCTTTTGTCTTGCCGCATCCTCCTCCTCCTTCGATTCGCACTCGCACTCGACCGACCCGTTCCAACCGCACAACAACAACAACCACAACAACAACAAACGACGCGGAACCAAAAAAGGGAAACCGCCCTCCATGGGGCGGATGAACCATCCTTCCAAGCATCAGCCGCAGCAGGTTCCTCGAACCAACCAACCACTCCATACCAACACTCCTACAAAAATCAACAACAACCAACACCATCACCAGGGACCCTGTTGGATTGCCTTGGACGATGAAGACTTGATTCATGGAACGGCCAATGAACGATATCGGTCCCTCTTTGAACAAGACCACGTCGTGCCGGTACAAAGTTCCGTCGGTTTCACCCTGGCCAATGCCCGTCAAGCCCTGACGCTCCTCCGACGACAACAACAACGACAACATCCACAACACAATCCACTGGACCCACACTCTACTACTAGTACTACTAGCTATCCACACCGGCCATGAAACGGTCTACTTCCACTACTAGGTAAAGGACTGCTTGTGAATGGGTTGGACATTATGCTCACGCAAACACAATCCTTTTTTTGTCGCATGGATCAACGCTATGGAGCTATGGGTGTACTAAAATTTTTTGCTTGTCGCATTCATTGTGAACAATTGTTCGATGCTAAAGTGAGGGGCGGAGTGTGGCCGGTGTTTGGTGACACAAGAACCAACCGTGGGTGATGCGAGGCAGAATTGCCAGGGTTGAGGCAGGGAAGGGGTGGCTGACGACAAAGGGGGACCAGATATGACCCTTCTGTAACTTTCTGCACTTTCACCTTCAGGTTGGGAAAGTCCCTTTGACTCGTTGGACGGCAGGTTACTATGGCACCACGACATTGGGGGGAGGGATCGGTAGGCGGGGCCACAGCAGTCGCAACAGTGTATTGGGAAGCATCGGGGCCGGCATCGTTATTGTTGGTTGTTGATGGAGGATTGTTTGCTTCGTCGTGGGTTGTTGTTGTTGTCGCTTCCTGGTGCTGTTGCTGGCTTGCTGTTTCTAAATTGGAAGACGGCTGATCCTCGGGAGCCACTTGGAGGCTGAGTGGTTTTGGTTCATTCGTACTTCATGAGCACAATAGTAATCTCACCATGTGTTGATCATGAGCATGTTCAATAGGGCAACTTACAGCAGCATCCTCGTGCCAAGTCTCGGCTGTACTCAAACAGATGGGGTACTTGACAGTCCCCGCTGTTCCTGCCCAGTCAAAATCAATAATGCGTATCTTCTCTCCTTCGACAAAGACGTTGGGCTTCCGTAAGTCACCGTGAACCAAATTGGCCTCCCCCAAAAGTTTCTCCGCTCTATCGATTAGCTCCATATGTGCCTTAGAAGGGGAATTGGGCCACATGCTTCCCGCACAGTACCCCATTACGACCATTTTCATGTCAGCCACATGCTCGCAAGCGAATAACGGCGGTGCCAAGTCATGCTCCGCTAGCAACTTATGCACCGATTCTCCATACCACAGCGTGAATTTGACGACCACGAGCTCATTTGAATCTAACCTTGTGGCCCGAAACAGAGCATTGTTGTTGGCCTGATGCTCCATCTTTCCCTCGTAACACAGGCCAATTTCGGTTCCAGTTTTTGAGTCAGTGAACGTTCTGGCAAAGGGAAATTGCGCTTGCGGGTCTGGTGTCAACAATGTGGGAACAACGTCGCGATACCAAGCCGCAAGACCCGAGAAGCCAATGCGTAACGCCATACACAGTCGTACTTGCATTTGTTGAAGGTTGCGGTCTTGAGGTAATTCCAAAAAAGGTACATTGCTACTCAATGGTTGAACGCAAGGGTATCCACACGCCCAAGCACCGCCAGATAGACCTACCTCTTGTCCCACCACTTCCAACATAATCCACGGACAGCAATGGTAGTTCGAGCCATCTCTATAAGACCAGTAGAGAGCGTAGTAGGCAGCGTTTTCCATGTAGGGATCCGCGGTTCCCAAGCCTTTTTCGTCCTTGTATTCCGCGTTGAAAAAATGCGCCCGCCGACCCATTGGATTCAGAAGTCCTCGCAACAATCCGAGCGGAAATGACAAAATTATGCGCCTTCGCGATGTACTCGTTGAGGAGATCATTAATTTTGTCACGACGACGTCCTTCGTTCTCGTATGAGTTTGGTTGAACACAGGCTAGTCGGGCTGCGAGTTCATAGTCTTGGCGGGCAGGGTCCCCTCTTTCCAGAACGTCTACCATTTCTTGGAAAATTGGATGCATAAGACGGATATTGATGAGCGATGCCCCATGAGGCCGAGAACACAGGATCCTCTTTGCCGGTTCAACCTGGACGCAATTCCAATTCTCGGTTCGTCCGAAACCGGAAGGAGTCATCATGTCATTGAATCGTCGGTGGTCATCATATTTCCGTTTCTTCGACCCTTTCGACTGTTTACAAGCTACTCCACAAAGCCCTAGGAACTCAATGCTCAACACCTTGTTTGGAGCGTGCTCTAAAATTGCGCCGAAGAACTCTTTCATCGTTGGCAATCGCATCCCAGTCTCGATCGAGAAGTACTTTGAAAGCGGTCGGTCACCAATTTGGTGTCGCGAAGATGAGGTAGCACGGATAGCATGTGCAGTCTTGGAGCGCGCCCGTCGAGCTGCTAAGGTAGATAAAGTCCCGCCTCTCTTCCCAAATCATAATTCCGAACTGTTTGATTGTTGCATTGCATCTCTCTTCCAACATCTTCCCTGCCGCTGGTTGACCATATCAGAGTATCGTCTCTGTTGCGTACGACCTCAATAGAGACTGTATCGTCAGTTCTGGCAGGTTATGAGCCCAAGTAGCGAGTTGTAAGAGCATTGCTAAGACAACGACGACAAGAACGGGATCAACCAAGTTTTGAAACGCCGAAGCTGGAAGAAAGGAATCGACCATGAGTGCGCCCACGACACCGCCTCCAAGGCCTCCACCGCCGCCTACACCGCGAGTAGTTGCTGCACCGACACGACCACGGCTCGGTGGATTGACGGGCATCCATCCCTGGACTGGAGGACGACCAACAGATACGAACTTCCAAGCAACGACTCGGACCGTTCCGAGAAGTCCATACTGTTACCAACTCCAAGATCCAACTGAGGCCCACAAAGCTCTCAAGAATAAGACCACCATCATCAATAGTGATTCGGATACACGCAAGTTTACCAGAGACGAAAAGGAACTGACCCTTGAACAGTTCGCGGAGCTTGTGTCAGAACATATGGAGTTTCATGGAATGGATGCGGAGTTCTACTTACCAGACCCGCAGAATCCAACGCAACTGGTGAATATCCTGCATGAGGATTCGGAGTTCTCTCCTGCGTATGTTGTTACCCACTTCAGAAATGCGCTCGCAGCGTCAACACCGCTGTATGATGACTACTCCACAAACAATATGGACCTTGCATTCAAAGCAATCATGGCTGTGTTAGATGAAACAGTGAAGACAAGCATTCGACCCCTCTTACCACGAGAAATGCGCTTCGGACCCATCCTCTGGATCTACGTTGTCCGAGAAGTACGCACGGCATCTTTTCAACGAATCAAGGCTCTCAAGAAACAGCTGGAGTCCCTTAAGTTGCGACAGACACCTGGAGAGGATGTCAAGGTGTTTACCACCAAGTTCCTTCAAACGTGTATTGAGCTGGGCCGCAATGTACCGAGTGACGCGCCATTCATTCTGAATGAGCAGCTGTGCACGTCGTCAGTCGAACAGTTTCGCGTCAAATTTATGGCCCGAAGTACTGCCGTGAACCAATGGGTTACCAGAGTCCATGGCTTGTCCAAAGCCGCAATTGACGCACGCTCGACTGAACCAGATTACGTGTCCGTGCAAGACTTGGTAGAAGAAGCCAATGCGGAATACACGCTCCTTTCCACTGCTGAACGATGGGGACCGACTGGAAAGAAAGGTGACACCGGTAATGCTCCCGAAGCACTCACGTTCACTCGTGCAGAGATCAACAGCCTTGTTCAAAAGCAAGTATCAGCAGCCCTCAAAAGCGAAAAGAGTGGCTCGTCCAATAGTGGAACTCGCAAGTGTCATCTGTGTGGATCGACTGACCACTTGAAGAAAGACTGCCCACTGAATCCGGATAACAAAACCAATGGAAAGCAACGGAAAAGCAAAGCTCCTAAAGCGCCCTGGAAGTCAAAACCACCCGGTGCAGGAGAATCAGAAACCAAGACAGTCGAAGGAAAGACATGGCACTGGTGTGCAAAATGTGGATTCTGGCGCTTGTCCCATGGTACATCGACCCATGACGACGATTATAAGCCGCCGCCAAAGAATGACAAGAAGATTGCAGGAGCCGCTTCTTTGGCTTTTGTGGGAGCTTCATCCATCCTGGATGAAGACAGTGAATGACTCATTGGGCGGATTCTGCTCGCCATTTGGAGCTTTCTTTTATTGTTGAATCCATTGCCCCTTCTCTATTTCTTCTTCCTTCGCCCATTCCTTTCCATTTGGCGCACAGGCTGGCGACTGGCTTGGCCTCGCAAACCTTATCGCCGCTTTCGTCGACCAAAATACTACTGTCGACTTCCACCATTGGCGATCATACCGAAGGTGTTCCTTTGTCTCTCCGCGATCATGCTCAGCATGTCCTCTTTGGTTGTTGGGTTGGAATTGCCACTCACAAAATTCCCGTCGTTGATTGTTGCAAGCCGCTTTCATCACCGCCGATTTCATGGATGTGTTCGTTGGCGCTGCCGTCATCAACGCCGCCCGAAACAAGAGGGAGACACAACACCGCCCGACATTGAGGAAACGCCGTTCGATTTCCCAATCCCTCCGATGACTGAACCTTCTGTCGATATTCCGGATTTTCGCCCGCTCTTTCCAACCGCCGGTCCACCCGTTGAAGCCAACACTGCCGAGCCAACAACAGAGGGAGCCAAAGACACCTCCTATTTTTCTTGGACCTCGTTGTTTTCATCATCAAAGACCTTTCCAGTGACCTTCGACTCTGGTGCCACAATAACAATCTCGCCATTCCGCGAAGATTTTGTCGACTATGCAGCGTCCGAAGGATCCGTGTTGCAAGGCCTGGCCAAAGGTTTGGAGATCGAAGGAACCGGCACCGTCCGATGGGCCATGACGCTCGACGACGGTACAACAACCGTCTTGGAAGCACCGGCATATTATGTACCTGCCGCCCGTTGTCGCCTGCTGTCTCCGCAGAGCTATCTCCAACACAACGACGCCACCGATGAAAGTTTTGTTCTCCGCGCTGCGAAATTCGAATTCCACAAACAGAAATCCAAATGTGCCTCCATCCGCTATAGCAAGGACAACAACTTGCCAACGTGTCAGATGTGGAATGAACCAAAACTTGCACCGTCACCAACTGTCAACCATGGATGCGTAACCAACTTGGCAAATATGAATCTGACCACCGCGCAAAAGGAATTGATGAAGTGGCATTACCGCCTGTGTCACCAAGGCTTGGCATCCATCCAACGCTTGATGAAAACTGGAGCATTGGGAACCTCCCCTTTGTTGCGTGCAGCTGCAAAATGTGAATTGCCCAAGTGTGCCAGCTGTGAGTTTGGTAAAGCCAAGCGACGTCCGACCGACACCTCCACTCGAACTTCTGTGCAAGAAAAGGAACACAACTTGAAGAAAGAGAATTTGTTTCCTGGCCAGCGAGTATCGATGGACCACTTCACGGTCACGCAAAAGGGCCGCCTTTATTCCTCGCGCGGAGCAACTCACACCGACAGCATGTACTCCGGTGGCTGCATCTTTGTTGACCACGCAACGGGAGACATTCACGTGGAACACCTAGTCAATTTCACCGCCACTGAAACAATCGCTGCAAAACAACGCTATGAGAAGCGTATGTTTGATATGGGTGTCACTGTTCAGGCTTACCAGTCTGACAATGGAATCTTTGCCTCCAAAGCTTTCGTCAACGAGATCGAACAAGGGCTGCAAAACATCAAGTTTAGCGGTGTCGGCGCTCATCACCAGAACGGCATCGCTGAGCGTGCCATCGGTACTATCCTCACCAAAGTACGAACCATTCTGATTCACGCTGCCATCCGTTGGCCGGATGCAGTCGATACAAGTTTGTGGCCCATGGCCGTTGATTATGTTGTGTACCAGCACAACCACATGCCTCGGGCGAGTGCAGGCATGATGTCACCCCTTGAATTGTTGCTTCGGACAAAGGTTTCGCGTGCTACCTTCGCTGACATGCACGTTTGGGGTTGTCCCTGCTACGTGCTTGAACCCACTCTGCAGGATGGTCACAAGCTCCCAAAGTGGAAGCCGCGCTCCCGTCGTGGGATTTTCCTCGGTTTCTCGCGCCGCCATTCGTCCCGTGTACCGCTTGTCCTCAACACCAGGACTGGGCACATTTCCCCACAGTTCCATGTCGTATTTGACGACTGGTTCACCAGTGTGATCGGTAGTGACAAGGACTCACCATTTGATCCCAACCAGTGGCTGGAGCTCTTCGCAAATTCGCGCTACCATTATGCCTTTGACGAAGACGACCCGGTGGCCTTGGCCGACGAATGGATGAGCCAGTATGAAGACAACGTTGACCGCTCCTCCCAGGTCCGTCAGATCCGCTTCGCCGATCAGAGGGAGCGTACCCCTCCTTCCTCCGATGACGGTGGATTGTCGCATCAGAGGGAGACAGACCCTTCACCGACAGACGACACAGACGACACTGCACCGCTTCCCACCGACGATGAAGCACAGCCGGATGAGCCCACCGAACCTGCACCCGCTGCTCCTCCGCCTGACGATGCTACCAATCCAACGCCTGAACCGGAACCGCCGCCGGCACCTACTGCACCATCTCCCACAACACCCCTTCGCCGTTCGACACGACAACGCAAGGCACCCCTCCGCTGGGGCTACGACGGCTCGCAAGGAGCTGGATACCAAGCATTAGCCAGTTTTGCCGCGTTTGTAACCGACGCCACCACGTCCGCCGCTTATCTTGCATACGTCGATTCCGATGTCGAATCAGACACTTTCGGCTTTCGTGACCCAATTGTCTATCAAGCCTCCACAAAGAAGAAAACGCCAGACTTGCCCTCGTACTTCGAAGCCATGACTGGAGATGATCGAGAAGGCTTTGTTGCTGCAATGGGAAACGAAGTGACGGAGTTAGAACAAAAGGACACGTGGGAACTGGTTCGTCGATCAATAATAAAAGCCCAAGGGCGCAAAGCCTTGCCATCCACATGGGCCTTCCGCCGTAAACGATATCCAGACGGATCGATTCGAAAACTCAAAGCGAGACTCTGTGTTAGAGGAGATCAACAAACACATGGCGTTGACTTCTTTGAAACTTACGCGCCGGTTGTCCAATGGACAACGATCCGTCTCGTCCTACTCCTCACTCTTGTCTTCAACTGGACAACCATCCAAACTGATTACTCCAATGCGTTTGCGCAAGCGACTCTAGACGAAGAAGTGTACATGGAGCTACCCAAGGACTTTGCTCCACCAGAGGATGGCGACTTCGTTCTACGACTTCGAAAGAGCTTGTACGGGCTACGACAAGCACCACTGTCATGGTACGACCACCTGAAAGGTCACCTGGAACAAAGAGGATTCAAGAAGAGTGAGTATGACCCATGCCTCTTCTACGACAAAACAAAACAGATCTTGTGTTTAGTGTACATCGACGACGTCATTTGGGCTGCGCCGGATGCAGAGCGAATTCACAAGGTACTCGACTCACTGAAGGACGATCTTGAACTCACAATTGAAGGAGACGTATCGGCGTTCCTTGGAATTTCGTTCGAGAGACTCGATGACGGACAAATAAAACTGCAACAGTTGGGCCTCATCGATAAAGTACTCAAAGCAACAGGATTGCAATCGTGCAACCCGGACAAGACTCCAGCGAGTCAAAAACCACTCGGTACCGACCAAGATGGCCCTGAATTCGCCAAGCAGTGGAGCTATTCGTCCGTCGTTGGGATGTTGTTATACTTGGCGTCAAATTCGAGACCAGAGATCGCTTACGCCGTGCACCAATGCGCGCGCTTTACACACAACCCAAAAGCTTCACACGGACAAGCAGTGAAGCGAATTTGTCGTTACCTCCAAGGTACCAAAGACCAGGGAATGGTCATCAATCCAACGCGTGAATTGACGGTTGATTGCTACGTAGATGCGGATTTTGCAGGGCAATGGAATGTCGAAGATTCGCAAGACCCACTGTGTGTCAAATCAAGAACTGGTTTCGTGATCATGGTGGCAAATTGTCCAGTGCATTGGGTGTCGAAATTGCAGAGTGAAATCGCTGTCTCCACCATGGAGGCAGAATACATCGCGTTGAGCCTTGCCATGCGAGACTTGATCCCTCTCCGAGGACTGGTAGCTGATATCAAAGAATTATTCGGAGCAAAAGTTCTCCCTTGCCGAACACACTCCAAAGTGTTCGAAGACAACAACGGGGCTTTGTTGTTGGCGACTACGCCGAAGATGACACCACGGTCAAAGCACATTGCTGTAAAATACCACTTCTTCAAAGAACATGTGACAAAGGGTGAGATTCAGTTGATCAAGGTTGCTTCTGAAGAACAGATCGCAGACTGTCTTACCAAAGGATTGGAAAAGACTCTGTTCCAACGTGCTCGAAAGATGCTGGCCGGTTGGTGAAGATCCAAAAGATCTTGTGCAAAATTATTGTGTATGATGGCGCTCTCCTACGTCTGAGAGGGAGTGTCGCGAAGATGAGGTAGCACGGATAGCATGTGCAGTCTTGGAGCGCGCCCGTCGAGCTGCTAAGGTAGATAAAGTCCCGCCTCTCTTCCCAAATCATAATTCCGAACTGTTTGATTGTTGCATTGCATCTCTCTTCCAACATCTTCCCTGCCGCTGGTTGACCATATCAGAGTATCGTCTCTGTTGCGTACGACCTCAATAGAGACTGTATCGTCAGTTCTGGCATTTGGAGACTTTGAAAATGTGCAACAACGCTCGTCTCTGTACCTTCTGCTTCCCAGACGTCCTTGAATGTAAGGGCTTTCAGCTCTACATTAGACATGCTGGACCTACTCTTTGAAGGTGGAAGACTGGATTGATTGTTGTGTTGGTGTTGTTGCCTTGCTCTTCGCAGACGAATAGAAATAGACGATAGCTACCTAATATCAAGTATTGATTTCGCCCTCGAAGGGTGTGTCGAAATTTTGTCACTGTAAAGGCGACCAAAACGATGAAAAACACGCGCGGGGCCTTTCGGCAAACGCATGTGTCTACATCCTAGCACTCTCCTCTCCTAGCTACTGTGACGACCTCGCGACAACACAGACCGCTCCAACCTGCAGGATGTGTTCGCTGGGTCGATCCCCGCGAGAGAATTACGGAACCAATGGGTGATCAGATCCTTGATGACCCGTTCAACCCTTCTTTCCGACGATTTTTATGAATCGTCAAATCTTTTGTTGGTCCAGTCATAGAAATGACCGGCCCAACAAGCGTCTCACATGCATTTGGAACTCTTGGGAGCGATGACCCTTCCTCGTTCGTCCGTCGGTCCCTTCTTGACCGGGGGCGGTACGATGCGGGTCTCAGGAAACCGTCTGTTCTCGCCCGGGCCAAATTTGGACCTGTGCCACACTCTGGCAAACGAGCAACGCTTCCACCCAATGCCTTTCCGTGCGACGCACTCGACCTGTCCACGCAAACGAAGTAACAGAACGACAACAACAACACCATGTCTACCAGTAACAGCGACATCAACGACAACATCAACTCTGGTGGAATGAACTTGGAACAAATGCTAGAGGATTCAAAAGCGGAGATTCAACGCCTAAAAGCAAGGGATCAGGAGAATCAACGCCTCCTAATAAAAGCGAAGGATCAGGAGAAAGCGAAGGATCAGGAGATTCAACGCCTCCTAATAAAAGCGAAGGATCAGGAGAAAGCGAAGGATCAGGAGATTCAACGCCTAAAAGAGGAGAAGCAACGCCTAAAAGAGGAGAAGCAACGCCTAGATGATCAAGGGAGCATTCATCAGATGATCAAAGACTTCAATGGAATCCCTGACATGCCTCAGGACAACGACCTCCTCCCGCACGAAGACCATAGTCGTCAAGCGGAAAGTTCCGTCGACCCAAAATTTGTTACATCGCACGATCTTACTTTTGACATCACGTTGACGGACAAAGATGGCTCCAAACTCAAGTCTTTCGTGACCAATCATAAACTCATTGTGGAAGATGGTAAAAAAATTCTCTCCTACCACAACGAGGCGACAGTCTGTGACTACGTACAAGATGTGGTGAAAATGTGTCTGCGATCGCTGGGATACTTCGACTCTTGCTCTCTGTTCAAGGAGATGAGCCTTTTCTCCTTGCGACCGGATTTGATTGTGGTGCTGCACCCGAAAAAGGGCATCATTTTGATTATTGAAGTCAAGATGCCCGGTGAGAACTTGTTCGAATCCAGGCATATTGCGGGGCAAGTTGCTGATTACCTCGTGGCACAGTATCGGCTAGGAAACCCCCAGCCGTTTGTTCTCTTGTCATCCTACCGGGAGGCTTGCTTATGTCGCTTGAAGCCAGAGAGTTTAAATGAAACAGAGGACTGGCAGGAAGATGACGGTGGTGGAAATACGTCAAGCTCGAAGTACCAGAAAATTGTTCAAAAGGGTGTAGAGCTGATCAACTCTGGTGCGAACTTAGGCGATGTCATTGGAGACGAAGTGGAAGAACAGAAAAATAACAAAAAACTCGAGACGTCCCCAGGTAAACGCGCCTTTCAAGACTCCAGGGATATCCCACGCTTGTGGAAGGAGGAAAGGACGACGCGCGGCAGTCGGAAGAACATTCGGAAACGCAATTTATCACCGACGATCACTATCGCTCGCCCAGAAGTTGTTTACTCCGCACCATTCACTCTCAGAAATATGATGCAGGGTATAACATTGTCTATCGCCTGCGGTCTTGTCTCTCTCCAGCAGAAGACAGCGAGCCACGCGGAAGAGATTTGGCCCATACAAGGATCCGAGCTCGATGGGCTTCACCCTTGCGTGGAAGAAGACACGTTGAAATGGGCGAAGGTGAAAAATATGTTTATTGATTACATGATCCCTCCTCTTCTTATGGCTAAAAGATATTGCCTTGTACGAGAGATTGGTCAGGGTAGGAACGCCCGAGTTTATCTGGGTGTGGATGACGACGGCAAAGCTTGTGCTCTCAAGTTTTATCTGGGTAACGTTGATGCGGAGACGCCTTTCAACGCCAAAGACCGTGAAAAGAAGCGTACCCAACATCTTGAGGAAACCAGGAAAAAGGTTGAAGATGAAGTGCAGCGTTGGAGAGACCTGCAAGCGGACTACAAAGATCAAGTTGAACATGTGTTGCTCAATGCACAAAACGTGTTGAAAATGCCAGTTTTTGCTCCAGTGCCTCTGGATAATCGCTCAAGCGTTCTTGACAAAGTCGTGAAGAAGCTGCTGGAGTTTTTGAGGAAAGGATATGTTTACAATGAGGTGCGTTGGCAACATATCGGATGTCGCCGAACCGACAGCAACGAGTTGGAAATTGTTTTGCTGGACTTGGAGTCGCTCCGAAAAGTATCCGTTGAAATCTCAGAAACTGTCCAGGACTTGGAGTCGCTCCGAAAAGTATCCGGTGCAATCTCAGAACTTGTCCAGGGGCAGATTGGTTCCCTAAAGACACGTATGGGAAGTGCGCCTCCCAGTGGCCCTTCTGGTTTGCTTTGGGGACCTGTGAATGACAAGTAGATGTGCCAAAAATTGAAACCGCCCAGGCGGCATAGGACGGCTGATGGTATGGGTACACCAAGGGAGGGAAAGTTTAATAAGAAACGCTTACGTTCCATGGAGCATCAGTGTGCCTAAGCTAGAGCTCGCAAAGTCCACAACTTTTCATATGGCACCCCTATTCTCTGCAGCGTGTAGGTGTAAGGAGACTTGTTGCAGCTGATAATGAGAAGAAGACCCTATCTCGTCATCAAAAATCGCACAATGGCATCTCGCATCTTTCTTCTACTGGGAGTACATCCATCTACTACGAGAGTAGGAGTAACATGAGCCAGAGACATAGCTCTACCCCTCGACCGCTACCACCTAGAGGTAGGTCGTCCCCATGATGACCGTTGGTCCTCCCGTAACCATATTTCTCGTAGTACTCCTACTCCTAGTATTAAAGCGGTAAGGGCATAGCTATCACTTACTCCTATTATTTTTGCTTCGCTTTTGAACTTGAACCCGGTATTGGTGACGTCATTGATTTCACTGACCACGGACGATGGATGACGTGAAGTTGACCATGGTGACTCATTCTTTCAAAGCGAGCAACCTCCAAAAGATATTATCTTCTTCGGGGATTCTTCTTTTCCCCTACCATTGCATCCCTCTTATCGTATTTTGCCATCTTGAGACATGAAGACGTTTTCGGTTGGAGTCTTTGTCGTGTTGTTGTCCTGGACTTTGTCCTGGGTGGCTGCCTTGAGCAGTCGTTTGGTCGTCTCTCCGCTCCATTCTGCCAGTAGTGCAACCGTGGTCGAACCACCACCACCAAGCACAACGACCGTATCTTCGTGGGAGGACTTGTCGAAACGCCTTGCCACAAGCAGCGTCGATGCCAGCTCGTCGTCAGTGCCGAATCCTCCACAAGTCACCTTGTATCGCGATACCAATGGCTGGTGTCCCTTTTGCGAACGAGTGTGGGTCGCCTTGCGAGCCAAGAATATTTCCTATCAAGAACAATTGATCAATTTGCGAGACAAACCCGATTGGTACAAACAATTGGTTCCCACGACCTTGGTACCGGCCGTGGTATTCCATGAAACCATCCACAACGACGACGAGAACGACAATCAAGAACCAGAGGTCAAGCATGAACGACGACTGGTGTGGGAATCCCAAAGCATTTTGCAAGCCTTGGACCAAGAATTTCCCACGTCGGGTCCGCAATTGGTGCGAGCCGATGCTCCGGAATACCAACAAGCCATGGAGGCGACCGAACAATTGACCAAGGCGGGCTTTACCTTTCAATTTAGTTTGCGCAATCAAACCTTGACCACCGCCGAAAAGGAGCAACTTCGGACCACCTTTGTCACGCAATTGGACCAATTGGATGCCGCCTTGGCCCAACAACAACAACAAGAACAACAACAATCCGCGGGACCCTGCTTTCGATTGGGTGCAGAATTTTCGGCCTTGGATGCCATCCTGATTCCCTCCTTGGAACGATGGCGGTATCAAATGCCGCTCACCACGGGCCTGGATATTTTGGAGAATCGTCCTCATTTGGCAGCTTGGTTTGAGACCATGGATTCCTTTGCTCCCTATGCCAATCGCGTGGCCGGAGACGAATATTCCTGGACAGCCACCAATGCCATGTTTCTGCAATTTTTTGGCAATGGCACCAACGGGAATCCCGAGGTGGTCCAACGCATGCAACAATCCGAAGCACGGGCCCAAGCATTGACCCAATCCTTTGCCACCGCCACGGTCCAAGACGAATTTGCCGTGGAAGTTGCCACAAAACTCATTTCCAATCATGAAGCAGTCCTTCAGGATTGTACCAATCCCCATCCGAAATCGCAACCGTCTGTACCCCGGGCCACCAATGCCGAGGTGGCGGATCTCGGGTTGCGATTGGTCGCCACAGCCTTGCTGACACCGTCTCCCTGTGAGGCGGCGGCACACGCCGTGTCCTTGAATGCCATTGCGCCACAAGACCAAGCAGAGGCCGCTCAGGCGCTCCGAACCGTGGCGGCTCGGTTGTGTGTTCCGCGCGATATGGGAGCACCGGCCGCCAAATTGTTTCGCAAGGTCTTGTCCATTGTCGCCGATCGACTTGAAGAAGAAGAAGAAGAACAAGCGTAATGAGGCTGCAGACGGTTCGTGGAAGGGACGAACAAGCACACGAATGCCAAAGAGGAAAGCCAAAGGAATCAATCGGACAGTGCAAGGGTCTTTCCACACAGATCAACAACTACATAGAGATTACGACAAGTCTCATTCTGGACCCTAGAGTAAGATAAATACACGAGCTCTCCCAAGACGCTATGTTTGTTTATCTAGAGCTAGAGGCGACTTTTTGTGGCTTGTTTTTTGGCATCGAATCGTTGCGGTCGCCATGGTTGGAGGAGTACCAAATCGAGATTGTGATACACTTCGGCGGCAATCAAAGCTCCCAGCAAGGGTGCCAAGGTAATCCCCGAATGCGTCACCACCGAGTAGAGTGAGGGGTCGAGCGTCGTCGCATCAGGATTCGAGGAGGAGACGAGGCCAATCGAGGGGTAGCCATCCACGGGCATGGGTCGTATTGCTTGTTCGGTGACGAGCGATTCCGGATCCAATTGCGCGACCACGGTGGGTGCCAGGAACTTGGCGGCCGAGGACAACAAGTGCGTGGCATTCAAGGACGACGACGATTGGTCCGCCCCGCTCGGATCCGACTGTTCGGCAGAAACGCCTCCCACTTGAGGATAGCCACCTCCCACGGCAATCGTACCATTGCGTCGTTGTAAAATGTGACTCTCATTCACGGCATCCACCAAGACACGGGAAAGAAGGCCTGGTTCTTGTTCTTCGTTTCCGGTAACAGCATCCTTGTTCTTTTCTTTGGGTTGACCCAGAACAATCGTACCAGGATTGGTGAGAAGGGGAATGCCTCCCAACGAACGAGCTGCGGACCCGACACCGGCAGCAGACACTACCACCGTGGCTGGAAGGACCATACTTGTCGTCGTGGTGCTGTTGTGGACGGTCGTCGTCGTCGTCCCTTGAACCCCCGTCACGAGGCCCTCCTCGTTCCGCACCAGGGATTCCACTTGGCAACCCAATCGAAAGGTCACCTTGTGGTGGTCCCTACACGATTGACGCAAGACACGGACTGTTTCCAAGGGATCGACGCAGCCTTCTTCGGCAAAAAAGTAAGTGGGATACGGACCGGCGTCCAAGATACAGTGCGGTTCCAATGCCACAATTTGACTCCGCGTCAGAGGACCTTGACAAGGATATCCCATGAGCAGTGTCTTGGCGTCGTCGACGGGTTGTTTGGTTTGAACCAAGGATCCGTTCCACAGGGGCAAATTTTGTAACAGGGGATCTTTGCGCCACGCCAAGAGCCCTACATGATTGAGCCATTGGTAGGAAGCGGGAGGAGATTTTTGATTGGCATTCAACCAGGCCCACGAAGCGGGTGTCGTGCTGCCCACGGCTGCTTCGGAGGGAGGTTGTTGGTCCACCACTGTAATCTTCTCCAAGCCCAGACGTGCGGCATTCAAGGCAATACACGTCCCCAACACACCACCGCCAACAATGACAACGTTCATGGCATTCTTGGCCAATCGTTGTCGAGTACGTGGGTATCCATAGACGGACAAATTCAATTCCGGCAGTGTGACAATCTCGGGTTTGGGACGACTTGGTTCGGATTCCAAACGTTGCTGCTGCTGCTGTTGCTGTAGGGCCGTCACGGTGGCTGACCCTACAATCGCCTGGAGCAACTGACAATGATAAGGTTGTTCTTCTCGGTGTGTTCCTGACCGAAAAAAGACACCATTCCGCTCCTGGAGTTCGGCCTTGGCCAATTCCAAACTGGGCACAGCCTTTGGCATGGACTCGGAGTAATCTTGCATGTAGGTTAAAACTTGATGGGTACTAATGGGGGAATCTCCTCCATTCAGTTGGTTGGACAAAATGGGCCACAACTCTTGCACCAATCGTTCGAGTTGTTGGGGATAGGTTTGATGCACTTGCGTGACGGAAAGAGGAACGATACGAGTGTTGGGCAACTCGTGTTTCTCCTCCTTTGGTTCTTGCACCACCACGTGGTCCGGTGCATGGCAGAAGAGCCACAAACACGAGGCCCACACGAGTTTTTGCGCCGCCTTTTGTTGCAGTTGGGACCAGGAGGAAAGGATTTCCACGGAAATGCCATCTTGTTCGAGCAAGGCGGCTGTAAATGCGGCATGTCTACCATAGATGTAGGTGGGGACAGGATTTCTCTTGCTTTGGGGGGATGTGGTCGGAAGAGCTCCCACGGTCAAAATACCATAATGAGGTACCACGACAGTGGCATGTCGATACATGTCCAGGGTCGAGTCGCCATCATCCTCGTTCGACGGTTCCTTCAACAAGGAGGCATTGCCCACCCAGACCAAATCTCGTCTTCGATGCGGCAGAGTCACGTGATGAATTTCCTTCCAGGTGGCGGCCGGTGTGGCCACAAAAATGGGTTTGCCATGCTGGTCGTCGTCGTTGTCATTTTCATTTGTGTTGGTCCAACTGCCTGGACAAAGGCCCTTGGGTACGGCTCGGACACGATCGCGAAGCAACCGCAACAATTGAGATCCAATCCGACCCGAAGCACCCACCACTTCGGCATCAATGGGTTGCACCGACAAAACGCCGTTTGTTCCTGGTGGTTGTTGCATCAGTTTGGTATCAAAAGAAGAAGAAGAAGACGAAGGACTCCTGGACCAGGGGATTCGTTGCAAGGTGACACCACCAATGGATGGACAGGGAGACACTAGACTGTTGCAAATGGAGAATGATGATGAGAGCAACAGCCAATGGACGAGGACGACGGATGTTAGAAACGTGTTGGTGTGCCAGGTCATGTTCTGGTTTTATGTCTTCGCATTTTTCATTTCTCTCGATGACGAAAAAGATCTGCCAAAACGTGACGGAAAAGATTCGCATTCCATCTTTTACCGGGACTCGAAAGCATGTGCGGGATCCGAATCCTGTTCGGGAATCGGTGATTCCACACATAGCTATGTCTTATTTATCGATAGACGACCTCATTTGTTTGGAGAAGAATGCTAGAGGCCAATGTAGGGCGGAATCAACATCCCATGCAAAGCTTCTGCTGTTGTTGTTGATTGATCCTCCAATGAGAACATCACAGCTCATTGGTGGTCCATTCCACGCTCCGTGTGTCTTGGAACAAGACTTTGAGTCCCAAGTACAAAAAGAACAAGAGGATACATGCCGCCACAAGAAGGAGTTGTTCCACCGGCATTGCTTCTTGGTCGTATTCATCACCAGTGGTATTCGGGCCGGTGTCGTCCTCATGCAATAGGTAGTATTGAGATTCGGAAGAGTCGGTTTGTTTCGATCGTTTGGAACGCCGGGATGGTGTCTGCTCTTTTTGGAGTTGTTGTTGTTGTTCCTGTTGCTTTCGTCGCCGCCGCTGTGTCTGTTCGGGATCATTCTCATCCACCACCGCGACAGAAAATTCTCCCGTTTCTTTCAAGGTCATTTCAATTTGGATGAACCGACCGCCATCCTGTTCCAATTCTTCCAAACGACGGGACGATGGTCGATACAAGAGAAAGTTAAAAATCCCCAAGTCGACCAAGGTCTCTTTTCCACTGGGAAATTCAGCAATTCGTTCCACAGCATGAACCGTGACACCCTGTTGTCGTATATGAGCCAATTGAAACCAGGCCGATCCCGTAGCTTCCAATGTCGTACCTCGTGGAATCAGACAGACAAACGAGTCGTTGTTGTCGTCGTGACGTTTCGTCGTCCCGGTCGGCGGCGACGACGACGACGACGACGACAGACGCACGCCAATATCATGAGGAACAGTATCCAACATCATGGCGGACTGTAATTCATGGAGGGGAATCAACCGAGATTGAATGGCGGCTTGAATGGCAGTTCCCTGGGCGACGGCTGCCATGGGATGGACGGAAACACACAATTCCTGGGGACTGTGGGTCCGACCCAAAAATATACCCTTCAAATAGTCTCGAATGCAAAAGACCCGGGTCGCTCCACCGACCAAAATGACTTCGTGGATTTCCGCCGCTTCGTTTGGTTGTCGTTGTTGTTGTCCCGTGAGACTGTCCGCATATCGTGTCAAGGACAATTCCACCAAATCGTTGACCTGTACCATGAACTCCTCCAATGCCGCTTGTAACTGGTCCGCCGTCAACTTGTAAACGTGACCTTGAAACTCAATGGATTCCTCTATTGTAGACAAATCTTTTGGCGTATCATCGCCATTGCGACGACGAGATGCATCCTGCTCCAGTATCTTGGCACACAAGTGTTCCTTGGCCTGTTTGCAATTGCGAAGCAAGCGTCGCCACTCGTA
The DNA here is from genome assembly GCA_946965045.2 of Epithemia pelagica. NCBI lineage: Eukaryota > Bacillariophyta > Bacillariophyceae > Surirellales > Surirellaceae > Epithemia > Epithemia pelagica. The sequence goes on along the minus strand of OX337234.1, from coordinate 2,761,893 downwards.
GTCCGACAATGAGTGAATATCCGTGGTAGTTTGGTTCGTGGTGGATGACAAGACATAGGATTGGGCAATGGCACGGTCCATATCGTCTCCTCCCAACTGAGAATTGCCCGCCGTTGCCTTGACACTAAAGGGACCCTCTGTAGTACCAGTGTCGTCGTCGCTGCTGCTCTTGAGTTCTGCAATGGTAATGTCGGTGGTACCACCACCCATGTCAAAAACCAGAATGGATTTCTTTGGGGCGAGTGTGGTGTCCTCCTTCGTGGTAGTATTGCTACTACTGGCGACAAACAATCCATAGGCCATGGCGGCGGCAGTTGATTCCGTCAACAAGGAGGCATCGTCCAGACCCGCCCAGCGAGCACTTTCCAAAACTTGGTGTCGTTGCGTTTGGTCAAAGTGTGCGGGGACACCAATGACACACTGCGAACCAATTCGCCACGTGTCGCCCGGTACGGCAAGATGCTTTTCCCGCAACACACCATGGAGATAGTCTTGAGCTGCAGAACAAAGGGACTGCAGCAAAATGGCCATGATATGGAGAGGCGAGACCTGGATAGGTCTGTTGGATCCCAAGGGCTGAATGTCCATTAGCACTGTACCGTTTGCATCCATTGAAGTGTGCAACGGAATGGACGAACGGTCCTGACGGAGACTCAAGGATGATGTGTCCTTGCGGGTCTTTGTATCGTGCTGGTGATGTGAGACAATGGCCCGTTTCGCACTCGAAACAAAGGCTGATGATACCTCTTGCGCTGAAAATGGAAAATTTGATTGTGTCGTGGCGGATTCGTCAGAGGCAAAGGCTACGTCGAGGATCCATTGAGCAGAATATCCCACAATTGCCCACATTGGTTCTTCTTCGGGTCGTGTTGACCTGCCATCATCGGTGCGTTTTGCGCCACTGTTTTTCTGGTCGGCCAATTGGTTTTGGTGGTCGCTTCTCTTTGCTGTGGTTTGGTACTTGTGTTTGAGAATCGTCGTGACGTTTTGCAACCAGGGCAAAGAACCTTTCACGGACGACGATGACGAAGACCAGAACTGTTCCATTTGATTTGCCGCATCGCGAGTGGTGAACAAGACTGTCGAAGGTACGACACGACCTGGTTTGCTACTGTTGCTTTGTTGTGGTTCTGCCAATCGATTCAAACGCATCCATTTGGGATGTCCCCGCGTCGAATCCCAAATCGCTGCGGCACAATTGCTCGTTCCCAAATCAATTCCAATGGTGGTGGTGGTGGTGGTGGTTGTTTCGTTTTGAGATGCGGATGGTGAGGACGACAATACTTGATGACCTTGTGAAACATCCTTCTTTTTTGTCTGGACCTGGCTGATGTTGTCCCCAAAGTGTTTCCTTCCCATCCTGCTTGATGGATCTTATTGTCGCCACATGGTCGGAACGAATTTGTCAAGCTCCGTTAGGGTTAAGGATATATTTTAATGGAGGGGAGAACCGTAACGAAGGAGGGGTACCATATTCCACCCCTTTATAACTCGTACAGTCTGGTGAGATTTTTGTTGGTTAGGGGAAATAACGGTACAAAATTAAGGGGTGTATTACGAACGCGTCCTCTTCGCCCCCACACAGAAGGCCAAACAATGGCGGCACTGCAGCCTCCATGTCCCATATGTATCGCTTCCTCCGTTCTCATGCTCGGTGAGCGATTCGATGTTATTCAAGTCCTCCACATGTTTCATTCAACGAATCTTCGACCTCATTGACTGATGGTCTTGCACCGCAACCGCTGTTTTCAAATGACGACAATTGCGTCGGAGAGCGCACCTTGAACTTTTTTCGGCATAATGTTCAACGGAGCAAAACCTAGCATGAAGAAGCCAAAGACTTGAGAGTCCCAAGGAACGAAACACACCATCAAAAGAGGATCGAATTTAGGACGAAAAGGCGAAGCAACAAAAATACGCATCAGAACGTGGGAGCAACCGTCGACTCTCGCGACAATAAGAATCACTGCGGATTGCTTCACAGTTTCGTTGCAACATGATTCACGTGTTCTCGGCGTCGAATTATCGGGGAGAGCAGCGACCACCCTTTGGTATCAAACAAATTTGGTATGCGTTACTACTCTTGGCGCTTGTGACATATCTTGGCTTGGCCACCATGGTGTTGTTGCTCCATGAGCGTGACACCATGTTTCCGTTCGGCCAAAGTAGATCGGGTGTCATGAATAGTCTTGTGGAACAGATAGTGGAGGAGAGAACGGCTACTTTAGAAAAAGAATTTATGGATCGTGTCGAACGTCTTGTACAAGAGCGTTTGGCGGAGGCATGTGCCAACTCGAATCGTTTGGTCCACAAGACCAATTTGGACAATCTACACCAAGTCGATGCACGGGAAACCCTTTCATCGAAGAATAGCTTGGATCTTTCGACCATTCGTGATGTAGCTGCTGGAATGGCCGCAATTCCGACGTCCGAGTTTATCAAAACGATTGATATGGGTATCCCCATGAATGTGGAGTACCGCAACCATCCGCAATCATCCTCCAATGTCTTGGTACTGTATGGTTCCAAAGCAACAGCACGCACACGAAACACGAATCACACTCACATGGACCCTTCTCATCCAGGTGAGTCAACGACTGCGATTCCTGTCGTCTCGTCCACCGATCAAGCCCTGGAGCGTTGCATGGAACTTGTAGTGTTCCCTGTACACACACAAAGGTCATGTTTGGCCTTGGTCCCCTACCCAACAAGTAATTACCACGCCCAAAAATGGATGCGAATTTCTCCGATCAAAAAGAAGAGAAAATACGAACCATTCAGCAAAGATCAACCATTGAGACTGGTAGGATCGAATCTTGGAGCTAATGGAATTGATGAGAATATTCCACCATCGGAGCGCCATTTCCAGAATGGCGTTGATATACTGCAAAATTACTTGAATTTACTGGAGGAAGCATTACGAGAACTCAAGACTCTCACCAAACATCTCAAGCCTTACAAAAGAGGGAATGGAAAACGCGTAATAACCGTAATGGTGTGCAACTTTGGACAGTCCGAATTGATTATGAACTTTGCCTGTAACGCCAAGGCTCGAGGCATTGATACGTCATCGGTGCTCATATTTGCGGCAGACAAAGATACCCATGATTTGGTAACGTCCTTGGGTCTCACTGCATATCACAATGAAAAAGTACGTACCAGTAATGCGTCTCATGGTTCTCATCATGTGGTGGTACTCAATTTTCTGTGGGCGAATGATGATTTCATTGGGACAGATGTTTGGAAACATACCCCATGAAGCTGCTAAGCACTATGGTGACAACAACTTTATAGCGTTAATGACAATGAAAGTGATCAGCGTTCATCTGATATCTCAGCTGGGATTCGACATTCTGTTCCAAGACGCCGATGTGGTGTGGTTTCGACACCCGATCAAAGACTATTTTGATGACAAAAATAGGTGGACCAAGGAGTACGATATCATCTTTCAAGAAGATGGATCACGAAGTTTGCGATTTTCACCCTACGATGCCAATTCGGGTTTTTACTTTATCGACAACAATCAACGTTCTCGTGCCTTTGTCAACGCGATGCTGTTTTCAATGCCAAGCATTGTGAGTTCCAAAAGTCACCAACACGTTCTCATCAATACTCTCAGCGAACATGTATTGGCATACGGGCTGGTTACAAAGGTGATATCTCGGGAGTCTCCAGATCTCCCTTGTGGCTACCAATGGCATCGCAAGCCACACATGATGAAGAACATTTTTTCAGGTAAGGTGGAGCCCATTGTCTTCCACATGAGCTGGACCGAAAACAAGGATAACAAAATCAAGTTCTTTCAACAAATGGGAGAGTGGTATGTGGACGACCAATGCGTTGGCAAGACAACACAGGAGATTGCAAGTGAATCGTTGGCCTCGACTACAACTGTTGGAGGTTTGAGGGAACATTGTTGCCTGAGTACCACAAACTTCAAATGTCACTATCGAGACAAGCCAAGCCTTCACAACTGCAGAGACAGCCCAGCCCTGGATGGAAACTACAAGTGAGTTCAGACATTAGAGGACCTCGGATGCCAGTTACAGTGCGGTGTTGTAGATGGTGTGCTTGGCAGGTTACAAAGAGAACTATTCCGACATGGTCGTAGCCTGATTTATCCATTCCGGCCGTGGTCGACAACTCCCCAGTCGCATAACGCAACTCCGGTATTGGGTTCGCCGTCTTTGTTGTCTGATTTCTCTCTGGTTCGACGGAATCACCAGACAAGGATCATGATGCAATGTATCCTGAAGGTTTACTTTCTCACCATGGGGGTCGCAATCACGTGGGGACACTTGACGACAAGCTACTAGGTTGGAGTAACTTGCATCGCATGGCTTTCGTACTCTAGAGTAAAGACTCCCTCTGTAAAAATGTGATGACAAAAGTCCATGTTTTCAAAAATGTTATGTAGCAGCATTAGAGGGAGCAATATAGGAGTATTTGTTCTCTCGCCCGCATGGAATTGTAACGCATGGAAGGCAAGTGTATGTCCATTTGGACAACGTTTTGTGTCTCTTCGATTAATTGTTTGTGTTCCTTTCGATACGGACTGCTTTTGGGTATCACACTTCGCATGCTCGAGTGCTTGTTGGTTTTGAGCAGGACCGATTCTGGAAAGGCCTTGAGCATGGTTGCCACCGTGGTGGGCGACGCACATACATTAATGGCAACATGGACTGGCGTCCAGCCCGAGTAGTCGCAGCCACGAACGGACCCTGGATCGGCTTTCACCAAGATGGACACCACGTGTGGGTTGGCGCCATTTGTCAATGCATAGTGCACAGGGAGACGTCGAAGTGAATCTTCCTCAAGACACGCTTGCTTGTTCTTCCGGACCAGATATGAGATGACGGCAGGATCGGCATTCTTGCGACAAGCGCAGTGCAACGGCAAACGATGATACGAAGACTCTGCTTTCAAGAGACTGTCCGGATAAGCTTCCACCAGGGCCTTGACGCAACTCAGAGGGGCATTTGCCACAAGCGCTTCATGAATCGGATATACTCTGGCGTTGGTGCGTCCATCGAACAACCCTTCACGGTTGGACTTTTTTCGGGCTTGTTCTGGGAACCGTTTGGCCAGTTTCGATGCCATGGACCAATCTCCACTTGTGATTGCTCGGCTGAGTTCTGAAGGTGCGGCGATCATGGTGAATGTGTTGTTTGGGGCTGTGTTCTCAATTGTTTGTTGGATCGTTTTGTGAGAGGACCACAGAGAGGACTCGTTTGTTGTTTTCGAGGAGCATTTTTTTGTTTCGTCCCCCACTCTCGCTGAAGTTTCCGTCCCAGAAGAATTGAATAATGCATAGCGCGCACAGGTAACTCATAACACTCCCCAGAGGTGTCTATACTATAGAGAGATACGAAAGGTTTTAGCAGAAAGCTATATGGTAATTTACGTTGCCGCTGGAAAGTAGTAGTGATCCTACCGCAATACCAGCTAACGGTGTTAACGGTTTCCCGTGTACACGTGCCTCCAGGGCCAAGTTTCGCGCCTGCCCTCACCAAAATGCCGACTGGCGACCTTAATCATAAAATATAGGATCCGAATCCGACTTACATTTTGTTAAGAAATAAATGTCCTTTCTGTCGCAACACCATCCACATTCACCTCATCAATTCTTGCCAAAAGCTCACTCGGAAGCAAACATCCAATGGAGAACTAATGACAAACGACCCAAATGCAGACGATCAAGATGGTTGTTTGACACAACAATCAAGCACAACTCCTTTGATTCAGATTGACAACACGTTCTTTGTATCCTAAATCCACCATGTTTCGGAGTGTACCGGACATCAATAAGCCGCCTTTCTACGTAAAGAGACTCGACGATCACCTCCGCATCGGGTCGTTTGTCCACATCCATCTTCCCGGACAGAAAGACGATACGACGATCGCACGCATCCACTCTCGAATCAATGCCACCGGCCTCAGGTTTGTGTTGTTCCCTCCTTTGTTTCCCCGCTACAATCTAAATGACCAGTCTCACCCCAAACTGCCCAAGCACAATTACACCAGGGTGATGCTGGGCCTTGGTTCACGAAACACGGAACTATACGAATCGTCCACTACATTTGACGTCGTAGAAGATGCCTCCTCCGTTATTTCCCACCCGGCTTTTGTATTTTCCCTACATGAATTCAAGTCTCCCAAGAACATTTGGACTGAAGGCCTTGACAATTTCTTCTTTGTTCGTTTCCGGATGCCCATCATTGACAGTGATCCTCCGGTTGGTTGTCTACATCCATTAGAGGAGAAGACAAAGCTTTGCTTTCCGAACGAGCACGCTTGTCGTTTCATTGTGGATAAGGCAGTTCGTCCCCCAAGATGCTTTCACCAGTCATCTTTTGTTGGCCTATTCCTTCTTCGCAAGGCTCTCGTGAAATTGTTGAACAAATCTTCGGGCCAGGCCGAGGAACACGAAGTGACTGGCGATACCATTGGTCTTGTACCTACAGAAACCTGGACCTATATTGTCCAGCTTTGTCGAATCCAAGGCATAGACATCCATACAACCAAGGGTTCTGCGTCCTATCTCGATATCGACCCCAAGTTCACCAGGAAGAAAGTCAAGATTAGCTACCCTACCACCATTATTCGGTTTCGGAGTTCTGACGACCTCCAGTTCTTACGAGGCTTGCTTGGATTCGGCAGTACTTATGGATGTACCGATCGCAAACCCACTCTTGCCGACGGTCCCAATGGAACTTCCCTCAAGCCCGAGCACCGTGTGACACTTGTGAAGGGATCTACATCCGAGGAAAAAGAAAATTTCAAGGTCAGATCTCGTGACCAGCGAGTTGACCTTTGTTGGTCCGACTTTCATTGTCGCGTTGTAGTGGGATACGAGCAGTATCAGTACTCCCTTGACCACAAGGGAAAGCTCAAGAATGACCCTCCCACTGAGGACCTCAAGAACATTCTCCAAGGAACACCAACATCATCTGACGATAAGACTGACACGACCGATGTCTACCAACATGAACCTTCCGACACCACCGAGAGTGATCCCGAGCACTCTAAAGCATCAAGCCCTGCTTCACCTAACAAAATTGCCAAGTCGACTGCCCAAGACTCCCCCAGTAGCCGTATCAAGATCGGCCACCAGTTCACTGACTGGGACGAGCAAAACGTGTATGAGGTCATAGCAGTCAACCGTAACGAGAATGGCCCGTTTGTTGTGTCTCGTATTATCGGCGGAGTGTTCTACGACCACGACCTCCCCATGGATCAACAAGAAATTCATAAATGGGAAGATGCTGACGAGGTCCTTCTCCTAATTCGTCAGTTCAACTAGTTTGCAATAAGATATATAAGAATTTAGTGTCGATCCATCAAGTGCTTCTCATTACTCATTATTTAGATTCTCCAGATCATCATTCTGATCCAACATACGCAACAGGTCCACAGTTCTGAGACTTGCTTCTTCCGGAACTTGTCCGGAAGATTGTTGCGGCGATTTCTGTTTCGGAGGGAGACCAACTTCCCAGTCATCGACCACTGCCCCCTCCAAGTCCTCCACTCGAATTGGTCCGTCCTTGTTTGACAAGCCATACTCCAGTGTCCCCCCATTGTCACGAATCCATTCATCGAAGTTTTCTATCTCATCTTGCGACCGATCCAATTGTTGTTTTATCTCTTCCTCAGTGGTTCCAATGAGGAACACCATTCGGCGCTGCAACCATCGAGCCATTGACCGCAACCTACTCTTCTCCGCCGTTCCCCGATTCCCCGCGCCTCCTCTCTGTGTCCGAGAGAAGTAGAACCTTTTAAACAAACTGTTAAAGGCTATAACACATAGGAGGTCAGCCGTCAGTTGATGGAGCCCTCAGTCAAATACACAGTTGTGGATTGAACTTACCTTCCCAGCCTTGTTGACTATGCAACCATAAGTTACGCCAATGCAATAGATATTCCATGCAATGGCCACTACCCAGCATATGGGCGTAGTTTGTTATCCCCTCGACTCCATACAATGAGCACCAATCTCTGTAGAAGTAGTCGATGTCTTTCTGAAAAGCAAAGATCTCACTGTCCGACATTTCATGTCGCACGTTCACTTTCTTCAGACCCTCCCTGAAATAGTAGATTGCAGACTTAAAGAGGCCGGCCTTCTCGTTATCCACAAAGCAACAATCAATCAACAGCTCAAATTTGATGAGGAGCTTCCGAATCCTCACGTTATCCATTGTAATGTCTCCAATCTTGCAAGTTTTGGTGTCGTATGGCACTGTCCATTGGGTTGGTTGGTCCTCTGATCCAAGAATTGTTGAATTCATAATGCCATTGACCTTGCTGACGAATGCAGCACATCGGTCTTCCTTTGTTGTTGTTGTATGAGGCATCCACTCCAATTCAAGGCCGTCCTTTGGATTGATCGAGTTGTTCATCCCCGTCTTTAGCACCATGGTCAGAAACTTGATCCCCATTCGATTCTCGAGATGGAGCAAGCATGGAATGGCGTCCATCATAAGCACGATGGCAATACGCTTCTGGGAGGCCTTGGCATTGTCCAGACATTCCAATGCTCTTTTGTAGGACCACTCCTTGACTCTCTGATTCTTTAATCGTTCCTGTCGTTCCTCCAACGATCCTGTCATTTGGAGTCGACGCAACCTCAAATCTGAAGTGACCAGTCGAGAATACTCCTGCCTCTGCTCCTGTGTCGCCCGGTTCAAGTCAAATTGGATCGAAAGGATATCGTTGGCTTGCATCTCCGTTGCAACAATATTGGGATCATCTTGCATCGACAGTTCGCTATGCTCCTCAAGCAAAGCAAGGTCTTTAGCGATTAGAGGCAGGGGACCATTACGGAAGTCGTCGACCTCTTTCTTCAAGGTTGCAGTATGCTCCTCAGTGAGCATCTTTACATGGCGGCAAATCCAAGTTGGGTCGCGATGATGATCCAATTGAGTACAGGTCTTGCACTTGTCTGGTTTTATCCCCGATGGTTGGCATAGCTGTCCACTGTGAATGGCGCATTTAGAACAGGGATAAGTATGCTGCTTGGCGGCACCCCCTCGTCCACTGAGTTCCCAATCACATTTCATATCACAATTGAAACAGAGTGTGGGTTTCTTTATCTTGTGTGCCTTGGATACAACTCCAACGGCTTCCTTGATTTCTTCCAAGGTTCTTGCAAAAACTCCAACCACGTTCTCAGTCGTTTCTGGCATTGCCACACATCCAACAGGAAAGACTGATTGTTGTGACTGCGCATATGGGTTGGATGGATCGTTGAATTTGATACCAACCAAGGTGTGGGACAAATTCTTAGTAAATTGTGCGCCATCAAGACTGGCAGCGATTCGTATCGACCTCACCACGGCCTCGGAGTTTAGAAGATGACCAGCCTTCAGAAGGCAAAGGAGTACATCGGCTGCACGAAAAGCAAAACCTTCGGTGCCATTTTTCGAGCTTGTCTTCATGATGAAGGGACAGATGTTGCGTCCAAAGCTTTCTACCAAAGCAGCGTAGGCTTTCATACAACCAGAACTAGGAAGAAGCGTCTTCTCTCTAGGAACACCATCTGTCTCTACGGAACGCAGTAGTTCGATACCTTCGTAGTTCAGTACACCCCCCCGAAGATCCATTTGTTTCAGTACACGGTGGGGGGTATAGATATTCTGCCTTACATAGTCTCGAAAGACTGAGTAAGAACATTGCTTGAGTTGCCCTTCGTGGACGCTCTCGTCGAGACACAACTCTGCGACTTGGCCGTAGAAATACTTCAAAGCACGACTGTTACTACTCCGGATGTTCTTAGTTGCATCTTCAATGACACTCCTGATATGTTGTACGAGGGTGTCTGCCTGGTCATTCGATGTGACACAGGTGGGTAGGCGACGACTTTGGCATGTAGCACAATTTCGTTCGAGTTCTTCTATCTTCTTCTTAGCATCTCGCAGCTTGTCTGATTCGTTGCGAAGCTTCTTTGTTTGAGTCTCTATTTGTTCTTCCGATTTTCTAAGACGTTCTTTCAACAGTCTCACTTCTTCCTGTAGTGATAACTCCGAAAGGTTGATTGACGGGTTCAATGGTTGTATGGGCACTGGCATATCTACAGAAGAATCAACGGCCATCGTAACAGTATTGTCTTGTTCAACAGGTGCTTCAGACTCGCTTGATTCAGAATCATTTAACTGATTTCCTTGACTTTCTATGGGAGTAGAAGCTTCTTCTTGTTCAGGTGGGCCTGTTCCATCATCGACCAATTGTTCTTGAGGTTCTGTTTGCTCTACAGACGAGATTGTACGGTTGTTTTCAACGTCATCTTCTTCATCCTCTTCTTCAATGTCGGAGAGAGTAGCACTAGGTCCCATAACAGGAGGTTGAAATCGACTTGTAGGTATGGGCTGGGGGTCATTTCGCCTATGCCGTCGATCTTGTCGTCGTTTCTTCTTGTTGATTCTTGGGGGTGGACCATCAGGATATCTACGGGCCGTTGGTTTAACTAAATTACGGTGCTTGGCAATACATGTGTAGGGACCCTTTTTCCTCTTCCGATTTACCTTGAGCTTTTCGCCAGACTTTTCATCCCAGTCAGCGTTGTCACATTGACCACAGAAGAAAAAATCTTCATCCTCCCATTCTTTCAAACGGTTAGATCCGAAAACAGAGCAGGGGACCCAGTCTTCATTCTTGAAGTCTTCGATGATCTTGTGGATGCGGCGGAGCTCGAAAACAGTGTCTTCAACGGGTGCATTATCTTCTTGGCGTTGGCTTCTTGTTCGTTTGTTTGGAGATGCCGCAGAGGCAGGAGGTGGAGGACCGCCTCCTCTCTTTCTCGAGCCACGAGAGGGCTGTCTCCGCGAACGACGTTGTGGTTGTAAGGGAGTTTTAGCTGGTTTCTTCTTGTTCTTTGTTGTGACTTTCGTTGAGGTGGAACTGATTGGATCACCAGTATTTTCTTTGTTGGCAGAGGTGCTGCAATTCTCTCGCAATGATGAGGGTAGAAATAGGTCGTTGCTTAGGGGGCAACAGGCGCAGGGATCCATGGTTGCTGTTTCGTTTGCTTGGTGAGAAGAGCATGCAGACATCGTTGTTTGTTGTCTCTCGGGGATAGGGATGTAATCCTTATAATGGTATCGAAATCAAGTCAAACGCAGTTGGACGAGATGGTTGGTTTTTGGAAAATTGGATGAGACTAATGTGCGATTAACATAGATTTACTGTAGTGGTATTAATGTTAGTGTTGGTGCGTCGGCTGAAGTTCCATAGGCCGCTCATTTTTTGGTGAGTACCATCCGACGAAAAAAGGGGCTGTTCTTTTAGGAGCCAAATTTGGGAACCTATTGGATGTCTGAGAGCGAGACCAACGGCGGGGAATGTTGCTTGGATGACCATTGGATCATTTCCGACCGTTGGTCTCGCTCTCAGGGGTCCAATTGATCCGTTGAAACGGGTCCAAGCTAGGGGCTACCCTAAATCTCCAAAATTTTGGCTGATGGTAGTTTTTCATTTAACAAAAGGGCTTCTCACTATTTGTGTCATAGTAAATGAAGGCGCTTCTGGCCACGTCTCGGCAAGGCCGGCTACGACCGTTTACACCGTTAGCTGGTATTGGACTGAATTCTGTGTATTGTTGGGGTTGAAGTGTGTCTCACATGTTGAGGCGGATTGTACTGTTTACGATTAAGTAGTGCAAAAGGTATCTTGTATCTTCCGTAATCTGTGTCGGGCATGTCGCATAATAAGGTACTCATAGCTAGTAGCTCTACCATATTGTACTGTCTAGCTTAGAGGACCCCTTTGAATTATCAACAGAATTGGGGGCGGAATTTTACTGGGGGTTGATTGCATTGCGATCCGGGAACTCCCCCTTTTGATATCAAAATCTCTACAAGAAAAAAAAGAAAAAAAAAAGACGATTGACGATGCTCTCTTATTCTTGATCTTTGTACGTCCTATCCACCAAACGCTTAGAGGAGAACATCCTTACCAAGGCGTCCTTGGTGTGTGAGCGTGGCAGGTATGCTATCACGTGGTTGGTACATTTCGGAACTTTTGTGTATGTATTTCATGTGTCTAGCTCCAACGATAGCGGTGCGAAGAAAGAACATACTCGGTGTCACCCAACGGATCGTCACACAGGCTTTAGTTTCATTCAGTTACATAAGAATGGCTTGGACACATGGTTTTGGTCGGTTGGATCCTTCTCTCGCAGACCGCCCACACACAACCACAAGGGGAATGTTCGTTTGAAAGAGCCTCCTTCCCGCCGTTCCAAAGTGAAATTTTGGACCAGTCCGGAACGCAAGGATGAATCCATCTCATGAGCGCCATTGGAAAAGCTCATATTTTGGAGTGGCAGACCGTTCGTCGTAGGCATTTTCGGACGGCACGGATCATGATGCACTACAGCCGGCTGGTTGGTTGTCTCACCATCATGGTGGTTGCATTCACTTCCACAGCTGCATCCAAGGAAAACTACTTGGCAAGTCTCGTTCCGGTCCAAGATTCTATTGAGTCTACGGGCCACGTACGATTTGAGGCAACCTTTCCTCCCGAATCCGTGGAGAAGGCCAAGCTTGAATATTGGAAAACCAGTCCAGATGGCAAGAAAGAAAAGAAACACAAACTCAAAGTCAAGGTGTCAGATGAAGCTACCAGCAATGTGTCTGTCCTTTCACCCAAGATGTTGGACCAAGGGATGTATTGCTACACGTTGCAGGTGGAGTTCAAGACTGGTCCAGTCGAGGAGCTCGAAACCGATGCAACCTGCTTTTGGGTTGTTGCTCCAACACTAGATGACAAGAATGTGCCTTCGCCGTCAGCAGGACCGGCTTCCAAAGTGTCTTTGGATCCAACAGTTTCTCCTTTAGCAATGACGGTCGCTCCATCGCGTCGGCCATCCAAAACACCATCCACAGGTCCATCCGAGGAACCAACCATGTTCGATCCACCGACCACACCAGCGCCATCTCTACGGCCCACCAGGATTCCATCCGCTCCCCCATCGACCATTGTCACAACTGTACGTCCTTCTTTGGAGGGACCGGAACTGACGCTGCGGCCTTCCGCATTTCCATCTTCCACTCATCCCACGACGACCCCATCGGTGATGACAGAGGCACCATCTCGAATGCCATCAAAATCTCCATCGCAAGTGCCGTCAAAGGATGATGGCACCAAGAACCCATCCTCAAGTACACCGGCACCCGCTCTACGAGGGTCTTCCATGTCTCCGACAACTAACCCATCGAGAGTCCCAACACCATTGCCGACCCTCCCACCGTTTCTGTGGCAAACACCCTCTCCGTGGCCCACCAACATGCCATCCAGGAATCCCTCTCCATGGCCCACAGAAGCACCTCTCACGACGCCGTCATCCCTTCCATCCAAGTCTCCAATAACAAACCCGTCGAGAGTCCCAACACCTCTGCCGACCATCCCTCCTTCTCTGTGGCAACCACCCTCTCCGTGGCCCACCAATGTGCCATCCAGAAATCCCTCTTCATGGCCCACGAACGCACCTCTGACGACGCCATCGTCGCTTCCATCGCCGCGTCCGACCCAAGATCTCCTAGTGACTCCTTCGTTTGTTCCCCCTTCGACTAGTACTGTATGGACTGGAAGTCAAAACACTCTCAAGGCACAAGTGGAAGTGCACTGGAACGCTGATGCTTTCCCCAAAGAGTTTACGTTTGAAATTACCGACGAACAAGGCACGATTATCCTTCAAAACGAACGGACAGAGACAACGCAAGGCTCGCTCACGACTGACATTGAATCTGGTAGGACCTATTGCTTTCGGGGGATGGATGATTACGGCGATGGCATATGTTGTGATGAAGGAAATGGTTCCTACGAAGTCAAGGTCAATGGGAACCGGGTTCTGGAGGGCGGTGACTTTCGCTTCTCAACCGGTTATCATTGCTTCCAAGTGGACGAGAGGGGAAACACAAACCTCGTGGAACCTCCCGCAACCGAGCTCTGTGAACACAATGATCCGGACAATTTCAATATTTGCATCGAGATTGTGGATGTTTCCAAAGGTCTTTTGGAGAGTGGTAGTCTACTCCATAGTTTCTCCAAAGCCTTTCTCAACGCCAAGCAAACATGGGGCCGAGTTCTTACGGCGGATGATGGAACCAGTCACAATGTCTTGGGATTTAGTGTCGATGATATCTACATTGAAGCGGCCGCGGCGTCCATTGATGGGTCTGGTTCGAACAATTTGAACATTTTGGGATTTGCGGGACCGGGTCTGACCTGGACGGATCCACAGGGATTCATCAAAAGCTTTACGGGCTACCTGGCACTGGATACGGTAGATTTGTGGACCATGGTGAATGAAAACACATTGGGGAGTGTAGTGACGCACGAAATTGCACATGTCCTGGGCTTGGGAACCTTGTGGAAGGATAATGGTCTGTATGAGGAACTGGGAGAGTACACCGGCAGACACGCGAACGAGGCGTATCGGAACATTCTACAAACCAGTGGCGCACAAGGAGATGTCAGTCAGTGGACAGTTCCCATTGAAGAAGATGGAGAAAAGGGTACCATTTATGTTCATTGGGACGAAGGATGCTTGCGAAATGAAATCTTGACCGGTATGATCAATTCGGTCAATATCCTTTCCAACATTACTGTGGGTGGATTACATGATTTGGGGTTTGAAGTCAATTACGACTTGGCAGAAGCCTATACTATTCCCGACATTTCTGTCTGCATCGAGAGTAGACGACGGCGACTTGGGGGTTCTGGAAGCAAGCACAGACGCCGTCGTCGTCACTGGAGACAGCTCCATGGTGAGCCTGTGGATGACCTGGACCCACATCAAGTGGCTGTCGTTACACGGATTGGACACGAGTTTCTGGAGAAGAACAAGAACCGTCTGCCGAATGGTGTTTCGGATTTTGGGTCGAAACTTGTCGATGTCTTGTTTACCGACGACAAGGACAATATCTTTTCACTCTTTGTTCAAGATGAGGAGTCTGTGGATACGTCCATGGATGGCTTTTCGCGCTCCTGACGAACCGAGGCGGAGGGAGGCAACCTTAACAAATGGAGTAATCGATGTATGGCTTGTAGTGAAATCCTGTGTCCGCGATACCAACTTCCCATGTGGGATTGGACATCGAGAACAATCCATCCATGCAGTCCACACTGAAGAGATACGAGTATTGAGAAAGCATTGAGCAAAATGTCCGCAGTGCACCATTGCGGAGAAGCAAGTGAAATTGTAATGTCTGCTTCAGGTTGCAACATGACAAAGACATGTTGTAAAAACATCGCAAGGTCATTATTTACTGAAATTTATTTCATAGGAGTACGAGTATTTAAATTGACCTGGAGCAATACAGCCAATGTCATAAGTCAATGAGGTGCATACGCATCTACCAGCATGGACAAGATGAAAAGAAAACGAGAGGAATAACTCTCGATAGCAACTATCCAGATAGCAACGGTAGACTTTTCGAATCAACCGCACGACCAAAATAGTTACTCCCAAGCAGGATCGACTCCATCAGTCGCACTATAAGGTCAAGTCCCTTACTCACTGCAGCTTTCTTCCGACTGAGGCCTGCGGGACTCACGCACCCCCGCTGGGGGTACCAAAATAGTTCTCATCGCCCGAACGCAAACGCAAAACGCCAACGCCAACGGGTCAAGAACAGTGCACGGATTGTTCATCCAAGATCCAAGGTATCTTGTAAAGTGGGCAAAACGTATCGTGGTCTAGAGTCATGGCGATGATCTAAACAAACCAATCTAGGCGCTGGATGAACTTATAATCTACGGATTGTCCCGAAGTGTAATTGAGCACAACAACGTTCTAGGTAGAAAGCATTCTACAGCTTGTGGTCGGGAGCCTCATCAACTCGTAAAAGCTTCAAGTTGTCCTGTGTCATCTATTGTCTCGAGCTTACCTAGCTGTGACCGTGGACCTTGGGTGTAACCTTCTGCAGAGCTCCGGACCATGGCAAACCGAGCTGTCGTAGGCTTGGCGGCGCTGGGAGCAGTGTTTTATATGGGCAATGAAGCGCTCAAGGAGAGAGAATGCCAACAGGAAGCCAAAGAAGAAGAGCAACGGCAGATGGAGCGCACTGCGGAAATTGAGGAAATGCTGCTTCAGGAGGAGAAGCGAAAACAGCGTCAGGGGGTCAAGAAGAACCAGCGTGAAGGAGATTTCATGGACCATTTCGAGTTTAGCATGCAGCGGGAGGAAGGTTTGCGAGAATTGCTGATCGAATTGCTGCAGCAAATACGTCACAAAGCTCTGCAGCCAAGATCTTCTCTTGCGGGCAACCTGCGAGGACTACAACTTCCCGCATTAGGGAATGGATGTGAGAATACACCTGACGAAATTGCTTTCGCTGCGGCCCTGGCCCTTGGAGACAGTGTCATTCTTCGAGAGCTCTTTGCCCGCAAAATCATCAAGTCATCACCGGATTTGGTGCTGGCAACATTGAATCACTCATCCTTGGAACTCATTCGAACCCAGTTTTGCCACCGGTTCGAATCTGTCAAAGCTACAACAAGATCCGACTTGCCTGTTTCGAAATTGAACTCGGACATTGTTCATGAATTTGCGATGGTCATGAAATCCCTTCAAGAAGACCACACAAAGCCATTCTTGTTTGAGTTTGGAGGTACACCGCTTGTTGCGGCAGAAATTGAAGTTTTGGCTACAGAGATGGGTCTTTTCGTCTTCCCTACTGATTCATTTGGTGAAACCCATAGCATATTGAGAGACGGAACTGGTTTCACAAGGTACCACTTTGACCGTCGACTCAGGCGAAGGAGTTCCACGTCGAGTCGATATGTGAACAACTTTCCGGCCGCTTCTCTTGATTTTGATGTGCCTTTTGGATGTCAAGGAAGTACCTCCATCATGCATGATAGAGGTGGCATCGACATCATCTATGATAGAGGTAGCATCGAAATCGCACGTGGCAAAGTCTTCCGTCCCAAACCTCCGTGCAGAAACAATATGAACGCTTACTTGCAGCTAATAATTGCGTTCACCTTCTCGCAATACGTCGAAGTAGCCATGCGCCGCCTCGAAGCCTTGGGACGAGGTATGTCTGCGTCGGAGCGTATTTCCGTGGAATTTATTGCTGTTGCAAGCGGCGGCGGCATTCAGGCACTCAAGTTCATCCGTAACGAATACTTGGAGATGATGGAAAATAACAAGGAGAAACTCGAAACGAGCCTCACCCAGCGTCTTCAACAGTGCGTACCCGCTCCATCAGTCGACAGCAAAGCACGCCATCGCCTGTCTGATACGGCAGACGATGTCGCACAGAAAGAGAAAGAGGTTAAAAAGTTTGTTAAGGATTATGTCCGATTATTGGACCTCAGCTACTGCGTGGTTCCCACTTCAAAAGGGAAACATCCTTCTCGTTGCGTCCCTCAGTCGACAGTCGAAAGTGAAGCCCGGAAGGAAATCTTTGAGACCCAGCCGATGCCACGAAAGAACCTGCAGCGTTCCATTGAGCTGGATGAACGATCGCGGCTTGTACGATCTCGCAAAATTGTGGCGCCACCGCTTTCAACTGTGGTATTTTGCTTTTTGATTCTTTGCAGCGCCTGCTACTGGCTTTGGTACGCGAGCTGGTGTAGTTTCTTTCAACGGAATTATCGTGAAAATGATCTCATGAGTTTATTGGTCCATACCATGTGCCTTCTCATGGCGTTGTGGACCGTTGATAGTGCTCTTGGATCGTTGGAGTTTCCGCTGCACGTGAGAAAGCAAATTGGTGTCTCCGAGATATCACGTTTTCACCGAAAATGGATCACTATTAACAACCTTTCGGAGCTTTTGAACCGCCAATGGCGACTGATGCTTGGCCGAAGAACTCCCTTTGAAGAAGAGATGAACCGACTAACCTGTAAGTGCCGATTGCAGCATCGCCAATGGGTCGCCCGTAGTGCAACAATGGACTTCTACGAGGCTCTCGGTCGCAAGAGCATCACTGGGCCCGAACTTCGGGCCTTGCTTATGGCTTTTGCCACGGAGACAAGCGAAACCATCAAAGTTACTCTCCCTGGAACTGTAGAGGAAGCGAAAGAATTCACTAGACTGGAAGTCGTCAACGAGACTCGCAATAAGGCACCAAAGCGTGGCAAGAATGATGCCTTCTGTATCGAGATGCTTGCACATGTTACGCAAGAGGTGACGAGTACCCTCGACAAATTCCCCGTCGGTCAGAGAGTTGTGGTGGAATCTAGCCCGATCACAAGTGTTTTATCTCAGGTGACAATGTTAGTACATCATCAACGGCTTGGGACAGTTGTCGCTTCCTATCTGGGAGTCGTAGCCGTCTTGATGGATGGTGAGAATCGTCCAGTGCAGCTCCCTGACACTTGCTGTCACCCTTTCGAAGAAGACCACAGGGACTATGACGAAGAATTTCCCAAGGGTTCACGAGTTGTAGTGGACTGGGATATGGCTGGAGAAACTTGGTCAACGGGACCCCCTTCCGAATCTCATGAAGTCATAGCAACATATCGCAGCAGATACGCCTCTGTCATGTCATCCTACCCAGGATTGATTATGGTTCAAGTCGATGGAGAGATGCACAGAGTCCTTGTTCGATCCCATGCATGTACTCTTATGCGTGAAGAAGTCTCGACAGATGGACCGCACCGAAGCATCACACAGGACTTCTTTGGTGGAAGGGAGGTCGAATTTTATGCGTGTGCTCTTATGCTAGAAGTCTCGACAGAACAGAACTTTGCTGTTGGGAGAAAGGTCGTCGTTGAGATTGACAATGGTACACGTACTGGAGATAGGAAAGCGATTGGTTGGGTAATCGCGTGCTTTGCAGGTGTTGTCGTCGTCCGGCTGGAGCGAGATGGCACCAAGGTAGATGTACCAGTCCAGAACTGTAGCCTGTACGACGACGAAGACGCAATCACGATCGATGGAATCGAGGATGAGAACCTCGAAGATGTGTCCGAGGACTTGCAGCCAGCGTTTGTGCCCGCCGAAACAGTAGAGGAAGCTTTGAGAAAGGGCGGTTGGGTTCTAAAGCGTCAGAAAAAACATCTTGTGTATGAATGCTCGAAGAAGTCTGCTTCTGGTTCCACCGGCGGTAAAACTTTTGTCATGGCTTCGACACCGAGCGACCAGAGAGCTCACAAGAACAGTCTCGCGCTCCTCAACCGGTTGAATAAAGACCAACACAACGCTAGCGGATCTGCTTCTGAGAGTAATATGGAAATTGGCCGACGTTGTGAGCGGTGTCAGGTGTTCAAGACCGAAGCAGAGTTCTCCAGATCTCAGTTGGAAGAAGCCTTCCAGCAAATGCAAGGAATGCATCACCAGTCAACCATCACACACAATCGAAAGCTAGCGAGGGCTAATGTTCTTTCCAAACAGCGCTTCTTTGCTGAATGCCGAATCTCACGCACGCTGGGCCGTGGAACAGCAGCATGCAAGTTCAGGTTTATTTGTACATAGAGATGGAGGAACGGAAGAGACTTATTAATTTATATGGATCGTGCAGACGTTGCCTGTCATCAGAAGCTGAGAGGAGTCGACCTGCCTGACATTTTCCCATTCCGGTGTCCCGAAACTGCCATGCCCTGTGATTGTGATGTTGACTGCGAACAAAACTCGCCGGCAATGCCGATGGCTCCAATACCTTAAACCGGTCTTCACCATAGAATCCACGGCAAATTCCTGTGCGACATCAACTTATTCCAGAGGGTTGTTCCGCGCACAATTTCCGCATGATGCTAATACGCAGCTGCTCCTGATTCGTTCCCTGGAGGAAGTTCTTCCGTTGCTCTGTTTCTCAACTGGAAAATGGTGGCATATTTGTTTGCTGTTGTTATCGTCATAACGATCTGGATTCTGGATGGAGGAAATATTCTGGAGTTCCGCACATTTTTGCTTAGTTCGATTCGGTGAAGGCAGGGTGAAGGTCTTGTGGCGCTATCAAGTCAATGGTTTTGGCAGATCGGCAGATCGCTGCATGTCGTCGGTAGATCACACATAGATCCAAACCAACGGCGCTTGGGCGGACGACCCTCTACCACTCCATCGATTTGTGGCTTTTCTTCGAAGTAAGAATAATGTACTCCAACGGTCAAGCACGTGGGAAACTTGGCAAACTCATTTTTCAGAAGCTGTTTACACTGGTCTTCAGTTTAGCTTTGAATCGTCGGCGAGACTCAGCTTCTGCTCAGCATTTTCACGTCGACAGTGACCACTTGGTGCTTCGAGTCGCTAAAGAGTTCGTCGGTACGCTAAAGAAGATACTCTGGGTGCATTGCATAGTTTGGGGTTTGAAGTCAATTACAACTTGGCAGAAGACTGTACCATTCTCAACATTTCTGTCTGCGAGAGTAGACGACGGCGACCTTGGTGGTTCTGGAAGCAAGCGCGGACGCCGTCGTCGTCACTGGGGACAGCTCCACGGTGAGCCTGTGGACGACTTGGACCCACATCAAGTGGCTGTCGTTACACAGATTGGACATGAGTTTCTGGAGAAGAAAAAGAACCGGTTGCCGAATAATGTTTCGGATTATGGGTCGAAACTTGTCGATGTCTTGTTTACCGACGACAAGGGCCATATCTTTTCACTCTTTGTCCAAGATGAGAGTCTGGGGAAACGCCCATGGATGGTTTTTTGCGTTCCTGACGAACCGAGAAGGGGTAATGTGATGGGAGGCAAGCTTAACAAATGGAGTAAGCTTTTAGTGAAAATCCTGTGTCCGCGATACCAACTTCTCATGAGGGAGTGGACATCAAGAAAAATCCATCCATGCAGTCCAGACTTGTGAATTAGGAGTATTGAGAAAGCGTTGAGCAGACACATAGCATCAGGGCAGTCTGGGTGAGATGAAAAGGAACGGGAATACGAGAGGAACCACACAGCAAATCCTTCAACTCCACGATAGCAAATACACATAGCAAGGGTAGATTCTTCGAAAAGAACCCCGATCTTTTTCGCGCGACCGAAATAGCCACGACCGCGACAAAGCGACGTCGGCACGAGAGAGCTTTCTCTTTCATTCCCTGCACAGGCCAACATCCAAAATCAATCATGACAAAACCAAAAGGCAACGAGCGAAGAGCGAAACAAAGCTCATAAAACCCAAACACCAAGAATCAATACACCAAATCAAACTGAAACAAGAGAAGATCAAAAGCATGTCCATCTTTAATTTTTTGAAAGGATCCAAAAGCAGCAACAAGACACGTCCGGCTGGACCGGCAGCGGAAGCGGAGCAGGGATTGTCCAACCAAGTGGCCCTCGGTGCGGGATGTTATTGGGGAACGGAGAAATACGTGACCAAGAATTTTCAAGAGAAGTTTCCTGGAAGTATTAAAAGTGCCAAGGTCGGCTTCATGAGTCCATTCGATAGCCCGTCGATGAAAAACCCATCCTATCAGCAAGTGTGTACAGGACAATCTGGCCATGTCGAAGTCCTTATGGTTGAGTTGAATGAACCCGAGAAACACTTTGAAGAATTGACTCGATTCTTTTTCCAGTTTCATGATCCTACAACCAAAAATCGTCAAGGCAATGATGTCGGCTTTCAATATGCCAGTTTTGTCTTTTGTGGGGACGAAGAACAAAGCAAAATTGCTCAACGGGTTCGGGATGAAGTTCAAGGTTTGATTGATGCAGGGGCCTTGCGTGTCTATGCGAGCAATAGCGTCACCACCTTGGTCACACCTCTCAAAAAATTCACAGCGGCTCATGCTGCCCATCAGCGCTATTTGGAAAAGCATCCCAATGGGTACTGCAACCACCGAATGCGATTCAAGCAATGGCCGGAACTTGTCAACCAAGTGAAATCAACCACAGAGGAAGACGCCCCAGCTCAAGAATCAACCGAAACATCCTAGAATGAAATTTCGTCAATAGTGATAGCTTGAAATAATGGATCGTATATAGTACTGTCGCATATGTCTTTACGAGTACCTAACCTCCATTTGATCACTGGCCAGAAGAACGTACTTGTGTTCGTCAACTAGGAGTATGGTGTTGCGAGTCCTCTGTCGCAGACGGCAAATCTGGGAGCCAATAGTCCGAGGATACCTCTCGGTCTGACGAGAGGGAATGCGATTTCGTCCATCAACGCCATTCCAAGAAAACATTCCATGAATGAATAGACGCTGTTGTTACTCGGGGATGTCCTAGGATAGCTCACGGTCTGATCCGAGGACCGACTGGTTGAGATTTCGTCCATCAACGCCATTCCCAAAGAAAACATTCCATGAATGAAAAGATATTGTTGTCGTTAAACCGCACGACTGGACCATCCAGTTGGTCGAGTAGGAGAAGGGACCATTCCGTTGCCAAAGGAACATCGAGCGGGACACACCATCACGGCAGGAAAGAGTGTTTCAAGGGTATCGACTCTCCACAAACCCAGGGAACATTCGTACCACACTTAATGAAACACTTCGACGGGATGGTAAAAGTCTTCGGTCATGACACTGCCAAAGTAATTGTCCACTTGATCGGCTCCTTGATGGAAGGTATCCACGTCTTCGGAAATGATGCGCAACCGTAGGGGAAAGACGAGTTTGCTGACAATCAACACATTGGCCTTGGCCGAAACCGTCACCGTCTTGGGCGAGGCCAGAATGGTAATGCGAGAGAGTCCATCTTGCAATCGTCCTCGACCTCGTTGGAGACGGGCAAAGCTTGCTCTTGATGCCGACAAGGCCGAGACGCGCAAATGCAATTGAACCAGAGGATCGACAGTCGAGGAGGAGGACGAGGAGGAGGAGGCATTTGGATGGACGGCATAAACTTCCATATCAATGACACCATCGACTTGACGTACGACACGGACCAGTTTGGCCCCTACAGAAGCCTTGGTAACGTTTCCTCCTCCCTGTTGTGAATGGTGAGGATCCAGGTCCAAGGTAATCTTGTCTTGAGCCAGGGTTCCTTCGAGACACTGCTGCTCGGTGTTGAGAAACCTGGCCGTTTGACTTGCCAGGGTTGTGGACGTGTTGGTGTGGATCTTTGTGGTCGTGTGCATTGTTTTCTTGTTGTGCTGGTCTTGTTGTTGTTGTTGTTGTGGTTGGGGGCTTGTTGTTTTCTTCCATCGAGTCGCCGGGAGTGTGGTACCGGTCGAGGCATGGATCCATTGTTCCGTGGCGGGATGTTGCAACAACCCTGTCGTGGCCTGGACACAGGTTTGGCGTGGAATGCGGACATCTTGGACTTGTTGACGAACGGCATTCCATCCCAATCCATACAACCGGGCATAGGCCCATCGACAGGTACGACACGTCCCATGAGTGTGCGTAAAATTGAATTTGGTCCCAAACGGTTGTGGGGATTGGTACCGCCAGGCATGGTAAGACTCGTACAGGGTTTGATTGGACGCGACTTGTTCCAAATACTCCATCAAGGCTTGTGTCGTGGCAAAGTCGTCCACGAGAATGAGGGAATGGGGCGGGGCATGGTCGCGAACATTGGGCGCTCCATAATAGACGGGGACAGTGCCCGCCATGAAAGCACCCCAGAGTTTTTCGGTAATGTAATCCGTGGCGCATTGATTTTCAAAGGCCAAGGCAAACAAGTACTTGTTCAATATACTCTGCTTATCCGACACGTCGGCCCCGGCCGGTAATTCGGCATTGTGTTCACAGGACGAGACGGATTCAATGCGAACGACACGATCGTCCTTCTTGGACGACGACAAGGCCTTGAGTTCCCGCACCAATTGTTCGCGACGATTGGAACTCACACAATTGCGTGCGACAAAGACGGCACCCCGAATGGCCTTGGTAAAATCGACGGGTGTGGAATCCAAAATGGGATAATCCGTGTGCGAAAAGTAGGGAATGGGAATTTCCGATTGCAAGGACGTGGTGGAATAAAATTGATGTTGTTTCCAGGCCATGGGATCGACCTTGAGTTCGGGATAATACACGGGACCTTCCATGGACATGATAATTTTCCAATTCGTCCCTTCAATGTACCGATACGACGTCAAGGCCATGGTGCCACGACTCAAACACGGCACGTCACAATCCTTTTGTAGTTTGGCGGGTTTGGAAAAGGGTCGAACATGATCAAAGCGAGTAACAATCGGAGGCATCAGTTCCAGGCCCGACGTCGCCGTGGGAATCCGAGGAAACAATCGGCCCGTCACGGGTTCCGGACACAATTGCTCAAACAGCACGGCTTGTTGGGGCGGAATGGTTTGATCACACACAATGCGAGCCGTGTGGGGCAGTGGATTGTAATAATAATAGGGTCCCTGGTAATTGTGGTTTTGGTCCTGGGAGGAGGAGGACGACGACAATGGTTCCCCCTTGGTGGTGGTGGTGGTGCCCTGCAAGGATGCTTTTGGTTTGGGAGGACGACACGAGTCAATGGGATTGGTGGAATAATAAAAATACGACGACGAATCATCCGTGCGATTGTTGGTACGGTCCGTGGCAGTTGGGTTGGAATAGGGGACACGGCGGCAGGAAACGAGGCTTGTGGACGACGACGACGACGACGACGACGACGATGACTGCGGTGGTGCTTGTGCTTGTTCTTTGGCGGTAGGGTACAAGGTATTGATGCGTCGTTCCAAGTCGACCAAGGTTTGCAGATAGGCTTGGTCGGCCACTTCTCCGGGAACACCTTCGACCAACGAGTCGGGCCAATAGGGTGACGACGACGACGATCCAAACAGCCAGGATGTCCAGTATGACCATCCATGAGACGACGACAAGGATTCATCCACCAAGGACGATGACGATGCATGAATAATGGGTGACGTGTCTTGCGGCAGGGACTCGACCGTCGGTGGTGCCGTGGGAGGAGGATTATGGTGGCTGGTATTGCCCGTGGTACCCGTCCCCAGGCGAACCTTGATTTTGGGCGTTTGACCATGGCGAACTCGGACAATGGGCAAGGGCCGAAGTGCTTGTGCTGGTTGTTGTTGTTGGTTTTCGACTTGTTGTTGTTGATTTTCGAGTTGTTGTTGGTGTTCGAGTTGTTCTTGTTGCTGTTGTGGAGTCAAAAACATCGGAGTTCGATTCGAGTGAACGTGGTGGATCGGAAGCACCGAATCCTCGTGTCTTTGGTAGCGAACGGTGGAGTAGTAATGGCGGGGAGCGGCATTCCATACCACCACAAACGCAATACAGGTTCCCACACACAAGAAGGAGACAAAGACCCAATACAAGAGGGGATCGTGTGGATTGCAGCCACACAGAAGACACTCGTCGTCTCCAGGACGACGACGAGGACGACGAGGACGCCGACCACGACGACGACCTACCGGAGGAGGAGGACGGTGGTGCTGCTGCGTGTGATTGGGATGGTGAGACACGGCCGCCGCCAACGAGTGTGGCAAAGGTCCCGACGACACGGGAGGTTGTTCGTGACGTCGCGACGGACGGATTCGTGGTTCTCCTTCTCCATCGGAGGAAAGATAGTGGTGGTACTCGTCGAACTCGGAGTAGTAGTAGTTGTTGGACGACGACCTTACCGCATTGCTTCGCATCGAAACCGCCATGGTGTCATGACGACGAACACAACAGTAGTGTGGACTTGTGTCCTCTTTTTTTTTTTTTACTATTTTACGGTCTATAACAAATGGACTCCTAAGCGGTGGGTACGCAAAGGAGGGGTGTTTCGTCCGTGACACTGAGGAACTGTGCCAGAGGTGCGGGGGAGTAGATGGGAGTGACCGGAGCAAAACATGGTGTAGCCAGATTTTGCAACTGAGTGGTTCTCGTTTTTCGTGTTGTTTGGTGTTGTCGTATTGCGGCGATGTTGGTATTGGCATGAGTTGCCAGTGCCGAAACGATTGCATGGCCAAGGGAGGCTTTTGCATAGTGCCCGATTGAGTAGATATGGGCTTCTGGGTAAGAGAATTTTTTTGTTTTGCTGTTGGCGGCGGTAAAGAGGTTGCTTGGTGCGTCTGACGCTTCTTGAAAGAGTCTGTATGCCGCAGGATGTGCTTTGCTTCGTCTTTCGTCTTTGCCGAAGAAGGCGTTGGTCCAAGGTGGTGGTTGTGTCGTTGAGAACAAATGTGGTTGAGAAATTGATGGAAAAAGGAGACGGTCGGCGAAAGAACCAAGCGCTCCAAGATGGTCTACCGTAAAAGGTAGAAGGTATATGCCATTGTGGAGAAGGTGTTTTGATGTCTCGGGGTCTCGGCAAAACTTGGCCCTTGCCGCTTCTTGATGCGTCCTAGATGCCAAAGTGGCGAGTGTGTTGTGGTCGGACGGGTCAAGAATGGTTTGGGGTTGCTGGGGAGGTGGGATAGTAATGTCAATCGCGACGTATTGAAACGGTGAGTTTTTGTGCGGCTTGGACAGGAGCATACCGACGTCGGCTGGTCTAATGTTTCTTTGGTGTTGTGGTGTCAAACCTGGGGGTTCGATGTGGACATCATGGGGAGTGTCGACGGCTTCGGCTGCGGGAGCGATTTGGCGGAGAATGTCGTAGAGTGTGTCTCTGATGGCATTTGAAAGAGGTGTTTTGGAAGCAGAGGTGCAGGAGTACAGATGGTCACCCATTGGGTCGATCTCTTTTGTGGCTGAGCAGCGACATCGTTGGGGCCAGGATTGTGTGGGGTCTCGGACGAACAAAGGCAATCTTAATTTCCGTTTGATGGCGGTTCGGAAGACACTGTTTGGGAAACGGAATTTGGTTGCGGTGAGTGGAAGAGAGAGAGCCATACTCGTTAGGGGCGAAAGTAAGCCGGGCAAAAAGATTCGCTGCTTTGGGTCGGTCTCTGTGAATAGTTTTGGGATTGTGTGTTCTTGCACAGTGTGGTTCAAAAGGCGATTGTGTGTTGTGTGATCATACCTCGTTGGTACGTATAAGCTCTCTTCTGCGTATTCGTTTGCAAAAAGTGACAGAGTCTTACGGAAGGTTGTCATGTATTCGTTGGTACTTTCTTTCCAGTTCGACAGTTCTCGTTGGTGAACGAGTGGGATTGGAGTGTCGGTTGATGTGAGGTAGTTGGCCGCTTTGTTGTCATCAAAGTACCATTGGTTACAGGTATGTTTGGTTAGTAGGTCGAAAAGGGGGACCAATTGTGTTGTCGCTTCGTTCTCTAACAAAATCTTTCTTGCTTCGGTTCGGCTGACATTGTTGAACATGTTTGCCAGGTCTAGCATGACGAGAGCCCGGCTTGGAGATGTTGTTGGCTGGTTGTTTTCGGTTGTGTTGTTTTCTGTTGTGTTGTTTTCCAGATCGTTTTCCAGATCATGAGTCTTGTCAATGTATTGTTTAACCGCCATTGCGGTTGTTTGGGCCACAAAATCAACCCCCCCCGGGGACTTGTATCCCGTATTGGCCTCCTTTCAAGAGGAGGGGGCGAATGTCGTCGGTGAGATGCACCAGAGCGGCTTTGGCCGCTACTCTTCGTATGGCTGTGCCGATGCCGATCGGTCGCAGTCTTTCCAGGTTTGCCATGTCCTTGTGTAAGGCAAGGAAATAATTGCTTGCGAGGATTTGTTGTACAGAGGTTGGTATTTGTCCTGTCACCACGAGTTGGATCAGGGCTTTTATGTTGTGAAAGTATGGCCGTGTTGCGTCGGGTGCGCTTGTTGTTTTGTATGTTGCCATAGACACGAGGATGTCTGTGCACGTGGCGAACGGTCCTGAGGCCGTGCCCGGTTTCATTTGTCGGAGTGCTGACTCAAACTGTTTATCTTGTAGTTTCAGGTATTGTGCTGCCGGTGGAGGCATATTTGTGTGACCGTGCGCTCTTGTCGCCGGCGGTGGCTGTCGTCTTTCAGGGAAGAGTTGTTTTTGGCATCTGTCGATTCGTGCCGTTGTCAAGGTTGCAGGTGGTGTGTTGGTTGTGAGTCTTTTCACTGCTGCTCGGTAGTTGCCTAAGTCTGCCAGTTGTTGCGCGGAGGCTAGCCGCCATGAAGGCAATGGGTCAGTCGGCTGATGTTGTTGTTTGTTTTTTTGGTTTTGTCGCTTCTTTTTGTTGTTTGTTGTTCTTGTGTTTGGCAAAGGTGTTGGGTTCCATATCATGTTATGGAGTTCCTCAATCCTGCCCGCTTTCAGCAGCGAAAGTCTTGCTCTGAACGCGTTCGAATGGGTGAGGTGCACTGTGCCCTGTATAGGTGCAAGGAGCAACGGCTCTAGGAGGATGAGCAGTTTCCAGAATGGGGTGGCGTCGACGTCATAGGCGGGTGGCCGTTCGTCTTTCAGAATG
This sequence comes from Epithemia pelagica, assembly GCA_946965045.2. Lineage (NCBI taxonomy): Eukaryota > Bacillariophyta > Bacillariophyceae > Surirellales > Surirellaceae > Epithemia > Epithemia pelagica. Next base: position 2,733,771 of record OX337234.1, on the reverse strand, counting down.
GTTGGCGCAAGCGGCGATGTGGCTTCAAGTATCCAATTGGTCACGTTGTTGTAGGTGGCATAAAATTCAGCCCTGAGCGGTGGCTTAAGCTTGTGCCAGAGGCTCCGACGGAAGGGCGGTGGGGATATTTGTAGTTTGTGGATGTAAGCTAGGCTGTTTTTCCAGTTTGCCGTTGTTTCTGGTGTAGAATGTCGGTAGGTTTGTAGGACTAAGTCGATGTTCGTCTTTGACCTACTATGTTTTTTTGTTACGTGTTTTCTAAGGTGGCCTTCGGTGGCGAAGATGGCAGTGGGAGTGTCGCATGTCGGACATGGATGGAGGCCGTATTGGGTGCATAGGGTTGGGGTGAGGTAATCCGATGGATGGGTTTCATTGTGTTCGGTGATGAGGTGTTGTTTGAGTGATGCTTGGGGGTTGGTTGTCAATGGGGGCACTTTCCACGGGCAATCTGGCACGGGACAGTGTTTGGGTGGTTTTGTGGTTGGATTACTCATGTGGCCCTTTGGCCCTATCTTCATGCGGGACCACATGGCCGGTGCGCGAGTCGGCGATGTTGGGGTTGCCAGACTGTACCAAAGTCTGCGCAAACCTCCAAGCATCTTGCGCGTCTGTGTCATTCGTAAATGACTTTGTTCTTTCTAAAAATTGTCGCATTTCTTCGATGCGGGAAGGGTTGTTGTGTGCAACGTACTTGAAAATGAGTTCGATTTCTTGCATGGTCGTTGCAGAGAATTCGTTGTCGCCCTCTCCTGGGTCTAGGTTGTCGTCGCTACCGATGAGTGCCCGCGAGTGGTCGTCTGATTCTTCAGTGTCCATCAGGTCGTCGTTGTTTTGTTCGTCTTCGGTTTGTTCCGCTAGTGCGGCGAATTGGTTCCGTTTGGCCGGAGGTTTCGAGTCGTCGTTTTGGGAAGTTCGGTCCGCGAAGTGGTTTTGGTTTGTTTGGGCTGCCACTGGTGTCCAATCGGTTCCGTCGTCGTAGGGGTCGCTTGCTTCTTCGTCGGTTGGTTGCATAGCGGAGGCGCTACGTTTGTTGGTCGGTGGGCTATTGGGATTCTTTGGTTTGGTTGTTGGTGTTGTGAGAACGTCGGCGTCAGCCTCATCCGTGTTGTCTTCCAAGTTGTTGTGTTTTCGGCGTAGCAGCCGGTTCGTGAAGGCCAGGAGTTTGTTTGTGTGACTTGATGAGGAAGGAGTTGTCGGGTCTTGGTTGGTGGTTTGTTGTCTCGGAGGTGTCGCTGCTACTGCTGCCAGGGTGGGGAGCAAGATGTTTTCCGGGAAGTCGGGGTGTTGTCTAATCGTGTTGGTGGTGAGCAAATGAGTATCAGGCGTCTTCCGCAAATATAGCGTGTAATACTGCGTGTCTGGGTCTTCATTGTTGAATTCGGGAAAGACGGCCACGAATTCACGTAGGTGTCGTAGTCGCTTCCAGTCGCCGTCGGTGGCTTCTGGGTTTATCGGTTTCAGTTTGATCCGAACGCAGGCCCCGAAAAATTGGTCGATATCCTTCAGTGCTTCCAATGTTGCCGTCCGATTGGCTTGGCTTGTTGGCATAGGGATGATTTGGATGTTGTTGTGGTTCCACTTGAGTTCGGTGTTTCGATTTGCTGCCTGATAGGCGTTGTAGCTTCGAAGCAGGGCGTCGAAGTTGTTTCGCAACGAAGCCGTGATGTAAATGGCCGGGACTTGGCCACGTTGTTTGTTTTTCAGTTCCCCGCTGAACGTTCCTGTGCGGCATCCCACGTGGTTGAAGAAATCCAGATAGTTCAGTTTGCGCGGTAGATGGGGGGTTAGGGTGTTCTGGATGTCGCCTGTCAGATCCAGGGCCGCCCGTCGATGTTTGATTGTTTGAGCTGGCACACCGACGACAATGCCGAAGGTGTCGCTCGTCCTGTTGTTGCATGCAGGTTGGTACACGTTGATTTGGTCCCAACGGGGGTTAATCGTAGGATTGGATTGTTTGGTGCCTGGCCGGAGAACGGTTTGTGAGTCGAACTCGTCGTACACAAAATCGTCGTTGTGGTGTTTGTGCCACATTTGGAGAACGAAACGTAGGCCTTGCTCGGTAAAGATCTCGGTGTCAAAGACGTCGTTTGCTGGAGCCGGAGAAAGGGTGACATGGAAGGTGGAGGTGTGTCCGCTTCCTTTGGTGGATCTCGTCTGGTTGTCCGACCTGAATTGGCGTGATCCAGATTGCTTGGTCTCGAGAAAGTCCACGGAGTGGACCTGGAGCCACATGGGCTCTTCCCGTTTGCTATGATGGAAAAAGACTTCGTTGAGATGCGTCTTTATGGCTTGTTCCGTAAGTCTAGGAAGGGTAGACTCAATTTGGGGGTTTTGGTGGTGGTTCACCGCCACATGGAGGTGAATCAGCGTCTTTGGTTCCGACGACGGGGGACGTTTTGTTCCGGTTTTGGGTTGGAGGTATGGATTCTTGGCTGTTGGAGTGCCTGCTTCGCTGTTGGATCCTGGTTCGTTGTTGACGGTGGTGGTGGTATCGTCGTGGTTGGTTTTGTTCTTTGTTGTTGGCTGAGTCTCCTCTTCCGTGTGTCCGTACGTGTTTTGTTCGTTTCCGTCTTGGTTGTTGTTGGTGTTAGTTTTCTCCGTGGTTTTGTCGTTGTTGTTGTTGGTGTTGTTTTTGGTGTTTTTCTCGTTGGTGTCGTGGGTGGTGACTGTTGTTTTCTCGGTGTGGATGTCGGTGGTGGGTTCTTCGGTGGTTTTTTTGTTTGTTTTTTTGTTCTCTTTGTTGATGTTGCGGCGGTCGGGGGTGACGGCGGTGGTGCTGTGCTGTTTGGTGTCTACGAGGGGGAGCGGACTGAGGGCGGTCAAGTTGCTTTTGGAGCGGGTCTGGCGGCGGCCGGAGGAGGGCTTCGAATGGACTTGCATCTTCGGGTGTTGGTGGTAGTTTGGCTGGTCGGTTGGTGCTTCGGCTGAGAGCTTGGGGTGAAAAACTCGGTTTTCACTGGTTTTGTGGCCGAGTCCTTTTGGTTGGTTTGTTGGCCGGGTCATTTGTAACTGAGCAATGACTCGTTGAAGGGCTTGATCTAGTTGACCGGTCATTCTTGTCGGTGGTGGGCAGATGGGTGGGCAGATGGAGGGCTTGGTGTTTGGTGTCTTGCTGGCCATGTCGTCGATTTGTTTGGCGGTGGCCCTGGTTGTTGTTTCTTGGTTCGTCGTTGGTGGCGGGTGTGTGCCTGAGCGGGGGAGTGAAACGTTGACGGTGGAGTTGTCGACGTGCATTTGTTCTTTAATGTTGGTTTCGTGTCGATGGCCTGTTGTTGTTGATCGGCTGTCTGGTAGGGTCATTTGTGGGCTTGTCTTGGTCATTCTCTTGTTTGGTTTGCTGCATCGGTGGCTGCGTGGGGGATTGGGGCCCTTACTCCGTAGCACGTTTGGCGAGTCGGGGTATCCGTTGGGTTCTGTGTTTTTGGCTTTTTTCGGGCTCTGGGGTTTACCATGGTGACGGGTTGAAAGGGGTGAGGGCTGCCGTTGTTTGCTTTGTTTGTTTTTTCGAAGACCATGGAGAGATTCCATGGTCCATGTTGTGGCCGCCGTGCGTTGTATGTGTTTCCAACCGATGGGCGGGGGTGGATCGGCGTTCGGTTGGCAGTTGGGTCGTGGTTTGGCCATGGGAATCATGTTCTCAGCCGGAATGGCCCATGGCGGGTCCGCGTCGCGCCCCATCGGCGGCGTGCCCTTGTCTGGCGGATACAGTTTGTTTTAAGGGATCGACTTGCGGCTCGCTTCGTTGGTATCGTCCCTGATGTTGTTCACTTCACAGTTTGGCTCTCTTTTTTTTTTTTTTTTTTTTTTTTTTCTTGGTCAACACCCACGACCAGAAAAAAATGAGATAGGATGCTTTGCCAAATAATACCTCGCGTGTTGACTCAAATATCATCATTCATTCTACGTTTCAAAGTTCTCTGGAAAGACTAGGTAGTATCATTGGGGGCGAAGAAAGCCCCCAGAGACAATACATCGTAGCTAACTTAGCTCGAAAGATAGCCTCCAAGGATATAGTTGGAGGAGTAGTTGGGTCCGAACGAACGGATGGGACCACGGCTCGGGGAAGCAATCCTCTACGAAACGTTGTTTGGTCATCCGACAAAGGCTAGCGCAAGTCTTCCAGGAGCGAAAAATTGCGAGACCAAAGGATGAAGTATAGGTCCCACGAGTTTCGACGGTATACAAGAAGCAGTCGAGTTTCTCCGACTATAGAGGAGTGGTGTCCTGTTCCAACACATCATGGTTGTGAGCTGCAGGGGCCTTCCTGCCACCTTTGGTGGTGGCTGTTGGGATTTGTCATGGCGGTTCTGCTGCTGCTGTTTTGCGTCTCTTGTTGGGATGTGCCTGTCGATTGTCGGAGCAGTCACCATCCGTTCCACTGTCCAAGGCATACCCATCCAGCCCCACGTCGCATGACGCGGAGCACATTTCATCCGGCGTGGGCCGACGCCACCAAGATACCGGACGGTGCAACCACGACTATACTACAAGGAAGCAAAAAATTCCCGCCACGGGATGGAGTGGACACTCGTGGCGTCGAGACATGGATGGACATGGACCGTGCACAACTTTTTGGTTTGTCCGACAAAGGTTTGAAAGGCTTGCGTCGTTCGACTTGAGTTAAACATGGACAATGCTTCCAGTGGGTCGGTATTGTGAAACAAGTGGGCCATTTGCTGTTCCATGTGCAAGGATTGTTGGAGTAGTCCTTGGGCCTCGGCCCATGTGGGACAGGAAAAGGGAAGAATCCCAGAGAGTTTGATTTCGTTCAACCTGGTAAAAGTGTCGTGCTTTCAAGGCCACCTCGTGTCGCTTCCGTCCCTGAATATCCAACAAGCCTCGTTGGGCAGCTCCCGTGACGATGAAATCATAGACAATTTCCTCCATTTCGTGGTCCGTACGAGCATTCACTCGCGTTTCGGGGAGGTTGTCCTTGGCACGGCTTTTTTGACAGGCGTAATGCGTGTCCGGTAGGAGGCGACAAAGCAAGGTGGACACCATGCTTTTTTCAATCATCCTGCCTTGGCCACTGTCGTCGCCATGGTCATTGTGCATATTCAAAACGTGCAACTTGTGTTCCTCCGCCGAAAAGTAGTGTGCCAAGTTGCGCAGTACGGCGCTCGTCGGATAAAAGTCCAAAACTTGTTTCTGGCGGTCCGGATTCAGCATGGCCGGGTACAAGGAGATGAGTGGTTTTCCATTTTGTGGCCGACCGGGCCACTTGTTGCGTCGAGGATGTGAGGGCACCCATCGATTTTGATGGTTGACACTACTCACGAGCCAATCATAGTAGCGACGATACGTGACAATGACATGAATGTCGTACAGGGGTTCCAAGGTTGCCTTGATAGAGATCCAGTCCGCATGCGTGGGTTGCGATAATCCCTGATAATGAATCCAGCGAAAGCCAATAGCCTCATTGGACAAAATCACATGACGCTTCCCTTGCTCAGACCATGATTTCAGTAGGTCCAAACGCTGCTTCCAACAGGGCACTTGGACAAGAGACTGATACAAGCGCAGTTGTCGCTCTTTCGAGGATGTCACATTCGTATCGGGTGGTGAGGCAAGAACCTCGAATCGTACCTGTGCGAGCTGTTTCTGGCAAGTTTGGTCAAAAAAGTACCTCTGTTGATTATTTTGCACAAAGACTCCACTGCTGTATTGATACCCATCCCTATTCAATTCCGGTTGCAACGCGGCGAGCTCTGATTGAATCGTTGTCGTCCCAGTTTTCGGTGGTCCCACATGAATCCATAACTTGGCCTTGTCCGATGAAACTATTGCTGCTTCCTTGGAAGATGACAATTGGGCGGTTGTCTGGGTATTATTGGAACTGCGTTCCAACGATTGCACATCAATCCAGATTCCCGCGTTTGCGTTGTGGGGTTTCGAAGTAGTGCTGTTCCAGTCGTTGCGGTTGTCCAACAGAGGATTCGACAGTGACCAAAAAGGCAAATCAAAGAACAAAACCACTTGCTGGACTAGCATCAGGCCCAGACAAAATAGAACCGTCGTTTGGAAACGGAGAGGTCGGCCTAACATGATCTTGGTAGAGGTTCACTTTTGCGATCACTGATGCTTTCGATTTCCCGTCCTCATCAAGGGCGCACGGATAAGTTACTGGCCAAATCTGGATTCAAGAATTGTGAGTCTTCTTCCTCTTTGGTGAGCGTTGAGCAGTTATTTGAGATACGAGTAGACACCACAGATCGTTGATGTGTGACTTTTGTGTGTGACTGTTGACGCTGGGTGCGCGTGCGCAGCTATGGTTTGCTATGTCTTGGAAATCACTAGCTTATCGTATCGTGGTCGGAACAAGGGACGAAATTCAAAGGAGTAGGAGTACTAATTGTAGTAAAATGAGCTTATTGATCACCTCGTAAGGCCAAAGCTGTTATTGTTTTGAGCTAATGTTGTTTGAGTCTATTTCGAGTGTGGAAGGCATGAGAGAAGACACAATGAGACGACCACGAAAAGAATGAAATGCAACCTAGTCCGAACATTACTCGTTATAGTTCTAGGAGTACTCCATACGACAATTTATGGAGGCTCGAGCGGATGGGACCACGGCTCGGTGTCTGCCATGGATAGAAGATGTCGTGTCCCTCCAACGAGAACGCAATCATCGATGAGAAGTCGTTTCGTTTGTGAATGGCTTCCGAGCACGGCCAGCCGTAGTTTTCTAGGAGCGGAGAATTGCGGCACTAAAGACTGAAGTGCATGTCCAACGAGTTTCGACTGTGTTGGAGAAGCGGTCGAGTTCCTTCGAATCGAGGACAAGTAGTGTTCCAGCAGTCTCCTTGGATCGTTGTGAACCGCATCGGCCTTGTTCCTTGCTTGTTTTGGTTTTCGGTCGCACTCGGTTACCACATTTGATCGTACAGTACCAGATTGAACTCGTCCGATGTTTGAATCCGATGTGCCTCGGACGGTTCCAAATGATAGGTTTGCGTTACAATGCGTTTCACGGCATGATCTCTCATGAGACGCTGAAGCAGTGGCACCAGTTGGCGGAGCAAGGTGGGATAAGTGAACAAATAGACAATGGTGGCCGCCGACAAGTCTCGTGACAGCGCGGCCGCCGTTTGGTTGTTGTTGTTGTTGTTGTTGTCGTGATTGTTCTCGGCGGTGCTGCTGCTGTTGCTGCTGTTGTTCGTGTCTTGTTGGGATGTGCAGGTCGATTGTCCGTGCAGTAGTAGTTGGTCGGGATCCAGAGTCGCATCGCAGGCATAAAATCGACACTGGTCGTGTTGCTCCGATGATTCCAACTCTTGCTGGGCAATGATTTGGGCCATTTCAATGCACGGAGGAGACACATCCACGCCAATGGAACAGCAACCCGTTAGTTTTGTGGCGGCTATACAGACACGACCATCTCCACATCCCAGATCCAGCAATACCTCCACTCCTGCGCGATTCTCCGTAGTGGAAGAAGGAGGAGAGGCATACAAGCCGGAAAATTGGAGAAAGGCCGCCACTCGATCGGCCGAAGAGGGCACGTAGGGACTCAAACAGTGTGCCACACTGTGAGGATTGGAGTAGTCGGCAAAAATGGGTTCATGATTCGTCGTTGCATTGCTGTTTTGGTTGCTGGAGGCTTGCACGTTTTGTTTCTTATCGTCGTTGTCGTTGGTGGGGGTTGGAGCGGCGACCGTTGTGAGTTCTGCATCAATCGCTGCCTCGAGATGAATCTCCTCGAGCTCGTTCGATCGTTCTGCAAGGCGCTGTTCCAAATGTTCGACATAGTCCATCATGCCATCATTTCATTGTTTACAAACAAAGTTCTTGGTGATCGAATTCGCGGAGGACACACATTTGATAGAATTATGGAAATCTCTACCCCACAAGATCATGACTTGTTTTCGATCAAAGTGCCATCTGAAGCATTTCTGGTGGATCCAAAAGGTTATGAGCACCACAACAGGATGATGTCTTTTCAATCACGAACAAGACCCATATAGTCCATCTCTGACCATCGAGCACTTAGCCTTTCCAAATATTTGCGGGATGTCGATTGAGTCTAGGTACTCCTAGTCGAATCACGTAAAAACATAAAATCAATCCCTCCAAGCTAAACAAGCTTGACAATCCATGGTTGCTCGCCTGTTGGACGATTCTTGAAACTGCGACAAGAAACATTCCAACTATCAGTGATCCTATTCGAGTATAACGTGTTCTTCTTACTGTTTAGTATTGTCTGATCGTACAGCCTATGTAGGCCACGCGATCCTCCCAAACTCTTCACAAAGACTGGTTCCACGTCGTTCCTGTTCTCCTTGGATTGCTCGTGTCGTCGTTGGGTCATACCCTTGTGTTAAACTTCATCTTCTGGCAAACATTCCTCTTCGTCCAAGGGGGCGTCGTAATCATCCTTCTTGTTCGACGAGGTCGTTTCTTGTGACGTTGGTTGTTCCATCGATTCTCTCTTGTCGTTTGCTCCGTCGGAATTCTCTTGGTCGTAGTCGTCGTCGTCGTCGTTGGGGTCCAGTAGTGACACGCGGCGGCGGTAATGATGAAGCATGTGGTGGTCCCCAAACAAGCTGTGTTGCAATTGCACAAAGTCGGGTTGGAGCAACAAACTTTGTCGAAATTCGACCGTTTGCGCCGTCTTACTTCGGGTCCGACAGGTTCGCACCACTTGGATCGATACAAAGAGGACGACGCCCACCAAAGAGGCCAAGCACATGTACACGACCAAGGTCCATTCATTACTGGTATCGGGACACCCTTCCATGTCGTCAATGGGGACCAAACACCAAAAGTAAAAGCGGGCAAACAGGTAGCGCAATTCCTTGATACCGGGCAAGCCGGATCCCGGACTAAAAGTGGTACTGAAAAAGACCATGAGCAAAAAGGGCAGAGTGCCCAAGATTTCGACGCGTTGAAACTCCAAATGGGTATAAATGCCCAAACCAATCAAGGCAAAGGTCATGGAAAGACTGTCGGTAAACATGCCAATCCAAATGGAAATTCGTGACAAGAGGGAGGAGTTGGTCATGACGGCATTGACAACGCCAAATTCGGCCCACGACACGACCAAAATAAGCGTCATGGTCAAGGCGGTTTTCAAGGCACGATAGAGGGCGGGGAAGGAATGGACCAAGGCATGACTTTCTTCGTGCATGGCAATCCGCCATTCGACCAAACTCAGTAGACAGGGATTGACACAAAAAAGGCAATCACATCTCCCCCCACCAAGACCAAGGCGGCTTGATCGTCGTTGGAATTCCAAAAGGCTACCACAAACAAGCCCAAACACACTAGGGTAAACAACACCACACCCCACAAGGCACGATTGGACACGACTTCGACTTGATAAAAAAAGTACGCGTCCGACCAGAGTGAAGTAGTAGGCGTGGTTGTCATGGTCGTTGCGTCGTCGTCCGAGGTTGCATTCGTGTCGGTTATGTGGAAGCTGCTCCGGGTAGATCGGGTGGAACCACGTCGGCCGCCGTTTCTCCAATCCTTTTTGCCAACCACCGATAAGGCCTGAATCATGAGTTCGCGTGACACCACCTGACGGCGTTTCTTGGACGACGACGACGACGACGACGACAAGGTGGTTGGATTCTTGGTATGGGACGTCGATGATGATGATGATTCGGGTGGTGCGCCTGGCGTCTGAAATGGGTTTTCCTCATCGTCCTGGTCCGTTTCGTCGTCCGACACAACGGGTTGTGGTGGTGGTGGTGGGAGTTGCAATTCCACCACGGTTCGATCGACGGCCGATACGGTAAGGATATGAGTGGCCATTTGGGTCAAGGCCTCGACATGATCGTTGGTGACCAAGACGATAAAATGGTAGCGTTGCAATTGGTGCAACCGTTTGGTCACAAACGAGACATAATCGTCCGTGACACCACAAAAGGGTTCGTCCAAACAAATCAATTCGGGAATGCGCATGCCGGTTTGGTGTGGTGGTGGTGATTCTGGTTGTGGTTGCTGTTGTTGCTGTTGTCCTTGTGATTCGTCGTTGGTTGTGGTGGTACTTGTCGTTATGGTTGTCGTTGATTTTGGCGGCAAGAGTCGTTGACACAGGAGTTCAAACAAGAGCAATTTGCGTTGTCCTCCCGACAAGCCGGCCGTGAATTCTCCCGCCAAGGTCCCTCCCACGCAAATGGTGTCGGCCGTGCCTTCGGTTTCATAAATGTGCCAATAGGGCAATTGCGTCGGATCAAAATTGGGAATGTGCGAGACGGGAATGTAGGGTCGTAAACTGTGATATTGTCGAAGGTAAATACAGGCGTGTCGTTTATAGACGTCGTTCAAAAAGGTGGTCTTGCCCGACCCCGAGCTCCCAATCACAATGGTCAAGGTCATCTTGTGGCGAACCAAACTGCGAGTATGTTGAGATTGTGCCCTTGCTTTCAATGATCCCAATCCACCAATTCAATCAATCAATCGAGATTCGTTGCCCACCAAATGAATGTCCACCAGAAAAGTGACGGTGGGTCAATGATTCTTCCTCCATTCAATGGGTTTGGTGAGAGTGCATCGTCCGTCGTCATCGTTCGTTGCTTTTTTTGCATGTGCTTGGACGAATTGGGGATCTCCTTGGGAAAAGATAGTTTCATAACTCACTTATGACACTCCCAACCAGCTCTGTTGTAGTCCGACCAACCAATTCCTATCCCCCGTATTGACGAATTGAGGAACGCTGAATCGTGTACTGGGTGTACTCGTATTATTTATTAGTGCCACTAAAACGCGACTCAATCAATGTCATTGGTCCCAGATCTCGATGGTCGACCATGAAGTACCCCAAAGTTCATCCCAATGTCAAGAGGGGACCACCCTACGACCACCATGTCGTCGTCGTCGTCCCCATTACTACAGCACCATGGAAGTGACCAGGCACAGTCCAACGAGGACCATGATCGACCACAAGACGCACAGCCTTTCCAACACCGAGAGGATCCTACCGAGGACCATGCCAGAATGGAACATGACGACGCTGCTGCAGAACCATTGTCGTCGTCCTCGTGGATGGACTCGAACCACAATCCTCTCCCCATTTCTACAACAACAATGGCACCACCACCACACGCACCGGCACAAGCACAACACGAGACGACCATTACCGAATCGGCCTTTGACTGGTATCAACGATCCATGCACCAACGGATCCAGCACGAATGGCACGGACCGTCCTTCCCTCGTGCATCCCCACCAAACGACCAAGCATCCACAGTCACAACGCGAACACGTCCACCCAATGACAATGGAATGAATCGAATTGTCCAACGCTTGCAGTACGAAATGGAGTGTCCCCGACCCTTGCAACCCATTCGTCGTCAGTCATTGGTCCATACTTCTCCTCTGGTATGGGTCACCCACACGACACTCGTCTCCTCTCAGTGCCACAAATCACCACAAACTACATTGGATCAGCAGACACCCGAACAGGAACGTTCGACCAACCACAACCACAACACGAATCACCACCGGACATTGCCGACGGTCCATATTCCCACCAGGACGGTCCAAATGACGGCTTCCTTGTGGGGAGTGTCCCTGGCAGCGCATTGGATCCGATACTGCTCGAGTTCCACCACCACCACACCAGCAACCACAACATGCACCACGAACATGCCAATCCTGCCACCAAATCCATGCAACAACAACAACAACAACAACAACACTGTCGTCTTGTGGTTGGATTCCACCTTGCCATGGCAATGGTCTCACTTTGGTACGGCCTTTGAGTCGGTCTGGAGTCAACTTCTGGAGCAGCAGCACACCACCAACCACCCGGGAACGGACCACCATGACAGTACCCATACTCCTAGTACCGATCCCACGTCCACAACCACCACCAGTTGGCACGATTCCGTCTATTACCAACCCTTGTATCGGTCCGATGGAATCCTCCGCCTCCCCGTCTCGTCGTCGACCGATACGACCCGAACCAACCCGAATGACCGTGCTACGACGACGAGGACGACTAGTACTGTGGTGGTGGACCATGCTCGGGAACCGGATCCGGATCCGGATGGAGGATCCAGTGCCTTTTCCATCATTTGGTCCTCTGTATCGCAATTGCTCCAACGAGAGGCACCACTACAACCACTACAACCAAAGGACGACCACAACCCTGACGATAACAACAACAACAACAGTGACGAGAAGAACAAGAAGAAGAGAATTCTCATTGTGTGGGATGCGCAAAACATGATCACGACCGAGGTGCTTCCCATTGTCACGGCAGTCATGGATGCCCTTCACGAACACTATGTCTGGATCCATCCTCCAGCACCGACAACCACAACCACAAGACCCAGATCCTGGTTGGTTTTGACAACGACGTCGACAAGTCCGGTTGTCTGGGTCATTTTGGGACCCTCCTCCAATCGATACAGCAGCCACCCAACGAGACACACGAACAGTAGTGCTCACAGTCACCCGAATTCCATGCAACTTCATGTATCAATGGACAGGGCCGTGACACGGGACGACGGAAATGGCCAACTCAATACCGACAGCTCAAGGACAGGGAGTAATCTAACAGCCACGGTCACTCTGCAGGGCAGTCCGCTACATGGTGGTGGTGGTCCAGAACGACTAGAAAAAGACGACGACGACCAGAGGCAGACCATTCCCCTTACATGCCAGATGGATCCTTGGGGTATGCCTGTGTTTCGATAATACTGACTGTGCGGGAAGCAGGAGGGAGAGATTAATCGAAAGACTGTGGTCGTTGCTATGGAACATTACACACCTCAACTACCTAGTAGGTACTCCATGATGCGTCTCAGCATGCGACGAACTCTCGCAAGTGAAGAGGACAATGGGATAGGCCGATTGGATGATATTTGATCGCATTCGCTTCATGGCAACTTGACGTTTCTTGCATCTTCTTGTGTCAGTTGCACCATTGAATTTGTGAGGGACTTGTCAGATTTCGCGAGCAGCCGCCGGACGGACGGTGCACATGCGACTGGCCGGCGTGTGCAAGTACGAATCGAGCGGTGATACAATATGTGTCTTATTCGGGTCGATACGTCATTCGGGACTACATTCGGGACCCAAACGTACGGTCATTACCCCTTACTGGTTTACTGATTTGCATGCGTTGGATCTAGCGTAATGTCTTCTCTTAGTCTTTCTTTTACGAGGATTCTATCAGTAGGAATAAGACAGTTTATCAGACCCATCGTCTGTTGAACATCGAGAGAGAGAAGAATGACTACATCGACACGTGCAAACACGAAAGCGGCTGCTGCGACATCCGCGGGGAGTGGAACTGGTAGGGGAAGTGGAGATCCCGGAGTCTCGGAAAGCGGCGATCGTACCTCACGTCAAAACGTGGGGACGAAACCTGCACCCGGCACTCGTGTCGGAGGAGACCCGCCGCCAGGAGGTGCAACTCGTACTCCTGGCGCGGGGACCGCAGCCGGTACAGCTACGGGGGGAGTGGCTCCTGGGATGGGTGCACCGGGTGGTGCACCTGGGACGGGCGGTAGCGCTGCTGGAGCAGGCACCGCTGGAACTGGAGGTGCCGGCGGTCGAGCCGGTGCAGGAGGCGAAAAAGCAGCAGCTGCTGGAGGAGCAGGAGGCGGTGCAATGGGAAAAGGCGCCGGTGGTGGAGGCGCTGGTGGTGGAGGCGCTGGTGGCGGAGGCGCTGGAGGCGGCGGTGGTGCAGGTGGAGGAGGAGGCGCTGGAGGAGGAGGAGGAGGCGGCGGTGGCGCCGTACCTCCAGGCGTTCCTCCTCCACCTCCCCCACCCTTGTCCGCAGTGGGTTTAGCTCTCACAACCTGTGGGGCCAATCCCTACGAGATTTACGCACTGGAACATACGGAAAGGCTTAACACTCTGGAAGCCTTCGGCCGGATGACATCCGATGATGTGACAAGCCTTGTGTCACGCCTCGAGAAGCGCCCTTATCCCCACAACGTCGCCATCCCGACGAGTGTCGTCAAGAATATCCAAGGGCTTTGCTTTTGGTCGGCAAGAGCGCGTCGCCAGGGACGTCGCCTTAACTATGGCGACTTTGATCACGGTGTACTCGCAGAATCACTAGACGCAATGGAAATTCAAGCCGAGAAGTCGACGTCACCCGATATTAAGCCTTCGTCCCTCAAGGAAGAAGACTGGGAAGACTGGTCGCAGGAATTCCCGACCTATCTGTCCCATATCTTCGGGAAACAGAAGGCCCCACTTGACTATGTGATCCGTCCCGACCTAGAACCTTCCCATGTCTTCGCTAGCACTCGAGAACAAGAGCTATATAGCTACCCCTTGGGCGGTCCATACTATAGGGAAGATAACAAGGAAGTCTTCCGTCTGCTAAGTGACTTGGTCAAAGACCAGCCTGCCACTTGGATCCAACCGTTCCAAGCATCACAAGATGGTCGACGCGCATGGCTTGCTCTTGTTGATCACTTTGAGGATCTCCCATGCTGAGGCCATCCTAGAAAGCATCTTCTATCAGAACGAACGCGTTTTTAGTTTCGATGCTTACTCGGCTAAACTACTTCGGGCATTCCGTACCCTCGAGAATACCCCGAATCGTCGAATGCCTTCTAACCAAGTCCGGATTCTTCTAGAGAACATCAAGATCTCCTCCGCTGAGTTTGCCGTGATAAAAGGTCACGTTCGTAGCAACTACCGGGTGGACCTTAACGGCGCGATAACTTACATTTCCCGTGAGATCTCTGAGACTTTCCCTGATGTCAGCATCGGCAATAGACGCAATCAAGGACGACACCGCTTCGTATCGGAAGCCGCCTCACAACAGGCACCAAGCAATCGGCCACGCAACTTCACCGGGTTGTCCCATAACAATGGGGTGTACACCTTTTATGGAGTAGATGTAACAGACGTTACCCGCCGTTTCTCCTCGCAAGAAATGGTCACGCTCGGTCCACAAGGCCAAGCCTATATTCACCAAGAACGTGCCCGCATTCGTGGCGGCCGTGGTGGCGGTGGCCGTGGTTTCGGCGGCCGGGGACGTGGTGGCGGCGGTGGCCGTGGCGGCGGTGCGGGACGCAGCGTCCACGAAATTCAAATGGCCGACCAGTCGGTCATCACCGATATCACCAACAATGATCAAGGGGAACGGTCAGCAGACGGGGGAAACACGGGAAACACCAATAATGGGGATCGGGGAAGCACCAATGGACGTCGGTTCGGGAACGGCGCATACAATAACGGGGATGGATCAACTGCAGGGGGCAGTGGACGCGTATCAGTTGTGAATTGTGGGCCTCAGCGCCTCGTCGGTAAAGTCGAAAAGGGTTGGTTGTTGAGTCAAGACACGGAAGGGAAGATGGGCAGGAATGAGATGGATACCATGGCAGACACGTGCTGCGCAGGGAAGAATTGGCGTCTCATCGAGACGACTGGCATGGAATGCACGGTGAATGACTTCGCCGGGAACCAGGTAGGGAAGTCTTCCGTGCCGGTGGCCACTTGTGCGACGGTGGTTCGTGAGGAGAAGTCAGGGATGGAAGTGGTTCTGATTGGACACCAAATGCTGTGGTTCGGAAATAGGTTAGATAAGTCTTTGCCAAACCAAAACCAGATCCGATACGCTGGGCATGACTTACGTGATGACCCGACAAGGATGAAAGACGGGTTTGGCATTTGGGCTGAGGGGATGCACATTCCGTTCCAACTGCACGGAACCACTGTATTCTTTGAGTCGAGAGCACCGAGTGCACAAGATATGGAACGACTCCCTTCGATCACGATTACTCGGCAGGAACTTTGGGACCCACAACAGGTTGACTTGACACGACAGGATCAGACACCACATGGTGAATCATATGGCGCAAGCATGGCAGAAATTGGACACGTGTCGAGTCTTCTCACACCCGACGGGATTAAGAGCGAGCTAGCAAGTATCCCACGAGTCCGTCAAGTCGAGAGCTCGCGACATTCAGCAGTCACTGCTGAGTCCATCAGTCGCAAGTGGAAGATCGGGCTAGAATCTGCGCGGGCGACCCTCCGAGTCATCACCCAACAGGGTATCCGAACGGCAATTTCGCCTATTACGCGGCGATATCGCGTAGATAACCTAGCATTGGACCGGAATCGGCTCCAAACCAGGATCTACACGGACACCTTGTTCTCGAAGACACTGTCGCTGTCGGGAAACAAATGCGCACAGGTGTTTACTGACGGGCAATTTACTGCTATCTACCCACTATCTAGCAAGACGTACGTCGGCCAAGCTCTTTCGAATTTTATCGACAAAGTTGGGATCCCTGATCGCCTCACTGCCGACCTTGCGGGCGAGCAAACTGGCCAATCGACCTTGTTCCAGAAGCTTGTGCGCCTTCATCGAATCGACATGCAATGGTCCGAGAAGCAAACCGGAAAACAAAACCACAAGGCGGAGCGTGAAATCGGACTCCTCAAGCAGCGTTGGCATCGCCGCATGACCGATGGGAATGTACCGAAACGCCTGTGGGATTTTGGCTTAGTCTACGAGGCAGGCATTCTCAGTCGAGTCGCCCGGGGACAAGACGGCCGATCGGGCATAGAACGACTCTCCGGAGAGACGCCCGACATTTCCGAGTGGGTTGACTTCTCGTTCTATGACCTAGTTTGGTTCCACAACAACATAAAGGCCGACGCCACGGAGGACCCAGTACAACTCGGCAGGTGGTTCGGAATCGCGCACCGCATCGGCTCTGATCTTTGTTACTGGATTTTGACAAAATCCGGCAAGGTCATTGCGCGAACCACGGTGCAGCACGTTACAGACGATGACATGGCAAAAACAGAGGTGGCCGAGAAAGTGAAGCAATTCACGTTGATTGTTGAGGAACGGTTGAACGACAATGGTTTCACCGATGAAGACGGAAGTGGACCAGGATTCTTGGAGGATGTTGAATTGGAAGAAGAAAAACGGGGACGGGCAGGGATCGTACCAACGGATGAAGAGTACGGGGACATGCTCGTGGATGAGCGACCAGAGGCAGACGAATACGGCGACGGCTATGACAAATACGTCGGTGCACAGATCCGCGTTGAAGACGGCGGAGAAGGTTTGCTTGGAACCGTCACCAAGAGACAGAAAGGGTTAGACGGGAAACCAGTGGGCAAGGCAAACCGCAATCCGAAATTCGACACACGTACCTACGACGTGAGTTTCCCAGGAGGCGTCATACACGAATACAGCCAACATGGTAGCCGAGAATCTTTTCTCGAGGCTCGATAGTGAAGGAAAGAGACACGTCGTCATCACCGAAGTCGTCGGGCATCGGAAAAACGGGGACGCCGTCGCCAAGGAAGACGGACACAGGTACTCGTCCAATGGAAACAAACACCCACGTCGAACAACAAAAGGTTGGGAGATTGCTGTCGAGTGTCGAGATGGGAACCAAATCTGGGTGCCGCTGAAGGAAGCGAAGGAAGGATATGCCGTAGAAGTGGCAGAATATGAGGTCGCACAAGGTATAGCAGACGAACCCGCCTTTAAGTGGTGGGTACCACAGACCATGAATCATCTAAGGCGACTGGTAAAGAAAGTGAAGAAAAAGTATTGGAAAACGACTCACAAGTACGGGATCAAGCTACCACATTCGGTCGAAGAAGCCCTCAAGATAGACGAGCTAACCGGAACGGACTTCTGGAGGAAAGCGATCGACAAGGAGCTAAAGGTAGTCAAGGTAGCTTGGGAGGCTAGAGATGACCTAGACACCAACGAGGTGAGAGCCGGACGGCAGCTTATCGGTTACACGGAAATAACGTGCCACATGGTTTTCGACATAAAGATGGATCTAACAAGGAAAGCACGTCTGGTGGCGGGCGGGCACATGACTGACGCGCCTGCCAGTCTTACTTACTCTAGCGTCGTAAGCCGAGATTCAATTCGGATCGCATTTTTGGTGGCTGCACTAAATGGTCTCAAGGTATTGGCATGTGACATCGGGAATGCCTACCTCAATGCACCCTGCCGGGAGAAGATTTGGTTCCTCGGTGGCCCAGAGGTAGGAAACGAAGACAAAGGGAAAGTCTGTGTAATGGAACGAGCCTTATACGGCTTAAAATCCTCTGGAGCTAGCTGGCGGGCGACTCTCATGATCACCCTCTATGACATGGGCTTCGTAGACACACAAGCGGACGCGTGCGTCCTGCGGCGCAAGAGAAGGAAAGAGACGGGAGAGGAGTACTACGAGCTCATTCTCGTGTATGTGGATGATATCCTCCTGGTAAGCCATGATCCACAACCAGTGTTAGACAAAATCGACAAGCATTACAAAATAAAGGCCGGCAGCACCGGTGAACCAACGATTTACCTCGGAGCCCAGATTTACAAACACAACCTGCCAAATGGTTCGTGGGCTTGGGGGATGACGAGTGAAAAATACGTCACGAATGCAGTGCGTATAGTAGAGGAGTTGTTGAATGAGGATGGTCACGGCAAGCATCTGAAGACCACCGCAAAAGTTCCAGTACCGTCATCTTACAAGCCTGAATTGGACACCAGTCCCGAGCTTGAGCCGAAGCTAACGTCCAGGTACCAACAGTTGATTGGTGTGTTACGGTGGGCAGTCAAACTGGGGCGGGTAGACATATACCTGGAAGTGTCCTTGCTTTCCCAGTACTTGGCAAACCCACGTGTTGGACATTTGGACGCCGTCTATCATGTCTTTGCGTTCCTGAAGAAGCATCCCAAATTAAAGACTGTATTCGACCCGAAAGATGTAATTCTCGACGAAAACTGCTTCGCACAAGTACCCGTGGGCGCATGGCGCGAGTTTTACGGGAGCGTCGCAGAAGAAATACCAACCAACATGCCGGACCCTTTGGGCAAACCGATCGCCATGACTTGCTTTGTCGACGCCGACCACGCTGGAAACATGGTCACACGGCGTTCCCACACGGGCATCATCATCTTCTTGCAAAATGCACCGATACTCTGGTACTCCAAGCGGCAAAATACTGTCGAAACATCCAGTTTCGGAAGTGAATTCGTTGCGCTCTGTATTGCGAAAGAGATGATTGTGGGGCTGCGTTATAAGCTCCGTATGTTCGGAGTGCCCATCGTTGGACCAGCGAGTATCTTGTGCGACAACCGTGGCGTCGTTAAGAACACCAGTTTACCAGCGTCGGTCCTGAACAAACGCCACAATGCAATCAATTATCACTCGGTCAGAGAAGCAGTTGCGGCATCCATCATTCGCGTGGGCAAGGAGGACACGGAGTCCAATATTGCGGACTTGTTCACAAAGATACTTCCACAGGATCGGCGGAACGCCCTCATCTCACAATTTACTTACTCCTCTGCCTTTGGACCCGGTGGTCCCCCCCACCTTATCCACGAATGGTATCAATCCCGCTCATCTTTAACCGGTCAAGTCCTCCATCACCTGGTATCGTCGCACTTCGGGGACTGTCTTATTCGGGTCGATACGTCATTCGGGACTACATTCGGGACCCAAACGTACGGTCATTACCCCTTACTGGTTTACTGATTTGCATGCGTTGGATCTAGCGTAATGTCTTCTCTTAGTCTTTCTTTTACGAGGATTCTATCAGTAGGAATAAGACATATGTACAAGAATCTGTAGGGAAATAGCGCATGCATAGCACCGATCGGGCGTGCCTAACGCATGGGGAGTTTCCTGTCACTCGAATGCATCGCCGATATCCTGAAGACGAGGAAAACGAATGAGATCAAAAATACTGCAACTTCCGGTAACTACACGTTAGTCGCATATTCTCTCCGAATACCCAACGGACGAAACCAAAACAAAGGATCGATATTAATACAAAGTACGTATCATGATGCCATAGAACCCTCGGTATCGGTGACCACCTATTAATCGTATGTACGTCGTCCGCAAACTTTCTCCCCAATGGAGATTTTTTCTTGATTCAAATCCTATTTTCCATAAAAAATCAGAAAGGACACGCCGGCATTTCCGTGTCACGTTTGAGCGGCCCAGCGTGCATGACGGTTGCTGTTGGTGGTTGTGCACGAATCTCGCACACGCTCCCCAAAAAAACAAACAAACCTCCATTGCCAATGGCAATTGGCAATGGCATGGTTTGTCAGCTACCATGCAACCCAGGTACGTCAAGAAAGACAGAGCTGCAACTAGGCTAAGGATGAGCATCTCAATAGTCCCTCCCTGTTGCTTTTGTTTGCATACACCCCATGAGCCCCATTTTCTGGACTCGTTGCGACGTCCCACTTTTCACCGGTCCAATTTTGCTTGTTAGGAGTAGTCTTGATGATTGATTCATTTGTAGCCCTTTTACTTTGATACTAGTCTAGGTAGAATTCCTGTTCTTTATTTTATCATAGGAGTAGGGGTAAATATCAATGTCAATGGTGTCCGGCTCTAGCAGGGATTCTCTTGCCTTTATTGTCTGCATTCTTCTCCTTCCTCGTCTTCACCATGAAGAAGATATAGCAAACACTACTCTTATGAATTGGTCTCAATGAGCAATAGCCTAGAAAGAAAGTGGTGACAATCAGCCTCATGCAGTTTGCCATCTACAACTTGGATTACTACTCCAAGGAGTAAGAAGAAACCAAAGCGTCCCCTACCTAGTAGACAACTCGAACCATGGATGTGACAAGCCCTACAATGAGAAAATGGGCGAGAACACTACCAATTTATCAATTCTAAGAAGAAACAGTTGGCACAAACAACAACTGAAGGAACGACGCGCTCTGTCTACAGTCTACAATGATTCGGTCCGCGGTTCATGTGCCATGGCCGATGGTCTTACCGGTACCGTGATAGGGCATAGGGCCCTCCACTCACGGTTTTTATGGGCTGTCGCTCGCGAGCGTCTGGAATTTGAATCGTGTTGATCAGAGGACGCCCGCCAACCTTCAACGGTCACTTGCACGCCGGCCATTCTACATGACGATTTGCTTTTGGGAGATTTTATGGGGGAGGAGGACAGAGTTCTGTGCGGACGACGTACATACGATTAATAGGTGGTCACCGACAGTACCCCTCGGGATGGAACGGCTGAGTTCAGTGATTGGCCTTAAAATCCTACAAGAGCCTAGTCGGCATCCATTTACTTTACCATTATTAGGGCCTGTGTCCAGGGAATGTGTTTTTGAGTTCTGAAATCGAGTTTCGAGTTTCGAGGTTGAGCCAATAGGTTATGGTCCCCTTGAAAACTCGAAAACACAACCTCGAATCCCCCAAATCTTGGCAATCCCCCAACGACCTTGCCAAGATTCTGAAATCGAGTTTCGAGTTTCGAGTTTTGCAAAGAGCCCCACGCGCTCCTACAAAACCCACCTTTCAGCCGCCGGGCTCTCTGTCTCTCATTTCGATCTCTCCGACAACAACAACGAGGCAATCTCTCTTGTCCATCATAGACAATAGTACTCCTAGCACAATGATTGATGTGATATAAGTAAGAGCTTCTCTAGAAAATAAGCAAGTATTATTAACCTGTCGCTGCCATGGAAGTAATGGTCACAACCACTGTCAATGGTCAAAAGCAAATAGTTCTCATCTCTCCATAGAGACATGGTTACGGAACAAAGCCCGCATCCTGCTCCATGGACGGGCTCTACAAATATTCTACCTTCTCCCGTTATGCAATGTAATATTAGGAATTAGGAGTACTCAAGCGACATTTGTTTGTCGTCATTGTCAATTGCCGTTGTGCTCGTTCATGCGCCGGTAGGGGGGAAGCATGGGAGTGCACGAGTATTGAAAAATAAAACTCGAAACTCGAAACTCGAAAATACAGTTTTTACCTGGACACGTACATCCAGATCGTTGTTTCAAGGTAGGGACAGAGCCCCACCTCAAAACTCGAAACTCGATTTCAGACCTCGAAAACACATTCCCTGGACACAGGGCCTTAGTGTTCGGTGTGGGATGGAGAATTCCCTCCGACTAGATGTCCGCTTCTTAGCCGTCCGGCCGCTCTCCGCGACCAATCATTTTCATTTTCGTTTTTTTTCTTTTATGAAGAAAATTTCTGGTCAAAATGAAAATGATCACGCCGGCCTTCTGGATCACCGGAACATCGCGAAATTGCCTTTTGCGCCTGATGTTAGCAACGTCGGCCACGGACACTCCTAGCAAGTGAAATAGAAGGTAGTGAAATACTGGAGAACTAACTAGGAGTAATATTTACTGTCAAGATCATAACTGAAAGCACCGTCAGGCCATAGTGGTCGTTGTTGTTCTTCGAATGAGATTCAGTCCTGAACCATATGGGTGGCATCGTCGTCATCATAGTCATAGTCGTCATCATCATTGCCCCTGCGGTTATTGTTGTTGTTGTTGTTGCGGCGTCGGGTAGTTGGGGTGGTAAACACGCGGATCCCACCCTCTTTCTTTTTGTAACGCTTCTCCTTAGCAACAAGATCGACGGCAAGGATGAAGACCATCTGCTGCACTCCACCAAGATGAAAGTCGGTGTCGTTGTTTCCAAAGGCTTGGACTTCCCAGCAAGAAATTTGTTCCTCAACTGGAAATGGAAGCTTCACACTCTGCGGGTCGCCCATCAGACGTTGTTCCACGGAGCCATCTCCGTGTTTTTTCTTGATGCTGTCGACTGCCATCTTGTAGGCAGTGGCCTTGTGGGTGTTTTCGTTGATCTCGTCATTCGCAACAAATAGACGGTCATCGCTCACAAAGAATGGAGAAACTATAACTCCGAGTTGAAGCTCTTGACCACCGGGACTGACCTTGGGGCGGTAGGCACTGTTTGGCAGGCCATAGACCAAAAAGTCAACACTGCAGTGTTTTTCGTCGGCTTCTTCATACTCGTAGAGGAAGTAGGGAAACGCCACATCCATGGAAAAAGGCTTCTTGGTGGGGGCCTTACCGACACTCATCTTTCCCAGTAGCTCTGTAATACCGTCCACTTGTTCGTCTTCGTTCTCGTCCTCACTGACTTCTTCACCGTTGTCACTGCCGTCCACCTCTGCTTCGTCGTCCTCCTCTTGTTCAGCAGCGCCGGTGTCCTCTTCTAGTACAACACAAATGAGTTAGACATGCAGTAGTTGAAACACTCACATCCGTGGTACTTACCTTGAGGCTTCCGAGTACCACTCAACGTCTGATCCACGTTCCACTGTCGTGCCTTCTTTCGGAAGAGGGGAGCAAAGTTACGGTACTTTCGCTCCGGAAAGTGCTGCTGGCGGACTTGTTCAATAGCCTTTTGGTCTAAATTTGTGGTCGAGACCCCACCTTTAGACACAGGCTTGCTGAACAACACGTGAAGCTTGGCGTCGTTGTCCTTGCCCCATTTACCGGTGTCCGACATCAGTTTTGTGGTTTTATGGCATGTTTTCCGGTTTTCCGGTTTATCAGAGAGATTTGAGACTCGTTGTTTTCTACAAGAACAACTTGATGTGTGACAGATCACACATGGGGAGACGAAACACATGACTTTGATCGGACATCTACTTGAAGACTCGTGTCCCATGGCATATGTGATCCATGTTCATTGATGTAGGGCAATGTTATTCTTTATCTATGTAGGCAATTGTATGGATCGGTGATCGGTGTGCATCCTCAGCCCTTTGTGTGTGCTACGTGACACAACAAACCACAATGGAACAATGGATCCAAGAACTGATAAATGAAAAAATGATGGAGACAAACGACACACACACAACATAGGATTAGTTACGATGAAGCTAACCAAATAATGAAGATAAGCTGAAAACTCAAAACAGCAGATCGGAGCTAAACGGCAGATTGGAGCTAAACGGCAGATAGGAGCTAAACGGCAGATAGGAGCTAAACGGAAGAAAGGCGAAAAACGGAAGAAAGGCGAAAAACGGAAGGAGCTACGAGAAAACACGTAGGATTTTGTACTAGGAGGCGATAAACGGAAGAAAGGCGCTAAACGGCAGAAAGGCGCTAAACGGCAGAAAGGCGCTAAACGGCAGAAAGGAGCTAAACGGCAGATCGGAGCTAAACGGCAGATCGGAGAAAAAAGGCAGATCAGAGCTAAACGACAGATCAGAGCTAAACGGTAGAGCACGTCGTAAGTAGGACTGATCCATCACCATCTGATATTCGGAAGTTTGAATTTTTTTAGCTTAAGCCTTCTTATGGAAAGCAAGCAATGATTCTGTCTTCTTTATGTGCTGATCCCCGAGTCGCATCACACCAACTCGATGTCTTGGGTCTTGGACAAATTTTTAGACTCTGTAGCTACCCAGAGACTGCGTGTACTCGCTGTACTCTGTGATTTTCAATCGAATCATTTACGAGTTTCTCATGTTCCCTATTAGATATCGGCCAATGGAAGCCATTCAGAAATTTCCAATGCATCTCATGTTCTTGTGGGCTGTTCTTGTAACTTTATAACTACACTACTATTACATCAAAAATCGGGATAAGTATCTAAAGGGCATAACTTGTTGAGTCTCCGTTGGTGCACCTCACACGATCCATCTCCCGCACTGCGAGAGCCACACACTCAAATCTTTATGTGAGAGTCCTCTCCTCTCTCGTGTCACAGAAGAATGGATTTGCCAGATCGAAAGCGACAACGGTCCGAAGCACCTCACGCCGATGATGTGCTGAGGATTGCGCGTGGGATCTGGGGACGCGATGGCCTTCGAGAGCGTTCCACCCAGACCGAGGATCTGGAGTTTCGGAGCTTTTTTGGGTGTTCGGTGGCAGTGTTTTTGTCTTTGTGGTCCTTGCTGGGAACGACCGACACCATACCTGAAGGGGGCACAATCACTCATTTGTTGTGGACCCTTCTATTTCTGAAGGTCTACTCAAATGCAAAGTCATTGTGTGCCCTTGTAGGTGGGGTTGACCCGGAAACCTTCCGCAAGTGGACGTGGTTGTTCATTCCGGCAATTGCTAACCTAGAACCCCTAGTGGTAAGTGGTGCTACTTGTTGTGAAAGGGATGTCGGTCTTTTCTTATCTAACCATTGCTACAGATAATATTTGAAAATAGGTTTAAGAGAGATGTTGGCAATGACTGCCTTATGTCAGTGGATGGTACGGACTTTCGCATACCGGAGCACGGCCGGAAGTTCTTTTCGTTCAAGTTCAAAAAGAGTGGTCTCCGGTACGAGGTAGGCCTTTGCATCCTCACTGGAGACATTGTGTGGATCAATGGTCCGTATGAGTGTGGGTTGTGGAATGATCTTATGATCTTCCGCAACTCCCTACTCTTGCACCTAGAACCAAACGAACGCGTGGAAGCAGATGATGGGTATCTCGGAGAGCATCCGAAAAAAGTCAAATGCCCAAAGGGCTTCGCCAATCCACCCCAAACAAAAAGAATGCAACAACGTGTTCGTAGTCGCCAGGAGACAATTAACAAGAGGTTTAAGCTTTGGGGCTGCCTCGCCCAAACCTTTCGACACGACCTCGATCAGCACGGAGATGTTTTCAGAGCTGTTGCCGTAATTTGCCAGCTCACAATAAACAACGGTGAACAACTCTTTCAGGTTGACTACAAAGATTAATTTATAGCGCCTAAGGAATGTTAGTTGTCTATTTGTATGCCAATTGTTTGTATCCGTAGGTTAACAGGTTGCAAGCTACAGCTCTACCTGCTACGAGCCATTGCTAGGAGTGTCCGTGGCCGACGTTGCTAACATCAGGCGCAAAAGGCAATTTCGCGATGTTCCACCCTTTCGAAATCTTGTGAGCAGACGTGCGCGCTTTGACCGTTGGTCTTGGTTCGTCTTCACTTTCCCCTCTTCCATGTTCCAATTCTTCACTCTTCACACAATTTTTTCTCTTCGTCTTTTCTCCTCTTCTCTGTTTGTCATGGACAATGGACATGACCATGCATTCTCCATCATGCATACCTCTGACATTTTTTGACATGAATAGACCATAGATAGAGTTTGGCTGTGCCCCCATCCCTCCTTTTTCTAGTGTTGTTTTTTCTCGTCTAGTTCTCGGTTTAAAAGAACACCCTCATCCACAACACCTTGTCTATGCCGTAGGCTTGTCTCTTTGCGAGCAATTGACCTACAACTACACATTACACCCCTATTTTAGGATGACTCTCTTCCTGCTTTTGTTACGGAACATGCAGAGTCCCACATGCTGCTGGGGAAGACAAGTCATGCTCATGGCAATAAAAGCAGACCAAGAGGAGCAAGTCGACAACACAAGCAACTGAAGACTCAAACTGAGCAACAGATGAGAAATGGATGGTTTGCTCCACTAATCCTATCTCACTGAGCTTTAAAACTCTATGGAATACTAAAAGAATCCTACAATTAATTTTAGCTGCCGCCCATTGAATGGACCAAAAATGGTGTTATACGGCACAAACACATGGCAATGTGGCAAAGAAGTGAGAACCTATCCCAAACCATTGTCCAATTCCAATGCAGTGATTAAGCTTTGTGGAACTTACCATGCTGACAAAGATCAGATGCTCAGTGCTCAGCGACGAAGCATGAGGCCGTTTTGGTGTGTTGTTGGTAGTCGTTACCTCATTTTGTTGTGTGCGTCGATTTTATGACCCCTGACCCTGACCGAACAGGAATATTTTGAGTCTTGTTGAGCAGAGCGCCTGCCAATTTCCAACTGCCAAAACACGCCAGCCACTCCAGACGGAAGTCAGATTTTTTTCTGGCGGAGTTGGAGTTTTTGGTGAGCGGGACAGACCATTCAAGAGTTGACAGGCAGACCACTAAAAAGCGGACACCTAGTCGGTGCCTTGTATGCCCGTCTGCATTAGCCTGTTCTGAGTGACATCAGGGCAGTGAAGACTTATCGAGGCCTGCGAGAGTAACAACTTCAAACCAGATTATTTGCATCACTGCATCGCCCACGATAAACTATCATTCCTTGGATTTGCTTTCTTTTCAGCCACTTCTTGGCTCAGTGCTGGTCGACGTCACTAGAAACGTCCGTCCATCGTCGGCACGTCCGCTTGCCGTCCAGTTCCTCCCAGCCAGCCAGTATGGTACAAAATTGTACGAATTCCTCACTCCATCACACACAACCGCTACAAGCAACAAAGAGAATCAATAGTCCGATTCCATCAAGAAACCAGCCAACGACACAGGTATTACTGTCTCGAGTCGAGGACGCATGTGCCGCGACGGAGCCGCAACAGTACTATTTGTAGCAAACCCCTCTAGTTCTCGGAAATGGAGGACCCTGTAATCGCTGCAGCCACAATCATCCAAGCCAGACTGCCAGCGGCTGTAGAAGCTCTCTACCCGACGCCATCACCTGTGGACGATGGGGTCGATGCAACTATGAATGAAGCCGATACTGGCGCGGCTACTGATAATCCGGAACAAGCCAGAATCTATCACATTCCCAATGATCACTCTCGGCCATACTGGGCTCGTTCGCTCCGCACAGAGAGGTTCAGTGATAGTGATAGGGGCTTGTTGTATCGCCCCGTTATCACCCGCACACTTCTAAACGACATTGAGAGTTGTTTTGACAGACCATTTAAACCAGGGATCATGGTGAAGGGACCGCAAGGGATTGGGAAGTCTCACACGTTGGTCAACCTCTGCATGCTTCTTCAAAGCTGCCCCAAATACCATGTGACGTTCTTCCCAGACTGCAACGACTGGGAAAGCATTGATGATTTCGTGGAAGTGGTTTTTGCCTCGTTCGGTATCACCCTGGACCTGGCGGATCAAATTCAGATTGCCAATGCAATGACCACTGCAGCCCGGACTCTTCGTCTTCTTGGTATTGTTTATCAGATGCTCCAAAAACGGAACATCAAATGGATTTTCATTTTCGATCAAGTAAATGCTATATTTGGGCGACCAGACTACAACCAAATCAAGGATGTTCACAAGCTACCTTTCCCATACAACCTCATGGGCCGTTTAATGACGCCCAAACGCATCATGTCCATCATATGTGCCTCAGCAAATAACGAAATCTCCCACCGGGAGGGCCATGAAGGCTTTAGAGACTTTCACCACAAAATCAGATTTGAGGTGGATGAAGCCACGATATTGTTCCCCCAGTTTCCGCAGAGAGGAATGGCAAAGGCCCTGGAGGAGACTGGTGCAATTCCTTTGCAGATGTATCGACTAATTGTGGAAGCCGAAAGTAATGAAGACATCTACATGCGGGCCGAGTTCGATTCAATTGTAAACTCTGCAGAAAAACTTATGGAACAACTACAAGACGGGCATTATTCTGATTTCCTTGCAGGAATCATTCAAACTCTCTTGAAGAGCCCAACTACCACACCCATCTTCGACAGGAAGTACTTTGTGGACAATCCAGTTGGTCGTAAACACTGCTACGAGCCGTTGTTCCCATTAGTAGAGGAAGTGTACATGGAAAAATTCTGGGATGATGTCATGGCCCACATCGAAAAACACGAGGAAGAACTTCTGCAAGTTTGCAAGAACCCCGAGGTTGACCAAGGGTCTCGGGGCCGTCACTTCGAGTTGATTGTCATCCGACGTTGCATGAAGGGGCAGTTTGATGTCCCTGTGAATGATGATGAATCGGTTCAACAAGCGACAATCCCTTCCAATGCGAAACGGTTTTCAGGGAAGACACTTCCTGGCTCTTCTAAGTTCGTTGGATTGGGTGGGGTAATGGTCCCAACTGATCCCAACTTCCCGGCTGTTGACATTTTGTGGTACATGGGAACAACCCGTCTAATTGGTGTACAGGTTCATGTGAGCGATCATGAAAATTCTGTTAATTCATTTGAAGGCTTGTGCAGAGGAGCAAAATTGGATGACTACTTTGATTCGATTGAAATGTGGTACCTCAGTCCGACAACAGTGACTGCAGACAAGGTGAGGGGTTTCTGTGGGAAGCATGATTGCAGAAGGACAAGGAGTTTATCCAAAGAATGGAGTATTGATGTCAAAGCCCGAACCCTAAATGACATTTCTTGCCTACAAGACCTGCCGTGGAGCCACCCGTCGAACCGGGGCTGAGGACTGGCAGAACTATGTGTGGCTGTGTTGGCTTAGGGTGATCCCCTATGCTTGGGAGGATCTGTATTCATAAAAAAGAAGGGTGTACTTATTTTTACAGCTCTAGATCTGCACACTGCTCTAAAAATGTAAAAAATCGAATCAAATCGAATCGGCGGGTGCGTGAAAGGTGTTGCATCCTCTTCTTCTACAATCATTTCCTCTACTCCGACGCTCGTCGATGCCACCGCAGCTTCAGCCGCCTCCGCAACCCCGGTTGGAGCATGTTGAACTGTTTGGAGTGGTAGCGATGGAGTAGGCAACTGTTGATGCATTTTTGGACAAGCGAGAATTTGAAAGACTGCCTGAAGTTCCTGCGAGTCCATTCAAAGCTCACGGGCAAGAAATAATTTTAGTCTCATACTCACGAGGTGTTGTGAAAGCGACTCCTGGGTTTGAGGAAATAAAGAATCTTCAATCCTTTGTCTATTTGGAAACGGGAGTCAAGCCTGGCTCTAAGGTGGATTATACTATTGATTTATTTACTGGAATTGGAAGCGTCATTTTGATGCATCATGAACTTTTCGTGTACGAGAACCAACACGGCCTTCTACTCAAGTCGCCTTCCACCATCTTGACATCTCTCTTTCAATTCTAATGGCTTATAGACATTATCATTACTAGATACTATCTTTTCTTTTGTAGACATAACCCGCGGTGAGAGGTTGGCCATCAGAGCTCACAACGACTCTTGGAATTTCCCCAGTTTTGTAGAGTTTCCCTATTATATTCTTTTTCAAGTGTTTTTGATTCATCGATGTCTGTCCTAAAGAAGGTCCTGCTCGCATTGAGCCGTGTTTGTACAACACAGGCTCACTACCATACTTGAGATATGCCTGGTGCCGCTTAACTCTCAGCAATGGTGATTCCTCATCCTCAGAAGTGTTGTCACGAGACAGATTTCTTCGATATCTTGGTGACTTTCGCATTACCGGCGTCTTCACCATATCACTAGCCCTTTCTTCAATAGATGCCACAAAGTCCCGAACACACGGAAGAAGATTGACGGCAACCCCAAGTAACGCAATCAACAAAAGAACAAAAAAATAGTTCTCTATTCGAGCTGTCACATATTCCTCAAGGCGATAAATACTTGTACTTCCCGAAATGCTACGAAACCAGCCTTTTGAAGCTTGATATAGAAAGATACACAAAACGTTGGGAATTCCTCCAATACAAAAGAGATTTACAGCGCTGGCAAGCACCTTTGCTTCTGGCGGTGATGCAGTAAAGGCTACTTCATATGCGGCAGATACAGCAAAAATTTCGCCACAACCAATGAGAATATATGAAACGGACTGCCATAGTATATTAACTTTTTCTCCAGTGGCCTCGAAAGTAGCCCGTATCTTATATTCCATAAATAAAGCCCACCCAATAGCGATTGCTCCAAGTCCTGAACCAAGAGCGAATTTGTAAGTAGTTGGTATTAGTTACAACATAGCACATCTAGCACCATTAGATCTAGGTGTGACATAGCATGACATAGCTACGACATAGAGGAAAGCAGCTGTCCTGAAGTAAGACAGACGCTCGTGTTGCAGTTGAACGGACGAACAACAGATGGATTTAGCTGAATAGTAACTTCACCCAGCAGTCCAGGAAGATTCATGTACTAATTATTCATATACATGCACAATGCAAGTCGCGAGCCTACACATCCGTTCATACGAACGCAAGTTGGACGATACCTCTAGTCGTAATATCTTCTCTCTCAAATTGAGAATTACACAAAGATAACGATCGACCTCCAGATGATCTAGCAGGCCTGTTCCAAAGGTAAGTACCTTCTAGAAAGAACATTCATAAGGCCCAAACAATCAGGAGAGGTGAATACTCTCATCTAATCATGAAGAACAAAAAGAACAAGGAAGAACTATTCTTCAAGAGAGAAATGGAGCGGCTAAGTTCTCCTTGAGATCGGAGATCGATCAGACCTGAAAATCACTTTCATGTAGATTAATCTCACTCTTTTCTAAAACACAAAAGTTACAAGCAACTGTTGTCTACAAAAGGAGTCAACCTATATCGTAGACCGAAGGTGAGGGCCCCATCATCGATCCAACGTGATAGGTTGACTAACATTGCTACCCAACTGAACTAACCCTGATTATCAAGTCGTTATCACACCTAGCTAGCAGATATCCTAAGTGGTTGCTGAGCCCAAATCAAGGCTGATAAACCATACGCTATTCTCTCTATCGATCGATTTATCAAGAAGTTAACTACCTTGGAGGACTACCACTGAGTCGTCCCTACCAAGCATCCAAAGCGCGCAAATACTACTGGAGCCAATCAAGGCCCCAACCAAGAATCCACAACGGCGGACGACATCTCCCCGACCTCAAGTGGACTTGGAAGCTTCGACTGGTTGAATTCGGACAGTGATACCAACTCCAATCCAGATCCCCAGCAAGAGACCGTCGACCCTCTAGAAGCACCGAACAGTGATCCAACTGCCGATCCAAACGCCCAACGCGAATCCCAGCAAGAGACCACTCGACCATTGCAAATTGTTCCACCTGAGACCGACCCAACGCGAACTGCCACATCAGAAACAGATCGGACAAGACCGTTGATTGGTGTATCGAGATCCAGGAGGAGACAGCAACGAATCATGGCAGCAAACGACGATCCACAAGAAAACACGGACGTTTTCATGCCAGACAAGCCCATCATGGGCGGACTGGTGCAGTCCCGACGTGACGAGTACGTCGTTTGGACTGGAGGAAAACCGAAACATGACTGGTCCAAGTTAGATGACTCAGCCAAGACGGAACCTCTCAGGAGTCTCCAGTTACGTACCTTAACAGACAAGCGGTACATCGACCGCGTAACTGGACCTATTGACAAGTTTGACAAGAAGAAAGGCAATTTCTCGCGATTGCAGGATGAGCTCAATCGGCACTTTGTCAAACATGGGATGGACACGATTGTGTACTTACCTGACCCCAAGAACTCCACATCGATGATCAACATCATCACGGAGCATCCTTGTTTCACCAACGAGCGCGTCCAGGACCTGATGGCAGTGCAGATCCAAAAATACGATAAGTACGATCAGAACAATGACGCAGCGGCTCAGGACTACTTACTCGATTCTCTCGAGAAAACCTTTCGTCGCGAAGTAGAGGACCAATCCCGCTCTGCGAACTCGTTTCCCGTGCTCTTTATGGTAATCGTCCGCATCATTACGGACGACTCCATCGAACATTGGGAGTTGGTAAAGGGTGAGATGCGCAGTCTGGTACCACAACAGTACTCAGGACACGACATTACCGCACTTACCACTGATTTTGCGAACAAGGCACGTCCTCTTTCGGCTGCTGGTCTTTATGACCACACCCTCACCGCGAATCTCCTCAAGAACATCCTCACCGCTGAATGGCCGGAAACTCCAAAATTTGACCTCTTGATTCTCAACAAGAAAGTCAAAGACGCCGTAGAACACATCCGTTTTCTCGATCGTTCCGTCGCTGACTCCTACATGAGCACCAACAAGCTCCTGTACACGCACGTCTCCGAGATCGCCAACAACCGGTACCTTGTTAGTGTCAAGCAAGGCGAATGGAGTGCCAAAAGCTCCCACAAGGACAGCAAGGCCTTATCTGTTTCTTATGGCGGGAACCTGACAGTGACAAACAATCGCCGTGGCAAGACCCGTATCGGCTACCAAGCCAATGCCCTCATCCCTCAGATGCAAAGTAAGAGCAAGAACAGTTTTCGTGAGAAGGGGAAGAACAAGAGCAACAACAAGAGCAACAACAAGTTCAAAGGCAAAACGGACAAGCCTTCTTCCACACCCAAAAACGATTCTACTCACCAATGGAAACGTGTTCCGCCTGCAGATGGCCAGCCGGATGAACGTACCAAAGACGGCCAAACATATTTCTGGTGCGGCACTTGCAAGATCTGGAACACCACGCATCGTACTAGCGAGCATATTGTCGGATTCAAATCCATGGCCAAGAACAACAAGAACCAACAGAAACATAAAGCATCCGCTCATGTTCTTGAGTTTGACGCAACGGCCTGGAAAGCAGAACTCAACCTCCATTCTCGCTACTGGGACAGGGACATTGTCAGAGAAATGGACAAGGAAGAATATGAGTTCTGTGAAGACAACTCAGAGGACGACGATTACGACCACTGTGACGACTCACCTGATGAGGAATACGAACTTTGTGCCTTCATGGCCTCCTTTGAAGAAGACGAAGAAAGCAAAGAAGAAAGGTATGAAGAAACCAAGTCCAATGAAGATTCAAACTCGCTCTTCTCCAACACCACTCACCAAGCTGTTACACCGGATCGTGTCACTTCAGCCAACATTAAAGAAAAACAGTTCAGTGAGAGTGATATGGAAGACTCATCAGGAACCAGTACCATTGGAACGTTTGAGCCTACCTTTCCAGTCGTCGAGCCATCCAAGAACAACGGACCAACATACTTTGATCAATGGAATGACATGGATCTCACGATGAGAAACAACCATGATGACGATCCGCTCGATCCATTGAATGACGCTGCAACCCAACGATTTCTCGAGGACATGTACGACAAAGAAATCATAGCAGCAGCAGCAGCAATCAATGAGAACTACGACGAAATGGAAAGTGAAGAGACAGATCTCACTTACAAAACTCCTGAAACAAGCACGGACACATCGACCGATGCAATCAAGCATCTCCAAGCTGGACAATTGGCGAGTCTGGAAAAGAAACTACCAGCCATCTCTCCAATCCATCAGGCACGACCTCTGCCACCACGGCCAAATACTCCGTTGCCCTTTTCTCCGAACGATCCGACTCCGCCGCCTCCTCCTCCAAGACGACGGCTGAGCATCCCTGCATCGACAAAATATGCAATGCAGCATATCATTCTCGAAGCAGAGCAAGCAAAAAGAGATGGGATGAGGTACGAGAGAGCAGCCAAAACCGTGTTCGCAAACGCTTGGCGAGAGCCGAGACTTACCGTGGCTGAGGCATACCAACGTGTCAAAGAAGAGGAATGGGCAATGGGCTACTTCGTTGATGGAATGCCCATTCCGAATCACCCTCGACCAGCATCTTGCTTTCCTGGAATGTCGCCCATTCCACCAGGCCCGATGGTTCCTTGTTTTCAACCGATGGACACCTCCAGCTCTGGATCAGCGATGCAGTTCACTCCTGCAACAAAACTCACAACATTCCGTGAGAACAAGAGCACGATGACAGATGACTCAACAAGCAACTCATCCTCCTCTTTCGTTCCAACCAGCACGCTAGGCGAACGATATGTTCCCTCGGAACCCGAAAACAAGACGGATGATGATGACGACTCGAACAAGACAGTGGCAGTCACCAAGTATTTTGCCCATCTCGCTTGTGTCGATTTCGACGATGATGAAGATGAGGCTTCACAACCTGCCACTTCTCTACAAAATGAAGGAGACACTGACCCCCAAGACACTTCGGACGGATCCAACTGTACTGTGGACGAGACAGTAGGAGGCTCAATGGTAGGAAAATGCGTAGAAGTCTACTATGCACCTTTCACCTTTGGACACGTGCGTACCCCACGACGACCGGCGCGCACGCCAGTCGAGGAGCTTTCAGACGAAACTTTCTCTCTTCAGCATCTTTTCTTGGTCGCCCTTCTACATTTTGTTGTCCTGTTACCGATCATCCTCTGGCTGATCCCAGCTCCAACCACTACCGAGGAATCTAAGGACGCCTTTACAAATGGGCTAGGACACCTGTACAGTGCCGCGGTACATCTCTACTATGGTGTCTATGAAGCTTACTGCGGATTCAAGGAAATTTCTGTTTCCTTCTTGCTGCATCCTGGCTGCATGCCTGGTATCGTTACATGGATTTCTTGTTGGGTGGCCATCTTTCTCAGTTTCAGCCTCTCATCCAGTCCCAAATCCAAGAACTCTAACAAAGCCAAGGGACCAAATCGCCCCAATAACACCCAAAGGACCGCCGTCTCGGTCAATGCCTTTCGTGCCCAGCTAAACAACCGCCGAACCCACTTTGCCACCAACCACAACTCCCCTACAAGGTCCTTCTTCTTCTCCTTGTTCTCCACACCGATTCGGTTGATTGTTGTGTTTGGTTGTAGATTGTTGGAATGGTCGGCATCGTTATGTCAGGCTGGCCTTACGAGCTTACGAACCATTATACCCGCGAAGCGAGGGAGAAAACGGCGGAACACTTCATTCAAGGTCAACTCGAGTTCACCTCGAAGGCACAAGCGAAGCCGCGGGCCATTCGCTAACACACCTTCCGAGCATAATGACTCCACACTACCGACCAGCCGACGAATGCCGACAAAGACAAGTTTGTTGCGTTCTCGCGCTCGTCGCTTCCAGCACCCCATCTCTGCTGGAAATCCCCATCAACATCTGGCGGGATACAACCGTCAGAGATCGAACACCGAAAACAGGAGCAACACTCCCTATTATTGCCAAAACGTACCATGCTCCACACGGCCTGTACCACGATTTCATCATCACCGAGCCTCCCTCAATCCAAACAACATGATGGCAATGATGGCCTCCATCAACGATCTTGACCTTGACTCCATCACACACCACCCGTGGGAGAACATCACCCTACAGGCTCTTCGAGCAACACTCCAAGATCCAAAGGCTCTTCGTGAATCCATGCCAAAAGGAGCCTCGTACCCAATCATCTGGGACTCCGGAGCGAGTATCTCCATTACCAACGACGCCAAGGACTTCATTGGAAAGATCAAGCCCTTCCCTGATCTGAAAGTAAAAGGTATTGCCAATAAAATGAAGGCTGTTGGACGAGGAACTGTCCTTTGGACGGTTTTGGACACGAATGGCGCTCCACAAATGTTGAAACTTCCTGCATTCCATGTACCAAAAATTTCTGTGAGATTGTTGTCAACGCAAAATCTTCTTCAGCAGTACCATGGAGAGAAAATCATTCAGGACGGTTATACACTTACCTTGACTGGAATTCCAGGCGACCCTGATCGCCGAGAGGTAAATGTGATGGTAAATCTGAAGAACAATCTTCCAATGTCCTACGGATACAATTCAGACCACTTACAAACAACATCACTCGCTTTCAACAGTACTGTGAATGAAGTCGCACACCAAAACGCAAACCTCTCACCAGCACAGAAGGAACTTCTCAAATGGCATTACCGACTCGGACACATGAATCTTCTCAAGGTACAGTTTCTCATGCGAACAGGCGTTTTGGCAACAACAGAGAAAACGCGTCGTTTACACACTCTCGCATCCACACTCACCGACTTACCCTTGTGCGCAGCATGTCAATTCGGGAAACAACGCAGACGAACCGAACCAGGGACGAAAACGATCATCGTCAAAGACAAACAAGGGGTTACCAAAGACGGTAACCTGCATCCAGGTCAATGCATCTCAGTAGATCATTTTGTGTGTTCTACAAAGGGGAGACGCTTTGACTCAAAGGGGAAATCAAAAATCAACGATCTTTATACAGGTGGAGCAATCTTTGTAGATCACGCTTCGGGATACACGTGGATAGGATTTCAATCCCACCTAAATACACATGAAACGCTGAGTGTTAAGGAATCCTTCGAGCTTTTCTGTAGAGAAATAGGGGTAGTAACGGACAATGGAGCAGCCTTTACCTCTAAGGATTACACCCAATCACTCCGAACATTCGCTCAAATTTCCAGATTTGCCGGAGTTGGGGCACATCACCATGCTGGCATTGCCGAACGGGCAATACAAACTATTATGTCTATTGCTCGTACAATGATGCTCCATGCTGCAATACACTGGCCAGAATTAGCTGACCCTATGCTATGGCCCATGGCAGTATCACATGCAGTGTACCTACATAATCATGTGCCCCGTACTGACACAGGGATTAGCCCCCACGACTTATTTACACGTGTCCGTTGGGAACAACGAAAGTTCCACGACCTACACGTGTGGGGCTGCCCAGTCTATGTCCTACAGAAATCCATTGCCGACGGGAAGAAACTACCTCGTTGGAAGCCTAGGTCTACACGTTGCCAACTCATGGGGTTAAGTAACCGCCATGCTAGTTCGGTCCCTCTGGTTTCTAACCCTGACACCGGCTACATAACACCACAATTCCATGTAGTTTTCGACGATTGGTTCAGTACAATTGCTATGACTTATGAACAATTGCCCGACTTCTTCACTGACACGTGGTATAAACTGTTCGGAGACTCCTCCTATCAATATATAGATCTCGACAACGACGATGCTCCAAATATTGAAGCGCCTACTACTACAGATGAGGCCGCACAACAGTCCTATACACAAAGAGAATCCAATGTCGCACATGCAATTGGGACTCATCGTCCTTTTGCCGTGCTTCCATCGCCTTCCCAACCCAGTTCCACTCCTGGCACGTTTCCTTTAACTAATCCCCGTGCTACTCCCATTGGCGCACCAGCACCCAGTTCGACACCAAGCAACAGACCCGTATCGATTTCAGCTCCCAATGAGGAACCGGTGTATCAACCATCCCCTAAGCGGATGTCCTTTTCCAATACACCCCTTCCTCAGAGGGAGAAAACTGACCAGGTCGCTGAAACCTCGCCTTCGACAACCCCTCTTTTGCCTTCTCCTTCTCCCAACACTACTCCTTCCCCTGGTCCATCTCCTCAGAGGGAGATTCGGCCTCAGAGGGAGTCCCGTCCTCGCAAATCCACTCAACCCACTTCCGGTTCCACTCCCTCTCTCGCACCAACCATCACCACTCGTCGCTCCGGTCGGACTGTTAAACGGCCCACTCGTCTTGTAGAAGAAATAAATGTGGCTACCGTTCATCCTACTGCTCCTCCATCTGTAGATCATAGCGACCTCCTGACCGTCATGAAAGCATCTCTCTCTGATCCAGATACGCTTTCTTATGACGAAGCCATGCGAGATGCTGACATTGAAAAATGGAAAGTTGCAGCACACAAAGAAATTATGGAACTCGAAGGTAAAGGAACATGGGAAGAGGTCCCAAAATCTCAGGCAAAAACGCGGATTCTACCAGGAACTTGGGTATTTAAACGAAAGAGAACTCCCGATGGTGAGATCCTCAAACACAAAGCCAGATATTGTGTGAGAGGAGACTTACAGGAAACGGAACAAGAAAACTACAGCCCAGTTGTTCACTGGAGCTCAATCCGTATTGTCCTCACTATCAGCTTAATCCTAGGATGGGAGCTTGCCTGCATTGATTTTAACAATGCATTTGTACAAGCTACGTTGGATGAACCTGTATGGATTCATTTACCTAGAGGATTTAGGTCTGGCAAACCTGGAGAGACCTGCCTGCGACTCATCAAGAGTCTATATGGCCTGTCTTCAGCTCCAAGGTTATGGTATACCCACCTACTAGAGGCTTTAAAGGAAGACGGATTCACCCTCAGTGCTCATGACGAGTGTTTGCTTTACAAAGACAACATCATCATTTTTCTGTGGGTAGACGACTGTGGTGTCTGTGCTCCTAAAATGGAACTAATAGACGATCTAATCAAAAGACTACAAGAAAAAGAGTTGTCTCTCAAGAAAGAAGGAAATCTGACTGACTACCTCGGAATAAACTTTATCCGTCATGAGAATAAATCTATTACCATGACCCAGAAAGGACTTATTGCGAAGATTATTAAAACTACAGGACTAGAAGATTGCAACCCTAATTGGACTCCTGCAACCCAGCTGGGATTAGGCAGCGACCCAGACGGTGAACCTATGAAGGAAAGCTGGGAATATCGCTCCGTAGTAGGAATGCTCCTATACCTGGCTACCAACACTAGACCTGACATAGCTTTCGCTGTTAGTCAGGTAGCTAGATTCAGTTCAGCACCAAAGAAATCACACGCTACCGCCATCAAGACAATTGTGCGCTACTTAGTTCGAACAAGAGACAAAGGGACTATCTTCACCCCTACTACAGATTTCAAACTAGATTGCTATGTAGATGCTGATTTTGCCGGTTTGCATGGACGCGAACCCCAAGACAATCCCGTTAGTGCTAAGTCTCGTACTGGCTATATACTAACATTTTGTGGATGCCCACTAATATGGCGTTCGCAACTCCAATCATCGGTAGCTCTTAGTACACTCCAGGCTGAGTACCATGCCCTCTCACAAGCCATGCGTAGTGTGATAGCTACCCGCCGAGTGATTGAAGAACTTCTAGGCAATCTCAAGCTGCCGTTCCCGAAGCCCACTATTTTCTCTGAAGTCTTTGAGGACAATAGTGGAGCCTTTTACCTTGCAACGAAGCAGCGCCTAACTCCAAGGACCAAGCATTTTAACACCTACCTCCACTTCTTTTGGGAGCATGTAGGCGACCACCCCGGCGGCGTGAAAGTTAGCATGGTCAGCACAGCTGACCAAAAGGCTGATTACTTTACTAAATGCCAGAATCGAGAACTTTTTGAGCGCTGCCGTAAGCTCAATCAAGGATGGTAAACCATCATACCTTCCATGTCGCAATTCTAGCCCAATCACTCAATGAGAGGGAGAGTTACAACATAGCACATCTAGCACCATTAGATCTAGGTGTGACATAGCATGACATAGCTACGACATAGAGGAAAGCAGCTGTCCTGAAGTAAGACAGACGCTCGTGTTGCAGTTGAACGGACGAACAACAGATGGATTTAGCTGAATAGTAACTTCACCCAGCAGTCCAGGAAGATTCATGTACTAATTATTCATATACATGCACAATGCAAGTCGCGAGCCTACACATCCGTTCATACGAACGCAAGTTGGACGATACCTCTAGTCGTAATATCTTCTCTCTCAAATTGAGAATTACACAAAGATAACGATCGACCTCCAGATGATCTAGCAGGCCTGTTCCAAAGGTAAGTACCTTCTAGAAAGAACATTCATAAGGCCCAAACAATCAGGAGAGGTGAATACTCTCATCTAATCATGAAGAACAAAAAGAACAAGGAAGAACTATTCTTCAAGAGAGAAATGGAGCGGCTAAGTTCTCCTTGAGATCGGAGATCGATCAGACCTGAAAATCACTTTCATGTAGATTAATCTCACTCTTTTCTAAAAAACAAAAGTTACAAGCAACTGTTGTCTACAAAAGGAGTCAACCTATATCGTAGACCGAAGGTGAGGGCCCCATCGTCGATCCAACGTGATAGGTTGACTAACATTGCTACCCAACTGAACTAACCCTGATTATCAAGTCGTTATCACACCTAGCTAGCAGATATCCTAAGTGTATTCTGATTTCCCGTTTTGCAAGAGTCGGATATAAAAACGTGCCGACCACATATCCAAAAAATAAGACGCTGATTGCATCTGCATTATTCATACTTGCAGCATCAATGAAACCAAAGGCTTTCTCCATGACCGTCCCCTGAATGAAGTGAAAACGTCGCAATAAAATTGAAAAAAAAACCTGTCTTCGGAAAACAGGACGCTTTGGCCCCTGATTCCCATAATTGAGTCCTGTAGAAGTGGCTAATCAAATTCCTAAAAAAGAAGTAAAAATAATTTTATAAAATAGCACGACATAAACGTTAATTGTGGATTGATGTAATCATCCAGAGAGGTTGACTCGAACATGAAAACCCTGGAATTTATTCGTGTTTCGAAGTGATCCTTTTGAAAACTCTTATAGCAGAAACAATGTTAAAGTGTTGAAAGCATGGAAGGAAAATAAATTCGCAAACCAAGCCGAGAACGGCGCGAACCCCACCATCCGTAAGTCGCAGTGTGCC
Organism: Epithemia pelagica; assembly: GCA_946965045.2. Taxonomy (NCBI): domain Eukaryota; phylum Bacillariophyta; class Bacillariophyceae; order Surirellales; family Surirellaceae; genus Epithemia; species Epithemia pelagica. The sequence continues at coordinate 2,693,175 of OX337234.1, read as the reverse complement.
GAAATGAAGAATGATACCATTATGGATTTATGCAATCATCCAGAGGAGTTGACTCGAACATGACACGGACATGGGACAATAGGACACGGACATGGGACAATAGGACACGGACAAGGGACAATTAGGACACGGACAAGGGACAATAGGACATGGACAAGGGACAACAGGACATGGACCATGGACTTGGGCCGGCACTACTAACCACCAAAGTCAACCACCACGATGGTGTTGACACTAATGGGGCGCAAAACAACAATCAAACTTTCCCAATCATGCATATCAAAGGTTTATGGCAGGGAAGAAGACAATAGGAAAATGAATCGGACAATCGGACAACGAATCGGACAATCGGACAACCTCCACATGACTCACGAAGAAAGCCAGACGACAATCAAACATCGAGTGGGTGAATGTAACAATCCAACTTTATTATATTATGGGGGATGGGGAGGGTTTGGGCACGAGTAGGTTGGTGAATAGGACAGTCAGAAAAAGAAGTGGACATTGAATCGGACAAGTGGAATACAGACAATCACAGTCGGATAATGCAAACCAAGCACTGTACAACGAGATTATTGACGAGCAAAAATCAGACAACTATCATATTATTAGAAGAGATTATATAGGTGTGTTTGTTCTGTTGCCATATGATGATATGATTTGAGTTCGACTTCGGAAGGGGGAAAACGAGCGAAGTTGACAAAAATTTGAGTTCATTGCATGACCAGCCATGAGCAAAGATATTGTCTGGTGAAGCCCCATCCACCCATTGAACAAAACAGATTCATTGTTGCATTCACCCACTTGATGTTTGATTGTTGTCTGGCTTTCCTGGTGAGTGATGTTGTTTCATATGGAGGCTGTCTGAGTGTCCGATTGGTTGTCCGATTGTCCGATTCATTGTCCAAATGACTTCATCCCTGTCTTAAACAATTCCACACGCATGGGTGGGAAAGTTTGATTGTTGTTTTGCACCTCATTAGTGTCAACATCATCGTGGTGGTTGACTTTGATGGTTAGTAGTGCCGGCCCAAGTCCATGGTCCATGTCCTATTGTCCCTTGTCCGTGTCCTAATTGTCCCTTGTCCGTGTCCTATTGTCCCATGTCCGTGTCCTATTGTCCCATGTCCGTGTCCTATTGCTCGTTGTCCGTGTCCTATTGTTCGCTGTCCGTGTCCTATTGTCCGTTGTCCGATTCAATGGTCAGTTGTATTCCAGTTGCTAGCGTTCTCTATGCTCTCCTCATTTACAATACTGCAAACTTTAAGAGAGTGAGAGCGCTGGAGAGTCTATTGAGATCTGGCACACAGTGTCTGTGGAGGAAGTACTTATCATGCTATTGTGAGTGTTGTGACACATAAGTCAGTTTAAAAATCATAAAAGGGCAGTACATTATGTGACACATGATGACTACATACAGGGCTATTGTGGATCATGTCCGAGTGTATCACTTAATAAGAGATGAAATCTACATAGGAGGACAACGGATGTCCAAGACCAAAACTTAGTTGGACACCTACTATTGCCCAGGGATCTATTCCACACTATTATGGACAAAATACCGGGTAACCCTGCTCCTACCTCTTCTGAGTGTAGCAAGCGGTCTACTAGCTAGATAGCATAGCTACTCACTACTCATACAACCACCCGTGTGTGATTCGGATGATGGGCAGACGACTATGTCATTCATGACTGAAGCCAAGACTCAGATCCAATTTGCGATGGATACTCCAATGGAGTCGACTTGGACTCCAGAGATACTAGGGGTAGCTATGATTATGATGGCAACCAAACTGGAGTCGACATGGATTATACTTGATGCAACCAAGTAGGAACCTGATAGATGCGTGGGACCTATTATACTCAATCCTAGCTACCAAGAGATTGCTGCTTTCCTACCAAAACCAATTGGTGACAATCACCAGTATCTAGGTCCGGATCTGCTCCTACCTCTTCTGAGTGTAGCTAGCGGTCTACTAGCTAGCTAGATAGCATAGCTACTCACTACTCATACAACCACCCGGATGTGATTCGGATGATGGGCAGACGACTATGTCATTCATGACTGAAGCCATGACTCAGATCCAATTTGTGATGGATAATGGATATTCCAATAATGGAGTCGACTTGGACTCCAGAGATACTAGGGGTAGCTATGATGGCAACCAAACTGTAGTCGACATGGATTATACTTGATGCAATCAATCAAGTAGGAACCTAGGAGTAATAGATGCGTGGGACCTATTGTACTCAATCCTAGCTACTGAGAGATAGCACAAGTCTGGGTCTTCAGCTTCTATGTTTGGCTAGGTGCTAGTGACATAGTTGCTACCCTCCCTAAGGGCGTGGGGAGATGTTTCGTGGGTTGGTTCGTTGGGCGTGATTCTGACGTGGAACAGCGTGGTAAAATGGTTTTTATTTAATGGATTGATAGAACAATGGATGACCGTTCTTCAATCATTGTTTTTCTTCGGGGCTGTATGGTTTTGAATAGGGGTTGGCCCGGCGTTTTTTGTCTAACGTGGGAAGGTTTTGGTGTAAAGTACTGAATTTCGAGTCTTGAGCTAAAAAAATGTTTTTGAGTCTTTGATGTTTTTCCACCCCCAGGTACTTCATCCTCAGTCGTCACGACCTGTGCACCAATCAAATCCCATGACCTCTCGTTTGCAATAATATAGTATTAAGATGTTACTTAACCAACACTGGGGGGGACTAGGCCCCCCACCCATATCCCAGTATCGGGAGGGATCCTGAATCGCGCCACGGTCGCAGAACTACAGATTCTGCTACCCCGTGTATGCTGCGTGCGAGTGTGCCTCTAGGCTAGAAAACCCATTCTCCATTTACTCACCATAGGGTGAGCCCCAATCTTCGAAAGTATCTTCGCAAGAAAAGGACGGTCAGCATGTCAAGGTTGCCACACCCCAACATGCCAACCAGGAGAGAGATCTTCCTCCCATCAACAGTCAAGCTGACAGTCATCAAAGCGACCTGGACATACCCCATAAGAGGTATAGTCGAGTCATCTCCCCGTGTGGTCGTTCCATCTTCGTTTCCAACTTGAATTCAATTTCTCCGTTCTGACATCCCTTCCTTGCATCGCCTGTTCCCTTTTACAGCAGTTCTGAGAACCTGACAAGAAGAGCTTCCACTGAAGCTTTAGCGTCCGAATAACGTTCCAACATGGACATGTTGGGCAGTACTCCCTTGCCCTTGATGTGCTTTTGCCAGCGGTTGTTCATTTCTATTACCTCTCTGGGAATTTGTCGATTTTGAGCTTCTGTGGTTGCTCTCCGACGAAAAGATCTCCTCACGCTGTAATCTTCATCCACTTTCACTGACTCGCCAATCAGACCTGGGAAGCGATGTTATACTCGTTTCCATAATGGGTGGAAAAGCGAATCCAGGTCTCCGACCGATGCACGAGCGATTTGCCCTCGCTTTCTAGTGATCCGAAACATGGGCCCGCTGGTCACTCCTTGTTGGTGCAAGCACCGAATTGCTCTCTCTAACCACTGCCGGACGTCTATTCCAGACGACGTTTTTTCTGCCAACGGGTGCATATAAACTCAGAAGGTCCCTGTGGTCTGTTTGAATCTGCCCGCTAAGGCAAGGGGAACGTGCTTCTTCCTTGAATAATTCAGCCCTTCTTCCCAATACTTGCGCATTAATCCAACATCAATCTGCGGCAGCTCTTCTCCTCTCAATGCGGCGACGTATCCAACAACAACCATTGCGCCTGTTAAAGCGATTTCCACCTTTCGTTGTCCTGTCGCTCCGCCGATCCACTCCTCTTCTAATATGGAAAGCGCAGCCTTGACTTCATCAACGGTGACCGCTTGGTCTGGGATCCAGACGTCCCCCATTCTGCGATGGCACCCGGTCATGAATCGCCGGAACCAATGAGAATTTGTGGAGCTGGCGCTAAAAAACAGACCTCCCCTTTCGCCTTGTCCCACAGTCGCCAAACCAGTCCCTCCCGGTATTGTATGGAAGAAGTTAGATACGGCGGATCTCACTTTTCGCGCTGTCTCAAATTGAATGTGGGTCGAGTTCTTGCCTGCTCTCAGCGTCTTCATCAGCATCATGCAGGCAACATTTAGACCATTGTCATCTCCAACCGCGAAAGGACCTCGGTTCGGCAAAGGTGAGTCCAAGCCCATCGTGGCACTTGTTTCCAATAAGCCTTTGACTTCCCTCCAGTTCTTTTCGACTGTTGATCTTTCTCGTGCCCAGAACGAATCCAAAATAGCTCTGTGAATGCAGAGCTGTAGGAGCTTGTCTTCTTCCCGTGATGAGGGGTATCGTCCTTGCAAGTTGTAAAAACAACAATCATCACATTGGAAGGCCACCATGAGGTCATCCCCAGGACGTGCCTCCTTGAAACGATGCTCATCGTCATCCAATTTGCCATGTCCCTCTAAATCCAGCAAGGCATCATCCAAATCCGAGGCCTGCAAGACTGGAAATTTATCCGCTTCAAATTGCCGATAGCATCTCGCGTGCCATATCCCGGTACATGTCTTACTCGTTCCCCTTGAAACGCCAAAGTTTGCGCAGCAGATCCCGGACAGAGGTTGTACCGGATGCCCACACGCTCGGCAGTTTCCCTTCCACCTCGTCCAATAAGCTTGTCGCTCGTTTAACTTGCCATGGAGGGCTGCAAAGAAAAGGAAAGACAAAACCAACAATCAACGGTTCGTGATGAGACTTTGGCCACAATTCGGTGCCTACAGGGATGGTAAAAACAAAATCCGCCACCTTCCCCAACTTCTTTCGCCACCTGTTAGTCATTAACGCAGGGCAAACAAACATGTGTGCGGTTCTAGTATGGATGTGGCGAGCGTCGCATAACAAGTCAACTGCCACATCTGCAATAGCAGGCTGTGGTGTCCAAATAAATTCCCCGTCCTCGAACGCCTCATCAAACCACTCGTGAGTTTGTAAAACTCTCCACTTGTATGCCGTGTGCCCAACTGACTCCAGCCAGGGTACAACATTCTCCTGACGTTGGATCACCGTCTTGTTCAATGGTACGTAAAGGAGCATGTTTAAACCGGTCATGACTCCAGTCATAAGATCGCCACGAGAAAGACCGTCGGTCCCTTGCTCTATCATTCTTGTACCGGCCACCCAGATCACTCTAACAAAAATGTGACCATTCATTTCCAACTGTTTTGTTCGCAGCACTAATTCAAACAGCAATCTCGAGGATGACGTTCCCTTGTAGAACGCAGACTCTGCTGTCGAGTTGTCCGTGAACATAAACACCTCGGTTCCTTCGGGCAATTTTCCGTCTTGAACCAGTCTCTCTAGTCTCAGAACAAGATTGTACAACTCCCTGAAATTTGACGAGCGGGACCCATACTCTCGTGTCCATAGACCGTGCTCAGTGTCTACTGTAGATCCTCCATAAATCCACAGTGAAGACCCAAACCCTTCACCAGACGCGTCGGCAAAGATCATTGCTACTTTTGCTCCAGACGTCGGTCGTGCCAAGATCTTTGGAGGATGTTCTTGATCCGTCAGTCTAACCAATGCCTTCACGTCGTCCTTGAATCGTGGAGCCTGCTTCACCTTGGGTGGAGCATGGAGCTCCCTTTCCCGTTTCCGGATTACAGCTCTACGATCCTTTTCATTTAACTTCCAACCTTCTTCGTCCCTGTCGTCTCTCCATGATTCAAGGGTCAAATGGATCCCTTTCAAATAGGGAACCATAATATCAAAAGTGAGTGAAACGTATACGAGAAAACCTCTGATACGCTCCAACTCCTTACGATCCACCAATCCACCGCCGTCTGCCCAATCTTTGAGAGTGTGGACAAATTTCCGAGTCTTGTCCCATCTTTCCTGCGCCACTGTTTTGTACACCTTTCCATCGTTGGCTGCCTCGATGACTGCACCGGCCCATGCCCCTGGTGATTTACTTGGGGAGCGTCGCTTCCTGGCTACATCCTGAAGTCCGAAGTAAGATGCTCCCTTAGCCATCTTGCTTGCAGCTAACCACGCTTCTTCTTCCGTTGGAGCCGTTTCGCGTAAGTCGTCAACATATGGATGGACGTCGGCCGCGATATCTCCATTGGCTCTCACTTTACTTATCCACAGAAGCGATGGATCATAATGATCATCCCCTGGCAGATTGATACGCACGTCAGTCCAACCAAAGATATTGTTCGGATCCGATTTGTCTCCAAAAATGACCCGTTTGACTCTTTGGGCACACTGCGTGGTTTGATAGGGCGACGTGGTCAAACCCATGGCACATCGACACCACGCCTCCCAAAGCCGAGTCGCTCCATACTTCTCTTTCAATTCCTCGGGAAAGAGTTCGGTGATGTCGATGCCAGTATACTTTCTGAGATCCGGGTGGATCCAGAAGTTTAAAAACATCTCCCCAAAGTCGTTGTCAGCCAACCATGTCTTTGCTTCAACAGTTCTCAGCATGGACGTGACGTTGCCGAGACCAAACCACGGAGCGTAAAGCGCGTCGTTTAAACCGCTCTTGGTCCCATCATAGACCATCCGTATATCTGTGTTGCCTTTCGGCACCGAAAAGAAACTGGTAAGCGACTTGATGTCCGCCGTTTTCACAATGTACCCTCGATGTCTAACTTTCTTCAGTTTCTTCTTTTCTAGAGCGCGAGACTCTGGATCCGGATTCGCTTGCTGTCTTCGTCGGTATGCGGGCGGATCCCCGATCCACATCGGTTCCACTCCATCGCGCATCTCCACGAGCCAGTCAAGCTTGGGCATTCTCCAAAAGAATGGAGAAGATCCATGATCCCAGTCCCACCATGAGGCTTGGGAAGCATGCGTGAGTGCACTTAATCCTGCTCGTATCGTCCTTTCTTTCTCATCATTGTCGTCTCTAAAACGTTGACTTTTCCACCATCCCCAAAAGTCACTACACACCAACCGTTTCCAATACTTCAACGCCACACGCCGTATTACCGACAGAGCCTGGATGCCTCGTCCTCGATCGCTCACGCTTGTCATATCAAAGTGCGAGCAGATTCTGTCGTCCCACAAGTAAGTCGGGATTTCGGCATCATCCGCTTTTGTCGCCTTCAAATTCCCGTCCTCCCTTCGTTCTTCCATGTTTAAAGAGCCTCCACCTTCGCTATCAAGAGATGTGAACAATTCGCAGTTCTCCGTCATTCGCGTTTGTGATCTCGGCCCCTGTCCCATATCCGACAACGATTCCTCACTCATTTCGTCTGATCTTTCTTTCTGATCATTCGCTTCCCTTCTATCATTCATCCATCCCAGAATTGATCGCGCAACTTGGACCCGGCTCTTGAAAGGAACGCCGATGTCCACAGTCCAACGATCGAGTTCTTGCTCTGACCCCTTTTTATGCAACGCAGCTGGAAAATCCAAGGCCACTGCGAGCTCCCTTGAAGAAATCTTGCGCTCCACGAAGCCTGATCTTGTTGCGAACACACTTGGAAGAATGTGTGTCCTTGCAACGTCCTTCTTCCAAACCATCTTCCTTTCCAAAATTGACACTCCTCTCTTCCACACATTCCTCTCAGAGCTATCGTCATGAAACAGACTCAGAGGACACTCCTTCCCCTGTATTGTCGGATCCACGATTCCTCGGAACGTCGTGTGCTGCAGACCCTGTTCCAAATGGTCTGCCCAACAATCCACGAACCGCCTCTCATCTGAATCCACTCGCTCTGAAACATGAATCCAGGATTCGAGGTTTGTAACCCCACCGAGGTCCGTGTGATCCAATTTCATGATGCCTTGTTTCCATTGACTCGCTTCAGTCAATGGAGGGCCACCCTTCTTCTTTCCTCCTATCCAAAATACCAGCTTCAATTCCGACTGTCTCCATACATCATGATCCGGGCCTGGGACTATGCTCCTCTCAAAGAATATGATATCCACAGTCTCCCTTGTGGACCAATCTGCTGCCGTCCAGTAAGAAACTCTGCGTCGCTTAATTCCGCGATTCTTTGTTTGCCTTGGCTGCAGGTCCAATGCTTTACTTCTCCAATCCATCGCTCCCGTTTCCTCACTCAACAATTCCTTATCCAAAACATCTATCCAGACAACTTCTCCTAGCGAAGCTACCACCCAAAACCAAAAGGGGGTGATTGTGCTTACCAACCCAACTCGCCATTTTCCTTTTCCTACGGATATCTTGGACTCCATGCGTTTGGCAACTCCGTCATTTGTCTCTGTGGCTGCATGTATCCTAAAGTAATCCTTAATGTCTTGGCTCGCTAATTTTTTCATCTTGGTATCTTGAGTCTCCAATTCTTCGCTTGATGTTGTTTTTCGTTTCGTAGTTTTACGACTGTTGCGGTCATTTTCTTGAAGCTCTCACGTCTTCTTTGTCGATTTGTTCGCGGACGAAACTGCTTGATTTACCGCCCGTTGCATTTTGTCCAGCCTATCATTCAAACTCATCTGAAGTGTGTCGAATTTGGAACGCGGTGTTGTGAATCTAATCAAATGCTCATGGAGAATGAGCGCAATCCTCGGATGGCCGCTAAAATCTGCAGCACGGTACTCTTGCATTACTCGGTGTGCTTTGAGAGTACCCCAGAGCATCCCACCTGGAGTGTTGGAAGCTTGTCCAGATGCACGAGCTTCCCTGAGGCTCTTGAACACAGCTCGAACGCAGTGGGATATCAAAATCCACACTTCCTGTTCGCTTGCTTCACTTTCCGCCTGTACCTGAGCGTGGTACCTGACCATCCAATGAGTGAGTTCATCCCAAAAGGTTTTACTCCACAAGAGCAGTTCCTTGGCAACACTCGACGGTTCCGTCCCAAATGCAAAAAGCTCACCCACTGCTTGCTCTATTGTATGCACACCGTCCTTTACATAATCCAAAATGCGCTGGTGGATGCCTTCACGCCCCGACGGAGGGTGAAAGTCCGCAAAACGTGGAACAGCTCCGAGAGCACGGGTCTTCGTCGTTGTTGCTTGATCAGACCCTTTCCCCAACAACGGTGGTACTTCGAGATTGAACGACGCTATATAGGCCGTGTGATAGGGTGTTTTATCCCTAACCTTGGCCGTGGTTGCTCGTTGGTTGGCTGCCCTTTCTTCGTCTGGGCTAGCATCCGATGTCGCCAAAGAGAGCAACGAGATGGCATCCACAAAAACGTGAGGGTCCGATGCGGCATGGTGCAACTCCATCCAAGTGACGCAAAAGGCACGAGAAGTAAAGATAATCGATCCGATCGGGATTGAATCGGTATCCACTTGCTCTTTCAACTCCTTCAACATCGTCTGCAAGTTTTTCACATCTTCCTGCAGCTTCGCCACATCAACACCTACTTCTCCTCCAACATCCTTTCCACCATTTGTCTGAGAGGGTGACGAACCAAAACGGACTCCCAATCCTGTCTGTGATCCTATTCCTGAAGCAAGCCCTCCAGTTGACCAATTGAAAGAACCACCGCCCGAACTCATGCCTCCTGACCCTCCCGAACCTGATACGTTCGTTGCATGCGCTTGTTCGAGACTCGCCAACCGCTGTTGCAAATGTTGTAGGGCATCAGCCCATTTTCCCCCGGGATCCGTGGGAGAGCGCGACGACCGCGAGAGTAACGACAAGGTCGGATCAACAAACTGCAAACGAAAATCAGTTGAAGTGTCTGCCAAGAAAGCTTCAAGTTCCTTCTTGACGAGCACCTTGAATTGGCCAGTCAACAATCCAACTCGAGTGTCCAATGCTGAAAGCTTGCTTTCAAGAAACGAATCGTCTCGAGTTGAGCTTGGAGTCTTTTGTTGATTCAAACGTTCAATGACCAACTGTTCGACCGTCGCCATGTTCGATACGCAACTATCCAGAACTTGAAAAGCCAATCGCGTCCCAAAGTGAGACGGTCGCTTTCCCAGCAATTCATGAAGGACCGATAGCTTGAGATCCAGTTTGTCAACCTGCTCTTCTTGTTGCTCTTCAGACACGCGCCAATCCGCCACTTCGCGAGCAAGATCGTCACGAAGTGTGGTGACATTCTCAACCAGGTTGCTCCACGCTCCTCCTTGAAGGATCCTTACCGCTAAGGTGGGCGTTGAGGTACTGATATCAGTAGGAACGTCCTTCCAGGGAATTTCGCGGCGTTTGAGCTTGGGTGTAACCAAACCGTCTTCATCGTCATCGTCCATAACCGTTTCCACTTCCACTGATCGTTTCTTCGGGCGCGGAGTCATGGTGAAATCTACTACGGACTTGGTGGTCTCCATGAACTGAGCCGCAGTTGTGGGATCCACGCCTTCACCCGACTCGGAGGAAGCCTTCCGAAGGGCTGTAAACGAGGCTTGCCAACTCTCCAATGTACGAGGACTCAGTTCCATTTCATTCCAGTCCACGCCTCGCATACACTGTCCCGGTAGCACAGGTGTACAAAAGACTGTACCCAGCGCTTCAGCAGAAGTTGTCCCACTTGAACCACGAATGAAGATGGCGGTGGTATCATCCCCCACAAGCGAACTCCACGTCTTCTTCTTTTGGGAATGCAAAGCCACTTGACAATCCGAACGAACACACATGCGCTGCCCTGCGCCAACGAATCCACGACACACAGTATCGAACTGTGACTGTTCAATACGAACGACACCGTAGAGAGAACCCGAACGCAGGCTCCCCCCCCCCCCCCGGTCACACTCCCACCAGAAACAGACTCACCTGACGACCCCACAGAAAGGCGAAGAATCCGGAGTTCCTCCCCACGCAAACGTCATGGTGAAAACAAATGAGGTGGATGGCACGGTCGACAAGGCGAAAAAGCGAAGCGAAAGAAGAGAATCACGGGTCCAATGGGTGATCAGATCCTTGGTGATCCGTTCAACCCTTCTTTCCGACGATTTATGAATCGTCAAAGTATGTTTGTTGGGTATAGTCATTTTGACTGCCCCAACAAACGACGACGTAGCCTTGCAAATCTTATGGGATCTTCTTTGGGTGCAATGTCCGTTCCTCGTTCGTCCGTCGGTCCCTTCTTGACCGGGGGCGGTACGATGCGACCCCCTTAGCCTGCCGGCTTACCCGACACGTTCATTCTGAACTCAGTCGAATACAGAGCCTTACCATTCTCTTCTTGTATGGAACAAACGGGAATGTCGAAAGGTATGTCGTTCGATGTCGAAAGGTATGTCGTTTGATGTTGTTTGATGTCGTTTGATGTCGTTTCGGGCTCGCGCGCAAACATGGTTTGCCTCATTATCCAGCGTTACTCCTTCAGTTGATGGGCCTACCGTCAATCAGTGACTCGTAACCTTGTGATTTATCTTGAAGAATTCCAACTGCTGGAGAGTACATATTCTTTTGGCGATAAAAACATCCGACATCCTCCTCCGACATCATCCGACGTCATCCGACATCATCCGACATCTACCAAATCCTCCGACATCCGTGACTCTCGATTCATCGAGAGTCTCGATGTTTTCCTCATATTGAAATAATCTGTACCTAGTATGATCATATCAGAGGTAGTACTGTGTGATAATGAAGAATGTTATATCGTGACGATACTCTGAGTAGTAGAAGGATTACCTAACTATATACCCAGCTATGCAGGTAGTTCGTCTCACATTTTTATTTTACAGTAGAATTTTTTTGTACGACCGGGAAGTAGTAATCGTGCGAATCGCGCGACATCATGGGTGAGCCGCGCAAGGAACATTATGTCCCTGCGACATCCCATCTCATAATAAAACCGGGCCGTAGTCACTACCTACATATCTAGATATAAAGTAAGCAGATTACTCCCCTGTGATTTCTCATTCCTTCCTCGTCGGGCGCCCGGCTTGTCGGGAGAATGACTCGACGGGCATATGTCTTGTCGGGCATGCGCCCTCCTCGAACATAAGCCCTCCTCGTCATTCTACCCTCCGCGCCGGGCGACCCTCCTCTAAAGGATTGAATCACCGTGAAGTAGTCTTACTAACTCCATACCAGACTGTGTAGGTAGTTCGTCTCACATTTTTATACTACAGTAAGAATTTTTTGTACGACCGGGAAGTAGTTTCGTGCGAGTCGCACGGTTTCCCTTTCGTGTGTGACACTTGTGAGACACTTGTGTGACACTTTGTGACATGGCTTCTAGGAATTTCTCACTACCTACACAGCTTGATAGGGAGTAAGTTTACTACTTCCCTGTGTCTGGCCGTCCTCTCGCGTCGGGCGCGCCCGGCTTGTCGGGAGAATGACTCGACGGGCAATTGTCTTGTCGGGCGTGCGCCCTCCTCGACCATTGCCCTCCTCGTCATTCTACCCTCCGCGCCGGGCGGTCCCTCCTTGAAAGGACTCGACACCGGGAAGTATTAATACTACGTTTTGAGTCCATTACCGGAAGTTGCTGGGAAGACAACAGGTTCGGGTTTCTTCGTCGTCAAGTCAAACAGCACTGAATGTGCCGCAAGGTCGATCCAACGAGCTGATACTGAGTCTCCACCATAAGTTTGTCTGGCAAGGATAAGGATGGGATCGTCGAGAATTCCATTCCCACGAAAACGCCAAAGTCGACGGAAGTCGCTGATATCAGGCTTCTTCCATGGGAGAGCCGTCTTTCCAGTGCTTGTTTTGGTTTACATGACGACCTTAATGTCCACATTTGATACTGTCCAACATTCTGACCATATTGCAGCAAACATCGCAACCCCAGACAAGCAACGGACCACACTTTTTCCCACCGGAAACGACAAAATCTATTCAATCATCATACCACATGTGAGAGAAGATCCAATCGGACTTGCGGTGTTGGATCGGGCCTATATTCGAAAACTTCTGACAATGGAACAAACTCTTGGGAAAGAACATTTGAATGGAACCACCATGACTTCGTGTCGGCGAACGACATCAGAAACAACAAATGGTTTTTCAATTGATTATCATGCAGCATGCGGTGATTCTAGCTTATCACCTACTGTCTTTGTATACAATCCATACGAGAAGGAACGCCATCTTTGTGGAAGTACCATATCACCCAACAATATCATTGCTATCGCGGATGGGTGCTTCGATCGAGGACATTTGTTTCCCACTATCCCTGACATTCACGGAACTGATATGCCTCCAGTGCATGCTCGCTTCATCAATGCCAGAGGAAGCCCCCAGCCATTTCCAGATTGTGATATACCGTGTCAAGAATCGGGAGTAATGTCTCTAAAAAATCAGAGGAATATCGAGGGAACTAATTGGCGAATCACAGCATCGATGGAAGGACCGCATAACTATAGGGAGCTAGAAATCCGCGCAATGGAATGGAAAAACGATCATTTCTATTCAACAAGCTCCTACCAATCAGATATCCCTCTTCCGTACTACAACGACGTGGAATACAAGATCTGGGACGCAGAACCAGTGGACTTTGACCAAGCCATTCGTGGTGGAGTCTTCCTAGCCCGGAATTGTCATAGTCGAAATCACCGGGAAAAGCTCATTAAAGACTTGTCCCGACTTGCTTCACCGTCACAAAACAGTACACAAAACAGTGCAGCCATACAGGTGGGAAATGCAACTTCTAATGACATTCCCTTCAAAGTGGAGTCTGTCTCCAAATGTGAGCACAACGCGAACCTGCCACCTGGGGCAACACCTCGAAACAAGGTAAGTATCATGAACAAGTACTTGTTTTACTTCGCATTTGAAAATCAATGCGTTCCAGATTACATTACGGAAAAATTGTGGGGACCTTTAGAAGCGGGTACGGTTCCCGTTTACTTTGGAGCGCCAAATGTACGAGAACATGCGCCCAAAAACTCCCTCATTCTCGTCAATGACTTTCCCAACACGGAGGCCCTGTTTCAATACCTGGTAAAAGTGGCAAACAACAAAACCTTGTACAGTTCGTACCACGAATGGCGTCGACTACCGCAACCAGACTTTGACGCCAAAATGAAAATGACCAAAACTCATGGTACATGTCGAACCTGTCGCTGGGCTTATGCTCGGATGTACGGATTAGGATGGAACCATACAGAACAAAGTGTTCAAGACTTGCATATTCCTCGAAAGACCTGTATTGATGGCCGAACGGGCTTGCTGCACCATCCTGTGGTCGAAACCTGGAGTGACGCCGCTTCGCTTGACCCAGTAAACGTACAACCCATCAACAGTGTCTCCACGTCCTATAACAACTGCCTAGCAGGTGACAATGTCAGAGAAGCTGTTACCCTTGGTAATGACCAAGTCGTTCGAACGGTACACCAGGTAGACGGGGTCATTGACATGGATATTGCCTTGACGTCCTTGTCGCCACGGGCGTGGTCGAACAAGATGTTGCTTCGTCTGGACACCAAACTGGATGCGCATTCATCAGTCTACCAACACGTAAATCCAGGGCATGTTCGTGTGCAAGATGCTAGATCTCGCGTCACATTTTTGACGTGGCCTCAAAACATTACCATTTCCACTCCGATGAATCATTCTGACTCGGTCGAGTTTGTGGTTGACAAGTTGCCATTGCGTATCCGTATCATATCGGAAAACGTGGATACATTTCATGATGGAGCGGAAAGTGTCGAGAACTATTTTGGAAAGCTCATGATTGAAGATTTCTACAATCCGTTGGAGTTTTTCTATGCTCCCAACATCAATGAGACAAGCCCACCTTTGGAGATGAATGCAACGAGCTCATTGTAGAGAAGGCTAGACGAGACATGCCAACTGATTTCGACAACTTTGTCATGATTTTCTTGTCAATCGAAATGAAACCTGAATAGTTAGCATGTTCACCGTCGCTAATTACAATGTTGTACCTATGAACCTTAGTTATGGCCTCATTTTCATGCTTCAAGTTATTTTCCGTACCTTGTTATTGCCATGGTCCTCGATGCCGAAACGGGATTTTTCTGTGAGAGCAAAAGACCCGCGCCCGGAATCCGAGCGGGCGACGAGCGGACGCGTCATTGGGGTAAAATCTCGTCGTGTAAGTGTAACCATGATGAGAACAGATCCATAAAATGATACATTCGGACAATCGCGACTTTTCAGGGGTTTAAGAGTAACAAGGACACTACCAGCTAACCGATCAGCGGAGGAAGAGAGCATCTCCAAAAGAATCCAAATTTCGGACCAGCGTTCTTCTGCACAGTCCAAGATTTCAATACTTTTTACCTACCTAGCACTTAGCATCATGGTACAACCATCCATATCGTCGTCGTCATTTCATGCTCGAGAACGTCGCATGCGACGAGAGCCGCTTGTTACTTGTTGCTTGGACTGGAGAATTGTCTTTGTCATTGTTCTTTCGATATACATGGCATTCTTGATTTTTATCTTTTCGAATCTCAACTTTTCGGGGTCATCTTCAAAGGAAAGTATATGGACACCAATTATACTCCCTGAGAACGAGGTATTATAAAATGTCATTCAGCGCAACGAACTCTGCATTTTTCCGGTGTGAAATCAGAAATCCAAGAATCAACATGGGATCAGTCAAGCAAACATTGCCTGTGGTGGCACTCATTCTACTTCGAAGCTGAGAAAACTCTGATGTTTGACGTTTTGTTGCTTGTTCCCCCTCTCAGCTAACAATCAATGAGTCTATGAATACAGTGGCGATTCAACTCCGGAAGTGTATAGCTCGTGGAAGGACCTCATATTTGTTTTGCCCAAGGATATTGAAAATGGGAGCTACGAGAGGCACGCTGTGCCTTTGCCATCCGCATTGAATTGAACAGTCATGTAGTCTGCTTTCTGAGTGGAGTATCGGAATCACGCTTAGCTCCGTCTGCCGGCAACCAGAGCCGAACTGCTTTCAGGGCACGACAGGAGTTACATTTAGGATCCGTGCAACCCGACTATCAGGGTTGGAAAGCGAGAGGCACTGACGGCCAGATGCGTTTAAAGTATAAACCTTGTCCAGATGTTCCGTTTCCATCATGTGAAGTTGCATGCGTAAACATAGCGCGACGTTCCATTGTACTAGACAAAAGCTGTTAGTGAACTGTTGCTTGCACATCGGAAAGAACCTTTTATGCTCATTGTAACACAAACAGAGTCGCAAGACATCACTTCTTCGAGGGCAATCCTTTGTCTATGCTCGGTGGTATTCGATCTTTGCCATCGACCGTTTGGAAGTATCCCAACAATTCCTCCATCGGAACATACGAATGTGATTGAATCCATTGCTTTTGCTCCTTTGGCATGTTGCTTTGACGTTTATTGAGCAAGTCCAACTGCGGCCCGGTCGCTACACGTTGTTTTCGTGACGGTTCGTGCAAACTCACAGAGCTTGCGTGACACGGTGAAGAAATGTTCAAATTATGGGAAATCCAATCCACCAAGTCTTGCATTCCGGATTGCAATAAATCTTCGTATCGTACCGGCCAATACCCACCCAAATTAGGCAAAAGCAAGGGAATTTCCAAGGCCAAATGTCGGATTTTTTCGGCACGAAGATCCAAGATATTGTCAAAGGGAAGATGACGGCGGGTCAATGACGACGCTTGAAGTTTTGTGGTTGTGGCAGGCGATTCTCTCAGTAAATCATTTCGCTGAAGTTCGTAAATCGGTTCAAAGCCACGGATCCGATTTGGAGGTATGAACTTCGAATCGCGATTGTAAAAGCAGGGAACTATTTCGTGTGGGGCAAAGCCGTAGCGACAAGTTTTGATTGTTGCATTCTCGTCGTTGGGAGACGACGCCGTCGTTGCGGCTGTCGTTCCACTGATTTTCTGGTTGGTGCCAGTCGTTTTGGTCGTCCAAGGTTGAGAGAGAAAGGTTTTCCAATCCAACGGCACAATGTCATTTTGTGGACCCGAAAAACCAGCCATGTGCATAGGAGCATGGTAGGGCTTGAGTCTCATGGCTTCAACCCAATCCATGGGATCCCGAAAGACCGCAATAATCAAATGGTTGCTGTAATCCTCCTGCAATACACTTCCCGATTCTGGCTTGCCAAGGTTGTGAAATTTGTCGCGTGGACAGTTGAAATTGAGAGGTTGGAAAAAGTGTTTGGATCGTTCCAAATCGCGATGGACACGAAAGGTGGAGGATCGAGGAAAACATCGTTGAAGCTCTTGTTGAACAAATTTGGTGCCGGAGTGACGCTCTCCCAATATATGAATTGTATCAATCACATTGGTTTTCGTTTTTGTGGCGGACGTAGGGTGATTCCGCACAAATCCCAAACAGGTTTGTAATTGGGTCCAATTGTGTATTCGATACTCCATTTCCGTTGTGGCATTGACAGCTACTCCATGGATGGTTTCTTTTTGTCGCAACGTGGAGTGAGACAGACGACGACGACATGCTTCGGGGACACGTTTCAAGCCTCGATACAGCCGATCCACAAGATCAGGGCGATAGCATCGTAACATATCATTAATGGAGGAAATCACGCTGCAGTCATTGTTGATTTTGTTCTTCTTTGCTTCGCCTCGACCAGCAAGCTCTTCCGAGACAGCACCATTGTGCATTGGTTGGTATTGTGGTGGATGCTCTTCCTGTTGAAATTGATCGCGTTGAAGACCTTCTCGATGACGACGATGGCGATTGGGAAGCCTATTCCTGATGCCCTCCTGCCATGATAATGTTCCGTCGCCGCCATTGGGGCCACTGTTGTGGTGAAGGTGATTGTGATTGCTGTTGTGATGATAGTGATGATGATGATTTGCCAGACGCGTGTAAGCAAACGAAAGGTTGAAAAGCATGATACACATGGCTACCACAGCCAAACTGACCAGCAATAACCGAAGCGTCAAGGCAACGGCTCCTTGTTTCGAGGATGACGAGAAGGAAGACGAAGGAACCATTGGCATAGATCGGCGATTCAAAGCATGATGATGATGATAGGAAGACGCTTGAGGTCTTCGATGATAGTGCATCATGGGTGGGGACTTTGTGGAAGAAGAAGAAGAAGAGCGTGTCGACAAACCACTTGCTGTTCGACCGCTGCTTCCGCTGCCGACGTTGATAGAGGATCCTCCCTACGTCTGCAACTGCTGATTCAGCATCCCTTTGTTGGATGAAAATACAACTGTTCTCTACTCCGGAAGACACTCAATGAACTTCCAGAACCTGGAACTAGAACCTCTCCTTCTTGTCAAAATTGATGTCTACACTGAACAAAATGTCCATCGTGAATCTGAGGCATTGCGGCTGGTGTTCAAGTGGGTTCATCGACTTTTTTATGACCCATTGGAGTCCCGCTTTATTTCCGGGACACAACTACCTATATTCTCCAGACTTTCGGAGTTCGGACAGCCCAAACCTCGGAACAGATCTACTCCTACTTGAGTTGATGGATACCTCATGGAAAGAATTTGTGAGTTACGCATGGTTTCTATAAAGTGACTTAAAGAGCTCACGTATCACCCCCTCATTTTTAAAACCAATCAATTGCCTGGGCAAAAATGACCAACCTAGCTGGAGTAGATGAATTAGTTCTGGAGAAGCGCAGCATCGACGCCCAAGTCCTATTCAAAAACCATGGAACTTCTTTCTACTTGCAAACTTGTTGTGTGTCTTGAAGGCTTGTAGCTATCTCACAATTTCGTGGTCCACTGTGTTTTCGTTCCCCCTAGTCCCTTTCTGGTTTTTCTCCACCCAGGGCACTGCAACAAAACGTTCCTTGAGAGATACATAGGGATGAGACACATGGGTCATCGATTTGTGGAACATTCCACGCTAAAGCAGGTCGACAACCTGAATGTTTATACTGACAGGGTTCCCTTGGAACTGGCCGTGGCTCCCGCACGACGGGAATCTACCAGGATGCAATACCGTAAGGCTCGCCCCAAAGCCACTGCCATACCTTGCCAGGCATCGGCCAATAGTACAGAAGAAGGACTCAACACGACCATGCCATTGCCGAGTGAATTCGTGCCTTCCATGTTTAGTGTACTTTCGGTATTCGCGGGTTGTACATAGACTTGCAACGTCATGCGTGCATTGACTACAAAGGAATCGAGCACATGTTCCAGCATTTCGACGGGTACATCCTGTAAATGCTCTTGGTCATGTTGCGCCAAGGGCAAGTTGTGTGTCAACATTGGACGATTGGACAAATCCAGTACAACTGCCACACGAGCGGTCCCCTCTACCACTGTGGCGCACCACATGCGATTCAAACCCGCCTTGTTGCCCAAGGCCTGATTCCAGGCTTGGCCCACCGCAATAGCCACATCTTCGGCTGTATGATGTTCGTCAATCCATAAATCACCGGCACACAATACCTGCAAACTCACCAGTGCATTTGCACTGACAGTTGACCAAAAGGCATTCAACAAAGGAAGGCCCATTGATACTTGAATGCCCTCGGCACCACCATCCAGCCATAGTCGTGCATTAATACCGGTTTCCTTGGTTTGTCGATCGACCGTTCCGGTGCGTTGCAAGTCCGTACTGGCCAACGCATTATCCGAGGAACTGCCATACAATTGCTCCAACTGTGTGTCATCAATGGTGTCGTCTCGTACCGTGTTGACGCCATCAATCAGATTCCTCAATGCCCTGGAAAAGGCCTTGAACGAAGCTTCGACAATGTGATGAGCATTGTCCCCCCAAATTTTGTACATGGAAACTTGTACGTGAGCCGTTTCCGCTACCGTCTGCCAAAATTGTTGCAAGGGTGCCAATTGCATACGTCCCAACCATTGACGTCCAGTACGGGGAGGATACGATCCGTAGGGTGACAAATTGTACAAGTCCAACGACGAGGACGACGACTCCTTTGTCGTGCTGCTGCAACGTTTTAGGTGGACAAAGACCAAGGCTTCGTCCAAGGGACAGGCAAAGAAACTGGTTTGGCCGATTGGTATATTGTTCTGCTCAAGTATGCCATGAAATTGGGTACCCACGACACTTGCAATTTGAACAAACAAGGGTGTTTGATCCTGCAGCTTGTCGGCCAAGCGATTGTGATGAGCTGCCGCCTTTGCGGCCGTCGTTTTCGCGGCATCCCCATGTTCCAGTTCAGCCACCTTGGTGGATAGCTCTGTTTCTTCTTCTTCTTTTACTTTTACCGAGATTCCAATCTGAGCATGAGAATTGAACTGATCCAGCATATGATCCAAAAATCCCACACCAGTCGAAATGGGTTCCGTTGGTTTCACTAGATTGGTCACACTGGCCTGGAGCGACAACTTTAGAGATCCACAGTCAAACGAAGAGGACGACGACGTCATGATCGCCAAGGATTCTACAAGGCGGAATGTTGGAGGTTGGAAAGGCCTATTCGTAGGAACGTGCAACGCAATTGTGATAGTGCACGTTTGTGTTGGCATCTCGATGGATGGACCCCCTTTTGGACGTCATTCATCTCGGCCAGTGGATACGCTCTGGCGTTTTCAATATATTTTACAAATTTTGCCTCTGTATATCGATCCAATGATGCTGAGGCGTACCCTTGGGCCGCTCATTAAGTCGCGTTTCGGTAGCTTTGGTAAGAACGTTCTTTGCGAACCGACCCATCACCGTCGTCGTCATCCACATCAGAGACACAGGAGAGGAGATTGGGATACCATCAACTATGCTAATGAAAAAAGAGAAGAGAATCTTGTGTAGGATGAAGACTGTTCCACTCGATACACGTTCTTTCTCTGTAGCAGGCTGACAGGGGTCTTCTGATTTTCCTTTCGGATCGGAAGGCTTTGTTGGACAGGATGAAGCCGTTGCCATCATCTGGGAGAGAGAGTGTTTAACGCTCTGCTCACTTTTTTCGTGCTTGAGGATTCCTACCATTGTGATCCGAACGATCAGGTAGTCTGAACACTGCCAACTAATTAAAGCATGCAAGTCTGTCCAGCACCAGCACCAGCGACAGAAACTACAACCATTCCAGTGGCTCCTCCCGTCTCGTCTTCTACCTCCAGGAAGATGCAGATCATGGATGATGCAAAGTGTCCTCGTGTCGACACAATTTATGACAGTGTCTTGGGTGCGATTGGAGGGACACCGTTGATTCGTTTGAATCGGATTGGTTCCGACTTGCCCTGTGAATTGTTGGTCAAGTGTGAATTTTTCAATGCTGGAGGGAGTGTCAAGGACCGGATTGGTCGTCAAATGGTGGAAGATGCCGAGCGACAGGGTCGTATCCAACCAGGCGATACCTTGATTGAACCTACTTCGGGCAATACGGGAATTGGATTAGCGCTGGCCGCGGCGGTCAAGGGTTATCGTTGTATCATTACCATGCCGGAAAAAATGTCCAAGGAAAAAGTCGATGTCCTCAAGGCCTTGGGAGCGGAAATTGTCCGGACACCCACCGAAGCGGCCTACGATGCTCCGGAATCGCATATTTCTGTGGCACGACGATTGCAACACGACCTGGAACAGAGCCACATTTTGGATCAGTATAGCAATCCCTCCAATCCCGAAGCGCACTACTACGGAACGGCCGAAGAATTGATTCGACAATGCCAAGGCAAAATTGATATGCTCGTCGCGGGTGCGGGCACTGGAGGGACCATTTCTGGTCTGGCCAAACGACTTCGCGAACACAATCCGGACATTGAAATTGTTGGTGTGGATCCGGAAGGAAGTATTTTGGCCGTGCCCGATTCCTTAAATGACAAGCATCGCCTTGAATCCTATCATGTCGAAGGCATTGGTTATGATTTCATCCCCAAAGTGCTGGATCGTACGTACAAGAAGAGAGATGAGACGCTTGCAGTCTAACCAAACAATGTGATCGCAATCGTTCGCTCACATGGTTCGTCTCATTTTTGCTTTTTCCAGGGGCATTGGTCGACAAATGGTACAAGTCCAACGACGAAGAGTCTCTCTTGATGATGCGTCGCTTGATTCGCGATGAGGGCCTCTTGTGCGGGGGAAGTAGTGGTTCCGCCGTTGCATGTGCCCTCAAGGCTGCCGCAGGCTTGGAAGCTGGCAAACGCGTGGTGATTATTTTGCCCGATTCGGTACGCAATTACATGACCAAGGCACTCAGTGATGATTGGATGGGCGATCATGGCTTTGTCGATGGTCAAGTGGTACAAGCCAAGCAATACCAATCGTGGTGGGCCAAGAAACGAGTGTCCGACTTGCCGATTAATACACCACTTACCATTACCTCCAATGTCACCTGCAAGGATGCCATTGGTCTGTTGAAACAGGAGGGCTTTGATATGGTACCAGTTTTGGAGAACGGCGATGTGATTGGCGTCGTCACGGCAGGGAACATGACGAACCGACTCTTGTCCGGCCGTTGCCGACCCGATACCACAGTAGCCGAAGCAGGTACGTTCCCGACTGTGGGGCCTCTTTGGAGTTGTCGCTGGGGCAGCCACATTCTCACAGCAGCCCATCTTGTGCATAGGAGTGATTTACAAAAAACTTTCATCAGTTCACCATGAATGACACTCTTGCAGATTTGGCGCAAGCATTGGACCATGAACCTTATTGTCTCATTGTGACCGAACAGCGTTGTTTCTCTCCTGGCCTCATCATGGATGATACCAACACAAAAAAGCGAAAATATAGTGATGCTGGTGATAGTGTTGGCAGTACCATGAGTGCCGGAGAAAAGGACCTTTCCAAGAGTACCCTGATGGGTCGATCCAAAGTGGTGAATTTGGTCAGTGGCATTGTCACCCGTATCGATTTGCTAGACTTTATCAGCCACCACCACGAGGAATAAAAAAGTTGGAAGAGTAACCACACAGTATTCATTTTTTCCAAAAAGAACCTACGAACGACGAATTTAAAAAATAGAACATTCTTCAACAGAAACGAGAGTTGATCGTGGCTCTACCGTATTTTTCGGTTTCGTGTACCCCCCCAGTCGTGTACCCCCCTCCCCCACAATCAGTACATGGTATCGTAACTTTTCTTCTGTAGGCTCTTTCCTGGTTTTAGGGTTACCCCCACAATCCTCACGCTCCAAGCTTTCTATCGCACTGACTGACATTAAATGGGAGTAAATCAAAGAGGAGAAACAAGAGATACAACCTGATGGGTATTACGGCACCACGGTCTTTCCCCTAACTGGAATAGTGCGACCAACCCTTCTCTACAACTCCGATGTTGATAATGAAATTTACTATAAATTTAATTGTACTATCCGTATGGAATCTTAAAAAACCCTCGGTATCAGTGTCCACTGCTTAGCTGTTTTTTGTCTGTGCCACCTTCACAGGTTCCCAAGTGGACACAGACAGCATTTTTCGTTTTTCGTCTGTCTGTCTAACCATTAAAATTCCTCAGGGTTGAAGCAAGGCCAGCGTGCAAGTGACAGTTGACGGTTGGTGGTTGTCCTCGCCGGGTCACCAACCTGTGAAGGTGGCACAGACAAAAAGCAGCTAAGCAGTGGACACTGATACCGAGGGTTATTGTTTTCGAATTTAAATGCGAAGACCCATTTTGATACGATCCTTTTCTCGCGGCTTACCATCCCCACCATCTCTGGCACTTGTTGATGGGTCACAACCACTCAAGACTACAATCATAGATTTCCAAATATACATCGAAGAAGGTCAAAATGGATACCGAGCTCAGCAAGCTAAAAGAAGTTTTGTTCGTTCACCACCCCACCGTATTTAGCAATTTGGTTATATGAGAGTGTTATTTCGTAAGAAGGAACTGGAGAAGAACAATTGATCGAGCACAAAGCAAAGCAAGATCGGAGCAGAGCAGAGCTTTAACAATATTAGAGTGGGTGATAGTGCGAGATCAATGACACTGCTCACGTCGAGAGGCCGAACGGGTCAATATATAATGACAAACTCTAGTACATGTGCTAATACCAGAACGCTATATAACGAATATGACGATGGCGATGAGTGTTTCAACAGGAATTGATAAATGAACGTCCTCTCGGAATCTGTACTAGTCTCGCAACGGACTGCGAGGAAGAATGTCAACCCAAGCTTCGTGAGGCTTGATTGTCATGGTCATGAGATAAAACGGACGCGAAAATCCATCGACTGGATCATCAGGCCCGGTGCTAGATGGTGGTTTCAACTGGTACCGTCCCACTAAGTGAAACAAAATTGATTTTGCCTCGGCCATCGCCATTGGTTGTCCCACACTGAAGACTCAAAGAGGTCGATCGTAGAGTCAAGTGAGCCACGGAATGCCATGTACAAGTTCAGGCATGACACACCCAAACTTTCTACTTACCAATTTCTTGGACCAACTGAAAATGGATAGAACCACTCTCTGTTTGTTCCTGATTTCTCTGTCTCCTCATCCCGACGAAGAAACCTGTCTGGTTGAAACATGGCGCTGTCGTATTCCTCCTCCGAGTCACCTCCCACTGAACCATTGGGGCCCCACTCCGGTGTATACATTCTCTGACGCTTGCTGGGCTTGCGTCCGTTTCAAACGTCGAAAAGTTCAGCTGGGCATGCGTGCCAGTTTGCAATTTGATAATTTCTATTTGCATCAAAAGCGAAAAATGCTGTCTGTGTCCACTTGGGAACCTATGAAGGTGGCACAGACAAAAAGCAGCTAAGCAGTGGACACTGATACCGAGGGTTAAAATTGTCGGAGTCGTGTACCCCCCTAACAAAAAAGTTAACATTCCGGGGGTACAGGAAACCGAAAAATACGGTATTTATAATGCGTCGTACTCATAAAACTCTCGACTCTCGATACTTTGCAGATCGATGGCGGGGTCGGATGCAACGCTCGGCTCGCCTTGCGTCTTTTGATCTTGGTCTATCTTGTTTGCAGCCAGGATTTGATCTTGCGCGCCGGCGCGGCACCGGCGAACGCACCTTTTCTCGTTCGACGATGACGACGACAAAAACACAACAGGCGACAACAAGATTCTTGAGCTTGAGACTTGGACTTCCGCCGCTAGAAAAGCACTGAGTTATCCTTTTCAGTGTATGTCCAGATTGTGAAGCACCTTGCCATTCATGGTATCTTCACAGCCCATGTATACCAATGGCAGTAGCCACTCCAAGCCGCCACTGCCTCCCAACACGACGACGACACCGAAGACCACATCGCGCCAGTTGAATGCGAATGACGTCTTTTTTGACGCTCGAGCCCAGCCGCTTCCTGGACACATTCAAAATGATAGTGATGAAGATGATTTGATGGCGGAGAATTGTGCAATTGACTTTGATGAAAGTCAATATCAATACCATGTCCGTCGAAGTTTGATTTGGGACGATTCGAGTCATTGGAAGATTTTGACACAAATGTACGGCTCCGTGTGGCCCCGGGTGCTTCCCTACTGTCTCATCAATATGGGCTCCACCTGGGCTCTTTCTTATTTAAAACATTTTCGAGGTCAGGATTGGACCATGGATCCTTCGGGTCATAAATATGCCTCCACCTTGATGGCATTTCTCCTCGTCTCTCGGTTATCCATTACCTTGCGTCGGTACATGGAAAATTCCATGCACTTGCACAAACTCTTGAGATCCTGTCGTGATTTGGTCGCCACGGCCTGTCTCGTGACAGCGCAAGAAACCAGCCGACGAGCCAAACAATGGCGACAAGATGTGGCCTTTGGAGCCTTGATTGTCTTGCGTGTGGCCGTGGCGGTCCTTCAATTTCGATCCAATCCCTCCCAACATCCATGGCGATTGCCTGAAGTTGCCTTGGAATTTGAAGAAGAAAGTACCATTTGCTCGTTCCATGATGTTGTCAAACAAGACCATGTCCGTTCCCATCGGTCCATGCGACGCATGCAGGATGGTAACGAGTATGATGACGACCTTTTTGAGATAACAAGTAATGGCAGTAGCGCTGGTTTGTTCAAGGCTCGTTTGGCTCATGTCCAGGACGACGAACGTAAAGAAATGGAAGAAATGTGTCGAGCACCCTATGTGTTGGCCTTCAACGTGCGAGCAGATCTCATGAAGCACCGGGACGGGTCCTGGTTTCACAAGCCAGTAGACCTGATTAGCGAACTGCGCTTTTTGCAACTGCTATCGGATATGTTGGAATCCATTTCCGGTTTGTTCAAACTGGTCATTACACCCATTCCATTTCCATTGGTACAAATGAACGAAGTCTTTTTGTATGCATGGCTGTTTACTCTTCCCTTGGCCATTGCTCATGAAAATTACGACACGGACAAGGCTCAAGGAGCACATTTCCCCTTGTTTGCCATGATGGTGATCGCCATGATCACCTTTGGTTTTATGGGAATCGAATATGTGAGTATCGAGCTTACCGACAATTTTGGATCGGATCCCTCCGACTTTGACGTTCTTGGGTTGGCACATTTGTGCATTGAAGATTGTTACATGTGCGTGTACCAGCAAGATGGGAAGGCCTGGGCTCATGCACTGAAAAAGCGCCTGACGGCAAGAACGGAAAACTCATCCTCACCGTCGTAGACGGTTAGACGTTAGAAAAAGTTCTCAAATGGGATTTGTTTCGTACAACCTTGGACACATGGATCGGGGTAGATAAGATTCGCCGATCCAGAAAGGACAAGGCGCCGACGGAGTCTACAGGCTAATGAATAGCTACCTACGGGGGCTGATAAGGACTACAATACAACCATCCCAGGCCTTCATTTCTTGAACTGTCATTATGGGAATGATAATCCATTTGTACCCTCTTTCACAGTAGTATTCAGAGATGAGTTTGCTTTTCACTTTCTTGTTTGTTCCTAAATATAACATAGACAACGCAAGTGCTGGTTCAGAGTGGATAAGTTCGAGTTGAGCGTTGACGCCTAGATTGCAGTATCAACCAAGTCGACTCAATCCAGGTACCGCTCCAGTTGAACAGGACATCGGTACTAGCTACACAGATTCAGAAACTCCAAGAAATGCCACTGTCGATAGTGGCCTCGTCATATTGTGCTTCGATTGATCTGTCTCCTGGTTCTTCGTTTATTTGTTTGTTTGTTTGTTTGTTTGTTTGTTTGGATTTTCAAAATTACCCTTAGTTCACCGCTACTCTATTCGTCAAGGTCTGGACGGAAGCGTATACAGTTTCAAGTGTCTTGCAGTCAATGGCAAAAACATCAGTCTCTATACCTCGCCATCTGTGTCAGGTACCCGAAACTCTGTCCCCAATGGGTAAACAAACACAATCACAACTTTTTGAGTTTTGTCCAGGACCGAAATATGATTGAGAAAGCAACTCCTCATTCTTCGTTTTTTGAAGGTATGGGTTCTCGAAACGGTGAACTGATAGCACCACACCTTATCATCACTGCCAACAACAGCCGAATCGATGTTGACAAAATTTGAAACTGAAGGAATCCAATACTGATTCTTCTGTGATAGCTCCCGTACACCTTCCGTACCAGAGCCCTCCGCATGCACGGATCCGAGTATCGACGGGGACATACCATCTTGGCAGAAGACCAGTGAAGAATTTCTTCAAAGTAGCTTGCTTGGGCACCCTTGTTCTTTTCTCGTTCGGCCTTCTTGTAGCTGTGGAATAGCTCCTCACCGCTTATTTTTGTCCTGAGTTTCCTGAGCATGTAACTTGAGTCGACATGTAAGCTGACACTGTCAGTTGATCTGCCAGGCACCCTGAACATGGAACGCAGTGAATCCACGTGGTCATTCGTTGATCTACAGTCCGACTGGGAAAGTGAGAGCTCAGCCTGCTGCGTGGACTTCGACGAAATTGCCACTGGTGTCCTTTGGACGCAACGCCTCACGCAGGAAGGAAAGGCTCAAAGTCTCGCCGACGGTGGGAAGAAAACGGTGCTCGTCTCCCCGCAGGAAGTTGTTCGTCAAGTCCAACGTCACTTTGTCGCTAAACTGCAGCTGGGTCTGGGCCATCATCTCAAGTAGTTTGTATGAACAGTAAGAATTGAACTGATGGGGCGAGCTCGATGGAAGTAGAGTGCTCACTGTGTTACCGAGTTGTGCCGGTTAATCCTGTTGCGGCAGTCCGATTTTGGTTTTTGTTTGCCTGTTCCTTGCTGCTTTTAACATTGCCATTAAGGACAACCTGCTCGTCGTTCATTTTGCAGGAAATGGCACCCATTTCGAGTTTTTGTGCAAGAACTCATCGGGCGAGTCCCGTGCGATTTCTCAGTCGCATATCGCAAACGGGAATGGGAATGGGTCTGACTCGGGTTATCGACGTACAGACGTTAACCACGATATAGCTTCCCAGTCGCCACGAGTGACGAGTCTTGTTTGAGGATCACAGTTTTTTTTGTTAGGAATGTCATTCGTTTGGGGCACGCTTTGGTTGCTCATCACACGAACACAGTGAATGTCGACCACATGACTCTTAGAGGAGTGTAGTTGCGTCGTCGTTGTTGTTGTTGTTGTTGTGTGGTGGAAAGCGGAACGGAGTCTTCAGGCCAATCCTTTAGCTCGCAAAACCAAATCAAAATTTCGTGCACGTCAGCATTTTGCGTCACGTTGACGTCATATATCCGGGTAAAAGAGCATTTCCGGATTTGTTCCAACCAATCCAGAACTCTGGATTTGTTCGAACAAATCCAGGAAATTCATTAGGGATAGTGTTTTACTTATGCTAGTGTAGAGGCTGCCTACAGTTTCGAATATGTCAGGCGGGCGTTCGACATGGTGGGCGGGCGTGACACATGATGGACGGGCGTTCGACTTCAACGGTATCCTTGCGCTTCCTTAGTACCCAAAAGTTTTAGTATTCAATTTTTCTAAGTGAAGGGTGGGGGAGGATGGGGGACAGGATTCGAAAAGGCGCGGTCTTTTGGATTTGTTTTGCGAATGCGTAAGGACGGCGTTAGGCACAATTTCCAAAACCAAATCCCGCACGGATTGGTTTTGTTGAGCTAAAGGATTGGCCTCATCATAAGCCACCTCAATTTTGTCACAGAATATTCACATCAAGGAAAGCGAGGGAGAAACGAGAGAGAATGTGGAAGGTTATCGAGCCATGGTCGTTTGGTTTGGTACTCACGTCCTTGTTGATTGCCTCGTCGGTCCCTTCGGCCCATGCGCAAGAAACTCCGAAAGAAACGGAGGAAATTGATAACGAATCTGCGGAGGTCGAGGAAGAAGGATCGGACGAGGAACGCATCGTCTTTAAGCCGGAGTACTTGTTTGAATGGCTGAAACGAGAAGGTGGATATATAAATCGCAACATTGGATTTGGTGACGATGGACTCATTGCCTTGGAGGATATTGCACCCGGTCAAGTCTTACTCACCGTTCCCGCTGATACGGTATTTCTAGGCCACGGTTCGATCGAATTTTTGAACGTTTGTGACACGGCGTGGCATGTTGCTATGGAACATATTCTGGAGGAAGAATCGTCGTTTTATCCCTATACCCAATTTTTGCTGGACTATTCTCACATGATTGGAGATGCAGAGCCTGTCACAATAGACTGGTCGACGGAAGGCAAGAGATGGGTTCGTAGCCTGGTAGGGCCAGAGCTGGAACCAACACCTTTTGGTGACCTTGGAACGGCATTGATACAATGTCGTGATGAAACCTTGTCGGAGATTTTGGAAGGGGAAGAGGCTTCACACCTATTGCCTCAAGCGTTGACTACGATTGCGAATCGAGGATGGAATAAGCTTCTGATTCCCATCTATGATCTCGTAGAACGCAATCCGGAACGAGCCAATATTATGGTGGATGAATCAGGCGAGTTATCCAACACGGTTGACAGCGAATCAGTGGGTGTCGTAGCTACTCGAAAAATTCCACGAGGAGAATCCTTGTACACATCCTACGATTCCGCTGCCTCCTACTTTAACCTGTTTGGAAAGGTTCAACCCTATCCTCGTCGATGGGTATTTCAAACTGGTTATGAGGGACATATCTATGGATCAAAGTACGACGTTGCTGCTCTCTTTTTTGAGATTGACAAAACGAGTGACGAAAAGTATCATGTCACTTGGATGGCAGGAGAACCAAACCGTTATCAGGTAAATTGGTTCCATTCGCAAGTCAAGCGGTTGAAAACGTTTCATGTCACAGATGCCGATGTACCAGATCAAAGTGAAAGGGAAAGGACCCAAGCCTTTCAGGAAGCCTTGATCACTGATT
Source organism: Epithemia pelagica (assembly GCA_946965045.2). Classification (NCBI taxonomy): domain Eukaryota; phylum Bacillariophyta; class Bacillariophyceae; order Surirellales; family Surirellaceae; genus Epithemia; species Epithemia pelagica. Next base: position 2,663,337 of record OX337234.1, on the reverse strand, counting down.
TGGAACAGGCAATTATTTGGGCACATGGCGATCCATATGAGGATGAACTTTCCCTAACCTGTGGGGCACCAGCGTCTGAGGATCAAACAGAAGCAGAACAAAGCGGTGAGTCGGTCCCAATTTGTTCCTTGCTGGTTCGAAGTCGGGTTACTCACCTTCATCTTTGCTTTTCTCGTCAGAGGGTACCTGTCAGATTGAAGCTGATCGTTACGATGACCTTGGATTTCGGCCAGATACTCTTGACTACAATACGGGGGTCCATTTTTCGTGTTCTAATCCTGTATCAGGCAGCGATATTTTTGATTCCACTAGGTCCCATTATCAAGCGATTGAATGGGCCCAGATTGTCAACCCAAACAGCCAGAAACTAGATACCTGTTTGTTGCTGGATGACATTTTGCATTCGTGTACCTCCATCCGACCTCAGGTCCATGAACCCATTATGCATTATCCATCCAGTTTCTTGGATGAGGTCAAACGGGTTCTTTTTGTCGGTGGTGGGGACTTGATCATTCTCCATGAAATTCTCAAATACCCTTCCTTGGAGTTGGTTGTCGGTACGTATATTATGTTGGCTTTATGATCGAACTGCCACTGTATTACCTGTCTTACGCGAGTTTCTATTTGTTTCAGGGTTGGAGTTGGATCAAACGGTCGTTCGTAGTTCTTTCCGAATGTACGGCGTACAGCCGTACTTTGACGACCGTAGGGTCAAATGGTGGTTCGGGGATGCGTCCAAAAGTCTAGCATTACTTCCGGAAGAGTACTTCGGGACCTTTGATTTGGTGTTCATTGATCTCTTGGCGACCATTTTCGACACGCTTCGGGTGGAGGGTGTCTTACTAGCCGACTACATGATGAAGCTGTTGAAACCGGATGGGATTCTTGTCCGCCAAGAAGACTTTGTGAGCCACACAGTCGTTGACTTTGCAGAACATACCCTGGAATATGCGGTCACGGGCGTTCCTTATATTTGCCAGCAATCATTCACCATGGGAAGCAACGGCATTGACTTTACGAAAAAGGAGAGAATAGATCACAAGATTGATACAATCTACTTCAATGTCGATGAGTCGAACCATACTTCCATTTGGAGTGGAATGAGCAAGAACAAACGTCGCGTTCCGAAATCACCGCCTACCGCGCAGGAAGAAAATTCTGAAGAAACATCCGGGGACAAGGGTCGCTACGGTGTTCTCGTTGTGATTGAGGCAGAAGATATTGACTCATCGGCAAAGGATTCCTCCACGTTCATGAACGCCATTAGCATTGCAATTCGTGACAGTGGTCTGACCGAACTCTCTACCGAAACTTCAAAGTCAGAGAGCTTCCAGTCTTTTGTTCATGTTCTTCAGGAGGGGTATGTGGTTGCGAGAATATGGCCTGAACACAACTACTGTGCTTTTGACCTGCAGCTTTGGAACAATATTGACAAACATCAAAGCGTAGCCGCCCAACTTGTTGCGGCTGTTGGTGGGGATTTGGAGAGATCCACCTCGTCGTTTCAAATAACCACTGGTGGAATGTTTGGACTGTCATTGAACAAACACAAACAAGGAGGGTCAAGTCTCCGACAAGATGATCTGACAGTTGAGGAGCCAGCTTCATCGGGATTGTTGTCGAGACAAAAGTATGATGCTGTTCTGCGGGAGATGACGTCTTCTTTGTCGCATGAATCTGCCGCGAATGTGGCAGTTATCTGCCCTGACGAGTCGGTACTCTGTAAAAGCCTTGACACGTTTTCAGAGCCAAACGACTCAAACACTAAAGTATTTCCCATTCGTGCATGTCCCATTTTACCACAAGGGGGTGACCTGGGAGCATCGGAAAATCTGGAGATGGTGGCCTGTGAACAACAAGTTCGACAGAGTCTTCAAGCTGCAACAGTGACGGGAAAGATAGGTGGAATTGTGGTTGATCCCAAAGCTCCATTGGCAATGGGTCAACTTGTTCATAAGGTCTTCAACAACACCTTAACGCGTGGGCAGCTGCTCTCTGAAAGTTTCCTTGTGTTAGTCCCAATTGAAGAGCAAGAGGAAGCATCTTGGAGACACGAACTTTTGGAACGATTCCGAATAGAAATGCTACTATACAATCCTGTTTTCCTTTCGAATGTTCTTTTTAAGAGTGGGGAAGGAATGCTGGAAGTTGAATTGCTTCATTTTGGGGACAAGAACTACCATGCACGTCTACTGGACTGTCTAGCTAAGATTCAACAATCTTCATCGATCAACTATGAAGTCGTTCGATTAAAAGATGGATTAATGAATCATCTCCCAGGCTTTATTCCCGAAAAGGTTACCATGAAAGAGGAATACAACTTGGAATCGGCGACGGAACAGTGGATGGGACAGAGACCTTTGGGTCAACAAAACATCTATCAGTTCGAAGTCATTCCGTCGCTCGTAATAAAAACGGGGGATCATGTGATGATGAATGTCCGTGTCGCCACGTTATCTGGCATTTGGACTCCTGGTCGAGTAATAGCAGAAAAGAGAAGTGGAAACTACGAGCTTAGGGCGGATATTGATCGGGAGCGGTTCATAATGAACCGTTCTCGCATACGAATAATTGATGACTACACTGCTGTTGAGCCCCTCAATTTTGGTGAGCATGTTTTGCGGAAGGAAGACGAAGCGCGATACACTCAAGCCATGGTTGTGGAGGTGAAGGATAACGACATGTATATGGTACTGGAGATCACAGACGGTACGGTCTTCCCTGCTCATCGCAGTGACCTATTTCGGGCTACCGAGAGACCACTTATCCCCGAGCTTCCGGCCATGTCATGTTCTGATCTCGAAACAGTCATCCAAGACATTCTCCGGACATTGGGGCCGAGGGAACAAACCATCGACGCTTCATCGGTGAGAACTACTCACCTGGGAGATGGGTGTCTCTTGGTGGCCTTTGTTAAAGGCGGCGCTGTTGTCGCTAGTTGGGACGGTCGTATTCACGTGGATGTCAATGTGTTTATGGAAAATGCTTCTCCCATGCCACGACAACAGATAAAGACTGTGGTGGAGAAAGGGATTGCGAATCTGCGAACGGTTCAACACGACTCTCAACCACGAGGCTATGGTCGAGTCGTAAACTCTTTCGGAGACATGCAGTCGATTTGGTTCGGGCAGTTGCAGTCAGAATTGCCCGACGAAGAGGAAAAGTAAGAGTCGAGAACGCTAGAGCAGTCCAGCTTCTGCCTCCAAGGTCGAAGAACTTGAATCGACCACAGTATGCTCTTTGCTTTGAATTAGACACATCAGACCTGAGGTCTCGTCAACCAAGGCATTATTGCCGATGCATATTGTAAGCTACTTCGACTTGTTGATACGGATAGTTGGATTCGCAAATAGGCTATTCTTAAGCTAAGAGCAATAGAACTGACAGGCCAAGAAGGAGAGTCAGGACGTTGTTGATCCACTACGAGATTGATCTGGACAATCAATACTTGATTTTGTATTGCGCATCGCCGATCTATTACCACGATGTGCTAAAGAACAAATATAGAGTACAGTACATCGACTGACGCTATGGACATCATTGATGTGAAAGAGCATACCATTGACCATGATTGATGATATCGGTACCCGTATCGTCGTGATCACGGCAACGGCAACAATACCAAGGTTTTTCAAGTTCGTGCCCCCCTTAGACCTCCTCTACTATTGACTAGTCTGTCACCCCATCAAGAAATAAGCATGTTTCCCAGATAGAGTTGTTTCGTTGTCATCAAGAAAGTAAAGACTCTCTCGTTGAAGCACTGTGCACAAGTTGTCTCCTCCAACTGCATAGGAGCATTTCCCCAATCTTGATAGTGCAATATTGCAAAATCAGCCTCTTGGATTTCATAGTGTGCCTTTTGATTGCTTCCGGGATAAAAGCGCAAAATGTGCGTCTCCACATCCTTTCGTGCGGTCGCAGTGTTTGCTTTGGTCAGCACGCACTCCACGTAGCAATGAACAGTAGAGTCAAAGTAAATATCAGGTCTGCGAGATGCCGTTCTAGCCATGACAAGCTTTGGGTTGAACAGCATCACTCCAAGTGGCTCAACGCATGCTAATTCATGCAACAGTTCGAATGTCAGCGCATCTTTGACCGCCCCTCCGCGTTCGTTGTAGGAAGACCAATCCATCCTTGGCGCACCCCAACACAGAAGATCTTGAACACCAGACACACCAGCCTGAAGAGCTGTAAGAGGCGTAGCAGATCCTTCCGCTCCAGTCTCACTGAGGTAGAGATCGAGGAGCAACATTGACACTACCTTCCCATTTTCATCGCAAAATCCACGCCTCTTCAGCTCGAGGACCTCTGGACTCAGACTATGCTTCTTTGGGTAAAAAATTGTGCGGATGTTGACGTCGTCAAAAGATGGAGTGATCCTCGAAGAAAGATCCTTAAAGTCATCCATGTTGCGAAAGTTTTTTGAATTCAAGCGTGTGATGGCAAGGTTGGCCGTTTGAGTTCCCTGTTTGACAGGCTGTACAAGCAACTCGGCAAGTCGCATCAGAGGATACACGTGCCCGCCAACAAAGGTGAGGATGTTCACAAGCAGTAATTCGACTTGAGAGCGAATTGTGTTGTCGAACGTGTCACCAACGAAGAAAGCCGTCACTCCCTCAGCGGCTAGTTCAGACTCCGTTAAGAACAATCGATTCGTCGTGATTTCCCGTGTAAAAGCGGAAGAAAGGGATTGAAAGGCAGGAACACCCGCCCCGATTGTTGTGACGCGGTGATGGACATCATTCTTCAGCAAAAGCGTAAATACGGTCGAACCCACGTTCGATTGCGTCTCATCGATGAGGAAGTACGCCTCTTCCTTGCTAGCGATGACTTTTTCAATATCGAATCGAACAAGATCAATGTCGTTGGAATTTTTGAAAAAATAGACCGACTTTGCCTTTCCGAGTAGGTCCAGTCCAATTAATTTCAAGAGGATAGTCTTTCCGGCCCCCTTGCAACCGCTGATATGATACGAACGATCCGGATTAGCGGAGTTCAAGATTTCGCGACGGAGTGGGAACCTCTCGATAACGAAAGGCCCGAAACCGTTCCCTGCGCCGAACGAATGTCCTTTTTCCTCGGGAGCCTTAAAACGAAACCGTTCCAAGGTCCATTGCGTTGCCGTTGCCGTTGCCGTTGCCGTTGCCGTTGCCGTTGCCGTTGCCGTTGCCGTTGTCCTTTCTTCTGCCCCTGCAGTAGTTGCCATCGTCGCACTTCCACTTGAGCTTTCCCTGTGCTTTGTAGCTCCGTCTGTGTTTCATATATCATGGCTACTCCTACTCCTATCAGATATCGACGACGAAATTTCTCGGTTGGAATTTGTGTGTTCTGGTAGTCTACCTAGCGTGCTTTCTCCACGTACTCCTACTCCTAGAAAACACGTTACACACATTATCGCGGGGCGTCGGGAGTCTGTATGCTAGCTAGACCTAGCAGAACTGAGGGCTGTTACACAACATTTGAGTGCAAACGACAAATGGTTGCATTGCGGTCATTTGTCCGAACAAATGAGTGCACAGTTTGCACCTACGTGATTTGTCGAAGTCAGTCACGGATTGATAAACTCCTCATATCTTAGCGTAGCTTCCTCATCGTTCCTCCACCATTAATTTCTGTTGCTTCGTACCACCTCACTTTCCTTTTCGACACATACCATCCACCATGTCTCCCCGTAAGAAAAAGAACCGCCCATTAGCCAAACAGAAGAGCAAGTCTAAATGCCACCGTCCTCCAGGAATCATCCACGTCTATCAGTCTGTTCGCAATCCTGTGAAGCACGAACGTTTCTGCTTTGACACAGGTGACTTCAAGCTATTTCTGACCGAAATGCTCTCTCTGTCTCTCCCCTCCTCCTTCCAAGCCATCTTCATTCGCCAGTGCAAGCTACATTTTACAGACGGTCTCCCTTTCACCAAGAGCAGAATGTCTGTGCCAGATATTCCAAGTCTAATTCGTCATATTCTCATGCGTGGTTTCTCAAGTTTGCAAACGTCTCTTTCTATTCCTTCAAGTCATAAATGGGTCATCCAAGATGCTGTACCTCTGCAGATGACCCATGAGTTGCATGGGGCCTTTTTAGTGGATTGTGTTCTGTCACGTTCACACCAGAAACCACGTATTCCGGAACAGACCCCATACTACGAAGTCGTCCACAGAATTCGTACCTCCAAAGAATTGTGTTCTGACCAACACGATGACATATTCCGCACCACCATTATTATTTTTCCTTATTCTTCTGTGTTCTGGACGTCTGCCTTCATATCGGATCCAACGAAACTTTTCAGCGAAGTAGAGAGTGGGATTGGGTGTTCAATTACGACATCACCTCTTGTACCACTACCCCTTTCGTGGTTGCGCTTGGTATACAAGACTGGCCTTCCAGCTAAAGGCAGTTTCATCAAAACCATCAACCATGTCTGGACTGTCAACTATACCACATCTTCGGAAATCCCAAAGACTGTTCACAGCATACAATTTCATGATGCTGATCCGGACACTCCACTGCTTCCACCTGATTGTTTTGGCAAAAACGTGATCCAAGATGTGCAAGATCGAAGACTATTCTACCGTGCTTTGTTTGCTCAATCTGCATCAAATAGACATGGCTGTCGCCGGTATGTCACACAAGCTTTATATCAAAACCTTCAAGACTCAACTGCTTATGTCCATGATCCTAGAGCACACGAGAGAAACTGCTACGTGTTCCAAACAACTACATTGGATCCTGACAAGAGGCCATGTGGTCAATCAAATATTGTTGTATCGTACATACCATCATCGAATAAGTTGTACCAGGATTTAGTCCATGCTTCACTTGATGTTGTTGCTGATAAAACATTTGCGTCCGGTGGTAATGCTCGACGGAAAGCAGGAGACAACGGACAAATGTGTGGATTTGGGGTTATGTTTAATCGCTATCAACAGAAGATTACGTGCATTCCTGTTTCTGACTCTAACATGGATTTGAAATCAAGTGTAAAGACGGTTTGTATGGGAATTGCTGATTTGGCTGACATTCAATATCCCGGTGTTCGTCCATTATTTCGGAGTTTGAGCAACCAAGCAAGCATTGAGATTCCTGACGAATTGGGTGGCAACAATGGTTTTTCATCAAATATTGCCATCAGTGTGGACTTGGAGAACGCTGCTCATGTTGACATCAATGATGCCAGCGTCTGTCTGGTTGCTTTTGCTGAGACCTTACCTCATTCTACGAGTGACTGGTTCTTTGTTTTTCCCGACATTCTTCTCAGAGTTGATGGTCGCTCCTACAATGGTCTTGTGGTCAAACTGACACACGGAGTTACAATATTATTTGACGGCAGAGTCATACAGCATTGTACTTCAAGACACAATCGTTCTAAATCCACCAAAGGAGAAGAGGGTCACACTGTTGGGTGGTTTTTCGGCACATCACTGCCTGCCTTAGTCTCTGGTGGATTGCCTGCCAAACTGACACCGTGAATTTTTCTATTCATGCACCTCTGCTCGTTACACAGGCACTGATTTGAACAGCACAATCCTGCTTTTCGACATCCACAATTATCTGTCGAACATTGAATTCCAAGTCGTCTGCAGTTACATTTAAATTTTCGTTTATTCCATGGAGGTTGTTTTTTCTTCACAGTTCTGTGACTGCTGTATGTTACCCGATGTGCATCACGTACCGAGATTATGGGATAGTCTGTATAGACCAGAGTATTGTTTGAAATGGCATTTCGTAGTTGTCGTCGTTCAGGACCTAAAGGTGATGATGAGTGCATGACATTATATTTGTCATGGGAGAACCACGTAGAAGTTTTGCTTCGTTTATCGCCAATGATGCCTTCCGGGATCATTACTCTCACAGCGGGATAGCTTCCATTTGAGACACCAATGACTAAACAGTGAATGCCTAATCTTGATTGAGTGGCACGATCTCTTTTATCTGGGAATAATGCCACCGATTCACCCAATGAAACAGAGAAGCCTGACCTTCGATTCATACGTAGCATTTTACTAGCTTGATAAGATTGATCTAGGCGCCTCTGAAGCGTATTCTCCAACCTTTTTTCTTCTCGAATCACTGTATCGTCCACAATTTCAACCTCACTACACATCTATTATAAGAAATGCTTATCCAAACAATAGGTAACCTTCCATGAATAAGATTCTCACCTTCGTGATATATTCCTGTTTGATCGGCGTTGTGGTTGTGCGTCAAGGAAGTCGTTGCACTGCTTTTCAGTATTGATGTCACAGATGTTTTCTCGTTGTTCTTGGTCCACATATTTCTGTGCATAAAGGTTATTCCATGCAAAGCATATATATTTCCTGAATAAGTTTGCCGCATTTTCCCGCCATTGATATCTGTTCATGTTTGCTGGATGGAGTTGTGATAAATTCCTGTTTTCCTTGTCATTGGACGTATGAAACAGACAGGCTATAACCAATATTGCTATTGGCCCACATGAATGAGAATCACGTTGAATGCCGATCATTTTGTAGTCACGCACCAGTACCCACTTTTCGGTAACTTTCTTTTTTGATGTGTCTTTGATGATGGTGGGCTTGGTGACGTTGTCCAATCCTTGAATTCCGAATTTCCAAAGCACAAACTTGGTTACATTTGACCATGCCTTGTGATTTGTCTTTTCCATTCCATCATAGACAATAGTCTTTTTCTCAGGAAGTAATACTTGCAATATGACGTAATGCTCATTAGCCATGGCCAAGACAATCAATTCGTTGATTTTGGGATTCTTTTTTATCAAAAGAGATGGTCGTCCAACAACTTTCCTCATATCATTCAGTGAACTACTTGCAAGATTGCGCGCAACGTCATAGAAAACAACATTTTCTCGATGATGCCAGTGGGCAGACAAAACCCCAAATGAATGGACCAATATATCTGGTAGCCAAGCAGTTGAAGAGGGTCCAAAATAATGTCGTAAACAATATTTCGAGGGAATATCCAGAGACACACGCCTGTTCCGGAGCACTGGGCATGTCACACAGTAAATACGGACTTGTAGAACCCTGTCTTTGGGTTCAGCCTTCTGGTACTTATCTGATGCTGTCAAGAAGCGCAGAACAGTACACAACATTGGAGCCTCCGTATCAAATTCTCTTTCTATCTCATAGTCGGTTTCTTCTTCCTCTTCCACAACAACAATGGACTCGTCATCATTGTCATGGTGCGTCATTCCATCCATATTTTCCAGTGGTTTCTCTGTACCCACCAATTCATGTGCCTGCAATTGGATGTCTTGCGTACCCAGTGATGGTCTCATGGCTTGTTTCTGCCACATGGTGTCGTCCCTTTGTAGAGATTTATGAAATGCGTTTAACGATTCTCGGAGTTCTTCATTGTCTTGCACCAATTTGCTGGGTTTTTGCACCAATTTGTTCGAGTGTTGCACCAATTTGTCTGACTCTTGCATCAATTTGTTGGACTCTTGCACCGATTTGTCAGACTCTTGCACCGATTTGCCAGGTTTTTGCACCGATTTGTTGGAATCTTGCACCGATTTGTTGGAATCTTGCACCGATTTGTTGGACTCTTGCACCGATTTGTTGGACTCTTGTACCGATTTGTTGGACTCTTGCACCGATTTGTTGGACTCTTGCACCGATTTGTCGGAGTCTTGCACCGATTTGCCGGGTTTCTGCACCGATTTGCCGGGCTTTTGCACCGATTTGTTGGACTCTTTCACCGATTTGTCGGACTCTTGCACCGATTTGCTGGAGTCTTGCACCGATTTGTCGGAGTCTTGCACCGATTTGTTGGACTCTTGTACCGATTTGTTGGACTCTTGTACCGATTTGTTGGACTCTTGCACCGATTTGCCCGGTTTTTGCACCGATTTGCCCGGTTTTTGCACCGATTTGCCCGGTTTTTGCACCGATTTGCCGGGTTTCTGCACCGATTTGCCGGGTTTTTGCACCGATTTGTCAGGTTTTGGCGCCGACTTTTTGGTTTCCTGCACTGATTTGTTGGACTCTTGGACTATTTTGTTGGACTCTTGGCTTGATTTGCTGGAATGCATTGTTTCTTTTTCCAATAGCTCTTCCAATGATGTAGATCTATCCGTCTGCATCACAGAGTCATATGTTTCACGGCAAAACAAACCCATTTCCCTTGTGACATTCCGTTCCACAATGTCAGGCTCTTTATGATCAAGTCCTTCTTCCTCACCGCTGGGATTATGCATTGGTTTTTGCTGGTCATTCTCGTTTGAGTTTGTTTTCCCTGCGGCCAAAAACTTTTCATCCGCAACCTCATCTTGTGTTGCTTGATATAGTTCCATAAGGTAACGAACTCGTGATGTTGCCAGCTCACCAAGATTTGCAAGATCATCAGGAGTAATCTCTCCACAGATGGCAAATTTTTCTGTCAGCGCCTGACTGCCAGTGGCTCGACATCGTTCCACAGCAGTCTTTCCAAGGTTGATTTCTTCTCGTGAATATCCCTTGACATCGGAAAAGGGGGACCCAAACTGAGCCCCAAACACAGTTTCATAGGATGATATTGCCTTGGCTGTCGTTCGTCGCGAAACACCATTCAATGCACTCATCGTCCTTCCTAGGGCCATGGTCCAATTGAATGTGTTGTTACCTTTTGCCCATTCCTCTGCAACAATTGACTGCACTGCATTCCTGATCCCCCTATTTGCGTTTTCAACAGAACCTTGTTCACGTGGAGTACGGGGCCTCCCAGTACATGTGTGGATGTAGGGATTGTTAATGAGTAGCATGGAAATCACTTCATTTCCACATACTTCAGACCCATTATCACTCTGGTATATAGCTGGAAAACCAACAATACCAAACATATTTCCCAATTGATGAGCTATGTAGGTGGGACTCTTGCTTGGTACCGCAGCGAGCATTACGAACTGTGAAAAATGGTCTTTACAAGACAAAATGTAATGCATTTCGACCCCGTAGATATCTTTGGCACCTGTCTTTCCTTCTTCATCCATTAGGATAAGGTCTGCCTGGAAGCGGTCTCGAAAACCAAAGGAACGAATAGGTTTCGATGCTCCCTTGTGTGGTGCTGTTTTCTTGCGTTGCAACATGCACTGAGGACAACCCTTGATGAAACTTTTGACTTGGCGAATAGTGATGTTATGGTACTCATTCTTGATGAGGTTGTAAGTCGTCTCTTCTGAAAGCTTATGTCCAGTTTGAATATGCTTCTCTCTTATTGTATCAAACACGTCCTCAACGGCAACAACCCGTAAGTCTCTGTCGTACAATAAATATTCCACTGTACCATCAGGTAACGTAATTGATCGAACCTCTCTTCGCACAAGCTTTGCATTTCGTCCTTGAGGATACAGTTTACGAAATCCTATAGGTGTTCTAGGGTCAGGTGCACCCTTGTATGCAGGACCCTTGGCTCTTGGGTCGCCAGTACTCCAGAATCTTTTGATATATATTTCATGATCCATTTGGGACCTGGACATGAACTTGGTATTTGCACCAGCAACCCCACTTTCGGGTGAAAGATTCGCAACATCAGCAAATGAGTTACCAAAAACTTCAAGGTTAAATCTATGACGATGCTCTTCGTCTAAATTTCCATCGAACGTCTCAGGGAGATCCTGAGGGTCGACATGACTGACAAGATTTTCTTCATCAGACCCAACATCTTCATCTACATGCATTTCTTCTTCTGCATTAGCTTGAACTCTGCCCTTCTTCTCAGACTTCTGATACTTTCTAGGACGTTCCTTTCTTGAGCGTGAAAGAGACGTAGTAGAGCCTCTCCTTTTCAAATTTTGAGAGGTACGGTTGTTGTGGGAAGATGCACCGGTTGTAGATCTTGTAACACGTGTGGGTGTAGGTGTTGTATTGTTCGAATCGTCAGATAACTCGTCATCAGGGTTGGAATCTGTAAAATCACTGTCAGAACCAGAGTTGTCTTCTCTCTGATTTGAGACATTTGCAGAATCATTTGTTAGGGGCTTGATCAAATTGATAAAACGACGGAGTAGGTTGAAATCTTCAGCAGAGATCTGTTCTTCCTTTCCGGTATCCTTGCCCTTCTTCTTCCTGAGAGACATTCTTGGTTCAGCATTCAAGGATGGGAAATTGTCTTGGGGATACGTATTGAGGAACAGAATTTGCTGGTCGAGTTACCACAGTGTCACTCACACCACCAGCCAGCCAAGCTACCACAGTGTCGCTTGCGCCGGACAAATTCTGTGTCGATCTCAAAAAGGTAGATCAAAAAGAAAGGAACCAAAGCCAATGATCAACTCTGATGGCAGAGGGTGGTAGTTCCGAAACAAAAATAAACGAAGGGAATCAATGGCGTTGGAGCAAAAGATTTGTGTCGTTGTTAGATCATATAGCACAATCCATTGGAATCATGTAATGAACGTACCAGGAAGTCAAAGGGGTACAAGCAGGACCAGGTCGACAAGGAAGAATGGTTGGAACAGAAGCAAAGGTGCGTTTGGCAGATGAGTTTGTCACGTGTGCGACAATGCTGTCACAAAGATCTGGAAAAATAAAGGCATAAGTGGAGATGACGTCATGAGATTTGCATCTATTTGTCGACCGGATCGACAAATAGATGCAGTGCACGTATTTGTAGACCACATATGATAGAAAAAAACTCACGTTATTGTATTTGTCACAAATATGCACTTATTTGTAGGCAAATGTTGCGACATTTGGAAACAAAACACTCGACAAATAAGACCAAGGGTTACCGGGACTCAATGTCTCTTTATCTGGGTTGGGGGAAAGAAATGAGAGATTGGGGACCACAGAATGGACAATGGTGACCCGATGAGGTACGACAGATGATCATTTAAAAACAATGATAATAAGGTGAAAGGATGGCACTGCGGCAATAGAAGTGCTCTCCATGAAACAAGGGATGGATTGGATGATGATAAGGGCTGGGTAAGCCGATCCATGTTCGGCTAAGTAGGCTCAGTACATTAATCTACGTAGTACTATTTTCATCAGTGTAACAAGTGGGGCGGATGGTCTCAAATTGAAAACTTGCTGCCACGAGAAACAATGCAAACTGGAAGCCATCACTCGACAATGGTGGAAGCCGTCACCCCCATGGCCATAACTTCCTCAATAATAGAGCTTGACTCGACCGCTTTGACAATAAGATTATTTACTACTAGAGTGACTATGCTTTCAATTCGGTCGAGTCAGCATTGAAAAATGAGTGAGTTAGGGCGGTCGTTCGATTTCATCACTGCAGAAAAATGAGCGTACCTTTTCAGCCAACTTGGCAAATCTTCTTTAATTTTAGACAACAATTTCAAAGGTAAAGGCAAAGGACTTACGGTGGTTGGATGTTTATGCGATGCATGGGTGAATGCATACGGCGTCACCGGATCTCGCCATCATTGTCGAGCGTTTTTGCATTTTTTGGAAATTCCGACCATTTCCGGCGTGACGTGTACTATCTGATTTTATGTACTCTACGTAGATTAATGTACTGAGCCTACTTAGCCGAACATGGATCGGCTTACCCAGCCCTTATGCCGGATGGTGATGGTGGAGAAGGGAAAAGGAATAGGAATGAAGACGGAGCCGCAAAACAAAAGAAATAATGGATACAAACGATGGGTTGTGAAAAAACGATGAATATTGTAACGCTAAGGAAAACGCAAGGAATTTTTTTTTTGGTGCGTGCATTTGTATTTTTCGGTGCGCTATTTGTTTTTAGTGCTAAAAGTTGGGTAACAGGTCTCGTCAACCAAGGCATTAGTGCCGATGCATATTGCAGCTAACTTCGACTCGTTGATACGGATAGTTGGATTCGCAAATTGGCCGTTCCTAAATTAAGTTAAGTTGACTTTCTTCCAATGAATTGTACAACTGCAGCTTTCCCTGTATGATATTGCCCCTCAACAACTCTTCGAACCAATTCCTCGTTTCGAATAATTTCCAGTTTGTTTCCATCAAAGGCTTGCTCCAATATCTCTTTGCTGTACATCATGGCAGCGTTGGGTGGACCTCCCGTTTTGTAGTCCAACTGTCCCGGTCGATAGGCTTCCAACACAAAGTATCCACCCGGTTTCAATGCTCCCGGAATGACATCCAATACTCGTTGGCGCACATTTGGTGGAAAGTGGCTGTAGATACCAACGATTGCGTCCCATTGTGCCGTGCCAAAGTCAAAGGAGGCCAAATCCGCCACGTGCGTCTGGATGGTAACCTTTCGTTCCGCTGCCAGTTTTTGGGCCTTATCCAGACCAACCTTGCTGATATCGACACCTGTCACATCCATACCCAACTCGGCTAGGTAGACTCCATTGCGACCTTCTCCTTCCGCCAACAAGAGACATTTGGAACCAGCCGACAAATCCAAGGATGGCCATGATTGTTCGAGGAACTCATTGGGCGCGGTGCCGTAGGCAAAGGTATCTGACCCATATCGCTCGTCCCACATTTGCTTGCTCATGGCAGTTGTGAACCTTGTCTTTGAAAGTACAATTGACCTTTGGCTTTGTCGCAGCACTACTGTTGGATGCAGAATGAGCATCACAATGTCAATAAATCCAAGGAGGATCATGATGGAACAAGATTGGTGATCTCGACGACAATCCGCCTGCCCTCGGCGAATTGCTTGCTAACGCTGCAGTCCTTTGGTAGCTTTGGGGAAAGACTCCGCTGGTTGGTTGTGGCTTCTGATGACTAGGAGTCATCGGGAGCCTGCCAACAGCGGAAACGCTGAGGAGTAGATCATCGGGATCTAACCCTCTAGCGTCTGCACCGGGAGGGAGTGGTGGGACCAACAGCAAACTTGGTAAAGATTGCGTTGCTCCAAAAACTCTGAGCTCCATGGCTGCTGTTGGCAGACTCCTAGACATAGCTAGTGTGATCTAGCTAGACTACGTGTAGCTACCTGAGTGTCCTGTCGCTGGCGCACACAATCCGCCTGCCCTCGGCGAATTGCTTGCTAACGCTGCAGTCCTTTGGTAGCTTTGGGGAAAGACTCCGCTGGTTGGTTGTGGCTTCTGATGACTAGGAGTCATCGGGAGCCTGCCAACAGCGGAAACGCTGAGGAGTAGATCATCGGGATCTAACCCTCTAGCGTCTGCACCACATGTCTTTGCCTTGACTAGCCACCACAGCTGACTGCGGAGTGTGAGGGAGTAGCCGATAGGACAATTGGAGGGCGTAGGACATGGGCACAAAGATACGGTTGCGGAAGAGGTGAGATGAGTTCTGCAGCTCGGAGAACAGAAGAAAGCGAAACAACTGCTGAACAACTGGATCGTTTAAAAACAGTTGTCGAGGCACAACGCAAAGAATTACACTGCGCTTTAGGAGGAGTGGATATCGCGGAAACAGAGCTGGATAAGACTCGCGTGTTGCACGCCCAGGAGCGTCAACATTTGGAAGACGTGCATGGCGGAATACTTGCATCCAAAGAGGCGTCGGTGATTCAGACGCAGAAAAACGTGCGCGAGTTGGTGGGCGACCATCAAGCGGAGATCGATCGACTGGTGACCCGTGTGTGTGAGACTTTTGCGGAGGAAGGAGGGGACGGGGAAGACTTCGTGGAAACGGTGTTTCGAAGAGCATCTCCAAGCAACAAGAAGGTCGTGGTGGCTCTAGAGCTGTTGTTTCCGCACCCGGAAGACCAAGAAGTCGTTTTCCACCAGATTTGTGGATTGGCCTTGGCTGGCGGACGGGAGAGGCCTTCTGCAGAGGAGGTTGTGGAACGAAAAGTGGCCGTTGTTCGTGAGTTGTTCGCGCAGAACTCTGCCCGCCGTGGATTGCCTGTGCCAGTTCCCGGAGGGAGAGCCGCGACGGATGCTGCAGCATCCGACCGAAAAAATAAGAAACCCGAGGCGGGTAAAAAGAGGTCCGAAGGGAGAGGAACTGGTGAAGCGTTTTCGAAGCACGAGAAGCGTTCGTTGGAAGAGTGGTTGGGCCAACCGGGTTTCAGTACCCTACCCAAAAAGCAGCGCAAGAGCAGTGCCCCTGTGAAGAGGAGCGCGAGTGTTTCGCCCAAGGAGAAAGGCCTGGGGTCGATAAAGGAAACTCCCACAAGGGAGAAATCGATTAAGGAAACTCCGACGAGGGAGAATACGGCGACGAGGGAGAACACGGCAACAGAGGACGAGCGGTTGACGTGGAAGAAACATTTACCGGAAGTGGTTATCCTGTCTGGCGATTCTTCGGGACGCGCGTCGAAGTCGGAATCAGACAGTGAGTGAAGATGGAGGAGATGGCCGAGTTGATTGACGAGCTGGATCAGATGGCGGATAGGCAGGCTCAAATGGCCGAGATTATGAGAGAGTTGGGACGGATGGCCGAGAGGCAAGTGGAGATCTCTAATCGATTGCTCGAATTGAAGGAATTGGCGGAGAGGAGAGTGGAGCAGGCGATTCATGTGGTGGCGGCAGCGAACGCAGCTGTGGCCAACGGAGGAGGAGGGGGGGAGTGGGAGCCCGATGGAGTGGGCCCTACGGGCAGAGAAGGAATGCGAGAGGGCACACCACGGGGCCGAGAGGAAGGGTCGACGGCCCGTGGAGGAAGATGGGTCTGGCGAGTGGCAAGCAAAGGGGTGGGTGGACCGAGTCCCCGTGGACGTACTAGTCCACGAACACAAGGTGGATTTATGGGTCGGCGGGCGAGCCGTGGATCGGAGGAGCGTTTCAAAGTTGGTGAGCGGGTTCGGATTCGAAACCCAAACGATCCCGCTGACCCAACTGGGCGGGTGGTGAAGGTAACAGACGCACGTATCCACGTGGAGACCGACAATGGCGTGCGTTATTCTCGAGCGGACAAGAACATAGCGAGGATTTAAGGTTGGAGCGGACGAAATAGTGATACCATAACAGAATAGTGAGATACATTAGATGTGAATAGTGGTAGTTAAATATTTAGGACGCCTGCAATGGCCGCTTGACTATGAGGACCAATTGCTTTCGAGCAGTCACGGAGGTAGTGTTTGATCGAGTCTTCTTGCCATCGGAGTCTGAAGGCAATTTGGGGGAGGGGAACTTGAACGTTCCACAACGCTACAGCGGCTGTGACGCGTGTAGAATGGGCGACGAGCAAGTGGGCGTGACGCCGGTGGTAGTTGTGAGGGTTTGGGTACGCCTCCAGGCAAGCTTGACGGAGGGCTGTGATGATATCGGCCGACCTAAGGTAGGCTATTTTTCCCGGTTTGACCTGATAGGAGGCGAGGGGCAGGTGGGCTCCGATTTGGAGGGAGAGGGAGCGGCGGGCAATTGAACAGGATGCGAGCACGGGACAGAGATAAGAGTGGCCGGAACGACGGAAGATGCGTTTCGTGAAATTATGAGCGCTTTTGTCATGCCGAAAGCGGATCTGGACTGCCGAGACGGTGTGTTCGTGTTTGGGGAGGGAAGCAAGTGGAAGCATGTCGTTCGCTTGAGTTAAGAAGACGAAGTCGCTGGAGACAAAGGCAATAGGTCGATCGTTCCAGGATGGATCATTAGGACAATTGGGAACGGCCGCGAAGACAAACTTTGAGCCAGAGGTTTGGGCAAATTCACTGGCACGGGAGCCAGTAAAGAGGCCAAGCCGGACCCAGTCGAAGAGAGTTGCGTCAAGTGACGAAGGAGGGGCCCCGACTGCACGGCAATAGAGCACGCTAAGGATGGCATCGGTGATGGGTTCCTTACGATCGCGTGGACGTTGCCAGCGACGATGAAATTGTAATGGGTCGGATAGCAGTGGGTGCAGCAGGGTTGAGTTGGTTGGGTTGGAGATGTTAACAGGGCGGTTGAGGGCAACCTGAAGTGCGGAATGGGCAGCCGTTACATAAGATTGAATGGTTTCTGCTGCTAGGTCGGACCTCCTGTAGTAGTTTTCGCCGTTTGTGACGTGATGTAGGTAAAGGTGTAGGATGTGTATGCATTCGTTATCGGTCAGGCGAGATAAAAGTTCGGGGGTGAGGTGATTGCGAGCGGACCATCGGGAAAAGTGAGCGCCTCGAGAGTCCAAAGTTCGATCATTCTTGTTCCTAGTTCGTCCTCGGTCCTGTTGAATTTGAAGCTTGTTAATATCATTGATAGCAACTTGGAGGGCACGCGGTAGGCGGTGGATGGGTCCAGCACTGGCTTGGACTGCTCGATAACGGAGGCCCAAGTGGGCGCAAGGGACGGGCGGGACAACAGGTCGGCATTGTGATTGAGCTCGCCTGCAATATGCGAGGCCTGTAATTGAACGGGAATAGGGGCAGAAGTGAGCATGGCTTGAAAAAGACGAGCAAGACGACGAGTTGCGGGCCGCTTGGCACGGGCGGCATGGGAGAGCCACGAGAGCGCCGACGTGTTGTCGGTGCGCATGGAGATGACAAGGGTTTGGGGTTGCGGTGTAGCGTGAGAAGCCAGTCGCTGCAAGAACCAGAAGTTTATGAGAAGGACGACGAATTCAAGCAAGTTGATGTGCCACAGTGCATCGGGCGTGTCTTGAGTTGGATCGGATAATTTGGTGGACTGCATATCTTTTGGTAGGATGAAGCCCAGGCGAAGTAAGTCGGGTTTGGTGAGTCTCCACATGAAGGGGTAGTGGGTGGATAACCAGCCTCCCAGCCCTTCAATGGAAGCGTCGCCCAAAATTTCAAATTGCGAAACCCGCGGGATGCATAAAGCAATGGGACGGGTCCAAATGTGGGTCCGAGAAGAATGGAGGGTGGCCAAGAGCGTTCGGAGGTCCATAACGGTTTCTCGGTTGAGGGTGAACCGGGTTTTGTGCCAAAAGGAGGCGGCACGGGTGGATTTGCCTGCTGCTGCGGTGGCACGGAGGCGGTCGTTGAGTGCATACTGGAGGGACAACGTGTAATAGACGCCCAAGAGTGAGACTGGGGCGCTGTGACGGACGAGGCCGAGAATTGTGGCCGCCATTTGCGGTGAAAGCCGACGCCCGTCGGAGTGCGTGGTGGGGAGGTCGAGGGCGTGTTGAAGATAGACCTGTAGTTGTGTCTGTTTATGGGACGGCCAGGAAATTGTCATAGTTCGAGTGTTGATGATATACCCCAGGAATTTCAGGCTGTGACTGATGTCACGCACAAATTTTATTGGATTAATAGGATCGGGTCGATGGGGGTCTTCGTCGGGGAAGCCGAAGGTGACGTATGCGGCGAGAATACTGCTATTGACTAACCGGTGGATCTCCGAGCGGATGGCCGCTCCACCGGTGTCGTCAACGAACGGAGCATACACCGGACGAGGGAAGGAGGACGGTTGGGATGCTAACAAGTGGGAGGTGCCTTGATTTAGAGCGTCGGGAGTGGCGGGCGTTAAGGTTCTGAGGGTGCGGGGGGACGGAGGAGGTGGGATAGCAATGGTGTCCGCCAAAAGAGTACGAGCGGAAGTGAGCTCAGCAAGGTAACGAGAGAGATGGGCTCGTAGCTCCCCCGGTAGCATGTAGTAGGAAGGACTGTTTTTGGCGCCAAAAATCATTCCAACGGGTATGAGGAGGAACCAGCCGAGGACGCTTGCAAATGCTAAGGCAGCGTTGGGGTTGTATGTGACCCGACGGAAGGCAGCACTGATATCATCGGCGCTGAGCAGTATGTCTTCCGAGGGGTGGTCAATACGCAGATTGTAGATGTACCGCAAAAAGCGTAGGAAAGCCGTGCCGTAAGCCACCGCGGGGTTACAGTCATCGTCACGTCCAGCATCAGGAATTTGGGCATTGGTGTTGCCGTCATCAGTGGCTGTGATTTTGGAGCTTGGATCGATGCACAAGCGGCCGGTGTCGCCGATGCGGTGGGGTTTGGGCGCTACCCAGTTAATGAGTGAAAGGAAAAGACCGGGGAGGAACCGCCAGATAATGCGGGGAAGGAAAAGATGATACTGTAGCTGTTCCTCTTTCTTGAACTTTTTGGTGATTTCCTCTAAGTTTTCTTGGACCCCGGGGTAGTTGTCAAGGAGGTTGCGTTGGGAAACGGCAACACGACTACAGGAATAGTGGCCTGCGAGAGGGGCGCCCAGGTGAAAAAGTTGCCAAGTGCGGGCATAGTCCAACCGTGGATAGTCCGGTGGGGGCTCAAAAGCTTTGACGCGGTCGATGATGTCGAAGGTGTCCGCCAGGCGTCTGTGATGATTATTGTAGATTCCACCAAGCCAGCGGTACATGTCCGCATAGACGAAGTTTGCGCGACAAAGGGCAACGGCAAGGAGAAAAGCCTTACGGAATGGAAGGGGTTGGGATTTGTCTTCGCAGGGGGGCATGCGACAGACAGCGAGAGAGGTGCCATGAGCAGCGGCAACGCGGAGACGATGATAGAAGTGGAAGCTTGGCGAGGAGGCGACTAGGTTTTGTTGGTCCTGTGGGGACAAGAAATCCCATGCGTAGTGGCCGAGCAATTCAGGGGAAACAACATGTGGTGCGGTTGCCGCAAGGGGAGTGCCGTCAGGAGCAGCATGGGATGTGCCGACGTTGAGACGGTCGGGACCGAAACCAATTCGTTTGCGATGGTGTGTGAACGACCAGAGAGGGAACAGGGGAAGAATTCCCCAGTTGGGCACCAAGGAGGAAGAGGCAAGGAGGAGTTGGGAGCGATCGGCGTCGGTCAAAAAGGGGTTGACGGTGGTTAACACCGTGTGCAACGTTGGCAACGCATAGGAGACCCGAGAGGGGGCAGCACGTGGGTGAGAAGGAAATACTGGTAGTTTGGGGACAGTAGGGACAGCCTCAGTAGTGGGAGCGGGAAGGGAGAGGAGAAGATCTGCCGTAGAGGTGGGATAAAATGTCTCTGGTGAAGTGGGAGGCATTTCATCAGACCACGGCGAACGGGCGCAAGTCGAACCTGGGCGATGATGTGCCGGTAGTCACGATGAGGGCGGGGGTTGTTGGGGGGCGTTTGGACGGTTCGGACGGTCGGAAGCCATGTGGGCTGCAAATTCCGGTGTAGGTTGGAGAAGGTGTCGAACGCGATCATGGTGACAGAACTCCCAGAGCGGTTTAAGGGAGGATTGGGGCCAGTTGGAGATAGCCTGGGGAGAAAGGCAGACGTGGTGTCGATTGCATTGCAACGGTTGACCTTCCGAGTTTGTGCGTGAACGATGGGGACCGGTGCACCCGACAACAGAGTTTTTGTCGATGTACATAAAGCAATATTGCTTTTGGTCGAAACGGGGAATGGTGAGGGAAGACGCGAGGTCGGCAAGGAGCTTACCTGAGTGGGTATAACGTTCTTTCCCTGCCGCAGTGAGGGTGACAAGCGGGACGAGAGCTTTTTGGCCAGGGCGACGTTGGGGTTGAGCGGAGTCAGAACGAGCACGCTTGGGCGGTGGTTGGTCGGCAGCACGGTCAGGAGGACGGTCCGAGGGGGAGCGACGCCGTTGGGCACGATCGTAGCGTTCAAGAGGAGAACGAGAGTCACTCCGGTGATCAGGACGAGATGGTAGGAGATAGTTGGGGGTGGAGCGGCAAAACAAGGGTGACATGGAGTTGGTGTGTTGGTGGGAGAGTATTGTAGGAGCCGTAAATAAAAGGGTAAAGGTGGATCTCCAATCCAAACAGTAGGTGAGATTTGAGTCGGTTGAGTGCGGGCTCACATCGTAGATGAGAGTGCACTGGGGAACAAAGCCTTCAGGGTCTGCGGTGGCGGGGCAAGCTATTTTGGTACGATTCTGGGCGCCCCAGCGGAGGAATTGTTGAAACAGGTCACAGGTGTGATGGAGAAGGGCCTGAGACAGTTGTAGCGTGTGACTGGGTTGCGAGGAAGCCAATGTCGACCATGCATCTCGAGTTTGAGCTTGATCAAACTGATGAGCTGCCCAAAGCAATTGACCGGCAAGGGGACCGCGGAGAAGAAAGGGGCTAAAACCTGGAGGGAATTGGGGAAAGGAGTCGTCGTTGGTGAGTACTGTGTTTAAGAAAAACACAATATGATGGAAGAACAGCTTAAACTGGGTGCAGGAGAGACCTTGTTGCGGGAGGCGACCCTCTGGGGACAAGGGGATGGACCAGAGGAAGTGCCAAGGAGTGAGGGATAGATATAATGACTTAGGGTCGTCGAGATGAAGAGTCTGACCTGCGTTGATACGGAATGTTCTCAGTGCTTTACGCGGGGCTTCTGCGTGAAGGAAAGACTGAGAAAAATCGACGCGGAACGGAGCCACCGGGTATTTGGAAGCTTCAATGGCGGCGGCGAGGAGGTCAATGGCCGCTACCTCGGCGGCAGAGCTGCGATGATCAGCGCCTGCGTAGGGCAGAACTTGGCGCAGCCAATCGTTGTTGAGATGGCTGGGGGTATGGAGAAGCTCGTGGGAATAGGAGGGACGTCTCGTGGTTGTGGGCAAGTTGGGGTCAACCAAACGTAGATCAGTAGGGAGAGCAACGATGCCTAGGAAGGCCCATTGGACTACATGAGGTGGGAGTTGGTCGGTGTCTTGGAAAATAAAGCGGTCAAAGGTAAATTGACCGCGCTCTTCCATGGTGCGTCGGATGAGGGGAAGATACGCGGAGGAAGCCAAGGTGGAATGCACATATTTGAGCCGTGTGCTCGTAAACCAAGTTGGGTTGTCAACCGGGAGATACCAGGGTGAGGTAGTGGTGGAAACCAGGGGTGCGTCCCAGGCCTGACGTTGGTGCGCCAAGGGGTTGAAGGATTGGGAGTGGTAGGACTCCATGGCTGGAGAGGCTGGGTGATAATGAGTGGGTCGACGTGGTGGGTTGTGGGGTGCATGAGGAGAGGCGTTGGAGTAGGCATTGGCTGTGGACGTGGAAGGAGACCGCTGGAGGCGGGGGGGAGGAAGGGGGGGGAGGAAATGCTCCTGTCGCGAGGGAGGACGAGGCGGAAGTTGCTGAATGGGGTGTTGGGTGGGAAACGGCGGTGGGTCCGGACCGACGAGGAGACGATTCTGATGGGGTTGAGGTGGCGGCTGCTGTGGTTCCAGCTGCTGAGGGGTTGGAGGAGCACGCTGTTGTGGTTCCATCTGCTGGGGTTGCAGAGGAGCACGAGAGACAGGGACTGGGGCAGGAAACCGTGGCGAGGGGTCCAGGGCTGCTGGTGAGGGAATGCGAGCCGTTGGAGGGTGAAAGGCTGTAGGACGACGAGGGAGGCTTTCTGCGGGAGGTTCCAGAGGGAATGGTCGAACTTCCGGTGTCTGGGGAGAGGAAGGAGGGTTTTTTTGCGAGGGTTTGTCCGGGGAATCGACATTCAAACGGGTAACCGTGTTGGGTTGGGGTGGGTTGAGGGACGAAGATGGTGACCGATCGTGTGGGGTGGATATGACGCGTTGAGCGAGATGATCGTTTGGGAGGTGATTCAAAAAATCCGGAAGGTATTTTTGGACATCAAAGGAAGAAAAGGATTTGAAACCGTAGGAGGTGGACCACGACTGTGTTTGAGGGCGAAAGAGGAAAGGAACGTATGTGTGGGTGTTGTCCACGTGAGGGATGTTTTGAGGGAGGAACAGGTCGACGTCTTGGGAGGATAGCATGTTTGCTTTCTCCCGAAAGAAAGTGAAGAATTTGGTTCGCATGGTATGGGACGGATTGTTTTGGAGGAGTGCATCGGAGAAAAGCTTGGTTGTAAGGGAGAAGAAAGGATGCACAAACAAGGCTTCATAAGGGTGGATACGAGCCGGATAAGAACGGGGAAGGTTGGTAGAGATGGGGACGTTCTTGAGGGTGGTGAGGTCGGTTGCTATCTGCTTGGAAGTGTGCCAAACGGTAGCAAAGTCGTCGGCGCGTTGACTCACGGTGAGGAGCCAATCGTTGACAAAGGGGACGTCAAGCCAAGAGAGAGTTGTTGCCAAGTCTTTGAGATGGGAAGAACGAGTGGCTGGCATCGGGTTGTAGGTTTGATTCCAACCAAGAATAGCGTTAATTAAACTGGCGGAGTCAGGAATGGAGGCAGGATCGAAAAGGAGACCAATAGGAAGATGATGATGACGAGGAAGGGGAAGGGCGGAAAGAGCAATCCAGGAGCCCTCGATAGGAGAAGTGTTCTCAACTTGAATTGTGAGAATGGGTTCGTCGACGCGATGGAGGCGCGAGAAAATTTGATGGGCATGTGGGGGGGAGTCTTGGGAGGGGATCCAAAGAGAATGCCACGGGTCGTCAGGCGAGTGGAGGCGTGACGTAGACTGTTCAAGGATAACAGTGGAAAAGAGGGCTCGGTGAGCACGGAGGGAGGCCAGAATGGAACTGGGGTGGGAAGTAATCCACGAGTAGGGGTTAAGTTGTGAAATGGATTGGGGACGGATGCCCGATTGGAAAGCGAACGCAGGGGCAATTAACGTTGTAGGAAAACGAAACTGCGAGGAGCTGATTTTCTGGGGGGTATCGGAAAATACATGTGCTTGCAAGCCTTTTCCGTTGAAGGCAAACGCCGTGGGCCCGAGGACAACCAGGTAAGGGCCGGACGGGGGTGGGATTTTGGAGGAAAGCTTGCTGGGATCGGTGGTGGGAGCCGAGTCAAGCTGGACAACGGCTAGGAAGCCGGCAATAGTAGGTGAGTCTGCAGCCAGGGTATACTTGGCAGGGGAAGTGACTACGGTAGCGTCGGGAGAGGAATTATTTGGCCCAAAATTCAAGGAAAGAAGATTGGCCAAAAATTCCTTCTGGATTTCCTTGGATTTTTCTTCAGGGGACAAGAAAATAAAGTCTTTAGAGTTTTGGAGATCGGTAGGGTGAAGAGGAGACATGCCGGAGAACTGATTTGGATAGGTTGTGGTGGATGCCACAGGCTTGAACAAACCAGAAGGGGAGAACGAAAGGAACGACTGGGTCGTATCGGGAGAGATTAATCCACGAAGGGTAGGATTAATAGCGAAGGATAACGACATGACAAAGGAAGCAAAGGCAAAGACAAGAAAGAAAGAAGAAAGGAAGAAAAACACCAACAGCAAACTTGGTAAAGATTGCGTTGCTCCAAAAACTCTGAGCTCCATGGCTGCTGTTGGCAGACTCCTAGACATAGCTAGTGTGATCTAGCTAGACTACGTGTAGCTACCTGAGTGTCCTGTCGCTGGCGCACAAATGAATCATCCTACAATATACTTTGTACACTACTATAAATGGACGGATCTTTTCCTTCGCGTTTTTTGGAGAAAAATCGAGGACCAAAGTGCGATTGCTTTAGATTTTTGCGAGGCCTTTGGCCTTTGGTTGCAGTGTTCCAGAGCGATCGCAATGGAAGCCATTGTCGTTGCCATTGTTGCTCTGTGTTTTGCGAATCTGTCCTGCCTGAAAATGAGTCTTTCCTCACCTCGACAAGCTGCGCGTTTTGTGTACGGGGAGGACGATGCCCTTTTTGGAAGCATCGAGAAGCAACAGGGCGATAAACCATTTGGTGTCGTACTAGATGCCGGTACCGGAATCCATTCCTTGCGATGGTTGGCCACCCTGAAACACTCTGGAAAGGGGATGGAACGGTGTGTCGCTGTCACAGCCGACCGAAAAATGCAGCGGAATTGTCAACTAGAAGTGGAGGCACTCAATGTCGACGATCACATTGATGTTGTGATTGGAAATTGGTTTGACGAAACCAATGCTTCGACACCCTCGCTGGACTTTTACGAAAACGAGTTTGATGTGATAATAGCGGATTATCTCATTGGTGCCATGGATGGATTTTCTCCCTATGCCCAAGATATGATGATTCCTAAATTGGCCCGATTGCTGCGACCAGGAGGACGACTCTATATAGTGGGTTTGCAACCAATACCAGACGAAGTCGCCAATGATGAAGGTGCCAATCTCATTTGCAAGGTGCGACAAGTTCGAGATGCTTGCATCCTGTTGGCAGGACATAGGTGTTATCGTGAGTACCCAATGGAGTGGATTCAACGACAAGTCCAAGGATGCGGCAAATTGAAATTGGTGAAAAGCGTCAAAATGCCCATCCTCTACCGGCATGAAACAGTTGTGAAACAAATTAATGTCGCACGATCCAAGTTTCCTCTTTTTCCATCAAAGGAACTCGCCTCCTCCATGGCGGCTGTGTTGGATGACTTGGAGGCTCAAACCAAAGCTGTCGCTGCCAAGGGACGGATACGGTTAGGATTTGACTATATTGTTGGCGCGGAAAAATTAAATGTCTAGAGGTCGCATTCGGCTGCCTTCTCTCTATTGCCGCAGCATGACAGGTTAGGATCACTCTCACGGACACAAATCTGGCTGACCGAATAGGCGCAGGGGGACTTTACTGAACTTCAAAGTCGGAGGATATCACTCGATATGAATCACGTATTCGTGCAGCCAAAGGTGATTTGCTCTTTTCGTACCAGTTCACCAGTGCTGGTGGAGCTTGTAGTAGGCCTACGGATTTGCAATGATGATAGATATGGCCAAACACAATCCCCAAAAAGTCGAGAATGGGTGGTTCTCCTTCGAGGAGAAAGGTTTGTGCCAAAAACAGCCATGGAAGAAGCTCCGCACGTGTATTGAAAAGTTCAAAAAGGTTTACCTCCACACCTTCATGATACCTGGACCAAATGTAGACCAGAAATGTACTGAGGTTGTGTCCCAGAAATCGTGGACTCAGTCGAAGCAAAGGATAGCCAACCACCATGGAAAGCTTTCCAAAAAATAACATGATCCAGAAATCATATGGTTTGTTGTGTGAAAGACGTTCCAAGGTGGACATGTACATCCAAACGAACTGGGCTGTTAGAAGATAGCCCAATCCAAATGGACCAAAGTTCAGAAACGACGTGAACAGCCTCCAGAACTGCAACTTGTACAACACTGGTTTCCATTCCAGAGAAAGAAGTTTTGGGAATTCATTCTTGTTGAAGAGAAAGCCATATAGTGTGGTGGCAGCAGATGCTTGCAGAAACATTTTGGTTACCGGTGGCGTCTTTTTCCATGCCTCTAGCAAAAGATCTAATGTATTGTCTTCGGCAAAGTCACTCTCTACAATCTCGTCCTCCTCTAGATCCAAAAAGTCGTCGTCATCAAACTCATCGTCATCATCTTCGTCTTCGTCGTCGTGATCGTCTTCATCCAAGGCACCACCCCTCAAGTCTATTGCTCGTTGACGAGCCGAATGGATTGGTCGTGTTGTGCTCACAAACCCTACTCGATTTGGTAGACCGAAGAGCGACGATCGGCTGTGCCCGATTACTGCTTGTCTATTCCCTCGCCCTGCAGTAGAGCAGATTAAAAGGGCAATCAATATGAGGCTCAACACTCCTTTCATTGTCTTGCTTGTTCCAGTTGAAATGGGATGGATGATGGTCTGGGTTTGAGTTTGAGTGCGTGAGGGTACTCAAACAAAGATACTCTCCATAACTTCCACTTGGAACCATGGAGCTTTCGTACCTTCTAAGCATCCAGTCTACGTTCCACCGCCCGGAACGTTCCGACAACCACCGAAACATCAAAAATCAAAAGTCCGGAGTCAGAATCTTCCAAGCACAGACATCAGACGACGACCCATCACGACATTACCACCAGTGCGGCACTCTCTTGCTGGTACTACCATGATGTTTATCACAATTCACTCTACGCTGCTTTGTCTTCTCCTATGGAATGTCCATCACTGCAGAGCGCTCCTGGGCCCCCCTTCTTGGAACATTCGACCAGCGCTGGCTATTACAAGACACCCCAACGACCAGTATGACGTACCAAGAACAACAACAACTCCTCACAGGGGAACACGGAAGCGAACGACGACAAGGCCGACACTCGCTCGCCTGACTCCCGGTACCAGTGATGTGGCCTCCTCGGTCGATACTCTTTATTCCATGAGCAACAGTGACGCGGATGATGATGATGATGAAGGTAGCAACGACACGACGAATGACGCGACAACGCCACCCAAAAAGAAACTAACACGATGGGATCGACTGAATCCCAAGGTGAAAGAACGTATTGTAAAAGAAGCGCATGCGCGCGCCATAGCCAACAAGAAAAAGCGAGAACCAGCAAAGGATAAGAAACGAAGTGCGTTCCATGTTTGAGAATACGGCAAATCGACTTATATTTCTGACCCCGAACGCTTTCTTTCAATGTTTGTTTGGCCAACCGTTTTTGTTTTTGCAATTTGCATCTAACCTCTTCAGAACTTCTCATGTATGTAAAGGAAAAACAAAAGGAACGAAAAAACGCTAGCCGCATTGAGCGTCCACTCCCTTTTGAAGAACGTACGCCCTTGTCCGTATTGACACCTGGAATGGAAATGCGAGGCTTGGTGATTTCTCTCACCAATTTTGGAGCATACGTGGATGTCGGTACGGAGTGTGATGGACTCTTACACATATCGCAGTTGAGTCGTGACGTTTTTGTGGAGCACCCACGTCAAGTATTGTCCCCTGGACAAGAAGTGACAGTTCGGGTACGGTCGTGCAGCCCCAAACTGAAAAAGCTGCATCTCACCATGCTTCCGTTTGAAGTCCTCGAGTCGGAAAAGGAAGATGAAACAGAATCCAGCGAACGCATTCAACTCAATGAAATGCAAGTCGACGACGAATTATGGGGTGAACTACGTCGTGTGACTGATTATGGTGCCTATGTGGAGGTTGGGGCAGTTGTGGATGGATGGCTCCATTTTATGGACCATCCAGCTTGGGTTCGAGGAGCGTTTCCTCGAGAATTCATGAAGAAAGGCGATCGTGTTCGAGTCTGGGTGGCGGATATCGATACAGAAAGAACGAGAGTGAAACTGACAGCCATTCGACCACCAAACCTCCCGGGACCACGTCGGGAGTTTGGTCCTTAAGCTGTCGTTATAGCCAGTGTTTCCTGTTGCAAAAGGCCCGATTGTTATTTTTGCTTAGGTCATGTACACGGTATCGCGCGAGCGCTAGGAAGCGATTAATAGAAACGACAAAGCCCGCTTGACGATAATTTTCCATCAGAATTGCCCCACGATGAGGAAGGACCCTTGTTTCTCTTTGCTGCTCAAGTAGTTCATTCTGGTTCTAAAGCCAAGACAACTTTCCTGCGAGAAGACCATCGTAGACTTGATTCTTGCACCCTTGCCCATTCACGAGCAGGACTCACCTTCCGCTAGGGGGTACCTTGGACGCAGACGGCAGACGGGTGTTCTCTGGATTCAGAGGCGAAGGCGAAAGCGAAACCGATCGGCAAAATAGAACGATGGTCCATCCTTCCTTTTGGCGACATGCATGCTGGACATGCCTATGGCTACTGCTAGCCAGCACCTGTGATGCATATCGGCAGGACGCCACTGCTGAATGGAAGAATTCCGAATTTGTCAATCGTCGTTGGGATAGTTTAATGAAGTATTGCATTGGCAATTGGTCGGGGAGTATTGGTTGGTACACTGTCGATCGGTCTTCTTTGATGGAACCAAACAGCAATAAGCCGAATGGTCCATCTTTGATTTTACGCAAGGATAGTCATGAGTTGAACATGCGCATGACCTTTCATCGTCGACAAGATGATGACGAGACTGCCGATTGGACCGTATGTCATGCACGTCATCCAGGATCCAGAGAAGCCGTTGTCCTGACGAAACTCCCACCAGAGCAAGGAGGAGACGAAACCCTGCTGCAAACGTTGTATGTTTTTGACGATGGTATTATTGGTCGCACAGGGCGGACATTCCAAGCCTTTCCCATCATTGAGCACGGCTTTTGGGAGAAAGCGACCACCGCCACAGGAATATCCAAACGCCGAACAGTTGTGTTGATCTACAAAGAAAAGTCTCTCGAACGCATCTGTTTCCTTCAACAACATCAACAAGACAAGGGAGAAGCCGTCTTTGATGTTGCGGATACTAATCCTGACGATATTGCCAACCTGCCGAAAATCGATTCCACCAACCAGGCTTGCTGGTCCTTGCAAACACGTCAAGAATTGGCCCAACAGTGGTGTATTCAAAAGCTAGATCTAAAGCAAACCAGCGAAGTGGATGGATTGGGGCGGAAAAGGAAAAATCTATGGCAAAGATTGGGAAAGTTGGGTTTCCGACGGCGAAACCTGGGTAATGACGCCTTGCACCGTTTGTTGGGTATTTCAGCAGACCATGATGATGATGATGATGAGAGCCTCTTACGTGTTGTACTGCCCAATGGAGTTGTTGTTGCTTGTCCTCTAGAATTGCCTGCAGAGAACGAGACTGCGGAAGCTCCGATGATCATTTCCATGGGATATCAACAATCTAATGGTCATGTCCAAGTGTTGGATCTATGTTATGATATTCGAAAGCCAGGTCTACCATTGCTATCATGCCATGCAGCCTATTATGAATAAGGAGCGAGGAAGAAATTGTACGTGGAAGTAGTAGTTGCCAAACTCCAAAATGCTACTCTAGGGAAAAATTTTGAAACTGAAAAAAAAAAAGCAATCCATTACATCTACTAACTACGGTAATTACTGTAAAACTAGCCATGTGGTGTCCACCAGAATTTGAGTACCTTGGGTCAAAACTGTCAGATTTCGGAGGCACACGGAACAAGGAATAGGGAATGGCGATCAAATCACTCAATCTCACGACATGGAGGAGATTGTCCCGTTCAGCCCGGTGGACACGATCAAGACCATCCGAGAAACAATCCCATAAGATAGACATTCTATATCGCTACGCCGCTCAGCGAATCGATGTTCCCCTTGCGAATAACACAAGCGGCTCAATCCACCAGATTACTGGGTTTCGTGAGAAGACCAGCGTAGCCTTCATTTAGCTTCATTTACGGACAGGGCACGACCCGATCACTCAATCTCACGACATGAAGGAGATTCCCGTTCCATGTTAGTTCGTGGAACATCGGCGAAGCGTGGAGACTGAGAGTTCCGTGCCGGTGCAGCGGGTCTCGCATCTTGGGGAACCAAGTGTGAAAAGTGTGGACGCCAAAACATGTTCGGTGCCTCACCGCACGTGCGCGCGAGCTCAAAATTTTCATAGAATGGCCGGTTCGTGGGGGACCATTCTAAACTTGGCGCGAGGAAGGGTTCTGGAGAAGCGTACGATCCGGATTATAATTGCCCTAGGTATGGATTTCCGTATTCTCAGTCTTGTTTGTCTGCCTGCCGACCTTTACATATGGAATTTACCGGTCATGTCCAGCGCCGGCAGGATTGAAACTCCCACATTTTTGTCTAAGTACACCAATCATGGGAACAAAATCGAACCAACTCCAACTGTCGACTCCGAGTGACAGCGTGGCGTGACCGAAATCTCATGCCAACGATCGAACCCGACACAAAACGGAGAAAGATCTTGTTCTGAGAAAAACTCATCTCCTGTGCATTCCCACAAATCGCTCGGGCTTGAAACCCTTACCTCACTTCCCTCAAGATTTCAATTCAAGAAACCGCCTCCGGCTCCAGAATACCTACCGACTTTTACACCATGACCAACCCCACAGATACCTTTGTTTCCGCGGATGACTGGTTTGCCACTGGCAAGCGAGTGCATTTTGATCACAAGCGCAAGGAAATTGCCCCGGAAAAGAGAAAGGATTGTACCGTTCCAGTCTTTCGTCGAGTGGTGATTCCTCAACATTCGAATCCGGATGCCATGTGGTTGACCATGCTTCCTGGCTTTCCTCATGGTAGCTACGGATACGCCAAGGTGGAAACCCTTCTCCAATCCAACCGCAATCTGAATGCCGATATCCCCCGTTTGTACGTGGAGTACGTGGGCCAAGGCAACTCGGACAAACCCAAGGAGGGATATGCTTACAGCACGATTGAACGGGCCAACCTTGTGGAAGCGCATTGGAAGAATCAAGGGGTCAAGACAACCGTGCTGGTTTCCTTGGACTTTTCGTCTCTGGTCATGTTGGAGCTGTTGCAGCGCCAAAAGGCTCGCGAGGCCAAGGGAATTCGCTACCCTCGCATTGAACATGTCTTGTCCGTGAATGGAGGATACTTTGCCGATGGTCATAGCCACGGAGTCATGAATACGCCCGTGGTCAAGAGCACGTTTGGACCCATGAGCGCATCGGCCGCACAACGATCCACCATGGTGTTCAATAAGATGCTGGTTCCGTTGTACAGCAAGGAATATCGCAAGAACAACTCCAAGGCCTTCAAGCAAGAGATCAAGGACGTCCAAAAGGCGATCCGTTTGCACCAAGGTAGCAAGATCATGCCGCAAATGACTTCGTTTGTGGAAGAACACAAGACACGGGCGGACCGATGGAACTTGCAGACTATTTATCAAACCTATTGCCGAGAACAGGGCATTAGCTTTCTCATTATGAAAAGTGAAGAGGACCCATTCGAAGGCGACCAAATGGATCTGGTACGGGATCGTATGAAGGCCTACAAAAACAAGGTTCGTACGGAGAAACTACGGGGAGGCTACGTGGCGGCATCTGAACAAGCAGGGGTCCTAGTAAGCCGTATCGTGGACACGGTGCAAAAGGGGAAATCACCCGTGAAACAACCACCACGAAACTGGACCCAAGTGGAGACGCCGAGCTACAACAAAAACTCGTGGACCAGTACTACTTCTCGAGAGGCTCAAATGGATTACGGATTGGCCTTTTAGAGTTCTTTGGATTCACATGGATGTTGGAGCGCTACCATTCAGCTCTTGAAGGAACAAACACATACAGGAAGAGATTCATTGCACGATTTTGTAGTTTAGATTGTCGATACAACGTACATCCGTTGATTAGATACACTTTTTATTGCCCTACGCTCTCCTCTCTCCTCCTTGCTCGAGTCTAGTAGCGGTCCCGTGCTGTTGTCTGGTTGGACTGTCGATATATAGTTCAAGATTACATTATAGTTGCCAACAGCTTTTGTTGGGTCGACGGGTGAACAAGAGTTAAAGCTTGGTCATCCTCCATAAATGCCAAAAAGCCCCAAAAGGACAACGTCCGCCATTGGAACGTCGACGTGCGCCATGACGCGGGCGCTTTTATCTCATTTTTCGTCCCCCATCGCGCGAGCCCAGAACCGTCGTCAGTCTGTACGTCGACCGCAGCAATAGCAAAACCGACACCAGACACCATTCATCCACAAGAACACCCAAACTGTGAATGCCAACAACAACTATATAATCATGCGATTGATTACAGGAGATGAATGTGGGTTCCTCAAGGAATGTATTCCAGAGTTGTCCCGATCCCACAAGGACGAATCGACTCCACCAGGAGTTCCAGTACCAGTGTCCAGTGACAACCAGGGATGTGTTCGAGTTTCTCCATCCTCCGATCATCATGACAACACGGGTCGTCGTCGTCGTCGTCGTACCGGGATTGTGGATTTGGCCTGGGTCGATTCGAATCATGACACGGCCTTTGCGTCGTTGCGAATGGATGGAGTGGTACAAGTCTGGGAACGCTCCTCTCACACGGACCGAGACTATGGGAGATACCACGATCGAACCGTGGGGCCGTGGACCAATCGCAACATTTTTGCCCCCGACCCAACCAGAGACGTGGAACCGACCATTCGACCATGGACCAAGCCCTTGAGTTTATTTGCCCTGGGCGATTCGAAAACCAAGAGTGACCGTCTGTGTGCGTGCAATGCCCTGGGAGACGTGGTCGTGATGAATTGCAACGACGACAACGACAACGACGACGACGAACAGTCTGCAATCCTCGGTAGATTTTCGACCGTCGCAACGTCTCAACAGGAGCAACACAACAAGTTTGGCAATGCCTACATTACGGCCACTGGTCTCGATAGGAGACACCATCGAGTTGCCGTGGGTGGACAAGAACGTGAGACGACCTTGTGGGATTTGGAAACGTCCAAACAGGTGTGGAAGGCCAAGAATCTTTCGGCGGACCCTCAAACATTATTGCCACCACAGGTTTGGCCATCTGCCATATCCTTTTTGGAACAGACGGACCCATCCATGGGAAGCAATATCATGGCGGTCGGGTCGGCCCACTGTGAAGTGCGAATCTATGATGTGCGCCAAGATACCATTCAACGTCGACCCATTTCCTACACCCCCAATTCGCTCCTGGAACACCGTGTCACGACCCTGTGCCTGGTGGACACCTTTCATGTGGTGGTGGGCGATTCCACAGGAGACTTGCACACTCTGGATTTGAGAACCTTGGGAAAACAAAAAAAGGATACCACAGTATCCACGTGGGGCCGGTACGTTGGACCCGTGGGGTCCATTCGAGGATTGGTCCAACATGCTTCTCTCCCAACCTTGGCGACCGTGGGGTTGGATCGAATGTTACGACTCTACGACACCCAAAGCCGAAAACAACTATATTGCATGTACTTGAGACAACGACTGAATTGCGTCTTGTTTGGGGAGGAAACAAGCTGGTTGGATTCCGATCACGCTCGAAATGTGGACGGAGACATTGACGAAGAAGATAAAGTCAGCGACTACGAAGATTCAGACAAGGAAGAAAGCTCGTCACGACAGCAACCAAAATCCTTGCCAGAAACTAAAACTAACGACGTACAGAGTAGCGAGGATGAAATTGTGGACCTTGACGAAGAAGAGTCGTCCGAGGACAGCGACGAAGACAGTGCAGTGGTTGATAATGTCGTAGCATCTGTTTCACGAAAGAAACAAAAGACAAGATGAAAACAATAAAAACTGTTTGTTTCGATAAGAATATGCTCGCACCAATTCCTTCTTTTTTCACGATTTTCATGGTTTATCTTCGACTTCCTTTCTTGCTCAGGTCTACAGAGCTAATCAGTGGTGGCAATGTTTGTACCTTGCAGTTACATTCTAGTATAATCCTCTGCCTCGAGAATGATAAGAACCTCGTCCGCCACCACGCCCACGTCCACCACGGAATCCACCTCCTCGTCCGCCACCGCGATCTTCGTCTTCTTTTGCTTGACCGCGCAGATGGCGGTGGTGGCGCTGAGAAACACATCTCTGTCGCCATGGGCACGGGAATCAATCGTGTAAAATTGGCATTGGCTGTACCACCAGGTGGTGCTCATGGCAGAGTTCCGGGTGTACTGGTCTGCACCTCTGGAGCTCAGAAATTGCACGGCGACGCACCCCGATTACCAAGGTCCACGAAAATATCAACTCGAATGCGTTTCACTGCATCGTGGCAAGCTTAGGCGCATACACATGGCCTACAAAATCAAGACATACCTCTGAACTCAGTAGTTCTACCGCCTTGGGGGTTCATTTTCATTATAGCAATCATAGATATCTGGGAGGAGAAGAAGCCCGTGAACCGACCGAGGAAGAAAGACAACGAAGAATCCTAGAGAGTGATGGAGGTAAATGCTTTCACTTCGTCCGATATGCTTCTTTTGACCTCATCTCTATTAGAAACACATTAGATGGTGATCAGTCAGCCTACTTATCCGCAGGATCATTCAAAAAAAGTCCCAGCGAAGCCGCGCATATGTCACATTGGAACGGTAGTCTCTTGCATCCCATCTCTGGTCGTTAAAATGTAGATAGTTGCCACTTAGTCCCCCAACGGTCGTTTCCAAAGTGAACAGACGAGTGTCATCAAAGGGACGGATAATCATGAATTCCATGTGAGACCAAGTCACAGGGTCGACTTGCCCTGTGGAGAGACTTCTCATCAAAGAGTCAACAAGGTTCAACTTAAATGAATGCTTTTGCCCTGCAGTGACCTGCACAAATCGAATGCGGTCATGCGCGACAAGGTGAATGGCATCAAAAGCGCCCTGGCGTCCTCCAATGAATATCCAAGTATTTGGTTTATATGCCGCCTTGCTCCTCAACAAATTATTAAATTCGTGGGTACTATTTTCGTTGGGTCGTATCTTAAAGACTTTCGAAACTGGCAGGTGAAGCATCCCGCCATTCTCTTCGAAAAGCTCAAGCATTCCGTTCGAAATCTGAGCTTCTTTGAGCTTCGTCTTTAGATGTTCTTCCAATGCGTACCCTACAATTGCTTGGTTTTGCAACTCGACGCCAATAGATTGCAGAGTCTTGGCTGGACCGGGAATCTTCTTCAGTATCTCATCGGTGGCCTTGTCGCTGACCAAACGAGGATAGCCACCACGTTCATCCAAATCTTCTTGACATTGCAACAAGTCCTCCTTTGTTGTGGCAACCTCATTGCGTTCTTCTTCAGAGGGGAAAGTTGCGTTTTGAGCTGGTGTGGGTCCATTCTTGCCCTCGTGTAGCCGTGCAATCAATGAATTGACAGCTCCAGAGCTTCGGTCGTTTCTCACTGCCATGTCCAGAGTTGTGATGTTTCCCATTTCCCTCACATTGCCTTCTAGTTCAACTTCAACATCAGAAGCTGTTCGTCTAAACATAAACCGAGCAGAATGACCTGCAATAGAAAATTTCTGCCGGATCGCTTCCTCGCGGCAGGCTTGCGTATCATTTTCGTTTACATTTTCAATGAGATTCCGAACACTTGCCCAGAAATCATTATTTTTGCAAGCTTCCAAGTACTCGTTCTCTAGCCAAGATGGGACAAAGTGATACAATTTCATGATATCTTGAGAATCGCCAGCATGGAACCGAAGACCTTCCGAAGAAACGACAATGACAAACAGACCGGATCGCGCCAACTGGTTAATCAGCTCGCGCCAGGTTTCAAGTGTAGCGACTCGAATACCGTCGAAAACAACAATTGAGGCATGATCAACTTCTTCCACTGAAAGAGGAACCGCCTGTTTTTTCGTTTCAATCCTTTCGTTCAAAGTGTTCTTCTCTACTTTCCAACATTCCCCTTGTACTGTCGCACATTCCAGCCAGAGAGCTTGCGTGTTTGCTGTGGCGCAAGTCTTTTCGACCCAGAAAAACACAGCGCTTGATTTTCCAGTGCCAGGGGGGCCGTGGACCTGCAGAATTCGTTTATCTGTACATATCCATTGCCTATCGCCCTTAGTTTGCACATTCATCCATTTCCACTGCCGCCTGGCAACAGATGTCAATTTTTTCCATGTATCCGTCACGGCCTTCCGCTCGTAAAGGATGGTGTTGTGGAGATAACCTGGGGCGTTTTCAATCGAGAAAAAACGGGACGGTACAGCGGTCATTGTGTCGCGAAATAATTGGCCCACTAGTCTCTGAGTCCCCTTCAACCACTTGTTAATTGAATGCAACGTTTTGTTTTGGTAACCTCTTCTCCAAGTGAGATGCTGATGTGCATGCACGGGGAATCAAGCTTGTGTCTTCCTCTTTACGGAGAGCCTCTTGGTATGAATCGCGAAAGAATCGAAGGGATACAGGGCTTGGAGTTTTTCAGTCACTTGATTTCGGCGATCTTTTGGGTGAACAAAGTCTTCCAACTTGTTTAGGTAGTCAAGCAACAAGTTCGCAGTGGTCGATACGTCTTGAAACGGAATCGTACGGCCTCGATCTCTTGGATCAATCTATTTGTGTCCTTCCGGAAATGAGCAGGAAATGATGCAATCCAGACGTCGAAGCACCCGCCAGAACCGATGACAACAACGCCAATCCGCCTGCCCTCGGCGAATTGCTTGCTAACGCTGCAGTCCTTTGGTAGCTTTAGGGAAAGACTCCGCTGGTTGGTTGTGGCTTCTGATGACTAGGAGTCATCGGGAGCCTGCCAACAGCGGAAACGCTGAGGAGTAGATCATCGGGATCTAACCCTCTAGCGTCTGCACCACATGTCTTTGCCTTGACTAGCCACCACAGCTGACTGCGGAGTGTGAGGGAGTAGCCGATAGGACAATTGGAGGGCGTAGGACATGGGCACAAAGATACGGTTGCGGAAGAGGTGAGATGAGTTCTGCAGCTTGGAGAACAGAAGAAAGCGAAACGACGGCTGAACAACTGGATCGTTTAAAAACAGTTGTCGAGGCACAACGCAAAGAATTGCACTGCGCTTTAGGAGGAGTGGATATCGCGCAAACAGAGCTGGATAAGACTCGCGTGTTGCACGCCCAAGAGCGTCAACATTTGGAAGACGTGCAAGGCGGAATACTTGCATCCAAAGAGGCGTCGGTGATTCAGACGCAGAAAAACGTGCGAGAGTTGGTGGGCGACCATCAAGCGGAGATCGATCGACTAGTGACCCGTGTGTGTGAAACTTTTGCGGAGGAAGGAGGAGACGGGGAAGACTTCGTGGAAACGGTGTTTTGAAGAGCATCGCCAGGCAACAAGAAGGTCGTGGTGGCTCTAGAGCTGTTGTTTCCGCACCCGGAAGACCAAGAAGTCGTTTTCCACCAGATTTGTGGATTGGCCTTGGCTGGCGGACGGGAGAGGCCTTCTGCAGAGGAGGTTGTGGAACGAAAAGTGGCCGTTGTTCGTGAGTTGTTCGCACAGAACTCTGCCCGCCGTGGATTGCCTGTGCCAGTTCCCGGAGGGAGAGCCGCGACGGCTGCCGCAGCAGCCGACCGAAAAGATAAGAAACCCGAGGCGGGTAAAAGGAGGTCCGAAGGGAAAGGAACTGGTGAAGCGTTTTCGAAGCGCGAGAAGCGTTCTTTGGAAGAGTGGTTGGGCCAACTGGGTTTCAGTACCCTACCCAAGAAGCAGCGCAAAAGCAGTACCCCTGTGAAGAGGAGCGCGAGTGTTTCGCCCAAGGAGAAAGGCAAGGGGTCGATCAAGGAAACTCCCACAAGGGAGAAATCGATTAAGGAAACTCCTACGAGGGAGAATACGGCGACGAGGGAAAATACGGCGACAGAGGACGAGCTGTTGTCGGGGAAGAAACATTTACCGGAAGTGGTTGTCCTGTCTGGCGATTCGTCGGGACGCGCGTCGAAGTTGGAATCAGACAGTGAATGAAGATGGAGGAGATGGCCGAGTTGATTGAAGAGCTGGATCAGATGGCGGATAGGCAGGCCCAAATGGCCGAGATTATGGGAGAGTTGGGACGGATGGCCGAGAGGCAAGTGGAGATCTCTAGTCGATTGCTTGAATTGAAGGAATTGACGGAGAGGAGAGTGCAGCAGGCGATTAATGTGGTGGCGGCAGCGAACGCGGCTGTGGCCGACGGAGGAGGAGGGGGGAGTGGGAGCCCGATGGAGTGGGCCCTACGGGCAGAGATGGAATGCGAGAGGGCACACCACGGGGCCGAGAGGAAGGGTCGACGGCCCGTGGAGGAAGATGGGGCTGGCGAGTGGCAAGCAAAGGGGTGGGTGGACCGAGTCCCCGTGGACGTACGAGTCCACGAGCACAAGGTGGATTTCGGGGTCGGCGGGCGAGCCGTGGATCGGAGGAGCGTTTCAAAGTTGGGGAGCGGGTCCGGATTCGAAACCCAAACGATCCCGCTGACCCAACTGGGCGGGTGGTGAAGGTAACAGACAAACGTATCCACGTGGAGACCGACAATGGCGTGCGTTATTCTCGAGCGGACAAGAACATAGCAAGGATTTAATGTTGGAGCGGACAAAATAGTGATACCATAACAGAATAGTGAGATACATTTGATGTGAAAAGTGGTAGTTAAATATTTAGGACGCCCGCAATGGCCGCTTGACTATGAGGACCAATTGCTTTCGAGCAGTCACGGAGGTAGTGTTTGATCGAGTCTTCTTGCCATCTGAGTCGGAAGGCAATTTGGGGAAGGGGAACTTGAACGTTCCACAACGCTACAGCGGCTGTGACGCGTGTAGAATGGGCGACGAGCAAGTGGGCGTGACGCCGGTGGTAGTTGTGAGGGTTTGGGTACGCCTCCAGGCAAGCTTGACGGAGGGCTTTGATGATATCGGCCGACCGAAGGTAGGCTATTTTCCCCGGTTTTACCTGATAGGAGGCCAGGGGCAGGTGGGCTCCGACTTGGAGGGAGAGGGAGCGGCGGGCAATTGAACAGGATGCGAGCACGGGACAGAGATAAGAGTGGCCGGAACGACGGAAGATGCGTTTCGTGAAATTATGAGCGCTTTTGTCATACCGAAAGCGGATCTGGACTGCCGAGACGGTGTGTTCGTGTTTGGGGAGGGAAGCAAGTGGAAGCATGTCGTTCGCTTGAGTCAAGAAGACGAAGTCACTGGAGACAAAGGCAATAGGTCGATCGTTCCAGGATGGATCATTGGGACAATTGGGAACGGCCGCGAAGACAAACTTTGAGCCAGAGGTTTGGGCAAATTCACGGCACGGGAGCCGGTGAAGAGGCCAAGCCGGACCCAGTCGAAGAGAGTTGCGTCAAGTGACGAAGGAGGGGCCCCGACTGCACGGCAATAGAGCACGCTAAGGATGGCATCGGTGATGGGTTCCTTATGATCGCGTGGACGTTGCCAGCGACGATGAAATTGTAATGGGTCGGATAGCAGTGGGTGCAGCAGGGTTGAGTTGGTTGGGTTGGAGATGCTAACAGGGCGGTTGAGGGCAACCTGAAGTGCGGAATGGGCAGCAGTTACGTAAGATTGAATGGTATCTGCCGCCAGGTCGGACCTCCGGTAGTAGTTCTCGCCGTTTGTGACGTGATGTAGGTAAAGGTGGAGGATGTGTATGCATTCGTTATCGGTCAGGCGAGATAAAAGTTCGGGGGTGAGGTGATTGCGAGCGGACCATCGGGAAAAGTGAGCGCCTCGAGAGTCCAAAGTTCGATCATTCTTGTTCCTAGTTCGTCCTCGGTCCTGTTGAATTTGAAGCTCGTTAATATCACTGATAGCAACCTGGAGGGCACGCGGTAGGCGGTGGATGGGTCCAGCACTGGCTTGGACTGCTCGATAACGGAGGCCCAAGTGGGGCAAGGGACGGGCGGGACAACAGGTCGGCATTGTGATTGAGCTCGCCCGCAATATGCGAGGCCTGTAATTGAACGGGAATAGGGGCAGAAGTGAGCATGGCTTGAAAAAGACGAGCAAGACGACGAGTTGCGGGCCGCTTGGCACGGGCGGCATGGGAGAGCCACGAGAGCGCCGACGTGTTGTCGGTGCGCATGGAGATGACAAGGGTCTGGGGTTGCGGGGTGGCGTGAGAAGCCACGCGCTGCAGGAACCAGAAGTTTATGAGAAGGACGACGAATTCAAGCAAGTTGATGTGCCACAGGGCATCGGGCGTGTCTTGAGTTGGATCGGATAATTTGGTGGACTGCATATCTTTTGGCAGGATGAAGCCCAGGCGAAGTAAGTCGGGTTTGGTCAGTCTCCACATGAAGGGGTAGTGGGTGGATAACCAGCCTCCCAGCCCTTCAATGTAGGCGTCGCCCAAAATTTCAAATTGCGAAACCCGCTGGATGCATAAAGCAATGGGACGGGTCCAAATGTGGGTCCGAGAAGAATGGAGGGTGGCCAAGAGCGTTCGGAGGTCCATAACGGTTTCTCGGTTGAGGGTGAACCGGGTTTTGTGCCAAAAGGAGGCGGCACGGGTGGATTTGCCTGCTGCTGCGGTGGCACGGAGGCGGTCGTTGAGTGCATACTGTAGGGACAACGTGTAATAGATGCCCAAGAGTGAGACTGGGGCGCTGTGACGGACGAGGCCCAGAATCGTGGCCGCCATTTGCGGTGAAAGCCGACGCCCGTCGGAGGGCGTGGTGGGAAGGTCGAGGGCGTGTTGAAGATAGACCTGTAGTTGTGTCTGTTTATGGGACGGCCAGGAAATTGTCATAGTTCGAGTGTTGATGATATACCCCAGGAATTTCAGGCTGTGACTGATGTCACGCACAAATTTTATTGGATTAATAGGGTCGGGTCGATGGGGGTCTTCGTCGGGGAAGCCGAAGGTGACGTATGCAGCGAGAATACTGCTATTGACTAACCGGTGGATCTCCGAGCGGATGGCCGCTCCACCGGTGTCGTCAACGAACGGAGCATACACCGGACGAGGAAAGGAGGACGGTTGGGATGCTAGCAAGTGGGAGGTGCCTTGATTGAGAGCGTCGGGAGTGGCGGTCGTTAAGGTTCTGAGGGTGCGGGGGGACGGAGGGGGTGGGATAGCAATGGTGTCCGCCAAGAGAGTACGAGCGGAAGTGAGCTCGGCAAGGTAACGAGAGAGATGGGCTCGTAGCTCCCCCGGTAGCATGTAGTAGGAAGGACTGTTTTTGGCGCCAAAAATCATTCCAATGGGTATGATTAGGAACCAGCCGAGGACGCTTGCAAATGCTAAGGCAGCGTTGGGGTTGTATGTGACCCGACGGAAGGCGGCACTGATATCATCGGCGCTGAGCAGTATGTCTTCCGAGGGATGGTCAATACGCAGATTGTAGATGTACCGCAAAAAGCGTAGGAAAGCCGTGCCGTAAGCCACCGCGGGGTTACAGTCATCGTCATGTCCAGCATCAGGAATTTGGGCATTGGTGTTGCCGTCATCAGTGTCTGTGATTTTGGAGCTTGGATCGATGCACAAGCGGCCGGTGTCGCCGATGCGGTGGGGTTTGGGCGCTACCCAGTTAATGAGTGAAATGAAAAGACCTGGGAGGAACCGCCAGATAATGCGGGGAAGGAAAAGATGATACTGTAGCTGTTCCTCTTTCTTGAACTTTTTGGTGATTTCCTCTAAGTTTTCTCGGACCCCGGGGTAGTTGTCAAGGAGGTTGCGTTGGGAAACGGCAACGCGACTACAGGAATAGTGGCCTGCGAGAGGGGCGCCCAGGTGAAAAAGTTGCCAAGTGCGGGCATAGTCCAACCGTGGATAGTCCGGTGGGGGCTCAAAAGCTTTGACGCGGTCGATGATGTCGAAGGTGTCTGCCAGGCGTCTGTGATGATTATTGTAGATTCCGCCAAGCCAGCGGTACATGTCCGCATAGACGAAGTTTGCGCGACAAAGGGCAACGGCAAGCAGAAAAGCCTTATGGAATGGAAGGGGTTGGGATTTGTCTTCGTATGGGGGTATGCGACAGACAGCGAGAGAGGTGCCATGAGCAGCGGCAACGCGGAGACGATGATAGAAGTGGAAGCTTGGCGAGGAGGCGACTAGGTTTTGTTGGTCCTGTGGGGACAAAAAATCCCATGCGTAGTGGCCGAGCAATTCAGGGAAACAACATGGGGTGCGGTTGCAGCAAGGGGAGTGCCGTCAGGAGCAGCATGGGATGTGCCGACGTTGAGACGGTCGGGACCGAAACCAATTCTTTTGCGATGGTGTGTGAACGACCAGAGAGGGAACAGGGGAAGAATTCCCCAGTTGGGCACCAAGGAGGAAGAGGCAAGGAGGAGTTGGGAGCGATCGTCGTCGGTCAAAAAGGGGTTGACGGTGGTTAACACCGTGTGCAACGTTGGCAACTCATAGGAGATCCGAGAGGGGGCAGCACGTGGGTGAGAAGGAAATACTGGTAGCTTGGGGACAGTAGGGACAGCCTCAGTAGTGGGAGCGGGAAGGGAGAGGAGAAGATCTGCCGTAGAGGTGGGATAAAATGTCTCTGGTGAAGTGGGAGGCATTTCATCAGACCACGGCGAACGGGCGCAAGTCGAACCTGGGCAATGATGTGCCGGTAGTCACGACGAGGGCGGGGGTTGTTGAGGGGCGTTTGGACGGTTCGGACGGTCTGAAGCCATTGGGGCCAGTTGGAGATAGCCTGGGGAGAAAGGCAGACGTGGTGTGGATTGCATTGCAACGGTTGGCCTTCCGAGTTTGTGCGTGAACGATGGGGACCGGTGCACCCGACAACAGAGTTCTTGTCGATGTACATAAAGCAATATTGCTTTTGGTCGAAACGGGGAATGGTGAGGGAAGACGCGAGGTCGGCGAGGAGCTTACCTGAGTGGGTATAACGTTCCTTCCCTGCCGCAGTGAGGGTGACAAGCGGGACGAGAGCTTTTTGGCCAGGGCGACGCTGGGGTTGAGCGGAGTCAGAACGAGCACGCTTGGGCGGTGGTTGGTCGGCAGCACGGTCAGGAGGACGGTCCGAGGGAGAGCGACGCCGTTGGGCACGATCGTAGCGTTCAAGAGGAGAACGAGAGTCACCCCGGTGATCAGGACGAGATGGTAGGAGATAGTTGGGGGTGGAGCGGCAAAATAAGGGTGACATGGAGTTGGTGTGTTGGTGGGAGAGTATTGTAGGAGCCGTAAATAATAGGGTAAAGGTGGATCTCCAATCCAAACAGTAGGTGAGATTTGAGTCGGTTGAGTGCGGGCTCACATCGTAGATGAGAGTGCACTGGGGAACAAAGCCTTCAGGGTCTGCGGTGGCGGGGCAAGCTATTTTGGTACGATTCTGGGCGCCCCAGCGGAGGAATTGTTGAAACAGGTCACAGGTGTGATGGAGAAGGGCCTGAGACAGTTGTAGCGTG
The DNA here is from genome assembly GCA_946965045.2 of Epithemia pelagica. Lineage (NCBI taxonomy): Eukaryota > Bacillariophyta > Bacillariophyceae > Surirellales > Surirellaceae > Epithemia > Epithemia pelagica. Next base: position 2,619,429 of record OX337234.1, on the reverse strand, counting down.
TGACTGGGTTGCGAGGAAGCCAATGTCGACCATGCATCTCGAGTTTGAGCTTGATCAAACTGATGAGCTGCCCAAAGCAATTGACCGGCAAGGGGACGGCGGAGAAGAAAGGGGCTAAAACCTGGAGGGAATTGGGGGAAGGAGTCGTCGTTGGTGAGTACCGTGTTTAAGAAAAACACAATATGATGGAAGAACAGCTTAAACTGGGTGCAGGAGAGACCTTGTTGCGGGAGGCGACCCTCTGGGGACAAGGGGATGGACCAGAGGAAGTGCCAAGGAGTGAGGGATAGATATAATGACTTAGGGTCGTCGAGATGAAGAGTCTGACCTGCGTTGATTCGGAATGTTCTCAGTGCTTTACGCGGGGCTTCTGCGTGAAGGAAAGACTGAGAAAAATCGACGCGGAACGGAGCCACCGGGTATTTGGAAGCTTCAATGGCGGCGGCGAGGAGGTCAATGGCCGCTACCTCGGCAGCAGAGCTGCAATGATCAGCGCCTGCGTAGGGCAGAACTTGGCGCAGCCAATCGTTGTTGAGATGGCTGGGGGTATGGAGAAGGTCGTGGGAATAGGAGGGACGTCTCGTGGTTGTGGGCAAGTTGGGGTCAACCAAACGTAGATCAGTAGGTAGAGCAACGATGCCCAGGAAGGCCCATTGGACTACATGAGGTGGGAGTTGGTCTGTTTCCTGGAAAATAAAGCGGTCAAAAGTAAATTGACCGCGCTCTTCCATGGTGCGTCGGATGAGGGGAAGATACGCGGAGGAAGCCAAGGTGGAATGCACATATTTGAGCCGTGTGCTCGTAAACCAAGTTGGGTTGTCAACCGGGAGATACCAGGGTGAGGTAGTGGTGGAAACCAGGGGTGCGTCCCAGGCCTGACGTTGGTGCACCAAGGGGTTGAAGGATTGGGAGTGGTAGGACTCCATGGCTGGAGAGGCTGGGTGATAATGAGTGGGTCGACGTGGTGGGTTGTGGGGTGCATGAGGAGAGGCGTTGGAGTAGGCATTGGCTGTAGAGGTGGAAGGAGACCGCTGGAGGCGGGGGGGGGGGGGGGAGGAAGGGGGGGGGAGGAAATGCTCCTGTCGCGAGGGAGGACGAGGCGGAAGTTGCTGAATGGGGGTTTGAGTGGGAAAGGGCGGTGGGTCCGGACCGACGAGGAGACGATTCTGATGGGGTTGAGGTGGCGGCTGCTGTGGTTCCAGCTGCTGAGGGGGTGGAGGAGCACGCTGTTGTGGTTCCATCTGCTGGGGTTGCAGAGGAGCACGAGAGACAGGGACTGGGGCAGGAAACCCTGGCGAGGGGTCCAGGGCTGCTGGTGAGGGAATGCGAGCCGTTGGAGGGTGAAAGGCTGTAGGACGACGAGAGAGGCTTTCTGCGGGAGGTTCCAGAGGGAATGGTCGAACTTCCGGTGTCTGGGGAGAGGAAGGAGGTTTTTTTTGCGAGGGTTTGTCCGGGGAATTGACATTCAAACGGGTAACCGTGTTGGGTTGGGGTGGGTTGAGGGACGAAGATGGTGACCGATCGTGTGGGGTGGATATGACGCGTTGAGCAAGATGATCGTTTGGGAGGTGATTCAAAAAATCCGGAAGGTATTTTTGGACATCAAAGGAAGAAAAGGATTTGAAACCGTAGGAGGTGGACCACGACTGTGTTTGAGGGCGAAAGAGGAAAGGAACGTATGTGTGGGTGTTGTCCACGTGAGGGATGTTTTGAGGGAGGAACAGGTCGACGTCTTGGGAGGATAGCATGTTTGCTTTCTCCCGAAAGAAAGTGAAGAATTTGGTTCGCATGGTATGCGACGGATTGTTTTGGAGGAGTGCATCTGAGAAAAGCTTGGTTGTAAGGGAGAAGAAAGGATGCACAAACAGGGCTTCATAAGGGTGGATACGAGCCGGATAAGAACGGGGAAGGTTGGTAGAGATGGGGACGTTCTTGAGGGTGGTGAGGTCGGATGCTATCTGCTTGGAAGTGTGCCAAACAGTAGCAAAGTCGTCAGCGCGTTGACTCACGGTGAGGAGCCAATCGTTGACAAAAGGGACGTCAAGCCAAGAGAGAGTTGTTGCCAAGTCTTTGAGATGGGAAGAACGAGTGGCTGGCATCGGGTTGTAGGTTTGATTCCAACCAAGAATAGCGTTAATTAAACTGGCGGAGTCAGGAATGGAGGCAGGATCGAAAAGGAGACCAATAGGAAGATGATGATGACGAGGAAGGGGAAGGGCGGAAAGAGCAATCCAGGAGCCCTCGATAGGAGAAGTGTTCTCAACGGGAATTGTGAGAATGGGTTCGTCGACGCGATGGAGGCGCGAGAAAATTTGATGGGCATGTGGAGGGGAGTCTTGGGAGGGGATCCAAAGAGAATGCCACGGGTCGTCAGGCGAGTGGAGGCGTGACGTAGACTGTTCAAGGATAACAGTGGAAAATAGGGCTCGGTGAGCACGGAGGGAGGCCAGTATGGAACTGGGGTGGGAAGTAATCCACGAGTAGGGGTTAAGTTGTGAAATGGATTGGGGACGGATGCCCGATTGGAAAGCGAACGCGGGGGCAATTAACGTTGTAGGAAAACGAAACTGCGAGGAGCTGATTTTCTGGGGGGTATCGGGAAATACATGTGCTTGCAAGCCTTTTCCATTGAAGGCAAACGCCGTGGGCCCGAGGACAACCAGGTAAGGGCCGGACGGGGGTGGGATTTTGGAGGAAAGCTTGCTGGGATCGGTGGTGGGAGCCGAGTCAAGCTGGACAACGGCTAGGAAGCCGGCAATAGTGGGTGAGTCCGCAGCCAGGGTATACTTGGCAGGGGAAGTAACTACGGTAGCGTCGGGAGAGGAATTATTTGGCCCAAAATTCAAGGAAAGAAGATTGGCCAAAAATTCCTTCTGGATTTCCTTGGATTTTTCTTCAGGGGACAAGAAAATAAAGTCTTTAGAGTTTTGGAGATTGGTAGGGTGAAGAGGAGACATGCCGGAGAACTAATTTGGATAGGTTGTGGTGGATGCCACAGGCTTGGACAAACCAGAGGGGGAAAACAAAAGGAACGACTGGGTCGTATCGGGAGATATTAATCCGCGAAGGGTAGGATTAATAGCGAAAGATAACGACATGACAAAGGAAGCAAAGGCAAAGACAAGAAAGAAAGAAGAAAGGAAGAAAAACACCAACACCAACAGCAAACTTGATAGAGATTGCGTTGCTCCAAAAACTCGAGCTCCATGGCTGCTGTTGGCAGACTCCTAGACATAGCTAGTGTGATCTAGCTAGACTACGTGTAGCTACCTGAGTGTCCTGTCGCTGACGCACAGGAGTCGTGCTCAGCAAGAGATTTTTTTTATCTGTTATTTGAATGATTATTTTACGGTCTATAACAATTGGACTCCTAAGCGGTGGGTTCGCAAAGGAGGGGTGTTTCGTCCGTGACACTAAGGAACTGTGCCAGAGGGGCGGGGGAGTAAATGGGAGTGACCGGAGCAAAACATGGTGTAGCCAGATTTTGCAACTGAGTGGTTCTTGTTTTTCTCTTTGTTTGGTGTTGTCGTATTGCGGCGATGTTGTTGTTGGCATGGGTTGCCAGTGCAGAAACGATTGCGTGGCCAAGGGAGGCTTTTGCATAGTGCCCGATTGAGTAGATATGTGCTTCTGGGTACGAGAATTTTTTTGTTTTGCTGTTGGCGGCGGGTCTACCGTAAAAGGTAGAAGGTATATGCCGTTGTGGAGAAGGTGTTTTGATGTCTCGGGGTCTCTGCAAAACTTAGCCCTTGCCGCTTCTTGATGCGTCCTGGATGCCAAAGTGGCGAGTGTGTTGCAGTCGGACGGGTCAAGAACGGTTTGGGGTTGTTGGGGAGGTGGGATGGTAATGTCAATCGCGACATATTGAAACAGTGAGTGTTTGTGCGGTTTGGACAGGAGCATACCGACGTCTGCTGGTCTAATGTTTCTTTGGTGCTGTGGTGTCAAACCTGGGGGTTCGATGTGGACAACATGGGGAGTGTCGACGGCTTCGGCTGCTGGAGCGATTTGGCAGAGAATGTCATAGAGTGTGTCTCTTATGGCATTGGATAGAGGTGTTTTGGAAGCAGAGGCGCACGAGTACAGATGGTCACCCATTGGATCGATCGCTTTTGTGGCTGAGCAGCGACATCGTTGGGGCCAAGATTGTGTGGGGTCTCGGACAAACAAAGGTAATCTCAATTTTCGTTTGATAGCGGTTCGGAAAACTCTGTTTTAGAAACAGAATTTGGTTGCGGTTAGTGGAAGAGAGAGAGCCATGCTCGAGAGGGGCGAAAGTAAGCCGGGCAAAAAGATTCGTTGCTCTGGGTCGATTTCTGTGAATATTCTTGGGATTGTGTGCTCTTGCACAGTGTGATTCAAAAGGCGGTTGTGTGTTGTGTGATCATACCTCGTTGGTACGTATAGACTCTCTTCTGCGTGTTCGTTTGCGAAAAGCGACAAAGTCTTACGGAAGGTTGTCATATGTTCGTCGGTACTATCTTTCCAGTTCGACAGTTCTCGTTGGTGAACTTGTGGGATAGGTGTGTCGGTTGATGTTGCGAGAGCTATTGCTCTGGCTGTCTGTGTCAGCAGACGAGGATAGGCCGCCACCGCTGCCTGTTGGTATCCGAGTCCCCCTAGCCGTTGTGGAATCGTGGCTATGAGTGCCGAGGATGTGGAGATCTCATTTTCTGGTAGGGAGGTGAGTTTTGCCAGGAAATTTGTTATCAGTTGCTCGGTCTGTGTTGTTGTTGGACTTGACCAGAGGGTCGTTCTTGGGTTGGTCTGCTTATATGCTAAGTTGATATCGGTTGGTAACAGATGCAGGATTGAAGACACCATTGTGAATTTGAAGAGATTATGCTGGGTTTGGAGGTCGTCGAGTTGGAGAAGGCAATCCATTTTGTGTTGCATGCTTTGTAATTTTTTGTTGATGTATTGTCGTGCAAAGGCAGTGGATCCGATTGGTTGACCAAGAAATCTCACGCCGTTTGTTATTTCTGCTTTTGAGGGGTCGTCGGGCGAGAGAAAGGACAGTGCTTGGTTGAGGTTGTGTGTTTGTTTCTTGTCCAGGTTGGACGGGGAGTGGCCTTCAGTGGAGGTGAGGATGGTTGTTTTTGATTTGTTTAAAACAATTCCTAGAGGTTTTCCGAGTTCTTCGAAGCGGTGAAGAAACCAAGGTATGTCACAGTGTGGCAGGCATACCGATGTATCATCCATGATGGATGCGGTGTGGCCGATGCCGCCCATTCCGTCGTTGTTGGGGTCGTTGTTGCGCAGTCTGAGTTGTGCTCTTTTTGCTTACTCGTTGTTGAGTTGGTTGGTCAGTGCTAGTAATACCAGGCACGAGAAGAGAGGGCTGAGTGGGCAGCCTTGTGGAAACCCTTCAGTTTGTGTGAGGTGGTTGGCCGCTTTGTTGTCATCAAAGTACCATTGGTTGCAGGTATGTTTGGTTAGCAGGTCGAAAAGGGGGACCAATTGTGTTGTCGCTTCGTTCTCTAACAAAATCTTTCTTGCTTCGGTTCGGCTGACGTTGTTGAACATGTTTACAAGGTCTAGCATGACGAGAGCCCGGCTTGGAGGCGTTGTTCGTTGTTTGTTTTCGGTTGTGTTGTTGTCCAGATCATGAGTCTTGTCAATGTATTGTTGAACCGCCATTGCGGTTGTTTGGGCCACAAAATCAACCCCCCCCCCCGGGTACTTGTATCCCGTATTGTCCTCCTTTCAAGAGGAGGGGGCGAATGTCGTCTGTGAGATGCACCAGAGCGGCTTTAGCCGCTACTCTTCGTATGGCCGTGCCGATGCCGATCGGTCGCAGTCGTTCCAGGTTTGCCATGTCCTTGTGTAGGGCAAGGAAATAATTGCTTGCGAGGATTTGTTGCACTGTGGTTGGTACTTGTCCTGTCACCACGAGCTGGAACAAGGCTTTTATGTCGTGAAAGTATGGCCGTGTTGCGTCAGGTGCGCTTGTGGTTTTGTATAATGCCATGGACACAAGAGTGTCTGTGCATGTGGCAAACGGTCCTGAGGCCGTGCCTGGTTTCATTTGTCTGAGCGCTGACTCAAACAGTTTATCTTGTAGTTTCAGGTATTGTGCTGCCGGTGGAGGCATATTTGTTTGACCGTGAGCTCTTGTCGCCGGCGGTGGCTGTCGTCTTTCAGGGAAGAGTTCTTTTTGGCATCTGTCGATTCGTGCTGTTGTCAAGGTTGCAGGTGGTGTGTTGGTTGTAAGTCTTTTCACTGCTGCTCGGTAGTTGCCTAAGTCTGCCAGTTGTTGTGCCGAGGCTAGCCGCCATGAAGGCAATGGGTCAGTTGGCTGATGTTGTTGTTTGTTTTTTGGTTTTGTCGCTTCTTTTTGTTGTTTGTTGTCTTTGTGTTTGGCAACGGTGTTGGCTTCCATATCATGTTATGGAGTTCCTCGATCCTACCTGATTTCAGCAGCGATAGTCTTGCTCGGAACGCGTTCGAATGGGTGAGGTGCACTGTGCCCTTTATTGGTGCAAGGAGCAACGGCTCTAGGAGTATTAGCAGTTTCCAGAATGGGGTGGCATCGATGTCATAGGCGGGTGGCCGTTCGTCTTTCAGAATGGTTGGCGCCAGCGGCGGTGAGGCTTCAAGTATCCAATTGGTCACGTTGTTGTAGGTTGCATAAAATTCGGCCCTGAGCGGTGGCTTGAGCTTGTGCCAGAGGCTCCGACGAAAGGGGGTGGAGATATTTGTAGTTTGTGGATATAAGCTAGGCTGTTTTTCCAGTTTGCTGTTGTTTCTGGTGTAGAATGTCGGTAGGTATGTAGGACTAAGTCAATGTTCGTCTTTGACCTACTATGTTTTTTGTTACGTGTTTTCTAAGGTGACCTTCAGTGACGAAGATGGCAGTGGGAGTGTCGCATGTCGGACATGGATGGAGTCCGTATTGGGTGCATAGGGTTGGGGTGAGGAAATTGGATGGATGGGTTTCATTGTGTTCGGTGATGAGGTGTTGTTTGAGTGATGCTTGGGGGTTGGTTGTCAATGGGGGCACTTTCCACGGGCAGTCCGGCACGGGACAGTGTTTGGGTGGTTTTTTTGTTGGATTACTCATGTGGCCCTTTGGCCCTATCTTCATGCGGGACCACATGGCCGGTGCGCGAGTCGGCGATGTTGGGGTTGCCAGACTGTACCAAAGTCTGCGCAAACCTCCAAGCATCTTGCGCGTCTGTGTCATTCGTAAATGACTTTGTTCTTTCTAAAAATTGTCGCATTTTCTCGATGCGGGAAGGGTTGTTGTGTGCAACGTACTTGAAAATGAGTTCAATTTCTTGCATGGTTGTTGCCGAGAATTCGTTGTCGCCCTCTCCTGGGTCTAGGTTGTCGTCGCTACCAATGAGTGCCCGCGAGTGGTCGTCTGATTCCTCAGTGTCCACCATGTCGTCATTGTTTTGTTTGTCTTCGGTTTGTTCCGCTAGTGCGGCGGATTGGTTCCGTTTGGCCGGAGGTTTCGAGTCTTCGTTGTCGGAGGTTTGGGCCGCGAATTGGTTTTGGTTTGTTTGGGCTGCCACTGTTGTCCAATCTGTTCCGTCGTCGTAGGGGTCACTTGCTTCTTCGTCTGCTGGTTGCATAGCGGAGGCGCTACGTTTGTTGGTCGGTGGGCTATTGGGATCATTTGGTTTGGTTGTTGGTGTTGTTGGAACGTCGGCGTCGGTCTCCTCCGTGTTGTCTTCCAAGTTGTTGTGTTTTCGGCGTAGCAGCCGGTTCGTGAAGGCCAGGAGTTTGTTTGTGTGACTTGATGAGGAAGGAGTTGTCGGGTCTTGGTTGGTGGTTTGTTGTCTCGGATGTGTCGCCGCCACTGCTGCCAGGGTGGGGAGCAGGATGTTTTCCGGGAAGTCTGGGTGCTGTCTAATCGTGTTGGTGGTTAGCAAATGAGTGTCCGGCGTCTTCCGCAAATATAGAGTGTAGTACTGCGTGTCTGGGTCCTCATTGTTGAATTCGGGGAAGACAGCCACGAATTCTCGTAGGTGTCGTAGTCGCTGCCAGTCGCCGTCGGTAGCTTCTTGGTTTATCGGTTTCAGTTTGATCCGGACGCAGGCTCCGAAAAATTGGTTGATGTCCTTCAGTGCCTCCAACGTTGCCGTTCGATTGGCCTGGCTTGTTGGCATAGGGATGATTTGGATGTTGTTTTTGTTCCACTTGAGTTTGGTGTTTCTATTTGCTGCCAGATAGGCGTTATAGCTTCGAAGCAGGGCTTCGAAGTTGTTTCGCGACGAAGCCGTGATGTAAATGGCCGGGACTTGGCCACGTTGTTTGTTTTTCAGTTACCCGCTGAACGTTTCTGAGTGGCATCCCACGTGGTTGAAGAAATCCAGGTAGTGCAGTTTGCGGGGTAGATGGGGGGGGGGGGGGGTTAGGGTGTTCTGGATGTCGGAAGTGAGATCCAGGGCCGCCCGTCGATGTTTGATTGTTTGAGCTGGCACACCGACGACAATGCCGAAGGTGTCGCTCGTCCTGTTGTTGCATGCAGGTTGGTACACATTGATTTGGTCCCAACGGGGGTTAATCGTTGGATTGGATTGTTTGGTGCCTGGCCGGAGAACGGTTTGTGAGTCGAATTCGTCGTACACAAAATCGTCGTTGTGGTGTTTGTGCCACATTTGGAGTACGAAATGTAGGCCTTGCTCTGTAAAAATCTCGGTGTCAAAGACGTCGTTTGCTGGAGCCGGAGAAAGGGTGACATGGAAGGTGGAGGTATGTCCGCTTCCTTTGGTGGATCTAGTCTGGTTGTCCGACCTGAATTGGCGCGATCCAGATTGCTTGGTCTCGAGAAAGTCCACGGAGTGGACCTGGAGCCACATGGGCTCTGCCTGTTTGCTATGATGAAAGAAGACTTCGTTGAGATGCGTCTTCATGGCTTGTTCCGTGAGCCTGGGAAGGGTAGACTCGACTTGGGGATTTTGGTGGTGGTTCACCGCCACATGGAGGTGAATCAGCGTCGTTGGCTCCGGCGACAGGGGACGTTTTGTTCCGGTTTTGGTTTTGAGGTATGGATTCTTGGCTGTTGGGGTGCCTGCTTCGCTGTTGGATCCTGGTTTGTTGTTGAAGATGGTGGTGGTATCGTCGTGGTTGGTTTTGTTGTTTGTTGTTGGCTGAGTCTCCTCTTCTGTGTGTCCGTAAGTGTTTTGTTCGTTTCCGTCTTGGTTGTTGTTGGTGTTGGTTTTCTCCGTGGTTTTGTCGTTGTTGTTGTTGGTGTTGTTTTTGGTGTTTTTCTCATTAGTGTAGGTGGTGGTGCCTGTTGTTTTCTCGGTGTGGATGTCGGTGGTGGGTTCTTCGGTGGTTTTCTGGTTTGTTTTTTTGTTTTCTTTGTTGTTGTTGCGGCGATCGGGGGTGATGGCGGTGATGCTGTGCAGGTTGGTGGCTACGAGGGGGATCGGGCCGAGGGCGGTCAAGTTGCTTTTGGAGCGGGTCTGGCGGCGGCCGGAGGAGGGCTTCGAATGGACTTGCATCTTCGGGTGCTGGTGGTAGTTTTGCTGGTCGGTTGATGCTTCGGCTGAGAGCTTGGGGTGAAAAACTCGGTTTTCACTGGTTTTGTGGCCGAGTCCTTTCGGTTGGTTTGTTGGCCGGGTCATTTGTAACTGAGCAATGACTCGTTGAAGGGCTTGATCTAGTTGTCCGGTCATTCCTGTCGGTGGTGGGCAGATGGATTGCTTGGTGCTTGGTGTCTTGCTGGCCTTGTCGCCGATTTGTTTGGTGGTGGCCCTGGTTGTTGTTTCTTGGTTCGTCGCTGGTGGCGGGTGTGTGCCTGAGCGGGGGAGTGGAACGTCGACGGTGGAGGTGTCGACGTGTATTTGTTCTTTGTTGTTGGTTTCGTGTCAAGGGCCTGTTGTTGTTGATCGGCGGTCTGGCAGGGTCATTCTTGGGCTTGGCTTGGTCATTCGCTCGTTTGGTTTGCTGAATCGGTGGCTGTTTGGGGGATTGGGGCCCTTACTCCGTAGCACGTTCGGCGAGTCGGGGTATCCGTTGGGTTCCGTGTTTTTGGCTGTCTCCGGGCTCTGGGTTTTACCATGGTGACGGGTTGAAGGGGGTGGGAGCTGCCGTTGTTTGTTTTGTTTGTTTTTTCGAAGACCGTGGAGAGATTCCATGGTCCATGTTGTGGCCGCCGTGCGTTGTATGTGTTTCCAACCGATGGGCGGGGGTGGATCGGCGTTCGGTTGGCAGTTGGGTCGTGGTTTGGCCATGGGAATCATGTTCTCAGCTGGAATGGCCCATGGCGGGTCCGCGTCGCGCCCCATCGGCAGCGTGCCCTTGTCTTGCGGATACAGTTCGTTCTAAGGGATCGACTTGCGGCTCGCTTCGTTGATATCGTCCCTGGTGCAGTTCACTTCACGTTGAGTCACCAAGATTTTTCTTTTTCGAATTTTTTTATGATAACAGTTATCTCTCGTAGTAGTATTAGGACGGGGTGAAACCATAGAAAGTCCAAATTTTGATTGCCCCCAAACAAGCGTTTTACTGTGGTGTAACCAGACCCCCCGGGAATTTGCGGCAGGGGGAAGAACGCTTACCACATTGCCAGCGTAACGACATTGAAGAGATTAAAATACAAATCCGGAGTGTAAGGTTGAGGGAAAAAATTAAATAACGGCGCCGTTTGCCCTGAAATAAATAGAAGGGGAATATTGGGAAAAAACGTGGCGTGGTGAAGGCTGTATAGGTGTCATTGACTGTTTTGGGGGTAAGCTGTATTACTATATGGAAAAGAGATGACTTTTTCAAAAATGGTGTCGGGGTTGTCCCGGTTTCCAAAGAATTACGGGAATTCAGGGATTAGCCGGTAGTTTTGAACACTCTAGTGGATGAGAGCCGTTTTTATTGTGAACAGACCTGTTGATTGCCTGGAGATAAGATGTCAACCGATAGGAAACTTACGGTAGAAGGGAAAGCGGCAAAAAATGAATAGCATAGATGTGGAGTAGCTATAGATATCTAATAGATTTCTGATAGCTCGGGCGACAATACCCGCACAACATAGAACCCTCGTTATCAGTGTCCACTGCTTAGCTGTTTTTTGTCTGTGCCACCTTCACAGGTTCCCAAGTGGACACAGACAACATTTTTCGCTTTTGATGCAAATAGAAATTATCAAATTGCAAATTGGCACGCATGCCCAGCTGAATTTTTCGACGTTTGAAGCGGACGCAAGCCCAAGAAGCGTCCCCTGCGTGGATGACGGTTGGTTGTTGCATAATTCGGGGCAGGTTCACAATTCTCTTTTCTTTTGCCAAAGCACATCGTACTTACTAGGTACTTACGAATGTTACTGGCTTTCCAGGTGAGCTTGATCCATTGCCAATTGCCATGTTGTCAATGACATCAGTCATGCTCACTGCCACTTGCCACTTTTGTTTGCTCTGCTCGTGTGAGACGCTACTCATCTGTTTAGTCGCTGGGCAGCTCATAACTTGCCATTGTTCATTCTTGTCGAACAGAAATGACTGGTTTTTGCTGAGCCCCATAACTTTGATTGCATTAAAATACATACTCTATACTCTAGACCTTCTTTTGTTTATTTACTAGTAGTATAACGCCAGTGCTTGTCATCCATGAGACTTTTGAGCCTTCTGAATTCGTTGGAGCTCTGTTCTTTGTTTTGAGCACGACGATGGCCCTCAGTTTTGCTATGAAAGCACAACAGAACAGCTCTCACAAGCTTGTACCGCTCACTTTGAGCACTTTGTGTCGCCTACCTAGGTAGGATATGATAATTGGTCAGTAGGGTGTGGCAAGATGGCTTCCCATCTATTTGATGCAAAAACAACATCGTTGAGAAATGATTGAGAATGACGCTATGATGAGAGACAAGAGAGAATAATCTATCCTATAGAGCATATGACACTAGCCAAAAAACAATCAAACAACAAACGATTACGACAAGGAAAAGATATTCCAGTTGACATCTGGCGGCTTGTCATCTACTCGTACGAAATGAGACAAAAGTAAAGGATCATGCAAGAACACTAGGAAAGACAGCTGCAGCAGTGATGCGTGAGAAAAAGGGAAAAGAGACCACAAGATAAGTAATAAGCAGCAATAGAGAGAAACGGTTCAGTCCAGCATGATCCATCCATTGTTCTCACCTCACCCCCGTCATGGTCAAGCATTTGGCTCGGTTTTGGGTTTTTGTGACAGGTGTCGAGATGATGATGGATGCCCAAATTTGAATCGTGGTGACCCGGCAAGGACAACCACCAACCGTCAACTGTCACTTGCACGCTGGCCTTGCTTCAACCCTGAGGAATTTTAATGGTTAGACAGACAGACGAAAAACGACAAATGCTGTCTGTGTCCACTTGGGAACCTTTGAAGATGGCACAGACAAAAAACAGCTAAGCAGTGGACACTGATACCGAGGGTTCGTATGCTAGAAGAAGAAATACTGAGGAACTTAAGCAGACATATCCGAGTTTTCTAATTGTGAAAGTAAATAATATGCGCCTACCAAGTGTCAAGAACAGCGGCTGACGCAGTTAGTCTTAAGTACCGTCAAAATTGTAGCTGTAGTAAGTTGGCTAAGTGTCACAAATTATATGATTATTGTGTGTTGTTTTAACTAGAATTACTGATGATAATAAGCATAGACTTCTGGTTCAGTTATGCCAGGTTCGTTTGCGACGCAGACGATGTGTTACGAGTAGAGCATCTGCCTTGTCGCTTTCAGTTGTTCCGGCACTTTGTTCTTCCAAATCAACTTCTGTCTCCTTCAATGGCAACGCCTCCGCCTCGTTGTGTGTTTCGTTGTCCATATCACACTCCATCTCGTCACGACGCATTTGTACGCGCTGGGAATTATAGTCCCATGTGGGCCCGGGCGTATGTAACATCATAGCCCCAGTGGCATCTCGAGGAACATTGCCCATAAATGGTGGTGACCAACATTTATTTGGTATCTCAAAAGAAGCGGAGTAGGAAGGAATGCGACATCGCAGTCCCGGTATCAAGGAATCGTCTTCGATACCCAGAAGGGAGCTGACAGTAATACCCATCTGTAGCTCCCTTATTGGATGGGTGGTATTGGCGATAGTTTTCTTGTGAGCAACCGACTCGAGTTTCCATGCACTCTCTTTCAAGCGAAAATTGTAAGTCTGAGGTGGTGAAGTAGCAATTCCTAGAACAGGCTTACCAGAGCAATAGAGAAATCTCGAACACATAATTTGGACCGTGAAGTAATCTCCCAGTTGAGTGCCGGGTCGGCTGTAGTTATAGAAATCGAGTCTCACCAAATGAGCACCGTCAGGAGGGGCCATGGAAAAGTCTTTCCTTTCGTGCCAGTACTGGTGTAAACGCGACTCTGGTTGCACAGCATCACATCGTAGTTCCCAATCACCCGAGACATCCTCCCCCATATAGTCAAGTGTTTCATAAATAATCGCTTTGGTTGCTTCCTGCCCAACCAGATAGACACCGTGGAATGTGTAATACTTGTTAATTCGAGTGGTCTGCTCAGGAGTACGGTTTTTTCCAAAATGTGCGTTGCTCCATGCCTCTAATATCAGGAAACAGAGTTGGAGGACCTGCATCATCCCGTTCTTTTATAGCAGAATCGGTGTATGGTAGTTGACCCAAATCCCCAGCAGCGGCCTGGGATGCACTGCTTTCGTCAATACGTGCTTCCATATTTAGGAAATTATGAGGTGATGAATGAATTTTGTCTCGTATAATTTGGTCTTGTAGGGATCGTGGTTAGTTGTCGTGTGGTAAGGGACATATTTGTTAGGAAAGTAGCCAAATACAACGAAAGACGACGAAATATGGCAAGTGGAGCGAGAATAATCCCTTAGTATTAGGTAAAAAGAGTAAGCTAGCTAGGTAACCAATCGACAAGACGTAGCTATAATGCCCGAGACCAATTCATGGAATCGCAATATGTCATGCTTTGACATTGAAACGTACAAATCTATGATACTAGGTTACCTCTTATTCAATCATGATGATGTGTCAAGTTTTGGTGGTACGTCTATAACAGCGGCTGACGCGCTTAGTCTTAAGTACCATCAGACATCTTAAACACGGTGACATTGCAAATAGTAGGTGTAATTGTAATTGAATTGAGTTGGCCAACTACACATAACTTCATCCGACTGTGATATCTCATGCCATGGCATGGAAACATAATCAATGAAGGATGACGTGAGAAGTGTCTGCGGGAACAGCTTGTGTCTGCTGGAGCTAGCTGGAACACGCTTAGCAGGTAGAGGTATGCGCATCCGCTGGAGGAACACTACCTGTGCTACCAGGATGTAAATCTCAGCTAGAAGCTATAGAGCCTAGAACACCGTCGCACTGCAGCTTTTAGGAATAATGCGCAACTGCGGTCTCTCCACAGTGCAGCTAGGAGTACATTTTTAGGAGTAATGCGCAACTGCGGTTTCTCCAGCGCTGTTCATGTCTTGATTTGGTGCACACGTCACCCTTCACCAATGACTGTGGCATGTCATGAACTGAGATCCGGCCATGCAATGAGATGGGAACGTAATGGTGACGTGATATGTCTATGTAGGTGGTGCTACCAGGATGTAAAGCTCAGCTAGAAGCTATAGAGCCTAGAACACCGTCGCACTGCAGCTTTTAGGAATAATGCGCAACTGCGGTCTCGCCACAGTGCAGCTAGGAGTACATTTTTAGGAGTAATGCGCAACTGCGGTTTCTCCAGCGCTGTTCATGTCTTGATTTGGTGCACACGTCACCCTTCACCAATGACTGTGGCATGTCATGAACTGAGATCCGGCCATGCAATGAGATGGGAACGTAATGGTGACGTGATATGTCTATGTAGGTGGTGCTACCAGGATGTAAAGCTCAGCTAGAAGCTATAGAGCCTAGAACACCGTCGCAGTGCAGCTTTTAGGAATAATGCGCAACTGCGGTCTCTCCACAGTGCAGCTAGGAGTACATTTTAGGAGTAATGCGCAACTGCGGTTTCTCCAGCGCTGTTCATGTCTTGATTTGGTGCACACGTCACCCTTCACCAATGACTGTGGCATGTCATGAACTGAGATCCGGCCTTGCAATGAGATGGGAACGTAATGGTGACGTGATATGTCTATGTAAGTGGCAAGGTCAGGAAACCTGGAATAGAAGCGTGCAGTATTTGACTGGCAAGGTCAGGAAACCTAGAATAGAAGCCGGCAGGGATAGTGGCCACCTGTTGAGTTCACAAGAGGGCTGTCTGCTTGTGTCGAATGGTGTCTCGGCCTGAATGCATGATGCACGTCATCCTTCACAAATGATTTTGCCATGTCATAGCATGCGATATTACCCTGCGATGAAATCGATGCCAGACATAAGGGTGAAAGGTGCGCACATAGGTGCCATTTCATGACATGGGAGATCGCCATCCGACAGAGTCTGCGGCATCGTCTCAAAGACCAAGATACCAACAAAGTAACTAGTCATTCACTATATTAAGAACCGGTACCTTTACCCCGAGGCTTTTCACAATCCCAACAAAACTCCAATTGCTCAAGAAGAGCTACTTTTCTTGGAGTCATGAGTGACTTCATCCCCATTTTCATCTTTTTGTACTGGTCTCGTTGTGTACTAACCCAACGGCCCAGCAATTTTGACTTTGTTGGCACTCTTGTGTGATGATATTTGAGTTGGAATATCTTGAGCTGGTTGTAACGCTTGTTCCACAGGTCGTCGCCTCTTCGTTGACCCCAATCAAATCCTAGATTGTTGAGAAACTCTATTCTTTCTTTGTCAAGAATCGTTCTTCGTCCTTCATCAAATTTTCGCTTTTCCCGCCTGATGCGTGCAACCCTAACAACATTCTTATTAGGATTACCATGCCATTTTATTTACAAATACACGCATTAAACACTTACCAGTTAGCCAAAGGTTGATTGTCGTTAAACACTTGTGGGACATTGCAGTTCCCGAATTTTTTCCTGTAATCTTGTAGATCTTCCACTTTTCGGTAGAAATTGTGTAAGGCGTTGATCGTCCGCATAGTCTGATGCTTTGAATCTCTATGGTGCCATGGGTGATCTATGCCTTCTTTCAATGAAAGCAAACACTCCGCAATTTCAAGGAATTCCATGATGAAACTGAATTCAGTCAAGCCATAGGATGAGAGATATCGATATCCTCAGGATTGATGTTTCAGCACGCGATTTTGTTGAGAACTTGTGTCTTTACCAACAAACTCCAAATAGTCCAACAGATGTTGAAATTGCGTCTGTCGTTTTCTGTGTCACATCAACAGATGATAGTTCTATTTAATATAAAAGATTCATGATTCATAATCTAGTCGCACTTGTTATTCAGAGTGAGACGCGAGTCAGAAACATAAGGTATTGATTCTGACGCATGTGTTCAGTTGACAGGTAGCAGTCAAAATCTTTTCTGGAAATGGGATACGAGTATCCAATATCTTGGGATGAAACTGCAAACCACTGTGACACATGTGTTTTACGTGACTTATCCCAGATTGAACTAGGAGCATCCTATTTGTGGCCTACGTTTCTGACACCTAGACTTATAATCCTGACGCACTATCAATGATACTCAGCCACGTTACTTGACTGTGGCATGTCATGAAATGAGATCTGGTCTTCCAACGAGATTGTAACGACAACGACACCAAACGCAACAACGAACTCCTCGTTTCGGCCGAGTGAAACAATATCTCATCCCATGAAATGTGTGACGCACTACCTCCAAACGTCATCGTTTGCTCAGTGAGGGGTGTCCCAACTTCACTCGACACCGAAGCAGTCATGTATATGTTCTCCCTACCAATTTATATGTCCACAACAGGTTGGATGTGTGAGGTCCGAAATGAGGTTTTGCAATTTACTTATGACGATCTTGTCGGATACATGACGGCAGGCATTGCACGACACGCTGTCCACGGCCACAACTAGGTGGTGTCAGATGATGGAACACACATATCCTCGTCCTATAAATCTAGTTCGGTCGTACGTCTGAAGCCATCATGTGCAAGAGCAATTCATCTGATTGCGATATCTCGCGCCACGATATGAAAACGTCACGGATGAAGGGTGACGTGAGAACTCTTTGCACAGCCCGCCAACAAAATCTACTTTCACCCCATAGAAAGGTAGCAAGATTGGAAGCAAAATCGCCTCTACCTAGGTGCTCCCCTGCTGGAGCTAGCTAGGTATGCGCTGAAAAACACCTGCAGCTAGAGGTATGCGCATCCGTTGAAGAAAACACTACCTGTTTTACCAGGATGAAAAGCTTATAGCTAGAAGCTAAAAAAAGGTACAGTCTATTTTAACGCTGCCGCGCGCACCCGCTTGGGTGACATCGACCGACGCGCCCGGCTCCACACAAAATGAGGAGCGAGGAAACTAATAGCTAGAAGCTAGAAGCTAGCTTAGTAAGTGGGGCAACTGACGTCTCTTGGGTCGCACGTCTGGTAAGTGAGGATATTGGAAGTTGAAACACAAAATCTTTACTCGTAGTGCATGACGCATCCGCGATGGGTAAGATGTTATGAAAGGTGATTGACAAATAACGATGGTAGTTGGTAAAGAGGAGCCCGCTAGGAAATAGGACATCCCATTTCTGTCGGATATTTGGTCCGAAGTCTTTTTCAATTGTATTTGTATTAGTGGAAGAGAGACTGTATTATGCCTTCATTTTCACCCTCGAATAAGATGTTGTAGTCGTCATTGGAAATTGGTTGAACCTCTTTTGTTTTCATGAAATTGATCAGGTTCTTGTAGACTTGTGGTACATTAGGAGTCTCTTTTCCAAAGGTTTTTTCAGATAAAGTCCTGTCATTGTGCGTACTCGTGAGAGAACGACATGGGACCAATTTTCAACCATTGACCGGGTATGTACAAACAGCGATGCAACTGACGCACCGTGAAGTTTATGACCCTTTGTTGCATTGTTGCAGATAAAGGGGAGCTGAAGTCCTTGCATGTGAAGTGTCAGCCGTGATTCCTTTTTTCCGCATTGAAGTGATTTTGGATATGGTACATCAGCAATGAATGTATGCTCTTTAGGAACCAGCTCAAATGTCTCATCTGTTGAAGAGGAATTCTCAAAGGCAAGCACCACTTTTTGTATTTGGTCTGCTCTGACTGTTGGAATTGAAATAGAGTCAACAGAACACATAGTATAAGACTCTCCAGGTTTCAGATGAACAGCCCGGACATATGAACGTGTCCCATTTGCTATCATCTTCTCGACATTTTCGTTGTTGGTGACCATAACTGGTCGATTGTAGAAAAGCAACATAGCAGGATCAAACCGACCGGAAAAGCTTGTTGGTTTGCAATACCCTTCACCACAATGATGCCAAAAATAATGTTCCCATCCATTTGATGGTGAACGATATTGGCAATCGCCCTCTTTAATCTGAAGATTGCTGGACAAAATAAGAATGCAGTTCTTCTTGATGTATGCTGTGTCCGGGGCTGATTGAACATGACTCAGAAACAGCCATGTATTAATTGAAACCCGATCAATATTCTTGAAGCATGCATACCGAAGGTCCACTGGAAGACTCAGGTTGTTTTGGTCAACTACCCTTGTATTTAGAAGATCAACATCATCTGACGTCAATTCTCCATTGCAAAATCGACTCAAAAGTTTCCCCCATGCCATATCACCTGAAAATATGTGCATCCCATTCAGTTCAAGGTAGCAGTTAACACTCCCATGAAATTCGGGGAATTCCTCATCATAAATTCTCATATAACCATTAGCAGGTTGCAACTGACGCATGTCACCGCAGAAGATAATATCAAGTCCTCCGTACTTCTGGATAGGACTGTCCTTCAGGTATTTGACGCGAGCGTCAAGTTTTTGTACATCCGACTTGGATGCAAAGGAGATCTCATCGACAATTAATAATCTTGTTTGTTTCCAACGTATTTTGTCCTCAAATGGTATGTTGCAGATGCACTTGTTGAGATGTACAGCTGAATGAGTAGTGTAACCACCAACAAGTGTTGCAGCAACACCACTCATTGCAGAAACAATAATCGTCCATTTCGTATACTCATATCCAAGGAATTTGCAGTATTCACGAGCGTAGGACTGTAGCATTTCAAGAACAGCTGATTTTCCATTTCCGCCTGGTCCATGAAGAAAGCAAACAAGATTGCTCTCTTTGAAATTACTCATTCTTTGTTGGGTAGCTGGAATGGGTAATTTGCCAGCTAGCTTCATCAATCGCAATTTTTCTTTCAAAAATGCTTGGCTTCGAGTACGTGCAGCTGAAGGCATCTTGGCATCTCGGAAAAATGAAAGAACAAAACAGCTGGTGAACACTTGGAAAGCTCTTGTCTGGTCATAAGCAAGGCCAGCTTTTTTTGCCCACAGACAAATACTTAAAGCAGATCCATTTGCGTCCGGAAGGCGTTTAGACGCGGACAGAACAGTTACGCAACGATCGGGGAGCAAGGATCTGTGCTCTAATAACACCTTAATAATGTCTTGCTGTGCTGGTGGTCGATCCTCGATGTACAGGTCTTCTTCTGCTGGTTGCTCTTCACTAGTTAAGGATTGTTGAAGAGAATGCTGAGGGAGAAATGGTTGTTGTTCATCGGAATAGGTGTGTGGTAATTTGCAAATTCCATATGTTCCACACATGTAGCCTCCTGATGCACGAACTGCCGTGAAGGAAATGGATTCTGGAATAAAGTCTGTCTGATATGCGTCCGGAGAAACTTCATTGGTAGGATCAAAATTTTGGAGGTCGCTTTCAATATGAGAGAGGAAGTCATCGATATCCTCCCCTTGCAACATAGAGGACGGTATTTCGTCATTTTGTTGTTCATCAGTGTTTTCAGGAATCATGTGTTCAGAATCTTCGTCGTCGTCGCAATATCGAAAAGGAATTGTTAATGGCCTAATGCATCTTGTTTTCGTAGCAAGGTTATTTTTGGCGTCGACAGATTTATTGGGGCCGCCGGAACAAAATTTCAGGTTCATCTCTGTCTTTGACACTGGAGACGGATGAAGTTTCTTCGGCGACATCACAATCATATTATCGTCATCACTGTCTTCGATAATGTTGCTGTCATCATCATTCTTGTCCGGGGTAATCTTGACTGTTATATCTTGGGTCTTCAAACTTTCTTTCATGTCTTTAAATGAGTCCGTTTCCATTTTGTCATACGCCGTCACCATTGGTGGTGACATTGTAGGAGTGTCTTCCGAATCATCGCTGGAGAAAATCATAGAGTTTCGTGATGGGGCTTTCTTCTCAATGGAGTCTTTGACTTTTTTGGGGATTATTTTGTCTTTGCCATTGTTGGCAGGGGTGCTGCGTGTGTTCCTACCCATGATGTTGTTGCAAGTTATGCTAATTTATGACTTCAGTCAATCACTTCGGATACATGTTACCAACAATAACATTGGTAAGTGATTCATGACAACGTCACATCGCAGGTTCTCTGAAATCGATGTCACATTTTGACATCACAATCAATATCCATTGACATGGTATCTCCCATCCCATGAAATGTGTGACGCACTACTTCAGTTTCCGCTAGATTTTCATACCATTGGTGGTGAATTAGCAAACGTCATACTTCACTCAGTGACTGGTGTTTCTAGACCGATGCAGTCGTGTGTTAACTAATCCTAACGTCAGTGCTAGCACCTGTCTGTGATTGGTGGTATTGTTAGTCTCTACAAGGCAAATGTAGAGGAATATCTCATCCCATGGAATGTGTGACGCACTACCTCCAAACGTCATCGTTTGCTCAGTGAGGGGTGTCCCAACTCCACTCGACACCGAAGCAGTCAAGGTACGTTGGCGTACTTGCGGCGACAGGAAGTGAAGATAAAGCTTTTGCTGCTCGCAAGGGATTAACCAATGTGACATGATTTACAGATCTGGAATCTTGAAGATGATGCGTGGTATGTCGCATCGTCTTAGTACCCTGTCAAAGCACAAGTAAGAGCATCTAAGGATGATATGTAGTTGCGGTGCAAATGAATGTAGATGTACAAACACCAGTCATTGTCCCTCTCAAAGATACATATACTAAACGTTCTACCAACGTATGGGAGACGTCATTAGTGCGGCCTTCTAGGTTTGGCTACGTCATGTCAAGGAATGAGATCCTGCCTTCCGATGACATAGATCCTTACTCGGCGATGTGGGCAAGCAGATAGGAGTACTTTGTAGACCCTACCTATTGTAACAAGAATTAGTATTGATAGGCAGGAATGCTCTGTACCTTCGTACTACGCGCGATAACTTTTTAGCTTCATTGCTGGCAAACTGTGCAAATAGTTCTCACGTCACCCTTCATCGCTGACTTTTCCATGTCATGACATGAGATATCTCAATCCCATGAATTCATCTCAGACATAATGGTTTTCAGTCGCTGCGTAGTATAAGCTACGCTAAGTTGTTGCCGTACATAACAGATGATGAAGCAAGAGTGTCATTTCATGACATGGGAGATCCAGTGATTGTACTCAGTAACGTCAGCCGCTTTTGATTAAGACGTATTTACTTAGTACCTAGATTCAGTAGTGCACAAAATTCTCATGTCACCCTTCGTCCATGACGTTTCCATCTCATGCCATGAATATCTCGGAGACGTGTTCGATTTCGATCGGTGCGTAGGTGGTCGTTTAGCTACGTCTTGTCGAATGCGTAGCTATGCTTTCTACATCACTATTTATGATGTCTCGTGTCGATGTCATTTCATGACGTTGAAATCACAGTTTTCAGTTGCACCAAAGATTTATACTAGCACATAGTTACTATCTACCCATTGCTAGCAGGTTAACTACGTGCGACACCTCTTTAGCTACTGTTACTCCGAGGTTCCGTAGTTAGGCTGACTTGTTACTCTAGATAACAGATGATGCAGCAATAAGAGTGCCATTTCACGACATGGGAGATTCAGTGATTGTACTCAGTAACGTACACCGACACGGAATTATCAACCTAATTAGATGCATGCCATCAGCATATGTTACACGCTTCACCATGTCATGGCATCAGATATCGCAGTCATTGTCTTTCGGATACAGCTAGGTATTGGCGTACCTATTTATGCCAGGTCGGGCAGTGCAGACAGTTCTCACGTCACCGTTCATCAATGACGTTTCCATGTCATGCCATGATATATCGCCGAGACTGATGGGTAATACATGGTACGTCAGCGATTGTTATAGACGTATGACATATCTCGACGCTTGATGATTGGTAGAGATCTACCTATTCTGATTTCTTGAGTGTGATATAGGCTAGAGATCCAGGTGCAACCTTAACGACACCATCACAGTCGTGACGTTTTCATCTCATAGGATGGAATATTTCCTTCCTGTCGTGTGTCATCTGCTACCATACCATATGGTAGAATTCCCCCGAGCCTCAAAACTCAATACAGAATCTTCCTTATATCCTATATATCGGTGAACATATATTTGTGGTATATTTGCGTATTCCAATATTATATTGCCACAGGCGTTCGGGGATTTCTCCTTCTACGGAATAAAATGAATACATACCAACTTGAGCCAAAATACTGAATCGATTGAAGTATATTTGTGGTATATTTCCGTATTCCGTTATCATATTGCTATAGGTGCTGGGAGATCTCTCGTCCAATGGAATAAAATGTGATAATTCCATGATCTCTTAGGTACATCTTGGCCTAGTGGTTATAGCTTACATTATAATCCAACCAATGTGTGAGGTTTGCACATCGATACTGGTCCTGAGAGGTTTGCTTTAGGCGGACTCGAGTCGAAGGATGGGTCGATTCCCCTCATGTTGAAATAGAGCAGAACTACCTATGGTAGTGTCATGTTTAGGGTGCATGACTTAAAGCGATTCCCTACATTTCAACAGCACATAGTTACTAGCACTTATGTTAACGCTACCCATTGCTCGCAGGAGGACTACACGCGGCATCACTTTTTACCTTCTCCTTGTACCGTCTCCCCTAGACTGTGGCAACGACATATCATTTCATAAAATGACAGTCACGTCATCTACCTAGAAGTAGTATTAATACTTCCCTGTGTCTGGCCGTCCTCTCGCGTCGGGCGCGCCCGGCGCGGAGGGTAGAATGACGAGGAGGGCAATGGTCGAGGAGGGCGTAAACTTACTCCCTATCAAGCTGTGTAGGTAGTGAGAAATTCCTGGAAGCCATGTCACAAAGTGTCACACAAGTGTCACACAAGTGTCACACACGAGAGGGAAACCGCGCGACTCGCACGAAACTACTTCCCGGTCGTACAAAAAATTTCTACTGTAGTATAAAAATGTGAGACGAACTACCTACACAGTCTGGTATGGAGTTAGTAAAAAAATGACGTACCTACTATGATCCCACAATTCCACATGTCATGTGATCTCATTGCGTTAGGATGACATATCCCATCCCATGCAATAGCAATCTCATTATTGCGATATCCTGCATCTGTTCACAATCAACCAAGCTTTCGATGGAAACTTTCAATGGAAAGATGTCTGTGCATGATATCAGGGCTCTATCTGACGACAAGTCTGTCTTATCATCTGTAAAGCACAAAGAAGATTACGAAGTCCCCTCCTCTCGGTGTCCACCTCTTTCTCCTTTTTCTCAAGACTCGCTTTCCCGAAGTATCCCCTCATGAGTTTGCCAAAAGGCATCCAATCTTCTACCGTTCCCTCTTGAAACAAGCATGCATACTCCTTGGAAAATAACATTCAAGATCCCTTGCTACATGTACACAGAGACAAAATAGCAGACTCTGGTTCCAAACTCTATGATACCATGGTCGACTTCGATTCGTGGCTTTATCAACAGAATAACGAATGATCTACAAGGTCCATTGCTTCTTGTACTTTCAACGTTAGCTCAACTGGGTGCATCCTTTTGCCATCACTATATCATCCTGGTAGCACAGGTACTGTTCTATTGTTACTTTTGTAATTTCAACCTTAGCTCAACTGGGTCCATTCTTTTGCCATGGCCATAGCATTACCATTAGTCACCTACTATGAAATTTGCATCCAGGTAGCACAGGTACTGTTTTCTCCAGCGATTGCACGCCGTGATCACACAAATGCGATTTATTTTATATAATATATTACACTGTGCAGCTACCACCCCCCCCCCCCCGAATCTGCGCCGCTCCAAAAGATCTGTGTCTAGCCCCCACCAAGGGCACCATAGTCAGCTGCCTGACGACGAAATATTCCATTCCGTGACATGACAACGTTATCTTCCACATTATGACGTCATCTCATGACATCACGGAGATGTCAGGACTCCGTCACATAGCCTCATATAAGAAGAAGTCCAATTACACGGACTGGAAACGATGATCCCATCTCATGAAATGCGGAAGTAGCTCAGACCCGATGAACCACAACTGCCCAACCAGTGCAACTTATACATATCCCCAACCAACAAAGCCTGAGGTTGCAACTAGTTCTATAGTTTATCTGACGTATTAACGACATTCAACATACTAATAACGATCGTCTGATTGATAAACGCATGACGCAACCTGCCCTCTCGTGCTGTTGGGTGATGATACCTAGAACCCATCCTTCTTCTCCTCACCGGAGGTCGACACTTCTTCTGCCACCTCTTCAATCTTTGCCTTGAGCTCCGTAAGAGTTGGCGGCGCTGGCTCGACAGCATCAACTTCTCGTTTCCTTTTCTTCTTTGCTGAGTCACTTGACGAAAGGGTACTCCGGCCTTCCGTCGTCATTCCTCCCGACGTCCCCCCCCCCCCCCCCCCCCCGTCGAATTCTTCGGCCATGAACAGTCGTACGCATTCTTCACCTCTGCATCGCTTGCCCGCCTTGCAGCACAATGAATCGCCACTGCTCTCAGCTTTTGTGGGCTGTTACAGCCATGAAGCACCTCGTACAATGACGCAGGATGCAGCTGACGATTGTGATAATCAGCAGTGTGACCAAAATCTAGAGTCATAAACAGAAACAATCGATCTCTTGGGTCGTTTTTCGTACTTGGTCCGGCATGAAGAACATCTCCACTAAACACAAACATATCGCCAAATTCAAATCCGTCTTCTTTTGCCGGTTTCAGCCGCTGATCGTAGATTTCCTTCAACCAATTATAACTTCCACTCACTTCATAAAGGTACTTGAATCGTTCGCGTATCGTATCATTACGCAACGTCTTTTGACTTGGACAAGCTAGCAGTGGCTTGTCATGAAGACAATCATACGGAAGTACCTGAGTTGCCGCACAACCATCGACTGACAGGCACAACAGAGCCTTTAGATTGTTTTGATACATAGAGTCCGCATGGAGCCATTGTGCATCAGCTTCGTTTCGTTTCTTCCAAACATACATCTTCTTGACCGTGCAATCACGTGACCCGTACAGAATGTATGCCAGAGTTCTCAGCCTCTTTTCCATGCGACACGTCAACTCCTCAACTGCTGATTTACGTTCATCTTCGACTTTCTTCACTTTCTCCTTGATTTCAACTTGCAGTGTGCCTCCGCTAGTAGTCACAATAGGCCCAATATTCTCGCAATGCTTAGAAATTCCGTCCACTTCCTCATGGGTGAAACATAACAATGCACGAGTCTTCAATAACTCATGCTCCTCCGGCTTGAAAATTCCCTCCAATACCACACTCCCTCTTTTCCTGATGGACTTTACCGATAGCTTCAACTCATCATCTTTCGAATCATCGTCGTACAACAGCAATGGATACTTCTTCTCCTGTCCGTCAGTCTTCTTCGACAACTTCTCCTTAGCAACGTCACACAGCTTCCCACGACGTCTATGCTTCTTTCTCGCTGTCGTCTGACTTGTTGAATTCGGTTCCTTTTTGGCTTTCTCTCTTTGTTTCTTTACGCCCTTCAACCTCTTCGTCTCCGTCTTCGTCGCTACCGATTCCGCCTCAGAGCCTTCTTCATCCTCCGTAGGATTGTCTTCTGCATCGCTCTTCTTATGCAAGGTTTTCATCGCCTTTGGTGATTTCGGTTTCTTTTTGGCCTTTTCTCCTTGTTTCACAACGCCCATGTACCTCTTCGGTTGCGTCTTCTTCTCTACCGCTTCCACGTTAGAGAAATCTTCATCATCCGTAGAATTATTTTCTGACTCGCTCTCTTCTGACTCACTCTCCTCTGAAGAGGCTTTCATCCCCTCTCCTGCTTTCGCTTCCTTTTCCCTTTTCTCGCCTTCATTCACATCGCGCTTAAACCTCTTCGTCTGCGTCTTCTCCTCTACCGATTCCTCCTCCGAGATATCTTCATCGTCCGTAGGATTGTGTTCTGCCTCGCTCTTCCTTGGAGAGCGTTTCATCGCCTTTGGTGATTTCAGTACCTTTTTGGCTTTCTTACCTTGATTCACGTCGCGCTTACCACTCTTCCTCTGCCTCTTTTTCTTTTTCGATTCCGCCTCAAAGACATCTTCATCGTCCGTAGCATTGTCTTCTGCATCGCTCTTCCTTGGAGAGCGATTCATCGCGTTTCCTGATTTCAGTTCCTTTTTGGCTTTCTCCCCTTGTCTCACCACGCTCTTTGACCTCTTCCTCCGCCTCGTCTCCTCTGCCGATTTCGCCTCGGACACATGTTCGTCATTGTCTTCTGACTCGATCTCCTCTGGAGATACTTTCATCACCCTTCGTGATTTCGCTGTACCCTGTTGTCGAGGCATCTCCTGTTTTTTGTGTCGTACGATCCTGCTTTCCTTTACTGAAAGTTTTTGAATTTTGAATCGCTACTACATACAACAATACATGGGATGGCAAACAAAACTCGAGTTTTGCTGCAAATCCCGCAGTCTCCTCACGAATATACTGACGACAGTCTGTTTCTCCGTTGTCTGTGTTAGTGACTGGTCTACTGACATTTACCTTCTGTCCCTTATCCGTGTCAGCCCATCCAAATCCTTCGACACATACCCCATCGGTCTCCTCTTTCCCACTTATACAAGATGACGCACGCCTACACTACGGAGAGCCTCCTCTTACACCCAATTTCTGGTACCCCCTCCCTCTAAAATATAAAGAGCGGTTGAAGAACTGGGGGTGGGACGACATTCCCAAGAGCAAAATTTTATCTCCCACTCCCGTTCCCCAACTTTCCCAAGGAGAAAGAGAAAAGCACAATGGTGTTTCGACTCGAGATGTGCTAGACCTTTCTTCGACGTCTGATAATGCTGCTGGTTCCTTGTCGAATTCTAAGGGCCGTGTCCTTTCGACTGCAGGTCGCGAGTGGCGATACCGTTCTTTCAAAGTCGGCGGGACTGCTGGTGGTATACGAGGAACGAGGACAGTCGTTCTGCCCAGTTGAAGAATGCACCTTCTTCCCAGCTTGTGTCCTCTTCTGAATCGATTGTCTCACCACGTCGTGCGGATATGTTCAAGCTTCGTTTTCCGATTTCTTCTTCCGAGAAGGCCCGTTTACTTTCATGCAGTCCATTGGGTTGGAGTGATTCTTTTTGCTTGGATTTCCATATGGCATTGGACAGTGACCCGAAGCTTTGGATGAAAGTCTACGATGGTGTATACAAGGTTGTAAGTTTTTCGAGATCTTCAGAGTTTCCTTGGTATGCCTTTAGAATTCCTGGGGATGGTCCTTAGACTACCGACTTACAGAGTAGCGAGGAGGAAATTGTGGACCTTGACAAAGAAGAGTCGTCCGATGGCAGCGACGAAGAAAGTGTAACGGTTGATGATGTCGTAGCATAAGTTTCACGCAAGAAACAAAAGACAAGATGAAATTAATAAAAAAATTGCTAGTATCTTTGTTTCAATAAATATGCCCGCTTCAAATGTTTTTTCACGATTTTCATGGTTCATCTTCGACTTCTTTTCTTGCTCAGGTCTACAGAGCTAATCAGCGGTGGCAATGTTTGTACCTTACAGTTACATTCTAGTATCGACCTCTGCCTCGAGAATGATAAGAACCTCGTCCACCACCACGCCCACGTCCACCACGGAATATACCTCCTCGTCCGCCACCGCGATCTTCATAAAAGCCTCCTCGTCCACCAGAACCACCACCGCCGCGAAAACCGCCTCTTCTCCCACCGCCGCCATAGGACGAATCATATCGATCACCATGTTGGTAACCACCTCGGCCACCACCACCACCATAGCCATACCGGTCGTCGTGTCGTCCTGGGCGACGACTGTCGTCTCCTTCTCTGTAATGGGCGCCGTCCCCATCTGATTCTGACCGAGGACGTTTCATGCCTCGTGGGTCACCACTGTGATATCGATCGCCATCTTCACTGGTGGGTGCACCGGAGTTGTGGCTGTCTCCGTACGACGACGAAGCTTGTTGGTCACGCCCACGCCCTCGACCGCGGCCACGACCACCTCTGTAATAGTCTTGATGACCTCGCCGCGATCTACCATAGTCCTCGTGGCGACTCCCGCCACCATGACTAGAATCGTCTGCATAGGACGCATCGTCCTTGTCGTATGCCTGTTGCCGACGACGATCATCGGGTCTTCCTCCTCCACGAAATCCATGCTCGGCGTCCTCGCCAAAGCCATCGCCACTAGGAGCATTGTTGCTACGTCCACGAGGAGAAACATCGTTCATGTCCTCCCGCGGACCACTCACGGCCCCGCCGGCAGGTCCCATTGAATACCCAATGGGGGGACCACGACGACGCGCTTCACGACGGGCGGACGAAGCAACTCCCTCCGACGGACTCTTTTCTCTAGCAGTGGTGTGACCTGGAGGAGACAACGATCGAGCGCGGCTGTCTCCTCGCTGGTGGTTTTGTTCAGCATCCCCGCTAACGCGCTCTGCGGATTTCACGTCCGCTTGCTCATCAGAAGCATGTTCCTTAGATTCCGTCTTTAATGTGCTACCAATTTGCTGCCCTGTCACAGCGCTAGTCTTGTCTTCGGCTTCCACAGTAGTTGGACTAGCTTCTTCGTTTGACGGCTCCTTTGTCTCCGTGGCTTCTGTTTTCTGCGCTGGTTCACTTTCGTCCTCGTTTGTCTTGTCTTCGTGTGCCACTGCGAAAACGTCTCCGCCAAACAAGTCATCGCCTCCGCCGAATGGATCATCTTCTTCGCCTTTCTTTTTGCGGTCGGCAATACTCGTGCGTTTTGATATAATGACGCCCTTGTCGGCTCCTTCACCGTCAAGAATGTTTCCAACGCCCTTGGTTTCAGCGCCAGGGGCCTCGTCTTCTTCATCCACTTGTTCCTTCTCAATTTCCTCCATTTTCTCCATAACCCCCTTGACAAACTGCTCCACAGCCTTTCGCAAAGCGTGGTTGGGAAGAAGGTCATCGGGGCTTACTCCTTCTTGGCCCGTCAATGGGCAACGAAATCCATTTTGCGTAAGGGCATTTCGAATACAAGACTCGCGAGTAGTACGTCCTTCTGGGTCCCATGGAAGGATCATTGCATCACGAACAATATTGTTACAAATGGCACATTGGAGGTACTCTGGCACTGTCGTGGCAGTGAGTTTGAGAGCATAGTCGAGATCGCGCATGGACCCTCCGGCACTCTCGGATTGACCTCCTCCCCGGTTGACAAGCTCTTCGAACCCAATCGCATTCGGCTGAAGCAAGGGGACATTGTTCCCCTCGCCCTCTCCTGTACCTCCATCTCCCGTTTGGGGTGGTGCATTCAAATTCAAAAAAGTCCGAGGGATTCCCGTGGCACGTTTCTTGGGCATTAATTGCTTTTCTTGTTCCCGAAGCTCCGGATCGGCATTCAGACGTGGCCGCGGAACAAAGTTCCCTTGTTGCCGACCAGGCTGTTGCGTCGGTGGTGGTCCTTGTCCGGCAATGCCGGGTCGAAAGTTTGATTGATTATGTTGTCCGGCACGAAGACCAATTCCCGAGTTTCGAGCGGCCTGAGTCGCCGCATCCGTTGCAGCTCTCAGGGCAGCCAATTCTTCGTCTTCTTGCTTGACCGCGGGAGATGGCGCTGCCGAAACAAATTCATCTTCATCGCCATGGGCACGGGAATCAATCGTGTAAAAATTGGCATTGGCTGCACCACCAGGTGGTCCTCCTGCATGAGGGCCTCCCACACCACCACCATAGGGATGACGTGCCATTCGACTTAAAAAGCCATGACCTCGTGATGCTGGCAAACGTTGAATCACTATGCGAGTTCCCCGAGGCAATACCATGTTTTCGTCGGTATATTCCTCATCGGTCGTAGCGTCACGAACCGAAAGATCAAATTCCATCGATCCAGCTTGATCAAGCTTTTTGACCAGCACAATCGCCTTCTTTACATCAAACAAACGCGCCGCAGAACCTGGCAATGGCAGTGCTTCAAACGTGGTTCCGGAACGAAACCGATAGAGAATAGTCGACGACATTTTTGGAAAAGGGAATGTCAATTGAACGCAACGTTTTGTTTCGGGAACCTTTTGAAAGTGCTCCCCTCACCACTGAAAAAGAATGGACAAACACACAAGCAGTTTTGCCAGGTTGTTTCTCGTATGCAAGATGTGTGAGCACAACAACGGCAGAGGCGTCACTGCTGCTAGTATATTCAGTTTAAAACAATTCTAAAACAGACACCCGACAACTTTTGACACCAAACGTGATGAATTGCTCCCTTCTCCAAGTGAGATGCTGATGTGCTTGCAGTGTAGGGGGGAATCAAACGGTGTCTTCCTCTTTACGGAGAGCCTCTTGGTATGAATAGAGAAAGAATCAAAGGGATACAGGGCTTGGAGTTCTTCAGTCACTTGATTTCGGCGCTCTTTCGGGTGAACAAAGTCGTCCAACTTGTTTCGTCACGCAACAAGATCGCAGTGGTACGTCGTGAAACGGAATCGTACGGCGTCGATCTCCTGGAACAATCTATTTGTGTCCTTCCGGAAATGAGCAGGAAATGATGCAATCCAGACGTAGAAGCACCCACCAGAACCGATGACAACAATGCGGAGTCGTGCTCAGCAAGAGACAAGAGACACAACAACCAACAACCCAACAGCAACACGAGAGGGAGAGAAAGATCTTCGGTGTTGTGATCGAAACACAAGAACCAAAGAAGCGGGGGCGTCTGGCGTTCCCTTTCTTTCCGGTACCCCCTAAAAGGGCCGACTGAAGAACTGGGGGGGAGGACGATTCATTCACACGCAAATCTTCAACTTGTCGCTCTCCAAAACTCCACCGTTCCGACTTCCGACGTCAGCTGAACTACCATGACGCAGTCTTTTGTTCTTGTCTCTTGCCTTTGGGGCCTTCAATTGCATGTTGAGGCGTTTCACGCAAGTGTGGGTGTCCGTAGAGATGTGCGATTCCAAAGTTCCAGTTTCCTTCCTTCACTGCCGTCCCCTCGCTTCAACACCATCTCCAGAGTACCCTCTCTATGGGCAGCCGAAGCGGAGGATGCCGAACCAAAATCGACAGAGGAGGAGACTACCGAACCACAACCAACCGAGGAGACCATCGAAAGTTCTGATTCCTTGGAAAATAGCGCTGCCAACTCTACATCAAATGCCGTTGAGACGGAAAAGCTAAACATTTTCCAACGGGCCATGAAATATGTTAGAGGCAACAAAGAGAATGATGGCTTGACGTTCCGCCAACGCATGGCGAAAATGGGTCTGGCAGTTGTCCTGTCCTATGGATGGGTCAGTAATATGAGCTACTGTGTCTGTATGTCCATTGCGTGGTTCATTTTTGCCAAGCAGGTACGTTACCTGACGGGAGGATCGGTGCTTCCGACTTGCAGTGCACTCATCCTGGAGTCCGGTTGTATTCGTTTTTTGTTCCACAGACTGGTCAGTCACCACTGGCCCCTGGTCAATGGAAAAAGTTCTTGGCCGTATATGCCGGTTTTTATGTGTTCAACAACATTGTTCGTCCCATCCGATTGGCAGCCTCTGTGGCGGTTGCCCCACAGTTTGATAAAATTGTTTTGTGGGTTCAAAACAAGTGCAACGTCAAGAAAGGGGTTGCCATTACACTCACAGTGATTGTAGTGAATTTAATAGGAACGAGCGCCTTGTTGGCCGCAATGGTGAGTTTGGCTGGTGCACTTGCCGGAGTTCCTGTTTTGCCACCAAAGGCAACCTTGTAAAGGAACAGGACAACCAAAGAGACGCAACCGGTTTGTTTCGCTAATGCGCCTATACAAGATGTTTACTCGAACACAATTCGGACCAAAATGGTTATGTACTATTAGTTATTAAACTTCATATCTTCCCCCGATGCACTCGCCACCCAATTCGCCCATGCACCAACCATTGTCACTACACAACAGACCGCTCATCACCCATCTCAGTAGGCTTCCGCTGCCGCTTGTCGTGCGAATTTCGATCTGTATCGAGCCAGATCTTGACGTTTCTTGGCAGTCATCATTTTCACTCGTTTGAGATGTTCAATATGCTTTTGTCGATCGTAGGATGACGAGACGGATGGCCGTTCACTTGCACTTTGTGGTCCTTCCGACGAAGACGTCGAAGCGGACTCGGACAATCGTGATTGATCACTGTCCGTGCCAGCCTCTTGATTCTCCAGTGGTCTCTTACGAAGCATCGTTTGACTACGAAGTTTTGCAAGTTGCGCTTCCTTCTGACGAAGTTTCTCCTTGAGTTCCAGACGTTTCCGCCTCCGATCGTCCTCTCGCTTGACAGTGGTAGTAGTAATCAATGGCTTCTTCTCCACAGCGGGCACGCTCCCATTCACCTCTTGTCTAGTAGTCAATGCTGACGAATGGTCCAAAGGTGTCGGGAGTTCATTCTTCTCATTATGACCCGAAACGGAAACGGTGGGAATAGCTCCTGCTTCATCCGTGCCAGTCCGCGATGGATTCACTTCCGGACTCCGAGGTTCGCTGTATTTGTCCTGCCATTGCTTAGAACGATCACGGAGCATGGCGAGACGTGATTTCTTTTCTCGGAGCCGCTCCAGTGCAGCACTGACGTTTCCAGTGTTGTTGGAAACTGGGGTTTCGCGGGGTTGACTGGGTCCCAGCATTTCATCCAGCGCATCGTCAAGGTCCAGGCCTCCCACGTTCGCAGATTGTTTCAGATCTACCATTTTCCTCAACCCTTTATGAAATATGGATGTTGTCACCTTTTCTCTCTTCCGATCGTGGACTGATTAATGGGAGGTGCGCCTTTTGAGAATTGGTTGGATGTGCTACAGCTTTTCAACGGTCCTTGACTCTTTTGTTGAGTATGGTGTTTGGAAATCTGTAATCTGTCTATGCGCCGGTGGTGCAGGGTTAGAGTGAGAGAGGAGATGGTTTGGACTTTGGACCCCAGAACGCAAGACTCTACTATTCGCTTATACTCATACTTTCAGATGTACTTTTTGCATCTATACCAAATTCAGAAGTATCCGTCGACCAGATAAAATCTGTGTACATACTCATACTATCCAATTGGTAGTACCCCATTTTTTCAATTCTCATTTTGCTGTATGCCAATTTGGAGGTGGTTTCTCCCCCAAAATGTCCCCCGTGACCATGACCTTCGGATAGCTAAGGGCTGGGTATTGTAAGCCGATCCATGTTCGGCTAAGTAGGTTCAGTACAAAAGCTACGTATCGTACATAAAATCCCATAGTACACGTATTACCTGAAATGGTGGGAAGTCCGAAAAAATGCAAAAACACTCCACGATGACGGCGAGATCCGTTGATGTCGCATGCATTTACCGATTAACATCCTACTACTGTAAGTTGTTTGAGTTTGCTAGTATTACTGTGTTCTGCAGCTACAGAAGATTTGTCGCGTTGGATCAAAAGGTATACTCATTTTTCTGTGGTGATGTAATCCAAAAACCTTCCTAACTCATTCATTTCTCAACGGTGACTGAATCAAATTGAAACCATAGTTGCTCTAGTATTCAAGAGTATTATTCTAAAAGTGATTCAGTTAGGCTCAATTATCCATGAAGTTATTGCCATGGGGGTGATTTCTTCGACCATTGTCGAGTGATGGTTTCCGGATTGCATTGTTTCTCGTGGCAGCAAGTTTTCGATTTGTGACCATTCGCCCCACTTGTTACAGCGATGAAAATGGTACTACGTAGCTTAATGTACTGAGCCTACTTAGCCGAACATGGATCGGCTTACCCAGCCCTTACCTCGAACAACCACCAAAGTGACAACCACCATCCGATTTTGATCGTCGACTTGACAATCTTCTGCAGACTCTCTTGAGCAAGGATCAATTGTATTATTTGTACATTTCAACTTGCAGCAGAATGAGTTGTGGGACAAAGACGCTCCAGTGATAAGAGAAAAAACTAATCTCTCATCACCTTCATCAAACACTGGATCATGGTCGCAACCATGACGACTTGGAGTAGGATGCCGCCTAGCTTCACTTCTCCTGTTTCATACAAATGTATTCCCTGGTCCAGACAGTCCATAAAATAAAAGGCCGTCCTTTCGATCCACGGATGTACTTAACAGAGAGTAGACCATGATGCGCTGGCCATTAGGTGCCCAAGGCTCGATGATGCAATTTCTTCAAGTCATTGCAGCAACCACATCCAGTTCGATAGCGATTGAAACTGCATCAGCAACAAGTAATCCGCCAGGTCCAGCAATAGGGCATGTGTGCTCCGTCATAGCAATGCTCTGACGACCTATGTGTAATCATGCATTGTGGACCAAAGAATCGCGGGTGTCAAGTGTCAACGACCTGGAAGCATCTGAAGTGCGCTGATCATCACTCATCAACGGGCAATACGGCTTTAGTGGCACCGTCGATGATGATTGATCGCACAGTCGGCGTTACTTTGAATTGTGACTTTCCCCCATTGTATTCGTAGAATTAGTTCCAAGATCAGTTATCCGCTGCAAAGCATGCTGTCGCCAGGCTCGCTGGGATTCCCAACGGAGTGGGGACGGTTTTGTGAAACCCACCCTGCCAGTCCCACGTCTGGACGTCAGAGCTGTGAAGTACCTCGATGTACAGCCAAGTTAAAAGGGGACCAAGAGCATGACCAAGACCACGCCCTCCTTGCCCCATGTAACAAAGTGTTGATATGAAACGACGCAGGGCATGAGGCAGGCCAGCGACAGACATGTCACAGGGAGATGTCACGCTTCAGTATCTTCACTCGGAAGATCGTTCACTGGAAAACATCTGCACATGCCGACAACAACAAGATATGTGAGAACGGCAAATGACGAGTGAAAGAGCTATTCTACCCGAGGCTTGCCGACAACTGATCTCGCTTGTTAAGCGAAACATTTCAACAATGATGGTTTGGCTTCCAATGCATCCATCCCATCCAATGAGGCTAGGCTGGCGATTGGGTCATCGCAGCCAAAGTCGTACTATAATCCACAACGCACTGAGCTCACTCTTCTCAGGTTCAGCGTTCGTTTGGCAAAGGTCTGATCTCCTTTGGCAGCGTTCCACCACCTCACAAGAGTAACTTGGGCTTTTCCTTCTCCCGTTCCGTTCCGTTTTCGTCGTCTACCATGTCTTTCGCTCCGTCTCACGCTCCTCCTCCCGAGGACGAAGATTCTCTCCTCTCCTCTCTGGTTGCTTCTGCGTCCATTGCCACTCCGGGCATGGCCGGGGCCCCGGCTCGAGCCGGGGCTCAGGGGGGGGGGGGGGGCTAGTGGTCAAATTTCCTTTCTCCCTACTTCTACCACTACGGATCTATCGGCAGCTACTCCTACGAAGACCATGGCGGACCCTTCGGGCATCACGGGTGACTTTTCTTCTACAAGTAAGTTCGGCATTACCTTTCTTTCAGAAGAAGTAGCACAGGAAAAGCTCCTCTGTTTGGGCATCAAGCGTGGAGGCAACACCTTTTGCATCGACCCCAAGTGCACTAAAGCCGGGGACCATGGAACAGGTTTGCCTCCTTTTGACTTGACCCAGACCAGCGGAGGTTTCATCATGAAAAACTCTGCATCCGCATTCTGCTCTCCAGCTATCCCTCTTGACTCCATTCCGTCCGAGATCAAGAACAAGCTTCTCCAAGAAAAGCATACAGTGGACGACTGGATGAAGAAATCATTGGCCATCAAACGCTTCGCATCGATCAAGCAAGATGGTGATTCAAATGAAGATCTTGAAGAGTCCGAAGCACGTGTTACCAAGATTACCGATGCGGCTACTCCGTACACCGTGTCCAAACGTTTTACTGCTTCGAACCCATCCTTCGTGGTTGAGAACTTCTCTCCTCATCGAAAAATCTTGGGTGGGAATCTTCAAGAAGTAACATCGAAAATCCGAGAAGATCCCATAATGATTCCAATGGTGCTCCGAGAAATCGAAGACTCTATGATGGAGGCTGGGGAACTGATTCGCGCCATCTCCACTGACCAAGCTAAAGCGAAGAAAGAAGTGGTGGATAATGTTGAAGCCTTGGGGCTTCAACTCGAGAAACTGCACATGGAAATTGGTCCGAGAGAAAACATCAGTGAAGATTTCCAGGCACCTACAATTTGGGGAGTCCTTCAAGCCATCACCAATTCAATCACGGGTGGTGACTCAACTACGGAAGGATCGAGCCAAGAGTCCCTACGATCTTTAGAATCTTTTGTAAAGTCGAGGATCAATGATTTGGATAGTCAGGTCAACAGCGCGTCGGCTCATTTCAAGACTTTGCATTTGGAATCTCGAAACAAATTACAGACTTTGACCTCGGATTCAAAAGCCATGATAGACTCTCTTCGTTCCAATTTGGTGAAGGGTCTTCAAGGGCTCATTGGGCGAGTTTCTGCTGTGGAGCATTCGGTTTCGACTCTTCAGCAGAACTTGGGAAACAATAGCGCTTTTTCTACGATGGGAATGGGAAATTCTGGCAATCTAACTCAGCAACAGCAAATTGATTGGCTAGCCAAAACCAGTAAGCTCGAGGCAGAAATACAAGGTCTCAAAGCTGTTCTCCAACAGGGTCAGGCTGATTTTCAACGCTTGAAAACGAAGATGGATACAACGGCAATCAAGTTCAGGAACTTAGGACTGTCCACAGTGGATGACTGCAAGGCCTGGGTTGCAATGAAGTTTGGGTCCAGGGCATACGGTTGGTTCTTTGACTTGCCCTTGATCTTGGAATGGTGCGCTGCTCAGGAACATGGTGATGTCCTTTCCATGTTGACTACAATGGAGAAGCAACACAAGATGCAAATTGCAACAACAAACGAAGCAAGAGCGCTTTACGCAATGAAGCTAGAGTTCCCGCAAATCTTCTATAAGGATTTGCCTGGAACTGGTCGAGATCCGTCGTTCTTGACAGCAATGAAAGACTACGAAGATTGGGAGTCCCCGGAAACTGGGGTTCGAGACCGAATCATAAACAAGATCGGGACAATGCACTCCATGTTTGGAGAGCAAATCGCAATCACCATGTCTGGGGAGCCGGAAGCTCGAGCCTTAGCTACGTCCATGCTCTCAGTCTCGATTGGGTGTTGCCGTGAGTTGATCAATTACTTCGACGAAACGATGAATGAACTCACCATGAAATCGAAGTTCACCACCCGAAAGGCTTTCAGTTTGGTAACACAAGTTGTTCGTCGTTTCTTTATGGACCTTTACAAAGTGCGCGCTCAGGTCTATTCGTCCATTTCGACCTCGGATCAGAGTGGACAGTGTGCTTGGGTTCTCTATGGTGTTCTTCGCACACATGACGTGATGGCTGAATACTCAACGGCACGATTTAAAAATCATCCGTCTGTTTCAAGCGAGTACATTCGATTCTTGTCCACTAACTCCGGATTTGAATCGCTCAAAACTCTGGAGGACAAGGTGGACTCTATGAAACAAACCATGCAAGTGACGGTCAAGGATTGTCAAGCGGCGAAGAAAGCAGCGGATACTGCCAACAGCACTGTGGATTCCGTTAAAAAGGACGTTGCGGAATTAAAGAAGGCCAACAAGCGTCGTGGTGGCAATAACAACAACAACAACGATTCGTGATGGGACGGAGCATCTAAATTAGGAATGGAGATTTCGCCATCTGTCACGGCTGATTTAGATGCTCTTAGTGAGGCTTCTACGATTAGTACGGAACTTCCCCCACGTCCAACGAAACCTCGGGCTCGACCTCATCCGCCCTGTGAAGTTACGCTTCAACGTTCGGTTCGACGCATGGTGGATCGCGGAGTCAAAACCTTCCGTGCTGATGTCTCTTGCCTCTTGTTGGGACAGAGTTCTTGGTACTGGGGTTTGGCCCTTAACAACGGGGATTGGAGCGGAATCTACATGCTTGCCAGCGACTATGAAGCCCGACGATCCAACCCTTTCTGGCATGCGGTCGCACAGCAGTTAGAACCCAAGCTTCATCTCGTCCCTAGCATCAACTTCATCTTGGGACGAGGATTGATCTCGTTGGTCCTGGTGGAAGGAGATCCGACTTACTTGGGGACTACTTTGCCCCACATCCCTTCTGATTGGCCTGTGTTGCTCCTTTTGCCTTCAGGATGGACTCGACCTGCGCTTCCGTGCGTACAGTGGCTCACCGTGAATCATACTCGCTGTGGGGGCATTACCACGGCAAGAGTTCAGGTCGGCCGCAAGAATCTTCCACCATTGCATTTTCAAGTGGAGGTCCGGCGTACCATTTCGGCCATCCTTGATCATTCGATTCGGCCGGTTTCTTGCTCTGCGGTGGGTCCGTCGCAACCTTGTTATCCGCAGCACAGTCAGCTCTACGTCCGAGACTTGAAACGCCACGTTTTGGTTCCTACGACATTTTTGAAGACAGGCTGGGGCCACCGATGTCTCACTCCTGCTGAGTTGGGCGCCGCTTTCGATCTTCCCTTGTGGTTGTCGCCGACTTCCGAGGCTCATGCTTGGTGGCACTCACATGTTTTGGGCGCCCGCTTCATCCCCATCAAGATCCCTGCTGCTGTGTTGGGTGGAGCACTTCCTCATTTGGAACCCGTCTATGTCCACCATCTCGACCGGGCTGGTGAAAAGCGTGATGGTCCTCCTCCCCATTCACCTCCGATGACAAAACGGCCGCGGCCGTCCCCTCCCGTGGACGCTGCTACGAAAGATGGACAGCTCGGCACTTGGTTTGCGTCGCTTCGTGCCTTTCTTCCACATGCGGCTTGGCTGGACGACTCCTTGATTGCAACCAAGGCTACCAAGGCTGATGACGCGGAGGCACCTTATGCTTTGTGGGACGGCCGCATTCGGGGCGTCTTTCCCTGGCTCACCGATGCGGCTCTCGCTGGTTTTCGTCTTCTTGGCCTTTGGTGGTGGCGACGTTCCTTGTATCGCAGTTTCCTTCACTATCTGCGGTCTCGGTTTGGCAATGAGTGGCTGTCGCTTCTACCAGCGGCGCGACAGCGCCAGGGGGGGGGGGGGGGGGGGGGGTGATACTTTTTCTCTTTACGATGTTTGTGTGGCTGGGCGCTCGGTCCTTTCTCAATTGCTGGCGGCCTCCTGGTGGGACTGGGACCAGGGCTCCTCCCTCATCTTCTGGCGGTGGAACGGTCTTCAACAGCAAAGGGATGCCTGGTTCGGTACCCCTATCCATGTTACAGCTCCTCTTCCACACAACAAACGGCCTCAGCGCGCTCCTACCGCCGATTCTCGGCCTCGTGTGGCGGCAAAACTCGCCAAGGTCCTGTCTCGCGGTTATTTTGATACGGACGCAACGATTCTTAGCCTAACGGATTATTTTGATGTGCCTTAGGGTGAAACTGATATACGCATGGTATACAACGGTACCAGTTCTGGCCTTAACGACTCCTTATGGGCACCAAACTTCTGGCTTCCGACGGCGGAGACTTCATTGCGTCTGCTTACGACGGCCTCCTACTGCGGCGATATGGACCTAGGGGAAATGTTTCTTAATTTTCCTATGGACCTGAATTTGCGGCCATTTGCTGGAGTTGATCTTCGACCCATCAAGGACTTGTTCCCTTCGGATCTTTTGGAGGCTGGCTGCGCCGACAAAGTTCGGTGGAATAGATTGTTCATGGGCATGCTTCCCAGCCCGTTTCATGCGGTGGAACAATTCTACTTGGCCGAAGAAGTTGCTCGTGGATCCCCGCACGATCTCTTCAACCCATGTGGATTTGACGAGGTTCGCTTCAATATTCCAGGCTCGGCTGATTACTCTCCGGTACGCCCTTGGATAATGAAATGGAACTCGCGGACAAACTCCATTGCTGGGGACTCTGTCACCTACATGGACGACATTCGAATCATCGGATCTTCGGCGGAAAATGCCTGGCAAGTAGGTCGACAGTTGGCTGCGCGCCTCCAATACTTCGGAATCCAGGACGCTCCCAGAAAGCGACGACCACCCTCCAAAACACCGGGAGCTTGGGCTGGGTCCGTCCAACATATTTCAGACACGGCTGTGTCGAAAACAGTCACTCAAGCAAAGTGGGAAAAGGGGAAGGCCATCATCGAACAGTACAAGAAAGCCTACGACAGCTCTGACTCCCCCTCTTTCTCCCACAAACAAATGCAACGCGATGTTGGGTTCCTAGTCCATCTGGCAATGACTTATGCGTGCATGATGCCATTTCTCAAAGGCTTTTATCTATCAATAAACATGTGGCGAGGCGGACGCAACACGGAAGGATGGAAACTTTCAGCTAGAGAATGGGTTACTGAGCTACAAGAAAAACTGGATGCACGTGAATACGACACACTGTGTGGTTTTGGTGACGACGGTGACAACGCTGACAAACCTCCGCCTCAAATATCCGGGGTACCAAGGTTAAAAACGGATGTTGGGGCACTGGTGGCACTCTTCGACTGTGACGACCCTCCAGTCATAAAGGTCCGCTGCGAAACCATCTTCATAGCTTTGTACGGATCCGGAGATGCATCAGGTGCCGGTTTTGGTTCGGCGATTCAATTACCGCAAAAGGGGTTATCATACAGAATTGGAGTTTGGGACAGCGATGTTGTGGTTGGAGAATCCTCAAACTGGAGGGAATTCACCAACTGCGTGGAAGCGTTGGAAGAGGAAGCGAACAAAGGGTCGCTGAAGTCTTCGGAGGTCTTTTTCTTTACAGACAACTCCACAGTCGAAAGATGTTTCTATAAAGGCTCGTCTTCCAGCCCTAAATTGCTCGACCTTGTAATTCGTTTGCGACGTCTTGAAATGGCCTATTCACTGAGACTGCATATTTCGCATGTCTCGGGGAAGAGAATGATTGCATGGGGGGTGGATGGAATTTCTAGAGGTCAACTAAACGAGGGTGTCATGGCCGGCCAGCCAATGCTCTCTTTCATCCCTCTGCACAAGACACCGATTCAGATGTCGGACTCCCTGATGGGATGGGTCAAGTCCTGGCTGGGGCCAAAGACGGAATGGCTAACCCCCATGGACTGGTTTACAACCGCCCACGACATTCGAGGCTGGACAATGCCCACGGAGTCAAACAAACTGTCCCTGCCCATACTGAGGCCAGGACACTTTGTCTGGAGCCCTCCAGCTGGCGCTGCGGATGCCGCCCTGGAGGAGCTCCGAAAGATCAGACACAAGAGACCAAAATCAACTCATGTATTCTTGTGCCATCGTCTGCTTACCCCGCGGTGGTACAGACTAATGCACAAAGCTTGCGACCTTGTCATCGAAATCCCAGCCGGAACATCATTTTGGCCCCGTGAAAATTATGAGCCACTCATCGTTGGTTTTGCTTTTCCTTTTCTCAGGTCAAAACCATGGCAGCTGCGCAGGACGCCAAAAATGTTCGCAGTGGAAAGGAAATTGCGAGAACTGTGGAAAATTGATGAACTGGGTGGACGGGATCTTTTGCGGAAACTTTGCATTCAGTGTTGGAAACTGGCCACCATGTCGGAAAGCATGGTGTCCAGAGTGTTATTCTTTGAACGAAGATGACGGATTCTACATTGCTAGCAAAAACACCTCCTATGGACAAGACGATCAAGACCGACTAGTCGCAGAAAGTTGGAAACATCAAACTAGAGATCGATCGGAGGACTTTCTGAAGGCAAGGAAGGGCGACCATCTAATCACCCCCTTCGAGTGCGACTTGTGCATATTTCGCAAACTGCGATTCCAAGATCCAATTCGCAGCGATGTGCAAGAAACCTACCTTATGCTATGCATTCGAAGGATGAATCTCGATGCCTTTTGGAGCAGAGCATCCAGCACGGTAAAACAGAACGGTGCCTTGGTGAGAAAAATGATTGAAAGGTCGGCAAAAGTCGGAATCCCATACGGCCCGTTTGAGAGGGCGACACCCTTCCCTCCTCACAATCATTGTGGATATCATTTGGCGTTCCTCATGCTTGACGACTCAAGAAACCAAGGCAAATATCACAAGAGCCATAAGCAATTTGACTCGGTAAGGAGGATTCGGTCAGCCTATTCGAACTATGTACGAACCACCCCATCCACGTTAATGGACTCGGCTTCGATGGTACTTGTGGACAACAATGGAAAAACGGCGAGTAGAATCGGCAACGACGAGAGTGGCTCTCTTTGGTTTTCAAGATTCG
This sequence comes from Epithemia pelagica, assembly GCA_946965045.2. Classification (NCBI taxonomy): domain Eukaryota; phylum Bacillariophyta; class Bacillariophyceae; order Surirellales; family Surirellaceae; genus Epithemia; species Epithemia pelagica. The sequence continues at coordinate 2,577,129 of OX337234.1, read as the reverse complement.
CTGAAGGTCTCAAAAGGCGAATGGGACAGGACTGGCGTCCGGATCAAGCTATCACACCCGATCTCTTATCAGCGGTACTCGACTCGATTGAGCACTCGGTGGTGAACTCGCAATCCTTGGACTGGCAATACACGCAGGTCATGGCAGGGACTTTCTTCGTGGTGGCATATGTGTTGTCTCTAAGAGGACCAGAAGGTTTCCTCCTAGACTTGGAAGGGCTACTACGTCATGGAGATTCTTTGCGCCATCGTGCCAGTTGTGTGGTAATAGCACTGTGGGGCCAATTCAAGGGTGAAAACGTCGAGAGGGCGCATTTGCTGCCGTGTAGCGACATCACGAAAAGTGGCATCGAAGTCCGAACGTGGGTTCGGCGAGCGGTGCTTCTCTCCAAAGACAATAACAGGACCAAGGGACCGTTGATGACTCATCGAAATGGAACGAAAATATCATCCCGAGACATTGATGAGATATTTCACTCCCATCTCATGCAAGTTTGGAACCAAAAGCCGCACCTATTTCCTTCTCACGCCATCGGTGATGAAGAAGATATTGTAAACAAGTATTCAAACTTCCGGTCTTTCAGAAGAGGATCCAACACGCGAGCTAAAGAGATGAATGTATCAGTCTCAGACACAGACATCATCAACAGATGGCGTGTTAAAGAATCGTCAGGAACAAGGAAAGAAGGAGGACCAATGGATCAAACATATACAGATCCGACGTTGCTGCTGGCGCCATTTCTACGTTACACTCAAGAAATGTGAGAGGACAAGATGGCTTCGATGTGGGGGGTACAGAGACCAACAGGATGTCCAGACGCCGACATGGTAAGGCACTGGCTCCTGCTCCTTTGGCTCTGGCTGGAAGTTCTTTGTGAGTTGCCCGCCTCCTTCCCTCCGTGGGCTGATTGTATGGTGCTACCTGATCAGGCCTGGGGGGAGCTAAGGGAGGACCAACGGGAATCCTGCAAATGTTCTTTGAGTTGGATCTTTGGGATGCGGCCTCCACTTTCTTTGGAAGCAAAGTCAGTGACCTCTGAGTGGAAAGAGGGTGACCCTATTCCCCCCACAACATGAAGCAGATCTATTCTGTGGATTGATCGAATCTAATGTTAACTGAAAACTGTTCTATCTCTATTTGTCCTTCTGCTCTGTTAGCATTGCAATCAAAGACAAACCATCTCGGCATGGCAAAGAGGTGGGAGCTCGGGAAGGACTCAAAGGCCCAAAGTACCATTTTTGACAAAGTACTTTACTTTTGTACTTTACTTTGATTTCCTTACAACTTAAGAAGTAAAGGCACCGACTAGGTGTCCGCCTTTTAGTGGTCTGCCTGTCAACTCTTTCATGGTCTGTCCTGCTCTGGGATCAGTAATCGACCTAAAATTAGCTAGAGTATGATTATCGAGTACAGCCCAAATGTGAGAGTACGAGTACTCATTATATACTTCTGTACTCCTACACGTTCGAGTACGAGTACTGAATCACTCCTGGCTGTACGAGTACGAGTATCAATGATTACTCGTCCATAGAATGTATAGAGAGTATGAGTATCGAGTATATACTCGCAAGTACTCGAGTATACTCGAGTAGTACTTGCCAAGAATCCCGCCATGTTAGTCGCGAGTCATAGGTCACCCCCACCTCCACGTTGGACAACGTACAACGTGCCTGCACCAGTTCTACATCCTGGAACATCACACCAAGGAAATGGCAATCAAACAGATGCACAATGAACAACTCTCTTCAACGAACAAAAAGAAATCCATTGATTCCCTATGGCCCTCACCCTCTTTTTACTTTGGGTGAAGGGAACTACTTTGATACATGTCCAAGTCATGAATCGGCGAAGAAGAAGAAGCAACGAAAAATGAAAAAAGCAATTTTTGAATGGATGGAATCACTTACTGTCCCAAGTCATATAGAAAGATATCCACGAAGCAGAAATGCAGATGGACAGGCAACCAAGATCACGCCGTTTGTTGAAGATGTTTGCGACATCCAAGTGAAATATCTCTGTTACAGAGTACGACGCGACGATGTATGGGGGCAGCTGAACAGCAGGGGTTTTGCATATATGCAGCATGCCCTCGACCACCAAATTCAAGACACACTCTACTACGATGCCATGCACTGCGCGGAAGGCAGGCATTGGAATCGATTTGCCCACACCAAGGGAGCACAGTTCGTTGTGCTCCCCTTGTGCCCCGTCTCTGAACTCGGAGCAGCCTGCGACTCTCAACTGGAATGGATTTCACTGATTATTGGGAAGTGGATTGAGAAATCATTTCCCCATCACAAGTGGGCCTCGCCATACCTATTCAGCTGTAAGCAGATTGATACTCTCATTATCATGTCCTTATTCCATTGGCTGCTGTCGTTGTCTCTCACCTTTTTTGTTCTTGGGCTCACGTTTTGTCCCCACTTTTCTTGCTTTTTATTTCGTGCAATGTGTCCCCACTTATCTTGCTGTTCTCTGCTTCATACACTCGGCTCACGTTTTGTCCCCACTTTTCTTGCTTTTTATTTCGTGCAATGTGTCCCCACTTATCTTGCTGTTCTCTGCTTCATACACTCGGCTCACGTTTTGTCCCCACTTTTCTTGCTTTTTATTTCGTGCAATGTGTCCCCACTTATCTTGCTGTTCTCTGCTTCATACACTCGGCTCACGTTTTGTCCCCACTTTTCTTGCTTTTTACTTCATGCAATGTGTCCCCACTTTTCTTGCTGCTTCCTTCTTCACACTTCACACACTCGACTCACATGTTGTCCCTACTTTTCTTGCTATCCTCTCATGCACTTCGTCCCCAATAAACGTTCTCTTTTTGTCATTCAGGGCATTCAGATCCTCCCAAAGACAAGGAAGCTGGATACCACCTTGACCTGCCTCATGAAGGAGACGTTGAAGATGCATTAGAACTGGCAGGCAACAAATCATTTCCATCCTACCTCTACCCGATCATCATCCAATTTGGTCTATGCAAAGACTCTGGTGGTGGTGGAATGGAGTTTAGCAGCCGCCACCGGGGTAACGGAAAGGTCAAGCGTCGTGCAACTTTTTGTTCACTGGACTACGGCAACATTATCATCTTCAGAGCGGACGTTTATCACAAGTCCGTTTATCCCACTACATGGAACTCTGTTCTACGTATGAGCATTGGCATCGGGTATACACGACAACAAGCATACTGCTAACCACAAACCATCTCTCACAATAACTAAACATTTACCTAAAATCCAAGAATATCGTCTCCTTCTTCGTTGTTTGCACCATCCATATCGTCTACAGCTTGATCGATCTCCTCTTCATCTTCGCTACTGGTACTGTTCGGGTTATCCTCATCTGCCGACTCCATGGTTGGACCGGCATCCTCATCTTCAGTTTCTGCCACTTTATATTTGGGATCAAGTTGATGCAGAGTTTCCTCTAGCATCTTCACAGGCTCTCTATTTAGGCACGTCATCAGCCTTTTTTCCAAAGTTGCTGGTTTTTGTTTTTGTACGAGGTTCCCATCGAACCAAGTTGCCAGGGAAAAATCCCTTTCTTGTTGTGCATTAGAGTATGGCCGAGCCAACGTGACACTTGCCACCATCATGACATGGGGGTAGTGCTGTCGTCCAAAGTCATTCCACCAATTAAGCACATCGAATAACTTCCACAGCTCCTTAATGTTTTTGTGAACCGCATACGACACAAGCTGCCTGGTCCAGGGCAAGTCTTTGTCCTTTTGGCCGATGCTCTGAAACAATGGGCTTGGATGGGCTGATATCACTTCTTTCCAGTTCATTGTTTTTGCATACATGAGATAACTGGTCACTTCAGAGGTCGCCATCTGTTTAGCCATAGCCTCTCTAGATGCAACCATATTAGTACGTGCACCAGCATCTGTAGTGGACAGGTCTGGACCCCCGACATCAAAGAAGGGGTCAATTTCAATGTCTGAAACAAGTTGTGAGTGCCATACCCAATACAATGCCATACTAGTATGGGGCACTAACAAACATGTTACTTACTGTCTTCTTCCTGTTGCGAATCTGTCACTTGGGTGTGTCCATTGGTGGGAGACATGGAACTTCCATTCGCACCCACACTGGTATCTTGTATAGTACCATCATCAGGGAGTTTGATCATTGCTGCAACTGCATCAATGAACTTGTCCTTCTGGCCCTCTCTCTTTTCTTTACTTGCAACCTTTGCCTTTTCGACAAGAATGCTTATCCCGTGTTCTGCCATGAATGGATGGCAGAACATGGCCATCCAATCGTCATCTGCTTGGTGGGTGAAGTACTCGTCGTAGTTCTTCACCAGTCGAGCCACCAGCTGCGCAGTACCATCTCTACAGCTACTGATGGCTCTTCTGGTCTTCGGGAGGTTTTTGTGTAGAGTATCGGCGGCACACCAGGGTGGTGAGTTGTTGTCAATAACAACAATGCCCTCCACAAAGTCATCTTTTGTCTTAGGGATTTTTGATTTGGCAAAACATACAAGGAGAGGAGAAATTGCTACAGCGCCAGGGATGTTTGTCTGCAAGTCAAGAGACAAAATTTGTGTAGACCGAAGGACAGCTTCTGCTTCTGCTAACTGTTGCCATTCCTCGGGTGACAATTGAAGATCAACGAGTTCTTTTGGGCAGCTTTCATCCATCAGGAAATAGTAGAGATCAAAGAAGGCTCTCTCCATACTCTGGTACATGAATATTGTCCCAGATACACGCGTGTCATTTGCCAGTTCCAAATGCAACGCACCTTTCTTGCTTCCCCTCTTGTTCACGACAAACTCATGGAATACCTTGTACCTTGATTTTGATTTTCTATCCATTAGATACGATGCAAACTTCCTCGCCTTCTTTCGAAGATTTTCCAAAATAGGGAACGGATCTACAGCTTCCTTGTTCTTCTTCCTCACAAGCTGACCTGTGGCATGCTTGAGAATGAGTTCACATTTATGCATGCCACAGGTCCCCGAATCCTTGCAACCAACAATCAACCTGCCAGCCTTCAGGGCGGCATTTGTTGTGTCGTTCACTGGGCGATATAGGTCTCTTTTGGAAATGTTGTAAAGACTGAGAATAGCCTCAGTGTCCGCACAGATTTGGTCGGATTTCTTGCCACTGCTGTGGACAAGACCGGCAGATACTTTAAAAAATGCCATCGTCGCTGGATGGATGAACATGAGGGAAATGCCAAGCAGTTCACGGCGTTTGCCATCCCAGAGATCTTGGCAAAGTGAGATAAACTTTTGTGCAGAAGGCGTGTGATGCTGGAACCACAGCTGGACCGAGTGGATGGCTGTTCGAATAACAGTGCGTTGGTCAGTGAAAGATTTGTCTTGTAATGTGGTAAATCTGTGAACACCCATCATCAAGTCTTCAGGGCTGCCACCATGATCATGGACAAGATTGTACGCATTCTGCATCATTGCTTTGAATCGTGGCTTCTCAAGGTTGTATTTAGATACGGCAGAGTCGTTTATAAAGGTCTGCAAACTTTCTTGGTATTTTTTTATTGCCTTGTCTTTGTCTTCTTGTCTTGAGACTTTCACATATGAATCAAGGGTTTTCAATTTTTTCCTTGATGCGGTTTCATCACAACTCTTGCGTAGACTGAGCCTCTTGACATTGGAATGACACTTGTGGATGTGTTTTTGAAAATTAGACACGGCACCCTTGTGTAGCTTGTGCAAGCATTGTTTCAACGGAGTTCCATCATCATAGAAGCAGTGCTTGCATAAAACAAGAGATTGGGATAAATTATATGAGTAATCAAAATCAGGGCCATCTTTTTTGGGTTTCTTCAGGGAATACAGATATAACTTGACTTGTCCAAGGCCAGTTGTAGGGGTCAAATAACGAGAGTCATCGTTAAGGCTTTCAAAAAAGGCATACATAGCTGCAGCATCAAATTGAAGACAATGATCCCATGTTGGACTTGGTCGCTTCTGCTTGCTGAACATATAATATTCAGATTTCCTCTCATGTAGGAGGCATAAATCTTTTTCTGCTTTGATGGCTGCGTTTCGATCTTCAACAGGGGCAGCAACAGAAACAACAGGAGTCAAGTGTCCAGAGACTTGATCTGTAGTATCAGTCCTCTCAATTGTTGAAGGCACTTCCGGTGTTTCGGAAGAGGTGCTTGGTGTTGACATGGCGGCGCCACCTGCATTAGATGTGCTTGGGTTATTAGTCTCGAAAGATGGATCTGTAATGGCAGAAACTGGTGTTGATGATGAAGCCATTCCTTTGGCGAAGAAGCTGTTGAGGCTTCAAATGATAAACAAACAAGGTAGGATGTAGGCTGGCCAATGGTTGGTGAGTGACAATAAAAGAATGAGGTACATGTGGCACAGTGGTCGGTGGTCGGTGGTGTAAAATTCATTAGAAATGTGGGGACAAACAGTCGTTCATTAAAAATGTGGGGACAAACCGTGATGCAATGGAAATACTCGAGTACAATGAAGCAACATTCGAGTACTACTCGGGTATTGGTTGGAGCTCGAGTACGAGTAAAGAGTACTTACTTGCCAAATTATGAATCCATGAGTACGAGTACACGAGTAATACTCGAGAAGAAAGTAAGAGTATCGAGTAATTACTTGTATGTCGAACTTGGAGGAAGTACGAGTATTTTACCACCAATACTCGAGTATTACTCGAGTATTATGCTCGGTACTCGTACTCGATTACAGATCCCAGGTCCTGCTCACCAAAAACTCCTTCCCCGCCAGAAAAAAATGATCACATCCGGCTGGAAAGGCTGGCGTGATTTGGCAGTTGTAAGATGGCTGGCGTTCTGCTCAACAAGACTCAAAATATTCCTGTTCGTTCAGGAGAGTCATAAAATCAATGCCGCAACAAAATGAGACCAAACCAAACCCCCAAACGGCCTCATGCTTCGTTACTGAGCTCTGAGCATGTCATCTTTGTCCGCATGGTAAGTTCCGGACGGCCTAATCCCTGCAGTGTAATGGACCATGGTTTGGGTTACGTTCTCACTTCTTTGCCACACTTTCAAGTGTTTGTGCCGTACAACATCCATTTTTGGTCCATTCAATGGGCGGCAGCTAAAATCAAATGTAGGATTCTTCTAACATGTCATTCGTAGGAGTAGAATTTTCAACCTCAGTAAGATAGGATTAGTGGAACCATTCCTTTCTCACCTGTTGCTCAGTTTGAGTCTTTAGTGTCTTGTGTTGTCGACTTGCGCCTCTTGGTCGTTTTTTTTGCCAGGAGTATCTCATGATGTGTTTCTCAGCAGCATGTGGGACTCTGCATACTCCATGACACAAGCAGGAAGAGATTCATTCTAAAAGAGGTGGTAGTAGGTCAAGCTTATTTGCTTGCAAAGAGACAAGCCTACGGCATAGACAAACAAGGTGTGCGGATGTGGATGAAGGTGTGCTTTTAAACCGAGAACTACACGAGAACAAAGAACACTAGAAAAAGGAGGGAAGGGGGCACAGCCAAACACTATCTATGGTCTTTGCATGTCGAATGTCAGTGATACGCAAATGATGCAGAATGCATGTTCATGGTGCATGTCCATGACAAACACCTAAAAGAGAAAAGACGAAGTGACAAAATTTGTGAGGAGTGTTGGAATGAAAGGGAAAAGGGAAGACCAACGGTCAAAGCGCGCACGGCTTCTCACAAGAATTCGAAAGGATGATCCAGAAGGCCGGCGTGATCATTTTCATTTTGACCAGAAATTTTCTTCATAAACGAAAAAAAAAACGAAAATAAAAATGATTGGTCGCGGAGAGCGGCCGGACGGCTAAGAAGCGGACACCTAGTCGGAGGGTTGTGTCCCGTACGTACTATTAGTAGCTCAAGTACATTCACCCCCTTTTATTGATATAATTTGTGGTCCCAAAGTAAAGTAACCCTGTTTCCTCGTTGTAACTTAAAGTATAAAAGTAAGCGCGTAGCCACTAATCCAACGTACTAAAAGTATAAAAGTCAAGTACCAGTCAGAAATGATATACATTAGTAAGTACAAAGTATAAGTACCATAGTAATTTCCAAATCCATCCCGTACCAAGCTGTAGGAAGTACATTGGGAAGTACTTTTATTGAAATTGGATGCAGTATTGGAGCTAAGTACATGTACTTAAGCACCGCTTGGAGTGTAGTTCGAATGAAATTAAGTAAGTACATGGCTCGATGAGATGGAGGACATAAGTCATAAAGTAAAGTAATCATCAAAGTCTTGAATAAACTTAAGTATCAAAGTAAAGAAAAGGTAAATTTCGAAGGTAGTTTTAAGTATCTAAGTAGTACATAGCAGTCTGCTCAGAATACTTTTAAGTACGAAAGTAATAATCGAACTAAAACTAGATGTACTTAAGAGAAAGGAAGTACAATACGTCTTTATTTTTGGGATACTTAAAAGTAACTAAGTAGTTGAGAATATATCTATTAGTTACTTCACAGTGCTGGACGTGTATGGGGCTCTTCGAAATAATGAGAATACGACGAGTATTGTACTCGCACTGCTGTACAATAATATGCGAGAGTACTCGTACTCTTACCTCTTATTACTCGTACTGCATCGAGGGCAAATGTCTTGCCAGCCTGTGCTTTGTGGGTTGTGGGTTGTGGTAGCTCTTCCGTTCTCACGGATGACAATTCACTTCGACTCCTACATGAGTGGCATTGGTCACCACATGGAGAAGACTGGATTTGCAGTTGCACGTATGGTACTCTTCTACGTACAGTTTACGGATAGTTCATCCTTGTCTTCTTCGTCACGGTTGAAATCATCCCTGGAGATACCACGTCGAGTTACTGTGAGCGAATTTGCTGCTTTGTACTTGTTGTACATCCCTCGGTATCAGTGTCCACTGCTTAGCTGTTTTTTGTCTGTGCCATCATTTAAGGTTCCCAGGTGGACACAGACATCATTTTTTGCTTTTGAGACAAATAGAAATGATCAAATGGCAAATTGGCACGCATACCCAGCTGGAGTTTTCACAGTTTGAAACAGACGCATGCCCAGCAAGCGGCCGTGCGTGGATAACTGCTGGTTGCTCCATAATTCATAATGACAAGCACACAATTCTTTTCTCTTGTTGCCGAAGCACATCGTACGAATGGCATTCCAGGTGAGTGTGATCCGTTGCCAATTGCCATGACAATTACATAGCTCATGCTCACTGATCACTGACACTTGTCACTTTTGTTTGCTCTGCTCATGGGAAGAGAGGCGATCATCTGTTGTGTCTCTGGGTAGCTCATTACGTGCCATTCTACATGTCGAAATGACGGATTTTTGATAACTTTCATTCGATTCATAAACAGACTGCAGACATTGTTTTCTTTATATACTAGGAGTAGAAATAGAACTCAAGTGCTATTCATTCGTAGAGTTCAGTGCATTCTGAATTGGTTGCAGATCTCTTTTCTGTTTTGAGCATGGCAATGACTCTCAGTTTCACCATGAACACAAGCAGCTCTCACACGCTACAGCTACAACTTTTGAATCTATGAACTGATAGACATGGAAAGTAGGGTGTGGCAAGAGCAAGAGGGCTTCCCATCTATTTGAAGCAAAAACAACAAAGTGTTCGGTCATTGAGAAATGAGATGATGCTACGACCTATGACGATAGTGAATCATCTATCCTACAGAAGACATGAAAGCAACCAACCAACAATCAAACAACAAAACAATTATTCCTACATCAACAAATGAGACGGGTAAGATACTCCAGTTGACATCAAGCGGCTTGTTCCTAGTCTACTTGTTCAACAAGAGACAAGCCAAAGGATCATGCATGAACAAGAGGAAAGATTGCAGCAGTGATGAGTGAGAAGAAAGAAAAAGAAACAAGAAGATTAGAAATAAGCCACAGTAGTGAGAAGTGAGAAGCAGTTCAGGTTCAGCCCAGCATGTTGCATCCATTGTTCTCACCTCACGTCATGGTCAAGCATTTGGCTCGGTTTTTGGTGTTTTGTGACAGACGAGGACGGGAGGGTTGCCCAAAAAATTTGAATCGTGGTGACCAGAGGACAACCACCAACCGTCAACTGTCACATGCACGCTGGCCTTGCTCCAACCCTGAGGAATTTTATTGGGTAGACAGACAGACGAAAAACATAAAATGCTGGCTGTGTCCACCTGGGAACCTGTGAAGGTGGCACAGACAAAAAACAGCTAAGCAGTGGACACTGATTCGAATTGCGCGATCGCGAAAAAGTATCAGACTTCCAGCCAATCAACTACCACACTACCTTGCTTTTGAGTTGAAGATAGAGAGAGCCTAATCGACATGCAGCAAGTGAGGCTGTAACCTATCATAAATAGTGTTTCTACTAACTAGAAGCATTTCTTTATTGAAACTGGTTTGTCGTTGTCTCATTCATTAACCCGCGCTCCCTGGCTGGGCAAGCGCCGCCCACCTTGCGCTGGTGGCTGAGGAGGGCTGGCTCAACAGCTGCATGCTTGCTGCTGAGCCAGCCCTGCAGCACCCTTGGTGCCTGAGGCCATGCCCCAAGGCTTCGGCCCTCCCTCAAGCCAAAAAAAAAGTGTAAATCGCCCCGCCCCCGCTATTGGAGGCAATGAAAGGATTATTAAAATATGACCTTTGCTCTGCCGGAAGGAGAGGGAGATTAAGTGTGTTTGTGTATCGCGACGCAAAGGAAAGGATATGGAATTCTAAGGTTGCTTCAATACTAGGCGATATTGTTTCCATTGTGCTGGTCCGTCACCTTCAGAGTACCTTAACTTTCGTAAGATAATACTCTCGTCGGGAACAACAAAGACTAAGCACCCTCCAGCTGCGGCTTGTATGCTCGTCGCAGATGGTCCAGACAGCGGCTTGCTACGACCTGCTTTCATGTGCAGAGACAGGGTCTCCTTCGGCTTCGGAGAGGCAAACAACGAGTCCACAACAGGGAAGTTGGAGTTGCTTGGAAGAAGGTAGCCGCCAGTACGAAGTCCGCCAGTACGAAGTTCGCGTGCGCTGTTGACGCCAGTTTGGAATTGTTCACCAAGATCGTTGGTTAATAGGTTGATTTTTGGCAGTGACGCAGGGATTTTAATCTGTTTCCTGGATCTACCCACTCCAGCTTTAGTAAGCAAGGTTGCTTCTAAATTGACTCCGTGCGCAATGATCTTCTTGTGTGCGTATGCCTCATATCGGATACCTTTGAGAGTTCCATGCCTTTCCATCGTGCTGATGAACAAATTCCACAATTCATTTACGTCCTTGTTCATCAACTTGTCACGAATACGAGCCCTAACATCTTCGCAGACGAGTTCGATCGTGTAATCTTGAAAATTGGTGCGGCCATTTTCTAGGGTGGGTTGAAGATGATATAAAGACCAGAGGTTTTTGAAATCGGCCGCGACTTCCCCAGCATCAATACGGAGGGGATTCTGTGCAATGTCGTTGAGGGCGAATTGTTGATTCTTCTGAACATCTTCGACCGTTTGGTCAACCACATCGTTGGCCATGGGACGCGGTGGACGATATAGGTAGCGAGCTATACCACCGATTTTTCGATAGCGGGTTTGAAGTAGATCTGCCGTCACGGCCGGATAGCAAGATTCCCTCATATCTTCGGCTTCACCCATCGAAAGAGTCCCCATGTATAATGTTGCCTGGCATCTTGTATCCTTTCGAAGCTTCTTACAGTTTTCCTTGTCTGGTGATATTGGGACAATAAAGTTCTTTCCTGTAAAGAAAGAAATGTGAACATTGTTTGTACGTTCTGCACTCTCATGAGGGTCGTAAAGCACGACGTCAAATGAATCTGGTGGAATTTCAATGCTGCCACTAAGCACGGCACTCAAGTTGTGTTTCGCAACAGCAATAGTGCCGCCAACATGTTGAAAAACAAAAGCTCTGTCGCGCGGACCATGAAGATACAACACGTTCTGTCCATTAGCATCGTAGAGGCAGCGATGGAGAACATAATCCAAGAAACAACTCTTTCCGATTCCTGGCGTTCCCAAGAGGAATATACCTTGAGTCCCCTCCATCCATATGGTTTCGCATATTGCAAATAAATCTGGATAACAGGGGCGCACAAACAATCTTTGTGAGAGAGATTGCAGAAAAACGCCACTGTCAGTAACCAAGCAGAGTCCGTCTACTCGAGAGCTCCAGGTCGTCGACATCGTCAAAGGTTGTTGGTTTCCTATACGCTCTTATCTCTCTCTCTGTTGCTCTCTCCAGGAGGGTGGCCTGAAACCCGCCATGAAACTGTTACCCGGGTAACACAGAAAAACACGCGGCGGCCGTAGAATGCGCGGCCAATTGACGTTCGTAGTTAACTCCTACCGTAGTGAGTTAGTAGGGCGCGGCACGTACGATACTCGCTAGCTATTGCTTTCAAACTTAGGTACTCAGATTTTTTGTGTAGTTTCTAAAGAAATTTAGGTGAAACTTAGGTTTTGAAGTTAAGGCAGTTTAGGTAGCTATGAAAAATGGCTCCTTCCCTCATTTTTTTGTAAGACGTAATAAAGACCAACAACACAACAGGTCCTCCTCGTTATCAAAGGTAAACCATTGATTGACTTACACAGATCCAAAGAGATCACAATCAAGGTATTGCTCATGGGTTGCTTGGCGGATGGTTGACCGCACGTTCAGCAGATACCGTAGGTTGAGCCCAACCCTGAGGCAAACCTCAGCCTTGTCCTGGCCCAGCGACGCACGAAGTTTATTCCAAATATTATTTTTGAGAGGTTTAGCAACTCTCTCTACGCAAATTGACCCTGTTGCCCTGACAGATAGGAGTGGTTCAATCAGCAATGGAAACACTTTTGTAGATGGTGCTATGCTGAAGAATTCCATCCGTCCTTGATACCATCCCGTGTCTTCAAGCCATTTGGTAACCATGGAAATGGTAAGCTTACGCTCTTCTGCATTCTGGTCCATAGATGGCCGCACCTTTTCTTTTTGGAACAGGTCAATCCAGTCTCCTGAATGACCTAGGTACGACCGAAGCTCCCTGTCGACAACGGTCTTGTCGCTCTGTGGTGGTTCCAATTCTTGCTCAATTTCACGGATTGCTCGTTGAACTTCAGCAATATCTTCATCTCCATAGTCATAGTTAGGGTTGTAGTGAGATGGACCTGGAGCTGGAGGTGGAGTTGCTGAGTTTGTTGGAGTTGCTGAGTCATCCTCGTGGACAAAGAAGTCGATTGCTTCTCGGACAGAACAAGCAAGGGAGGGAAGCGACGGACGGAATGGGATCATTGGGCGGAATGGGTCAACAATATAGGCCCACACATGGTACTTGTCAAGTAGCCCAACTTTCCTTCCATTGGGTTGGACACCAGTGAAGTTGAAGCGGACATCAATACTGTCAAAAACAGATTCCGATGCCCCAGGCACTGCAAACAGAGAATCAAAAGATCGTGTTCCACTACTGTTCTTCATGACTTGGTGAATCTCATTCCTCATTGCCACAACCAGTGGGTAGTATGCTGACAGTGGGAATTTTTCACTTGATACCAGCTTTGTTCCATGTTCAATGACTTGGAAAAGTTGAATCAGGACATGAAGCTTGGCCCAGAAATCGCGATTGACCAATCGGAGAGCAGCATCAAGCTTCTCCTGACGCTTCTTGTTCTGCGTATTATAGTACTGCATGAACATAGGTGGATTGTTACAGCACCACTCGTAGAACTCCTTCTGTTTGGTTATGGACATGAGTGTCATGCCAACTTTGTTGAATCTGGTGTCGGAGTAATTGGTCACATGACCACATGACCGAGGGAGCTCTCCAGTTCGCACAAGCTCGTGCCGGATGCCATCGATGTTGTCTGTTGTGGAAAACTCCATGAGTAACTGAGCATCGGTCAGAACTGACTCAATGCATGGAACTTTTGCCAGATCTTTGGCCACAAGATCAATGCAGTGTGCACAGTCTCGGTTGTGGAGAATACTAGGTTCTGATTTGTTGCGTTCTCTGTACTTCTCACATGCTCCTTTAACAATATTGTTGGCTGCGTTGTCACAAGCAACACAAACCACTGATGTATCAAAGTCGCGACGTGCTGCCTCCATAAAATCCACCATGTCCTCCACCTCTGCACCAGTAACATGTGCTTCGTTACGAAGTCTTGTGGCTCTACAGAACATAGTGACTGGGCCCTTGGAGACTGTGTACAGGATGGTACTTGTACCATTTGCTGTCACACCATCAGCAGCAATGGTAAGTCCACCCTGAATCTTGTCCAACATTTGCTTCAGCTCCGTACGACAGTTTCTATCAATGGGGACAACAAATCGCTTGTATACAGTATTTTGATGGTTGGGAAGGTATCGTAGAATAGCCTTTCCCCAACGCGACACCATCTCGTCCTGGAAGAAGGGGTCACTGACCCTGTTGAGTGGTTCAAACCGTGCAAGCATCGTTTCGACGGACTTGGTGATTGCCTTGTTGGCAGTCACCTCGTTGACAATGTGCCCAAACTGTAGCATCGAGGATTGGGACGAAGACTGCTTCTTGGTGGTGATGGTGGATGGAGCCTTACGGGAACTACTACCATTGCTGACAAGATTGTCACCACTGCTGCTGCTGTTGCTGACAGAAGCCGACGACTCTTGACTCAATGGACCACCAACAATCAGCCCGAGTTGTTTCTTGGCCCGCTTTGAAGCTTGTGTCGAGTCTTCACAACTGTTCTTGATAGTTGCAGGAACTTTCCGACACTTGTGGATAATGTGGTTGGAGGCTACACTCGCGTTGAATGTTTTCCAGGATCGGAACTCTTTGCAGTGGACGCAAACAATGGCCAGATATCCCTGTCGGTTGGGATCTGGTCCAATGTTGAACTGCTCTCGGATGAATTCGTTAGCCTTCTTCTTCGGAGGATTGGCCTTTCGCTTTGTTCTCACCAGCACTTGCCCTTCTGCCACTTCTTCGACATCCTCCGCAACCACCTCGTCGACATCGTTCTGGTTCGTCTGGGCCTCCAACATCTGCTGCTGGTCCTCTGTCAATGGAGATATGTTGGCAAATGCCAGGGAGGTACCAACGTCTTGCTCAACCGCTGTAAGGTTGTCCATTGTTATCAATGCTTCACCACAGCAGCAATCACGACTTTTGTTTGGTTGTTGGATGAAGATGGAGGCGGGAGGCGGGTACATGGTACATGGTTCCTGTCGATTCGAGATGGCAGATCATGTTTGGTCGGCAGTCGGCAGAATGGACATCTACACGAAAGATCACTCGGAAGATATGGACGTTGACACCAACGTTCACAGACAGGATTCAATACATAGGCTAAATATTTAAAGGGCCACCCGAAACTTTGGTAAGGCCAAAGCAGCGTCATGAAACTTCGGAGAAACTTAGGTGCCGAAGTTTAGGCGGAGAAACTTCGACGATGAAATTTGAAACCTATATCGCTAGCATGAAACACTAATGAAACTTTCGGAAGCGTACCGGCTGACAGGCAGACGGAACACTGGGAGCGCACGAAGTACGAACTGTTTCATTTTCATTTTCTGTTTCTGTTTTGTTGTTGTCACTTTGCGCTTTGCCAAAACCTGAAAGATGCACCCACCAGTTGGCCAAGTCAAGCGATGAGCTAGTTGGAAGCCTCGTTCAATGCGGTCTTCTTCTGCCGATGACGGTGGGAAGTCAACTGCCGATAATGTTTAGTAGAACTCTCACCGAAAATCATCGGTTAGGTTCGGCATCTCATCGGTTAGTCGAGTCCCGTGGCTTCAAACATCACCTACATCACCTACATCCACACTACATACCTAGCTTCGCGCTAGCTCAACCTATATTTCGGTCGCATATACCAAAAAGTGAGAACAGATTGACGAACGTGCTATCAAGAATCAACTTTGGTCTTGATATCCCATCAACGGATGATCATCCGTTGAACATCCGAGCCTGACCTATGCCCTAAGCGTGCGCGCCCAAATTCGTCAAGATGCGGGCAAGAATTATCCGAGCGTGACAATCGTGTATCCGACCCAACGGTCTAAGTACACAAGGCACGAATCACGATCACGCGAGACCATATCATCGTTCCCACTATTTCAAGATTGCAAACAAGGACGCGCCAACAAAACTACATATACCAACTTTAGCCAAGAATCGTTGAGGCTGTATATGATATACAAGCACATATACATGTTATATACCTCACATACATCAACTCCAACCATTCCAGACCTATCACCGCCAAGAACCTATTTCACACGATCGACAACAAGAATGGAAATCTCACACACCAAACCTAGTAGTAAGCTCACAATCATTAACATTACCATATCATCACGTCTTCAGTGTCCTGACTATCCCTATGATAGAACCCTTGGGTTTCCTTTGTTCTCTGACCCGTGGAGAACCTTGGTATCAGTTGGTAATCGATTGTGGCTCTTCTAGAGCGTGTACTGACGGAATTCTACTAGATTAACAGTCTCACCTGTCTCATTTCCCCGAAGTTTTCATGTCCAGTGACTCCAATACTCCTATCCGTCGGATCTACAACGCTTTCCAGCAGAGTGGTGACCCAACACAGCAGATTGCCGTCCACCCTGGCGAATTCCTCATCGAGACGCCCTCTAACTCCCCGGAGAAGGCTAGCGCGCCTAATCCGTTCCAGACTCCCGATCAAGTCGTCCCTCCGCCGTCCGACCCGAATCGCCCGCCGAACACCCTTGCACCCCGACCGAGTACACCTCCTCGCCCGAACCCAACTCGCACCCGACGTACGAGCCGTCTCATCAACGCGCACCTCCGTTACTTCCGCGAGCCATCCGAGTATCAGAGCGACCCGGACCACATCCGTTCGACGCTCGAACACGAGGTCTCGTTCGAGTCCGTCCAACCCTTCGTCGACCTAGAGGATATCCAACGACTCCTAGACTTGCTATGCCAATCTCCAAGCTACCGATACATAGCGACGACCCTATCGACCACCCCATCAGGCTGCCTTCGGGTACGCTTCCTTACTTTCCAGCGTCCGGTCAATTACTTCCATACCATTTGGGTCGTGAACAAGACTAACCAACCTCTTCCTACCTTGACTACACGTCTCGACGACTACGTTGGTTTCATCCACGTTATCAAGTTGCACCAGGACTTCCGTGCCACTATCTTCCCTCTACTCATCCAACCAGTGAACCACCTAGTTGAGGACCACAACGGCAACGAAGAAGCTGCCTCTGTTACTGAGTCTCCGATTCAACTTGATTACCACAACGAGCCCAGAAGTGACCACGTTTAAGTAATTTTAAGTAGTTTTCACACCAAACCAGAGACAAAACCGAGTTCCGCACATCCGGGTTACCTTTCGGACATCACATCACACGTGGACATACGTGGCACATCCGGGTTCACAAGGCACACCACACATCCGGGTTACAAGCTTTAACTAAAGTTTTCGACTAAGACATCACAGGACACATATCAACATATCTTATCACCAAGTCAAGCAATCATGGAACCAACTACACCAACCACACCAGAGTTCAACACCAATCAAAGTATATCTGATCAAGAAGTCTTTGATCATATTACTCAGGTGTTGTTCAACTTTTCCAAGGAAAGGGTCGATGTATTCGTGAAATGGATGCACCATCATGCTTTTGATGATATCCTTAGTATCATTGAACATATGGCAATTGACCCTGAGAAGAACATGGATAGTATGACAAAATACAAGTCAGGAAAACAAATGCATGACCTACATGTCAATATAAGCCAGCAGATCAAGTTGCTTGCCCATTGGTTCCGACAAACGAGTATTGACATTCAGGGTATACCTTCCAAGGCAACCTGGATGAATCTGACCAAGGCAGAATTTGATCTATGGAGGATAAACACTGACTTTCGCTCCGGAAGCCCTATCGATGACCCAGTATCACCTATGAAATCTCCATCCCATTCGACGTCACCCAAATCGTTTAGTACTACTTCTGCTGCATCACAGTCCCAACTGGACCTAACCGCATTCAAGAAGGGAACCAAACGTGACGCTATGGCATATGAAACATTCAAGGATGAACGATACTACGACACGTTCTGGAGGACTTTCAAGACCACAGCAAAAGCCCAAGGTTTATCTAATGTTCTTGACTTCCGATACAAGCCACCGACGAATGATACGTATGCAACAGAACTTTTCCAAGAGCAACAAATCTTCCTATACTCCGTCCTTGTGCGCATCATCCAGACTGATCAAGGAAGAGCTTATGTTCGCGAACATGAACATGATGAAGACGCACGAGCAGTGTTACAGAAGCTTCACACATTGCATACGAAGTCAGACTTAGCGAAACGAGAGGTCTTACGATTAACCAATTACATCTCCAACCTTTGCCTCGATGATACATGGCGTGGATCATCACGTCAATTTTTGCTTCATTTCCAAGACAAACTACGTTTACTCGATAACCTTGTTGATCTCTCTGATCGCATACCTGATCACACCAGGATGACGTTTCTTATGCAAGCTGTCGAGAAGGTACCTGACCTTCGCAGAGTTAAAATCTTGGACAACGTCGTCAACACGAAGTCTGGAGCAAAGTCTTTATGTTATCAGTCGTACTTCTCCATTTTGATGGACGCAGCATATGACCATGATCAAGTCACGCAATCTTCTGCAACTGGTCGTCGTCGTAGTGTCAAGCAACACGAGCAACACGAAACACAACATGATATTGAGGGATCCCTTCAGGAAGACGATGCATATCAGATAAACAATACCAATGTCCAAGATGATAACACAGCATCTCCAAAAGCCAGTCTTCCTCGTGACCTATGGTTTAAACTTCCTGAGGATGCTCGCAAGATGATTGTTGAGTATAACAAGAACGTGCAAGCTTCTACTCCGAGTCCAAGAAAAGTACAGCAACACTCCCTTGACATTGATCCTGAACCTGATCCTGACCCTGGTCAAGATGTTTTCGATGACCTGGACAACCCCACATATCCGCAGGATGATTCCGATCCAGCCACCCATCTCATCCATCAAGCAATGACGTCAACCGACCTCAATCACCCAGCTTCTGATTTGTCTAATGTTCTATCCAATGCCGCATCTAAGACGAGTAAGAAAGTTAGTTTCAAACAGAATGAGCACAAGCAGAAGGTCCACATGACTCAATATATGTTCTCTCGAAAGTCGACTTATACTGGGAATCAACTCATTGATCGTGGTGCCAATGGTGGTTTAGCCGGAGCTGATATGCGTATCCTTTCCAAAACAGGTCGTAACATCACGATTGCGGGAATCGACAACCATGAACTTACTGGTCTCCCCATTGTCACTTGTGCTGCCAAGTTTGAAACTAATGATGGACCAATCGTTGGTATCTTCAACGAATATGCATACTATGGAAAAGGACAGTCTATACATGCGCCTTGTCAATTGGAACATTATGGGCTATCTGTGGATGAACGTTCTGTCAAGGTGGATGGAAAGCAACGTATCACTACCCTTGATGGACGTGCTTTACCTCTGTGTATCAAGGATGGACTTGCCTTTATCCACTCATTAGGTATCCCTTCTGATGATGACATGAACCGATTGCCGCAAATCATCTTTACTTCGCCATCTACTTGGGACCCCTCTGTTCTTGACCATACTCATTCAGATCCACAGCATGATGCTTCTACTACATGGCATCAGGTTGCGACCGACGGCAGTATGGCACGTTATCCATATGACACGAATGGGGAGTACACTGATCGTGTTGTCTGCAATCTCAATCTTCTCCTTGACCTTCCTTATGACCACGGACCCGACAACACCACATATTTCTCTATCTATGCTGATGCTAATGGTGAAGATCCAACCCTTCAACATGCATCTGTCCATCGTCGTTATGTGGAAGAACATGATTGGAAACAATTTCGTCCCTTCTTTGGTTGGCAATCCGAGGAAGTTATTGCCGATACTTTCAAGCATACTACACGACATGCTAATGTGATTTTTGACTATGACACTCTCAAGAAACATTTCAAGGCACGCAACCCTATCCTGAATCTACCACGTCGTCATGAACCCGTTGCTACCGATTCGATCTTTTCTGATACACCTGCTGTTGATCATGGTGGAAAGGTGGCTCAAATTTTTGTTGGCCGCGATACTCTTGTCACTGATATTTACGGTATCAAGTCTACCAAGCAATTTGTGAACACTCTTCAAGACAATATACGCATGCGAGGTGTTATGGAGACACTCATTAGTGATGGGGGTTCATCTCTCATTTCCCATAAGGTTAAGGATATCCTTCGCACCTTGCTCATCGGGGAGTATCGCTCTGAACCATACCACCAGCATCAGAACAAAGCCGAGAATCGTTATCAGACCGTTAAACGAATGACGAACGCTATCATGAATGCAACTGGATGCCCGGCCAATGTTTGGTTACTTTGCCTTGAATATGTCTGTGACTTATTGAATCATTCTTCTTCACATGCACACTCTGGACGTACTCCTATTGAGGCTCTCACCGGTCACCCTCCCGACATTTCGCACCTCCTGTTCTTTCCCTTCTGGGATGAAGTCTACTATCGTGTTGACCCCTCCGAACCGTCGTCTGGTCCCTACCCTTCTTCGACCGATGAGAAACTTGGCCATTGGGTTGGTTTTGCTCACAACGTTGGTGATGCTTTTACATGGAAGATTTTGTCTGCTGACAACCATATCCTCTACCGTTCCGCTGTTCGCCGTGTCGCTTCCACTACACCCAACCTTCGTGTGGATCGACCTTCAGGGGAGACGTCTCCGAAAGATGACACTGATAAGCAGGCTGACACTGTCTTCATTCGCAGTAAAAGTGAAGATCCATCCAAACCAATGCCTACAATCGATTACGAAGACATGATAGGACGCACTTTCCTATGCGACACTGAAGAAAATGGGGAGCGTCATCGAGCACGCGTTGTCAAACGAGTTGTAGATCTTAATGAAGAATCACTCAAGCAAGAAGAACGCATCAAGTACATCTACCGCAAGACAAATTCTGACGTTGATGAAATGATCTCTTATAACCAGTTAATGGAGTATATTGAGAGGGACAATCAAGCGCAGACCTCGGGAGATAATTTGTTCCGTTTCAGGGATGTTATTGCACATCAAGGCCCACTGTCTTCAACCGACCCGGATTATAAGGGGAGTAAGTATAACTTGCTTGTGGATTGGGAAACTGGGGAGACAACCTATGAACCACTCTCCCTTATTGCCAACGACGACCCAATCACCGTTGCCATATATGGAAAGAAGCATGGGCTCCTCAACGAACCAGGATGGAAACACCTGAAACGCTACGTCAAGACGAGTAAACGCCTGATACGTGCTGCAAAACAATCAAGGATCAAACAAGTACGTCGATCAGTCAAGTATAAGTTTGGATTCCAAGTCCCTCGAGATTACGCCGAGGCTGTCAATCTTGACAAACAAAATGGTAACACAAGGTGGCAAGACGCAACTGAATTGGAACTGTCTCAGATACAATCATATGAGACATTCAAAGACCATGGGAAGGCCATCTTCACAAATGGCAAAGTATCAAATGCACCTGAGGGATATCAAAAGATTCGAGTGCATCTCGTTTTTGATGTGAAACATGATGGTAGGCACAAGGCACGACTTGTTGCAGATGGACACTTGACGAAGGAACCTGTGGAAACGATCTACTCTGGAGTTGTTTCTATTCGCAACCTACGAATTGCTTTATTCCTTGGATCTCTGAACGATCTAGAAGTATGGGGAGCAGACATTGGGAATGCGTATCTTGAAGCATTGACTGGGGAGAAGTTATATATTGTGGCAGGACCCGAGTTCAGGGAGCTAGAAGGTCACATCCTCATCATCTACAAGGCCCTCTATGGTCTCAAATCTTCAGGCGCACGATGGCATGATGTCCTTTTTGACGTCCTCACCGATATGGGTTTCTCACCAAGCAAGGCAGATCCTGACATTTGGATGAGAAAAGCACCTGGGGAGGATTGCTACGAATACATCGCTGTATATGTGGATGACTTAGCCATCATAGCTACTGACCCTGGAAACATTTGCAAAGTCTTCAAGGAAAAGTACAACTTCAAGCTTAAGGGAGATGGACCTATTGACTATCACCTGGGATGCCGGTACACCAAGGACCCTGACGGAACCCTAGTCTCTGATCCACGCCGATACATTAGCAAAATGATGGACACCTTCGAACGTATCTTCAAAGAGAAACCCAAGAAGGCTAAAACCCCTCTCATTGCTGGTGATCACCTGGAATTGGACGACACCGAACTCCTTGATGAAGAAGGTACACAGCACTTCCAGACCTTGATTGGACAGCTTCAGTGGGTGATTACAATTGGTTGCTTTGATGTTTTTACTGCTACGATGACCCTTTCCAGGTTCCACGCAGCTCCAAGACAGGGACATCTCAACAGAGCTAAACGCATCTATGGATACCTTTTCAATCTTTCTGATGGTGCAATCAGATTCCGAATCGGAGAGCTCGATTTCTCAAGCATTCCAAGTCAAGACTTTGATTGGAGTCGTACGGTCTATTCAGATGCCAAGGAATACATCCCTCATGATTGCCCAGAACCACTTGGACGATATGTGACGACAACGCACTATGTTGATGCTAACCTTATGCACGACATGATCACAGGAAAGTCTGTAACAGCCATCCTGCATCTCTTGAATGGGACACCAATTGATTGGTACAGCAAACGACAGAGCACTGTGGAAACGGCAACATATGGATCAGAATTTGTGGCAGCAAGGACAGCAGTCGACCAAATCACTGAATTACGGCATTCACTTTGTTACCTTGGAGTACCAATCAGGGATCGCAGTTATCTGTTTGGAGACAATCGATCTGTGGTTGTTAACGCAACAATGCCTCATTCTATCTTGTCCAAGAGACATCATCTCCTTTCATATCACCGGGTACGAGAAGCGATAGCAGCGCAATACGTTGCATTCTATTGGAAGGATGGGTAGACCAACCCTGCCGACATCCTCAGCAAGCATTGGGAATTTGCAACTATTTGGCCTCTACTCAAGCCCCTATTGTTTTGGAGAGGAGAAGTTCAAGATCTCTACAAATCCAGCGATGACAAGGCTGAACCAACGAGCTGTGGGGAGTAGTAGAACTCTCACCGAAAATCATCGGTTAGGTTCGGCATCTCATCGGTTAGTCGAGTCCCGTGGCTTCAAACATCACCTACATCACCTACATCCACACTACATACCTAGCTTCGCGCTAGCTCAACCTATATTTCGGTCGCATATACCAAAAAGTGAGAACAGATTGACGAACGTGCTATCAAGAATCAACTTTGGTCTTGATATCCCATCAACGGATGATCATCCGTTGAACATCCGAGCCTGACCTATGCCCTAAGCGTGCGCGCCCAAATTCGTCAAGATGCGGGCAAGAATTATCCGAGCGTGGCAATCGTGTATCCGACCCAACGGTCTAAGTACACAAGGCACGAATCACGATCACGCGAGACCATATCATCGTTCCCACTATTTCAAGATTGCAAACAAGGACGCGCCAACAAAACTACATATACCAACTTTAGCCAAGAATCGTTGAGGCTGTATATGATATACAAGCACATATACATGTTATATACCTCACATACATCAACTCCAACCATTCCAGACCTATCACCGCCAAGAACCTATTTCACACGATCGACAACAAGAATGGAAATCTCACACACCAAACCTAGTAGTAAGCTCACAATCATTAACATTACCATATCATCACATCTTCAGTGTCCTGACTATCCCTACGATAGAACCCTTGGGTTTCCTTTGTTCTCTGACCCGTGGAGAACCTTGGTATCAGTTGGTAATCGATTGTGGCTCTTCTAGAGCGTGTACTGACGGAATTCTACTAATGTTCAGCAAAACGAGGAAAAGAAAGAAAAGATATCATTACTGTTGGAAATACACTAAAGCCACAGTCACGAGACTAATGACAATAGGCAAAGATATTGTTCTACAAATAGTCTTACTTTTAAAGAAAAGAATGAGGAGAAGACCTTCTTTCAATTCTTCGAAAGATCGATTCTTCTTCCTCATTGTTCAACGGCCGTTCAGTCATGAATCCAGGTAGTCGAATATTGCTGTATCTCCAACACACTCCTGGGATGATGGATCTAGTAGTCAGGATCATCATTCTTCAATCCTAATAGTAGCCGACGGAGTTTGTGAAATTTGGCACCCTGAAGTGGTTTGGTTAACACGTCAGCGATCATATTGTCGGTTGGACAATACCGTCTTGGACGTTTTCTGTTGGACTCGGTCTTGACGACCAAGGTACCAAGCATGAGCACAAGATTTCTCAGCCAGAATCGCAGCCAGCTCTTCTGAATCTGCCGCAACTTCCGACCGTGCCGAGTCATATTCGAGAATCTTCTGAGAACGATGGGTTTGCCGTATTCCCCATCATGGCCGAGGACAAACTAGTGATAAAAAGTGGACATGACGCCATTTACCTCAAACGAACAACCATCGATTGCTCTGAGCTATTCGATGTCAAGGGCACCCTCCACCAGTTGAAGCGCGACGATAAACGAATTTAAGGTCTGGGGCCTCTCAAAGAAATGAAAAAGCATGACGATGAATATTCTAGATAAATCTTTTGGTCCCCCGCTGCCCTTCCTGAAAAGCAGCAATCACAAGCCTAGTCCCAACAGTCCTTCATGAAAAGAAGCAATCCAGAGCAAGCCGCGTATCAATTACGATCACTCGAGCGATCGTCGCAAGCATGGATCCAAAGATGAAGAGAGAATGATTCTTTTGGAGTTCTGTTTCATTCATCCAATTATTTTCTAAACCAATTAAATCCATTCGGAACCTTTTTGTTTGTTGGTTCTGTCCATTCGCTACCTTCTCTGTTAGAATGATTCCATGTTTGTGGTTTTGTGGGAGACAGGGGGAAATTTGGGTGTCCTGTGCCATGCTTGTAGTCTTGCTGGAACAAAACCGAGAACGCATTCCGCCATTCCTACGACTATTCGGATGGCTACAACTAGTCTACTCTACCCGGTAGTCTGCCGCCGTGTCCTTCGCCTCGAACGGTATGCCCGGAGAAAGGCCCGCCCCATGGGACGCCCGGTTTCCCGTTCTGGCGTCGTCCTCCCGGCGGGGAGTGCCGTGCCAGCCCTGGTCCCGCCGCAAGCCACTCCGCCCGAGCTGGGATCGCTCGTTGCCGCAGTGGTGCGGGACCGGAGGACCTTGGCCCCACGAAGGGATCCACCGCTCCGCCGGGACGATTCCACGAAGAAATGCACGATCGCACGAAGGCTGCTCCTTCGTTTTGTTTCATTCCGCCAGGTCGAGGAGCATCCGGATCGAGTCCTCCTTGTTGTTGTAGCCGGCCGCGTGCGCGAGGAGGTCCCCCTTGTGGTAGAACTTGTCGCTGGTGTACCAGTCCTGCTCCGTGATGGCCTCCCCCGAGACCTGGAAGGCCGCCAGCTCCCTCGGCGTGAAAAACAACGCGAAGGAGTTGAAGGTGCAGCCCGAGGGCGTCAGGAGGTGGTCCCCGAAGTCCTCCTTGCGTTTTTTCAGCAGGACCTGGAAGGCGTCGTTGTCCCCCGACTTGGCGAGGCCCGGGGGCTTGACGTACTCCTTCTTGTTCCACCACTCGTCCAGGAAGGCCAGCGAGTACTCCGAGTTTCGGATCCACCAGCCGCCGGCGTTGAAGCCCCCCGAGGAGTGCTCCGACAGCAGGAGGTCGCCGTTGGTGTTGCTCGCCGGCAGAAAGTCCTCGGCGCACTTGGCCGAGTTTATGACGACCGTGTCGGCGTCGACCCACCAGACCCACTCGCAGCCCTCCTCCAGGAGCAATCGGCGGGTGGCCTTGATCTTGGACCAGGAGGGGGGCCGGGACCGATCGAGCTGTGCGGACTCGTCGAAGAGGCGGTAGCCGTGCTTGTTGGCGTACGAGGCCTTGTTGTCCCAGGTCAGCTCCAGGAGGCCGTCGAAGTTCCGCCACCGGACCCATTTCTGGAGCCGGGATTTCTCCTGCTCGTCCGTCAGGGTCGTCAGGCAGATGCTGCTGCTGCTGCTGCTGCTGCTGCTGCTGCTGCTGGGTGGAAATTTCGGGTCGGGGATGGTCGTGGATGCCTGCTGTTGCTGCTGCTGCTGTGCCAGGGTGGGGTACCCCGGGGACGGACAGTCCCGCTCGGTCGTGTGGATGGGGGAATGAACGTAGGACTTGTGTCCCTCGATGCGGGCGAACAGCCGGTGTCCCGCCACCACCACCAGAAACACCAACAGCAATCCCAGGGACCACGGCTTCCCCCGCCACCGCATCCAGAAGAGCGACCACGCCACCGGCACCACCCGCGGGTGCTTCTTGTGGTTGTGATAGTCGTCGCGCTCGTCGTCGTGGTCGTGGTCGTTCGTGAGGTGGCTGTCGTGGCTCCCGGAGGATTCGAGGGGAGACATCATCCTCCCGATCGGTGCTGAGTTTGAGGTGTTTGATGTGTTTGTGTTTGGTTGTGTTTGTGATTTTGTGGGGTGTTGCGGGCACCGACCAACCGGAAGGGGTGTTGCGAAGCAAGGTGGTGGAGGTTGCTATTTATGGACGGTAGTCGCTCGCTGTGTGGATTTTGTGTGCTTTCGTGTGTTGGCTTTTCCCCCCACCCCGGTGGCGCATTGCCAAAGCCTTCGGCGCGCAACCCGGAGGCAAAAAGCCCGGCCGGCCGACCCGATCGAGCCGGCAACATGTTGTTGGTGCTCTAGCTTGCCATCGGAACATACGTTTCCCCGACTTCGAGCTGGGGGGGGGGGGGGAAGAAGGACTCTCTGCAACACCCCCTCCCCCTTTCTCCGGATTTGATACGATTGGTTTGAGTCGTTAACCAAGTTCCGAGCGAAGGACCTTGGATCTCCAAACCAGGTCTTCTTTTTTCTTGCTAACCCTAACTCTAGAATCCTTCTGCGAATCCCTCTTACAAATTACAAATCCAAACCTTTCCAATCTTAGTGCTCATTTACCAATCGAACCGAATTGCGATCATGATCGTCGAAGCCAGCAAAAATCACCACCAAATGGAATGCCCCGCCGTTGCGGTCCAAGGGGAAAAGAGGAAATGTCCTTTCGCCACTGACCTTTCCAACAGTGGGACAGAAACGAAACCGGTGAGCTCTGCTTCCTTTGTCGTGCCTCCTCATCCGCCGGGCTGGAGGTCCTACCCCATTCTCGGACACGCCCCCCAGCTGTTCAAAATGGGAGAAAAGGGAGAAATGGCACCCGCCATGCTCAAGGCCTTTAAGATGTCTCCTGGAGACATGTCCTCCCTCGATATTCCAGGTATGAGCGAGGGAAACGGGGGTGTGTACTTTACCAGCAATGCCGATTACGCGCACATCGTTTCCACAGACCTCGAACACTGGGGTAACAATCATTTAAATGATTATCCGCCAGCGTGATGTGCATGCGCGTTGATACTTAAATGAACGAAGGACGGCGTGATGAACAGATGCGATGGCCGAGCAGATGCGCCAACATCAAATCACGTGACGTGTTCTACATTCCAGCTCATAGTCGATTGACACACGATATGTCCATCAGCATCCTTTCGATTGACGTGGCCCGACACGAAGAATTCTTCACAAGGAACCTGGAAACCGCGATCCCCCTTTTGGGTTTTCGGCTATCTTTTGGGTGTTTGTGTTCTCTCGACGACGGATGGTCCGTTGTCGATGGTCCCATTGTATCCATTTCTTTTTTTGACATCTGCCGAGTGGAAGCGACCGGTCGATCCAATTGGCGTCACAAGTCACAATCCATCAACTGAAACGAAGTTTGAATGTCATACAGTTGGCAAACTGTTTGCCATATCTATCCATAAACACAATCCCGTTGCCTTTGATCTTTTCTGGACGAGACCATGACCCAAACCAACAGTATCCGTCCATTATACTCCCTGGTTTTCCTTGTCTTCACATGGTTGACCCTGTCCTCCAATGGCTATTCCCCCGCTTCGTCAACCCGCGTTCGCATGGGCGAACGACGATCCATGTTTCAAGAACCAGCACAACTGTGGTCTCTTCAGGAACGCCCTTGTACTCGAATGAATCCGATATGGAACCACCCTCATCAACAACGAGTGCCGACAAGTTTGCCGAATTCGGAAAGAGCCATGTCGACGGCAACCGTGGAGAATTTCAACTCGTCCACCGAATCGGCCGCCACCTCCGTCAAGAGTCGGATCCTGAAATATATGGGTCTAGGCACCAATGAAGATGGTTTGACCCTTCGTCAGCGGCTCACAAAAATGGGAGTTTACGCCGCCATGTCTTACAACGTTGTAAGTCAAGTAAATTCTGGATCGTCCACCAGTATAGCTTGGTTTTTCTATTCCCTTCGAGTAAGTAAAATGAGGAAGGACGAATACGCAATGTTGAGGTTATTGAGACTTTATCTCATCACTTTTTACACTGTCTGAATCCATAGACGGGGCTTTCTCCACTGTCACCTGGCCTATGGAAAGGATTCCTCGCATTTTATGCTGGCTTTTGGGTTGCAAACAATTTCCTCCGACCCATTCGAGTGGCACTAGCATTAGCCTTGGCCCCAAAGATGGAGCGCCTTTCAAGGTTTGTTCAGCAACGAACCCAGCTGAGCAAAACCAAGGCCATAACCTTGACATTTGTTGCAACATACCTAACGTCGGTGGCATACAGCTTGACTTGCTTGACAATGGCATCTGTTTGTTCCGGTGTTCCAATTTTTCCATCTCGCTAAATAGACTCCTCACCTTGATAAGTTCGATTCATTTTTTCTTACCACGTAGTCCAGACTTGAATGGCCTTTGCTTTTTCGACGGGGATAGATGATAGATATGTTTCTCTGCCCGTTTGGATTCATGTTACTTATTTGTTCGACTCATTTGACAGTGAATGGACAATGGCCAGACGATTCTTGGCTCTCGCCACAGGATTCCACCTTCCAAGTCGATGTTCATTTCCAACAGCAAGCACAGCAAACCTCGCGTCTGGTCCCACGGCAATATCATTAATGTATCCATGTATCGGCACCTGGCCACATTCTGTAATGTCTCTCTTGTCAGCTTTGGTAGCACCCATTTGAATCTTCCAAAGTCTCATGAATCCATCACAGGAACCGGACACCGCCAAATCGCTCCTTCGAAGAGCACCGACAGAGACAATCGATCGATTGGTGCCCTCAACGTTTGCACCATGAGCCTGGTTCGACGACACGACTGGCTTCTTTTTATCGGTCGACCATAAGCAGAGTTGACCGTCCTCGTGTCCGGTCAAGAACCAGTCATCCTTGATTATCGAAACACATTCCGAAGGTTGCATTTGACCTCCACCACGATAAATCATATGAGTATCTTCCGCTAACTTCCATGCCCTTGCCGTTCGATCGCGTCCCACCGAAACCGGTCGTTCTTTTTCGTAGCAATCGATCGACGTAACTCCGAGTTGATGGCCGTACAAGGTCTCCAGCTGAACCATTTCATCCAGATTGTAACTTCGAATACACCGATCTTCACTTGCCGAATAAAGATTCGACGAGCCTGCCTGGAAAGAAAGCGATGTAATAGCCCCTTTATGACCCCGAAACTCCTTCACCATGTTTGGTTGTCGTCCTGACTGAAGATTGTTGTCGGATGATGATTGCTTTGAATGGAGCCGTACATCATATATTCGAACTACGGCATCTCGTGAACCCACTGCGGCGTATCGACCGTCGTGAGAACAGGCGACCGACAGTATTTGGCCATCCGTTCGAGAGGAGGAATTGTCCATATGTTGTTTCTTCCAATGCGGACACAAAACTTGCAGTATGCGACACGTTTCGACGTCCCATAAAATCACTGAATGATCTTTCGAACCTGACAGTGCCCGTGATCCATCATTCTGCAAGGCAACGCAGGTCGGCGACAGATCATGACCCCTGAGTAAACGCACGTGTCCAGCCGAAATCCACGCTTTTGCCTGTCTCTCAGCATCGATATCATGAACCGATGCAGCAGCTCCACTAGAAACTTTCGAGTTGATGTCGCTCACACTCTGTGATATTTTATCCGCAACCAACTTTTCCAATCCTCCCGTCTGTTCCAGTCGCCGATCACGTAAACGATGGGTCAACTTTGAGTGTCTGTCTTCATTCTCTCCCATCTCGTCATCCTCATCTTCCGAGTCATCACTGCTGCTAGCGGCTTCTACCCGTTCTAAATATTCTCGAGCCAAGCGCACTTTTTTGGCAGCCAAGTTTTCCTCGGTTAGTTCGTCGGAGCTACTTTGGACGGAAACATCATCATGTTCGTCACTGTCGTCCGAATCAATGTTCACATCCGCAAGATTGATGTTCGATGGTCCTCTCTTTCGGGAAGCACGACGGCCTTCCATATTCGATCTCGTTTTCTGGCTATTCGCCATGGTCGGGAGACCGAGTGGTATCAAACAGATCAAAATGTCAAAAACAATGATGGGAAAGGAGGAAGCAATGGCTGACCGAAAGCCACGTGGCACCACGCGGAGATAAACGCGACTGAATCTGAATGTTCGTCCGTCTGTCTGTCACTTATTTTCCTACCAAATTTGAGCGTATTTTGGCGCTTTTTTTGAGAAAAAGATCCAAAAAGCTTATTCCATCTCTCCAATGCGCGTATTACGCATCCTCCCAACCGTATCGGCTTTGAGATATCATTGAAGCAACCATTCTTGCTTCATCCATTGCTTACTTTACATACAGGCCTTGTACAAAATGTCTGTTCCTCCAGGACCGAAGCTTGAACTCATTGACACGACAGAGGTGAGTGACAAAATTGACGCGATGGTTCCAGCTGCCACCAATGCTGCCGACGACCAAGAGAACACAAACGAGCTCCCCTGGGACGAGAATATCTCGATACGTTCTACATGAGATTACTGAGCAACAATCTTCAGTGGTCCTTGTGCAGAGACCTGAGTTTATACATTCGGAGGGAAGGAGTTTGTGCTACGGTCATCGAGCGGTGAAATGGCAAACGTTTCCAACCAGCAAGACACCATGAGCTTCAATGATTTTTTCATTAGACTCCTTGTCGGATTGTTTGAAATGTCGACATCTGCTTTTTGCTAGATAGTATCTGAGAAGCAAAGGGATTTAACGGTGCATTGGAACGTTTCCATATATGTGTGTCAATGTGCTAATTCGAACCAATGTTCCTACCGACCAGTGATCCTAACCTTTCCCCCACACAACCATGGTTCACCTCTCTCATTGCTACTAGACAACAATAGCTCTCAAGTTTGAACCCCTGAGTGATTCAAATTTGGAATACGTACTGGAATGGAAAGAGTATCCGGCGCCCTCCTATGGTCAGAACCAAAAGACAGGCATCCGTGCCAGTGACGCCAAACGGGTGGTAGCAGAACCCTTGGAGCCAGGAAAAACCTATTGCGTGAGATTATATGCTGTGGACGGCTCTTCGGGAGGCAAAGGGGAGCCCTCCAAAGAACTTGTTTTGGATACCGAACAAGTTGGTTGCACCCCAAAGGATAAGAGTTCCTGCTGCGAAATTCTATAGGCGGACCAAGATTGAAGGATTACATAGAAGATGAAGGATACAGTCTCCAGAGATATGCGCCACAAACGGTTTGTCGTTTCGTTTCTCTCCTGATTCCGAACGAGAATTATAGTTGTTCAGTTGAGTAATAATAGATTTTGTTAAGTTCCATTGGCTGTTACTTCGGTCCAGGGAGATTGAGTTGCTTCAATGGCTATAAGATTATAAGCAACGCCGTCATTTGTATACAAAACGCTTACTGTTGCAATCGATTATAGCCTATCCTTTTGTCGCGATTGTCCCTGTTCCTTCATACCGCTACATGAAGTAAAACCTAGCCATGACTCGAGCGGCATTCCATCCAAAGCCAAAGGGATATCCAACAATATTGGCGACAAACACAAGAGCAATGGCTGCGATTGGGAACAAGAACACTTCTGTGTTGCCCAAAAATGGTAAAGATCTGTAGCCCACGTGCGTAATGTACCAATACCATGACAAGGCCACAGCGTATAGTGTATTTGCCAACAACAACGAAATCAGCCCCTCGCCCAAAACCAGGGGTAACAGAAAGAATTGTGCCCCATCTGTCAAAGATAAACAAACGTCGTAAGCAACACGTCTTGTAAACAGGGCACCGCAACGAATGTGCCTTCAGAAAACTTACAGAGAACCACAAAGACTGGGAAAAAGGAATTACAATGGATATCGAATGCATAGAGCCATTCAACTTGTTGTCTCACATGGCTCGTGCTGGTTGCTGCTTGCTGGCCCACTAATTGTCGATTGGCAATTTCTCGACAAAGCGTAGCCAAGGCAATGCCCATACCAAGCCAATTCCAGACAACCGTATACAGCAGAAATGAAATGGATCCAGTAATGCTAATTCGAAAAGCCACTGAATAGGCAACGGCGGAGACGATCAAGAAGATCCCTTGTAAGAACAAAAAGGCTGGGTCATCTCGGGCCCAATGATTCTTTGTTTGTTTTCGGTAGTACGATGTCTTGTATACTACATGAGGACGGGTACTCAAAAGTGTTTTCATTTGGTCCAAAGCTGATTGCATGTCCATTTGACGCAAATCCGTCAAACGACTCCAATATTGCCACGCACTCAACGTTAAGGTCGGTGTGGCGGAGGGTGCCGCCGAAGAGCCGACCGATTTGCTTCGGAGGGGTGCAGAACCCGGTGTGGGTGAAGAGCCCAGATCGGCCCCCGTGGGCACTGTCAATCCCCCACGAGAAGACGCATGTTTTCGAGAATGGGCAACTGTATCCATAATAGCTCGGATCGTTCTGGAGGGAATCGATGTATACACTTTCTTTTTCCGATCGGTTCTTGGTCTTCTTTTTTGAAAATGGTTGGTGGGAGATTCGTTGCTTACACTACTCAGGCCGCTCTGAACACTCGTGCTCTCAAGATCGGGTGCCGAACTGGTATTGGCTTGCTTCTCGTCGTCTCGTTCGATTTCGATATCCTCCAGAATCTGCTTTATATTGTCTGAGGAGAGTGGCCGATCAGATTCCACCACCATGTACGAATGATGCTGTCAGCTATGTCGAAAAAGGCGAAGAGCTTCACGTAATGGAGTGGAGTACTAAGAGGAGACTCGATATGTTCCCTCGAGATAGCGACACACAATCGTTCCGTGTTCGGATGAAACGCGATCTCGTTGCTGGGACCAGAGAGAAAGATAGAGAGAGGTGCTTTGTATATGGCCTCGACAGTCCCTTTGCCTTCCTGTCGCTTCTGCTTGCTATGAGACATCCAAATTTGGCATTGAGAATTGACGGCAGCAATGTCTCCGCCTATCGAATCCCGTACCTTAATGTAGATGTTAGCTCTTGAGTCTAAGACACTAATCTTCTCCTACCTACTCCTATCTATGTTACTCCTAGGAGTGCCATTTGCCATGTTAAGCTTTTCAGTAGCCTCAAGACAACAAAATAGAAACATTGAACAAGGTCCCTTAATTGTGCAGTTCATCTCCTCCCTCGTGATGATGAGTGCTTACACTTTTCGAAGGAAGTGATGAATTTCCTCAGATTTGGTATCATCCTTCGTTGTCTGTCGAGGGAAATAGATTCACTGAAAAATAATCATCCACCGAAAGGATGCTAGCCCCACCAAAATAATCAATGAACCAAATATCTTCAATCTCCAGCTTTGCCACAATCCAATTATGGCCGGTGGGCCAGTGTTGCATTACTGGATGTCGTTGAAGAAGAGCATTCTTGGCCTCCTCATATTCCTTGGTGGATGACGGAACTTCCACCAGTTTCCCCGTCAAGGTCAGGCGGGCACAAATAGGATTTTCTGGATCTCCCAAACCTGTGTGGGACGCACATGCCTTGATTGGGTCCTTTCCAGCGCATAAACTTGGAAGCGAAGCTTCGCTCAAGGTAAATGAGGCACTGGGATTCTCCTTGGAATCTTTGAAGGATTGATCCATGTAGGTTCCATAAAAATACGGGACTCCCGAGGACGTATTGCATAGACCATCTACAAAACTGTACACATTCCCAAAGGGCGGTTGATCCGGCAATCGAGAACTTATGGTGGAGAGAACACCAAAATTGAGGGAGTGGACCATCCATCGTGCGCGCTTCTCTTTCTCAAGCACATTCGGACGATCCAAAAGGGTACATATGCACGAGTCTTCTGCATCTGTTTCAAGCGTAGCGCCGTCAATGGATGAGAGGATGGTTGCGAGAACAACTGCCGGCAGAATTGATTTCATCGTGATGTTGGAAAGAAGCACATAGGAGTAGAATAGAATACATGGAAAAAACATTGTCTTTGTGGATCTGGGACTTAACGCGATTCTAAGGCGACCAAGCGCCAGCCATCCACGGTCGTGGACTGTCCCTTTTTTTGCTTGCCAAAACATCTTGTCACATTTTCTTTCGTCTCTTGGGAAAAAGATCCATACACAACGTGGATAGGATCCACGTCTTTTTCTTTCATCCACGATCCTTCCACGCTGGCGCTCCCTGCATCGATTGTTATGAGATGCTTTCATTTTCTTGGTGCTGTCCATTGGCGATCCATATGACAATGGCGTTCCTCGCCTGCAGAAGTCGTGCCGCTTGTTGGACCGCAGCCTTTGCTCCAACTCGCATTGCACGAAACCATCGGACGGCGGCTTTCGTGCCAGTACAGGATACTTCCATTCTTTCTCTAGCATTTTCGCGACGACGGTTTCATTCGTCCAGTTCCACGAAAGAGGATGACATGGCATCAAAAAATGGTAGTTTCCCCGACAATGAAAACGTCGATGAGTGGGTCACAGTACCGACGCATGAATCATTGGAGGAAATGGAACGAGATCTCTGTAAGCTCAATGGAGGTCGCGTCCTGAATGTAAATAGTCGTCAGCAAGTGTCGCAAGCTATTCACGGCTTTCCGAATGGGAAGGTTGACAAAGCAACATTGAAAAAAAAGTTGGATGAGGGCCACGAGCAGCATTTGTTAATACGAAAGATTCTCGAACTCAAAGATGCGCAACGCCGAGTGGGCAAGAAGAACAATAACCAAAGTGAAATCAGGAGAAGGAACAGTGGGATCTCACTGGAGGAGGGAAATTTGCAAAGGTCTTTCTCGACGGAAGTGCAGGACGAGGAACAATTTGTCTCTCCACAACAGCCAGAAGATTATGAAGAAGATGTTGTCGATGATGACTCAGAAATCATGGAAGAGTTCGATTCACCGTACGCGGACTCTGTGCGCAAACTTTTTGCTTCTGACAACTGCCAGATTCCTTCGGTTTGGAGAAAGCATTTATTGGATGTTACCAGACCGGGGGCTCAAGCTCTTGTTCGGCAGCTCACAGGTGCCAACCCGCTGGGCTTTGACAAAGATTGGCGCCATGGCGTTGAAACAAGTTCCGAAATAGACGCT
Source organism: Epithemia pelagica (assembly GCA_946965045.2). Lineage (NCBI taxonomy): Eukaryota > Bacillariophyta > Bacillariophyceae > Surirellales > Surirellaceae > Epithemia > Epithemia pelagica. Next base: position 2,541,746 of record OX337234.1, on the reverse strand, counting down.
GCAGATGACTCTGCCCTCAAAAAGTCTGAAAACAATGGCAAAAAAGGTCCCCCTACCCTGTTAAAGTTCAAAGCGTGGAAACAAGAAAGACCTAAATGCATTATACTCGCAAGAGTGGGGGAATTCTACGAGACCTTTGGTGTGGATGCGATCATGCTGGTGGAACATTGTGGCCTCAACCCAATGGGTGGACTGGCAAAAGCTGGGTGTCCAATACAAAACATCCAGATTACTCTGGATCAGTTGATATCGGAAGGCTTCTCTGCAGCAGTGTATGAAGAATCTGGCACTGGAAATCCCAAAATACGTCGGTTTCAACAAATTGTTTCACCTGCGTATCCAATCTATCTCTATGATATGACCATGAAGGACGGCCATCAGCAAGAATGGGAGTATGTTCCTCGTCCCTATGTGGGCCTTCTTCACCTAGCTTCAGGATACGTTTTGGTAGAAGTACGAGTTGACGACCAAACTGTCCGAGTCTATGAAAGGTTCACTGACAAAGCTGTGACTTGTCACTTGGCGGCTCATCCACCTGCCGACCCTGTCTGGTACGTTCCCACCCAGAGGGAACACTCATCGGCAGGAAAAGCACCTAGTTTCCTACGAGAATACAAAACTCCCAACGGCGACAAGCGTCCGTTCAGCATTCGATTTATGAATCCAACTTTACTTCCGGTATTAAAGCCTGGGCAGAGTGAGGCTGAAAGAGCATGCAAAATAGTCCTTTCGAGGGTTCTCGAAGAATCTGACTTTGATGGCCTCACAGCTGATCATTTCACAATTGTAGAGAATCCTCAAAACGAGAAGGGAACCAATGCTCTACAAGTGGAGACTGCGACACAATTGGGATTATTGGCCAACAAGGCCATCCCCTCGCTGCTCCATCGTGTGTTGCCGGTGAAAGCACCCGCGGCAACTAGGGATATGGTACAGAGATGGCTTTTGACACCTCCCCCACCTGATGTTTCTCGTTCTATTGCGAACATGGTGAAATTTGTGCAACAACCAGATGTGGGGGCTCTGCCCCATTTAACTGTCCCAACCATTGGAAGGATTTTGACAATGTTACGGGCTGCACAGGCGGGACCAAATGTTTTTAGCGAAATATGCAAGTCCCTCAGTGCTACTTGCGAGCTTTTGCCACTTCTTGACGATGATATTGTACGGTCACTTCTAATTGTGGCCAAGTATGAATCGGGGATTTCTGAGGATTCGAAAGTGTTGTCAGAAAGTTGCAAGGAAGCTGCGGAACTCATCTCATCAGTCGTCGCTCAAGAGGCCCTGGATTCGAACTCTGACCTTGATTTAATATCTCAGTGTGACTCCATCCCAAGTAGATTTCTGTCGGACAATGAAGGTAGGTGGCGGAGAAAGGTTCGAAGAGAAAGTGTTCTTGAAGCATACGAGAATGTCGAGAAAACAGTTCGTGCGTTGGAAAAGGCTATCTTCGAGGCAGAAGATTTCTTTGATTCAAAGCCGCCACTCAAGTCAGCCAAAAAGAACTTTTGTCATCTCCTGCATGACAATGCACTTGTGTTGAAGCATGTTCCAAATGGGGCTAGCGAAAAGAACTTCATTGAACGGAAATGTAAAAAGGGCACTTATTGGACAACCGAACGGGTCCGTGAAGCAGAGTCTGCATACATCAGAGCATGTAAGGAGGCGGGCAACGAGGTGGAAAATGCTCTTGTCGATCTAAGCAAAACTCTCGAGTCCCGCGGGTATATACGCACGATCTCGTTGGCTTGCCACATAAACTTGATTTTCTCGATTGTACATTACCATGCAAGAAGGGCCAATGAATTGGGATGGCAAACCGCCGTCGTAAATGACGAGGATGGCGACCGGGAATACAGATTATCACTGGAAAAAGTGTGGCCTTACTGGATGGGAAAACAAGAATCTGTTCCCAACACTGTTGAACTGGCCGGAATGTGGGTCCTGACTGCTCCAAACATGAGTGGGAAAAGCACTCTGATGAGATCCACAGCAGCCGCGGCCTTGTTGGCAGTTTGTGGTTTCTGCGCTCCCATCGGCGCTGGATCTCGTCTCGACCGCTTCGACAACCTCTTTGTTCGCGGAGCTTCCGCTGATGTGCCATCGGAAGGGAAATCTGCCTTTGGTGCAGAGATGGAGGATGTAAGCTGCATTTTGAGAGACGGTGGGAGTCGCTCGCTTGTGTTTGTTGATGAATTGGGACGAGGGACGTCACCTCGTGACGGTTCCAGTCTTGCTTCCGCCATTCTCGAAGACATGACGAGTAAACGCATGTCGGGAGTATTTGCGACCCACCTACATAGTATTTTGGACTTGCCTCTGAAGAACAAAAACAGAATGTCTTACAAGCAAATGGCAGTTCAAACTTCGTCCGGTAGCAATGGTTCATTGCCGCTGGTCAAATGGACATACTTGCTGAAAGATGGCGTCTGTCGCGACAGTATGGCCCTGGCTTCAGCTGCTTATTATGGCGTATCTGCGAGTGTTTTGGACCGTGCAAAGGAATTAGCTCAAGTGCTTGCGCCCAGCCAAGTACCTGAATTGTTTGGATTCCAACAAGATCTTGGGACGGACGACCAAAATGAAAACTTTTCTCACCAAGAACGGATTCTCGCTCTTGCTGGAGATATTACAGGCATTGAAAAACACGAGTTCGTTCCTCCAAAATACAGTCCACCCGTTCATCTCCACCGGAAATCCTGTCTTTACATTCTGGAAATCCCGTCCGCGGATCGAGGCCCTATTCATTACGTTGGTGAGACTGATAATATTCAAAAGCGCATCGATAGTCACCGGAAGAATGTTCACCCGAATATATCATGTTTCATCTTTGAGGCATCTGATAAAAGCAATGCTCGTGGGTGGGAGACATTGCTCATACGTGCCTGCGCTCAAGCCGATATTCCTCTGACAAGCATTAGCGATGGACTGAAGTCACTCCCTGTCCCAGAAAGGCTATGAGAAACAACGAAATGTTTCTCGTGCTTTTAGCTGAAACACGATTCAAGCTTCAAAGCACCTACATCCTCATACCTGACTCTGCAAACTCTCCGCTCTATGGAAATAGACTTAAGTTATCCATACGCAGGAACTAATATCGAGAATGAGAGATAGCTGTTTCTCTGGTTTTCAGACTTCTCTCCACAGTCGCCGTTCATATCAAAACAAAAAAAGATTTCAGTGCGCTCTACCGAGGACGAAGGGACAAATATAAGATCGTTCTTTTTCTTCAAAAGCAAGACGATTTTCACGACAAGAAGACATGATTTCAATCGAACAATAGTGCGTTTACTAAATCCCTCACTTTATGACGTGGCGTCGTTGGTATATATGTATATAAAGATTTCAGAAAGAATTCTCGTTCTCTTTGGCTTGTGATTAATCCACCTTCACCGCTCCATAAATGGTCCGCACAAACCAAAAGGAGGACAAAAAGCCAACAGCACCGCAATAGATACCAAAACACATACTAATCATACCCATGTAGGCAAGGTAGACAATCACGGGCAAAAAGCCAACCATTTCCAATCGACTTCCAAGGAACCAGATGGAGTACAAAAAGAGGTAGAGTCCGGCACTGGCACAATTCCAAAAGGACCACCACCACCAGCGATGGTTTTCCGCACAGAGCTGCAAGTACGTCAAGACCACGCTCACCTGAGCACAAGTTGCCGTGAGGATGAGCAAAACGGCAAGAAGGAATCCCATCACGTAGTAAATCTGGTGAAGCCAGAGAGCCGACATGATAAAGGCTAGCTCGATACAGACACTTCCAAAGGGAAGGAGACCACCCATGATGAAGGTGAAGCGTGGCTCCGCATAGCAAGGCAAGGGAGGAACGACTCGCGCAATTTGGTTCGTCTTGACTGGGCATTCAATCTTGTCTTGCTTGAGTCCGAAAAAGGCCCCAATGAAGACAAGGGGAGCTGAGACGCAAACCCAAAGCAAGAAAAGACAGATAATGGTCAAGATACTGACTGCTGTCGCAGCTCCAGCAATGCTCAACATAAAGTTGAGGACAGTAAAGACCGACACAATGAGTCCTGGCAATCCCACAGCTGTCATGATAACATTGAGTTTCCATGCCTTTCCATCGGAAAATTTGTAGATGCGGCTGCTGACATATCCGGCAACACTTCCGCAAAGAACATACAAGACGATAATGGCAGTGAGAGTGTGCCCTTTCTTCACAGGGTTTAACAACTTGGCCATGGAAGCAATCATGGTAATAGCAAACGAAAGGCCAATCTGAGATCCGGTTCCCGAGAGGACGGAAAGAACCATGGGATATGAGGTGGGAGGGCGGAAGACATCGCCATGAACAAGCTTCCATCCAGTCTCTTCCGCAGAATCATCCAAGCTGTCCATTTCGTTGTAGACAGCAATATCTTTTCGGAGAGTACGAATCATGATAGTACTGATGGCACCCGTCAAGAAAAGCACAATCATGAGCGAATTGACAATGCTGAAATAGTGAAGGTCATCATCCGGAGCACCAACCAAGTAGACGTCCCAACGGTCTGCCCAAGCAAGATCGGATTCTGTCCACTGAACTTCGTATGAGTACACAACGGAAAGGGACGACGGACCTTTCATGCGAAGAGCAAGGTATTTTTCGGGGTTATTTTCCACCGTTCCTCCACTGCAAGTACTCAGTTCGGAGGCATCGGTGACGGCGGATCCATCCGAGGGAAGTTCATGATTGATGGACATGGGGTGAACATCAAAACCAGTGATTCGGACACCATTGAAGGAAGAAGGATCTTCGTTGTAGGTGATGACGAACTTGAGGTGATTGAAAAAGTAAAATTCTCCCGATGTGAGCGCCTTGAACGAAGGAGGTGCCTGGAAACCCAGAGGGTAACCACGAACCGCGTAGTTGTATTCTTTGCTGCGCATCAAGACCGGGAGCTGATCCAAGGTGAGTTGAACTCGGTATTGTCGTTCGATCAAACGACGAATCCAGCGCATGGTTTTGGAATTGAAATTGACCATACACATGGGCGTACAACCAATATTGTCCTTCACGCGAAGTTTGGAAAAGGGCGCCACCTTGAGGTAATGACCTTGTAAGCGAGAACCAAGGTTGCGACGTTCACGCCTCAAACGTCCAAAATCAGTTTCTGTCGGTGCCGGGCAAACGGGCAAGTCGTAGTACTCGTAGGGAATGGGAGTCTTTCGGGAATCGACCAAGTCGGCATTAATGTAGACTTTCTCATTCGGCATGTAGTTTTCCGGAGCCACACCCGGAAAGAGGACCTCAGCCAACGAAGCCTCCCGTTTTCGCAAAAGACCCTTGCGCTTCTTGGATCGCAACTTGTACGCTCGAAGAGCGGCAGCTTCTTTGGTATTCGAAACCTGTTCAGGAGAAAAGACGTTGTAAGCCAACCAAAGGAGGATCAAGAAGACGACCACGACATCCTTTTCTTTACAGGAGAAAATTCACCCTCACTCCACTGACACACAACTCACCTCATCTTGTCCCTGTGCCCGTTTGGAAAGGTACACATTTCGTTCCACATTCTTGACTTCCCGACGTTCTCTTCGATTCAAACGCTTTCCTTCCTCCAACTTCTTTTGGGTAGATTCGGCAAGTTCCGTGTGCTTCATGGCTTCGTTGAGACGCTTAATGGCACGTTCGCGTTGACCTTCCTTGAGTGGTCCTGCTTCCACATTATTGGCATTAAGCACAAACAGTGCCACCAGGGCAAAAATGGAGCCAACAATCCTCATGGTTACTCAAGCTTGGGTCTCAGATTTGGGTCCTGGGGGAAAATGCTTCCTCAATCTCAATCAATGAGACGGGTGTGATCCTAGACGAGAGATTTGTCCTTTGTCAATATCACTCTAGCAAAGGAAAGATCCAAGAATTAACCTTGGGTCTCGCTGTTCTTGCTCTTCTTTCTTGTGTGCACAAGATGAATTCAACAACACAGAACGATGATGAGAAATGACCGCCGCACCCAAACGTAGCGCCTGGCCTTCCCCCAAATGTCCCTCACGCACACGAATGTACGGGACGGGAGGGAGGACCAACGGTCATGGGGACGACCTACCTCTCGGTTGTAGCGGTCGAGGGGTAGAGCTATGTTGGATGGATGTACATAGCACTCCTCTAGAGTACGGGGTCCGGGGGACGAAAAATTCCACCACGATAGATAATACTACGCTGTCACGGTGGAATTTTTCGTCCCCCAGAGCCCATACTCCTAGTCCTAGAAGTAAGATGCGCGAGATGCCTTTGTGATTTTTCATGATGAGATCGGGTCTTCTTCTCCTTATCAGCTGCAACAAGCTTCCTTACACCTATACCTTGCAGAGAATAGGAGTGCCATATGAAAAGTTGTGGACTTTGCGAGCTCTAACTTAGGCACACTACTTGGGGGAACGTTAACGTTTAAACGTTTCTTATTAAACTTTCCCTCCCTTGGTGTACTCTATGGTTTACTATTTATTCAGAGTGCTCTTTCTTCTTGGTGACAAAAGATGGAGCGAGCCAGGAAATAATTCCAAACCCTGCGAGGGCCCAATCCATTCCTTGCAACACAAGGGCATTGGCAATCTGATGATCCAACCATGTCCACTGGTAGGTTGCCACACAGAAATAAATTACACCCGTGTACAAGAGAATCGTCTAACGGAAAGAAAACATGAAAAGACGTGCTCAGGTGAGTTCCCATGTGTGATTCGAGACACAATCCAGCTTGTGACGTCAATTCCGTAGCGAGACTCATCCGTGAAACACATGGCACTTACCCTCTGCTGCTGTTCGGGCAGATAAAACCAAGAGAAAATGTAAACAAAGGCAATGGTCAGCTTGTCGACCAAAAGAAGCAACGTTACAACCAAGGATGAGGGTGACTTGGTGGCTGAGGTAAGAAGTTCCTCGTTGATCCATGACATGGCATTGCTCGTCGCGGTCATGACATCCTTGCTGGTATGCAAATGGTACAAACTTGGCAACAATGGGACGCCCCATTGTACAATTGCTTGCAAAAAGAAAAAGCTGGCCAAGCCCAACAGCACGAGGGATTGGACCGATTTGGTATTGCCGCGTGGAGGAATGGCAGCGGGAGGCTTGGTCAAAAAGGGAAGAAAATCAAACGACATTGGTGAACCGACATAGGACAACACCAGCGCCATAATCATGTGCGGCCAAATGCTTTTCTTCGCAATCAAATCGGGGACACAAAGGAGTAAGGACAGGACCGATGGCAGAATGGGTGACACAACAATGAGACCAGTATTGAAGCGGAGCAACCATTCTTCCACATGCCAACATTGAAGGATGACTGCCGCTACCAAGACTACCACTTGCCATCCCACCGCATACTTATACTTGAGCAGGGCATTGAAGCCATCCTCAACGCAAGTCGAAGCGGGTGTCCACTCACTGCCGTCACCTGTGCCATTGAAAAAATGAAGGCAGGATTTGTCAGCCTGGGGTTCGAGCTGGTCCGGCATGGTAAAATTTCCATCCTCTTCATAAGTTTCGATGTTCCCTTCCTTTCGGATGGCACTTCCTACTTGAAAGAGACGAGAGATCCCCATGAACAGAAAAATGAGAGCCGTCAATTGTCCTCGCGTCAAAATGCCCTTGGCTGCGGGTTCGATCGATGGTTGTTTCGACGGAATAGCCGCCGTCTTTTCTGCCTTCTTCTTAGCTGCAGCATCGAGTCGAGGTCTTGTCCTTTTGTTTTTGTTTGTCATTTTGAAGCACTTGTTGTTTGCTCTGATCTATATGCAATGGCGGTGTGTGTCTTTGTCCTCTCTGCTGGAAGAAATATGATGGAAATGGATTGCAAAAATAATTGTAGATTCTGTGGTGTCGCTAGGCGCAATGACACGCGCCAGGGTCACGTCCTGCGAAAAAAATGATCATTGTAAGTTGTAAGTAGGAAATGCCGGCGCGCCTGCAATGACCTTGGAAGCGACTGAAAGCTTCATAACGGCACTTAGATCGCTTATGAGTAGCACAACATTCGGAACGTGACCTAGGAGTAAGAGTGAACAAGATCTTTGCAAGGATCGGCAAGAAGAGACATCTTCAAAAGACCACCACAAGATGAAAATCATGTTGGATGGAAGGAGACGACGAGCCCGAGTATCGTCGGGGCCTCGGTCAGAAGTTGTGCTTGCAGTTTTTGGAGTGACTCTTTTCTTTGTATTGGTTGCTTCTGCATGGAGTGGACAACAACGACAGAATGGGGACGATAAACAACAGATATATGAGTTTGTCCACGAAATACCCGCATCGGATATTTTAAAGCTGGATGCCATCCTAGTTCTAGGAGGAGGAGCACCGGAATCCCTTGAAAACCCGCCCAAGTATACCAAAGAACGATGTGACCTTGCGGCCCAAGTGGTTAAAAAAAGACGTGAACTCGAGAAAGTGAAAACGTCATCATCCAGGATAAAGTTGGATTCAAAGTCAATGAAATCCAACGATCTACCAGTATTGTGCCTTTCAGCAGGCACTGCTCATGTACCGCAACTTCTCGCCAAGGATGGCTTGCCCGTGTGGGAAAGCACGTCTTCGGCCGCCTATCTTCAACGGATGCACGGTCTCTCTAATCTGTACGTTGAAACAACTTCTTATGATACAATCGGAAACGCATTCTACACAAGGACGAGTCATACTGATATTAACGGATGGCGGAGGCTTTTGATCATTACAAGTGAATTTCACATGGAGCGGACCAAAGCAATCTTTGATTGGATCTTTTTGGCTGTCGAACCAAATCTGGGGTACAACCTACTGTACTTGGTTTCCAAAAATACGGGTCTTGATAAAGATGCTCTTCAAGCCCGGTCCGATAAAGAAAAACAGAGTTTGGAATCGGTTCATTCGTATGCCAGTCGTTTCGGAACACTACAAGATGTGTACCGATTCATGACCCGTGACCATGCACTTTATACAGCAAACAAATTGGTAGAGCGAGCAAAGACAGATCCAAAAAGCCATGGCTCGTCCAATTCTATGATTGTGAAAAGCTATGGCGGTGGCACAACATAGAACCATTCTGAATATAGTGCCGAAGCAGGGCCCATAACATGGATCTGCTACTCTTAAAAAAGCTGGGAGTACACAGTTCCACAGTGCATCTTACACGACCACCCCTCCTTCTGAAACACGCCCTAAAGTATGTCGTTTGAAACAGTATGTTTCGGCTTCTCGAACAGGGGCTGTGTCAGATTAAGGAGCAACAGGTGTAAGAGTATTTCCCCTAATGTTATCTTTCTTTTCTTCTAGAGAGTATGCTGCTAGTAGGAGTGCAATGAGCGGGTGTCCTTCGTCGATCTCCGTATAGGAATCAATGTCAGTCCGGGTCATTAACCTTTTGATATAAACAGGAGCACCGACCTTCACCTACTCCTAGGAGTAGTCCTAGGAGTAGGAGAGGAGTCGGACTCAATCGAGTCGATGGGGAATGGTTAAATGAGTCGATTTGGTATGACGTCATATCGTGGCCCAATCAACTCGCTTTCGTCGTCGCACGTGTCCTGCGCAGAGAGATCGTTTTCTCATCTTCATTCTTCGTCACAACAAAAAAATTAATTGATGTGTGAAATCGGAGAAGAATGATAAAGCAAAAGTATGGGACAAGAGGAGGTTAATCTCATCATGTATCGGCGGTTGCTTGCACTGGTCTCTCTCTTACTGGCATCGCTTGTGGACTCTACCGTTGCATTTGGTGGAATCAGCTCCCTTCGAGGCGTCGGGCAACCTTACAGATGGTCTACTGGCGACTCGTCATTCTGTGGGGCATCATGGCAACTCGAATCGTCGAAATTAGTGGGTTCCGATGTCAAGGTTGCTACCGATACGGCAGCAAGACGCTCCATTCGTGTTCGTACAACAATCTCGTCAGATCTCCCTATTGTGGCGAAAATGTTGTCAACAGCGACAATGTCGGCTCAACAATCGGAACCAGCCCACAAAAATGGTTGGGGTCTCGGCACGTGGAGAGCGCGATTGGACCAACAAATGGCCCAAACAGATATTGAGTTCTTGTTGAGAACTCGAATGCAAGCGATGGAAGAAGGTCAAAAGGCGTACCGTAGACTGGAACCTCACTTTGCGAAGCTTACGGATCAAGAACGTCTCAAGCTCTTGTGGGCCACTGGTGACAGGTTACGAAATGAGATTGCAAAGGCGTCGGCAGGTACTGGAGAAGATAATGTATGGAGAAGGCACAATTTTGCATTGACACCGGACAATGCAAGCTGGTTCCATCACATACAAATGACAGCAGAGGATGTTGCTAGTCAACAAGTTGTTGGGTTTTGTGAAGTAGCCATGCTGTCCAATCCATTGTTGGCGGAACGAGCTGATTCCGAAGATGAGGACGAAGATTCTGTCGGTGTCGCATTTTCCCCGGCTATCACCAATCTAGCCACTGCAAAGGAGTGGAGAAGAAAGGGAATCGCAACTCGCATGCTTGGATTGGCCGAACGTATCGTGCAAAGAAAGTGGAAGTCCCCTCATTTGGGACTCTATGTGGAAAAGGCAAACCAACCAGCAATGGCTCTGTATGAAAGCATGGGGTTTGAAACCACGGTGACATGTGACAACCGCGGCGATGATAGACTGGGAGATTTGTGGTACATGACCAAACCACTTGCAGTTCAGAAGGACGTGACCACCACAACGGAACGAATGTTGGCATTAGTATGAACTTTCTTCCAGCCTCTTAGTGAAGGCGAAGCTATCGCAAATTTTATTAGACCTAGACCAAATACTCGAACAAACCGAATATGTTGTGAACCACAAAGATAACAACTTCTAGATGTAAGAGATTTGACCTCATGATTCAACTAATCCTAAGCGACATATTTCATGGAGCTCACTCCTTATTTCTTGTGAAGATTCAGTACGTCGTATTCCGCGTCACGGGCCTTGATTCTATCAATCATGGGCCACAGCTCAAACTTGAATGGTTCCAGGCCGTCCGTCGATTTATAATCCGTGTATTCTTTTCCCTTGAAGGTGAGATCAGATGCTCGCAGCATGCGACGGTAACGTCCCTTGGCAATATCAGGGTCCGACAATTTCAACGCCTCTTCAACTTCCGTTGTCTTGATGAAAAGGTCCTCGGCTCTCAAGCCTTTCGTACCAAACGGAACCGAAGAGAAATGGAATCGGGAACAGGAACGTATGACCGTCAGAAAGCCGGACAAAAAATCAAAAACAAAAAAGATGATGCGTGAGAGTTATTGAAACTGAAATAAGCTTGCTATCAGCTTCCATATCCTCTGTGCCGATAATAGAAGAGAGACAAATTCAACCACCGCTGACGGACAAAGACACAGATGACATCTCAAAACACTGTCCAGCAGTTTCACGCGTACAACCGGCTACATGGACCTACCCATCTTGTTGAGCTCATAGGCAAGGGCGTTTTTGTACCATTTCGATGCGATACCGAGAACTTGGTGGCGGAGTGCTTCGAGCGCCATGGTGGTGCTTTGATATACACGTACGGAATCAGCATACGTCTGCTCGCTGCCGCTGCTCGCGCCACGAAACTAGCAGATGCCACAAAAAACTACCTATTACTGAAACTAGCTAGAGGAAAACGACGAACTTTTTTGTTCACCATCCATTCTGTCGTCGTTTTTACTTCTTTGAAATAGAAGAACATAGAAATAAGTCGGATCTCACATCTTTGGCGCTGTAGAAGATGGTGGTACCTGCCCGACCGTCCATTCCACCTCCAACATTGCAAGGTGGCGCCGCAGTTGGTCCTCCACCTCCTCCCCCATCGGCCCAAGCTCTCCATTTGATTTCGGCATTGTCCAATCCAGAACCTGCCAATGTGCACGTTCAAGCTCTTCGAGCACGCGACGAAGCTCTATCGGCCTCCTTGGCCTCGTATGGGGAGCTGTGTTTGCAACTTGCGTTCTGCCTCGTGGGATGCGACAATCCCCAATTTATGTTATCTCGAGTCCAGTCGCTGGAATCATGGCAACAACAAGATCCTCAGAATTTTGCGCGATTGGTGCAGCAGGACGGACAGGGGTTCAACGATACGTTATGGATACCTTTTGGCCAAATGGCAGGGTTGGTTCTAAAGAACGCCCTGATTCGGCCTCCTGTGAGTGCCGAGGGGCACTTGATGGCACTGGAATCGGGTTCCCTTGCAGACCATCTAAAGGAAACCTTGCTTTATGCCTTGGGCTGTCAGAACGTTGCGTTGAGATCCGTCGCCTCATCGGTGATTGCCACAACAGCTGTCTCAACCCGACAGATTCAACCAGCTCTGCATATACGGCAATGGCCACATCTTGTTTCCACTCTGATTCAACATTTGCAACCCGCTCAAGACACTACATGTATACAAGAAGGATCCCTCAGCACACTACAGAAAATGATGGAAGATGGACCCACCCAGTTGGATCAAGAAGGTTTGGATGCGCTTGTACCAGCACTTCTTCGTTTCTTGAACCCCAGTCTGTCGAATGAACAGGCCAAAATTCATGCTCTGAAAACTCTTTCCACCTGTTTGGCCTTGTCTCAGCTACCAAGTTCACTGGTTTTACATTTCTCGTCGTATTTGGAAGCTTTGAGCAACTTGGCCATACAAGACCCCAGCATTGAGGTGCGCAAATGGGTATGCAAAAGTCTGGTCACCATGTTAGAAATTCGCACGGAATACATTCAAGCACATTTGGAGCCCGTTGCTCGATTCTTACTCGACTGTACAAAGGGAGAATCCGTCGAACTGGCTTCCGAGGCTTGTGAGTTTTGGTTAACCTTTAGTAGTCTGGACGAATCCGTCGTCACACCCGCAATGATGGATACCATTCAAGCCATGTTGCCTCAGCTCATCCCTGTCCTTTTGCACTGTATGGTGTACCAACCCGAACAGCGTGTGGAAATTCTCGCACGGAATGAACTAGATCTTCAATCCGATCGGAACGAAACCCTCCGACCAGTCTTTCATCGAAGTCGAGCCAACGCATCGTCGCAACCAAAACAACAGCCATCCATGTCACAAGCAAACGACGACGATGAAGACGAAGACGTTGATGATGACGGCTATGAACAAGATGATGAAACTGGTTTCGACGATGCGGACGACGATGGTCATGAATGGACGTTGAGAAAATGCGCAGCAGCTAGTTTGGATGCATTGGCGAACCTATATGGAGCGGAGCCGCTTCTACCTACTCTTTTACCAGAGCTTGAACGTGCTCTGGCTCAGACCACCGATCCGTGGATCCAAGAAGCGTCCATCTTGGCGCTGGGTGCAATTGCCGAGGGTTGTTTTGAAGAAATGAGTCCTCATTTATCACAGTTACATCCATATTTGATGAATCACATGGAAACGACTCACAATCCTTCCTCGGCCCAGACAAACCCTCCTACACCTCCCTCCCTTCCACAGGTGAGCTGCATTGCAGCGTGGACATTGGGGAGGTACGCTCCGTGGGCGGTACAACAGGTACAATCGGGTGCACAGGGCCATTTGCTGGCTCAGATGACGGAGGTATTCATGCATCGACTCACCACCGATCCCAATCGCCGCGTTCAAGTGGCAGTCTGTTCGGCGTTGAGTCAGGTGGTAGAAGCTGCGGGTGATTTGTTGACACCCTATCTTCCCCATATATACCGTGCCTTGGCATCTCTCTTGTCTCCAACGCCCCGAGTGAGCGGCCGAACCCTGCTCTTGGTTTTGGACTTATTCGGAAATTTGGCGGACTGTTGTGGACCTTCCATTGCCGAAGGCGAGTTACCCTCTATCTACATGCCACCCATTATGAACCTGTGGAATCAGTTGGCCAATCAAGATCCCACGGATCGTACCCTGTTACCTCTTATGGAATGCTTGGCCAGCATATCCATGACATCTGGAAAGAACTTTCAACCTTACGCCTTGGAATGCTTTGAAAATAGCATGGGCATTATTGAAGCCGTTCAATTGATACTCGCCTCCAACGCATCAATGAACGCAGGAACATCCTCCAACAACCCTCTAGATCCTCCGATCGTGGACAATGAAGAAGAAGCCGATCCCATCATTTGTGCAACAGACTTGTTGGATGGACTGGTAGAAGGTTTGGGGTCCAATTTCCCGTCATTAATTGCCAGTAGTCAACGTTTTGGTGGGACCTCCAATCCACTCCATTTTGTGACGGTCGTGCACACCTTGTGTCAACATGACCTGGCGGGTGTACGCATGAGTGCCTTGGCCTTGTTGGGGGACTTGGCGCGTTCGGCACCTCAAGTCTTGGAACCAGTCTTGTCGGACCTCTTGCAGCATTCGTTGCTGACTAATATGGATCCGATTCAGCCAACCGTTTGCAACAATGCAGTGTGGGCCATGGGAGAAATATGCGTTCGTTGTCAGGGATTACAGCCACAACCTCTGGAGCCCTTCGTCCCTGCCTTGATGCAAAACTTGATTGCACTTTTGATGGGCAATGGGGTTCTGGGCGACAGTAGTAGTGGCGGTGTCAATGGGAATCACTCGACTGGCATGCACGCTCCTCGTGGATGCGACATTCCGGGTGTGGCGGAAAATGCTGCGGCGTGTGCCGGTCGTTTGGCCAAGGTGAATCCGGCGTTTGTAGCTCCGGATCTTGCTCGGTTTCTCATGGGATGGTGCGATGGTATGGCCAAAATTAGTGATCCAGATGAACGTCGTGATGCTTTTCAAGGTTTTATACAAGTACTGTACACCAATCCACAAGCAATATCGCAGGCGTCCGTCAATGTTCCCGACGCCGTGGCTTGCATTTTGTTTGCCGTGATTACCTGGCACATGCCTCCTCAAGTGTCGGATCGGTCGATTGTGCTGTTAAATGGAGGTGAGTATTCCTTTTTGCCCTTTCCGGCTCATGAAGTTGAATTGCAAGCCAGCGTTCGAGGGTTGGTACACGACATGAAGAACTTTGTGGGGGAAGAAGTGTGGGCAACTGTGCAAAGGAATCTCCCCGTCAATGTTCGACGACTGCTACGAGAAAATTATTAGTTATGAACATGTAGCCTACCATACTTTGTGCAATAGAAACATCGACCGATTCGATAGCTTAATCAGTTGTTGTGTCAAGATTTCGATTTGTTTTATCATGGAGCGTCGTCATCTATATTCAATTGAAGTGATGGTGGTGCCGAATCTCCAAAATAGTCCATTCCGAGCTTTCGGCACACATTGAAATCCGGAACTAGTTTTGCGACGCCCAATGCAACATGACCACAACGAAATCTCATGAGCAAAACAACATCTTGGTTCGATTCTTGTTGTTGGAGAGCGGTTTGTAATTGACTCCGGATCGTAGCCATTTCAAAATCATCTCGACATACTTCGGCATCGTATTCGCCCAGCGTCAAGTAGTGTAACAAGACTCCTCGATTTACAATGGGCTGATAACCATACACGTCCAATGGCAAGGCCAAGGAAATCGCCGCCAAAGTTTGATTGCTTTGAATGAATAAGAATCCTTGTCCCAAATGAGTCGATTGGTGAACAGCGTAGGCACAGGCATAAAATCGTATCCTTTGAAAGACGTCGCGACGTGCCGTTTCCTTCTTTTGGTCCACGGTATAAGGATCGGTGGACGACGAGAACAATGAACCGGAAGAGGAAAAATTCATGTGTGATCCGACACGACCAAAGGAGTCACAACATTTCTTGTGTCTCTTTTTCCAATCCTGAACTTGACATTCCTTTTGGCAATACCAGGCTACACGGCATTTGGAACATTGCAACAATTTCTCCGGCGACGGATCGCTGTCGGCGGTCGAGGCTTCTCGTTGACAGTAAAAGCAACGACGTCCAGCCGAAAACGCTTCGCTGAGTTCCGTGGCGGCAGAGGAGGAGGATACTTCATAGCCCAATTCCAACGTCTGAATCCATGTCAATGCCGATGGATTGGAAGCAAGAACAGTGGCCGTTTGTTTGTTCATTGTCACAACAAGAGCAAGGATGTAAGTAGGTCACGTCACGGACCCCCTTACTGACTTGACGTGACCAGATTTTGACCAAAGGGTGACTTCTTTTAATCCAATTAGTCAAATGGGTGACGCATTAGGTACTCCGGGGTGTGGGGTAAACCTGATATTCTCAGACCCATTATCGACCAAGTTTGTAGACCAAAATCACATTACTCATATATGAGTAGAATCGATGATGTTAACTACATTATGCTCTTGAAGCTCTTTGTAGAGGGATTATTGTGATAATTTCTCTGTACCGATAGGTTGTTGAAACCGACCTGGGTCGTTTTTGGGTATGACAGCTTTTTCCTGATCAGACCGGGTCTGACCCGGTCTGATCAGGAAAAAGCTGTCATACCCAAAAACGACCCAGGTCGGTTTCAACAACCTATCGGTACAGAGAAATTACCACAATAATCCCTCTACAAAGAGCTTCAAGAGCATAGTTAACATCATCGATTCTAGACGAGTACCTCATATGATTTTGGTCATAGTAAGCATTTGGTCGATAATGGGGGTCTTAGAATATCAGGTTTACCCCACACTCCCGCAATAACACACATTTACTAAGCTACGGATGCTTACATGAAGAGTGATCTCTAGATCTGATGTTGACTCTCCATCTCCTAATGGTACTTGACCGCTCCCATAATAGTCGGGAGACTCGGGAGTGGGTCGACGTCCACCTCTTCCTCCTGCACACAGACAAAGCTAGACAGAGGCTACTTGTCATTGCGGACGTAGTGCTTGCGGCCAAAGTACCATCGATCCTCTTGAGGATAATTCTTGTCATTTACTGTTGGCAAGGGCTCTAGGTTTTCTCTCCACTTTTCCGGAAATCTTCGTTGTCATTGTCTTTTCCCTGTTGTGTTGATGCCCCTGCCACAGATCGTCAGAAGAGTCACCTTCACATTCAGGGTCGTAGTCTTTGTCTTCATCCCCGGATGACACAGGTGGTTGTGGTTCATCGTCTACCTCCATGCTTCTTGTTTTTTCTCATTTTTGTACGTTTCTCGTCGCATGGAATTGCACCGGGGAAGAAAAAAGAATTTTCTTAAATTGGTCACCAAATTAGTCACGGCCCAATTGGCTGACGTGACTTGTGACGCTTTCGGTCAATTCGTCAGACGTAAAAAAAACTGACTTGTCAGCACTTACATCCTTGACAAGAGATGGTGTTATGAACTGACAGTTTGTGTTTGTGGCGCGTCGGTGTGGACTGTGGACTGACTGACTGTAGAATGTACGTCTACTCATTCGGACTTTATGACTGACGACAGCCAGACGTAAGAAGGAATGAAAAGATATGCTTTGGGTGTTGCGGGACAAGTCGGAGATTTATCAAAATGAGACTGCTTAAAGTACTCGTAAGTGGTAGGGCTGTTGACTGGGAACACGACGTGACAGCTGAGTTTACAATACATTTTGCGCTTCAAGATTCTAGCTCTATCCATTAAATACAAGTGTGTTTGATGATGTCTGACACTCGTCCAATGCCCGAAGCACGAAGCACAAACCGGTGAAAAAAAAATAATACACCTCGTATTTTTTATTTTTGTCTTTCGTCACACAGTTTGTCGACCAAAAAATCGAAAGCAAACCACCAACAAGTCAAACAGGTCATGACAGATAAAGATCCTTTGAGATACAGCCCCAAAGACCGATACCGCGAAACGAAGAAACACCAGAAGGAGAAGGGCATTCAAGCGGTTCCTGTTGAGCACACATTTGTTTGTTTCTCATCACCACATTCATGAGTGCTTCTCTGTATCCGTCGAATACGACGAACCAGGAGAATACCCAAGCACACGGCGACGTTGATATGGAGGGGAACCGCATATCTCTTCTCCCGGCACCAGGCAGCTCCGAGTTACACCAAGTGGACACGGTGAAAACCGTGGAAGGTCACCCGAGCAACGGTTCGTCGCCGCAACACCATGTTGTGCCACAAAAACCACCATCCAGCAGTACCACCTTGCTGCCAGCGCGAGATATTTATGTGGACGATGTCACTGTATCGTCCTCCATTTCGGGGGACGGCACGGCATCTTCTCTCCTCAAGACGACTCATGCTCGATCCTTGCTTGAAAATCCGTCTCATCCAATCCCCTTGACGTCGTCGCCCCGCATCCTGGACGACGACGATCACCACAAGCACGCGACGACGACGAATCAAAACAACAGCAACAACAACAACAAGAGTAGCAGTACCCGGACGCTCATGACCACGACACCCCATTCCCAGAGAAACGCAATTCTTCCCACACGAACCACCACGCGAGAAATGACACGTACCAAACTAAATCGCATATCCGTCAACAAACTAGACTTTTCCAACAAGCAACATTTGTATGGACGAGAACACGAAATGCAAATCTTGACCAAGCTCTTGAACGATATTACAGTTTTCCAGGACAATGACACTACCACAGAAAATTCTGCCTCAAGCCCCAGCTGTGATCGAGGTCTCGTCATGATTGAAGGTATTAGTGGTGCAGGGAAGAGTGCCTTGGCCAAATACCTGGAATCCGCAAGCGTGGGTTCTTGGCACTTGGAAAGTTTGATTTGCTGACCCAGCAGGATATTCGTGATCCCCTATCAGCTATTCAGGGCTGTATGGTTCACTTGATTGATCAAATACTCTCCTTGAAAGAATTCAACTCGTCGCGAGTCATGGAGACAACAAGCTCGATATGCCAGTCTTGCAAAACCGAAGATTCCAAACAGCATTTGTACGACACCATCCAGGCAGAACTCTCCAAACTCAAGGCTGAGATGCATATTCTGATACGATTCATTCCCAATCTACAAAGCTTGATTGGAAGTGAGGAGACCTTAGTCTCGACCTATTTGGGAGATAACGATGACCCCAACTATAAGGAAAGTTCGGATCAGCTTAACTATGCTCTGCGCAAATTGATTCAAGCCATTACGCAGATCGTTCCAGTTGTTCTTGTTTGTGATGATTTGCAGTGGTGCGATATGGAATCTCTCGCTCTTCTCAAATCGTGGATTCATATGGACACAAAGTCGCTCATTGTAACCGGATGCTTTCGTGCCAACGTGAAACCCGAAATTCGAGTTCTTTTGCGCAAACTCGTGGATGACACCAAAGCGCTGCAAGCGGCTCGATCCATTCAAGTTGTGGAATTCGTGCTGGAGAATGTAAACGCAACAGGCATTGAAGCATGGTTGACGGATTTGCTAATTCTCGAAGAGGAAAAGGCCAGGGCATTGGCAGGAATTGTGTTAATGAAGACTGGCGGAAGCCCACTCGCAATTCAACAATATTTGCTTTCCCTGACAAGGTCAGGAATGCTAAACTTCAATGTTGGTTTGGGACTGTGGACCTTTGATATTGAAGACATCAAGGTGAACTCGATGGCGACAGACAACGTTGTCAACGCCATGACCACACGCATAAAAGAAGTCCCATCAGCCTTACGAATCCTCCCGCTTGCTGCATGCTTTGGAAATACCTTTTCCGTGAAAACTTTGCGTATCATAGCTCAAGCGTCAGTTGATAAGCTCACCTTACTCTCTTCGGAATATTCCTCTGACTTGGAGGCCTCTTCCCAGTTCCTTGCGGGATCGCTGCTAGACGGTGATTTCGATTTGGAGGGCGGTCTCCAAGAGTGCACAGAGGAGGGCTTCATTTTTGAAAACGGAGTCAATGCCTTTTCATTCTGTCACGACAAGTTCAAAGAGGCCGTCCTGAACCTGATTCCAGATGAAGGGCTCATCAAGTTCCGTGTCGCAGAAATCCTCTGGTATTCCTTGACAAAAGAAGAACTGAATGAATTCATTTTCGAAATTGTCGGCTTCTTTAGCTCCAAGATTTCATTGGTTCGTAGCAATGCTAAGCGATTGAGTCTTGCTCGACTGCACTATCAAGCAGGTCGCAAAGCAATGCTTATATCAGCTTTTCAGTCCTCTTCATCTTACTTTAAGGCGGCAATTGAATTGATTTCCTCTCACACGTGGAACGAGGACGAAAAGTTTTGTTTGGACTTGTACTCTTCTGCAGCTGAGGCGGAATATGGTCATGGAGGATTTGAACAAGCTAAGCTCTATGCAAGTCGAATATTGCAGCTCGGTATCGCACCAGTACAAAAGCTTCGAATGTGTTTTGTGCTGCTTAACATTTATTGGGTTGAAGAGCAGTCCCATTCAGCATTATCCCTGGGTAGAGAGATTCTATCTGAACTCGGATGTCATTTGCCTAAACGAGATTCCGTCATTCTTCTCAAGACAGTCACGGGTCTGATGGCGGCGAAGCGGTTTGTCAAGATTCTCACACCCGCCTATATTAACAATCTCCCGCTTGCCACCGATCCCGTTCACGAGGGAACCATGAAAATGCTTGAAGCGTTAGTTTATCCATGTCACACCAAAAAGCCCGAGGTTATTCCATTACTTTGTATCGAAATGATCAGGAGGACCCTTAAGAAAGGCGTGACTCCATTGACACCCTACGCCTTTGGCTTCTTGGGCTTCGTTCTTACTCATTTCTTGGGTGAAATTGATGGCGGAAAAGTGTATGTCCGCCACGCTTTTGCGTTACTCGAGAAGTATAAGTTCACGGATGTGGAGCCTAGAACCCGTTTCATGATATATGCTGTAGTTGTCCATTGGACAGAACCGTTGCAGGGTATGATGCATTCCTGGATTGACGTATACGAGAAAGGAATGAGGGCAGGGGATTGTGAAACTGCGTTGTCAAGCATCTATTATTATCTTGAGGCTGCTTTCTATACAGGTCGGGACTTAGACTCGATCGACATGGATCTCGGGAACTATATGAACCAAATGGAGGATTTCAAACAGCAAAAGATATTTCGATTCGCAGAGCCGGACTTGCAGGCCATTCATAATTTACGAGGAAAGTCCTCTAATACGCTTGTTCTCTCAGGGACTGTCATGGACGAAGATAAGAGAATGGCTCTCTACAATGAAGAAAATGATCAACTGATGATATCACTTCTCTTGAAGAATCGTATTTTCCTCGCTTGTTTCTTTGGTGAATTCGAAAACGGAGCTCAGATGATGATTGAACACAGCGATATGATGTTCAAATCTCTTGTTAGTCAGGTTTGCACTCCTGTGCTTGCCTTTACAGGGTCTCTTTGCTGCTTCGCTCATGCACGAAAAACTGGAAGTCGATTTCACCATAAGCATGCGCGTAAATTCAGGCGAAAGGTAAAACAATGGGCAGAGCGTAACCCGAACTGTGTGTTTTACATAATCCTTTTGAACGCAGAGAAAGCCTGGCTAAGCGGAAGACGATCTGCGGCTTTCGAATTGTACAAGAACGCCGTAACGACAGCTGGACGTCTGGGTTTTGTCCACGACCAAGCACTTGCCAACGAACGCCTCGCAGAGTCATATCTGGATGAAGGGTCTACATCCGAAGGGAAGTATCGCCTCGAACAGTCAATTCTCCTCTACTCCGAGTGGAAGGCCATGGCCAAAGTGCGCCAGTTGCAATCTCGTCTTGAGAGGCTGGATGGCTCGTCGGTGCAAGAACAGTACGCTTGGTGAGGCATAGCTTAATCTCGAATTGATTTTGATAGAACGTAAGATATTAACGTCCGCTACGCTCGAGTAAATTCTTCAGATCAGTTGCGGAAGATATTGATTCCTGATACATGCATTCTTCAACAACAAAAACAATAATTCATCTTTCCTTTTCCTTCGTGGGAGCTTGTTCATCCACGTAGGAGTCACTACCGTCATCATGCACATCATCATCTTCTACGGGTTCTTGCTCGTTGTTCTTCATCACCGCCTCCTCATTGGCGTCTTGTTCTGGGATCACCTCGTCGATGTACTCCTCGTAGGGCACATCCCTTTCGCGACTTCCGTGAGAGGGATGCCA
The DNA here is from genome assembly GCA_946965045.2 of Epithemia pelagica. Taxonomy (NCBI): domain Eukaryota; phylum Bacillariophyta; class Bacillariophyceae; order Surirellales; family Surirellaceae; genus Epithemia; species Epithemia pelagica. The sequence continues at coordinate 2,519,925 of OX337234.1, read as the reverse complement.
GCGGGCGTCACGTGAGTACTTGTCTTGACGAAGTCGTTTTCTTCTTGTACTTCTTCGGGTAGGATTTTCCCCAGGATCCCCGGTAGTCCCACCATCAAAGCTCGTTTCGTCATCGTCCGATCCCTCCAAGTCCCTTGGCTTTGGGTCACTGTCCTTGCTGTCTCTCGATTTCTGTCTTGAGATTCCACTTTCTCCACGTCCTTCATCAAGGTCATAGTCATCGTACAAGGTTAGGATACCACCAGATCGAGCCACGCTAGAAGCTGTCAAAGAAGTCGCGGATGGAATCGAGGGAGCCGCTCTATGTAAGAAGGCAAGACCAGCGATGTTGCCATAGTCCGACGCTTTTTCGCCATTTCCAAGACCTGCGGATAAACTTGCGGCTTCCTCATCCAATGGGTAAGATTCTTCGGCCTTTCTCTTTTTATCACCCTCGTCGTCACTGCTGACTACAACGATAGCTTCCGCTTCTTCTTGATCCACTTCTTCAGGAACAGCATCATCCTCGTTGAGTGCGGCATCATCATGAGATGGTCCCTCCTCAGCCACAACAATATCCATGTTTTCCTGACTAATGGGGTTCTCTGCTGCCAGCGGGGCCTTCATTGGCTTCACCCCAACACTCAATAGAAACCGCTGGACATCCGCCAGAACCCTTGCATGATTCGAAAGAAAGGCGCTTCCATCCACTCGAAGGCATTTCCAACCCACACGTTCGATACTTTTCTGCTGTTCGTAGAGCCCTGTCCATTCTTCATGGGTTTCCCCCGTAGCTTCAATACATATGGCACCTCTCGACGCATTATTTTTTACGTCCTCTACACAAATCGCATCCTCCCAAACCACACCCATGCTACGTGTGTAGTAGCCATGAGCATTCAGAAACTTTCTCAAAAGTCGCTCCGAGCGAGATCGAAATAAAGATAGGCTTGATCTCGTTCCAAAGTCATTATCTCCGGGTCCTGTATTATCTCCCTCATCACCTTTTGTCCCTTCTTCCAGTCGGGAACGTTCAAAGAAATCCAATACGGAGAACTTGATATCTTGTTCATTAGGAATGTGATGTGATTGAATACTCCGAACTAACACCATGCGGTCACGGGCACGAGACAGTGCAACGTTGATGCGTTGAGCATGCATCAATTGATTTTGTGTTACAACACTTCCAGGAGAACAAACGAGAGAAAGGAAGACAATATCCCGCTCCGCACCCTGAAAGGATGGCGGTTCACCCACCAATATATCATGAAGCTTGAATTTATGAGGCCCAATCCGGTCTAACAGCCGACCTCGAATGAGACGACTTTGCTCGTCCCCTACCAAAGAAATCACACCAATCGTTCGTTTCTTAACGAGAACGCACGATTCTACGTATTCTTGAATCATCCGAACAATTTCATCACATTCCTCGGGGTTCACTTTGCCTGTCTTCTTTCCTTTCTCCAAATAGACATCCAAGAGGGAAGGGTTCAGCCTCTCTTCGCTTGTGGGAAGTCTTAACGGAACAAGGTTGCGATCATAGAATTCTGTATTACTATACTCAATGATTTCGGGTGCGCAGCGAAAGTGCTCCCGAAGAATCACCTTTCAAAAAGAGGAGAAGCAAGAGTTAGCAAAAGCCGTTTTAATGATAGTGTACGGAAATAAGGAAAACTTACCCGTCCTTTTGGATACGCTTGAGCACAGAGGTCAAAGAAGGAATGACCTGGAAGCATTGAGCTCTCAAAGGGGGAATCGGGGAGTGCTGATTTCAGCATTTCAATCTGTTCTTCGGCGACAAAACTCTCTGTCGGGCTAACTTGCTTTCCATCACCCACAATGAGCCACTGCTTCCCTCGAAGCATTCCCGGTAATACAGAAATGTCGCTCTGCGAAGCCTCGTCGATCACAACAAGGTCAAAGAGGCATTCCGTAGGGAGATAGTCACTTATTTGAGAGCTCGTTAAGATCCAGCAGGGAATGTACCGAACGCACTTTTCAAATGCATCAAGGTATTCCTGTCGTTTTCTTCGCTGGCGCTGCGTCATCTTGTTAGGTTGCGACGACGAAGATTTCCCAAACCTTGATTTCCCCGACACTTGGGCAAATTTCACCAATGCCGACTGCGCTTCCGGTGTGAAATTTCCACTCAACTCCGCAACGACTCGGCATGCGACATAATCTTCCGAGAGGTCTTGAATTCTGGAGGTCACCAATGTGCGCCGAGAATCAAGGTGGATGCATTCTTGTGCATTCTTCACTTCTTCACAATTTCTCAGCTCCAACTCCAACTTTTTGCATTTCAACGCGGACTCTAAAAGGGGAATCACATCGGACTTGATACGTCGTCGGGTAGGAGAGTCGTCTGCGTCGTAGAAGGACTCTCGAGGCCAATCTTCCCTGTTTATGATTGGGTCCAAGACTTGAGAACAAAAGGTGTATGCTGTCCGTTCCTTGTGTAGTGCACGAACCACAAGTTTCCAATCATTGGAGCTGGATGGGGGCAAAGAGCCATGGACTCGAATATGTTCCAGCTCTTTTTGCGTCTCACAGCGATGGCGGGATACCTTGGTGCCAAACCAAGGTATCGAGGCGATCGCTCCATGGACCATATTCTTTACGTAGGACGATGGAAGTCCGGCACGTGAGGCTGCCAGAGAAATCAAATCTTCCGATGGAATATCGGGGAATCCATCCACAAGATGAATGGGGTCGTGGGGTGGATCCAACACCAGGTCTTTCAGTTGGTTATAGAATTTTGTCAATTGTTTCAAGTCCCAATGGGCCACAGTTTTCATGAGCCATGGAACGGATTCAATCAATTCCAGACTGGTCTCGAACAGAGCTTGCCCCGCTGTTGTATGAATGAGAGCATGTTTCCGCTTGGCGTTCATACTCAATTGGGCGTCAATCTCATCAAGTTCCTGTTTGAGAGCATCAATTTCTTGGAGGAGGGCTTCACTCCGCCGTTGTTCACGTTCCGTATGAATCCAGGATACCTTGTTGGCAAGTCGTTCCACAGTTTGTTGCAGTTGTCTCATCCCAACAGACTCACGCATTGAAACATCCACGCACAATTGCTGTACGCATGCCGGAAGGCGTTCCCGCAGTACGGACAACGCTGACGCCCCCTTGGAGGTGACCAACACTCGCTTTCCTTGACAAAGGAACGCACAAACAATGTTTGCGATTGTATGCGTCTTTCCCTGTATGTACAAAGAATAAGTTTGGCTAGGGTTGAGTCGCAAGATGTATGTCAAACATTGAGTAGAGACGACAATCATGACTTACCGTTCCGGGAGGACCCTCGCAGACTACAGCGGGGTAGCTCTTGGTAAGCAACAGTTGGGCAATTCGATTCTGTGCTTCGGATGTAGGGAGTGGAAAGTGAATCCGAGGCTCCGCGGACGAATCATGATTGGACCTTGCGAGTCGTTGTTGCTCCGCCATCATTCGACAAACCGTTTCCAAGGCACTCGGTCCATGGGTCAGCGCCCACAAGGCCGGCGGATGAGACACTTTTGTCGATGAGCCAATGATATCAGGTGGTTGTTCACAAAAGGCCAAGGCATCGCGTGCCCAGACGGCACTGGGACGGGGACTAGCATACAAACACCAGGCATCTGTAATCACCAATTTCCCATCGGCTGTTGGTGAACACAACGACGTTGGATCGCAACTCCCACTGGGCACAAAATTCCCACCAGCCGCGTATTCGACGGCCAGTTGTTTCAAGAGGGGAACATAGGTGGTGGGTTCACTGGGATTGATATCGACCAATGGATCGAGGGCATCCACCAGTTGATTCCATTTCTTGCTCATGGCAGATTCTCTCATGGAATCAAGGGCTGCCATGACGGATCGATTCCAGGTGACTCCTGTATGTTGCCGAGGTCGAATAAGCAATGCTCCGTCGCGGGCGAGCTCTACCTCCACCTTTACCTCCAGCAAAGGACCGTCTACAATGACACCATTCACTTCATCCTTGAGAATGGCTTGTCCCATTCCCCATACAAGATCCAACTCGTGGCTGCTGTTGACACCACCACTGCCATCGTACCATTCAAACAGTCCATTGTATATCCGTTCCAATCGACGATGCAAGTATTTCTGATGCAAATGTTCTTCGACACGACGCAAGAATTTTACGACCTGAGGATTCGTCGAGCTTGGTTCACTGGAAATATATCTCAATGTCAAGAGTTGATCCACTGGTTTCTTTCTCGCCGTGCTCCAGTGATGCAAGTACGACTGAACATGGGCCGACTGGAGACTTGGATGAGGCATTGTTTTGGTTTCGGTAGAGGCCATTCTCGTGAGTCGCAACCAACAGCAGGCAGAATTAGATTTGGAATCTTTTCCCGGTTCTGTCTTGACAGTTCCCCATGCGGTGCGTTTGCGAGATTTCGTGGAAGCCGGTGATGTAGTGTAAAACGAAAAGGGACGAGACTTTCCTCCAGCCGCTTCGGCGGCCGCCAGCAGCTGTTGGAAATCATAGGTGGTGAACAAGACACGCCCAGAACTATCATCCTCCATTTCACTAGAGTTGTTGGAGTAAAAGGGCCTCGAATGTTGCGAGGCGTCGCGCACAAAGAGGAATTGACCATCGCCCCCCGTCCCCGTTTGAAGCGTCGAAATGTAACGCAGAATTTGAGAAACGCGTTTCGTATGGACAATGGAATCATTCTCTGACAAGGTGTCCATCTCCTTTCTTCCATTCCTGGACGGTGATTGACCACCACCAAACAGTCGCCACATGGTTAAGACAAGCTCCGACTTTGTTGCATGTTCTGCTCTGACAATGATCGTTCTGTGATGTGTCCATTGCGGATTTTTCGGATACGGGGCAGGAGTAGGACTCAGTTTCGCGGGACCAGCATTGGAACTCTTAAGCGTCCACGATCGGTCTTTTGAAAGGATCTTTACCACCCATTCGACTTACAAGCGCTCGAGAGTTCCGGACACAGTGCATTCTACTCCCCAGAAGTCTATGTCTCTAAAAGAAAGCCGTTCATATTCAACTAAGAAACAAGGAATACGATCGAAGAACTAAATGCGATCTACAAACAACAAATACCACCGCTCGGGATGTAAGTACGGAGAAATCTATTGCGGGGGTCCAAGCTTACATCCAACAACAGTGCCATGATACCGCACCGCGATATACTTTACAGAATGAGAGATGATGATGCGGGAGAACAAAGCCATGGACATAGAACACGCCTTTGAACTACAGGATGTTATACCAACGACGTGTGGTAAGGGTTCCGAAGATGAAGGAACTTGCGAAAAAGCATGGCGTTGAAACACGCAATTGCGGAGGACGAAGCCACAAACTGAAAGACAGGTCATGAAATGGAGGAAATGCACTGGCTTGGGGGCATTCATTCACAAAGCATGGGGCACAGCCTCTTATTGACGACTAGGAGTACTCATGACCGATCGTTCTATGTGTTCGGCAATTCGTATAAACTGACGGGGACCAAGTCCCTTCATATTCTGTGAGGGTTGGGCAATTTCTACATCAGAGAGGTCAAAGACATCCCATTCCATCGAAGAGTTTCTCGCAGACTTGAGCCGAGTCTCCAAGTAATGTCTTTGATGAATCATACAAGGCGTCACGAGTTCGTCAAAAAGTTAGGAGTAAATAATACGAATATTCCAACTGTGCAGAAGTGAGCGTTTGGGGATTCGTGTGTTGTAAATCCCGGATCGCGTCAAAAAGTGTGTCGCCACGCGCCTTCACAGGGCTATCGCGCATGCCCTTAAGACGTCCTAACAATAATACGAACTACAAGCTGGTTTCACGAGGGACCTGCCTAGTGTATTACAGTACAAATACTGTACTGACAATTTTGTACATAAAACCATCATAGTAATCATTTATGCCCCGCTGCTTCTCGACCATGAGGACGGCAAATTTGGATGCTCATAGGAAAACGATGCCGTTCATGGCTGTGAACGTAAGAGCTAATGTTACTAATCGTTCTAATAGGTCTTATGTGAACTACATTGCAAAGAAGAGATCTTGATTTGCGAATTTGGCCGTCATGGAGCCAAGTGTAGCATTGAGGTCATTCATGTCCTCAAGTTGCATGTAGACCGTCAGCACCATTGGGTCCATGCAGACCTGCGTATCAATGCTGCACCGCGTATAGAACCGAATGCGACCCTTGACTTTCTTCTCATGCGTAGGTGACGCCACTGCTTGCATCTCAGACTTCATGATGAAGCCAATCGGAAGCACAAGCAGCGGGTCAACATGCTCCGAATGGGCTTCTCGTTTGAAAAAGGCAAGCCGGAGATAATCTGTCTCTACTTCACGCTGTAAGAGGATGTGTCCTCGATCCACAACATTCCGTCCGTGACGTCCAAGGTTGTCGGTCATCGGGGCCATGAGCACGTTGACGTTCTTGGCGTAGAAACTCGTCCGAAATTTGACGCCAGCACCCCCACCATCAACAATGCCTTCTCTCTCCGCGTTGAAATAAAAGTCTAATCCATCCATTGTTAGCCGTGGTTGCTGCTTCCTTATTCCTTAGGCGTCGTTTATTATGAAAGCGACGTTGGATTGTTGCGTGTTGAATTCGAATCGTTGGTTTTGTGTTTCGTTTGCGGATGGCTCCGAAATGTGGCGGCCCCCCGGGTTGGTCGGAGCACTTGCGCGCACCTCCACCATGGTGATCTAAGTAGATTGCAGGATTTTGGTCCTTATTCCGAGCATGCACACACTTTTGCTATTGTGGGCTTGCGTGTATTCTGCTTGTGGGACTCGGCTCAGGATGGTGCATGGTGCCCACGCTCACAAAATCAGAGATGAGCACCAACACCAACACCAAGCTCCGTCGTTCAAATCGGCTTGCCTCCTCAGAGGGCGGCATTGTCTCGGCCATGGCGAGTACCCCGCCGACGAGGAACAATAAGACTCCCAGCAAGAAACCCAGTGCCAAACGCAACAAGAAGAGCCAGGACGGCTCGCCCGGATCTGTGGTCGGCAAACGCAAGGAGAAGCTTGTCGTGCTTGCTCCAGTTAAGGGAGCCGACAAGCAGGAGCGCTACAAGGCTGCCCTGCAAGGAGCCACGCAGTGGCAGCTCACCCTTGCTGACGGCAATGGAGCGACAACGCTCACAATCTGCCGCACAAAAGGTGAAGGTGAAATCACCTTTGGTGGTATAATTGAAACGTTGCAGAAGATTGGCACTGATGACGAACTAGAAGATTCAGATGTCAAGAAGAACAGTTTTGGTAAGTGGACACTGCAGCCGATTGTTGCCCTACAATATAAATTGACAACTAACTACGCTCCTATTTTCAAGTTCCGAAGACTCCTTCGAAGGTGCAGTTCGTCGGGGTGATGGAAAAGGAGGAACAAGAAGAAGTGATGGCTGAACCGGTCGTGTCCTCAATGACACCAGGTCAGCAGTATGCGGCGAATCGCGTCATGTCCGAACACCAGGTTAGGTTTCACACAGGCGGAACGCCATTCAAGGCGACGAAGAACCGTCCTGCCGAGAACCAGCTGTCGACACCCGAGCTTTTGTTCCGCCACCGCCAGAAGCTCTTCTGCGACCAAGCTACGGTGGATCCCCTCTCTGCGCAACAAGACTCTCAAGTGGACGACGGGTTTGAAGATACCCAGGATTGTCCGTTCTCTGAGGATTACTACAATTACTAGATAGTCAACTAAGAATCTTTATCTACGTAGAAAGTTATTCATTATCTGAATCTTCATCGTCACGGTCTTCATCATCATCATCATCTTTACCATGTAGATTGTAACATAAAAACAATTCTTTACCACAAGGGATATCGTGGATCGCAGTCACCTTGAGCTTCCCATCGATGTGGATGTTGTATTTTTTATCGTCCGCGTCAACCTCTTCGTCGGTGTTGTACTTGAGGAAGTGGGGGTCGTTGGAGAAGTGGAGACCCATCCACAGCTCCTGTTTTGTTGCTTCGATGTGAAAGGGCGTTTTAGATCGGGTGAGGATGGCGAATTGAGATGGCTCTTTTTGGAGCCCCTCAATCACACTCCCACAATAGTACCCCAAGCTTTTGCCCGCCTCGTAGTTGCGAGCGGCGAAAGCTCCGAGACCAGCGTTTGGCAGCGTCGATTTCTTTATCGTAATGAGATCCTTGTCGAGGTACCGGGTGGTCACCTCAAAGTGCTGCTCATCATCGTTCATATCGACCATGAAGGTGCCGAAGATTGTTACGTTGTCCTTCTTTTTAGCGTTGATGCGAGGAGCTCGGTTCTTGGTGGTGTTCTTCTGAACCTGTTTGATTGTTGTAGTCACGGGCTTGCCCTTCGTGCCGTGTTCCTTTCGCACGAGGGCACCACGCAAACTAACAACTCCCTTGATGTGCTCCGCAACGAAATGTTGCATCTTTGCACGGTCGGTGAGACTTCCAGATCCCACCAACTGGTCCAGCTTTTTCATCAACCTCGTCGTGCCGACGGGTTTCGGCTTGGGCAGCGTCTTCTGCTTCTTCTCCGTCGCCCTGATGCGACGAAGAAGGTTGCGCTTGTCTTGCTTGTAGTTTCGATTGGGCTGTAGCTCAATCGACTTGGCAAGCCGACGGAGCTGTGCATCGCTCTGATGCTTCTTCGACTTTGACGCCGTTGTTTTTGCAGTCGCACGTGCTGGCGGCTTTCCCATGGTCAGCGAATCGCAAATCCAAGATCTTTTTCAGAACAAAAAGGGATGAAGAATCGCAAACCCAAAATCTTTTTCAGAACAAAAAGGGATGGAAGCAGCGCACTCCCCATTATGCTTCCACATGTCCCACTCTTGTGAATTGTATCGGAAACAATGTGGCAGCGACTCAGGTTGTGGATGGAATTTCTCCTTCGACAAACACAGTGGTAGCTAGAATAACTATGTACTCTATTGTAGCAGTTAAAAAAGGGAAACAAAGTGCAATCACATCATCATCGTCTCGGCATTTGACACAAAGGTTGTGCAAACGCCTACAAGTATCTCTTTGGTCGTTCTCACTCGCTCGCGCGCTCTCTCTCTCTCTTGAGTCGTCGTCCGTGCAACAACAACAGCAGCAACAAACGGTTCAACACTTGGAACAAGCCTTGCATCAATTCTTGGCCGAAGCCGTCACCTTGTATCGTTATTTGGTCAATCATTTGCAAGCCAAATTGCTCGGACAGTCGGCCACCTTTTCGCAGTCGCAAGTATCCTCCTTGGCTTCGTCGTCGCAAACCCTGTCGCAATCGCAAGACGACGACGACGAGGAGCATCCACCCAGCAACGACCAACCAGAAGAATTGACGCCACTCTCTCCTTGGCCGTCGTCTCCCAAGTGAATACGACTACAAGTACCAACGCCAACACGACAAACAGCGCTACGACCAAGGGCCACCCCACGGCCAATCCTACGGCCACGCAACATTCGTCGGCCAGTGCCTTGCATTGGTATGCCCGAGCGCTCTTGGCTCCATCAACATACTTCCACAGTGACGGCAACAACAACAACGACATGGAGTCAACGAAGCGCTCATTCTTCCAACAGCAACAATCACAAACAACAAGTCATGACGACTCGCTTATTCTTGGCCGAGTTTGTCGATTTGCATCGATTGTTTTTTGTTTGCCAAGGAATCCACGACGCTCTACAAAACCATGGAACGTGTGCGATGCCCTCTTGTGCAAACTCATTTGCATCCAAGCCTTTTTCGGAACATATCGTGAGTTCCACCAATGCAACGAGCAGCAGTCAAACCACCACAAACATCTGCAGCCACCAAAGAACACCCTTGGGAACTCGGGACGATTTGACATTTCTTTGCCACTCGGTGACACGGCGATTGATTTTGAGGCCATTGATGGCAGCAATGGACGAGATTCAAACGACGAGACGACAATGACCACGAAACCAACAACAACAACAACAAGAAGACCTAAAAGACCACCCCGAACCGCCACAACAGGTTCACAGTCAACCACTCGAAGAGGAGGAGGAAGAAGAGAATGATGAAGCACTGCCATTGGACGAACACACGAAACCACCAATAAGTACCCGCCGACCACAACTACAAACACCCATTCGTCTCGCACCTTGTCGTGATGCTCTTACGGGCGATCCACAATAGCGCTTCACATCCACGTGAGAAGAAGAATGTGTCCTCCTTGATGTGAATCCCGACCAGGATCATAACAGTAGTACGCATGTGAACTTAGTAACCTACCTAGTTGATTCAACACTAAATGAGCACTACTAGTATGTAATATGTATCTTTGAGACATGCAAATTGTTTCAGGGTTCAGCTTGTTGCGCCTCTTTCCAAGCCTGCTGGATGTAGGTATGCTCTTGATCAAGGGTGCAACGATGCGTCTTCATCGTCTGATTAACGTACTTCTCGATCTCCTCGTAGGAAAGACCATTGCTTTCAAAATCTGCGTCAGCTCCATGTCGATCAAACAAGAAGTACACCAACATGTAGCGCCGTGCTTTTGCTGAAAACTTTCGCATTGTTTTCAACGAAACTTTGGCAACACTCTTTCGTACACATTGCACAAACTTGTCCTTGTTCGATTTTTCAGCCTTGGTCATGCTCCGAAAGACTCGCTTTGCAAGTCCCCACCCATACTCAATGCCTTCACCCGCAAGTTCACAATGGTACTTTGTTGTTGTGTGGACATCAATCCTGCGATCAAACCGTGCCGAAAGATCTTTTGCAAGTTGTTCAAGCGCTGACAGCTCGTGCTTGAAGTCATCGCAACATCCCATCAGGTACAGAAGCGAATACTTTTGATACTCCTCCATGCAATCATCTTTGAGTTCCCCTGTCGCATCCATCCATGCCTTGCGCTTGTCTCTAACGTACTTGTCTAGGTTTGCTGGGTCAATAAACCCACGCTCCCAAAGAACTTGGAAGAGACCCTTGGGTTGCCCAAGCCACCCTTGCGCCACTATATCTTGTTGGACTTGCGTTGGCAATTGCTTTGCTTGCGACATAACTTGGAGTTGCGCAGTGGACTTGGACTGGTATGTATTCAGATGATCGCCACCAGTCCCTTGCTCAAGGTCGTGACGAAGCATTTGAGCAACTAGTTCTTTCTTGGAAAGCTTGCGAATTTTCTTCTCTCCTGTTGCACAATCAAACTTCATACTCTCTCGCTGCGCATCGGTGAGAGGAGTATTCTTGTATGCGTATGGTCCACTGTCCTCGTCTGTGTAGACCATACGTTGCTTCGCACCTGGCTCGAGACGATCAGCGTGTGCAAAGGGCCCAACATGCGGAACAACAGTCTCATGCATATGCGGAGCAACGCCACCCCATTCAAAATTCATGTTTTTCTCGTTCAGACCATCTTTCTGTTTCCTTGCATGTCCACTGCTATGATCAAACAAGAACGCGAAGTCAAAGTCGGGGAAGATGTTCACCAAACAATCAACCAGGTCTTCAAATTGGACTGCCATGTGATCGTAGGTCCAGTAACCATCACCGTTGGAACCTACATCAAAGTACGTACAGAATGGGCTTGCATCAGTGATTTGTCGAATTCGCTTGTCGTCACCACCGATCACTTTGATTGCCGACTCCGTAGACAAATACTTGTCACGCCCAAGCACACTGTCCCTCCGTAGACAATTGATCCTTTGTATCATATCGCGGCTGAGTAGATTGGTCTCCTTCTCCACACAGAAACTCCATGCCCGACTAACAAATGCACTTAGCATCAAACTATGACCCTCGTCTTTTGGCAGAAGGGTTCCAGATCCTTTGTGGTCATGCCAAGACTTCTTGGAGAATGACCATTGTTTGAAGACTGCCTCATCTTGGCCGACAATTATGACAGGGCGACGGTTGGGAGGGAAACGATGTGACAGATTTGCTCCGAAAGGCTTGTTTTCCTCTTTCACATACTTTGCGAAGCCTTCTGGGAAACAGTCAATGTGGTATTCTCGCATTGGCTTGTTGGTCACTGGGTCCACAAACTCAAAGGCCCAAACATTTTTCATCAGTTTCTCGCTGGAAGAATCACATCCGTCACCATTCTCTAGTTTGACTGCTTCCTCGATGGGGATTTGAATCCATCGGTGTGCAAGCTTTTCAATCTTGAAGTAGTCTTCGATGAACTGCTTTCTGTGTGCCACGTTGTCTGGGTCCTCGTGCCGATCGGTGTAGTACGACTTCTTTGTGTCTGAAAACTTGAGGCCTGCATATGCAAGAAATCTTGCTGCTGTTGAAACTGCCACTGTTCTCAGCTTCAGTTGGCTCTTGAATTCCGTCAGAGTTGGCAGGTCCTCTGAATCCTCAGTTGCGTGGTCGGCTAGCTCCATGTTATAGATCTTAGGAACAAGCTCATCTCGAATGAAGGTGGCCGCCATTTCACAGGACATCCGTTCAAGGTTCTTGCTTGCCCAACATTGAAAGATGCGCTGTGCTTCTGGGAATGCTTCAAATAGTAAGGGGCATGGCATTCTTCCTCTCTGAACGTATGGATTGGGGTGAGGGAAGCGTTCATTGTTTCGGAACTGGATGTTCCAGACTTGGATTGTTCGCCAGTGAGTAGCAACTATTTTTGTCTCCGGTCCATGCATACGATGAAATTCACTCATTGCAGCTTGGCAACAATTACTCCAGTAGTTGCCTTTCTCCATTGTTGCCAGAGCCATCTGATACGTGATCCGGAGTAGCGTTGCTCTTGCCATTATCTTTGGCACGAAGCTTTTCGCAGGTTCATATTCATCTGCCTTGTTCACCAAAGACAAGAGATTGCTGTAGTTGTATTCAGCATCCATAAGACGCTTGACCCACCGTTCAAGCTTCTGTCTTGTCATTTCATCATTTCTCCCTGGTGGACCAGCAAAAATTTTCTTGACATAGGTCTGGTCGAAGAAATCGGTGGTGGATCTTGGACTTCTTGCTGGTGCTACCACATTTTGGTGTGCCTGGACTGGCAGTGTTGTTGTTGTTGTTGTTGTTGTTGTTGTTGTTGTTGTTGGTGGTGGTGGTGGTGGTGGTGGTGGTGATACAGCAATCATGGCTGTTTCTTCGTCTCTTATTGGAGTTGCAGGATTCTTGCGTTTCTTCCTTTGTGTAATGCGGACTGTCAACGTTTTTGCGAAGGACAGCCACTCATCAGGTGAATAATCAAATTTTGGAGGTGGCTCATTCCCGCACGACAAAACATAGTAGAAATGTTTTGTTTGGTTTCTTTGCTCTTTCTCATTTAGGTTTCGATGCAGCGTGTATCGATAGACGCCTCTACTATTCCGATTCATTGATGAGAAATGGAGGGTCCATTCAGGACTGCGCGTCAGAGCTCGGTTCATCTGTTGGGCGTTTGACAAATCGGGAACCCATTGTTTCAAGAAGGGAACAAGCTGTTCATCAACAATCCACCGATTTGTCCATGGGAAGATCTCTGGACAGCATTGATCTTCAAATGCCTCACGAATTTTGCGCGAGAGACTCATAGTTGACGGAGTCTCGCTCACACAGCCGGGGAGACAGACAAGGCAGTGGACGAGACGACAGTCTCTCACACAGCCGGGGAGACAAACGAGGCAGCGGACGAGGCGACCACAGAACAGTGCACGACGTGAAGCACTGCTATTTCTAGAGATAAAGGAACTGCGTAGGTGATGTTTTTTATAGTTGATTGCTGGCTGCTATTCGGAGTCTCGGGGAGACAGACAAGGTTGCGGGGAGACAGACAAGGCAGAAGACGAGGCGAAAGTTTCTCGCCTTTGGAGTTGTTCTTGTTGTTGTTGTTGTGATTTGTGGCACTGGTGGTAGCCGAGGGGTTGGTAGTACAATACTCTTGTTGTTGTTGTTGTTGTTGTTGTTGTTTTCCGTCGATGGTGACACAGCCGGGGAGACGAACGAGGCAGCGGCCGAGGCAAAAGTTTCTCGCCTTTGGAGTTGTTCTTGTTGTTGTTGTTGTGATTCGTGGCACTGGTAGTAGCCGAGGGGTTGTTAGTACTCTTGTTGTTGTTGTTGTTGTTGTTGTTGTTGTTTTGCGGCGATGGTGACCCAGCTGGGGAGACAAACGAGGCAGCGGCCGAGGCGAAAGTTTCTCGCCTTTGGAGTTGTTCTTGTTGTTGTTGTTGTTGTTGTGATTCGTGGCACTGGTGGTAGCCGAGGGGCTGTTAGTGCTCTTGTTGTTCTTGTTCTTGTTGTTGTTCTTGTTGTTGTTTTCCGACGATGGTGACACAGCCGGGGAGACGAACGAGGCAGCGAACGAGGCGAAAGTTTCTCGCCTTTGGAGTTGTTGTTGTTGTTGTTGTGATTCGTGGCACTGGTGGTGGCCGAGAGGTTGCTGGTACTCTTGTTCTTGTTCGTATTGTTGTTGTTGTTGTTGTTTTGCGACGATGGTGGTTGTGATCCTCACACAGCCGGGGAGACAAACGAGGCAGCGGACGAGGCGAAAGTTTCTCGACTTTGGAGTTGTTGTCGTGAAGCGCTGCGATTTCTCGAGATACAGGCGCCGCGTACGTGATGTTTTTTGATAATCTGTTTATGACATACCTATGCTATCGATCTGTCGCATTACATCACGTACCAGCGGCATGTGACGGCTATGGTGACCTGAAGCGGTGGCAGTTGTTTTCGTTTTCGAATACCATCACGAAATTATGTGAGGAACCGGAAAACTCCACCGCGTCCGCACCGCTAGAGTACTATGAGATAATTTGTACTGCCAAAAAAGGGAGTATTGGCAAGATTTGTACACAATTTTTGTACTTTAATAGACTAGGTATGGGGCGCGCGAAACCAGCTTGTATCCGTTAGGATGGGACGTAGATGTCGTTAACATTTTATTAGATAGAATTTTTGAATACGCTCTGTCACGCGCGGTGCCGGCGCGCTGCGAATGCCCTCACAAAATACTGGCATCCGCACTTCCCACGCACCACCAGTAAAGCCGAGCCATAATTCTGGTGTCCATTGTCCATTGCTCACAAGCCAGGGATCAACTATTGCGACAATGGAACGAAGATCCTGCTCATCAAAGCTTCGAGAGGCCTCAGTAATGATTGATCGACTCTTTTCCTGCGGAGTCAAGGTGTTGCCGTCACCAGCACAATCGCCAACCATGTCCAAGAAATCCTCGTACATGTCAAGTGTACAGACAATTCTCAACTCCAGGTCCCCGGAAGAGGGAGAAGAATACTTGAAAACAACTGTAGTTGATTTACTTCATGAGGTGGAAGTTCTAAAACTCCAGCTTGAGGAAAGTCGACAAGAAGTTTCCTCCTTAAAGCAAGAGATTGAAGTATCGCAAAAGAAGGACGGAGAACGAATCGATACTTTGATAAAGACATTGGCAACCGCGACAAAAGAAGACCAACAAGTCTTGTCTCCAGAAAAGGCCAAGGAAATGAATGCAGAAGAGGCATGTCTCATGACAATTGCAACCCTGACTCGCAAGGTTGAAGAACTCAGCGCGGCGAATTCCGAACTTGTTCATGAACAAAACCAACTTTCCGAAAATGTCGAAGATCTGGAATGCGAGTCGGAAGCGAAGGATGTCAAGATCAAAGCACTTGAAACTCAATTCAAGTCGATTAACAGGACACGCCAAAAAGTGGTTCAAAAGTTGGGCCTCAGTGGGAACGACTTCAGTCCTGAAGAAACAGACGAGAGCTCACCGACACCAAAATCGTCGCCCGGTTACCTCCGAATGGGGTCACCCCGTCTTTCACCTTGATTCGCGAGTGTGACTATGAAGAATAGGGGCAAAAATACAATGTACCGTTATAATGATATGGTTGTAGATTAGAACAGCATCCGTCTTCTGAATTTGCAATATTTTGGTGGATTCCTAGAGTTTCCACTTGAGCTAACAACTAGAGTATATTTTAGATTCAAGAGTTTAGATCACTCAAACACGGCCACCAGGACGAAGTCCACCAGTCCGTGAAAGAGAGACCATCTTGGTTTTTGTAAGAAGAGACAGAGATGTCAATCCTTTCGGATGTTCCTCGTCGTCATCCTCATCGTCTTCCCAATTGCTGGTCTCCATGTTGTCGATCCCGTACTCGAGTCTCATTTCTGATACGCTTTTCTTCGGTTTGGCGTTTTGTTGTTGTGTGAGCACGCGCGATGAGATATTCTCTGAGTGGGTCTGGGATGAGGAATAATCCGACTTGAGCCCTTGTTGCGGGAGGCCGGTACCACTTTTGATCTCAATCGGTGGTGGTAAACGGCCAAAGTAATCATTCCATCCCTTGACAATCGCCATATGTTCGCGAAGGAGATATTGCAAGTGCTTCTGCTTCTGGTCGCCATGGTTTTCTTGTGATCCCGACGGTAATGGAACGGCACTCAAGATCATTGCCAGAATCTGGTCCAACAAGGAAACGCCACTGGCAGTTTCACCGGACACAAAGCAATCGTCGTCGTCATCTTCTTTGCATATGTCACCGATTCCATCTTCTTCATCTGCCCATTCCTCTTCCTGCATGTTTTCTAGTAACTCATCGACATGTCCAAGGCGTTCCTCTAAGGATAACATCAAGGCTTCTGCCACTTTAAGCTCTTCGGTTGTGCATGCTTCTATCATTCGTTTCTCATCCTCTTGTGCCATCTCCAGCTTCCTACTATGCTCAGCTTCTTCTCCGTTGTCTTTCGAGGGTCTCGAAAGGGCCTTTCTTTGTCTTCGGACCGTACCAAGAGACTCCTTGTCAAGGGTTGCCGGTGTAGCCTCGTTGTCGTGACTTGTTGATTCATGTCCCATAACATCGATATCTTCAGCAACGGGTGTTTCGGTTTTCTTCATGTTGTCAATATCATCATCGCAGTGTCCTTCTTCCTCCTCAGGCAAAGCGTATTCTTCTTCGTCAAATAATGGTGTTTGATAATCGTCTTCGTCGTCATGCAAAATGAGCCCTCCGTCGTCAAGGTCCTCTTCTTCTCGTTTTCCAGACATCAAAAAAGTACCTGTAGGGAACTGAAACGACAGAGTCGAGTCAAAGTCAAGGGCTTCCAGTCCCACGTCTTTTCCTGATTGGATTCGGAGCTCTCGAAGTTTCTTTGCAACGAGCATACTTCGAGCTTCATCCAAAGACTGAAATTGAAGGCGTGCCAGGTTAGTTCGATCTTCCAAGGTTTCGCGAACTTCATATAGTCGGTCCAATTGTTCTTTGCGACGTCCCATGCGCCATTCCCGCAGCTCTTTTCGTCGCCGACGATTCATCATACTGGCGTATTCTCGTTCTGCTAATTCCCCGATTTCATTGTATAAATCCAGCTTCCATGACAGGCATCGACTGCAATTTCGCAAGTGATCTAGCAGCCGATCCACCACCTCCACGTTTTTACGAACAAGCAGCCGTTTCCACATGCGTTCTGTCTTGACAATCTGAACCTTGTTCGGCGCTTTTGGATCATGACCAGGAGGAGGAAGACGGCAAAAGTACTTTGGGTATTCCAAGATCATCCATGAATGGTTTCCTTCCCCATTGCTCACGGGCAAATCTCGACTACCGCTATCCCCATGCCTTGCTGCCCCCGTTTCGAAGAGATCCGCCACTCGTGATTCAAACTCCTGGCTCACCTGGATTTTGTTGTTGTCATCCGAAGGACTATCATGGTCTGGTACCGAAGCGGTGCTTTCGCACAAGGAATAATTTGCACCCCACATGGCTTGTCGTACCTGACCTTGAAGCACCTTTGCGTCCTCCGCGGTGGATGGTGTGTACCCAAGAAGGACCTGCAGATTTATCAACAGAATGGGAAGGTTTGGAGGGGGAGTCAGTGACAGGACATCGTCGTCGTCTTCTTCCTCAACTGTTTGGTGACGTTCCTCGGACGCACACTCGGATTCCAATTGTTTTTCCTCGTCTTGGTTCGTCTCCTTTAAATTGGGAGGCAGCATGAGAACGGCACTCCAATCTTCTTGTTGCTCAGCGCCATGGTTCTGGTCGCCTTGACTGTCATTGTTAGATGCCATGCTGTTTCCGTCGGAATTTTCGTGTGAACGGGGGCTGGTTCGGTATTCTTGGTCGTGGCGTTGTCGCTCCTCCTTTCGCCTCAACTCTTCAATGACCTCTGGTTCCAGTTCCAGGGACACGCCAATGGATGGTTCCGTCATTGTTGGGTTAGTTGATTTTGAACTTATGTCCTGAACGAGAAACTTGAAACAACCGTTGTATGGTTCACAGCCAACACCAAACACCAGAGAGTTGACGTGTTGTGATTGTGAGGCAAACGGATGGGTCATCCTCTGAGTGAAAAAACTGGTGGCATTCACAATATATGCGACTGAGGCGGATTTGGATCTTTGCATTTGGATACACTCCTTTGGATCTTTCCCCTCTACCTCGTAAACCTGGAGACCTTCCAATCTCCACAAAGAATGGTCGCCATGATGCAAACTGGATCATCACTGCTTATTTCACACCTACAGGTTGCCTTCCTCGCTGCTATGCTTACAATGACTTGCTGCCTGGAATTTTGCACGTCTGCGTTTCATCAGCAACATCGATACTTTGTACGAATCGGCAGACACCAAGGCAATCCGTCGTGCCGGCAGGGGCAACGGCTCTTTTCGGTGGCCCCCGATGCTAGCCGATCAGAACCAAGAAACTTCAAGGCAAAACAGAGTGGAAAGGATAACAATGAATGGCTCCTTAGTGTCATACTCAAACGGAATCCTCAGTCCAGATCGTTTCGAAATGGAAACCAACTGATCTTTTCCAAGACGATTCAACGGGTCCAAACGACAGAGGAGCAAAAGGATACAGAGCTTTCGATTGGACAACTGGTTCAAGTAAAAGTGGAAGAGGAGGCCAACGGCCGAAAGGACCAAAAAGGCAATCGTGCTGGAAAATCCGCTACGTTGATTGGCTGGGGAGTGTACAATCCAAACTCCTTGTATAGGGTGCGAATGCTTTGTCATCGATTTCTCGTGTCCAAGAAACAATACAAGGATTTGCTTGGAGCGATCAACGAAGACAGTGGACACTCGGAAAGCCAAGCCCTTTCGCTCATTCTACGGTATCAACTCAAAAAGGCCTGGGAAACGAGAAAGTCCATGCAGATCACCAGAGACGAGAGTGTACCGACAGGTGCTATTGCAACCCCATTCTTGAATACAGACACTTACCGTCTTTTGAATGGTGAAGGGGATCAGCTGTCCGGGTTAGCGATCGATGTAATTGGAGGAGAAACAGCAGTCATTATGAGCAGTGCTGCCTGGTGTGAAGTTCACAAATCGACCATTCTTTCCAGTCTGGAGGCCGTGTTTGCGAAAGACAAACCGGACATGAAGTGGATTTGGAAGACAACGCCATCACGCCTTGAACAGGACGGATATAAAAGTCAGAGCGAAGTTGAAGAGGAGGATGAAACAAAACAGGACACTATGGTCGTTTGTACGGAGAATGGAATCAAATACGCAACGTGGCCATACCGACGTGATGTCCAAAAGACCAGTGTGTATTGCGATCAACGCGAAAATAGATTGTACGTGGCAACCACGTATTGCCGCGACAAGCGGGTCTTGGATTTGTGCTGCTATCACGGTGGATTTTCGATGAATGCGATTCTCAACGGCGGTTGCTATCATGCAACAGGAGTGGATTCCTCGGCGGACGCTATTGAAACCTGCAGGAACAATGCGGAACTGAATGGCATCTCGGACGACAAAGTCGAGTTTATACGGGCGGATATTACCAACTATCTGCAACAAATTCACGAAACTCAAGAATCGTTTTTCGATGTTGTGGTTTTAGATCCACCAAAGCTTGCTCCAAGTATGAGTTCTCTGGACAAGGCAAGCCGAAAGTATCATGCGTTAAATCGGGATGCAATCAAGGTTATTGATCCAATCAATGGAGGCTTGTTAATGACCTGTACCTGTTCGGCGGCAATGACGCAAAAGGACGGCGGTCAATACTTCTTGAATGTCGTACAAGGTGCTGCACAAGCGGCAGGACGTGAAATAACCTTGTTGCGAGTCTCCGGCGCGGCACCCTGTCATACCCAGTCTCCGATATCATCTCCAGCGGGAAACTATCTCACAGCAGCTCTCTTCCGCGTTCATCCTTCCGATGACAGCGTAAATGAGTTTGCTTAAAGTCAACAAGAGATCCTTTTGACATTACCTGTCGAATGGAAAAAGTTAATCGCCGCTCTTGAACAACCACATCTCACAATCGCGTTTCAAACACAAGGAATCCTGGTGACTTGAAGGGCGATTGGACGACGTGCGACTGTTTCCTACAAGCTTGTACGTCTCCATTCGATCAACAAGATCATTTATTTGGTCAAGTTTTCTATTCTGCAGTTGCGTTGCAGATTCTTGCGACGCATACGGCTAATGTGAACTGACAAGCACGTGGGACTAGCCTTGGTCACACATCCTCGGATCAAAAACCACGACGACAAGTCTGTGACAGGAATAAGAAGAATGTTTTGCACTCTCCACCACCGAGTTTGGAGATCCATACTCAATGGCATCATTCGGTATGTATCTTCTCGTTCCTCCATCCCCATTCCATAGGAAAATAATGTTCCATTTTGGATGTGCGCATCGAGTGTGAATGTGAGTGATGCCCACACTACACTCGTTGTCATCCAACCACTGAATCACAAGGAAGATCCGAGATACCGCGAACGCCTCGATTTCCCCACGTTGTTGTGGGAGGTGGGGTACCTCCACCACCTCCACCTCGTCCTCTTTGTAGATTGCTGGAGATGGAGCGCGAACTACTTCTCTGATCTGTCCATTGCTGATATATGCGATGGAGCAGCATGGCCAAGAGAAGGAAACATGCTATTGAATGACAATTGTAACGATGCAAAGGAAAGAGAGACCGAAAGATGTACAGAGTATAGAGTGAGTCTCGGAGGAAAACTTGTATAAAGTACAGCGAGACAGCAGTCGTCCTTACAAAATTGGAATCCAAACATGATCAAACAAGCGACGATCAAAATAATAAACTGCCTTCGGTCTAACAAGAACCCAAACACATCAATGTCACGGCCTCCTCTTCCATTGCAATCTGTCGCGCGCTGCAGGATGGCCAGGAGCTGCTGGATCGAGTTGTTGCCGTTGTTGTTTCTGGACGAACCACCATGAGGAGCCTCGCCTAATGCAACAGTTGTCGCCTGGTTGTTGGATGCTGTAGGGCCGCCGAGAATATTGCCCTGAGCATCAATGATTGTTTTGGGGTGCTTCTTGTGCGTGGTGTGGCGGTTGGTGTAGTCGTCGGAACTCATTGTAGCTCCATCCAGATTGGTTTGTGCGCTGGAGTTTTCCGTACAACCACGAAAGAGCACAAAACACCTACCTAGTAGAACGATAGAGTGAGAGATGCCGGTAGAGAGGGTCTCAGAAGAGAAGGGCCAAAGCCACCTGCCCAGAGGTGCGACGCCCTGATTTGACGAAATGGAAATATGGTACTCCTAATAGCGTAAATGGTTTTTTGATGAGAAGGTTGTTGTGTTCTCAATTCTCAAGAACGTAAACCACCATCCCAAAATTCTTATAAAAAGTTGATAATTCTCCATAAAGTGGAAAAATGATCTCAAAAGAAGGAAAAAAGAATTTTTTGCCCTAAGATTTGTTGGAAAAAGGGATCTTGTGCGGAAACGGATCTTTTTCCGGAAAAGGCCTCATTCATTCCCCCGGTAACACGGCAACTGCGCCAAAAATCGAAGTACATCGAATAGCGTTGGAAAGTTTTCTCATTCGAAGCGAGGAGCACAACTATATCTTTTGGTATCATGGAGGAATCTGCTGCAACAACACTGGAAGAGCCCCTTCTTCCGTCATCGAACGGAGAGAATGGGGAAGCCACCAGCAATGATGTCGAATCTCCACCTTCGGACAACAACAAGGCAAACGCCGCCGCCAATGGTACTGTAACCGTGGTCGCCGAAAATGAGACCGATGATAACAATGACGAAAATGGGGATGCTGACAACAACAACAACAATGATGACTATCTTTATACAATTTCTGGAGAATTATTGGAAATGGTGAACTTGGGTCTTCCCCTTGCCATTTCTTTCTTTTGTCGTATGGGTATGGCCTCCACCGACAGTGCCTTTGTCGGGCACATTACTTCCGGATCGCACACCGCCATGACCTATTTAGCGGCGGCAACCCTGTCGGACATGGTGGTCAATGTCTTGCTCATTCCTCCCCTGGCATTTAACCAGGTGTTGAATGCTTTGGTGGGACAAGCGGTGGGAAGTGGCAATCCCAAAATGGCGGGCATTTGGTTGCAGCAGTCCATGTTTTGGTTGTCCCTGACCATGTTGCCCTGTTTGGTGGGTTGCTTCTACGTGGAACCGATCCTTCGAATGTTGGACTTTCCTGCCGATGTGTCTCATGTAGCGGGTCTTTACTCCAAGTTCAATGTCGTTTGGCCCATTCCCAATGGATTGGTACGTCGTCATGGTCATTTTTGTTGCTCTGTCTTACTATTGGTTGAATCACACAACGATTTCTAACACAAGGCGAAAATTGCGTCAATCCTCGTCACCATTGGCTTTTTGCAGTACCAATGTATGCGCTTTTACTTTCAGGCACAAGGCTTACCCAAACCAGCTATGTACAACAACATTGCTTTCCTCTTTATCAACGCACTTCTAAATTACATCTTCGTGTTTGGAGGACCGTTTAAGTTTTGGAGCGGATTTGGCTTTGTGGGAGCTGCCATTTCCTTGTCCATTTCACGCACGATGCAATGTGTGGTATACTTTATCTACATGTTC
This sequence comes from Epithemia pelagica, assembly GCA_946965045.2. Lineage (NCBI taxonomy): Eukaryota > Bacillariophyta > Bacillariophyceae > Surirellales > Surirellaceae > Epithemia > Epithemia pelagica. The sequence continues at coordinate 2,497,249 of OX337234.1, read as the reverse complement.
CTCTACAAGCAACATCACCTCGCTACTTGGCCAGGTCTGTCCTTCCGTCACCACACGCTAGACCGTACCATTGAATTTATGAAGCAAACTTTGCCCAACATTGGTACCTTACTCTTCCAGGCCTGTGCCAACCAAGCCACTACCATTCTGGTGGGACGTCTCGGTGAAAACGCCCTGGCCGCATCCTCCGCCCTGTCTACGGTCAGTATCCCTTGGAGTGGAACCTTGTCGGCCACGACCGGTATGGTTTCGTCGATTCGCGTTGGGTTCCATTTGGGACGTGGGGATTGGAAGGCCGCAAAAAGCTCGGCGTGGTTACTCTTGTATACGATTACCGCTGTGAATGTGGTCGTCGCCGTCTTTTTCTTGCCGCTTGGCACGACCATTTTGAGAATTGCCACCAACGATGAAAAGGTGTTGGGTCTAAGTGACACCCTCATTCCGGCCATGTTAGCCGGTACCTACCTCAATATGCTTGTGGGAAACATCACATCTGGTGTCTTCTCGGGTATGGGACGGCCTTTTATCTCCACCTTGTTGAGTTTTGGATTGGAATTACCCTTGTCGATTGGAGGAGTTGCCCTGTATATTTTGTACTTCCATGGGAATTTGCTCGGTGTGTACTGGCTGGAGGCAATCTGCGGTGGCTTTGAGGCCATTATTGTGTTTGCGATTATGCACTTTAGCAGCTGGGAAAAATGCGTGGAAGAAACCCGTGCACGACAAGAAGCGGCGCCGGCCCATGACGATGGGGATGACGAGCAGGAAGATGCCGAAACACCTCTGTTGGGTGGCGAATCAGATCAAGATGGGGAACAGTTTGCTGATGAAGGAGGGGATTAACATCGGATATAGAATCATGGACCTAAACTGTCGAAGCGGAATCCTTAAGGATGATTGCTCGAACCTACTCCTAGAGTCCTAGAGCTCTTGGTTATACTTTTTCAGTAGGTAGTTTTTATCTTACAGCGATTCAGAAGCGACCGTTGCATCATCGCCCATGGCAACCAGTCATTCATTTTTTATTTCCTCTTACACAGTCTGTGACCATGGGGAAGAAATCAAACGCTCCGACTGGGAAGAAGCCCGTTAATACGGCAAAACTTGGGAAGGATGTCAAGAAATCTCAAGCTTCTGTCCCATTACGACGAAATCCATCGCATATTGCGAACAAAATGAAACGGAGTGAGATGTATGGGAAGTACCTGCAACAAAAGAATGCGGCACGTAAGGAAGCGAAATTAAAGCGCGTAAAAGAAGCAGAAGAGCTTGGACAAGAAGTTGTCAAGCAAGCACCAAAGACGCTAGAGAATACTAGGGAGCTGGAGCCCACCATGGTCTTGGCTGAAGATCCCGAAGTTATGGCTGACGAAGCCGACGACGAATTTGCGCCCTACTTTAACGAGGACGAGAAACCGAAACTCCTCATCACTACACGGCCACGACCATCTCAAAATCTATTTTACTTTATTGCTGACCTGCAAAAAATGGTACCATCACTTCACTTCTACCCCCGAAAATCGTATTCCGTCAAGGAAATCTGCAAATTTGCATCGAACCGCAACTTTACGCATCTTATTGTGCTCTCTGAGAAGAGCAAAGTATGCAATGGAATGACCATTTCTCACTTGAGACAGCACGACGATACTTGTCAAGCGGGACCAACAGCTTTTTTCAAAGTCTCCAATGTCATTACAAGCACAGACATTCCACACCACGGTTCCCAAACCTCACACATTCCCGAACTCAATCTACATGGATTCGGAACACGCCTGGGACATCGGGTGGGTCGTTTGCTAGGAAGTCTGTTCCCCCACGATGCCCAGTTTCAAGGACGACAAGTCGTGACCTTTCACAATCAACGTGATTACATATTCGTGAGACAACATCGTTACATCTTTGATGAAATGAATGACAAACAGAAAGCTAAAATGATGGAAAACAAATCGTTGGGACCAGCGGTAAACACGAGATTGCAAGAGTTAGGTCCGCGATTCACGCTCAAGTTGAGATGGCTGCAAGAGGGTACTTTTGACACCAAACATGGTGAATATGAATGGTTCCACAAACGGAAGGAGATGGATACAACGCGAAGGAAGTTCCACTTGTAAAAACCATAACGACATGGTTCTTTTATCTGTCCCAACAGGCTGCATTTAGCACACTAGCGAGAATATGAGGGATGTGGAGTTAATCTAGACAAGAATGCTAGCCTATCTACTGCTTAGGTTGTTCCGGCAGTCCCCGTTGGACGGACGTGATCCGGTCTCCCAAACTGAGGGCAATGCCTTGAGTCTTCGAACGAATGCGGATGTATCCAGCGAGTTTCCCATCATTGTCCTCCTTCTTTTCTACGGAGACGTTGACCAAGGCATCCTCACCAAACACACTGACATAGGCAAAAGCAGAAAAATAAGTTAGAAACAGAATGTAATGAAAATTGGAGTGTATCAATTCAACGATGCCCTGGTTCGGTTGGGATACTGCAAAATCCAAAGCTTGCAACAAAGAATCGACGATTCAAGAACAACGCCTGTTCGGCGCAAAACGTTCTCTAGGCCCAATTTACCCCGGCATTAACGGACGCCAACCGAGGGAAACCGGTTACAAAGGCATCCAACACGAAACCGGGGAAACACAACGACGAATCAATCGAAAATCAACAGAAAAAGTTACGTACCTTCGTGCATAGAGATTTGCCGCAAGGAAAGAGCCTTGCTTTTCCGAGGTGTCATCAAAGGGGGTGAGGCAACTCATATTGGTCGACGTGACAATGTGATTCAAAAAGTCCAATAAGGAAGTGATGGAAGTGGAAATCGCCACCTTGTTTTCCCATTCGAACTCAGCCCACATACTCCTGAAAGCCTCATCGGTACACATTGCGGGACGAATGTAATCCATGATATCCATGTGAATGTCATTGAGATTCACATAACATTTCTCACGTGTGGATGTGTCATCGTATACAATTGTTCCGAAAATGTGTCCAGTCTCGGTGGAGCTCACCTTGATGGAGGCACGAATAGTCATTTGGTCCAAGGGACCGATTGTGTGGGACTGGGGACGTTCGACAATTTTCATGTCTCCCATGGTCGCTAGTTCGACCGTCAAGTTTGCCAAAGTGTTGGGTGTTCGGTTCATGACAAGGATTTCCAATACAATGTCGTAATCATGAACCGTCACCAAAGCTTCGGCGTACACTGGATCGGCAAATCCACTAAGTTGGTAGACGTGCGAGAGCTCGGAACTCAACAGAGATCCCGCACTATCGTATCCAGTCGCACGAGCCAAATCGGCACCGTCGTCCAGATCGAGGTCACCTCCTCCCAATGATGCGATAGATTTGAGCTGACGAAAGTGAATAAGATCGTCTGGTTGAGTGGTTGCGATTCCTTGCTTTTTGTTCCGGTCATCGTCCTTCTTGGACGTTTCCTTGAGTTCTTTTTCCTTAATAATTTTCAAGAACTCAGCAAAGCGTCGGCGACCATCCTTCATGAAGATATCCTTGAGCAGCTCTTTCGCGGCAGGGTCCAAAAGAGCCCGACAACACAGAGTGATACGTTCTTGACAGTCCGTCAAACTCGATCGTTGAGCCGCCACTGTTACTTCAGCCATTTTCACAACACCGCACATTGCCAAGACGGCGGTAGCAGTCATGGACTTGACTTTGGCAGGGGCGATAGTTGGCATGTCGCTGGCGCGAAGACAAAGTTTCGTCAAAGCGGCCGACATAGTCTCTCCCAGGAAGACGTCACCCGAAATAAGCATCTTGCGGAGCGCGGGGGTACGATCCGAGAGGGTAGGTGTCTTGCTTTCGCTGTACACCGTTTGTGTGGCGTAGGTGCCGTCCGATAAGACAACATTCTTGGTGACAATCTTAGGACCCGACGCAGCTTCGGCAGCCGCTTTTTCTTCAGCTTCCTTCTCCTTTGCCTGAATAATGTACGGCGGTTCCCCCGCTTGTTCGACGATGGTATCAAAGGCTTCTGTGATACCATCAGCGTTTTCGGTGTATTCTCCAAGAATCCAGAGACAAACACACAAAACTTGGTTGGACGATACCGTGTCCAAACTCGATTGGAGCTTGGTAAGGAGTGGTTCTCGCAAGTCTGGGTACTGTTCGACAATGGCACGAACAAATATGATAACCTGCATACCGGAATCAGTGGCCAAGAAGTCCGTCAAGACATGCACCACTGATTCGGCAACCTGTGGGAAACGCACGGCACAACCGTGAATCGTACGGATGAGCATGTTACGATAGTCCGAACCCTTCTCTTGCTGAACATCGTCCGAAATGGTTTTCTGAACTTCACGCTTGAGGACGTTAACAACGTCTTGGACATTCCGAGTAGAAATGACATCAAGGATAACCTCCAACACCTTTTTGCAAATATCCGGGTTGGGGCTGCTGAGGGCACGAAGAATGTCCATCAACAATTCTTGAAGAATTTTCGTATGCTTTTCCTTCAGTGATTCCAAGCGCATCAAAACAATCAGTTTGACATTATTATCATTCTGTCCATTCAACAAATTGACATAGGTCATGGCAGCAGCACGAACGGCAGTAGGGGCCGAACTGAGCGACACCAGGGTCCATGCGGCTTCGTAGGAAACAGCCGGCGAACTGCTGCTCAACATCTGAAACAAGACACGGACAAAACGAGACTTTTGCGTCGGATCGCGGCGGCAAACCTTGCGCGTTAAATCCAAAACAAGGAGTGCAAAGCCATCGCCGTACTTGCCCACATCGTCCATGTTGCGGGCCAAAAAGGCAAAGGCCAACTCTTCGTTCTCGTTGAACAACATCAAAAATGCATTACGACGAGACGCCACATCCGTTTCTTGCTCAAGAAACTGGGAAATCAGTTCCGGACCATCGGGAATGAGAGTTTCGCCGTGCAATTTGTGAGCATGGAAGATGGCCAAGGCAGCATTCTTCCGAACGTAGGGGTGACGATGTTCGAGGCACGCCTTGACGCTGGGAATCAGAGGGCCGAGGATTTCTTCATCCTTCACCTTACACAAGAAACGAAGCATGGATCCACGAACGTATTCGTTAGGATGGTTCAAATCGTTCATCAAGGCATTGCATACGAGGAGCATTTCGGGCAACATCTTCCGAACAACCGGGGGACCACCGGATGCTGCGGCCAGCATGGCTTCAGATGATGGTTCTTGGTACTTTGGAACGACTTCCCAGTACAACATACAAAGCTTTTTCAACTGTTTGTCATCCGAGTTGATGCAAAAACGAATAACTTGCATCAAAATACGGGGCATGGGCTCACCACCCAACATGGCCATGATGGCGGCTTTCAAGGCATGTTTCTTCACCTGTGAATCACACAGAAAGCAAAAAATTGAAAACGACACATCGAGGTACCGGTCAGACTACTCAGTCGTTCTCTAGAACTATCACCAAACATCTCAAAATGAAGCTCTCTCGCTACGTACGGCCGTATCTTTGGATTCCAAATCTCTCGCAATGTCTTCCTCAGAGGGAAGACCTCCCGCCGTCACATCCGACGCAAGAGTGAAGGTACAATACGATTCATTCGAATTTGATGGAGCCATGATTGCAGCAACACCCTTTCTCCTCTCTTTCCGTTTACGCAACAAGGTCTCGCCTCCAAGCTTTCTCAAGAGGTCTTCCACTCTCTCGACGATTGGCACAAACCAAAATGTCTCCAATGACTCCCGGTTGTCGCTTTGAATCATGAAGCTTACGTCTTCCCAAACAAACCGACAAAAAAAGTTGGACCGATCGTCAGTAAAACAAGTTCATTTTTTGTGTCAGTATGTTAACCGTCAGTAGAGTCCCCCAAGCTACTCCCTCTGGCTGACACGTCATCTCCTCTTTTGTTGTCGTAGTCGTAGTTTGGTCGCGACTATCCTTACCCGTTACCCGTCCCACCAGCCGCCTTGGTCGAGTGGTTCGGACCTTTGCTCATGATGGTCTCGGTTCATGGGTGTCCAGGGTTCGAGTCCGCTGTGATTAGGTGGTTGGGAGGGCTAGATGTGGGGCCCGAAAAGCGGTTCGTCTATGTGGCCCCTTGTCACAAGCGGGCTGTCCCCCCGCTCCATGATTCAGAGAGTAATGGCGCCAGGGCAGTCGGTCGACCGTACCCTCTAGCGGGTAGGCGCGGCAGCTGGAAGAATAGACTATTCCCTATCTTGTCCCAAGTCCCAACAGGCGGGTACGCAATGATTGTTCAGCCCGTCTCGTCAAGACCGTGAACTGTCAACACAAATACATTATTTCATGGCTGCCAACGTGGATCCAAGCAAGTCTACCACCGCCCCTGCTTCCGCATTATCTGTAGCCTCATTGGCGGCGCAACTACCCGTAGTGAATGTGTTCAAGACAAGTGACGGCATGCGCATCAAGTGGGATGAAGAAGAAGTGAACATTCTTTCTCCGGACACAACTCTTTACTCGGGTCCTCCGTACTCGTTTTCTGCCGTCCGTTCCAACGGCTTGGAGCCATTTATCAAGACGTTTGCAACCCTCCTTGTTTGTGATGGCGGTGTCCTGACTATTGGAGGAACGCGGTATCGAATCCAGGCTGGGGGGTTACTGAACGAGCAGCCAGCGAACAATGTAGATCACGCTGAGGCAGCAGCAGCATCCGACCCCGCGGTTACGTCAATGAAGGAATTCTTCGATCAAGAAGTTGCTGAATTGAAACTCGATGGAGAAGATCATATGAGAGTCAAGCGCATGGGATGGTTTGATGTGAAAGTCCCTCTTATTTATTGGCGTCAGTGCTATTCCTACATTCTGTGCTCGACGATTGCCTTCTTCGAAAGAGTCCATGAGGATTTCGTCACAGCAACTGATGACCAAGTCCAAAAGGATAGCACAATGATACTTACTGGAGTCCAGGGAACCGGCAAGTCGATTCTCGGTGCCATTATTGGTTTGTTCATTGCAAAGGTTTTTGACTGGTAAGTTCATTATCGGTGGAGGAACGTGAACCTCTGCTTTGGCACATCAAACCCGTCAACAAAAGTGATTCACGTTGTGGATCTTAGTCAGGGCACCCCAGGGAACTACCCTTCGGGCTTTGTTCTAATCATTACCTCGGCAAACAAAGATCGGTGGCACGATGTTACGCAACAACAGAATGCGTCTGAAGTGTTTGGCAACTATTGCTTCATTAATCCTGCAGCTGAAAGAGAGGTAGAGGCAATGGCAGCAAGACCGGAAATAAATCCTAGGGACAGGGAGGCTCGGGCTCTGGAGGCTCGGAAAGCATTCAAATTTGTTGGGGGTGTTCCACGCCTCTGCCTACCAGCGGTGAGCAATCCCGATCTTGCAAAACGGGCAGTTGATGGGGCCCTTGCTGAATACAGCATCATGGGTATGGTAAAAAAACTTGCTGTCTTGGATGATGCAATTTCCAATTCCCCTGCTGGGTTGAAGGTCTATCCTGGCCTTGTTGGGCACATTGTCCCTACAAACCCATTCCGAAATGATTTTGAGATCCAAGCCCCCTCACCGTACGTCGCTCGGTGCTTAGCGGAAAAGGAAATAGATGAGTCAGATAAGAATCTCCAGCAACTAATGAGAGACCTACTTCAAATTCCGAAGGCACGGGGCTTTGCTGACTGGATCTGGGAGCCGATGCTCACAAAGAAAATGGGCGGCCAAGAGGCTCACATATCCATAGTGGGCTCTGTACTTCCTGTGAATATTGATAATCCCTCTATTGAAGTGCTTCTCGAAGTGCCTGCATCAGCTATCAATTTCATCACGTTTGAGACCATGGCTAACTTCGAACTGGAGGCCCAGAAACTCACCAAAGACAAAGAAGGAGACTTTTGCGTATTTGCAAAAGCCACGAGCGACTCTTTTGCCGCGATCGATGCTGTCATCATGTTCAGAAAGGAAAAACGTTTTGTCATTGCAGGTCTGCAGCTCACAGTTGCTGAGAAATACCATTCGGTTCTGCAGTCGATGATTATTGAGTTTATTGACACCTGCAGCAGAATTGGCAAAGAGATTGACGCTCAGCTATGGTTTCTCCAGCCTGAGCAGAGTCTGTCTTATTTCGGATTTGTCAATTTGCAGGCAATGGAGTTTGATGAGGTCACCTTTCCCTCTACAGCACCTTCCCCTGACACTATGACGGGAGTTGAGGACACTAGCTTCCTGCGGTCCACGCGGAAACGATATCGCAGTGAGAAATACGGAACCTGGGCCCCAAACACGTTCCCACGAGGGAAACTGAAATCAAACGATAAGGCTTACTGGAATAATACCGTGCAATCTTTGCGACAGCTAGTCGGAGTCGTTCAGATTAGCCAAGGCAAAACCAGAGACGGTGCGAGAGATTCCATTAAATCTGAATTCATTAAAGCGCTGGACAAGTTGAAGGCTGACACCGCTTCCCAGACAAGGGCTGCTATGGATCCAAAACTTCGCAGTTGGGCAGCAACAACTGACATCATGAATAGATTGGATGGGCATGCGGATAAATCTCTCGTTGATGCAATTCAAAGAGACATTGCATTGGACAAGGAAGCCCTGGAGGCTGTTGGCGTGCACTTTCCCCCTCCGACTGCTGACTTTCCGGATGCTACGGGCGATTTTTTGTGCGCTAGAGAATAAGAGGGGAAGCATAGAAAGAGTGTCAGTCCATGTCTAGAGGGAAGACCGAAGGGGTGAACCAGTTGACAAGATCCTTGACGTTACTCCCTGGTCCATCGCCTAGACGACGACGACGACGACGAGCCAGAATTTGATTGTAATTCTACTGTTCATCCCAAAGATGATTTTCCTTTTGCCATGCGGGTGACGTGGACGCGGAAGAAGTCATGAATGATTGGGATCATCGACAAACTTAAGAAAGAGCACGAAAGCTAGCTCGTGGGCAGAATGACAAGAAGAGGAACGTGATGCAAAACATGATTACCAGAAAGCCTTGCGACATCACAATCTGGCAAAAATAGCAAAACGGCCATTCAATTGGTCCAAAAAGCTGCTGAGAATGGTTACAGTCCCGCCCAAACGATTCTCGGCCTATGTTATTTCAAAGGACAAGGTGTTGCACAAAGCGATGTGGAGGCACTGAGAAAGCTGCCGACCAAGGCTACGTCAATGCCCAGTTAAATCTAGGAAACATGTACGAGAAAGGCTGAGGTGTTGCGCAAAGTGATATGGAGGCTGTGAGATGGTATCGTACAGCTACCGACCAAGGAGACGCCGATTGTTGAAACCTGTCACTCAGCAATCAGCCTGTGGAAATCTACAAAAAAGAAGTTCATTTTGTGTGTCAGTATAATGTTAACCGTCAGTAAAGTCCCCCAAGCTATGCGATTGTATGAACTATCGGCAAATTATGCATCCAAGCTAACGATGACCGTCTTTTGTCAAAAAATGCCTCCTTTCCTTGCAAGGATGAGCCCAAGTACGCGAGAGGTGCCTTCCCATATTACCAAGTATGCCTCTAGATTACTCGAGAACAGTATGGTTACCCATGGAAATGGCGATGCTTTCTCTATACTAGCAATATGCTCTATAGTGCCATCAATGATGACTACCGGGACAGGCAAACAAGATTCTACTCTTATATCTCTGCGACATTCCAATCAGACAGTTCGTACCCCAAGAACAATGGGGAGTGGTTGGTAAGCTTTCCGCCACAAAGGGACACTGTCAGGACCTTGTATGATCAAGCTGCAAGCTCAGATTGGAATTTCTGGGGAATATGACCGTTGTCAGTGTCTGGCCACCAACGTCTGCTTCGTCGAAAACGACCACGACCTTGGCGGCCACACTCGGGAACCGCCTGCCACTCATCTTCTCGTTCGTGGAGAATGCGGAAAACGTGCACAGCCCCATGGTTGATAATGTTCCCCAAGACGAGTCTAGCAAATTCTTCGTCTTTGAATGCCCACTGCTTGAAATTGAAACCCATTTCCCGGGCTTCTTGTCTACCCGTGTCGACCTGTTGAGCGTTGGAGGAGATGGGGCCAACGACGCATCCAGCATTGTTGTATGCCTTCCGTAGGACAGGATCACTAATTTGCTTGCCTCTACGACATTCCCTAACAACCTGCCGCCATCGATCACCTGTAACTTCCAAAGTTCGATCGGCAAGGAGGGCCGCGCGAGGAACTGGAAAGACAAGCACTGCAGTATCGGCCCGTCCATTGGAGACCATGTATCCTGCAAACACTGCATACTCAAAAGAGTCTGTCAAGTAGAAAGCTTGACCAAAATCCGTGCACACAGCGCCCAGCAGATTTGGGCCGTCTCTCACTATTGCGGAGGCATGCTCAATTGCTGTTTCATGACAAAGGTAGAGAAAGTCTGGGTCTAAATCATGACCCAAGAGCTGCTCTAGACCCGTGCTTACTCGGTCATACACAGGCCCGGGACCAGGGCTAACAAGAGCACCACCGCGCACCCAATGCAATGTCACTTCAACATTTGGCTCTTCATCACCGCGTTCCACATGTGTTTGCTCAGCTTGGTGGCTTCCCTGAATAATGCGACGGCCCTTTCCACCGATCAAACGTGCGTCGACCCACTGTGGAAAGTAAATGAGTTGAAAATAGATGTACCGGTCCAACAATGCCCCGAAAGAGTACCCGGCACCACCATTGGAGTTTTCCTCACAATAGACCGTGGCAAGAGATTCGATGTTTTCCAAATGATCCACCACATTGGACGGTGCCATTGGGCGCCACAACATGCCATGAATGAAGTTGCGCAGTCGGTGGCAATGGCTTCCTCTCCGTACACCAAAGTGACGCAAGAGATCAGTTTTCGATGGCGCCTCCAAGTCGAGCTTTCGGGTTTGGTTCAAGATGAACTTGAAAGCCTCTGCAAAAACAGACTGATGTGGTTGTCCCTCTACCCACTTGAACCTGTCTATGATTTCCGAGGAATTGAATATACGTTGGAGAGCATCTTGGGGGTCCTCCTCATCAAGGCGACTGTGAGCTTTATCATCAGTGCCGGTAGCGTGGCTTCCAGGGCTTGGTGGTGGAGTCATGGTTTCTTGTTGTTTTATCGTTTGCCAAGGAATGCAGCTGCTGAGACCAGTCTTGTTGCTATTGATGTTGATGGTGAGACGTGAACATGATGTCGCGTTGCTTTCTCAAGAAAATATGAAAATCAAGGAAAGAACCGATTGGGATGCAATGCGACTGAGGATGAGGACTGAGAACTGAGAACTGCGACATCCGCTTCATCCACGCCAGCGTGAGAGTTGGCGTGTGCGCTGTGCGTGGTCGTCTCTTGTTTGTTGTGGTTTTTCCAATCTTGTGCAGCGACTGGCTGTCTCGGTGTGTCAGTATGATGTCACCATTAGGCTAGATCAGCCGGCAATCGACGTTAGACGTTACTCAATCAGCGCGCATGTCGAGCACATCGTTGAAAAAAGGCTCGAGTCCCTGCACAAGATTGGAAAAACGAAGACCGCTCAACAGAAGAGTTCACGACCACGCACACAACAACTCACGCTGGCGTGGATGAAGCGGACGTCGCAGTTCTCAGTCGCAATCCGCACAATCCGCATTCCTCTCTTGTGCTGTCTGATCTCTCCGTGCTCTTCTTTTTTGCTTGATAGTCATCACCTGAGCCTGAACACGAGAAGACGAAGAAAGCACAGCGAAATCATGAGCGATGATCAACTACTTCTCGAAGAGTCTCCGGATGCTGTCGATCTTACTGACAAAGGTAATGACTGTGGCGCCGTGATCACTCCTTCATCGTCCTCCTCCTCCCCTACTCCGCCAAAATCTTGTTTTCCCTGTTTGGAACAACCGAATCGAATTTCCTTTCGGCAAGGAACTCGATTTCTCAGTAGCACAAAACAAGGGAAAGTACAACTAAGCAGACGAAGAGCGGAACGAGAAGAATTTGTGTTGTCACCAGTTCCGGGACGATCCAATGTTGTACTGATTCAAAGCCACAAGTTTCAACGATATCTTGCGGTGGAAACGATTGAGGGCAGCGATGATGGACCCAATGACGCTGCGAACCTACCATCCGTCTTGACCGCTGTGACAACGATTGCGGAAACAGAATCAACGACGGACGGGGCTGAAACACCTATCCAAGAACAAGAACGGGCCCATTGGTTTTTGCAGCGAGAAGTAGACACTGGCAATGTCGTGATTACCTCGTTAATGACCAGCCAATCCTTGATTTGTGAAAATGACAGCGTTAAAATGACATCTCCAGACAACCTTCATTCGAGCTCGAGAGAGGTTAGGGATACATGGAGTGTGGACTCGGTGACGGGGGAATTGTGTTTCTTGTCGTCGAACCGACTGGACCAACGCCTTCGTTGTGACTTGGTTGGAACAGTGTCACTAACAGATAATTGGAAAGGGTGGGAAGTTTGGCGAATGATGGAATCTGTCGATGGCTACATTCGCATTTCCTCCTGGATGCACAGTCAATTTCTGTTGATTTGCCGTGAAGATGGAACGGTAACAACCGGTGCCCATGTTCAGTCTGTCAACGATCCCAATTGCGACACGGAATGGGCTGTCTCCCTCACCACCATGGGAAGTGGTAATGGTGTCACTCTTCGATCCAAAAAGTACGATCGCCTGCTGAGTGTCACAACCGAAGGAAAGCTGAGCACCATTCCGCTGGTGGAAGAGGAGGAGGTCCTAGATGCATCCACAACAGAGGCGGTTGTTTGGCAGATTGAAGCTGCGCATCGTCAACGTTACACGTTTACCCTAAAAGCCGGTGAAAAGGACGTCTCACTAGGACCCTTTCCATTTGTGACGGCAAATCCTCGACAATCCGATGAACTGATTGTGGAACAGCGAGGAGATGACGAAGGAGTTGTGGCATTTCGTGTCTACCATCCGGATCCGCCCAAGAAACCACCACTGGAAGATGGCTCGATCCCGTCCAGTACGACAAGCAAACAAGAGTATCTTTGTGCGACATCCGAAGGACGGATTGAGGTACGAGAAAAGCCGGAGGATGGGTCCGAGTTATGGGCCATGGAAACAGCAGCAACTGGTGGAGGCTATACCTTTCGATCGCAAGCTTTTGGCTACTATATGGCCTATGAAGAGGGTGTCGAAAGCAGCGGGAAACTAGTTTGTTCGTTTGGTGAGACAAAGTCCGCTGCAATTTTCTCCAGCGATGAGCCTACAGACACAGCAGGAGGATCCTCCGAAATTGCCCAAGAGCAGAAGGAAGGCGACAGTCCCGCTCCTGTACCACCCAAACAGTTCACTGTTTGGAACATGAATCCGTGCATGCCCCGTGCTGTGAGTTCGAGCAAAATAAAGACGTTTGCGATTGGAACTAGTGTCGCCATTGGCACCACAGTGGCCATGCCCTTTGCCATGGCAGGTGTGATGGGCGTGCTTGGTGCCTTTGGTGCGGAAGTCGGGCTTTTGGCCAATATTGTGACTGTGGGTTTGACGGGAGCCGAAGCTATTGCATCCGTTGGTGCGATTGGAGCCACGGCAGCGATTTGTTTCCGTGAATCCAGCGATTCCCTTTCCTCCGACGCAAATGATAAGGACGAGGAAGATGAAAGAAAGAAAAAAAACAAGGCACTTTCGCAGCGACCTTTTTGTTCATGGAGATCGTGGACATAGCAGGAATGGCTGACTCTCTCTGCCTTCAACGAATTTGTAGAACTCTCTTAGATACCTTTAAGTCAGTGATGATTTCTTCAGCTTTCTCTGCAAAAAATCCCAAGCGTGTTGTAAGATTCTGGGCCAAAGCACATTGTGTTGCTCTTTACCCTGGTGAAACAGGTTCAAACCATCTCGTCTCCCATCGCTCAAAACGGCAATGAGAGCGAACGCAAAGGTTGTTGAAAGATTTACGTGCAGCATTCGCATCTCGCAAAGGTCATGGATGCAAGGAATTCGTCTTGTGCGTATTGCTGCCTCTTGCAAGGTCGTGATTCTCTGGCTGGTTCATCCTCTCGGGCCCAGTCGGGTGGAGAAGATGATGACTGACAAAGACGCAGAAAACTAGCCAGTTCCGTAGTATTTTTCACAACAACAAGTCTTCCATCTTGTGTCGACGTATCATCATCAGGTGCTGGATTTGTCAAAGAAGGTTTACCAGAGGATCCTTTCGTTGTTGTTGTATACTGTGCGCGTAGTTGGTCCAGCGTTGTTGGTTCGAATACTGCATGTGTAGCGTGTGCATGTTCGGGAGTCTTTACTTCCTTACTCCCTCCTTTCACAACATCTCCGTTGTTATATGTGGAAGACTTCAAATATTCGCCATCATGGTCGGTCGTTCGATGTTCCATGTCATTGCTCGTTCCTGTGTAAGTGTCAAGGTCGTGCTGCGAATTCGACGGCCCCCTGTTCTGGTCCCTCCGTGGTTCCGATCCCCAATACAAAACCGCAACTGCTGCGGACAAGGCCATCAGTGTAACTCCTGCTAGAACTACGGTGCCTGAAATAGCATGTTGGAAAGGGAACGATTTACTGCCACGGCTTCCATTGTTCATTGCTTTGTTCGTTGTCGTTTCCCTCGATCTCGACCGCCATAGGGCCGAAAATGGAGGCTTAGTCGCTGTTAGATCGCTATTCGTGTCGCAGAAGGAATTCGGAAAAGCAATCGCGACACGTCATGATCACGAACAGAAAAGCGAATCGGCATACCCTCGGTATCAGTGTCCACTGCTTAGCTGTTTTTTGTCTGTGCCACTTCCATAGGTTCCCAAGTGGACACAGACAACAAAATTTTCTTTTTCACAATTCTATTTTTCTGATTTCATCAAATTTCCATTACTATCGAGCAAGCCCTCCTCCCGTTTGAATCAAACGCATGCCCACCATCCCACTGAATTCAAATCTCACTTTGTCACATCGCATGCTCTGTATTACTCATCTGCTGTTTTGCTGATTTGATGTGGTTTGACAATGGCGGCAGATTCTTCCAACGGAGTAAGTCGACTCAATCGCGAGCTTCATGCACTCAACAATTGGAAAGCCGAACTCTTCTGCAGTGACATTATCGGATATGAGAATCCTGTTGATCTCTTTCAATTTACTGATAGGTCAAGGTACAAAGCCACACGGTGCAAACCTACCAACAAGACACAGACACATCCTATTGTTTTTGACTCTTCCAAATTCCCACCAACTAAAGAAGGCTTGAACAAGCTTTTATGTCACTTGAAGAAACTTGGAATGGCTCATGGTATGAATCTTATCTCTCGAAGTTCCAGTGGAGTTTTATCTTGCTATCGATGCCGCACTTTTATTCGCAACAGTCGCAGTTTATGTTTTTAGCACCAGTCGCGTTTCCAAATTTGTATTTGTGTTTTGAAATATTGAATTTGCACGACTGGCAGTTTGTGTT
This sequence comes from Epithemia pelagica, assembly GCA_946965045.2. Lineage (NCBI taxonomy): Eukaryota > Bacillariophyta > Bacillariophyceae > Surirellales > Surirellaceae > Epithemia > Epithemia pelagica. Next base: position 2,481,924 of record OX337234.1, on the reverse strand, counting down.
GCATGACCCAATGATATAAGCCTACATGTCGGAATCCGCGCATGCATAACGCGCAGGATGGGCTTTTGGCGCCACAGAACGCCGGGCCACTCGTTGTTTGTGTCTACGACACTCATGTTTTGCTAACTAACCTATGACACAACAAACAACAAATGAGATAACTATCGTCCATTTGAATCAAGCTGTGCGTTGCAAGATAGCAGATCAATTCCTGGAAACCAAAGCGAGGAATCAAAATGAGGAACTCAAGATCACTTTGTTTACTCTATAGCTTTAATCATAATATCGATACAGGAGTTTTTGCAACGCAAAAGACTTCTAGGTTGGTGTGGAGACTTGATCAATCTCCACCCCGACTACGCGGTATTCCCTTAGCTATTAGTATACCCAGTGTATGCTAGTGACTCTGACAGGTTATTACGCCCAAATTACAGCCTAACCCGCTATCGTTTCCTCTGTTCTAGCCCAACGACCATCATCGTCGGACTAGTACCCCTTCTCGAGATTTTTGACAGGCCAACAAGCTGTCTACCCCAAGCGACGCTTCGCCATCGACTCTAGGGAGCCACTTCTCCTTTGAGCCAATTGAAGAAGAAATCGTCTTCAACAGTTCCAGTTCTCACGGAAACGCCTCGGACACCTCCAGCATGGCAAGTTCTGAAACTACACCCAAGCCCACTTTCAAGCCACCCAAGCCCACAATGGGCGATCTTGTTCAACTCGACGAGTACAAGTGGGCGGCTTGGACCGGCGGAAAGCCTCTCCCCACCTGGAAAGGACTCGACCCAACCGCCAAAACCTACCCTGCAACTCCTCACCAACGACGATTCGGCAAAGACATCACCGGATTCGAGACTCGCTGCAGTGGATTGTCAATTCGTTACAAAAAGGGAGACAACCTCCACGAATTTATGAAGCGTCTCAACGACATCTTCGTACTCCGAGGTCTCGACACCATCTGCTACCTCGCCGATCCAGCCAACCCAAACGAGATGCGACACATTGTAAATGAGCACACCCGCTTTAACCTCAAGCTTGTGCAGAAGGCAGCCCCCGTGCACTGCGCCAACTTCGACCCATATGATTCAGAGAACGACACCGCTGCACGCATGTGTCTCCTCGACTCTGTCGAACTGAAGATTCGCAAGATGTTAGAAACAAAGACGAACACAACGGACTCCTTTCTCGTTACCTGGATGACTTTTATTAACCTTCTCCAATCCGACTCGGTTCAGAAATACGATGCTTTATCCGCCAAGATCGCAAGCCGAACCCCATTCATGTATCCAGGGCAGGACATCTCTGAAATGGCTGCACACATGAAGGCAGATTGTGAGGATCTGTTTGCATCAGGATTTTACAAACAAACACTTACCTTGTCCGTTCTCCAAGCCTTTGCACTCGCAAATGGTGATCCCTTGTACAACCTTGGATTGTTGAATCTGTACCCACAAGTTCAACAACGAATTCTCGAGATTCGATACATGACGGAACAAGACCAACAAGATACTCTTGATAAAGAAGGACTCTCCTTTGCCCACATCTGTGACAAAGCCGAAGCTCTGTACATGGATGCCATGAACCTCAAGAAATGGCCAGCTTCTACCCACAACAAAGACTCCAAGACACCTCCTGCAGCCTTTGCCAACCTCTCGGAAGTACAAGCCATGGCCCTTCGTCAACACATGGGCGACACCCCCTTGTCGAAAGGAGCATGTCTAATTTGTGGCAGTTTCGACCACTGGGCAAAAGATTGTCCCCACAAAAGTTCCAAGCAAGCTTCCGGACCACGCGCACACTCGCGCGGTGGCAGTCGCGGATCTCTCAACCAGAAACCCAAGGGAAACTCCAATCGCACCTCCAGAAGCAACAACAAGACAACCACCAAATCACACTCGGGATCCTCCGTCAACTGGAAGTACCAAGCACCCTCCCAAGGACAGTCCGAAACGAAGACAGTCGAAGGGAAAACTTGGTACTGGTGCGCCCACTGCGGCCGATGGACCGGCACCCACTCCACGGCACAGCACTCGGATGACTACAAGGGACACTCCAAGTCCAACAAGAAAACATCCAACCCTGGCGGAATCGCAGCCCCTCAGGCAAACATGATCTCCCTAGATCTTGATGCTGGCGCCTGGGCAGCACGATTTCCCGTCCGAAACCTCCTCTCAGTCGAAGATTTCGACTCTGTCGCTCCTGATCAAACCCAAGACGACATCGACAGCATGCCATCCATCTCTGACTCGTTCTGGGACACGTTCTCCGCATCGGGCCCCGAAGATGATGATGATAATGTGTCGATTGTTGTTTCAGAGGGAGAAGAACGTCGAGACACCACACAAAACGAGTCTCTCCTCAACAACACCGTTGAACCCACCGACATGTTGTTGGATACGAGACCGGTTGATTGTTGCGACGACGCCAAATCCAACGATGCAAGCGATGAAAGCTCCGCAACCACAGAACCGCCTCCACTGATTCCACACTTTCAAGACGACGAAGAAGAGGATCCAGACTTGGCCTCTCTGTTCAGGAACGTCGATTCCGACCAAACCGACGAATCCGTCGAACTCCCACCTCTCGTTCCACGACCAATCACACCATATGGCCTTCATCAAGCTCCGGCAACATTTCGTCCCCTCACATTCATTGACCCCGACGACCTCTCAATCGCAGAATCATCGGACGAAGAAGAAGACAACGATCGAAACGCCCCAAACCGAGACTTGATGGCTCTTCCACCCAACATCCGACAAGCCTTCATCCAAGCTGCAACGGATGAACTACGCCGCGTCATGAACCTGCACCGCATTGTTCATCCACCAGAAGACTCCGACGACGAAGCTACCGAGACAGGTGACACCGCAAGCACCACCGACAACGATGCAGCCGACGGAGAAAATGACCAAGACGATGAAGAAGATGACGAAGAGGAAGAAGATGAAGACACCGACGACGACGACCCAAATGGAGACGCCGACGACGAAGCAGATGACAACGATCACGATGATGACAACAACGACGGAGCCTGCCCACCTACGATGGCAAACGAAACAAACAACGAGAGTGAGACAGATGAAGAACAAGATCCAGCACCCGAACCACCGGACATCGACTTTACCGTAGATCTAAATAAACTGAATCTCAATGCCAAAGTGGCAACCATCAACTCACCTTGGAAAGAGTACAACAACTCAAATGTCGGCGAAACTGAACGAACCGATGACACCTGGTATGACTTCTATGAAGCAACATTCACATTCGACAAGAATGAAGATCCACCGAACACTGACATCCACACGAAAATTCCGTCAGACTGTCCAGTAAATCAAGAACAAGACCAAAAAGAACCGCCCAACTTCCATGAACAAGACCAACCAACACCTGATAGGAAGATGCCGGCGATTCAAGACGATGAAGTATCCCCCATTGAGAGGGAAACGCCTCCCAGTACTTACAGTGCACTCTCGCCCAACAGCCTAGATCTGTCGTTCATCACCCCAACACGACTCTTCCACGCGCCGGGCGAGCCCTCAGCCCCCAAGAAACGTCCCTCCTCTCCCATTATTCCCTTCGCAACTCGTCAAAGGCAAATGATGGGAGACGACGACCCAGCCATCCGTCAAGACCACATTGAGAGCCTAGTGGAGCACTTTATCCACACACACACGGCCTATCACAAAGAAGAAAATCCACGTTTGAAGAAGACTTTAGAACAACAACTACCTTCTCTCCAACAGAAACTGAAGGAAGCACTAACCGCTCTCCAACTAGACGAGCAAGTACATCACAGCCGTCTTAGCATGGAAACACCAAGTCTGAGCAGTACCCTGCACACAGCATGGGAGTTGGCCACCATCTCCGACTATGGTGCCATCATCATCAAGCAGAACAAACAAGGACTCCCTGGTCATGCCATGGATATCACCATCAATCCAAATGACATCACCCCGGACTCCCACGACGAACATCTGACCAACCTGCCCAGCAAACCAGCCGCCCATGTTGCGACCACCAAGTTTATGACAAAACCGAAACGAAAGAAAAAGAAACCACTCCGTCTGAACCTTCCTTCTAATCCCAATCGTCATCAATTCTTTCCACCACTGCCTTCTACAAGAACACTGATGATAACCGTGAAGCAAGGCGCTCTCACCGGTTTGCTCGGCACTGGTTTGTTGTGTATTGGTCCACATCTGGCTCCAAGAAAGGCACTCCCATACCTCCTTTCCTGTTTTGGAGGCGCTACAGCTGCTTTGCAGATTGTTCACTCTTTGTCGCGTCCCCTCCACTCACCCGTGGATTGTCTCACCCACCGGTTGATTGTTACATGTCTCTCCCCAAACTCTGGCATGTCCTTGGTCCGCTCTGTTGGACGATGGCTGCGCTCAGCACTCGGTCTCTGTACCACATCAGAGGGAGAATACCAACCAACCCATGCCATTGCTGTGGCACCGAAACCTCGCTCCCACCACGACCGACACCGATCTCACCCAAAGTCCAAACCACGGAAACCAACACATCGACGAAACCGTAAGAAACACAAACGAGACAGGACAAACAATACAACGATTAGACCACTGCAAGGACCACAGCCACTTCCATCACTCATGAGCACCACCACCATACAGGCACATGCTTACACCATGAGCCAAAATCTGGCGCTCCAAGCTGCAATCAATCACCCACGAAAATTTCAGTCAGAAATGGAAGACAAACAAGCTTTTCTCCTCATTTGGGATTCAGGCGCAAGTGTCTCCATCACGAACGACAAGACCGATTTCATTCCAAACAAAGTGAGGGACGTACCTCCTGACTATCAGGTCCAAGGTTTGGCCGAAGGAGCACAAGTCGAAAGCCAAGGAGTCGTGGAATGGTACATCAAAGACGTCCATGGACGGCTACGATGTATCGAACTCCTTGCTCTGTACATACCCGCAGCTGGCTGTCGGCTTCTCAGTACAAGCAGCCTCTTACAACGATACCAAGGAGAAACCATAAAAATCGAACCACAAGGACTCAAACTCAGCGGTGTGAGAAACGACCCTGCTCGAGGACCAATAAAAGTCGAAATCGAAGCCGAAAGCAACTTACCGAAAAGTATCTGCTACCACCGACTAGGAGTGAACCGTTCAGTCTCTGCATTCGTTGCCACTGTCACCACAGTTGACGAACGAAACATAAACCTCTCAGCACCACAAAAGGTCTGGAGCCAATGGCACATCCGGTTTGGACATGCACCCTTCCGCGTCGTCCAGTTTGTTCTCCGCTCTGGTGTATTGTCGAATGACGAGTCGTCGCGACGACTCCACACTGCCGTCTGCAAACTGACAACTCCTCCGTTGTGTGCCGCTTGTCTTTATGGAAAACAAAAGACCAGGCACTCCCCAGGACAGAAAACCGTCAAAATACAAGACAAAGAAGGAGCCCTGAAAAAGAACCACCTTTTTCCCGGTCAACAAGTTTCAGCAGACCACTTCATCTGCTCGACAAAAGGACGCCTCTACACATCAAAAGGCAAAACCAAAGAAGAAGCAATGCTTAGCGGTGGATGCATTTTCGTAGACCACGCAAGTGGATACATCGACGTATCCATGCAAACTCACCTTAACACCCACCAAACACTAAAAGCAAAAACAGAATACGAACAACGATGTCAGAACCAAGGAGTGATCATTCAACAATATCACACAGACAATGGCACCGCTTTCACCTCGAAGAAATACACCGAGCACCTGCAAACCTTTCAGCAAGTAACAAGCTTTGCTGGTGTAGGCGCACACCACCACAATGGCGTGGCAGAGCGCAGCATCCAAACCATCATGTCCATGGCAAGGACCATGATGTTACACGCCGCCACCCATTGGCCCGAAGTTGCAGACCCAACTCTTTGGCCCATGGCCGTCGACCATGCTGTTTTCATCTACAACCGACTCCCAAAGATTGAAACAGGAATTTCCCCCATCGACCTCTTCACCAAGACAAGATGGGAGCAACGTCGCTTCCACGATCTTCATGTCTGGGGTGCACCGGCATATGTTCTGAACAAAACAATACAAGACGGTAAGAAATTACCACGATGGAAGCCAAGAAGTCAACGCTGCATGTTTGTTGGATTCTCCCAACAACATGCACTCACCGCTCCACTCGTACTCAACCTCGACACGGGCACAATCTCACCGCAATACCACGTTGTCTTCGACGACTGGTTTGCAACAGTGGCAGCAACCAACGAAAACTCCCACTCACCACATGCAACAGTTGACCAAATCTTTGCAAACATGGACAACATTCTGCACTCACCAGGATACGACGATCCATCAGCAGACGACGATTCTCCGAATGACGCGCCCGAAGCCACTGCCTCCGAACTCACCAAAAACAAGATCTTTGAGGCCATGGAAAACGCGACCCCTCCTGTTCCACTGGAATACGACACCCCTGCCGTCCCACCAACTTCAACCACGGCTGCCCCTCCCTTGCCCCACCCCGTCAGTACTCCGCGTCCAGTGTCTGCCCCACCCAGTGTTCCGTCGTCGCCTGCCGATGCTCCGTCGCGCATGTCGACCAATCCTCCTCCCACCACTTTGGCTGCACCGCACAAAATCCCTCCCCTTTCCCTTGCAGATGCTTGGACCATGCCCACGGAGCAGAGGGAGAGTACACCAACACAGGCTCCTCCTGCCTCCAAATCACAACCACCTGAACACAAGCAACAGAGGGAGCCATCCAACCAGAGGGAGCATGCCTCTCCAGCCCCTCGTCGATCCGGCCGAAACCGACGTTCACCCAACCGTCTCGTCGAATCCATGGACCCCACACACAAGTCCTACCTTGCCCACGTCGATACTCTTGACAACCTACCTTTTCAAGCCACAATTGGACTCTTCAAGGCAACCATCGTAGACCCCGACACTCTGAGCTACGATCAAGCGTTGAAAGATGCAGACCTTCTTCACTGGCGCAAGGCAGCAAAACAAGAAATTGATGAGTTGACAGCAAAAGGGACATGGATTGAAGAGCCACAGTCGGCTGCCAAAACAAAGATTCTACCAGGCACATGGGTTTTCAAACGAAAACGCCACGCCGATGGAACAATCAAGAAGCACAAAGGACGCTACTGCGTGAGAGGCGACCTTCAAGAACAAGCACCAGACGCCTATTCACCAGTTGTAAATTGGGCAATCATCCGAATCTGCATGATCTACGCCCTAAGTCAACAATGGGTAATGGTATGCATAGACTTCAGCAATGCCTTCGTCCAGGCAAAACTCAAGGAACCCATCTGGATCCACATACCACCTGGTTTCAAGTCAACCAGCTCAGAACCCACCTGCCTACGTCTACTGAAGAGTCTCTACGGTTTGACCATTGCCCCTAGATTATGGTATGAAAAACTCATTGAAGCTCTTTTGGAAGATGGTTTCAAGAAAAGCGACCATGACGAATGTTTCTTCATGAAACCAGACATGCTTCTCTTTATTTGGGTGGATGATTGTGGCATCGTTGCACCCACCATGACTCTTGTGGATGCATTCATTGAACGACTGAAAACAAAAGGTTTCGAATTGTCAAAAGACTCCGATTTCGCAGAATACCTGGGAATCGATTTCAAGCGGAACAAGGACGAGATTGTAATGACTCAACCCGGCTTAATCAAACGCATCCTCCAAACCACAAAGATGGAAGACTGCAACGGAAATTGGACCCCTGCAGCGCAGATTGGATTGGGAAGTGATCCCAACGGCCCTCCCATGAAAGACAATTGGAACTATCGGTCAGTGGTTGGTATGTTGTTGTATCTCTCCACCAACACACGGCCAGACATAACGTTTGCCGTGAGCCAAGTGGCACGTTTTTCCAATGATCCAAAACAATCGCACGCTCAAGCCGTCAAAGCCATCATCCGATATCTCTCACGGACCATCGACAACGGCACCATCTTTCGCCCAAGCAAAGACTATCGGCTTGATTGTTATGTCGATGCAGACTTCATGGGTCTGCACGGCCGAGAACCAGAAGATGATCCAACAAGCGCCAAGTCCCGAACTGGGTATATCATCTTCTTCGGGGGAAGTCCTCTGGTTTGGAAATCTCAATTGCAAAGCGAAATTGCAACAAGCACCTTTCACTCCGAATACGTGGCTCTGTCTCAAGCCATGCGAGTTGTAGTCTGGTTGCAAGAAGTCTTGAACGAGTTAAACTCTTGTGTGAGAATCAATCCAAGTGTGCCACGGATTACTGCAGAAGTCCATGAGGACAACAATAGTGCTTACCTTGTGGCTACCAACCAACGTCTCACCTCTCGATCTCGCTCGCTAAACAACAAGTGGCACTGGTTTTGGTCCCAGGTGAAAGCCACAAACGCAACCATTGTGTCCTCGAAATCCAATATGGAAGATCGAACGGTTACGATTTCCAAGATCGACACCAAGTTGCAACGGGCCGACATCCTCACGAAAGGTCTGGCTCGAGAAATCTTTGAGACCATCCGAAAACTAAATCAAGGATGGTGAACTGTGACACCAAGCCCAAGAGGGAGAGTCGCAGTTTATGTTTTTAGCACCAGTCGCGTTTCCAAATTTGTATTTGTGTTTTGAAATATTGAATTTGCACGACTGGCAGTTTGTGTTGCATGACCCAATGATATAAGCCTACATGTCGGAATCCGCGCATGCATAACGCGCAGGATGGGCTTTTGGCGCCACAGAACGCCGGGCCACTCGTTGTTTGTGTCTACGACACTCATGTTTTGCTAACTAACCTATGACACAACAAACAACAAATGAGATAACTATCGTCCATTTGAATCAAGCTGTGCGTTGCAAGATAGCAGATCAATTCCTGGAAACCAAAGCGAGGAATCAAAATGAGGAACTCAAGATCACTTTGTTTACTCTATAGCTTTAATCATAATATCGATACAGGAGTTTTTGCAACGCAAAAGACTTCTAGGTTGGTGTGGAGACTTGATCAATCTCCACCCCGACTACGCGGTATTCCCTTAGCTATTAGTATACCCAGTGTATGCTAGTGACTCTGACAGCAACAAAGCACTGTCATCTGACAAAAGTGCTACCGACAACGATCTTTGTATTCCCATTGACTCTTCGAAAGATTTTGATGAAGATGGCATTCAACTTGGGATACGGTCCTACACATATCATCGTGATAAATCAAATGAACGTCCTGATGGAAAGTCGTCTCAAAGGGGAACCTGCAGTGGTCGTCCATTGCACATTGAGGAAACATGCAAGGTGTCTTTACGCTTTGGTATTCGTGAAGGACATGATGGATACATCTATTTGAAACAAGGGTGTGGATATGCATTCCATACAAACCATCCGAAACCCATTCCGGGAGAACTCTCCCTGAAATCAAGACATCTATCAGAGTCAGCAGTAGCTGTTATCAAGAGTGGTGGTAATGCTTCAATTGGATCTGGATCTGTTCGATACTTTGTGCTCGAGCATAAACAGGAACTTATATCGAGGGGATCAATGCAACGCCTTCAAATGGTACCCTCATTTCTGCAAAATTCGTCTAATCCTGTCAATGAGCACTCAACTGCATCGATGATGATCAACTGGATGAGGAAGAATGCAAGCGATCCAAATGTCAGATTGCGCTATTGTTTTCTTTCTTGTCGAAAGGAAGGTCGGGCTTTCCATCGCCATTCAAAAGGACGACCACCAACCAATGGACACTTATCAATTACAGACGTTGAAGATAGAATGACTTATGTTGATGTTCTTGAGTCCACACACAAGACAAGTAACGACTTTCAAGAAGAGACAACAGACATTGGCCTTGAATCGAATGAAGCATTAACAGACGCTTCAAATGCCTCAAGGGAGATAAACCAGGATCTCCAAATTGACGTTTCTTCCAAACGTGTTTTACTTGGTGCTGCATGGATTGACATGGAAGCTTATCGCCTGTTCCTCCGTTTTCCAGAGATTCTTTTTGTTGATTCTACGCACAAGACAAACAATGAAGGAAGACCATTGCTCTTAATGTGTGGCAGAGACCAAAATGGTAAAGCCTTTGTTGTTTGTCGGATTTTTATGCCCAATGAAACAAGTGCATTCTATCGATGGGTCTTTCTCAAGTGTCTCCCATCTATGATTGGCAGAGATCACTTACAACGAGTTCGCCTAGTAGTCACTGATGGTGACGCGCAAGAGTTTGATGCAGTCGAAGAAGCATGTTGCTCAGTCCTACCATTGGTTAGAAGATCCCGATGTATGTATCACATTGTTCAAAAGACGTTTGAACGTTCAATAAACAATCATTATTGCTTGGACGCATCGTCACATATAGTTTTGAAAGAGATAAAAAGATGGATATACAGTTGGTCAGATGGAAGCTCATGCGTCACAGAGACACAATATGAGTTATCAAAGGGACTTCTGCTAAAACGAATTCAGAGTGGGGTGTTGGAGCCGTTTTTCACACCGACGGGATTAACAGAAATCGAGCGATGGATTATAGAGAAAATACTTCCACAGGAAAGCTCTACTGCCTTTTGGAGAAAAACATATCACCGATGTTTTGATGAATACATGAACAATTCGGGAGAAGCAATGAATCGTTCATGCAAAAATTCAGACATCTCAGCGAAACCAAACATGTGCATGGCTACGGCAGCCAACGCAATGCTTAACCATTCTTCTCTTGCAGCCAAAGATTGAAGAGTGAATCTTGCTCGACAACTTTCAGAAGTTCCTTTATACAATCGACATGATTCAAAGCATAATATCAAGGCTTTATCTGATGTTTCAAACATGGCACGTCACATGGTTATCCAACAATATCGCCAACGAACCCAATACACTGTTGCAAGGTATGCCCCCAACCAATGGTACGTTTTCCGAAATTCTATAAGTGGCTTGTCGGAATTTAGAACGAGCACACTTTGCCCTCCTGTGTTTAAGAATGCATGGAAAGTGGTAAACAATGATGGATATCTACAGTGTTCCTGTGGTTACATGCACAGGCACGGGATCCCTTGTCGTCATCTATTTGCGATTGAACCAGAATATGACACTTCAGACATCGATGTGCGATGGCATCTTGCATATGGTTATTATGCCCATTCTGATGGATTTTCCTCCCTTACAGAGGCATATGCTGATCTCCAGAAAATGGATCAGATTGGGCTTCGTTTGAAAACAGACATCTCCACAGAAGAAGACTATCCTTATATCTGGTCAGGCACCGAATATACTATTGACGACATCCTAGAAATTGCAAACAGTCCAGTTCCTCTATGCTGGAACTATACTGTCTCGGAATATCCAACTCAGTATCAGCCAATAGAAAGTGATCGTACAGGAAAGGAAGGAGAAGATATAGATGACACTGAGTTTCCTTTCACACAAGAGACTACAATGGAGGAGGAGATCGTCGACTCTGATAAAGTGGACTGCAATGAGTATCAGTTTCAAATGCCATTATCCGACGAGGTAAAGCAGTCAGCTTTGATAACCTTTTTCAAGGATATGCTTCCCTTGTTCAACTGCCGCTCATCTCGGAAACATCTTATGACAATTCTAAGTGAAGCGCGACAAAACCAATCCCGTGAATTAGGAAGAAAACGCAGACGTGTACTTGAGGGCAACAGGACGACAAATGAAATAGACCAATTTATTTCAAGCAATATCGACTTCGACAATTCTCGAAGTTCATATCAACAAACTTACTACAGAAACAGATAATGATGTGATTAGAAACGTGAATTTTTGTGTGTCATTTATACTTGTTTGAGGTAGTCACGAATACATTCTTCAATTGGAGTCGAGCCCAGATCATTATTGTTTTTCCCCACAACTGACGTTTTCATATACAAGGAAAGAACAAAGACGTCTGAATCAACAACTTTTTTTGAAACACAATGGTATTCTTGAGGGTTGAAAATCAGGATGTCCAGATTTCGAAGAGCAACTTTGTGACCAAGTTCAGGAAAGACAAAGTAGCATAAGACTTCTTCGTTTTCACGAACAGATTCTTCAGGACTCATTGCAACGACAACGGAGTACCCATAGTCTTGGTCTTTGTGAGCTGCTAGGAAAACATTCCGTCCGAAGGATATAGCACTGAAGAAGGTAGATGTCTTTCCATCGACTCCCAAAGTCGGGATGTCTTGAATCTTATTGAAATTCGAAAAGCCAAAAATGTAGGACCAGTCCGCCCAAGCGTAGAACTCCTCTTCAATCTGCTTGACAAACCTGACCATCGTTTTCAAGTCTTTCTTGCTCATCAAATGTAACTTGGATGGAACAATTCCTTTCCCACCTCGGTTTGCCGTCATTCCAACTGTTACATACGATGATATGTTTGAATCTTGTGCCACAAATCGTTTTTTGCCTCTCTGTTGGAACTTAACCTGACTCTCAAGTTTCCCGAGAACCTTGATGACTTTGTCTTCGAAAGCAAAGGTGGTAAGGTTCTTGTTTCTCGGAGTTTTGAGGAAGACGGGAAGCTCAGCTTTTTGTGGACGAAACATGGCCCCACCTTGTCCCACATCAGTTGTTAGAAACAATGACAATGAAATGAAGTCCAACTGAGAAGATGTTTGATTGTTGCAAACAAACAAAGACTCGGATGCGTCATCTTTGAAAACACAGCATTTTTTGTCAAGAACTTGTTCAGACAGTGTTTGTTCACTTGAGGCATTGTCAACATTCTTCAATTCCATCTGCTTCTTTGATTTTTTATTCCGATGCTGTCGCTGAGTTTTAGATCTTGCCTTGGAGCATCCATGCAATATAACCTTTCCAACTTGTGTTCGTTGTGAAGAAGGCTTGTTAGACTTGAACGTATGTATGATGTTGGTGATAGAGCAATCGTTCTTTTTGTAGCTGTGCTTGCTAAGGTTTCGGATCAACTTTGAAGCAGTTTTCTTCTTTGTAGTGTGCGATGAATTCAGTCCCGCCCTATGGATAGAAGATCTATCCAAGCACAAGGTGGTGAGACCCTTGTCATTTGATGTATGACACATGCTCGAAGAGCATGTTGGGTCTGATCGGCCACCCTTGAGAACTTTTGCGTCGCCACATGATTCCATCTTTTCTGCCAGTCCCGCCCAATGGAAAGAAGATCTATCCACGGACAAGGTGGTGAGACCCTTGCCATTGGAATGGCACACACTCATAGAGTGTGCTGGGTCTGATCGGCCACCCTTAAGAACTTTTTTGGCAACAGACATTTAGAAGAAGACCACAACAGACTTGAGCAGGAGTAAACTTTTCTTTTAATCTGGAAAGAACAATGTGCAACAAAAAATGTAAGCAAGGAGGTAAGCAAGGAGTTGGAGCAATATACGTGACATCCATTCAAACAACTACCCAACTTACCAATGTAGAGTTATACTTGTTCAAAGATTGACAGTCCCAAGAGACAAAAAAGTCGTACCACTCCACTCAATCCAGTACAACTTTTTCTGTAGCAATGCGCCGGAATGCGGTCTACAATCGTTGTAAAGAGGGGTTAGAGACGGTTCTAATGCACAAGAGTAGACTCCAATCTGACTTACCAATGTAGAGTTATGCTTGTTCAAAGATGAGGGATGGGTCAATGGTTTTTTGTTGTTGGTTGTGCTTTGTGCAGACTGTGTAGTGTGCTTGTTGTTTTGGAGAGTGTGAGAGAAGAACTAGCGAGTTGGTCAGTGGTGCTTCAACGGTCAAAACTAGCGAGCATGTCATTCTAGGGAGTTAAATTACAGGTAAAGGGAATTTCTAGCAAGGAAATCGGAAAAAAGAAAATTTTGTTGTCTGTGTCCACTTGGGAACCTATGGAAGTGGCACAGACAAAAAACAGCTAAGCAGTGGACACTGATACCGAGGGATAGGTAAAATACTAACTCCATACCAGACTGAGTAGGTAGTTCGTCTCACATTTTTATACTACAGTAGGAATTTTTTGTACGACCGGGAAGTAGTTTCGTGCGAGTCGCGCGGTTTCCCTCCCGACCCCGCCCGAATGACTTGGCGGCGCGCGTTGCGGTCGCAGTCCCCATCCGCGCCATCCATCATCCGAACCGAGCTGGCCGGCCCGAGCGCGGAGCAATCGGTCGCAGAATCAAAATCTTACCCGTGGAAATAGTCCGACACCATCTGCCAAGGACCGACCGTCAACCGGGGAGGACACGACGAGCCACAGACAGACGCGAGAGGACGGCCAGACACAGGGAAGTAGTAAACTTACTCCCTATCAAGCTGTGTAGGTAGTGAGAAATTCCTGGAAGCCATGTCACAAAGTGTCACACAAATGTCACACAAGTGTCACACACGGGAGGGAAACCGCGCGACTCGCACGAAACTACTACAAAAAATTCCTACTGTAGTATAAAAGCGCCCTCCTCGACCATTGCCCTCCTCGTCATTCTACCCTCCGCGCCGGGCGGTCCCTCCTTGAAAGGACTCGACACCGGGAAGTATTAATACTATGACTATGACATTATTTGATTTACTCTTCAGGATGGGCATGACAGACGAGAAAGGGAAGATCCATTCGTCTTTCTCGTTTTGCCACCGCCATCTCTTCTTGTTGGGTCTTCCATGAGATCACGTTCTCGACACAAAACGACCTTTTGCAACAGTAAGCATCTTTTGCAGGTCATTGTTATTACTTCCAGTTCTCATCTTTGACTCTAACCGAGAACAAAAGCACATTCCATAAATCGCACTTTATCCGAAATCATTGCACACCATGGCCAGTCCAGTAGCACCTCTCTTCTCTTCGTCCTCCATCGCCGGCGGTCGCGTTCGTCGTTGGAGTTTGTCTCAGTTGGCAGGGTTGGAACCCAGCTCCATGACAGCGCAAACCATGTTGGAAGAAGTGACGAGTCGGCTTGAACTGCAGACCATGACATGCGAGACCTTGATGGAAGAGACCGAACCCTTGTCGTCGTCGTCCACGACCACGAGTGGAAATCTGGTGCAACGACAACTCCACTTTTTGCATCACGTGCATGTGGATACCGCGGAACAATGTCGACAATTGTTGGAACGGAGGAAACAAGTGTGGCTACGGTGGTCGAACACGGATCAGCGCATGGTCCGTAAATGTTTGGAACAAGTACGGGATCGTCATGCGCCATCCTTGGAACGATTGGTGGATGTTGCCATTGCACTGCGCAATAATTCCGAGCATGACGAAGAAACGAAACGACGAAATGCCAACCATTTGGACCATTTGTTGCAAGGACGGCTAAGCATTCAATTGCTCGCACATCATTATTCCTTGTTGGCCCACGAGGAAGAACGGCGACGACGAACCACTGGCGCCATTTCGGAGAATCATCCCTTGGCGGATCTTGTTCACGATGCCTACACCGAAGCGCACTTTCTTTGTGAAGCGCATTACCAACGAGCACCAGATTTGAAGTTAAATGTGTCTGAGGACCTTACAGCCACTGTCGTACGGCCGTGGCTCACACACATTTTGGTGGAAATTTGCAAAAATGGCATGTGCTCCACAGTTCAACGACATTTCAATGAACCCAAAATGATGGGTCACGAATTCTATGACGACGAGGATCTACCACCTCCTCTAGTGGTTACAGCCCATGAAGATCCTGCGCAAAATTCAGATATGATAACGTTACGGGTGCGTGATCATGGTGTGGGCTTGCCAGATACATCCAACCCTGAAAACTCCCATGACATGGATCTCTTTGGATGGGGAACATCGTCATCCTCGAAACGATGGGATCGAATCAAGGAACAACAAACCTACGCCGCAGTTCGTCCACCCTTGGCATCACTCGGTGTTGGACTTCCTCTTAGTCGCACAATGTTGCGGCAATTTGGTGGCGATTTGGAACTGTTCTCCCATAGCAGCAATGGTCGCCATGGTTCAGGAGCATTTCGAGAGGGCATTGAGGACGACAGTCCATTCGTGGGCGGGTGCACTGCTCAAATCAAACTGCCCAAAACTACTGACATTGATGAAGTACTACCTCCTCACTTTGCCGAGTGGGAAGACAAGGAGTGAGACAAGAGGATACAGGATCAAGCATTGGACCGTAGCTGTACCCGCAGAGGGGCTCATCTTGGGCATGTATGGGGGCTCCTCTGCGAGCTTTGCGAGAGCCTCACCGAGCCGTCTCGTCCAGCGCGGGCCATCCCAAGGGGCCGAAGCCATTGTCAAGGAACTGTGGCGGCCGAACGAGTCTTGGTGGATTTTTTGGACTATCGGTTGGCCGCGGCACCCATTCACGGACAACCACAACAACAACAACAATCATGCCTTCCCAAAGCAGGCAAGCCACAATGCGTGAATTTTGCTGCCGTCATGCGCTGCACTTGGTCGACCAGTATCCAGGATTGTGTCACAAACGCTATGAATTTCAATGGGATCATGGTGCGACATGACCGTCTTGGCCATTTTGGCCTGTTTTCCCTCCACACCCCTCTCCATGATAGAGACTGTCTATCGGGCCTATTCAACGGCGATTTGACAACGAGAATCTCGCAAGGGATGTTTGCCCTTGCACTATGCCTGTACCTTTGGCGCCTCGAACCCTGTGGTGCAATTTTGGACCATCCACCGGCCATATCTCTTCCTCGATTCGATGGTTTCTATCCCTTGCATTTGGCCTTGTACTACTCAAAATTAAGCGAGGTGTCACCGCGTTAATTTAGTACTCCCTCCTGAAAGAAAATACTTCACGCTTTTTTTTTGTGTTTTTTAGTCGCATAAAAAGATTACGTAGGCTCTGGTACAAGTCTACAGGAGGCCGGCTGGCTCATTCGGAGTCGAACTCCACCCTGATTTCGTAGATGAACATAAACCAATGACACGTGCCACTTGCCAGATCCATTGGTTCCACAGCTACAACCTGGCGATTAGTGATGGGAAAAAACTCACTCGTCTCCCTCCAACAACACACATGAAGGAAACTCGCAACAACAACCACACAGCAACAACAAGAACTCCTATTCCTTTACCTATAGGGACAATCATTGGCCGTAGCCCCTGGCCACCTCCTGGATCAAGTGGAGGTTGGCCAGGTATTCATTTAGCTTTAGGTTTTTCTATTCCAGTAGATGCAGATTGTTGTTTGCTGTGAAGGCCTCGGTGACATCCAACACCGTGGGAAGTTGACCAATCCGTTCAAGACCCTCCTTATTCATGTGGGGGATCTTGTAGTCATTTCCACCATCTTCCTCAATGATCATGTTGAAGCATGACTGTAGGGTTAGCCAGGTCCTGTTCAGCTTTTCTTTGGGATACTCATTGAAGGCCTTGGTCACGGCATCAATCAAAGCCTTTTCATTTGATCCAACAATCAGACTTGCACTCTGAATGGCCCTGAAAAACCCCAAGTCACAGATGTTTGTATCTGGACTATTGGGAGACTGGGTGTAGAGTGTTGCATCCAACTGTCCATCATTCTTGAGATCCTTTAGGAATTCAAGGAACTCAGGGTCACGTTCTGAAATGTGAGACTTGGCACCATCCTGCTGAATTCTTATCACCCTTTCTTTTCTGTCTTCCACTGGCCACCGCTCCATGATTCCAGGCAATACCGTCTCCACCAATAGGGACCGGTACACATCCCTGGTAATACTGGTATTTTTCCACACCGGAGTACCTTTCGGGCGATTAGCAGAATCCCTTTTGGCAGGAACCCACTCACCAATGGGCCAGATGCCAATCTTGCCATCCCACCACTTGTTCAGGTGGGGGATGAACCTGGGCCTTGCAACAGCACACAGAAACATCACCTTGGTGATGTGGCTCTTATGTTTCACAGTACGATGTGGATTTTCCTCGTCGTCTGCAAGCACAAATCTCTTTCCATCTTGTGACAGGTAAAACCATTTTTCATCAATGTGCACAAGGTCCAGCATATCCTCGTACTCATACTCACCTGGCTTGTTGTCCTTCTCCTTGACAAATGATGTTGCCATCAAGAGCCTGGAGAGCTTGTTCTGTTCAGTTAGCGTCGGTTTCAACATGTTCCTGTGAGTGCGAAGGATCCCTTTCTTCACCCACGAGTTCACAGTGGTGTGTGAAACTCGCAACGCGAAGGAGAGGTTTTGCCTTGTGTTCCGTGCGTTCAACGGAAGGGCTTTTACCTTTACTCTAATCGTAGAAGGAGACAATTTAGGCCTTCGCCCACGCCTGTCAAGCTTTCTTGAAATTTCAGGTGAATGAATTACGCCCGTGGCGCGTGTCACACGCGCGCCGTTCCAGAGTTTACTTATAGTCGACCTGTCATAACCCATCTCTCTAGCCATGGAAGAAATGGAACCACGGCCAAAGGTGCCTTGGTTGACCATGGAATTGAGCGCTGAAACGATGCGAACCTTATCAGTTTCACGCATGGTCTTGTACTTTGGTGCCCTGGGGGGCCGCCCTGAAGAGGACGTGTTCGTAGGCGCCATAGAAGTGTCAACCGGTGGGCTCTGAAGACCGATGCTCAAAATCACGCCTTTTGAACGGTCGTAGCTCGTTCCGACGCAAGAATCGAACATATAAATTATACACCAAAACAGAGCTAATGAGTAGGGCTTTCTAACAAAAAAAAAATTACGGAAAAAGGACGTTCGCTTGTGAAATTATCGTTTTTTTTGTAAAAGCGTGAAGTATTTTCTTTCAGGAGGGAGTAGGAGTCTCGAGCGTCTGATCTTCGTACGTGCACCCCTGTACACGGGAACGGGATCGCACAAGGCCCTGTTCTCTCTCAAATTTCAGCAAAACCATGACGAATTCAACAAAACATGAAGTCATCGATAGAAAAGCCTGGCTTCGCAATGCCCCATCATTGTTGAAAGGGACTATCCTCCCTGAGTCTACCACAGTGATATCTCGGATTCAGGTTTTGGTAGATATTATCGAGGCCAAAGAAGCACGTCCTGCAGCGACTGCTAAAGCAACAACTTCCGGTGGCAGTGATAGCCGACCCTATCTCGTTTTAGACGAGTATTTCTTAGCAAAAGAAAAAGTCCAAGCGAGCCGGCTCGTTCGTCGGGATTGCTACGATCATTTGCTGCCCCTGGTCCTTCATAACATCATCGAAGCCTCGAGGGTTACCATTCAAGGTACACCTGGAATAGGCAAGACCATTTTTGGCTTTTTTGTGCTACGTGAATTGATTCAACAGATCTCAACTGGTAGTGAGTCTACCCGCAAGACCGTCGCGTACTGGGACAACGACGGAGGCATCTTGTTGTCCAATGACGCACACTACTAGGAGAAATTTGGACTTAATGTCGAAATGTTAATCGACGGAGAACCATGGTCCTGCGGTGCATGGGATGACATTCGTTATATGAACGAAGAGCTTCTGGAACCAGATGATATTTATGTCATCCATGATCCCAAAGCTGGATTTGTGGACGCTGGACTTCACACGATTGCAAGACTTACCTTGATCATTGTCTCGTTTGGGCATGATTTGTTTAGGCGATGGTTTACCAAAGGAGGTGGGCCAAGAATTAGACTCTGAATGCCTTTCTTCCACTGCGACGAGATTAAGGCCAACACCGACTCCCTGTTCCATGGAAAACAAACGCAAATCGCCTGGTCTGATCAGCTTGTCGAACAAAAATACGATCGCTTTGGAGGAAGCATTCGCCACTGGGGGACACCTGACGAAGAGTCGGCATGGAGCGAGCTCAAATCCAAGGTTAGAGATGTTGTCAATAGTAACGGCGCCAACATGCTCGATCGAACACATCGTCATCAAGGAAGTGTCCTTCACATCGACGTCGAGTTCGACAAGTCGAAATCGTACTTTCCCGACCCGGATCACAATCGTTTCGACTCAGAGTGGTACGTGCTCGGATCCAATCAAATTAGGAAGGAATTTCATGATAAACTTGTGAAAGCCGGTCGGGACAAAGTCCAATCCTTCATGGCGTCGGTAAACGGTTTGAGAGGAGGTGAAGCTCTCTACGGCTTGTTGTTTGAGATACATGCCCACGATTTCTTGCGCAACATCAAGGGGCAAGTCAATATCAGAGTCGTTCGTCGTGATGGTAAAAACAAGAACCAATATGCCACCATAAGAATTCCTGTGAGTTCCAATATACTCACGTTCCCTGGTGTTCGAGCCAAGGGGATTGCTGATAAGGCTGCAGGCAGTCCGCTTGAACCTGGTACTTACATCATGCCGGATGTTAGCAATTTTCCGACGTATGATTCTGCTGTCGTTGTCCCAGGGGACGTCGTGGGGGTCACTGACAAAAGCTACGTTGGGCTCCTTCTGCAGATGACTGTCTCGGGTGCCACCGGTGTTCGTCGATTGCCGGAACACAGTGTGAATCAGTATGTTCGCACCGAGATGCAAGCCGCGCTAGAAGCCACCACACCAGGTTTCGACAGCCACTGCATTTCCGTGACAACGTTCTGTGTACCAAGTGCTTGCTTCCACCCTTTTCTTTTCCAAATCGAACAGAGGAAAGATACAGATCAGGAAATTGTAAACCAGCCTGACTATCAGTTTGTCATTGAAATTCCCGACTTTAGCAAACTCGAGACCTCGTCCGTTCCGGTTGGAGAAATCCATGGCTCAACAGGTCGAACGCACAGGTATATGCTACGGGAAGGAAACCCAAAGAAGGTAAAAGTGGAGGAAATCTATGAAACAGAGCAAGCGGACGATGACTGCAAGGCGTAACAGTTGGGGCAACCAGATGGCGCGTGCACAAGGATTCAAGTCGACCCCTAACTTAGACACACAGGACACAGGTTGCTTCACAAGTGTCCCCACAACAATTCATTTCTGGCACAGTCGTCTTTTTTGGCGATCCGTACCACGAAGGAATCTACATTGAAGTTCGACGTAAACGGAGCAGTGGATATTTCTCTCACCACTGAAAAATGATCGCATAATCTGGGCACCGAGAAAACGTACAAGGACGATTGTTGCGCATTTCCCGCGATCTCTTTGTAGCCAAGTGTGGAAGTATTGGGTCCTGTCCACTCGTATTGTCTAGAAGGCAAGCGTGGCAGTTTGTAATGATAACTAATTCCCTACTGTAACGTATGGTCTTTCATTTCGAACCCCCTTTCTCAGGAGGGTTCCCAGTTCGGTTTTGGTTGTTGTTTGGAGGCTAAGGAGTACACCTAAAGTAGAAGAATCTTCATTCTTTCTTGCTTAGTCCTCGTATTCGGCACTAAGCATCAGAACTGTCGCTGAAAAGTCTTTTGGTCTATCAACAAACAAACATGGATGAATCGTTCCAAAGATGATGATGGTACTGGAACACTCATATGTTCCCACATTCGTGGATCTGGATGAGTCGTTCCAAAGATGATGGTCCTGGAACACTCATACGTTCCCACATTCGTGGATATAGTTTGTGGGAAGATTTTAGTTTCTCGTGGATAGTTCGATGACCGTGCGCGTTGCGCCGAGTAGGCACTCTCACGGGTGGTGGGAGCTTGCGAAGCGGAAACGAGTTTCCATTTCCACATCTTTTTGGTTGTTGGTTGTTGTCATTTCATCAAAGCGGTGGTATCGTCCAGACAGAAACTGCGTCTTATCGCAATGATCAAAGATAATCGTAAGACGACGTCTTCACCGACGGGCGTCATGATGTCTTCCTTTGGTTCTCCTTTGTCGTCGTCGTGTGGTGGTGCACACAACGAGACAGAAGCATCCAATGAGGACGACCAAGCCGAGCGCTTGTCCTTGTTGCACTCACACAAGCAAGAACAAGTACAGCCCAAAGGCATTTATGCCATTTACAAGCAATCGACACAAGATTTCCGTGACAGTTTGGCGAAACTCTTGCCCAAATCGTTCCGTCTCGTGACGATTCAAGATTTCAAGCGAGGGGCCGACCACGTGATGGAACAAAGTTTGTTGGGTTTGCAGCAACAAAAACAACAAGGTCTCAGTCGCAACAACAGCAAGCGGCGATCAAACTCACGGATCATGATTGACGAGTCGATCCTGGAGAGTCTCGGTACCAGTATTCGGTATCGAAAAGCCCAGGCTCGCAAATACAACTGCAACGATGCTGGACACGCCTACATGATCGCGGTGCTCGAATATTGCCGGGATGTCTTGTACCTTGCCAATGACGTGACACGTCGCCAACAGCAAGAACGTGCGAAACAACGACAAACGACGAATCAAGTTGGTTTCCGCGCATTGGTGGAGGAGGACGGGTCACAAGACGTCTGGAGCAGCGCTACTGATTATTATTCCCAATGGATAAATAAACCCGAGCCACCTTGTCTTCCCACAGCAAGCGAGGAAACTTTGTGTGGGTCCCATGACGACAATTTTATTCAGGGCGACGATCGATTCCAGTGTATTGCCTTTCTAGAAACGATGGATCATCTCATGGGAGTCGTACGGGGACACTTTGACGAAACCAAGCAACTGTGTATTATGGAGAATCTTCTTGACAAATTGAAAAACCGAAATGGGGACGACGATACGTGTCGTCATCTCAAGCAGCAAGTGGTTGTCAGCTTGATGCAAGGCGCCATTGCCACAAATCTGTGCATGGAGTGTGTACAAACGACGTGGGCCGAGCTTACACTAGAACACGCTCACATCCGATCGTTGTACGACTTGTTGGCACTTGTCTTTGTTCTACCCAATCTACGCGACAAGGCAGAATGTCAAGGCAATGGCGTTGACGACACACAGCGTTTTCATGACGTCTTGACATTCACCAACGAGCGTTACCCTCACATGTTGCTTCATTTCGTCGCCGATGTCGTCGAGGCCTGCTTTGCCGTCGGTGGCTTGGATATTAGCAAGGCTCTTGGCGCCTACGGATCCAAGCTAGGTCTACCAGAAGGTGATTGGGAAAGGGAATTGTTTCTTGAAGAAGCGGAACAAATGGCTAGTCACATTGCCGGACTGGTCCTGGAGTCTAACACTGCATTTGGTTCGCAACATAAAATCCGACAGTCCTGGTTGGATGACTACAAATTCATTGGTGGTCGATAGTGCATCCTCAACACACAAAAGGTGCTCCAACAGTGCTTTTCCTTTATGAAAGACGGTGAAAAACACGCGTTCGGCCAAGCAAAAGCCTTGGTAAAAGCTGCCAAAAACACATTTCCCTTTGACTGGGACGAGAATATCAACCCGGCGCGCCAGATATGCGGCCACATGGATCGCTTGTTGGCTGGATCCTTGCTACCTGGCCTCCTTGCAGCTTGCGAAGCACCATTTGTGGATAACCTCGCCATTGAAAGACTCGTTCCCTTGCTGTCTTCATTCAGCACATATTTTGAAAAGTCATTCGGTGGGCCCATCCCCGTCGACATGATGTTTGGAACCCATGCACTGCTGACCTCCATTCTTGCTTTGCAAGGCAATGACCACGTAAAATTCACTGGCGAGACAGCGCGCTCTTCCTATATCGAACGTGTGGACAAACTTACAGATTCGGTCAATGCTTACTGGCACTTGCATGGTGACGAAAGAACTTCTTTTGGGTTCTTTGATATTTTGGAGAACGTCTCGCATCCCGACCCTGACATTGGACCCAGTTCAATGAGTGCGTGCTGGAATCCCTTTATGGCTGGGTCGTTTTGTGTTTACAGTCTCTACATGGGGTTTGCTGTAGAGTCGCGATACCTACAGAAGTATCTGAAGCCCGTGCTGCATCAGTACAACGCCTTGCAATGTCGAAGGCAGATTGGGAAGATTGATTTTCTGGATTTTCTGGACGACAAGTTTGAAAACGTGCGGGCCATTTGGCCGACTGGGAAGTGTACATCTCGCGGTGGCTTTGCCAAGTCGTTCCTCTTGGGATCGGGTATGTCCGTTCGTGATGTATCCTTTTTTGTGGATATACTCAAGCGTGAGCAGGGTGTCAAAACTAGTTTGCGTCGTTACGCTGATGACCGGGCCAGGTCGTTTGTGTACAATCCCAAGATGGTAGAGATGCTTCGCTCACACCACATTGTCCAAGGACACGCGGCTCTTCTATGGAAGGAGTACACGGGCATAACGTTGCCCCCGAACGTTTCACGACACAATGAATCGGCTGTTATCACGGATTGTGAAGAATTCATAGCCAAGGCAATCCAGGCATTGAAAAATGACGTGGAGTTCTTTGGTGGAAGCTTCATCAATCTCATTGGAATTGGATGCCGTTTGAAGGACTTTTGTAAGAACCTGAAAAAGGCTATAGATTC
Organism: Epithemia pelagica; assembly: GCA_946965045.2. NCBI lineage: Eukaryota > Bacillariophyta > Bacillariophyceae > Surirellales > Surirellaceae > Epithemia > Epithemia pelagica. The sequence continues at coordinate 2,457,792 of OX337234.1, read as the reverse complement.
GGACGAGTATGACGAAATGGATGTCTTTGGTGGGCTTGACTTTGCCCCTGACTCGAAGCTACTTTTTGTTCCGACCATAGTCAAGTTGCTGCATGAGTTCTTTGACAACGTTTCTCGGGAAGAGTACGCGTTCTCGAATGGATTCTAGTGCTAACTTCGTCGAATGTGTATTCCTGGTATTGATTGTAATAGGATTCACGTGCCTGGTCATAGGAGGAGAGTCACCCGGCGCGGCATGGGGAGGGCATATGTCTACTAGGAGGACGCATGCCCCACACTACATATGCGCCCGTTCAGTCATTCTTCTTCCGACAAGCCGGGCCTACATACGGCACGCTTTCCGTATGGACTCCACACCTCCACCTCCACCCTCCCCACCCAATCTCCAGTCCAAATCCAAACACTGTTCGAGCGACGATGTCCTCCGACAACATCACTCGCCCTGGCTCTGTCGTTCATGACGATGATACTATGCATTCAACGAACAGGACTGATGGAGGAAAAGGACCTCAAGCTATTGTTCTTTTCTACAAGTATCACCCTCTTTCCGATGATTTTGAAGTGATGGAGATGTACCGGTCGGCCCTTGATGGCTTGTGTGCATCTCTGGCTCTCAAGGGTCGCATCTTGGTGGGTTGTTCCAAAGCCGAAGGACTGAATGGAACATTATCAGGGCATCATGACCATGTGCATGCTTTCACGTTGGCTCTACTCCACGACTCGAAACAGACATCCACTTTGAACCATGAGTTCCGACAAGCGATTGAAACCTTTTGGATGGATAGCCAGCGATTTTTTGAGAAGATACAGGAACCGGAGCTCATTTTTGAGTCACCTTCGGATTTCAAATGGTCCACAACAGATACAACGGACGCATTGTTTCCTGACTTGAACATTAAATTGACCAAGGAATTGATAGGATCGGGTGGAGTCATGCTTGAAATTCCCGTAGGTGAAACCTCCAAAGGATACTTGACACCATCAGAATGGCATCAAGAGCTCACTGAGTACTTAACAACACAAAGTGCTGCTGAAACCAAACAAACGAATCATTCCACTAGTCTAGAAGATACGGTTCTGATTGACTGTCGGAATACCAAAGAATATGAGATTGGACGCTTTCCAAGTGCTATTGATCCGCAAACCACCACCTATAGTCAGTTTTCTCATTGGGTCGATCGAAACCAAACCATGTTGGAGGGAAAGCGAGTTCTCATGTATTGTACTGGTGGGATTCGATGCGAAAAAGCCTCAGCGTATATTCGTAGGAATGTGGATTCCGTCAAGGAGGTGAAGCACCTTAAGGGAGGAATTCACAAGTACCTGGAAGAGTACGGTAGTGACGGCCTATGGCAAGGCAAGAATTTTGTCTTTGACTCCCGACAAGCCTCATCGGCTGAAGAAACACGGCAGGGAAAGGAAGGGCAAGTACAACAGCCACTAACAGACGTGAATGATCCAGACCAACATGAGGGTAGAAAGAGTGATATCGTTGGGAAGTGCCTGTATTGTCAGGCACCATACGATACCTTTGGGGCTCATTGTGTTTGTGCCGTATGCCGAGAACCAGTTTTGGTCTGTCATTTGTGTCAACAAGCAACGAGCCATGGGGAGTTTCACTGCCGACAACATTTTCATTTGAAAGATTGTTATTTTGCCAATTTGGAGAGATGTTCTGTTTCACAATTACGGCAACAACTTGCTTCACTTGAAGCAGAACGCCAACAAATCGCCGTAGGACGACGATTCAAGCAAAAGCGGCAGACCTTGGCAAAGCAATGCACCCGTGTACAAAAGCAAATTGAAACAATAAACCAGCAGCATAAACAGGATGAAGATGATTCGACAAAATGCGTGGAGACTTCTTCTCTCCGGCTGAATCAGGTAGATACATCGATACCGAAACTCGCAAAGGAAGAATCAAAGAGTTGTCGAAGTTGTGGTGAGGTCAGCTGTGATGGCAGATGTTGGGGTTTCTATTCCCTCAAACGAAAGAAACTTCTGGAACAAAAGAAACTCGATCAAGACAACACAGAAAACAAGTTGGTGCCATCTACTTCAACGACCGTTTCATCTAGTCCACCACATCTGAAGCGACGGCGACGAGGTGTTGATTCATATGAAATTGAAAGGTTGCAGTACCATCAACCACCATCGTCCTTTCGACATTCATCTTTTCACCCCGATATTCGATGCCCACCCTGTAGAACTCGAGTTATCCAAACGTTTGTGAAAGCTAAATGGTGCGGTAAATCTATCCTGCAGGTTTTATCACAAGAGTTTGTTGAGTTCTCGTCTATCTCGGGCAAGAAAGGAGGACAAAGTCTCCAAGCAGCTCTCAGAAATGGCCTTATTCAGGTGAATCAGGTGAGTGTGAGCCAATCCGATGCATCTCATATGAAACTCAAGAACGGAGACTTGCTTGGAAGAGCTTTGCATTGGCACGAAGCTCCTGTCTTGACGCCTCCCCATATTTCTGTACAAAAGGTCTCGCTTCCCTATGCTTTACGTCAGGAATACGGTATGACAGAGTCTGAAGCCCATGTTCTTGTGTGCGACAAGCCTTCTTCTGTACCAGTGCACCCAGCTGGCCCGTTTTTGGCCAATGCACTAACAATTATGGTACAGGCACAGGAAAATATTGATAGTCTTTCATTGAAACCGCTTCATCGGACAGACCGAGTAACGAGTGGTCTCACATTGCTTTCCACTTCATCGCTTGTCGCAAAGATATTTAATAAGTGTCTTTCGGAATCGACTGTGGAGAAGCTGTATATTGCAAAGGTAGGTGGTCATTTCCCTTCGAACCAAAGGTCCGTGGAGCATATTGCAACCGCATGGGGAGACGTCGGCACATGTTTGTGGCAAGACGGCACCCAAACCGTACTTGTAGAGGCCCCCATCTACACACCAGATCCGATGTCTGGAGTGCGCATCGTCTCGGAGCAGGGGAAAGCTTCAAGCAGTATTTTTAAGTTTCTCGGATACAATCCTGAAGACGACACTTCACTTGTTGCATGTTTCCCCATCACCGGCAGAAACCATCAGCTGAGAGTCCACTTGCAAGCTATGGATTGTCCAATTGTGGGCGACATCCAATACGGTGGTCGTCGCTATGACAAAGCAACCGTGGCCGAGGAGACAGTGCTTGAGGTCATGAGAAGGTGTGTTGACGATGAACAGCCGTCAGATCCAAGTCGAACGGAAGAAGCCGATGCAAGTCGCAGAGTTTGCCCCAGTTGCATCTACCTTGACGCACCCGAGAATTCTCAACCTTCTTTTAACAAAGCTCAGTTGTTGCAGGAAGGACACATGATTTGTCTTCATGCATTGCGATATAGAGTTGCTTTTTATGGAAGAAAGAAACGGGACGCTGTGGCCTTTGCCGAGTTTGGTGTCGATTTACCACCCTGGACACACGGAGATGTCGCCATTGCAAAAGAAATAACTTGGTACCAATAGAAACTATTTTAATATGGTAATATGCAAACTAAGGATACCGAGGGAACTGTTCCACGAAAACTTCACTGGGGCACTCTGGAATCTTCTTGAGAGAGAGGCACACACGATGTGACATTCGATTTCTGAAATTTTGGACACCTACGGAGAAGATTTCCATCATGTCGATGATATTGTAAGTTGCTCCGATATGTTTCGGATACCATACTGGTGATGGTCGCCGGGGCTGGAGAGCACCTTTCGGGTATTCTCGAGACGCTTTGCAATATATCTCGCAAAGATTTTTCACAGTGCACCCACAAAACTGGCAAGAATCACGTTCTTGTTAATATAGAGGAACCCTTTTGAACCATGCAAACTCAGGACACCTTCCTACAAGCTCCAACCAATTGTGTCATGAAACGAGGAACTCATCCAGTACTGCGTCCTTTTCTTTTTGCATCTTGGCCTGATATTTCTTGAATGCCTCCTTGTGCTTCTTACTTTTCATATGATTAGCCATCTGTGCTTCACTTTTGAACTCTTTTCGACAACATACGCATCTCCAGACATCCGGTTCACCCTCTTCTTCATCTGACTCAGTTCCGTCACTCTCATCAACCTCACTATTTGTCTCGGGCAAATCTGCTGATTGTTGTTGTTGCTCTGTCGATGCATCTATCCCGGCGTCAATGTCAGAACTTGATTCATCGTTTTCCTTTGTCAAATCAGTTCCGTCCAATTCAGCTGCCATTTCAGTCGGCTCTGTCAGAGCAGGGTCATCCCCTTCTTTCTCTTGCTCTTCCTCATTTTCATCCTCCACAACTCTTGAATTCTTTCCCTTTTTGCGTTTCCCTTTCTTCTTTTTTCCACCACCATAGTCATAGTCATCTTCCAGGTCTGCCAACCGAAGACGCCCAGCCAAACGATCTTCCTCTTCTCTTTGTGCCAAGTTCTTTTCCGCCTCAACTTTCCAGTCTTCCCTTGCCTGTTGCGCCTGTCGCTTTCGTTCCAGTACTTCTTCTTTACGATCCTTCTCTTTCTGTTGTTTTTCAGCTTCTAATTGTTCCAATTTCCGTTGAACACGAGGGTCTCGTTTTTTGACAAATCGGACCAGCGCCAAGACATCATCGTTTCGAGCACGTTTTGCAGCCTTTCGCGCCTTTCGATTTTCATCTTCCATGAGCCGACGTACACGGCGATTCGGAGCTTCTTTGATGTCATATGTATCAGCCCATGCAAAGTTTAGTCCACTGGCAAACGATTCCCATCCCTGATAGAATGTCGCCACGTCCGACCACTCCGATTCCGATGTACCAAAATCAGTTGACAAGTATTCCAGAGACGAAGATCCATCGTGTGACCGAGTTCCTTGCTCTTCTCCTTCATATATCTTTTGAAAAACAGATCTATAGACGGCATAGAAACCCCCCTCATCATCACCGTAGCCCTTGAACACACCAGCGTATGTGAATGGAACCACGTCGAACAACATGTCTGCCCCAGAACCATCTCCACCTCCATTTGCTGACCATCCTCTCAGGATGGCATCTCGGTGGTCATCGTACCATTTTCTTTCCATTGGATCCGATAAACACTCATATGCTTGCTGAACCAGACGAAATTGCTCTGCGGCATTCTCGGTATCACCATTTCCACTGTTCTTGTCAGGGTGATATTTCAGAGCAAGTTTGCGGTGTGCCTTTTTTATTGTTGCCACATCAGCTGATTGATCGACACCCAAAACATCATAATGACATCTGATACTTCCACTTCCACTTCTGTTGTCTCCGTTGGAGGCAGATGATGCCATTGTCAGATTCTTTTGATCCCATGGTCACATGCGATGGATGATGGTCTCTCGGTACCTCCGTCGCCCGTGTCCAGTCGTGGGTCGAAGCGAGAGTGCGGGACTGAAAAAGAGACGTGTGTGACACACGTGATGCTGTGACACGTCACAGACTGGTCAGTGCCCGGCGTACAATACAATAGACAATACAATAGAGGGAGCGCAGTGCGCGGCACGCGGATTGCGTGTCCATGTCGGCAGGAGCGCGAGCGAGGGGCGCCAGCAACAACATTCATTTTTTGTATCGGATTTCTCCACGCGCAAGATGATGGCGGCAAGAAGAATGCGTTCGCAAAATTGAAATTCGAATAGACGGAAGATACCTGTTGCTGGTCTGGAGCGCTAGCATCGAAGTCATGTCATAGGATTAGGCAACGATGTAGGAGTACTCCTAGGACAATAACAATACGTAAGTTTGCTTTTGTACTAGTATGTGATGGTGACAGCTTTATAATATTTCATGAAGCGATAGATGGCAGGATGAGGTGAAGTTAATCTGTTTTCGTCGGTTCCGAAACGTTGATGTAGGGAAGGAGAAGAGGCCGAAGTCCTTGTTCATACACTGTCTTCGCTCCCATTGTGGACGGATGGTACATCCACACAATGATTCCAACCTTGATCCAAGTGTAGAAGGGGATGAATTCGACCAAGAAACCAAGCAAGTTTTCCAAAATCGACGAAAATGAAAAGACAACCCAATACGTCAGCCACTGCGTCATATCCTGACTTCCAGAGTCCATTGACTTGAATGACATGTAGGCTGGGTAAACAAAGCCCATCAAATCCACAATCAACTTTGTTCCTCCGACCAGGGTCAAGAGAGTTCCAAGGACAACGACACCAACGACGAAGAAGATGGCCTTTGGATAGCCAGTCTTGTCTTCAATTTCCTTAAGACGCTCTGTAAGAAAGAAACATGGAGAAGAAATCCATAGTCTGTGAGCAATAATTCACTCCAAAACACATTCCTCGTCGACAACCATCGAAGATATTCTCGTCGTGTTATCTCTTAAATGGTAACTGGAACTACCCGCCCAGGATCTGAGTGCCAACGATTCACCTGTTCCAGAGAAATCGAATGTAACGTTCGTGTCGCATTGATCCGTTCTTTCTTCCTTCTTGTCAAAGTTGCTTTCACCGGTCTGTGTGATGGAGACGTGGACGTCCCACCGGAGCTGTGGCAATGCTTCTCATATCATTTGAAAACTCACCATACTGAGAGACTTGAGGGTACTTTGCCATGAAGGCATCAATCTTGGTGATAACTTGTTCGACTTGAGGAGGAATCGTCATGGTTTAGGTAAACTTGTAGGATTATGGCTTTGATGTTTGAGCAATGGTTTGATTTGACTGTCGCAGGCGCGCTGCTGACTGTTTTGTAACAACGTCGAAAACAGGCGCCGTCGCCGTGTGGGAATTCCTTCCGCGCTCTTCGCCTTGCGTCCAGATTCTCACACAGATGGTGTTTTTGTTCTTCTATAGTTTTGGCGAAAAATCGTCTTTGCTCTTTGAACGAAAACAAAAACGTAATTTTCGCGGGAATGATTCCCCCACCAGTCTTTCGTGACTACCTTGGGGGGTCTTTTCGGAGATGACGGAATGGTCACAATTTTCGATCTTGAGCAAGACATTCGCATCAATCGTCGTCGCCAGGCAAAGTGTGCAAGACAAAAGAGGAGAGCAAGAGACAAAAGCAATCGAGAAGCATCTATTTGAAACTATGGCTTCATCGCAGCATCTTCACCAGGCCGGGAATCACGGTGATGTCCTGAAGCATGTCATTTTGAGGTCTCACATTGTGGCGCAGCAAATGGCCCACGAGGAGGGAATTCTCCTCGTCGACACACACTGTGGACCAGGCCTCTATGATTTGGGGGATCAAAAGTCGGAAGAGTACAAGAAAGGTATCCTCAGAATCTCACAGAACATTGACGACGCTCCCCTTCCTGTCAAACATTATTTCCAGATTGTCAAGGGCGCCGACAGCTACATGCAACAATACCCTGGATCACCAGTTTTCGGAGAGCGATTGATGCGCCCTCAAGACGAGCATCGTCTCTGTGATTTGAACGTTGGGGATGTCAAGGGACTCAAAAAGAAACCCATTTTAGAGAAAGGAGATGCTTTTCACCCCGAAGCCATTGAATTCTTTCTTCCCGCTTCCGACAAGCATCCTGTTCTCTTTGTGGATCCATCTTACGAGGATGACGAGGACTTTTATCGCTCTTCCAAGATGATTGAACGTGTTTTGGAAAGGAATCCCTACACGACCATTATCTTGTGGTATCCGATGATTGAAAACCATCGCTACCGCTATAACTTTGCCAAGAACCTCAAAGAGATGGTGAAAAAGAAGGCCAAAGTTGGATTCTATCATGCGTGGGTTACTGTTCAAAAGAGTGGTCTACAAGGCAGCTCTGTTTTCATTGTGAACCCAACCAAGAAATTCGATGATATCATGGACGAAGAAGTGTTGGATTGGCTTTCTGCAATCCTCTTGAAGGTCGGACGAAGTGAATACTCTGTTGAACAGTGGATGAAGAAACCCAAGAAAAAGCCAATTGGTGAAGGCGCAGAAAATGCTCCGCCTCCAGAACAACCTGTTCGAAGGGCCGCTCCGCCTCCAGTTGTCAAGAAACCAGCCAAAGAAGAAAGTAGTGGTAGTGGCATCCAATTCGCCTTTTGATCGAGAACTACTGATACACATACAGTCGTAATCTCTTTATAGCTTTTCTACAACATTAATACCGAGAATTTGGAGCAAGACTCGAATGGTACCAGCGGTTGCTGTACAGAGTGACAGTCGACTAGCTTTTAGCTCAGGCGTTTCTGCCTTGTTCACGGAGCAGTTTTCATAAAACTGATTGAACTGTTGTGAAGTTTCGAAAAGGAAATCACAGATCTTGTTTGGGTATAGAAAGCGCTCGACATCGTTCAATACGTCAGGAAGTTTGGACAACTTTCTCATCAAGTTAAGTTCTGATTCATGGGAAATAATCAGGGGTGATGGCTCTGGCCAAACAACTGTCGTGCCCTCTTCTTGACCGCTCCCCTTTCTAACGATACTGCAGATTCGAGCATATGCATACATCATATACGGAGCGGTGTTCCCATTCAGACTCAGCATTCGTTCGTAGCTAAACCTGTAGTTAGATTCTCGATTCATAGAGAGATCCGCGTACTTAACCGCACCCACGCCCACAATGCGTGCTACTTTGTCGTACCTCTCCAACAACGCTTGGTCATTGGTTTCAGACCTTTCACGCAAGTCTTCACCAGCGATTCGAATGGATTCATTCAATAAATCTTTCAGCTTCACTGTATCCCCAGACCTCGTTGCAAATTTCTTGCCGTCTTCTCCTTGGACCAAACCGAATGGAACATGCTCAAGCGAAGAGTTTTCGGAGGAAAATCCGGCTTTCTTCGCAACTTGAAATACCATCTCAAAGTGGGAGGACTGACCAGCATCGGTTACATAAAGAACTCGGTCGGCCAGTTCACCCGACTTCTCTTTTGGTGTGCTGGTTCGATGGCGCACCGCGGCTAGGTCAGTTGTCGCATAATTGAACCCCCCGTCAGACTTTTGTATGATCAAGGGGAAAGCTGATCCATCTCGATTGGTGTAGCCGTCAACGTAGACGACCTTTGCTCCATCGCTTTCTACAGCCATTCCAAGGCCTTCGAGTTCTTCAACAACTTCTGCCAGATACCTGTTGTAATACGACTCTCCCCTTTCTTCCAATCCCTCAATATCCAAGAGATCATAAATTTTTTGATACTCAACCCTGCTAGCAGCGCACAGAGCTTCCCACGCCGCGATTTCCTCAGGATTACCAGCTTGGAGCTTTACCACCCCCTCCCGCGCTCGAGTTTTGAATTCATCGTCATCATCGAACCTTTTCTTAGCAGCTTTGTACAAGACGACAAGGTCTCCGAGATCAACTGTCTCCACCGAATCCTTGTCCAAGGCTTGGGGGTATTCATCACGCAAGTGTTCGACAAGCATCCCAAACTGTGTTCCCCAATCTCCAACGTGATTCAGTCGAACGACTTCATGACCAAGAAAATCGAGAAGATTACACAAGGTATCCCCAATGATCGTAGAACGTAAATGTCCCACATGCATCTCTTTGGCAATATTTGGAGAGGAAAAGTCCACCACTATTCTCTGGGGATTTGCTGTTTTCGGAATAGCAAGGCGTCCACTCTCGTCGCTGACCATTTCCTGTACGGCTTGTTGTAGGTAACCAGATTGAAATCTGAGATTAACAAACCCGGGCCCTGCAATTTCTGGTTCTTCCATGAAATCACCAATACGAGGTTTCAACCCCTCAATTATTTCATTGGCACATACGACAGGATTCATTCCAAGTGCATTGGCTAGCCCCATAGCCGCATTGACTTGATAATCGCCAAATTCAGGGCGTGTGGCTGGAGTAACCATTGCGTCCTTGCTATTAAATGGCTTTGCTTGCATGGCCGCCTCATCTGCAAGGGCTTGTTTTTCACTGTCGCTCAGTTCTGGAGATTCATCACCGTCCTTCTTTTTCTTTTTCTTCTTATTTCCTTTCGAAAATTTAACCATTACAGCTCCTCGAGCAACTTCTGCGGGGTCATAGAGTTCATTCAAAACATCAACAACTGTCTCTTGCAACCATTCGATGCCCTTTAACTTGAAATCGACGTTGGATTGTGTAGACAACATCAGACAGCCAGTCCGTCGTGATCGCGACTTGCTCGATCCCATCATAACGAATCCTCCTCTGAGCTCAGGTAGCCTATTCCGCATCGGCTGGAAGGAGACCACATGACGCAGCATCAGCAATGTCATGACACACCGACGCATCCTCTTACATTAAGAAGTGGTCTACAACTGACGGAAGATCTCACCGAAACAACTCTACTAGATGAGGAAATGTGGTGTCAATCAGTCCCCAACAAGGATCCATCGGCAGTCGGCAGACACTTCGAAATGCGTGGTGTGTGTACTCACAGAATCAGAGTACGAGTACGTACTCGAGTTCCCTCTAGCTCTCTAGCTAGAGAGGAGTAGAAGAGAGTTCTCTATAAAGAGAGAGGTAGGTAGGTAGCTTCACTTCATATTAGGGTTAGGGCTTGGATTAGGAGAGGTCCTACAACGTAGCGTTATGAAACCGGGACAACACATCATGTGACGGTATGAAACGTGAACTGGAAAATACGGGAGTGCCCATTCCCATTCACGACTAGCTCTGTATTCACTCCCGAGCTTAGTTGATTTTGGACTCTCATGGGTGACGAAACAACTCTCCTTGAATGCGCACCTCAGCTAATTCCGTACCCGCTAGAGAATATGATAAGGACCTGGTACTAGAAAGACTTATAGTACGATATCTACTTAGCCTGTTTCTGTGACATGTTTACCTCAATTTTCTCCTATTTACTCCAAAATTTCAACTAAAACTCAGCCGAACGAGGGGGATGCGCTCGTAGCTATTCGTAGCAGCTGCTTAAATACTTGAATGTGATCCGTTGGGGTGTTCTTTACTGGCCTGTTACAAGCGCCCAAAAATCTGAGACGAAGAAATCAGTTGGGTACGTCTAATTGGGCATAAGCCCGAACGCACGCCGGTTAGAGAGCGCACATGCACCGGGCTCACCAGCGAAGAAGCTGCAGACAACCGCCTCTTTCCTTTTGTGCCTTCTGTCATCGTCTCCGTTCTCGTTTCACTGCCGAGACCATAAGAGGCGTTGGGTTTCGATTTGCAGCGTCGTTTAAATTATTCCGCTGGCTTTTTAAGGTGAGTCTCCTTGATACAGCCTGACATGTCAAAGGGAATGTGACCATGGCGTCGATCATTTCTGGACGTGAAGTCGAGTTCCTGGTATTGTCGACAAGGCTCTTTGCGCCTGTGACAGCTAATTTTTTCGCCATACATTAACTCTAAGTGATCTACCGGACTCGCTTTTGTTCTCTCTGCACAGGAAGCTTCCAGCAGCACCACTGGCAATCGGATTATCTGTTTATCACTCTGTCATAAAATTGTATTCACAGTTTAACCATGACATCGGGAGGAACAGAAGAGAACGCAACTAGTTCTGCTTCAGCTGAGAATCAGCCTGAACAGACCATGTCGATTTCAACAACCGTAGTAAACACTCCGGAAAACAGTCACAACAACCCATCCGATTCCTCATTACCGGCGAACTTGAGGCCGTTGCCCTTGAACGAGAGAGCACGAACCCAACCAATGTTTGCAGACAATGATGTTGGTCCGTCCAACAGCGTGGATGACGTTATGCCGTCCCCGCCTACCTCGCCTCCCCAGGCACGAGGAAGGCCGCTGGTTCGCGATGAAGCACTCCCAACTCCTGCTCGTTGTATCAATCCGGCCTCGGAAGTTAATGCTCGTCTTGATACACAAGTTGAAGTGCGTGTTTACCCCTGCAACAACTCGAATAGTTCCAAGAAAAAGGCTGCGAGCTCGTTCACGATCCGCCCTGAGGGATGCCTTATCTCTGGCAACAACCGTAACCGCTCCAGCAATGTTGATTTGGGATCGGAATACGCAATGCACATTGGTCGGAAATTACAACGTTACGAACTTTCAGACACTCGGGCTTGTCAATTGCTAGTTACCACCCACTCAAAGTCCTTTTGGGTTGTGCCTGCACCGGAAGCTTTTTCTCGGCATTCGGGTACTTGCCGACTCTTGGGTGACCGTAAACACCCTCCGTCATCTCATACGTTACAGGTTGGTGACTTTCTTCGCGTCGGTTCTGTGGGAGTTGTGGTGATTGAAACCCACGATGGAGTAGAAAACCGTGTTCTTTCTGAAGAGAAAATACAAAAAATTATGAAAGACACCACAAACAGCAATGCAGGCTTTTTGGACTTGGCCGAGACTGATGGAGGTGAGTCGATTCGTCGTATTTGATATAACCATGTTGATGTTTATACGTATAGCTGACCATGCTCTTCGCGTATTAGAAAACTCGGACGACTCCATTGAAGAGGATAAGAAACGAATCAACAAGCGATATGCTGAAACAGGAGACAAACCTGTGTGTTACATGTGTTTCGATGAGGAGGACACCGAGGAAAATCCTCTGATTACTCCTTGTAAATGCACAGGTGACACTGCGTATGTCCATGTCGAGTGTTTGCGCAAATGGCACACCGCTGAAGCAGACAACCAAATCTGCTTCCTTTCATCCGTCGATGCAACCTGTTCGGTTTGCAAGAGTACTTTCAAATCTGACTTCAAGTTGAAGGATGGGCGACATGTGAAGTTGTTCAAGTCGTCACTGGAGCCTCCTTACATCTCCCTCCTGGTTGCTACCAAGCATGAAATGGCACAGCGTCTGTTCAATACTCGCTTTCAGCTTTCCTTTAGTACTATTATGAAAACTGATGGACGGAACGCTACGAGACCTCTTCTGTTGGGCCGTTCGTCCGGTTCCGATATGGTTTTGGACTACCGCACAGTCTCTGCCCGGCACGCAACGATACGGTTTAAGAATGGAGAATTTATCTTCACCGATGCAGGATCATCCAATGGTTCCTACCTGTACCTTCGAAGGCCTCTTGAATTGTCCCCTTCTCAACCAGTGCAGTTCCGCCTTGGCCGTTCCATGATTTCGATGAAGGTTGTCAATAAATGGAATCGGCGGTTGCTTAGAGCTGTTCGTCGCACTGGAAACGGCAACTCAATTCAAGAGGAAGACGAAGCAACCGACGAACGATCGATTGGAAGTAGCAATGGCGATGTTCGTATTACCGATGGCAACACCGGAATGGTCACCAAAACTGTTCAACGGCGCACGAGGGAATCTGTTATGGGATCCCTGCCTCCTCCTGGTCAGCTCTCTCAACAATCGGGTAAGCACCTTGATTTGTTGTATGCCCTGGCTTACCCCAAACGCGAAGGTAAAGACCATTCTTTGAATCGCAATAAGATTGAGGAAACCAAAGATGATGATGATGACGATATCCCGGCGAGCCCTGCAGAGACAGTGCGCGTTGAGTGAAGAGTAGCTCAGTTCATGTTTAGTCAGCACTTTGAGCTATTTGTATCGATTAACGGAGGTATAAACCATAAACCATGAAAATAAGACCATTGCATGCTCTTTCATCTTTTCTTCTTCGATTATCCGTCCGTCCTTCGTTAGCGTGTTCCGTGGGCTTCTGGATTACCTACCGTAATTTGCGGAGTCCTGTCCCCCCGGAATGTTACTGAAACGACTATGGGGGGGACAGGACTACGCAATTTTGGATAATTTTTCTGAAGATTCCATTCACCAAGTACAATTAAATTCTTAGTAAATATATTTTTCAACATCGGGGTTGTAGACAAGGTTTGGTCGCACAATTCCAGTCAGGGGAAAGACCGTGCTTCAAACCAAAACATTAACCCTAATGATATTACCCATCATATTGGATCTCTTGTTTCTCCTCTTTGATTGACCCCCATATAATGTCAGGCAGAGCGATAGAAAGCTCGGAACGTGAGGAATGTGGGGGTTCCCCCCGACTTTAGCGGGGGAACAGGCAGGGAGAGGGGGAAAGGAAGGGGAAAGGAAAGGACTTGCCCGAGGGAGGGGGATTCCACTTCCTAACGGGAAACCGAAATAACCGTCGCTTAATTTTAGTCTTGGTAAGTCTTGAGTACTATTTTTTCTATAGTAACTTTTTCGGCATGGGGGATTAAGTCCCCATACACCACTCCCCCTCTCGCGGTACACAAGGCATATGTCGAAAAATCGCCGAACCTTCGCCCATCCAATCACATCGAATCACGAATTGGAACTGGGACAGAAACCAAGTACCAAGTTTTCTACGAGGCAATCACGTATGTACCTTTGAGCGCAACAATCCTACGAGAAATTTACTATAGGTCCCTTTTGTACAAATCAGAAGCGATCTCATTTTCCTACCACCAACACCGCGGCTCACAAAGTCATACCCAATACAAAGTGGGAAGACACAGACCCATCGACCACCCTTCCCATTACATCAACACCATTGTCCATCGTCCATTGCCCATTGTCCATTCGCCCATCATCCATTGTCCATTATCCATCCCACCATCGTCCATTGTCCATCGTCACCACCCCATCTCCATCCCATCCTGTAAGTAACAACCGTTCCACCACCCATCATTGTCCAACAGCACCCACAATCTCTAACCGCTTGCCTTTTTTTGTTCTTTGTCAGAGAAACAGCAGAAACAACCCATTCCCTTCATATCAAAGTCGTCTCCTCTACTTTTGGACCGGACCAGGAGCTTCATCTCGAAGTCGTCTCCTTTGCTGACCAAGACCAGGAGCTTCATCTCAAAGTCGACTCCTTTACTGTCGGACCAGGAGCTTCATCTCAAAGTCGTCTCCTTTGCTGACCACGACCAGGAGCTTCATCTCAAAGTCGTCTCCTTTACAGCCCAAGACCAGGAGCTTCATCTCGAAGTCGTCTCCTTTGCAGCCCAAGACCAGGAGCTTCATCTCGAAGTCGACTCCTTACTATAGTGGGAGAGAGCTTCATCTTGCAGTTGTCTTTTTCCCACGGCACGGAGCTTCATCTCGAAGTCGTCTCCCTTTTCGATACGTTACCCCCAACGAGCCGTATCTCGTAACGGTCTCGAACAGTCATGGGACGTATTCGAAAGCCTCCTCCTACAAAGGCCACCCCCGGCCGTTTCGTCAATGATGCTTTGAAAAAACCATCTGGTGGTTCCACCGCTGACGACGGCAGCCGAGCAAAAAAGGCCCATCGGCATCCCCCGCCGAGTCCTGACGAACCCTCTCCTATTCTTCCTAAAAGGAAAAAAAAACTCATCAAGAGGAGCAGGATGAAGACTCGGGTTCAGAATACTCCTTCTCGGATGAGGCTTCAGTCAAAGAAGTTCCCAGGCCCAAAATAAAAAAAGAGTCGTCTCCTAAAAGAGACAAAAAAAAGGACTCGAAGCCTGCCCCCGAAAAGGAGACACCGAAAAAGGCTGAGGAGGAGGAGGCTGCCTATTTGTCGGACTATGACGAAGATTGGCGGTTCACGGACCCTAATATGGCGGTGCTAAGGTTCCAATCAAGGACCATGCCCAAGGCCATGGCCTATACTGCCGTGAAACGTCCAAAGGGGACCGCCGCAGTCGCTTTGGCCAATGCCATTGATGACAATTTGTGGTTCCCCACATCTTCCGAACAGAACACTCCGGGTGGTAACTTGTTTGCCTATTGGCAATTGAAAACATCCAAGTACCATACCCTGGCCCATGATCAGTCGAATTTGTTACAATTATTTCATAACAAAGTCAACACGCTGATCCGGCCCATGTACTGTTTCCGACAAATGAAGGAACCGGAATTTGACCTTTTAAAAATTAGTGTCACTACTCCGGTCGCTGTCATTTTGCCCAACCAAGGTGACTGCAAATTCAATGGATTTGCAGTCTGTGGTAATTGGCTGTACAGCACAAAGAATGACTCCACGGTCGCAGTCACACAAAAATCCCTCTTTGATGTGGGATACCTCACCATCGCGAACCCGGACGGTTCAGAAGTGAGGTCTTCCCGATCGAAGAAAGTGGCCGCAGACCTGATGCAGACTGCCGATCGTTTAGATACTACGGTGGACTATCTTGCATCTGTCGTTACGTGGTTCCGAAAATTTTGTCCCATCATTTACCCCCCTGGTGTCGCTCCTGCCAAAAAACCAACAGTGAACCAAATCGACACACTGTTACAGCAGGGCCACGAGTCGGAAACTGAATCCACTGAAAAGGGGGATGATGACCATTCGGAACCCACGGGCAATACCAAAATATCTGCCAAAGACGATGACGTCGATGATGTTGCAATGACAGAAGCAATCGACGAAAATGCTGCCGATAACAAGGCGAATCAAAAGCCCGCAGCGTCTTCGACTACACAGAAGCCCGCAACGATTCCGGTCGACCAAAAACGCTCATCAGCCCACGCAATCGAATACCAGGATGAGGTGCATCCTTTCGATCAAGCCCATCCATGGAACATTGCACCCGATGAAGACGCACCTAAGATTGTTGGTATTGACCGTGGAGAAATCCCTTTACTACAAGGCCAAGAACTACGGCCCATCAAACATGTAAAGTACTACGCCGTGATGCCCCATGAGGAGAATGTCACAAAAATTCACGAGAAAGCGGAGAAAGTGGAGGCAACCAGAAATGCACCACTGACTCAAGCCCCTCACCACCCTAGCACCGATGGGGGCCATATCACACACCATTCACGCCGTTGAAGCTCTACAAGGTTTTGTTGGGCCATAACGAAGTATTTCTCTTAATGATTTACTAATATAGTGTAAATCGTTGTGACGTCTTTCTTTGTGTAATGGTTTAGCTAGCTTTGGTTCATATTGTACTGAACCAAAATGGTCTTGTTCATCTCGTACCTATTTTTCATGGTCTTGTTCATCTTGTACCTATTTTTCATGGTCTTGTTCATCTCGTACCTATTTTTCATGGTCTTGTTTATCTCGTACCTATTTTTCATGGTCTTGTTTATCTCGTACCTAATACTCATGGTCTTGTTAATCTCGTACCTACTTCTTCATGGTCTTGTGTATCTAATGAGGTCTTGTGTATCTCGTACCTCCACGGTCTTACTGTAACAGAAAAGACCAAAACATGTCTCTTCGCAGCTCATCGATTCAACGTTTACTTGTTGGGTCGGCGTGTTGTGGTCTTATTGGGACATCCAGGCAAATGAGGAGGACGTCCATTACGATTGTATTTCCTCGCCCATTCCAAAAAGGCAGCGCAACAAACTAGTAGAACTCTCATTGAGAATTCAGAAGGGTAATAGGTAGTTGGGATAGGTAAAAGGCTCGCTGAGCCGACAATCGAATCACCAACCGATACAACAATCCTCCACGGGTCAGAGAAGAGTTGCAAGTCGAAGTCCGCCGTGGGTGGGGGCAGTCGGTCCACTGATAAGAGGTTAGTCTTAAGATGAGTATTAAAATGGTGATATTAATGATTGTGAGATGATTACTAACTAAGGTGTTTGATGAAGGTCGAGGTCCTGGCTCCTGTATACGGCCATGGATCTGGTGTGATAGGTCCTCAAATGGTTGGAGTAGACCTGCATTGTTGTATTGAAAGTATATGCAGTTGTATATCATATACCAATGCCAACAGCTCTTGCTTTGTTGTGATATAGGTAGTTTTCTTGGCGCGTTGTTGATTGCATTCTTGGAATTGTGGGAATGGAAATATGGTCTCGCGTGATCGTGATTCGTGCTTTGATTACTTAGGTCGTTGAGGTAAGTCGTGGAGGTGCTCACTCGGATCGTGATTGCGCGCGCTTGAGAATACTGGGCGCGCACGTGATGGGCCATAGTCAATATCCGAGCGGTCGCCGATAGCGCGTGCACTGCGAGCATGCCTTGGCCAAAATTATAGGTCCGCGAGCATGCCGTCATTCTTTTCTCACTTTTACACAAATGTCATTGGATGCCATAAAATACTAGCATCAGTCGATGTGTTGTAGATTCCACCATCACCTAGTTAAAGGTGAGAATCCTAACACTCCCCACAATTCGTCGAGTGAGGATTGTTATTTTCCTTGTCATGCTTCTGAACGTTTCCTCCCCAGAAGAATATGATCTTGAACGTGGTCCATACTTTTGAGAATTTCCAATGCTTACTGACAATGTATCCCGGACGCTCTCATAGGGATATCTCAGGCAATAAGTAATCAGTTCATCATTCTTCAGTTGGTAGGTCTTGTCGGTGCCCTTTGAGCTATGCTCCCCAGGTGCCTTCTTCATCCAAACATTGGGATCTGCTTTAGTTGGTGACAAATCCATATCAAGTGGGATGTCAAAGAAACAGTCACGCCAACATGCTCCTGAAGATTTTAATCCCTTTGAGGCCTTGTGCATAATCAAGATGTGACCTGATTCCTTGAGTTCTTGTCTTGCAACTATCAAGATCTTCTCTCCAGATAAAGCTTCCAGGTCGTGTGCATTTCCAACTTTTGCTCCCCATATATCCATATCATTGAGAATCCCAAGACAGGTGGTTGTATGAAAGTTGTGAATGGAAGTAGTACACAAAAAGATTGCCTCAACCGGTTCTTTGGTAAAAGCCTCGTCTGTGATGAGAAGTGCTGGGCGACTATCATCATGTTTTACAAGATGGATTTGAATCTTGTTCTTGTGATACTCTTCTGGTGATGCATTTATCATTTCCCTTCTCTTGAACTGAGCTTGAACGCAATCCTTGACTTTTGTGAGGGATTGGATCTGTGAAGCCTGAAAGAGCTCAACTTCAGTAGTGTCGTGCCACTTTCTTTTACCATGTTGCTTGTCTAACAAAACAACTAATTCTTCATTTGTCATTGAAACTTGATAACCAAACTTGTACTTGATGGAACGACAGTCTTGCTTGATTCTTGACTGCTGTTTGGCAGCTTGAACAAGGCATTTACTGGTCTTGACAAAACGCTTGAGATGTTTCCATCCAAGTTCATTTAATAGGTCATGTTTCTTGGCATAGGCATCATTTACCATGAGTGACGGAGGCTCATAGATCATCGCCCCAGTCTCCCAATCAACAAGTATATTACAGTGACTTCTTTTGTAGTCAGGATTGTTGCTAATACTTGACGGTTCTTGATCTGCAACAACGTCTCTGAACTGGAAAACGTCATCTTCAGTTGCCTGTGCTTGGTTGTCCTGTTTGATGTATTCCATATGTTGACGGTATGAAATTATCTTGTCAATGTCGGAAATGGATTTGCAGAAAGTGTACTTGATATAGTCTTCTTGCTTGAGAGCATCTTGTTCTAAATCAACGATGCATCTGATAAGACATGGTTGTGGTTGCTCCCCATTATATGGTTGTCGTTGCTCCCCATTTTCCTCTGGATCATAAACAAGGAAAGGTTGTCCAATAGTGTTATCACATTTGATCATAGGCATTTGCGTGGATGGATCTTCACCTTTGCTACAAATGAAAATGGGTTTATTTGGAAGCGACTCCTCCCCTGAAGAGGTATCCACACAAAAGTTGCTGGGTGGCGTGGGTGCATCATGAAGAATGGCAGAGTAACAAAGGGTTTGAGTGTCCAGAGACAAAGTATCACCAAAAGGAGGGACAAAAACAAGCCAGTAGCCAAGTGTCGTGACAAAAGAGGGAGGGTAGGGACGGTAGGGACGGTGGGAGAGGGCATATGATTCGGTAAAGTAGGGGGCCTTGTCCCAGATAAGGAAGAAAAGTGGGTGGGTAATGCCGGGTGGGCGACCATTGAGGATCTCAAGAGGGATATGGCCCGAAACGGTCACGACGTATGTTGTCCTCTTAACGGTCTGATAACGGTTCTCAGCCATGTTCTGATCTTGGAGGTATGGTTTGGAACAGTATTCTCCAAGCAGGGGTGTGAAGAAGGAAGGCGTATCAGGTCCATGATCGTAAGGTAAATCCAAGAGAAGGTTGAGGTTACAGACAACGCGATTGGTATACTTCCCAAAAGCATCATGCGGATTGTTGCCATCATTTTCAACAGTCCTTGAAGAAGGTGCCGTATCTTGCATGGGATCAAGATACCAATGATTATAGCCAGTCAATTGATTGTCACCGGAGAAAGTAGACATGCGAGAGAGCAGATGTCGAGATATCTCAACTTTCTGTTTACAGTTGTTGTTCTCGAGACAATCATTAGGGATGGATGTTGCCTTGATATTGGACACCAAATTAGCAAGATCAGATGTTGGATGATTGACATCAATATTGGTCACAACTTGTGGAGCCAACCGGGTAATCACATCAAAGAAATTATCTTGATGGTCTTGGGAATCATCTTGAATCATGTCGTCAATCCATGCACGACCAGGGTCGGGATCAGGTTCCGGATCAATGTCAAGAGTATGCATCTGTTCCATGCATGCAGTTGTTGATGACGCATTCTGGGTAGACTTGTTGTACGCAATGATTACTTGACGACTATTGTCGTTGAGTTTACTCCACAGATCTCTTGGAAGACTGATCTTTGGACGAAGCGAAGATGATTTCTTGGTCTTCACGTTAGTTCTCTTAATCATGCGGTGTTTTTCTTTGGGTGATAGATCTTTGATATCAAAATCTTGATCATATTGAAAGTCGCATTGCTTGGTATGCTTAAATCGGTTAGACTTTGGTGCTTGAGTTGCTTGGTCATGATCATATGCGGCATCAAGGAGAAGACGGAAATATGATTGATAACAAAGTGTCTTTGCACCAGACAAGATGTTGACTTGTCGTAAATCAGGTACCTTTTCAACGGCTTTCATCAGGAAGGTCATCCTAGTGGAGTGGCCAGGAATGTGATCAAACATTGATCCCAGATTGTCGAGAAGATGGAATTGGTGTTGAAAGTGGAGAAGAAACTGATAGGTTGTGCCGTGCCATGAATCATCGAGACAAAGATTGGAGATGTAGTTGTTAAGACGTAGCACCTCTCTTTTTGCTAAATGAAATGACGAAATCCAACCTTGGTTCAGGCGAAGCTTGGTGAAGTCTGCATTGATTCTCCAATGATCGTAATTGGCCTTGGTGAGGTTCAACCAGGTAGAACAGGATATATCACACTGCTGCAGGGTTGAGGTTTGTTCTCGTGACCAATATGCTAGGATCTTCAGTTGATGCCTTGTATATGTCTTCAGGTCCATGGTCTTGTTCCCATATTTGTATTGTACAAGGTCCTTGATATTCTTTTCTGGATTGACTGCAAGATAGTCGATGACATTCAGAATGTGTTCGAAACCACTATGTTTTATCCATTGATGAAGGGCTTGAGCTCGTTCTTCATCACATTCAAATAGATGCTGGGTGATATGATTGAACACTTGTGTATCTGATATGTCAGGCGGTACTGAGCCGTCAGAAGGAAGAGAAGGTGTCTTGGGGTATGTTGGATCCATGGTAGTATATGGTTGGTTCGTTGTTTATTTAATGTGTGGTGTGATCTGAACCCGGATGTACCACGTGTGTGCCACGTATGTCAGTACCCGGATGTGTGTTGTGCTGGGAACCCGGATGTGCGGAACTCGGTTTTGTCTCTGGTTTGTTGTGGAAACTACTTAAAGATACTTATCCTTGGTCACTTCCGGACTCGTTGCGGTGATCGAGTTGAACCAGGGAGTCAGTAATAATGGTAGCTTCCTCGTCTTGCTCGTAGTCCTCAGCAAAGTACTGGTCAGGTGAGTATTGGGAAGGTAGTTGCACGAAGTCCTGGTCCAGCTTGAGGTCCTGGAATAGGAGAGGGTTGATGACCCTAGCCTTAGCCAGGCTGGCCCTGTTGTTGGGTTGGGTAGCTTTGTCCTCTAACTCTTGTTTGTTGGTGTAGCTCAATCTGTACTCAATGTAGATGGGTAAGTATGATCTCCAATGCGACTGCAGGGCAATGAGCGATGAGACTGTTAATCTAGTAGAACTCTCATTGAGAATTCAGAAGGGTAATAGGTAGTTGGGATAGGTAAAAGGCTCGCTGAGCCGACAATCGAATCACCAACCGATACAACAATCCTCCACGGGTCAGAGAAGAGTTGCAAGTCGAAGTCCGCCGTGGGTGGGGGCAGTCGGTCCACTGATAAGAGGTTAGTCTTAAGATGAGTGTTAAAATGGTGATATTAATGATTGTGAGATGATTACTAACTAAGGTGTTTGATGAAGGTCGAGGTCCTGGCTCCTGTATACGGCCATGGATCTGGTGTGATAGGTCCTCAAATGGTTGGAGTAGACCTGCATTGTTGTATTGAAAGTATATGCAGTTGTATATCATATACCAATGCCAACAGCTCTTGCTTTGTTGTGATATAGGTAGTTTTCTTGGCGCGTTGTTGATTGCATTCTTGGAATTGTGGGAATGGAAATATGGTCTCGCGTGATCGTGATTCGTGCTTTGATTACTTAGGTCGTTGAGGTAAGTCGTGGAGGTGCTCACTCGGATCGTGATTGCGCGCGCTTGAGAATACTGGGCGCGCACGTGATGGGCCATAGTCAATATCCGAGCGGTCGCCGATAGCGCGTGCACTGCGAGCATGCCTTGGCCAAAATTATAGGTCCGCGAGCATGCCGTCATTCTTTTCTCACTTTTACACAAATGTCATTGGATGCCATAAAATACTAGCATCAGTCGATGTGTTGTAGATTCCACCATCACATAGTTAAAGGTGAGAATCCTAACACAAACCTTGTGTTGAGCCTTTGGACGTTTGGTGCGGGAAATATCGGACGAAGACCACGACGATGATTCAACTGAAGCAGGGGTCATCTCCTGACTTTCATTGATTTCAATCAGACTGGACTTCGTTCCCTTGGCGATGATCAAGGGTGGGGACTCGTGCTTGTTGTACGGCATCATCTGAATCTTACCGACACGGGGCCTTTTGTACGGGTTTTTGATCCTTTTTGATCCCACACTTGAGGCCACCGAAGATACCTGTGAATTTACCGGGCAACAGAAAGCATCGTCCTCTTTGACTCCACTCTGACTTGACTCTTGAGACATTACCACTGTGACAGTCGCCTCTGTCTCGGCACTGTTGAAAGACACATTTAAAATGCGATCGACGGTGGTCTGAGGCGATGGACGTGGTTGATCTGGAGTCGGGAAAACGGTAACCGAGTCTTGGGTTCCCAGAGTCGTTTCTGTGTATGTTGAGCGACTCACCGGAGTATCATTGTCCTCCGTAGGACAAGGTCGCTTCTTGCCCAACACCTGCCCTTCAACTGGAAGAATAGGTGGTTGCTTCCTTTCGTGCAATAACGGGACTTCGTTATTACCACATGAGGGACAGTGACATCGGTCGGACAGACCACTCCGGGGATACTGGTCATCCCGGTCGTTCTGTGCAACCATATACTTTGCAAAAAATACTTCGCCATTGTCTTCTGGCAATGGACGAGCGAATGGAAAAGGTAGAATGGGGTAGTCTACCTGTTCAGCCAATCCATTGGCAAAGATTAACTCGCAATGGTTGTAGAAATCGGGTTCGGTCTTCCATCCCATAGGAACGCTTTCCGCCGCGGCTGAAGAGTCAGAGTCATTTGACATGCGCAACTTATGACGAATCTTGACATTGTACTGGGCAGTGCCAATCAAATTCAACGCGTCACACAAGTTAGCGTTCATGCCACAATTACCAAAATGGGCCAAGTGGTCGTGGTATGCCTCAATCTTTGACTCACAACGCAATGAATGATATTCATTACATTCGTGCTTTGTTGCCGCCGTCGGCTTTACAACTCTGTACACATCCTTGAGAGGGACTGTGTCTTGAATGTACGCCGCATTCTTCATCTGCTCCACGACAGCAGTCTTGGTGTCGACGGTGAAGAGTTTTTTTCCTGTACGTGGGTCTTCACTACCCTTGTACTGGTCAAACCACTTTTGGAGATTGTGCTCAATGACCATTGGAGGGTGTATCTCCTTCATGAGGTACTTGGCAAACCGACCTCGAAATTCAGGTGTATCTTGCATCTCGAGAATTTCCGACATGGTATATGCCACACCATCCCGGCCCATTTTGCCAGTTTTCAAAGCGTTGAGGAGTGTGTTGTATGATTCCTTTTCGAATCCGTAGACACATTGCAAAAGGTCCGTCAATGCCTTGTGGTACAGGTTGTGTCCCTGCCTCATGGTTTTGATCATTCGTTGCAAAAAGTGATACAAGCCCAAACGTCCTTCAAAGTCGTCACCGAATAGAAGTTTCCAAAACTTCACTTTCGCGGGCCAAGTGTCACTGTACATCGCAATGGGTTGAAAACCGGACCTCCTCGCGAGAAATTCCGCCGCATGGGCAAACGAGCTTGTCTTGGTATCGGGAACTAGACAGGCTGACGCAATCTCACCTGTCTCTGTTGCTGCATCCCAGACTGCATGTGCTCCAAGAGCTTTGCGGTAGTTCTTAGTCGCTTCCATCGTATGGTCCTGTGCAAACATATGCGAAGTTGTGACGGATTGGATCTCTCGTGTACAGCGATCGCAGTCCGAAATCCTGTAAGGGGTTCGGGACGATTTAGAGGCAGACTCGAACAAGTTTCGAAGTGTCTCCCCGCTGGGAGGATACGTTGTAATGAACTCTCCAAAAAGAAGAGGGTACAACGGTGTGGGTCCTTCAATCTGCGATAACATGCGAATGTTTTTCCATTCCGATAAATACTCAGTAAAACGATCCGAGTACTGCTTGGTCAAAGTGTTGAATATCATTTTCGACACTTGTCTCCATTCCCGTACGTCAACATGAGCTCCTCTAAGATTTGGCTGAGGCCTTTATCGATGTGGAAGGTCATCGTGTTGTCGGCATATTTCGGATCGACTGGGTATGCCTTTCGGATGTGGATAGGCAAGACCGAAAGAACTGCGGCATCGTTGGCTTCATAACGAATTCCACAATGAGTGCATTTGTAAGTCATCACAATTGCCCATCCAGGAACCGTTCCCAATTTGAAAATGGCGAAGAGTTTCTTGTTTTTGGAGAAGTTAGTCCTGTCACGGCGCAACTTGCCCTTGCCGCAAGACAGACAATCGATCTGGAGACCTGGGAACTGGTCTTCCCAACACACGTTGTAAATTACTTGCCCCTCGATGGCGTGGTAATGGGGGTTGATATAGTTACCAGAACGCACAATTGAGATTTTGAATTCCAATGTGTTGGGT
The DNA here is from genome assembly GCA_946965045.2 of Epithemia pelagica. Taxonomy (NCBI): domain Eukaryota; phylum Bacillariophyta; class Bacillariophyceae; order Surirellales; family Surirellaceae; genus Epithemia; species Epithemia pelagica. The sequence goes on along the minus strand of OX337234.1, from coordinate 2,432,846 downwards.
TCGTACCAACCCTTCTCCTTATGGTTGACTAGGTGTCGAACCACAGCCATAATGGCAAGAGGAGCCCCGGTCTTTTTGTCCGCTGAAGATGAGACAAATTCTGGATCTGCCATTGCGTCGCAAACAGCGTCGTGCAGGTTAGAATGGTCCGTGCGTTGAGGGGCCACCATTTTCTGCGCATATTTGCGTGTCTCCGGTGGTAGCTCCGATACGTTGGTGAAGGTTCCCTCGAACGATTCACCATTAATGGCAGCCAATTGTTTTGCCTTTTTGTCGAAGTAGACATCATTGGTGCTTTTCCGTCCTTTCGTCTTGCGATTCTTGGGACATTGAGGATGATGTCCACGATGTGGCTTCTTGGTTCCCTTCGACTCTGCCACGCAAACGGCACAGTTGATCAACGGATCAAATGCCTTCCCTTTGTATTTGAAAGGGTTGGCACCAGGTCCCCCCTTCATTCGATTCTGATTTTGGTAACAGGAAAACTGGTACTCCGGCTTTCTCTTGATGGCTCGGTTGGCGGGTTGGCGTTTTTGACTCTGAATGCCCATTTTCCCGGAGTCTTCCATTTCTTGTTCCACTCTTCGTGCGTCTTGGGAGTACACGAAGCAGCGGTAAAAGTATGGATCCAACGATGACCGTTTGTCAGCGGTGGTGGTTTTCGTCAGTTGAGACGACTCTTTCGAGAAGCTCATAGCATGGGTCGACTCATGAGAGAAGCCCGGATCTGTCAGTTGAGACGACTCTTTCGAGAAGCTCATAGCATGGGTTGACTCATGAGAGAAGCCCGGATCTGTCAGTTGAGACGACTCTTTCAAGAAGCTCATAGCATGGGTCGACTCATGAGAGAAGCCCGGTTGGTCATTAAAGCCCATAATAGACTCTTCCTCTTCCATCCCTCTTAGTTTTTGTTTTGTTCTTAGAATTATGAACTTAGTTGTGTGTTTTGTTTGTTTCGTGAGAGATGAGGAGGGAATTTTTGTGGTTGGCATTTTCTGGTGAACTCGGATGGGAATCGGGAAGTTCCGAATTCCATCCGACCGGGACCACCGACTTTGAAATATTGAATAGCGTTACTTAGACGTTTTTTATAGCTAATTGGATCGCCATTGGATTTTTTAGACTAATTATTAGTGTTGATCCGACAGTTGGTTGACAGTTGGAGGATAGTGACAGGGGGGAAAAGGCACCAATCAGATCGCTGCCTTAGAAAACTGCACCCCTCCCCCCATAAGCCCAGAAACAACCTACAGATAAAAAGTTAGGGGGCCATGTACGTTTAAGGGGAGTGGGGGGGACAGGACTATAGGGGGGACAGGAATCCGCAAATTACAGTAGGTAGTTGGTGGGCGTGGACAAAATCTTGTGGAAAAGCCAACTCAGTATTTAAAATTTTTTCAGAAAAAGCGTTGTTCCCTAAGAGACAATGGCAAAGCGCGGCGTTGAATTGTGCCTATCCAAACTGTTGCTTCCTGCTCCAACATGGTATGAGACTGCGTGGTCCGCTTTGCGTGGTGTGGCGTCAACGGCATGGAGCAAAGAAGACCGAGATGCGTTAGAGTCAATGATATCCAAGGGTATCATTCAAGATCAAGTCCTGCATAATTCTCGTCATCATTCCCAGGTATCTCCTGGTGGTAACGGAGCGTTGCTATCTATGTCTCTATTTGACTCACTTTATCACAATCCGTTATGGAAAAAGTACAATTTTGATGCCCTCGAGTTTTGCCATGCTGTTGGTCCAGCCTTGACCAATTTTCACGATCTTGTGTTCGAACTTCAAAACCAGGAATCTAAAAAGATTCAAGAAAGAGAGGAACCAGAAACGCCAACTAAACGAGAGACGAGCTCTGAGACCAAGGAAGAGGAGTCGGAGGAAAAGATATTTTCAAGAATCGTGGAACAAGTTTTGCAAGGAGGGATAGAACCAGACTTATTGCAAAGTGTTGAAACTACTTGGATTAAAGAAGCAAAGGAAAACCCCGATTCAGTCGTAGCATCGGTTGTTGAAATGGCTACACCAACTTTCCTTCAACATCTACACGATTCCACAGTTAGAGAGGCGCTATTTCGGAAAAAGTACAACCTACCCGCGCTCTCTGCAAAGGGTCAACCCTTGGACGAGAACGGTTCTTCAGGTGGCAACGAATCCTCGCTTTCCTTCACGTCATCCTATGTCAAGGGATCAGCCAAGATAAATCAAGTCGCCATCCTTCGAGCCAGGGCCATGGAGGTGGATTTCAATGACGATTATAGATACGAGGAATTCCGAGCCAGCGATCCTGATTTTGACAAGCCAAAGCCTGTGGCGGCCCAAATTGATGTCTTGTTTGAAATCACGTGTCGCTTCAGAGAATCTTTTGCACTTAAAACCTTGGCCGATATGGTAATGAAGAATCATTTAGGGGAGAGTTGGAAGGACGGTGAAAATGGTGGTGACTCGAGCAAGAAAGATGAGTTGGTCCAATATACGCGATTGGGAGTTGCTGTTTTAGAAGGATGGCTACACAACGTGGATGAAAACAACAATGAGTTGCGCTGGAGGGTCCCCATGCTTCGAGAACCCGTGGAGTTCTCATTAACCGGAATTGATTCCACAGTACGAACGGTTATCGATGAGAAGGAAGAGCAGAGAAAGGCACAAGAGAGCAGTGGCAAACCTTAAGAGAAAGGACAGAGTTTCCGATAAAAGCGAAAGGAGATCCTAACAACTGTTGCTAGGTTAACTTCGCATCACAGTTACTGGACACATGTTGTAAAACAATAACCTGATAGGTGCTCTTTGCGATAGAATGTGAAGGGCCTGGACATGAAAGCCTGCCTGCAACGCATTTGTCACCATCTACGACGTAAGGGATAAGACGGCAAAAATCATTTCCATTAATAACAAACATAGTAGCATACTCATGCTAAAGCATATCGCCCTCAACCGCACATCTCTTAGGACCATGAAGAGCGTGCAAGGACACCGAAATAAAGTAAACGTTAAGATATCTCTGGTGGTTTGGGAGGAGACTTGCGATTCTTAATGCCCGAGTCACTGCCCACGCTCGATACATCGGACATGGAGGCTGGCTCTTGTTTCAGTAAAACATCTTGCGTGGAAACAATGACTCCCCCTGACCGGTTTCCTCCCTCCAGTTCTGACATTTCTTGATCCCCCAAGCTACTACCACCATCAACATTGAGAGTAGCAGGCTCGTATGGTTCTGGATCAAAGGACTCGTCCCATTCATAGCCCAGAACAACTTTTTTCATGCCACGCGGAAACTTCACATCTTGTGGCAAGAACCAATGCAACGAAACCTGAGGGGAGTCCCCTCCAAACATTTCATTGAATTCCTCCGTCACTCGTTGAAATTCCGTTCCGGAATTTCCCACTCTCATTTTCATGCGAGCAATTTTGCCCTTGCCCGTTTCAATGGCTTCAAATTGTTCACACCCCATGGTGCAGGTAAACACCAAAAACACCAAGGAACATATCAGGAGTCCCAGAACAAAGTGACTGGAATAAAAAGTGTTGCATTCGGGATACTTGTACACCGAAGAGCCATCCTCCATGCGACGTTCAAAGGCAAGATATCTCCCTCCTTCTTTTTGTCCCCCATTGCCGTACTGTTGGCGATTGAACGATTCTGGATCGGTGATGGTGTATCCACAATGAATGGTTCTAAGCAAAAGAAGGAGCAATGAAAGTATACAGGTAATTCCTGTATAGAGGAGGAAGAGGCAAAAGAATTTGTGGTTCAATGCACCAACGGCATTTCCCACCCAGGGGCAAAAGTGATCAAACTTGACAATACAACGACCAGTGACCGAGTCATGGTGAGCGCGAGGAGGTTTGAAATTGTCGTTGCATTTGTGGCAACGCGAGACTGCCCTCGCAGGTGGCTGCTGAGGGGCAGCCAGTGGATCCGGATTGGAGTGACCGGAACGACCCAACGAATCACTACTTGCAGCATGACGAACCACTGTCAAAGGGCGGGCGCCCAAGGGAACAGCACCTGGATCCGTTGTCCATGCCTTGAAGAGCGAAGCCATGGCCAACAACGATGCAGGTATGTAAAGGAAAAAGAAAATTAACATTGCCATGGGAGAATTGGACAGTAGCTTTGTGGATACAACGATCAGGGCATAGAAGTGGACTCCCCAGGAGCATGCAACACCAAGCAAGCCACAGGGATCCAAGGACAGCCATGTTTTGGAGTCAAACGATGTTCCAACACTGCGGCCGCAGAGAAACATATTGGAGCCACCATGAGGCATGATTGGTTCTTCAGAGCACCGAGAAGGGATGCTGGAGGTGCACTCCGGATGGATGGTACACTTTCAAAGAGTCAATCAACTCCAGAAAAAAATGAGAGGGATTGAAACTAACAAGTGGGACACACGCCAGAACAGATCCAACTTCCAACCCGTATCCTTGACTGTGATCCTTCTATGTGTCTCCGCTCGCGACTTTTGGATACACAGCGTGTCTGACGTCTCCCACTGGATTCTGTCTCGTCACGAAAGAACTTTGGGTCGAGACCTGCTCAAGTCGTGACAATCATCAAAAAAATAGGAGTAATTGTGTTGCCAAAGAGGGAGCAATGAACAAAACAATGATGGAGATAGTTTTTCCGAATTGCCATAGTACACCGCCCTACTGGTTTGTCTGTCCGTTGTCGGCTTCAGATGTTGTTGTGTCGTGTTTTATTCATTCAGGGGTGGGGAGAAATGACATGACATGAGACATGAATAAGTCTGAACAATGTCTGAGCGGTACACAACAACCGAGAGCCAACCAATTATTTTATTTGTCGAAAAGTTGCCCAATACCATCAGTTGACCATGTCCGAATCGGTTCCCGCCGTAGCCGTCGATGAAACCAAGAAGACGGGAGGAATTGGATGGGCAGGGAGTTTGGTTGGGTCACGCAATCCTGACAATCTTGGCTACCGCTACTCGACGCCCAGTAAACGATATCGCACATCCAACGGTCCATCCAATGGCAATGGCACCGAAGGGAGAGAACTTCCCACCAATATCCAGATTCAGCTGCGAAATCGTAACGGAGAGGACCTTGCCGAAACACTGGATCTGCCCACCAACTCGTCTCTGGACGATCTGAATGCTCTCGTTCATTCACTGTTGGAGGAACGACAAGATGAACCCGGAAAAGTGCCATATTCATTTTACGCCAAGGTACAAAAGAATGGCGTGGAAGACGATGTAGAGATTGTCTCATCTCTGGCCGACTTGCTCAAAAACGATTCTTCCATTAGTACAGAGACGGTCCTCAATTTGGTCTACCAGCCATTGGCCGTCTTTCGCGTGCGACCGGTATCGCGATGTACCGACACACTGCCAGGACACACGGAAGCAGTGCTCCATGTTCAATACTCTCCCAATGGACGAAGGCTGGCGTCGGGTGGAGGAGATACAACGGTACGCTTCTGGGATGTTTATACATCCACACCCAAGCACACATGCAAAGGTCATAAAAATCACGTTCTCTGCACATCCTGGTCACCCGACGCGGAGCGTTTTGTATCCGCCGACAAGAACGGAGTACTCATTGTCTGGGATCCCAATAAGGGCGTTTCAGTTGGAAAACCAATCAAGGCCCATAAACAATGGATCACCTCTCTTTCATGGGAACCAATGCATTTGAATTCCTCTTGTGAGCGACTCGCCACTGCGAGTAAAGATGGGACAGCCAAGATTTGGAATGTGCGGACTCAATCGCTGCAAATCACCTTGTCGGGTCACACAGACTCGGTGGAAGCTGTCAAATGGGGTGGAGAACAACTCTTGTACACTGCTAGTCGAGACCGAACCATCAAGGTATGGAACGCCGACCGAGGAATATTGGTTCGGACATTGGTCGGACATGGTCATCGCATCAACACCTTAGCTCTCAGTAGCGACGACGTTCTACGAACAGGGCCCTTTGACTACAAGTGTCTCGACTTTGCGTCTCGGGAGGAGGCGCACAAGGCGGCCGTGAAAAAGTATGAGGAATTTCGGAAACAGGGCCCCGAACGGTTAGTGTCTGGTTCCGATGACTTTACCATGTTTTTATGGCATCCCAACGAGTCCAAACACCCCATGAAACGACTAACGGGTCATCAACAGGCTGTGAATCATATTGCCTTTAGTCCGGATGGTCGGTACTTTGCCAGTGCCTCCTTTGACAAAAAGACCAAGGTATGGAACGGCTTCTCGGGAGATTTTTTGTGCACACTGACGGGTCATGTGGGGGCCGTCTACCAAGTGGCGTGGAGTGGCGATTCGCGATATTTGGTCACGGCCAGCAAAGATTCGACAGCCAAGCTCTGGGAAATTCCGTCGGGTAAAAAGGCCAAGGAAACCTTGCCGGGACATGAGGATGAGGTCTATGCATTGGATTGGAGTCCCAATGGGTCCAGTGTCGCCACGGGCTCCAAAGATCGAACCATCAAGATATGGAAGCACTAGAGTGAATCCGACAATACACACACATGACCGAAGAACTGGGCGAGAACACAAACATGACGTGAAATGTACAACACTTCTCGAAAGGACATCCGGCATCTAATGTGTGTCTCTTCGTGACATGAAATTCTCACCTTTTGACCTGAAAAGGTCTGCTTCTGAGGCTCTTTTGAATCTAAAGTCTCTTTCAAACCTCCAGCCCTGGACAGTGATCTAATGGGAAGCGCAAGTGAACCAAATGAACTAGGTAGCGGTTAAAGACAAGTAAGGTGAAATGTATGTTTTAGTACATGTCTCTGCGAATACACATTTCATGCCATGATTAGACGCCAAAATCCATACGTCTCTCTACGAGTCCTCTGGAGCCGGTGGTGGGGGTTTGTTGACCACGGTGGCCACGGCCACGTCTCGCACCGCCACACGGGGAAGGGGTGGACCGTCCGTTTGACCGGGCAAGACCCCCCGAATTCCCCGATTGGTTGGTATATTGGTGAGTCGTTGCAAAAAGGCCATGGATGACGCATCCAACACTTGTCCAATGACTTGTCGAGTCTTATCCAAGGCCGGATCCGCGGCATTGGTAATTAACAAGGTTCGTTCGTAACATTCATCGTCGGATTCAAACCCGGTACCACCATATCCCAATCCCTTTTTGGGTACCGACACCAAACCGGGAAGTGAATGAAGTGGCACTGTTCCCGTCGTCGTCGACCCGTTCCGGGCCGTGGGTCGTGGTTGTGGGACAAAGGCATCCAACACTTTGGAACTCCCTCGACTCTTGGCATAGGCCAAGGATTGACTGGGGACACCAAATTCAATACTGGAACCCGGTGTCACCCAGGTGGCGACACCGCCTCGACTCAAGGAGACTGGTGCCGTCGTTTGTCCAATCGTATTGCCGAGGGACGAACCGGACAGGGTGGACAAGCCGTCGGACGACACAAACTCAATCAATTGTTGAATCAACTCGGCCGACGACTCGTCGTCGTTTCCGTACAATCCAAGCTTCAAGACATTGGATTCGTCGCGTCCAATGTCAATCCGCAGTACGACGACATGAGATACCTTGTCTGGATTGGTAAAGGGCACGGGCTTGCCCACGAGTTGTCCATTGGCATCGACTGCCAACACTTGTTGCCCATTGGCTCCACAGGTGGGATCGGTCGCCTCGCATCGATCTTTTCCTCCCCACGTCCAACCAATCGCGCCATCCCATTCACCCTTTTCCAGACAATTGCCAGCGGCCCGACATTCCAATTCTCCACCGCCCACGGCACGAACGGCATGGGCGGGTTCCCTCCTCCAACCAAATGTTGGCGTCACAGCGAGACTGGACGTGAACAAGACGGCACAAGTACGGTCCAAAAAGGTTCGTCGTGAAGACTCTGTACTACCTCGTGTGTGGTCACTCGTTCTCGTGTGTTTGTGTTGGGGCAGTGGTGACGCTGGAACACCATTCTGGACCACAGGCAACGAGGTCTTTTGAGGACCTTCAGAGGTCAAGCAGGTAACATGGTGCCATGTCCAACTCGTAATCAGGAGAAGTTGTAACAAGGATTGCATCATTACAATATTATGTTCAGTCCAGTCTCGAACTTGTTGTTTTGTCGTCGTGTATCGTTGTCGTTGTCCCCTTTCCCACACGAAGAGACAAGTGGTTTCTTCGACTACGTCGTCGGTCGGCATTTCTCTCTTGGTTGAAGATCCTACTTCCGAACGAGTGTCGACACGGGACTCGGTTCCCAGTCACGGTTCGCATGCGTACGCAAGTACCGACACGCGTCCGCGTCCGATCCATGTCCATATTCATGTCGCATACCTGTCGCACGTCTCACAGACGGCCATCGGCCATGACGCAATGCGATTGTGGTTGGCTTTGGTTCTGTCGCGGCATCATCCTCTTTTTGTTTTTCTGCAGACCTTTTCCATCACGTTTTCACAATCATAGACACTTTTGTGCAATCCACACGTTCCTTTTCACAATACCGAGATGACTATGAGAGACATGATGGAACGTCTTTCCTCTCACCATCCCCAACAGGTCGACGATCACGACGGCGACGACGAAGACGACTTGTTTGAAACATGCTTGTATCTTCCTCCTCCTCCAAGTAGTTCGCCCGACGATACTGCTGTCCCACCGACCAACACTGTGTTGCGATTGCCCACATCCTTCCAATCCGCCCACAACAACACCAACAATTGTGAGGGTGCATCGTCCAAGCGAACAAAGTCCTTTCCTACTCAACAACAACTGGATTGCAACTGTCAGAATCGAATTCCTGTGGACGAGTACTTGGCCACAGTTCCCTCGTTGGAACGGTCGCGACGTGCCTTTATCCAGGCCAACCAACAAGTAGTTCGGTATTCCTCCTCCCCACAATCCTCCAACGACGAACGAACAACACACCACCACAAGTGGGTTCCACCTCCTCGCATCTTGTACATTGGACAAGGAGAATTGGCTCATGCGTGTCCCTCCCAAGCCGATGTCCTGGTATCCGATCGTGCCACGACTTGTCATGTGTTGATCCTACGATCCACACCACCCAAGCAACCACTACAACAACAACAACAAGATGGCGAGACGGAACCAGTGGCCGGCGACACGGAGCCACTGGTGAGTTGCTCTCATGTGGACGGTCTGGATTACGAGGCGTGTCTCCGAGAAATGTTTCATCGACATTTTCAACATTATTGCCAAAACAACAACCACCAAGAATCGAGCGTAACAGTCACGGAGAGCTCGAATCCCAAGGTACTGGTCGATATCCACCTGGTGGGAGGCTTTCTCGACCAAGATGGCCAATCACAAGACTTGTCCAATTGGCTCTTGTATCAATTGACCAACCTTGCCTGGGAGTATCGTCATGTCTTGCACTGTACCTTGAAAACCTGTATTGTATCGTCCCTCAACAACCAAACCCTCAAACATGCATCCCCGCAGGACAGGCCGTCTCTGTGGAACCCTACTGGAACCGTGTCGTCATTTGCGCCTTGGGCTCGGAGTTTGGCCTGTGAACTCTCCACGGGGCGTGTCTTTTTGGCATGGTGTCATGCCTCCGTCATGGGACCCGATCCCTTGATTCGACATGCTCGCATGTGGTGCAGTGGCAATTCCCCAACGACGACTAGTACCACTACCACGACAAGCAGCCGCAAACGACTCGTGACGGTGTGGAGTCCCGAGGACCCGCACTTTACCATTCCCCCCTTTGTCCTGTCCTCCACCACCTTGCCCATTCCCTACTTGTTGTCTCTGTCCGATGAGGATTTTTTGACCATGACGAGTACCTCTCCCGACTGTGAAGAAGACGACTTTTGTGAGGCCAATCGCCAGACGTTTTCCTTTATTTGGAAGTGTGTCCAAGAAAAGGCGCAAGGACAGTACGAACCACTCCTGGAACCCTATGAACATGTTCCAAGATGCTATATTCGGGCCGTTTCCAAAGACTCGACCGACACCAACAATGACTGGATTCTGCTCCCTCCCACCAACAACGCCACTTAGTAATGATGGGTCGATTTATCTCTCCTCAAGCAACCATGCTTGACAGCCACGCGAAACTGGGTCATTTCAACCTTTTGAAGAGCCATATACTGCGCTATAGAGAAGCATTCATACAGAGTAAAGGTTGTTAACAAGGTATAATAAGATTGTATGATTTGTATTAATAGTCTCTTATGAAGTGGTGGCTGGTTCCTCATTGTTTGTGGTGGTGACACTGTGTGCTTCTTCTACTTGTTGTTCTCTGCCTTTTACAGGCTCTGGTACATCATCTTCGTGGCCTGCTTCTTTCTTTTCATCCTTGTTTCTTTCAGTCTCGCCATCCTCGACAGTAGTGCCATTTGTGTGAATGGCATCATTGTCTTCTTGTTCCAAGCTAGTATTGTTCTTTGTGTCGTCTTCTTCTTGGGTTGCGTCATTGTCAGCAGGAGACGACGTGTTCTCCCCTTCCACTGCGCCCTCTGGTTCCTCGGATGGTACCTGTACGTTTTCGTCAACATCATTTGTACATGCTTGTTCCGTTTCCACAGTGGGGGAAGATTCTTGTTCTTCTGCCGGCTCTTTGTCGTCGCCCATGAGTTTGGATTCCTCCGCCTCCTCCGCAAGCGCCACTGCCATTTCATCGTCCGTCAAACCAAGAGACTGGATTTCTTGCAGCAATTCTTGCATGGTTTCATCCAATTTGGCAGCCATTTCATAATCTTCTTCGGCAGCGGCCGCTTCGGTTGCCGCATTGGTTTCTTCCACCTTGGCAGTCAATTCGCGAAATCGTTGCAGAACTTGGGGGTCCGTCGGTTTGGATGGTTGGGGTGATGACTCTTCTTGTTGTTTCGACGCCTCGGCGGCTCCGTCATTCTGGGTCTCGTGGTTTGTACTGTTGTTCTTTGTTGTCAAACCAGCTTCTTCCAACAAGGTGTCCCACCCTCCATATTTCTCCCCATACGTTTCACCCTCCAATCTCAAGGCCTCCATTTGCGCATAAAGCACATGAGCTCCCACCGATTGAATCGAGTTCTTTGGTTCGTCGTCGTCGTCGTCCGTGCCACAGACGGTACTTTGCGTGGCATGAAGACGGGCCATGTGTTGCGCCAATCGTTGCATATTGGTCATGGCGACTTGTCGCTCTCGTTCGGCCGCCTTGGCTTGTTCTTGCGCCAATTCGGCTTCGCGTTGTTGCAATTCTGTTTGGGCTCCTTCCAACCGTTCCTGGGCATGGACCAATTCGTTGGTTTGCAACTCGTGCAAGCGACTTTGCGATTCCTTGATTTCCTTGGAGAATTTTCCCGCCGAACGGAAATCTCTCTTGGCCGCGGCAGCCTTTTTGAGTTCTTCCAATTGCGGCAATTTGTCTTGGAGTTGGACTTGTTCTCGTTCCAAGTCCTGCAGCGATGATTCGGTTGCTTGTACGACTTCCTTGGCTTCAATGACCGCAGCCTCACAATCCACCAACTTGCCATTGTCCGTTGACGAATCCGTTTCTTCTTCTTGTGGTTGTGGTTCTGCCCCATTGGTGGACTTGTCTTCGCCCAAGACATCAAAGCCAATTTCCTTGGCAACAATGGCCTGAAAGGTTTCGGCCATTTCCACTTCCTTGTGCAAGAGGGCCAGGAGCGATTCTCGTTCCACCAATTCTTGTTCGTGCTGCGTGACTTGCAACTCATGGGCTTCCTTTTGTTGTTTCAAGGCCGCTTGTTCCGTTTCCCATTCCTCCCGATTGTCTTCCAAGGTCATTTCCTTGTGTTGGACACGTCCCAATTGTCGACTAAACTTGACCCGTACCTTGAGGACCGCCTCGTCATGACCCGCCGCCTCGGTTCGTAAGGAGGCCACCTCGCGTTGTTTGGCGGCCAGCAATTGTCGCAAATCTTCCATTTCTTGTTCCACCACCTTGACCCGGTCGCGGGCTGCATCCCGAAGTCGTTCAAATTCTCCCGCCTGTTCGGAAATGGCATCTTCCAATTCTTGACGTTCCGCCTTGACCAATCCCGTATCTCGCTCCAAATGTTTCCAATCCTGTTGGAGTCGTTCTTCTTCGGCAGCGATTTGTTTGGAGATTTGTTCAAACTTTTTGGCAATATCCTCGTGGGAAGTGGCGGCCGCCGAATGGGTCGTGTCCTTGGATGATTCTTGTTGTTGTTTCAAAAAGACGACGAGCGATTCTTGAATTTCGACAAAGCAGGCCGTGACACCCGACACGAGGGATTGTTTTTGTTCTTGCAATTGTTGCAAGGCTCGACCAATATGTTCCAAAATGCGAACCTGTTCCAAGCGTTCCGCCTCGACTTGGTCCAACAATGTATTCATGCGATCGGCCAAATCAAAGTCTTCGGCCTCGACCGCGGCCATTTGTTGCGCTTCGGCTTGTTCCTTTTTGGAAATGGCCAATCGTTCCTTGGCGGCAGCTTGAAACCGTTCTTCCAACAGACCCGTCTTGTGTTGTCGCAATCGTTGGACTTGTTCCATGGATTGCTCCACCTTGATACGAAAGGTTTCCATCAGTTTTTCAAATTGTCCACGCGGCGTATTGTCATGGATTTTGGTGCTGGTCTTGGGTGCCTCCGCAACAGGAAGCTCCTTGGGTGCCCAAGGAGTACTACTTGTGGTGGTGGTGGTGGTGGTGGTGGTGGTTGGGGTGGATGACGACGATGACAGGAAGGAGAAGGACGAGGACACTGGAGCTGCAGCAGGTGCTGGAGCAGGCACGGACGATGAGAGCGTCACGGGTTGATAGGACGATTCCACCTGGTTGCTACTGGATATGGTTTCATGTGGTTGTTGTTGTTGCTCCTTTTGTTGTTGTTCCAACCGTCGTTGTTCTTGTTGTTTGGCCATGGTTCGTTGAACTTGTTGTTGTTCTCGAAGCAATCGTTCCGCCGCCGTTTCTGTTTCCTCCTCCTTTTGCTGGGTGGATGGTGGTGGTGGAGACACGGCGGCGGGAGTATCAACCGGTGGGTGGTGATCGTGGTCCGGGTCGTCGTCTTGTTTGGAAGTCGTCCGAGATGGCTCTGGTTCTGATACGGGTGATGGTTTGGCGGACACGGAACTAGGGACACTGGGAGCAGGAGTCGTGGTGGTAGACACACTGTATGAATTGTTGTGGTGGGGGTTGCTTCCACTGCTGGTCGTACTGTGATTGCTGTGATTGTTGTTGTTGTTGTGGTTACTGCTGCTGCTCCCAATCGAGGGTTTGCGTGTTGTCTTGGAACGAAACAAGCCTCCCACCCAGGTTCGTGGTTTGTGTTGTTGTTGTTCTAGTTTTTGAGCGGCTTGTGCGGCCGCCTTGGCCTTGGCCAAAATGGCATCTTCATCTTCTGTATCGGACGATGGCGTCGTTGTCGTTGTCGTTGTCGTTGTCGTTGTGGAAGGTGGTTTGGGCGGTTTGGTGGTAGAAGAGGAGACGGGTGGTTTCAAAGCTTGTTGTTGTTGTTGTTGTTCCATGCGCGACATGAAATCTTCGGCCCGTTGCGAAGCCTTGGTGGCTTCGTCTCGTGTGGAGGAGGAGGACGAGGATTCGGCCGTCGTTGTCGTTGTTGTGGTTGTGGTGGTAGTAGTACTACTCGGAGGAGGCAGACTGCTGCTGGCCGCAGGTTGTGCCCCGGCCCCAATGCGCGAGGTTCGAGTGCGTCGTTTTTTGGGTGCCGTACTCGGTGCGGCGACCGCACTGGCAAAGACTTGACCACTTCCGGCGGGCATGCCCGAATTTGGTGTGGTGGTCGTCGTTGGCAGGGTGCCCAAAATATCAGTTGTTGTATTACTAGCACTGGTCCTAGTAGGAGTCGTAGAGGTGGTCACAGTGGCTGCGGCGGTCGACGGAGGAACGACTGGTGGTGACACCATGGAAGAGGAGGAAGAAGAAGCGGCCGCTTCCACAGGCGCTGCTGCCGTCATGGGCAGTGCTGCCGCCGCCGTCTCCTCCGTCGCAGGAGCGGGGCTTGTCGTCGTCGTCAAAAAGGAAAATCCCGACGATGCTGCTGCTGCTGCTGGTACGGGTGTGGATGCCGTGGCAGGTTCCGAAACGACAGGCGTCGTTGTGGTTGTCGTGGGGGTGGCGTTGTTGGGTGTGGCGGCGGCCACGGGAGATGGAATTCCGGGGACATTGGCAGTCGCTTGCATGGTCGATGTTGGATTCAAAAATCCAAAGGACGACGAGGAGGAGGAAGCTGCTGCGGGTGGATCCACTTCCAGAGAGGTTGCTTCGGTCGTTGGTTCCGTCGTGGTGGTGGTTGCCGCGGGAGTCGATGACGACGACGATGACGACAAGAAACTAAAGCCACTCATGGCCGCCGGAGCCGCCGCAGTCGAGGTTGTTGTGGTGGATGACGACGACAGGAAGGAAAATCCCGATGTCGCAGGTGATGCTGCTTCCTTCGAGGGAGGTTCCGCAGCGGAGGAGGACGACGACAAGAATCCAAAGGACGATCCGCCAGCACTCGTTGTAGTGGTTGCGTCATTGTGGTTGTTGTTGGAAACCGCCGCCGTGGATTCTTCGGCTTTGGGTTGCGATGGCGCCGAACCGCCTTTGATATCCAAACCACCAAACATGATGACCCGTTCGAATTTTGGAATTTCTCCTCTTCGGACCAAACCAAACACACCAATGAGACGAGATGCGAGATGCAGCAATAACACGATGGGAGCAAATGAGTGAATGACAAAAAAGAGCAAGAGAGAATGTCAATCCCAATTCGGCGACAATGCAAGCCAACGCCACGAGCGCGTTCTCTACTTTCAGATGGAGAGTGGAAAGGCACGGTTGGCGCGCTCTGAATCGTCTGGCCGCCGATGCCCGTAGATCCCCAGTGACGGTCCATCCAAAGATCCATGCGCAACGGCATTCGACTCCACACAACACGCCCCTTTCGCGAAAATCAACCACCACTCTACCACCATGGCACCGAAATTCCAAAAGGGTCCTGATTTGAAGCGATTCATGGTACGTGACAGACATGTGCGTGTGTGTGTGTGTGTGTACATTTCGTGGAAACTTTGGCGCGACAGTACAAGCGTGTGTGTCGTTTCCGTCGTTGGCTCACCGCTTCGCTGTGTTTGTGATTGCAGGACAAGCGCCTCAAGGTTTGTTTGAATGCCCATCGGACCATTACCGGGACCTTGCGGGGATACGATGCCTTTTTGAATATTGTCTTGGAAGATGTCGAACAAGAAGAGACGGGACAATATTTGGGACAAGTCGTTGTACGGGGGAATTCCATTGTCCAATTGGAAGGATTGGAACGAGCAGCAGCAACTGCACCGCCGACAGTTGCGGCAGCCGCAGCGACAACCTAAAACGCAACAGACACACAGACGCACACACAGACAATACGACTTATACGTCCAAACTTGTGGCTGGAATGAAATCTCTGTGAATAAACAAGAGAGTACCCAACGACCCATCAAAATAGAGTGTGATGGAGACACGAGGCCAGTCCACACTCTACCGCTCGTGTTCCTGTTGGGGCTTGAAGAATCACAAATTTCTTTCGTGCGTACTTCAAACAGGGAAATTACTAATGTATTTATTAGGAACACTCGCTTTGGATGCTATCCACCTGCCATATGTCCAACGACGCTGCTGCCTTTGCGTCCAACTACACCTCTGACCAAGACCACCACCAGTTTGGTATTCTTATATCTCTTCTCTCCGGCCTTCCTTGGGACTCGGGTTTGTAATCTTATTGTTGTGGTTATCGTCAGTGGGTCGGGGATGATTCATTTCTTGCATCTTATCCAGAAAGGACGACAAGATTTCCATCGTGTTGGGAGGTTCCAGTCGGTCCGTCCCTTCCACCAATTGTTTTCGGATGGAACGCACAAATGTTTTGGCGGTTCTCGACCAGATCTGGATGGCCATGCCGCATGATTTGGTTCGGAAGGCTGTCATGTGATGTTTGCGTCTGTATTGGCGAAGCGATGTGGCGAGGGCCTGTGCACTTCGATGATTTGCCTTTACCAATTGGTCACCGCGGCTGATCCCGAATCCAGCCAGGAATCTGACTTGCCATGGACGTAGTATGTTTCTCAACGCAGTTGGTTCGTTAGGATCCACAAGTCCCAATCGTCGCTTTCCACAAGTGCACGCCATACCCATCTTGGGAAGGAAAAAATTAGCCAGCTCGTCATTCTCAGAAAACAGGGATGCTACGCATTCACACGGTTGATCATCATCTTCCGAAAACACTGAGTCTTCGGCATCAAAACTACAACCCATGGTCAAATCAGGTCTCAGGTTCGAATTCCTTGTTCTTGGTGAGCTTTGTGCCGTGGTTGCACGGCTTCCGGAATCGCCTGGATGAAGTTTCAGCCATCCCATTGACGAAGCGGATGTCATGGGTGTACTCTCTTTTACAGCAATTTCACTCGGAATATCCTTGCGACCAGAAAGAAGGGCGACTGCGCTGGGCGTATTGATCGACTCACGCCTTTTCTCAGTGCTCGTGCCCTGACGGAAGTACAAACTTTGTGAGTTCGTCTCGACTGATTTCACTGTGCCTCCGTCTAAAATGCTTGTCCGTCCCATTGATCGACCCTCCTCCGCATTCCCTAAGAACGCTACCACAGCAGTTCTATAGTCTCCTTGGCTCTTGGATGGCGAGGAACTAAATCGAACTGGCTCGGACACCCTTCTATCTCTTTTCTCATCGAGTACCGCTGCGTTGCGCTTTCGTCTTGGATCAACCGATTTTCTATGCGACGGTCTCTGCAATTGTTCATCAACAGACATTCCCTTACCAACAGGCCGTCGACGTCCGTAATACTTTCCGGGACCCACATCAGGAGATCGATCGCGGGAGTGGAACGCAGCAGCTTGAGCAAACGAAGGTTTGGGCAAAACTAAAAACCCGGCGTCGCGTGTGTTCGAATTGTCATCAGTTTGCGATGAATGTTGCCACATGAGATCAACAGAAAATGTGGGACTCTTCTCGCGATCTTGTTCGGGTGTGTCCTCATGTTTTCTTGCACCACTATCTTTTTCCGAGATCGCCTTTAGATGTCCCAGTTCCATGGACATGGGAGCCGACACAGCAGGACTTTCGATTGCTGTTTTTTTTCGACCCTCCATATTACGAAAGATGGAACTGACGTCACGTTTGTCGTATTTCGAAGCAGCTGATTCTTCCGACCTGGGGTTCGTAGGAGCCGTGCGGGAATAGACAGGAGTAATGTGCATTTTGAACTTGCCAGGATTCTGATCTTGAGAACGGTTTGGAGAAGATTTTGGTGGACTGGAGGCTCTCGCTAGCGTCAGCGCTCGCATTTCGAGATTCACTTTCTCTGTATCAGATGGGATTTTGCCCATTCCGGATATGTCTTTAGGGTTACCTTTCGCCGCAATTTCATATTGATCACGTTCTGGCGTTTGGACCAGATCTCGAGCAGTCAAAACTTGATCGACTGATTTCTTTGTTTGGTGTTCCATTAATGGACTTAGAGCTAAACTCTTCACATCTGTATCAGCAAAGTCTGCTCGTTCTCGTCCTCTTCCACTCGCAGAGGACTTGATTGTATGTTCCGGGGATAAAAACTCCGAAAGAGGTTGGTCTTCACTCTTGTCGCGCCACATTTTCATTATATTGGCAAAGGATTTTCGACGCGATGCCGATTTAGGTTCACCAATAGTTCTTGGTGCGGCAGGTAAGCTCCTCCGATCCTTTAGCTTATGTGCGAATGAAGCAGGTCGATTTGGTTTGTCAAGCACTTCACCAAAGTCACACGCCACGAGATCTCTTCCGCTCGGAACAAGTGAACTCGAGATTCGGTCATCGTCATCATCGCTGCTCAATGGTTTCTCATTCAAAACACTGTCCCACTTGTTGCCATCAAGCAGACCTTTTCGATACCAAGCTAAGTATGCCCACTTGTAAGGATCCTTGTCAATGTCGGATGGACTTTGAGACACCATGAAAATGGAATCGACAGTTTCTTGAGTAGCAAGGGGATTTCCGTTCTGTGCCACGTTTTCTTTTTGTTTACGGGTGGTTTCGGAAATTGAAGGAAGGGGTCCATTCGATGCAGAACCTAAATGGACTGCTTCGTTGGACGGTGCCTGTGCAGTAGCACACGTTTTCGTGCCACCGTTGGCAAATGATATTGGATGAGGACTCAAAGGAGGTGGTACCCCAGGCGAATCAACACCGGGACGCTGAACAAGTCTCCTTCCAGAACTGTCTCTTGGTTGAACTTGTCCGTCAGATGATGCAAAAGACTCCAATGTTGTTTGAGCCACACTATTATACGAAGATTCTTTGTTCTCAGCTTCGTCAAAAGATCTAACAACGGAGAAGTGAACGGCTTCCTTGGCTTCAAGAATCGATTCAGCTATCTTTCTGGGAGAATCTGTATCAAATGAAGCGTGGCTTAGATCCTCATTTCGGTCCCTAGTATCAAGATGTCTTCCTTTCTTTGCGACCGCTCTTGATTCGAATAAATCAATATGAGGATCATTGCCCTTTGGTCGATTTGGGAAAGAATCAGATTTCGTCCGGCTAATATTTTTCGGTGAACCTTCTTCTCCAATGTCTGCTGCATCAAAAGACTTGACGACATCGAACCGAAGGGCCTCTTTGGTTTCAAATATGGACTGGGAAATCTGACGAGGAGATTCTGAATCTATGGAACCTGATGTGCCAACACATAGAACAACCAACGATGGGGAGGCACGAGCGTTCCCATCGGTGGACTTCCTCTGGCTGGCAACCGTTACGTAGCCAACGTCATCAGCAGAAGTGAATGGTCGCTGCACTGGAGCGATGCCTAAGCGCGAGGGGCTGCGTTCTTGATTTGAGCCAGTGGTCGATTCGCGACTTTGTTCTTCGTTTCCTTCGTCTTCCTCGTCGTCATCATTGTCTGTCTCCTTAGAGGACTCATCATCGTCGCTTGCTTTTACTTTCGATGATTCGCGCGAGGTATCCCGATGATCATCTTCGTCTTCCTTGCCGCCATCTTCACTTTCGTCGGGAGCTTGATCATCCTCATGCCCTGCGTTTTCGTCATCTCGGCGTTCATCTCTCCCAGCTCGGTCTCTCAGTGGTTTTCTGGATCCCCTATTGTACGAAAACATGCCCATGGAATCGGCAACTACACGCCCATCGACATGGCCACTTTCTTCTTCCTCTTGGGGAGTCAGAGTGATGTCTTCTTGCTGTGGTTCAGAGGTTTGATGATTATCTTCTCTCCTGTCAGTCTCCAACAAACACATGGGATCCTGGAGCTTCTCATCCTCTTCTTCAGATGACCTTCCAACATCTCCTCCTCCACTGAGAAGGAATGGTACATCATGATGATGGTCATCATCTTCTCCATATGATGACAGAGTGTTTGAAAACGAAAGTGATAGAAAGTCGTCGGACCTCCTAAAACGGTGAGTTGTATCTGACATGGATTGCTCCGACGCGCACGATGGGGAATATGAGAGCTGACTTTCAATAATAGAACAAGAAGAGTCCATCGTATCGTCGCCAGCTTTTGTGTATACCATCCTTGCAGGATTTTTGTCGAATTCATATGATTTGAGGATTCCAGAAATAGTAGCCGACTGGAATCGGTGGGATGGTGTGCCTGCAAAGCTCTCCCGAGGGGTCACATCATCGTCAGTGTCTGGCTTTCCATTTCGTCCTGGAGAAGGAACAGGTCTAACTCTAGGGTCTGCAGTTAGGGATGAGGCACCAGGGTCGACCGTGAGCGATGGCACTGTAGATTGGGTCCTGGTAAACAGAGGCGAGGCGCTCAAGTCAACTCCGTTTTCTTCGAGACAATTGAGCCACACATTTTGGCTATCGGTAATTGCAGGTGCCTCGCCAGAATCTACAGGGGGAATATCTGGTGGACTCCGAGGAGGAGTCTTGGCTGGTGTATCAGCAAGCACTTCATCAAGTACAGCGTCCAGCTCATCTCGTTCTCTTTCCACTTTTTCGTTGTATCCTTCATCTACTTCAAAACTGTAATCATCACTAAAGGAGGGACCGGGGGTATCTCCTGTAGTCTCTGTAGAGGCACTGATCGTCTTTCGGGGTTCTTCATGTTGCTCGTTCCTGAACGAATCATTGTTGTCATTACCAGGTGTTTGATTAATCCCTGAGTCTCCTTGTCCATGTGGCTCAGGAGACTTTGGGTCCTCTTTGTTTGGGGATGTGAAAAAGGCATTTTCTTTGTTTTCGCTGTCTTCCAGGTCATTGCCAAAAAGACGGTCATTTTGTGGGGTTGCTTTTTGTTGAACCATTTCCAGTCCACCTTTCTCGTCAAATGCGGCATCTTCAAAGAGAAGAAATGAGTCTACTTCTGCCGACTGTTCCACGTCGGCGGGGTCAAGAATGGCAATCTGTCGATCAATGTGATCCAAAACTCCTAGATTCAGTGTCTCTTCCATTGTCAAGTATACGGGAGTGGATTCATCGTCACTTCCACTGTCATCCGATGACCTGTCAGCATGCGATGCCAAACTCAGAGCCATGGATCGGTTGGTATCCCCGTTTGGCTGACCATATCCGACATTGGAAACAATGCTCTTCGTCGACACTGACGACACGCTGATGTTGACACTCGAGTCAGCGGCAGAGACATCGTTGTTATTTTTGTTCTTTTTCCTACGGAAGCCCCATTTTGCTCCAAACATTACTGCTCCAAGAATCGAGTTGCTGCGAGCAGTTCGTTCCAACCAGGATTGATATACGCGTCACTTTTCAATTTTGGGTCGTCAACCTCTTTTGTTTTCGGGAGGATATTGCTCAAGGTGTAACGTTTACGTTGCAACTTGCCACCTTCCTCGTCCCCTTCCAGCTCTCTTCGTCATGCATTTTGCGAGCCTCCCACATGAAAGAGAGCCAGTTTGTGCGCGCGTGCCGAAGTGGAATAATCCTGTTTGGAAGTTTAGATTAATTAGGATGTGCGCCGGAGGGAGGGAGCCGGCATAACCACGAAAACGTCGCGGTCCCAAATTCCTAAAATTCAAACAAACATACTTTCCATCGTATTAAAGTACATAACGTACGATACAAGATACGATTATACGATTGAAAGTACCACCACCAAATGAGAATAAGAGGGATTCAATCTTCGAGTCGTGGCAGCAGAATAATGGCGTTTGGGGCGTCTCAAGGAGTCTCTGAATAGATGCTCTGTTCCATTGCCATTGATCCAATCGAGTGAATACGTAAAATGACGGATGCGGTTGACCTATTGAGTGGAAACCCGAGCGCATCCAGTGGTGTAGCTCCAGGGGGTCTTGCCAGCTCAAATACGACGGCCACAGATGCGAAGATAGAGGCAGATTTGCAGGTAGTTCAAGAAAAGTTGGATCTGTGCAATTCCCTTTTGAACCCGGGGCAGGGTGCCGCCCGTCCTTCGATTCGAACCGACGAGACTGTCCGCACAGTGATTGGTTTTCTGGAAGCTTGCGCACCACGACTCGTTGAGTTGATATCAGCAGATCCCGGATTGTTGGGCGAAGCCGCATTGGTGCATTGCTTTGAGGTCCAAGAACGGTTGACAAAAATGCTAGAACAGGTGGAAACCCTGGCAATGACGGAGACAAGTGCTAGTACAACTGCAGCAGCTCCTGCACCGGCATCTGAACCTGATTTTCTCTTGGATCTTGAAAACAATCCTGGGTATGCAACGGACCAATCTGCTCCACCTCAACCAAACGCGAAAACCACCGGCGAGGAAGATCCTTTTGGAAACATTGTTTCAACGTCAGGAGAGACTCCTGCAGCACCAAATGCCAAAACGGGAGACTCTGCTGATTTCGACGATTTCTTCGCCACTCGGCAGCAACAAGGATCTTGAACCACTTCAACTGAAATATTTGGTAATTTTTACAGCAGTTAACACAAAAATTATTCTCTTGGTTTACTGAGTAGCACTCTGATTAGATATACATCAATTAAGCTGAAGGTGAAATACATCCCCTGAGTCTACGCAGTCAATTCTTGAAGTTTCGAAAGTACCTCTTGCGAATGACGAGGAATCCTGGATTCAACGTCTTCAAACACCCACTGCACATTACCTTTGGGATCTATCAAGTATGTTTGTCTGTTTGAGAAAGACCCAAAACCCGGGATGGACAAGGCGCTACCGTATAGTTTCGAAACTTCTCCTCCAATGTCACTCAGCATAAAGAAATCCAAACCAACAGAGGAGCAAAACTGAGCATTTTTCTCCGGCGGATCGACCGAGACTCCAACGATTTGTGCGTTCAAATTCCTGTAGTCATCCAAATCGCGCTGAAATGATTTCGCTTCCAAGGTGCATCCAGATGTGAAGGCACCAGGATAAAAGTATAGGACGGTCCATTTCCCAGAGGAAACCAATTCTTTCAGAGATGTTTTTCCATCACCTCTGCTGTTGGGCAGATCAAAAGATGGAGCTTTAGAGCCAATAGCAGGAGACACGGCCCACGCCGAAGGTTCATTCGAGAGAAGAGTCACCACCCCAAAGGCCGAAGCCACTGTCTTCTCCATAAAATTTCGGCGAGAACCAATTGCGTCATGACTTGTGCTGGGTGACCATGCTAACGAACCCACAACCAGTCCCAACAAAGCGAATGGCACAGGATGACAAATCTTCATTTTGCCTGTCCTTGAGCTACGTTCAATCAAGAAGTATGAAGTATGAACCATATCGAGGTGAACCTCTGCAACTCGCTGAGATGGCGAAAGAAATGAGGTGGTCGCACGCAATGATTTCTGTGGGGTGCTCTGTGGGGCTGTGGCCGAAGACCCAAGGGCGACTAAGAAACTCTAGCGAGAAAGAAAATGAAAAATGAGCAAAGACAAGGTGACTTCGGTGCCGTCCAGGATGACACGGACTTGACTACACATGTTGGTCCAAACGGAAAGTACAAGGCGCTGCTTGAAACAAAGTTCACAACAGAGTACGGAAATCTGCAATGGCAAGACGCCAAGGCTTCGACGCTCGAGGAGTTTGTCCAACGACATTCACATGGGGAGCCAGCCGCTGTGAAGGACCTGCTGAATGGATGGATTGCATTTTATGGCTTGAAGAATCGTTTCCAACAACGGCATGAAACAAGCGGAGCAACCGAAGACAACATATTGGGAGACGGAGTGTACGACAAACTTACGAGTGCAGTCTGCTTTTTCCGAGAGGAGGACCGAGACGGCAATAATAAGCCCATCGGAACTGGCTTCGCAGTGTCGTCGACAGTTGTATACAGTGTTGCCCACAACTTTGTTCATCCGACGGTGGACAAGGAAGTAACTTGCCACTTTGGAAAACCCATGGAGCAAATTACGCGACGTTTGAGATTTTCAAGCTACGACACCCGCCTCGACTATTGCATTCTCTCCACCATAAAAGGCGAAGCAGATTTGCCGGCATTTTTGGAAGGGTCACTTGAGCCGTTAACACCAGGGAGGCAATGCATTCTTGCAGCGTTTCAAATAGGCATACAGCAGGATCTAGAGGACCTGGACCCTAGTCTATCCGTTGGTTTGTTCCGAGGGGAGATAGCGAAACTGTACTCGCGCCATTTTGTATATCAGTGCCCGTCATTTGCTGGCGACAGTGGCGGCGGGGTTGTGTTGAAAGATGGCAGGGTTATCGGACTTCATCAAGAAACTGTCATCCAAGCAAGAGAAAGGATCCAGCACGCCGGGGACTTGGACGCAGATGCACGTTTGGAGTCCGTTGAGGCGTCCGTTGACGACCTCATTCGATCTTTATCGAGTGGCTCTATTGGACTTCGGCTATCTGCAATCACGCCGGCTTGACGACGACGGATATTTTCTTGACGGCCATTGCTGGGAGTTTGGCCGGGGCCGTGTCCATGGCCACGGGGGAATTTGTGGCCACCAAGTCCCAACATGAAGTCATGCAGAGAGAATTAGCACTCGAACAGGAACATATATCCTTGTGTATCAAGATGAAATGCTCAAAAAGGAAAGTTTATTGCCCATGATTGGCATTTCCACAGCCGAAGGTCCATCCCCGACCTTGGTGGCCCAACTGTTGAATCATTATCGACAACGTCCCGATGCCTTGTTGAAAATCATAGCCGTACTGGAATTTGGTGTCGTCGATCCTCAAGTACGATCACCCATCCGCGCTGGATTCTCTTCGGGCATGCTCCTCTTTATCGTGGGTTCCTTGCCGAAGTCACAAGACATTGGGTGTCCAAAAGTCCCCCCACGCAACAAACAAAGGTCTATATCTCGCCTTGGCAAAACGTATCAACAATCATACTAAGACAATGGCTCTCAGCCCCTTTAGCCGGACCCCTTCATCAAGCTCAAAGGGAGATTGTTGAGCTATATACCCTTCGCCCCTTTGTCCGCCACGCCGATCGTACTTTCTTCTACGAGTCCACTGCGGACCATTTTCTTCATGAACCAACATCTCTTCAACTTCCGCACGTGGATCAACACTTGGTGTCCTATTATTCGTTCATCCTCTGGAATGGGTTGACTCCTGTCTACCCATGCCTATTTAGTCCTCGCCTACCTAGGTAGGTTTCCTAGGCCCGGCGCTCTCCTTGCGATGAGCGGGTGCGGCAGCGTTAAAATAGATTTCCAGTTTTTTTTCATTACTACCAATCGTAAATTTCACATGCACAAATAATTGTCATAAAAACCTGATCATTTTTCTACGGCGAGTTCAACAACAAACAATGAAGAAAACATGAAGTGTCTATACTTGCTGATCTTCCTTCTACATGCCGCTCTTATTGATTCATTCTCGCTTGATTCTGGAACATGGAGTTTCCGAGGCCATCCAATTGCTTTCGAGAAGGTCGATTTGACGACAAAAGCCTCTGTGATAGAAAACATGGCGAATGACGTCACATCCCACCGACCGAGCAGAACCAGTACTCTCCTCCTGAATGGATTTGGGGTTGGTTCTTTTCATCAGCATCGTCTGGTACGAGAAATAGCAAAACACAATCAGCAAGGTAATGATAACCACGAAATCTACTGTATAGACTATTTGGGACAAGGCAGGAGCTGGCCATTAGATTGCCAAGATGGAGAAGGTCCCAGTGAAGCTGATCTTCGTTATTGTGGACAAACTTGGGTAGATCAAATCACTGCCTTCATCGAAGAAGTAGTTCTTGCAGATGGCAATAGCGAGAAGGTACATATTGTTGGCAATAGTGTTGGTGGACACTTGGCCGTTTTCATCGCCGCACAACGACCCGATTTAGTTGAAAGTTTGGCTCTATTGAATGCAACACCCGTTTGGGGACTGAATCTCCCTGGTTGGAACGGGAAACTCCCGGCACCCTGGTTTCCGAAAATCGTTGGAAGGTTTCTGTTTGACAGGATACGAGATTTGCAGACTATTGAAACATACTTGGAGGCAGCTTACTTCAACCGTGCCGCATTTGACACCAAGTTGATTCAGCAGATTCGAGATTGCACCGAAATCACAGATGGAGGACACGCGGCATTTGCGTCAATTCTTTGGTCCCCACCAATCAACCTCGATAGAAACGAAAGCGAAGAAAAAGTTATGTTTTACCCAGCTTTGGCGTCGGTCGATTGTGACGTGTTGCTCATGTTTGGAGCAGATGACCCCTGGTGCAAACCAGCATTTGCTCGTCGAATGCTGGAACGGGTCCCTGAACATGTGGCGTCGCGCTATATTGAGTGTTCAAAGGTTGGACATTGTCCGAATCATGAAGCTCCTGTTGCTACGGCAAGTGTCCTTTCCACCTGGTGGCAATTTACGTCGGAAGAAAGGAAAAATGCTCAACTTGCGTTGCCAAAATCCAGTGTTCAAGAGCAATGGGGTCAGACTGAATTGCAGGAGCGCAAGTCTCACGAAATAGAGCTCAGCCTTATTGATCGACTTGTTGTAGCGTTTGTATGAGCTGACACAACCAAGCAAGCGTGGATGGAGTGATAGGCACGACTTGTCTGCTCTCGTTCCGATCGTGCCACCATTTAAAGGTTGGACTACCTGCTACAACAAGTCAGCCATGCATTGTTTTGCTCGGATACATCGTCGTCACTTGTTTAGAGTACTTTTAATTTTAGTGTGCACCTTTCGGTTTGCAATAGATTAGCCTATCTATGCACTTAGTTGATTTCGTTGAGGTGGAGTCAATGTATTTTGAGCAATACCAGACACAATTTGAGCAGCAGCAGTGAAGCCGAAAGTTCCAGTAACAAAGCATGCGGTTCCTAGACCGGCATCGCAAACCCCCGATGAGTCGGAGTTATCCGAGGAAGGTGTTTTACTGAGAGTCACTGGTCGTTCCGTGGAATAGACCGCAGGTATGTTCCATGGTAGAGTTTTCTTTCGTTGATGATAAGGCAGACCCGCTGCAAAGTTGTGGAACTTGCGAAGATTGGTACGACTGGAAGTAAGAAGTTTGTCATCGGTTACCATAGTGATGTCTTCGCAAACAATTTGAGTGGGATCCATGCATCCTGCTGCACCGCCACAGGTAACAACCGGGAGTTTGTTGTCGGCGCAAGCAGACAACAAGGCTGCTTTGGCCATGCTCCCATCAATGGCATCTAGCACAGCTGTGACGTCACCAGATCTACCATCACTCGTTACCTGGGTCATGTTGCGGATTTGGTCCAATATTTCGTGCACATTGTCGGAAGACACAAAATCGTGAATGCATGTCACCTCACACAATGGATTGATGTCGTGGAAACGCTCGGCCAAGATATCTATCTTGAATTTACCAACCGTAGAGCTAGATGTGTGCATTTGCCTGTTTGTGTTGCTCATACAAATGTCGTCGAGATCAATGAGGACCAAATGGCCAATCCCACTTCGACATAAGGCTTCTGCTGCCCATGAACCAACACCACCAAGACCAACCACCACAACAGTAGACCGCTGCAATCGGGCTAGAGGGTCTGATTCTTCATCTTGGCCTTCTGTCTCTAACATAGGCTGTCCAGCTCGTGTTCTGTACAAGCGATCCACCCCTCCAAACCTGAATCCATTATTCATTTCTTCGATAAAAGTATTGCTCGTATCTTCATGGTCAACATCAGTTGTTGAAAACAAGGAACGAAAAGGGAAAGATCTTGCTAAACCGTTGCATACTCGTGGAGAGACTCCGCGGTTCAAATGTTCGTTGACGAAAGCCATGCATTTTGCAGTGACATGGACTTGCCCATAGAGCAAGACATTCAATATCAACAAGCCAATTGAACGAAAAATCATAATTAACCTCGACAAGGTTCGCACTTCACTACTTTGGGTTGTGTTGATGTGTGTTCTATTAGATTTGCCAGTTTATGAGACAGAAGGAACAATTCATGTCGATGTCGATGTCGACGAACGACCAGAGAAGATGGCTGGCAGATGCCGATTAATGTGCGAACGAACGGCTGTGTTGTGGGTTGTGGCTTCGCGTTTTGTTGCCAAAAGAGAAACGCGACCGATGTCGGCGACAGACGGATGAATCGTGACTGGATACGGGACAGCCAGAAAACTATGCATAATACACACTACTGCATCATTTATTGTTGCTCCTAAACCGAAGCCAAGGACTCTACCTAGTCGGTCGTGTCATGTTTAGACGATTGTATAAATCCTGCCACTACACGCTACAACACGGTGTATACGGCGTACAACAAGTGGCTAGACCAAAATTATGACTAGAAAACTAGATGCGTAGCAGCATATGTAGGCGATGCATATTCGCCAATATGCGACCATGTATCCGCCAATATGCGACCTGTTGGCGGGATTTATTCAGTCCCCGCGAGCTAGATCGGAAGCATTTCGACTAGGTCGCCCACGACTTGTTTCAGCAGAGGCCGGTCCATCAGGACTATTTTTTCTCAATTAAGAGGGGTGTCTATTCGGACAATAAAAGAGGGGTGTGAGGACAATGAATTCGATCATGTAATCACCACAAAACACGTTGTGCTAGAAAACGCAATCGGGGTCCTGGTAACGATTTTGTCAGCAGGTCCGCAAGATTGGTTTCACCTTCTTCCCAGGCGATACGCACGATGTTGGCGGCTTGTGCCTCACGTGTGCGATGGTAAGCAATCGCATTGTGTTTCTTCTTCAGAGTGACTTCAGGCATGGTTGCACTCTTGAACACAGATTCATTATCACAGAACACATTGGTTTCGCCATCAAGTGGAATGCCCATCATTCTCAACTTGTAACGGAAACCCTCTATCTGTTCGATGGCAGTCTTCATTGCGACAAATTCGGAGCCAAATGTTGATGTCTCAACAGTACTCTGTCGTTTGGAATACCACAAGATAGGTGCTCGTTGTAAGAACATAAGAATACCAGTTTGTGAACGACGCGTAGCAAGACAACCAGCGTGATCGGCATCAACAAAACAAGTTGTGGTAACAGCCCGTCCACGAGGTGGTGGCATATTGGGCGGCAAAGGGTCACTAGCATCAGGGTAGTATTCAGACCAGTCTGCCTGGAAGAAACGATCCTCGTCGAAGGTCGGAGTTGTGTCGTCGAACACTAGGGTGGAACGTCCATGCGCTTTTAGGTATGCAAAAATGTGCAAGGCTTGTTCGAGGTGTCCTTCACGTGGCATGGCTAGATATCGGGACAGTTGTGATACGGCAACAATGATATCGATACGACCAAGTTCCACAACCCAACGAAGGATACCAATTAGTCCCTGATAGTAATTTGCACGTCGGGGGTCCAGTTCAGGAGATGAGTCGATCTCAGGACGATACCCAGTGGCAAGCGGAGTTGAGACTCGTGTCTGTAGCTTTTGGCCAACTTTAGACAGTTCGGTCTCAATTTCAGATATGGCACGTTTAACATATTTGTCGGAGGACATGGCCCATCGGGGTTTGTTCTCAGGATCGTCAGTATCTGGTATGGTATAGTGTCGAATCTCAGATCCCAAGTATTCGTCTGGGTCTTTAATACTCTCGGGTTTGATGGTATACCGTTTTTCCAGATCATTCATGATCGATCGCGGATCATGACTGACACAGAGTATGTCGTCTATGTAGACAAGTACATACTCATAGTATTGGAACCCATCAGATGGTCGGACTTGAGGTCGAAGCCAGACATCAGGGTCAGCCAAGCAACTGTTGAACTTCATTTCACGAAGTGTTGCGGCAATGTGATCACGCCAACGAGCAGCAGAACTCTTCAAACCATACAGAGCACGAACAATCAGTGCAGGTCGGCCAACGTTTTCGGGACCAAATTCTAGTCCCGCCGTAATATAAGTTCGCTCTTTTGTTGGTGCATTGAGGTATGCATTTTGTACGTCCCCGGCCAACACGTCCAGGCCATTAAGGGCAGCGATAGTGAATGCAATTCGTACGCTATCACGGGATACAACACTGGAGTACGTGGATTCCTTCGGTGGATCAGTCTTATGCCCACCGGCAACCAGTCGGGCTTTACGGCGAAGATCAGACTTGATATCAAAGACCATATGACATGGGATATGTTTGTATCCAATTGGTACTTTGTCATCATCACGGAATTCAAAGGCAATGCGAACATTTTTCATCTCCTTTTCGATGGCTTTCCGCCAGAAATCAGTCCCCGTTCGACGATCAATCTCAAGAGCTTCTTGAACGGTTTTGGGCAGTTCAATACCATATTTGTGGGTACGTTTCCAATAGCGAGATTTTACTTTCGCAAGAATCACACCACGTTTGCGTAACGTATGTGGAACCCACCAGGCATAGGCCGGTTCTTTGGCAAGCCCCGCCGCAACAGCATATTCGGCTAGTTGTACAGGCGAATCGTTTTTGAGATCTTTGAGAGGGATCCAAACAGTAGAACCATCGGAGAGTTCACACTCATGTTCCCAACCAACGGTTGTATGGCGTTTACGGCCATTCAACCAGTCCGGATCCGTTCGGAGGACAGCGTCCTTGGTTTTGCAATGTCCAATGATATCCTTTACAATGGCATAGGAGTTGCCCTCAGTGTCGACTTGAGAGTAAAGGTTCTCGGCAATGAGATTGGCAGCAAGAGATTCGGTCGATCCATCGGGATACAGCACGTCATAGAAACGTGTGTCTAAGATTGGATTTGGATCACGTTTGCCAATTGGTCGGCCATGTTCATCTTTGGAGCGGCCTATGATCTTGGCTCTGGCCTGGTCCCCGCCATGCGGCAGCATGACTTCGGCTGTGAGATATTCGTCTAACTCCTCCGGAGTGTAGTCGTCAGCATCAGGGAGAGGTGTATCGGAGTCAAGAGCAGCAGGAAAGAGAGATTCGCTTTCGTCTTCTCCAAAGAAATCATCGGGTGGATCAGGGGAAACGTTGGCGGCGTCTTCATCGGAGGACGGCGATGTATCCACGAGGAGAGTCTTGATAAGACCATCATAGACTTCCATTTGTTGACGGATTGTGGGATTTTTCATATCGTCGTCAGGGATTGCCCACACATCTTTTCGGACAATAACTCGACCTTTCTCTGTCAAGACGTTGAAAGCCATGTCATCAATACAGTCATCGGCAAGACCAAGCCAGCGCCCAATACATTTACGCTCATGAGGGAAGTCATGCGACGGCGTATAATAGTATACAGGTTGATAGAAATCAAACAAAGCCATGGGAGAGATGTCAGGTGTCGATCCAAGAACGTGTTCAAATGGCGTTCGTCCATTAAGTTCAGGGATATCAGAGGCAGTTAACTGGCGGACAGAGGCAACCCACTTCAGCGCATAGGACCATGTGCGTCGTGGTGCACCAGTTTGACGTAACTTCCTAATAACACCTTTCTTCAACTCACGGATGCTCGCTTCCGCGGCATTCTGCCATTGACTGTATGGGACGGTCACTTCTTGTTTGATACGGTACTCATTACAGATCTCACGAGAACGTCCATGAAATAGCTCTTGCGCACCATCAGAAATTAACGTCTGAGGAATTCCGACATTCTGGATAAGGGACATCAGACCTTCAGGGTGTTGCTTCTTTGATTTCCAGGGATAGACAAAATCATAGCCCTTTCCATCAGTAAATACGGAAGCACCCGTGTGAAGATCAAGCGATGGGCACTTGGAGAACATCTCGTCGCAAAACCATCGTCCCTTGACATTCGGGAATTTGAGCCATGGAGCTTTCTTTCGGACCTTGCGTTCGGATGGGACAAGGACATTTCGGACCCCAGCCTGGGTTGTCACTTGTAAAGTCTTCTTGGCCTTAGTAAGGCCGACATTCCATCGAGAAGACAAGGTCTGGGGATCAAGTACAGTCTTAGAAGAAGATGGCAAGACTTTTACGGCTTTCGTTGGTCGTGACGAAGCAGACTTAACGGCTTTGAGAAAGTATTCATCGGGATCAAGGTCCTCAATGTCGACAGTGTCCTCGGCACTTGGTGGATGGGACACTCGAACGGCAGCAACTAAGCGGTTGCATAGTTCATCCTCGTCATTCTCAAGTTCCATGCAATAGCCATAGGTTTCGTCGTATGATCGGACGGCAGCAACCAATCGCGGGACACAGGATGCGGCAATCGAATTCGGATCAACTTGGCGGACAGCAGATGCATTGGATGCATTGGCTTTCTCCTCCGCGGCAGCAAAGGTGGACGAATGAGGGTGCCACACCGAATCAGCAGTCATGACGATCCGTGGGAGCGACTCGAGCTCCTCCGGGGTTGGCTTCGTAGTCGCGAAGCCAGAGATAACACCGGACATTTCTAGAGGAATGGTCAGGTCAGCATCGGGAATACGAATGCTGTGTGTGCTGTAAGGGTCAAACTGACGCGGCACATCATGGACAATGAGGCCGTTTGAACGCAGTTGATTGGGACAAATCAATGATTGGGACAATCGGTCCCCGAAGAATAACGACTCGTGAAACAGCAATAGATAACTTTTGTTGTGGGCATCAGTCCAGACAGTGGCGGTGGTGGTGACGGGGATACGCTTGAGGGGTTTATATTCCTCTGAGAATGGGGAAACAGTGATGTAACGGTCAGGTTCCCTGAATTTCACAAAGTTGCGACCAACACAACAAGTGTCAGCATGCGAGTCCATTTCACATGTCAGATCAATCGGATCAGTGGTATGGGACTGTGATACGGCAGCACATAAACGGTGTGCAAAGGCTAAGCTGAAGGTAGGGGTGCCTACAAGTGAGAAATGTGGACGGATAAGATTCGTTTTATCAATTTCATCACTGGGCACACAGCCTCAGGTCTGCTTTGTGGCCTTATCAGCAAGGGCAGCTTTCGCAACGGCAGTTGTAGGCTCCTTGGTTTCATCAGGGTTGTGCGGCTTTGTAGATCCTTTTTTACTATGGGCAAAGCGTCCGAAACTGTTTCCGGCTGAGGTTTTGGGAACAGTCGGCTCATCAGCAACAGGAGGATCAGGCTCGGAATGGTTCGGCGCGTCGTCGCCATCCAGGTCAGTGGTCTCCAATTTCATGTCATCAGACTTTGGAGTTTCAGTTTTACACAACTTGCGAGAGCCATTTTCATCTTCAGTTCGCACGGCTCCGGCCTTGCGCTTTCCATTAGCGTCTTTCTGTTCTTTACGGGCGCGGAGGATTTCGGCCTTCTCTTCATCAGAGAGCTTGCGCCATTCATCCAAACTGTAATGACGTGTCTTCTTCTTATTCTGCTTGTTACGACCATTCTTCTTTCCACTAGTCTTAGTCGTACCCACACCAGCAATCTTTCGATTCTCGTCATTGGTCTTGTCGGTACGGGATGCAGCAATTAACGTGCCAAAATACTGCTGGCACGCTTCAAAATCAGAAAGCTTTGCTGCGTCACCGTTGACGACCGTCTTTCCCGCCGCCAAAGAGGGATCCGATATACCTTTGAGGAAATCGGTTACCTTTTTGGTTTCAGCAACGGGTTCATCAAGTTCAGCCAACGTATTATGAGCTTTCTGATGGCGGTGAACATATTGTTGATACGAGAAACGACCGCGGCCTGTAAACTTTGCGTCGGCAATAGCAGCGTATGCTTCTTTCTTGCGGATGGTGACAGCTGCTGTGCCAGTAGCTTGGCGAGTCAACGCAAGATACGCCTCACGGCCGTCCTTCTTCTTTTGGTGGGGCTTGATGAACGTCAGGCCAGGTCCGCCAACAAGAAAAGGTTTCATCAGTGTGAAGACGCGTTGATTGTCAAGGGCATACTGATCACCTTGCAGGATAGTAGTAGCAATCAAATCGTCATCGATAGTATCGTAGGCAGCATTCCTTGCTTCAGAACCAACAGGCTTAGTTTCACGAAGGACATATGTCAAAGGGACACCCGTTGTGGGATTGCGATGCTGTGCGAGGAACGTGAGCAAGGCATCGTTAAACACCTCCCACTGAGTAAACGAAGTCAACTCTTTCGGTGGGGTCAGTTCATCAGAGGCAACTTCCTTGTTGAGTGCAAACAGTTCCTGGGTACGTTTGGTCCATTTCTTGATCAGGGGCGGATCAGAGAAAAGTGAGACTTTAAGAGCCTGACCACGAGACGAACGGTATTCGAGCCACATTCGGAAGCCGTGGAGCTGCAGGTTGGCACTGAAGGGAAAGGCCCCGTTCTCTGGAGGGGTCTTCGCCATCATCTTCAACATCGACGGCACTTGATGGACCGCAACAGTCATGAACGATTGAGCATCATCAAAACCCTGCTCAATGATGTAGGTCACGGTGGCATCATTGTATCCACAGCGTTTAACGGCAGCCTTGAAATCTTCCTTGGGATTTTCAGGGGCAGTGGATGAAGACATGGTGGAAGGCAAAAGGAAAGCAAGAGAGCCAGAAGCAGGAGAGGTTCAGAGCAAAACACAGGCAAAAAACACAGAAGTGTGGAGGCATTGCCAAAAGGTGATGCAGATCGTAGATTTCGCGATTCTACCTGGAATTAAGGTGCACAAGTAGTGTCGACTTGCGTTTGCGCTGCAGTCGGCAGAGAACAAATACTTAGGACGTGTGCGTCGGCACAGTGCAAAAGGAGGTATCTATATTTTCATGTATGGAGAAAAGATTACCGAAACAATCGCTCACTTAAGCGAGTGCTCCCCGTCACGTGGGAGAGTGCCATGGGTCACACATCACGAGTGTGAACTATAAGTAGTGCCGCAAGCATACCGTGACGAGTAGCTTAGCGCGAACACTCCCAAGCGGTGATCAGCCGCTGCCAGTACGGGCAAAAGGCAGAGAGCAAGACTCCAAGGAGTTTCACAGGATGCATAGCTTAGCTAGCATAGTTGGTGAGTTAGATAAAAAAATTTTAGTTCCCCCGTGCATTGGCATATAGCGTATGTGCAAGGCGGTGAACCCCTTCTAGCCCGAAGACCGGGGTCAATCTGCCACCCTTAAGAAGAACATGCACTTTTAACCAGCGGGGAAACGTCTTGTACCATACACCCCAAATATGGCGGCCCCCAGAAATTGGGAGTCTTAACTTAAAGCTGAGTCTGAGGGGATTCGAACCCCTGGCACCACGAGCCAACAGGAAACGTTTACCAGCTAAACCACTGCGGCTCTGCGAGTTGAGTCTGATAAACTGTATAAATCCTGCCACTACACGCTACAACACGGTGTATACGGCGTACAACAAGTGGCTAGACCAAAATTATGACTAGAAAACTAGATGCGTAGCAGCATATGTAGGCGATGCATATTCGCCAATATGCGACCATGTATCCGCCAATATGCGACCTGTTGGCGGGATTTATTCACGATGTCGCCGTCCCATTTTCGGCAACCCCTGATCTCTGTGGAGACTACCTTTCGGACTTCGAACGTGACACTCCAGGGCACTAAGCTATATTTGGGCAACCGTATTTGAAGAAAAGGATTGAAACATTGCGAATGAAGGTATATTAAACAGACACATTGAAGTAAACACACGCACAGGGATGAAGACTGAACACCGCTCTTTACACTACACGACGGTTCTACACCGACGCAGCACATGGGGGCGATCCCTCCTTGCTTCCTGCCTACCGGTAAATTGCGAAACCATTTTAGTTCTGGATACAAACTCATCATTTTGCACCCGCAGCTTTCAAGAGGGGCCCGAGAGTCTGCGTCACCACTTCCTTCTCGAGTTGCCAGCATGTTGTCGTTTGTAAACTAACGACAGTTTTGGAGTAATTGCCCTTCGCATTGAATACTTCATCACCAAAGTAGCTCCCAGCTTTCATTGTACCACGTCTTGTTTCACTCTGTAACATTTGGATGGTATAGCATGACCCGGTTTTGATGACAAACAGAGATTTGGCGGAATGTCCCTGTTCAATAATGTTTTCACCCCGACCGAAAGTCACTTCATCCATGATCGCGGCAAGCTTATTGATACCGTCCGAGTCAAGTGATTTGAAACGAGGGATTCTTGCTAGTGCCGTCTTCAGTTCTTTTCTATGATCTTGTGCTTGGATAAGAACTTGACGGAACGCCGCTCGATGCAAAGCCCACAGGTGACCGTCCGATTTCGCCACAATTGAGGCTGATCGTGGGGCGGAGTACATTAGAGCCAGTTCTCCAAAGGCGGGATGGATTCGTTTCGCTCGAGATCCCTCGTACACATGGATGATATTTCCACCTTCACCAGTTTCGTCCTCCATACCATCGGGAAGGATCCTGACTTCAAACTGGCCTTCGTCGATGATATAGAAGCGGTCTCCGACAGTCCCCTGGCGGATAACCCATGTGCCCTTCTTAACTTTGACGGACTCCATACATGAGTAGATCATCTGTCTCTGCTCATCGTTGATGTTTCGGAACATGACAGAAGCTTTGATCGCTTCTTCGATGCTTCTCTTTTCTTCTGCTGTCTTGGGTGTTGCTAGTGCGGACAGATCAAAGTTCTCTTCTTCGTGATGAGATGAATTTCCGAGAGCCCTCAGCTTGGCAATTTCTTTTGACTTCTCCTTCGAAACATTCTTCCTGACTGGGCGCAAGCCCTCTGTGGTCAGCGTTACGTTCTCCATTTCCTCATCGTCGGTCTCCACGTCATCGCTGTCTGCCTTAGCCGCCAAGTGCTCTGCTTTGGCCTTTTGTGCCGCAGATACCAGATCCTGGCGACCAGCTGGCAGAGAACCAGTCACTGACTGTCGTCGAGTACTGTTATCAAACTTCACGTCATCGATAAAAATTACAATGATAGTAATGTCGTCTGTTCGAAGTTCATACTGGAGCCAAAGTTCATATGCCTCGGCAACAACGGCGCGACAAGCTTCCAGCGGATCGCCAAACTTGGCACAGATATCAATGACGGATTGATTGGTCAAAAACTCAAAGACCCCATCACTGGCGAGGACAATGATCTTGTCATCTGGAGTTATCTCTCTTGAAAGCATTTCGGGTTCAGCGAATACTCCTAGATCTTCAGCCATTGCGTCACCAATTGAACGGGTGAAAGCAGTTCCTGGGTAGTCGCCATTCGGGGCCCACACTCGCGGTGGATCTCCTCCCTCATCGAGTTCTTCACCGAGCTCCAAATCGTCCTCGTTTTCCGAAGGATCCTCATTGATCGGTTCCAATCCTTCAAGCTGGTCGAGCGACAAAATCCGTGCACCCGTAGCTCGAACACGAACACGTTCATCTTTTCGGTAAGGTGTTTGGTCACGAGAAAGAGCGTAAGCTTTGATGGTGCTGGGTGGTCCTTCTTTTCGCACCCCGCCTCCGCTTTGACCACCGCTCATTTGACCCAGTACAGCTCGACTGTCACCGACATTTGCAATGGTAAGCCGATTCCGACGCCCATGGAAGTACGCAGTGATAGCAGTGGTTCCCGACAAAGAGTCGTCGATGTGGGGGTTTTTGTGCAGGTTTTTATTCGTCTCCACGTGGGCTCGGAGAATAGCATTTTGAATTTGATCTCGTTGAAGATCATGATGATCACTCTTAGCTCTTGCTTTGTCCAGTGCAGCCTTTAGCTGCCCTGGTAGGTTTGCTCTTGCGAACTGAGCACAGCCATCTCCATCCTTTCCGTGTCCGTCGAAAACCCCGAACAAAGAGTCCATCTTCACTCCTCCGTGCTGGCTTTGTTGGGAAATTGACTCATGAACACAGTAGGAATCTTGGTTTGGTTTGAATGGATCGTCAGGGTAAAAACCACGTTGGGAGAAATACGCGTATCGGAGACGAATGTCTTTGGTGTCGATCACTTTTGATTCTGGAATAGCATCGACACGGTCTTTTGCACGGTTGAATGTTTGTCCCTGTTGCTTCTTGCCATTTGGGCCCATTGCAGGTCCAGCACCGTACGATTTCTTGGGAGTGTTGTTTTGGGGGGTATTCTGTATGCTCTTCGCAGCTTGTGTTACTGATGGATCTGCTTTCATCATGTCACGTGGACTGTTAGGGTTTGCATCATCTCCTAGCAAGTGCCGCTCGTCCGCCATTGACTTGGGCTTGGGTTTGGAAGAACTGCAACCCATTCTTGATCTTTTGTCGGTGGATATGAAACAAACGGGGTGCGAATATTTTGGTACACAGAATCTTTCAAGGCAACCGAGAAGAGTTGCGAATGAAACAAGGAGGAGAGTAAAAGGGTTTACGCAACGAGCCAATCTGCCCTCTCTACTGCGAAGTTACAGGAATGCCAACAGTCAGGAAGGATGGATGCTTCGATGATCGATAAAGGAAAGCTTCCAAAAGAGATACCTCCAGAAGATCCTGCTTCTTGACCGGGATGATCAAACCTCACTTTTCTGTTCGTGGATGATCAAGCCACTCAATCAGCAAGGACTTGAATGACAAACAGGTCGAGGAGGTTTAAGGCTTCACTTGGAGGAAGTTCCGATTGGGCGTTCTCCTATTGTTGTCGTTAAAGTGTTTAAACGGGGGAATGATGGTGTGATGGGGGACGCGCGTTTTCTCTGCTTGTCTCCCATTGAAAGTTGAAAGCAGTCATCCGTGTGGGGCTCAATGACCTTGAGTTGAATTTATGGGGGCTGTGCTGGTCACTCAGGACTGAGGGTGCCGAAACTTGTCTGCTCTGATGAAAAACTTTTGAAGTTGCAAAGAAACAATACTCAAAGTTTCATCATAGCTCTGGAAGTCAAATAAGTACTAATTGATTCAGTGCACCATTATCCAATATTATGCGCACTCGATTTCAAGGATCCCGTTAAACTTAACATTTTAGATTATCACATTTAACAGCGTCTCCGTACGCATGCCCGCACCACGACTACAACTCTACATCTACAACGGACGGTGCGCGCGATAAACCTAACGGCGATAATCGTTGTCAGTGGTCAGTTCTTTTGTCTACTACCAAGCATGATTTATATGGTCGCATATCACATATGTGATATGTACAGTCCTGTGTATAGTTGGATTCACATTCGTGAATTCAATTTCGGTAAACCAGGAATCATCCCGCTGGAGAATAGAAGTAAGAGAGCTGCTCCGCCGTCACGCAGAAAGGTATCTTGAGAATCTGTTGACATATCTTCGAAACTCGAAATCGATCAGGATAAGGATGGGGAACCGATCCGTAAAGGACGAAAGCATGCCATCGGAGGGTCGGTCGACATCGTACGTTCGTAGTGCACATCATGCGGGATCCTGGTATCAAGACAACTCGGAGGACCTTGCCGCGACATTGGAAAAGTTCATGGCAGTGGCGAACTTACCCACCGAAACCGTGGAGGCTCTGTCCTCGTCCAGGACGACGACCGGTAGTGAGGCTGGGAGTGAAGTGGGTGGCTCCTTTAGTCTTACGCTGCGAGGAATTGTTTGTCCTCATGCTGGTTATCGCTATTCAGGACCAACGGCAGCCTATTCCTACAGGGCCCTCCGACACGAGCTAGCATCACCGTCTTGCAATGTTCGAACAATTGTGGTGTTGCACCCCTCCCATCATGTTTATTTGAATGGATGCGCGGTATCTGGTGCAAGTGTGGTGGAGACTCCTGTGGGAAATTTAATGATTGACAGTGCTCTGCGGGAAGAAATCCTAAAAACCGGAAAGATGCGACAGTCGCCCAAATTTTCTGTTATGTCCCAAACGGACGATGAACACGAACACTCGGGGGAAATGCAGTATCCCTACATTGCCTACATTTTGCATTCACTTGGTCTTCTGGAGAGCGTCCGTATACTACCAATCATGTGTGGGGCACTCTCAGTAGAGCAGGAAAAATCGTTCGGAAAATCCCTCACATCCATTTTGGATCGTGAGGAAGTACTCACGGTGATTAGCACCGACTTTTGTCACTGGGGTTCACGTTTTCGATACAATCCAACTCCAGTCTCATCTTCTGCTTCGTCAAACGGGAAACCTCAACCAATTCATGAATTCATCGAACAACTTGACCGTCGTGGTATGGATCTGATCGCCGCACAGACACCTGGGGCCTTTGCCGAATATTTGAAACAAACTCATAACACAATATGTGGTCGACATGCTGTGGCCGTTTGGCTTCGTGCTATTGAATGCGCATCCACAAACGAATCATCCTCCTCGTTGGAAATATCATTTGTCAAATATGCTCAGTCAATGGCGGCAACAAGTATGCGCGACAGCAGTGTGAGCTACGCCGCGGCCTTGGCCACAACAAGATCAGTCGGGGCTTGACGTATGTAAGTGTAACTCAGTTCCATGCCATGGACTTTTGTTACGGAAGTTTTGTCTCTGCAACGAGCCTACTGGTGTCAAGCCTGGCGGCGAAATATGAAACACAGCGAGAGGAGCCTCTTGGTGTCGTCACCGTGGATACCGCGTTGGTGTTCTTCGCATGCGAGTCATGCTATTTTGAGAATTCATATATGGACGTAAAGAAACGATGTACACTTGAAGAAAAGATGATTATCAATTCTTTTTTGGGCTCATTATGTTCCCTTCGTTGTCAAACCACCATTGCTATTACCTAGAGGGAGTAGCCTCCAGCATCGACAGATCAAAAGATATAGGTAGCGAGGCGTACATGAGCCTGACCGTCACCCGTCAAATGATTCTCTGAATCATCCAACGCATCTCCCAAGTGCAAGAATTTCGCCCATTTTTTCATTTCAATTTACCTCTTTGGAGGCATCGATGTCGTACTTTAAAAGTGTCTTGGAAGAAAACCAAACGGTGCAGGAAACAGACTTCTAGGACGTATCATTGACGTCGACCTTTATTGCGAACTAAGAACGAGATCATCATCGAGGGCTCCTCGTCGAATCAACAACTCGATTTCGGGGTCCAAAATGCGTCTGCTCTTACTGCCTTTGCTCCTCCATCATCTTGCGTCACTGACGCATGGATTTATGGTCCCCACCACACGAGACGGGATACTGCAGAGACAGCGACCACACTCGTCCATTCAATCCGCGTGCACTTGTCGTCGTCTCACAAGAAACGCCGAACCACAACGTTCGGAACGTACCACATTATTGTTTCGAAGGAGCTCATCCTCTTGGACTCCATTGCGGTTCCAGAGACACTCATCTCGTTGGATTGCACGATTTTGTGGGCGAATAATGCAACAGTTGAGGCAATGGATCCAAACACTCCAGTTCCGCCGTCACTGGCAGTCGTTCCGTCCCAAACGCCTCTTGTTGGGTCTGGCCTTGGTTGTGTTTTGGACGTTTCAACCGCTGGGAATGGGACCCGCAGACGCCACGTCTACCTCGTCCATGGGACTGTTGTCCACAGCCACGGATTTGGCACAGTTGGGCCACAACGCTCCTCCGGCAACTGTGGTCGAACGTGTCCAACCATCAACGGTTGTCGAAACGGTGGTACAACGACTATCGGCACTCTCGACGCTGTCCAGTCCCAAAGTGACCAAAATTTTGACAGCTTCGGGAGCTGTCCTACTTGCATCGGCTGGGGGACTCATGTTGCGCAATTGGATTCAGGAGGAGGACGACGACGAAATAACACAAGAGCGGGCTGTTTGGAGAGAAACGGCCCAAACCATTGTCGACCAAAAGAGCAAGACTTGGGACAAAAGTTCCACCTCGGGTGATTTTGCATTGATTCAACACGATTTTGAACGGATTCGAACCATGGAAGAAGAGCAAGAGAATCGACTCCGTCGGGCCCAATCCCTATTGTCTGACATTAGCCAGACGGTGGAGCAATCCAGTGAGGCACTCAAGGAATCGGCAGAAGTTGCCAAGGCCATCAAGAAACGCACGTTTGCCGAGGTATGGAACGAAGTGTGGAATGAACCAAACGACAACAATGTTACAGATACATCTGAAAGTGGCACAGAACAAACAGCCACAAACGAGGATATGGAAATGGAAGGGATGATCCCTGATC
Source organism: Epithemia pelagica (assembly GCA_946965045.2). Classification (NCBI taxonomy): domain Eukaryota; phylum Bacillariophyta; class Bacillariophyceae; order Surirellales; family Surirellaceae; genus Epithemia; species Epithemia pelagica. The sequence continues at coordinate 2,391,763 of OX337234.1, read as the reverse complement.
CTCCAATGGAATCTCTCGTTACCCAGTTTCAAAGGGCAGAAAAGACGGCATTTGCATGGAAGGATGATCGTGATGACTTGAGTCTAGACTTTGAGGAAACAAAGAATAGACTGGATAGTGAAGAAGTGACACTACCGCCCCTTGTGGAAGAAACCGAGTTTGGGAGTTGGCTCAATGAAATGAAGAAGAACCGAAAGACTAAAGACAATGAGAACACAATCGTGACAAAACCAAAGAAAGCACGACGTCGAGGGCCAATCTTCTTTTTTGCCGACATTATCAGGTAGCGAAAGAAGCAGGATGGGTTACCTTCTTTTGTGACAGTGGGGATTGTCGCGTGCCAAGTCCCATCGTGGAAAGCCATTTTTTTAATGATTCTGTGTCCCTTGTATCGGAAGCAAGAGGCCCTGTTGGGTTATGTTTTTCGTTGTTGATAAATACAAGTCAATGCACGCGGTATCTTTGAGAATAATCACAGGCAGGATAGAGGCGTGTTCTGTATAGAGAATGCAAAAGCAAGAAGAAAGAGCCATTGCTTCTCCTTGTTGTAAGTTAGGAGCAGGAGCATACGGTAGGCAATCTCCTGGAACTACGACGAACCTACCTACCGTAAATTTCAGGCTGGATAGGCGTGTTCTGTCGGGAAAAGGTGAAAGGAAGGAGAAGCGGACGAACCAAAGAGCCATTTCTGTTAGGAGCCCATCACGACGAGAACGTACGCGCTAGCAAAAGTAGTTTTCCGTACGACTGACGCACATTAACCCTAGCCCTTATGAAATCCAGATGGAGGCTGGTCGCAGTTCCAGGTTCCAGATACCCGATGAATAACCGCAAAACCCCACAATGCGTGCTCCAGATCCGAGCGATCCAAAGTTGCCGCCAAGCAAGTGAGCAAAAGAGGATTCCGACAATAGACAAATCGTCCACCCAAAATCCAAACGAAAGTGTTGTGGGTTTTTGCGTTTGGCTTGTGTTCCTACGAGTACAACTTTGCAGTTGTTGCCCCAGGGACCCTGTCGAGTCGAAGGAAAAAGAGTCCGCTGTCTTCTCTTTTGCCTTGTGAGGCTGGATTGACGCCACAAGTGCGAGGAGGTTCGTGTGTTCCAGGATGCTTCGTCAACCGTTCTTGCTCTTTTGCTGGGGAACAATCTTGTGGATGCTATTGGTGGTATGCAGTCATGGGTTTTCCTTTTCCACCAGTTCCCAGCAAATGAGTCGATCAGGCCCATCACATGCCACAAGGGTGAACCCGTTTCCTCGGACTACCGTGCCGTGGTCAACATGCCATCGTGGTGATGAGTCGTCGTCGGACCACACGAGATTGAGGCTTTGGCGAATGCAAGATGGACGGACCACCAGAGTATCCGTGAGAGAACGAATGGAGCAGTGTCTGCGCTCCATGTCATCCCTCTTCCAGTCTTTTTGGAGATTTTTCTTGGATCGCCACTGGCTACGACAGGCCAAACGTTGCGTGGTCGCCCTGTTGCTCGTGTTGTTTCTGACCACACGTCACTCCATGCCGGTAGATGCCACGACACGGTCTTCCATGGGTATGTTGTCACAAACCACCGATATTCCTCAACTCACCTTGATGACACCCCAAGAACCACTTGTCTTGCCCGAAGAAAACGGAATGGACGAGTCAGAGTCCGAAAGTGTCATGACCACATCGGCCATTAATACGAGGAGGACCAGGAGACCCACCAAACTCTTGACAGCATCGGGAACCGTCCTCTTGGCCGCAGCGGGGGGACTCATGGTGGGACGATTTTTGTTGGATGAAAGCATGGTGGCCACACAACTGGCCAATCAAATACCCAATCCCAAAAAGGCATTCTCCGGCCCCGACGCCAAGGTAAGTCGGAGCGATCGAAAAAGTGATGGCACGCCCGGACAAATTCAAAGTGTCCACAATGCCTTTGACAAGGTTCGAAAACTGGAACAAGAATTTGACGCCAAACTAGAATTTGCTCAATCTCTCGTGTCTGAAATCAACGGTACTGTCCTCCAGTCCAGTGAGGCGGTGGCCGCCTCGGCCAAGATGATGGGTTTGAACGAGACGGCCAAGACGGATCCAGAATTGTCGTCGACGACACAAGACGAGACGGATGGCAACGCCAAAGGCGATGAACTGGCTCGTCGCAAGGTACAAAATATTTTGGCCCAGATTGATGAAGCCGAAAAGAATGCCGTCACTTGGAAACAAGAACGAGAGGAGTTTGGTGAGTATCTCAGTTCCACCAAAACCCAAGATGTGAGGGATGATTCATCGGTGGTGCTTCCACCACCTGTGGAAGAGACCGAATTCGCCGGTTGGCTGAATGGGACGGCAGAAGCAGAGGAACTCGACGACGATCTGCTTGCCTCCTTTCCAGAAAAGAGCAGCACAACTGCTTCTGAAAAGGAGACAGCGAGTGACGTCAAAGAGACCACAGAGACCGTGTCGGACGGAAGTGCTGGCGCCGAAATGTTTTTTGCAGATTCCAAAGCGGCGGACGAGACAACCAAAGACGTTGTCATTGACGAGGTGTTGGATGAACCCAATACTATTTCTGTGACAGAAGCTCAAGTACTGGATGCTTCCACTGTCAAAGAGGTGGAAATCGCGCCATCGCCGACCGAAAAAGAGATCTCTGGAGCTAGTTCCGTCTCCACAAATGATACCACAGAAGATACGGTTGTGACTCCTGAACAGGAATCGTCTTCCACTATTCCATCGATTTCACAAGATTCATTGGTCGAAGCCTCGGAATCGAATAAAGTGGGGGGAGAGGAACCCGCCGAAATCGAACCAACCGAAGAAAAAGCACCTACTATTGCGGACGAAATGGAAAAGATTGACTTGGAAGTTGAAGCTCGAATCGCTGAGATGGTGAAAACTGAATCGAAAGTTGATGAGCCAGAGTCCGCGCCGACGTCGTTGGTATCTGACACTTTGGTACCAAATGAGGAACAGGTCACTCCCAAGTCCAAAGTCGAGGAAACTGACATGGAAAAAGTTCAACAGGTCACCGACGAAGATGAAACAGAGGAAACGGTGGAAGCTACCCTTTCCGAGGCAGATACGAGGGAATCACCACTTGACATTGATTCGACCGCTGTAGAAAATGAAGAAAGTGATGCAGATGAGGATGCACCGTCCGAACCAGCTTTGACGACGAATGAAGTTGGTGAAGTGTCCTTGCCAGAGTTTCTCACTGGGACAAAAGAAAGTCAGCAAGAAGAAATGCTGCCGGAAGAACAATTGCTCGAAGCGGAGGACGAGTTCGAAAGTGTCGAAGAAAGTGAAGATGAGCCTAAACGGTCATTCAAATTCTTTTCCTGGGCAAATCGTAACATAAGAGTACCCAAGCCTAACGAGGAGGATGGTCAGGTATCCGACTCTGAACTTCCCGACAACGATTCGTCATTGAGGATACCCGTGCCATCCACTGCTGCTTTAGGCCTCCAAAGAAGTAGGAACGTGACTGAGATTACCGAGAAAGAGAAGAAAGAGCAAGATTATTTATCTTTCCGAAACGCCATTGCCTACAACAATGATCCATTGCGACAACCCAAGTCCGTGGACGAGGACGAGCTCCTGAGGCGAAAATATGCGGCCATTACTGATCCGGGGGAACGTGCATACCAAATACTGGTGGATCTTGGAATGGTGTCCTCCTTCACCAATAGCAATGAAGATGATGAGTAAAGGATTTAGTCGGGGCCGAGTAGATGGCAGCTAAGGTGACTTTACCTAGAAACAGACCTACATTCTTGAGAATATGCACGGCGTTGACGCATAGTGAACGCTCAGAGAGATTCTACTCCTAGAGGCATCGCTTAGATCAATAACAAGTATGAAGTTAATAACAGGAACATGTGAGCACATCAGCTACATTCAATCATACAGTACAGCTTTCATCAAATCCATAACTTCTTGATCTTCTTCTGTTTCTGCAGACCCATTAAAAACCTCTTCCAAGCTGGACCCAAATATTTCCTTGAAGCTTGACCGTACTTTCTCCAACTCTTCTTTGGAATATTCACCCCGGTCCTTCGCAGCCTTAAACTCCCGGAGCATAGCTTTCAGTTGCTCAGGATCAATTCCTTCGCCTCCTTCCCCACCCAACATGTCCTCCATCCCTGGTGCCATGTTCTTCATAAAATCTTCCATGCCTTCACCACCATTCTTCATCATTTCCGCCATGTTCTTTTGCATTGCCTTCATCATTAACCCTTCTGCTTTCTTTTCGTTGATTGAAAAGACATCTTGGAGCAATGCAACTCGAGCATCAAAATCATCAGCAACACTATCCATGTTCATCATGCCACCTACCGCATATTGACTGTACATTTGTTCCAACTTGGACCGGCTCAAACTACCATTGTATGTCACGGGGGCGATGGTCGCACCCTCTGCCACAGCATCGTATAGGGAGGCAGCGTGATTCATAAAGTCTACCACAATGTTGACGGCGTCCATAGTCTTTTTCGCTTCCTTTTCCTTCAGCGAACTGGATGCCAAATCCATAATTTCAATCAACATGCAGTTGACAACATTTGCGAAAATCTCCGCCGACTGAGTTACTTCCAAGTCAGCCTCTAATCGTGCTTTCACCAACATGTCCTTGGCTGTTTCCAGATCGAACTTGTCCATTGGCAAATCCGAGCCCAGGACACTCTGTGACTGGGGGAATCGACCAGGAGCTCCAAAAGTAAGAATCTTCCCCAAGAGTATGGCAAACTCAGGTGCCTGTGCATCTTCTGCTACCAGTACGCTCAAATCAGTTTCTCGGCCACTTCCTTTCTTTGATTTAAAGATTCCCAATCGACGCTTCTTTGGAGGAGCAGCGGGAGCCGGAGCCGGGGTTGGTTGTGGTACTGGAGCAGCAGGAGCGGAGACATCCACTGATGAAGTCATTGTATCCGAGTCCGCGTCCATGAGATCTGGTTCATCCTCCGGATCCGGCTGGTTTCCTTGCATGAGCATACGGAATTGACGCTGCCGTTCTTCTTCCTCTTCGGCAGCTCGTTTGCGATACACGTTTAGACCATAGGCACCGGCTCCAATACCAACCACCACAGCTGACGCAGGAATTATCTTGGTAAATTTCTGTTGCAACTGACCCGAAGAAGAGGAGTCGATAACATCAGGGGTAGGAGCGGCTTCGACCATTACTGCACTGCTCTCTTCACCCGCAATGGTCGACTCTGGAGAGGAAGATACAATCGTCTCACTTGGTGATGGGAGAGCATTGCTCGCGGCAGTCCCCACTGCCTCCGCTGCTCCCGCCGTTGCCGTCACAGCTGACCCTACACCCACAGCAGTTGCCGCCGCGGCCGCCGATGCAGCCGCAGCGGCTGCCGCTTCCTTTTCCTTTTCTGCCTCTAACTTGGCCTCTTCTTTGGCAGCCTTTGCTTCCGCTTTTTGACGTTCCTTTTCAGCCTTTGCTTCTGCCTTTGCACGTTCCCGTTCTGCCTTTGCTTTGGCCTTTGCTTCCGCCTTTTGCTGTTTCGCTATTTTTGCTTGGGCTTTCGGATCCGCCATTTGCTTCTCCAGTGCCAGTTGTTTCTTCTCCTTGACACTTAACTCACCAGGTTGTGCTTTCGTGATTTGTCCATATTCTTCCATGTTGGCTCGGTACATTTCAACCATAGATACCGCCTTTGGTGCCGGCATTTCCAGAATCGCCATGGTTTGGTCTTTGCGTGCCTCAAAGTACTCGAGGGGATCCATATCGCGAGATTTCAAATCCTGAACCATGAGCTTAATCACCTCCCGGTTGGGGGCCTTTCGTACCATGAAACTCTTTTTAGGACTACGCATTTGATGGACTTGTTCCACATTGAATGGTGTACCCGAAACCTCTCCCAAATCCAACCCTTTTTCGTACAAGATAACTTGTCGCTGACCTTCAATATCGCAAAAGGGATCAATACCCTGGTCGAGAAGGTCCCGTTTCAACTGCACAAAGCCTTGTGCCTTTTTCTCGGCTTTGATCTGCTCATTAGCCTTGTATTCTTTTTCAAATTTGTTCCTTGCTGCAGGCCCTTCCGCGGCTTCAATCGCTCGAGCCTTTTGTGCCATCACGTCCAATTCATGTTGGGCCCTTTGGACCATTGCTTTTTCATGTCTCATGAGAGCTTCTTTACCAGGATCCAAATCTTCTGATTTTGGTAAGGCCATAATGGGGGCCGATGCTTCGGCAGGTTCGGGACGGAAAAGAGACGTTCCTCCTCCTCCAAAAGGAAAGAGTGCTTGGAGGGCGGTTGTCACTGCAAGAAAGAGAAGTGTACTACGAACCAAGAAATTTCGTAGTCGCCTACGTAGTTTCCCAAACCATTGTCGCTTCCGTGGACCAATTCCATCATCCGTGTAAGAATTGTGACTTGGAGATCTCCACAAGCTCGATGAATCGAACGTCCCTTTTCTGGGATCTTCTCCTAACTTATTTGGTGTGACTGCGGGTTGCTGCTGATTTCCTCGTTTTAAGGTGAGCACTGCTCTCCTTTCTGAGAACAAGGACGAAGAACGCGTTACAGAAAACGCAGCCACATGTGTTGTTTCCAGAGTCCAGGCCCAGAACAGCACCAAGGTCACCACCATGAATCGAAGCGAGAGCCCCATCATGGCGCAGGAATCTGTTGTGCAGTCTTGCTTCCGGCGAATAATGAGGGAAACTTGAAAACTATTCGCTGAAGCAAGTCAACGATATTGATTCTTGTTGTATGTGTGGAAGCAATCAAGATGGTTAGACGGTGAAACCTCTTGCCGTCGACTCTCTTCTATTACAGCCGTTGCCTCGGCGAATGGATATCCATCCGATGCGTGCCATCAAAATCGAATGCGTATCTTTGAAACTCGTTACTCCCAAGCGAACGTAAATAAATTGAATTTAAATAATGTTAACGGAAAAATAAGTCTGAATGATAGAGAGTTGCTTGTGTTCCACGTGGATGGATGCAAGCGGCCGCAGGAAAAGGAAACTAATCCCAATCTCAATCCCACACAAAAATGGGCGTGTTTGCGTTTCAAAGGCTTTGGCATTGGACCTTGCGTCTTTCCTCTCCAGCAGCGACAAACCAAGCAAGTTCCTCATCTACGCTTCCTTTTATGATGGTGACGACAAGATCCAAAGCCACTACTTCGGAGCAATTCACCAATTCGGACGATACTGTTCGAAAGATACTCTCCACCAGTCAAACCATTGCTCTTGTGGGAGCTTCTGCCAAAGTGGAACGTCCTTCCAACGAGGTGTTGAAGTATTTGTTGGATCAGGGTTACAACGTCATACCGGTGAATCCAGGTTTGGCGGGACAAACCCTGTACGGTCAAACAGTTGTCGCTTCCTTGTCGGACATTCCCACGGAGACTTGTATCGACATGGTGGATGTCTTTCGCAATAGTGCACAAGCAGGGGCAGTCATTGACGAGGCTATCGCAGTGAATGCCAAAAGTGTGTGGCTTCAACTTGGAGTCATTCACGAAGAAGGAGGGGCAAAGGCACAAGCTGCCGGTCTGGATGTGGTCATGAATCGCTGTCCGGCCATTGAAATTCCCCGACTGGGCATTGCGACGCCAATATCACGATAACGTTTGCGCCTTACTGTGCTCCTTCACATTCCTTGTGGTGATGCTGCGGCATCACAGCTTGAAGAAGCAGCCTTTGTGAGGGCCAATCTTCGCAGGAAAAAGACTGTGATACATGAAGTCATGTGGATTTCGTGCTCCAGTACTTGATACTCCGCCATACAATCAAAAGAGACGAATCACAGGGCAGCTCATGACCAGACAATGATATACGTTTTTAACAGTTAACATGGTGGTACGATCGATGTATTGGTAATTCGTACATCGTGGTCATCGTACCAAGCAAAGAAGCACCCTTGAGTACTTTATCACTCTCGAGTACTTTATCCGTAATACCCAAACACGGAAATTACCGTAATGATCATACCCACAAAGCCCACCATAGTCTCCACTAGTTCTTTTCGCTTTTGGTCTAGTTCTGGATCCAACGAAACAGAGGAAGCCACAACAGCAACATTATCATCAACCACCGGTTCTTGCAAAACTACCTCCACTACTTCTTCTTCAATCAAACCAGGTTCGGGGGCAGTGACAATGGGAATCACTTCCTCCTCCACTTCAACAACCACCTCTTCTTCGACTGCGACCGTGACCTCTTCCTCAACAACTGGTGGGGCGACGGCGACGGGAGCTTCGTATCGTGACAAAGTCTGTTGCAACAGCCGCTCTCCAGCTTCTTTGTTTTTTCGCATTTCGGCTTCTTCCTTCCTTCGAATTTCAAGTTCTTTGCGCCGAATTTCCTGCTCCCTTTCCCGTTCTACCTCATGAGCACTTTTAGTTTGACGAGTCAGTTGAAGAACATTGCCCTCCTCTTGTTCCTCTTCTTTTGTTTGGCGTGTCAATTGCAGCACATTTCCGTCCTCTTTCACCTCCTCCGCAGGGACAAACTTCTTTCCGACCAAGCCACCACCGAGAACGGCCACGGCAACAACTCCCGCTGCAGCTGGAAGATTGAGTGAACGGAGTGCCCTGGTGGCTGTTGCAACGGTCATTTTGGCAGCCGTCGATGTGCCAGTGGAAAGTGCCGGTCCACCCGTAGTCTGCATCAACATGCCCACAGAAGATGTGGTTGTAGCCGTGGCCGGAGAGAGGGCAAGAGAGAACTGACCTACCATAACAACCATCCAGCAGGCAAAGAGACGCGCAACTCGGCTTTTTAACAACGACATCAAAGTCTGGTGGAAAACTGTAAGCACTCGGCGCCAACGCAAGCGCCTCTCGTCATGATGTTCCTGAAAGTCGACGGAGGTACGCGACTTCTCTCGAAATCCCTTCAAAAAGTTCAAATTGTTCCACTTGCTCCTCCTGAGATTCCCCAGGGCCTGTTTCTCGATCGGCAACGACAGAATACTTGGCCCACCCTCCAAACGCTCCAGACGAAGGTCCAGATTCCTAGTCGCAAAGGATTCGGAGTTTGGGATCTGAAGGAGTGCCACGACGGCCAACAGAATCAATGTCAAACGTCCAGCGACCATTGTTGTTTCTCACACGCGTCACTTCGTGCAAAATGAGGCTCTCTGTCTCTAATCAAAGCTGCTACTCCCTAATACAAAAGGGCACGGTGATGATACCTTTTTTTATTTTTATCAAAAGAAAACATCGTCCGGATCAATGGCCTTCAAGATCTTCGCCGAAAAATCTTACATCTAGGAATTACAACCTATCGTGGTAAAGGCATGCATATTCTACATATTCTAAGAGTTCATCGTAGGAGTTGCTGGATATTTTCGCTTTCATCAAGGATGACCCAAAACCTAGCGCGCTAAATAAAGAGAGACGTACAGACCAAGTCTACAATATGGCAAATGGCTACAGTAAGGTTACCCCACAGCAGTTTTATCTGGGGCGAAGACGATTGAAACTATTGACAATTGACAAGGAAGTCACGGACCCACATGCAAAAGGCTTTGATCGCACTCAGCTGACATCTATCCCCGTTGCCATGGCATGGAACGCGCATCGTGTCTTGACTCAAGATAAAGGTCAATTTAGAGACCGAAAACTAGCCCGAAAATAAGGTAGAGGAAGGAGTAGCCCATTGTAACTGTGCGATCATAGTCGTCGATCAGAAGGCAGTCCCTTTGCTCCATTGGATAACTGTTGTGGGAGTCTCTCCTCTTGATCCATGCAACGGATCAACAAAAACTGCTTCGGGATTGTCCTTTAGAGCTGATTTGAAGAAAAAACATTCCACACCAGACTGGCAAGACAAAGGATGTATTTGCGGATTTGTGCATGCATACAGATCCCCAGGGCCAAGGTACGTTGTATCACCAATATCTACGTGTCCATCAGTGGCTGACCTCAACAGAATTTGAATTGATCCTTGCTCTGCGTTTTCACATTCTTCGACACCTGCGCTTTCGAGCAGCCTGCTAGCAACCCCAGCAGCTACTGAGTAAGCATGAGCAACATTTTCGGCGCTGGAACTAACTTCGCTTATCGAAGCAACTCTTCGAATAGTAATACTACCAAGGTCACGAAAACCAGCGAGATGGGCAGATGAAACCTTACGGGAAGCCGAAATGGCCTCGTATTCGTCAACCGTTTGTTGGGAAATGGGCGGATCGCGTGGAATCAAGGTTGGTTGTTCCATAGGCTCGGATAGATCCGCAACTGAAAACCCGGCTTTTGTCAGTGCACTTAAGAGCAGTATGCGCATTTCAGTTTCCACAACTTGTTCGGCGAACGCCGTCAAAGCTTCTCTTTCTTCATTGTAATCGGTAGATTGTTGTTGCTGTTGACGGATGACCGTTGCACAAAGTTCATGAACCCCCCTAGATTCAAATAAAACAGTTCCTTGATCGGATATTTGGTGACGATCACACCAATCATGCACTGATTTGCAATTTGTAAAGTCAGCCCTGTTGGCAATGCGATTGACCTCTTGCAACAGCGTCGAGTGTGGAATATGCTCGTCAGAACCTGGTGTACGAGCGACTGCACTAGACCAGTAATTTCCATTCTGGAACCCCATCATTCCAAATTCTCCGACATTGAACGCCTCCTTTCGATGTCTATAGATGAGAGTAAACGCAAAGTAAGAAACTGTGAAACAAGGATCTGTATCAAGAAATCAGGCACGAGACTTACACCAGGCAATGCACATATGAAGCAAAGCTTTTCGCACTTGGGGAAACTTGTGAATAGACGGATGGGCCGTAGGCAAAGTGAATGTCATCTGGCCATGATAACGGAGTTATTAGATTGTGGCATTCGTCAGTAAGTCCATGCCCTAAAAGAATCAACGCCACAGATATAAGCCCAAAATGGCGCTGATCGGAATCAGTTTCACCATGAGGGAAAAGTGTCTCGATAGTTCCCGCAATATCCTTCATAAAGTCGAATTTAGCAGTCTCATCACTTCGACGACTTTTCAAGGTTTCGAGCGACTCAAAGTAGAGGGGTGGAGGTGGAGTCGACTCCTGCCCCAACGGCCATCTCATCTCAGATATTGCGGCTATGAATGAACCAGGAAGTGGGGTTAAGGTGACCACCATGTTCGTTTTACCTTCAGTCAACAAACTAGGTACGGATATGATGGAGATGGAGGTGGGAACTGGGAGGAGCTCACCAGTCGCGGATGATGTGCATGAACTTCCCATTGAGGATGGGCCGCGCAAAAGTTTCGTGACATCATTCACCTCTAATGTTAGCAGACAGACACTACCGACTCCGTATCCACTCTCTCTAGAGGAGCTTGTATTCGTATGGGTCGATGGGACTCTTCAGTTTCCCGAATCAAGACAATGCAATAGTTTCAACTTTTGTGGATTAGTCTGTTAGACGAGCAATACGACTTGACTGGTCCTCAACCGATGGATTAAATGGCCAGATATCAATTTGTTACAGTCAAAGATGGAGCTCCATTATGCTTGCAAACTCCAACCCATCTTCCTTCTTCCTTCGTCGTATCGCCGCCCCTCCAGTCGTCGATCTGGTTCTCCTTTTAAGTCTGCGCCTTGGGACAGACCTTTCGGAAACTTAGGTATCCGTATGGAAGAAGTTTTCACATTTTGTTCGATGATGAGTCCCTTGTCTCGTGTTGCTGTGTCCGCCCATTGCCGGCTTTCCAGCTTTCTTTTTCTTTGGTTCTTCCGAATCTTCCAGCTCTTGATTCGGTCGGTCAGTCAGCCCACTCGCGCTCTTCTGCCGTTTCTTAGTCAGCTGAGAATTATACCAAAAGTTCTTTACCATACTTTGGGATCTTCCTGGTAACAACTTCGCAATGGCTGTCCACTTGTTTCCCATTCTTTGCTGGGCCTCTAGGAGGATTCGTCGCTCTTCTTCAGTCCAATGTGCCTTTTTCAAACTGGGATCAACAAAGTTGGTAAATCTATCTCGGACATGCTCCGAGAAACGGCCGGGAAGCTTGTCTGCGATTTGTGACCAATTGTATCCGAGATTGTGGTAGTAAACGATGAGATCGTCCTCTTCTTTTGTCCATGGGCTTCTGCTCAATTCAGGATGAAGGTGCTGTAACAAGTGAACGCAGATATCGAAGGTCAGTGATGATTAACCGCCCCGTTGGACAACATGTCTATCCACTTACGTTTTTCCATCTTCCCTTGCATTGGTTGACATTTCTCCTTCCTTGAAAATATTTTCGTGAAATCAATGTCCAGCTGATTGGGGGTCCACCTTCTTGCTGAACGGCATATGCGAGAAGGGCGTCTTCAGTTGGAGACCAACGTGTGAAAGGGAGAGGGACAGGTTCTTCGGTTACAGTGTCAGGAATTTTGGTCTCGTCCATGTTTACGGACCTTTTGACAGTGACTGGTTGACAAACATCCAACTGATCCGTAGTGTTCTGCTCTTGTTTTACAGGATCGTTAGCAGAAGCTGTACCATCTCCGATAGTGAAATATTGATCTAGGAATAAGTTCACATTCCCTCTGTGAATGTCGTCGAAGAGGTCGAGCTCTGTCCTTCGTAAGTCCTTTACTTTTTCTTTTGCTGCGAACTGATGAACACTCACGTCTCCTTGCTCGGGTTTCTTTTGTTCAAATAGCATGGTGTCTGGCTCATCTTTTGACTTTCCTAAATGTCCCGTGAATGAAGGTGAGGGATAAAGTGCGTGCTCCATTCTTTGCTCTTCTCGTGCCCCTCGCGAGGGCAATTCCATCAAGGCATGTTGACCTGGACTGAGGGGATGCATTTCCAAACCAGTCTCTTGCCACAAGAACGAATGGTGGTCCATTGCTAAAGTGCACAAGGAATCAACTATCGACGAAGTGGGGGCTTGCTGTTCTTGCCCAGTGATCTCAGTGGTCAACGGCGCTACTTCAATGCCAGGAGAGGGACGTTTGGGTCTCTTCTTCAAGGGCCCAGCACTGCTTTGTCTTTGGGAATCGACCTTGAAACTCGCTCGTTTTCGTGTTTCGGGGCTCTGAAACGGGTCAGCCGCTTCGCTTGGATCAATTTTGTAGTGTCCAAAGTCCAGTTGTCTTTGCAAGTCCAAGTATGAGCGATCAGGTCGGATGGTACCGACGGGCCCGGCTTCTTTTCTAACGTCTGTCATACCACATGATGCCCTTTTCGTGTCCTGTGTGGCTAACGTTTCTAAACGAGGAATATCTCGACTTCCTCCATGGCAAGAAGGACTGATGCAGTGACCCAGAGCCAACCCGCTGTCATCGAAGAACTGTTCGGGGTATAGTCGTAAAAGTGATGAAACAAGGCTCTCAATGTCAATTGACTTCGCGCTGGTGCTGAAGGGTGTTATGTTCGTTTCGGTATCTTCCTTTTGTGACGATGGTGGTGGGGTTGACTCTTTTACCGTGGGAGCACGTGGCACGATGGTTTGACTCCCACCGTCTGTTCCCGTTGCTATCGTGTCAGACTTTTCTCTATCTTCACCACGAACAGATACGTGGGAGTTAAACGGACTTGGGTTCTTTATCATTGTGACAAGCCCATTGGTGACCCTATAGTTTGATTGTTGTGAAGCAAAGAGCAAAATCGGTTTCTCCCGGAGAGAGCTCGAAGTTAGGCGGAGTCAATCGCCTTAATTTTTGGATGAGGTCGGTTTGTTTTCTCTGTGGGGCGCGTTGTCACACCTTAAGAAGCCCATACTTTTCTTTTTCACGAGTCATAAGGAAGATCTTTGAACAAAACTTCACATTACTTTAATCATCCAGTCGATCTCCTGATGATTCGTCTTCACGAAACCAGTAGCAGGAACCTGCAGTCATCATGTGGTTCATTTAAATCATCCTACTTCTACTCACTAGAATGTAATGTAAAAGACGTTGCTCAATAGTGCGAGCTGCTTCAAAGTTTTGCATGGCGACGCACAATGAACCTTGATGACGGTTGCAGCGCAGTTTGTCCCAGAACGTACAAGTTCTCATCCGATCGAAAAGGATTACATTTCTAGTCCCGAGATACTCATTTCATAAAAGTCGAGGCCCGCCAATCGCCAAAATGTTTGAGTCAACGTCAGTCACCAAACGGGGCATCCCATTCTTCTTCACTTGACGGCTCTTCGAGTCGAGCCATTGAGGCTCGCAACCCGGGGAAAACTGTACAATAGTCTCGTCCCAAAGCTCGATTTTCCTCCTCTGCGTTTTCCGACCGCTGAATGACCAACAGTTTGCTGTCCAAAAGGGGAGGGAGACGTTGAACAATATCAGGGTCCAAGGTTTGGCTAGAGGACGAGATGGCAAACCCGGCGTCTCCTGCAGCTTCTAGCAATCGACAAGGCGTTCTCGGACCGTCTCTTGATGCAAATGATAAGTAAAACTTGCTGCCGTCCTGTTTTGACAAGAACCGATCAACAGTCTGAAATAAATCCGTGAGTGCCTTTCCGCAGGTATTCGGGTAGACAATATCCGCACCAACGATACAGTCAAATCGATCAAGCCCCAAGTCAGATTGAATATTGTTCATGTCCTCTTGATTCCCCCATTCTAAACGCCTTGCGAACAAGCCTTGACGATGTCCGGAGGTCGTTTCGATCGATGCCATCAACCCACTATTTGAGATTCCATTTAGTGCAAAGTTCTCTTGGCTTAGTTGGAGTGCACTAACATCCATGTCAGTCGCCACCCATAACGAAGGAGATTGTGTGGCACTTGTCGCCATGGCAACCACACCGACAAGTCCACATCCACACCCAAGCTCGAGAACCGTCCTTTGTCGAACACCCAAGACTCCTCCTTCTGTTTCATGTGCGTCTTGAGCCAAGTGTTGACAAAGCAAGTGTGTGGCTGGCCAAATCATTATTCCAGTTGCATCGAAGTCACCCGAGACAATATTACCTCCCCTTGTAGCGGTAGCACTCTTGATCGAGACTGCCATGTTATTCATAGTAGGTTTTTCCGACATGCAACTCACATTGCCCTGATGTTGTTGCTTGGGAGGTTCGAACCAGTAGTAAAGGAACCTTTCAATCTCATAGGAGGCAAGCAGGTGTCCACTAGGAAGATGATCGACTGAAGAAGTTCCATGTTCTTCAAGCCCTTCATTTTCATCACTGGACTTCTTGCTGTCGTCGTGCTTTTGCGTCATATTTGTCTTGAACGAACCGTTGTGTTACATCCGTCATCGTCGGCTCATTTTTTTCATCTCTCTAGGAACTCTAACAATACGAGTACACTCTTAAAACCTTAGGAGTAGAAACCTCGAACTCTTTACAAGTATATGTGGGCATATATTTTGGTCTTGATGTTTTACTATGGCCTATGGCGGGCCCGCGACTCGCATCCGTATCTTGGAATCATTGAACCGTCAACACGTGGAAGCGAGTTGTCGAAATTTTTGGAAGGAGGCCGGCGCACAACACGAACCGAACGACGCACCACCATGGTAGTTGGCGTCTGTCTGCAGAAAAACCATCAGACGACACCTGGCGATTGCGTTCGCTTGTGTTTCGTGGTGTGTCTGACGGCAAGCAGGCTTGGGGGAAGGGTGATTCCGCTGGGTAGCCGTGTTCTTCCATCAAAAGTCAAAAGTTCAAGAAACCAAGAAGAAACGCTGCATTTCTCTATTCCAACAGAAGTTACAATCCCATGTACAATGGAGGGTCCGAAATCGCAAGAAGATGGAGGGTCACCACCACTAGCCTTGTCGGATGTGGAAGAGCCCAACGATGTGGAGGATCCAACAGCGTCTGCGGCCGCACCAGCAAATCAACAAGAAGAAGGAACCATGAACAATGTAGTCTTGTCTCAACATGACGGGGAAGAAGAGCATGGTGACAAAGCTAAGACTATCACCGCTCAACAGGCAATGGGCGAAAATGAAAATCATAGCAACAACGACGATAAGCCTCTCCTGATTCGAAGATACTCTCTCAGCAACATGTCAGAGGCGACCAAGCCCGATCCACCTCCTTCTGTGGTGGATTACGAAGAGGACCGAGAAGATTTGGACGACCTGGACGATCGAGGCACCCGAGACGTTCTCATGACCGAAGACGAAAATCGGATTGAAGGCCGCGTCTTGCATGCGGTTCTTTCGTCACACGTGCGCACCATGCCTGTTGATGCCAGCCAAGAAATAATGATTGACGTCCAGGACGAGACTGCAGAAGTTCCCGAACCAACGACCATGTTGCAGACAGAGGAACAAAATCAAGCTCATCAGGAAACAATAGATGAATCATCCGGAATACAGTCTCCTTTGCCCCAATCAGATGGGAATGAATTGTCTTTGACACCCGATCATGCTGAAAATATTCCGCTTGTAAATCTACCGATGGAAGCATCAAACATGGCTATTGATGCTCCAGCTGATCCTCGTATTGTTTCATCAGAACACCCTCTTCCTTCCTCCATTGCTTTGGCTCCAAATTCGGGCATTGGGCATCTTGTAACGCGCAACGTAGAGGAAGCTCCTTCGACACCACCGGCTCCTGCCATGATTCATCAACCGCCCTCCTTTCTTCTATCACCTCATCAACAACAACAGTCACAACAACAACATTCTTCTTCCTTCCTAGGAAATCCCGCTTTTGGCCAACCACAAGCATCCGTAGTCAGAGGATCATCGTTTGGTGCTCCGCCCACAGTGATGATGGTTGGTGGAGCAGCAGCCGCTCCATGTGGCCGAAGGAAAATCCGCCTCCGAATGGAGGAAGAACCAGCATCGGGTTCTTCCGAGGGAAGTCGAATAAACAATACATACGACGAAGATCAAGGTCGGCCGGGGCTACTGAGATCGATTCGTCGGAAATCGAGGCTCATGTTTGGCAGTGGAGAAATTCTTAGTCCCATTTCAGAAAGCAAGCAAGAACATTTGAAACCAATCGATCGTGGAGTAATCACGTTGTCATGGTTTGAAGGCACGACCTCCATGGAACTCCAGGAACATGTACGAAAAAGCGTAACACGAAAACTCAAATTGCCCAAACACATCCAGTTGATTGATGTTCGTGTTTTGGATGAGAGTTCCGACCCACCTTTTGAAGAGATCGTCCTCTCCCCATATATTCCACATGGTTCTGAGTTTTTATTGCGCTTTAGTACTCGAGACACTACAAAGCAGAGTTTTGGCACGGAAAGTCCTATTGGTCGACCACCAGATTCTCCGTCGGCCGCTCCGAGTCCGCATCCTGAAACAGGACAACAAGGTGGTCTCAGTTCCAAACAGCTTGCCCATCTGTCCAAAAAATTGGATGCCTTGAGGCCGACCGAAAATGAGTCTCATGTGAATCGGAGGAGAGGAACAAACAAAGACAATAGCACAAGTGCTAAAGAAGAGGAGGACGAGAGTGGAAAAGATGACAAGAAATCTAATGACGAAGAGTCCACAGACGATGATGAAATGGTTCTGCATTCGGAAGATCCCATAGAAGCTCGCCTTCGCCAAATAACAGAATTGTTGCTTCGGGACCGTGAAGAGAGTTCTTCCTCCAAGAAGAGCGCGTTTCCACGACATGGTCGGCGCCAAGTGATCTTTGTCTTGGCCAATTACTTTGTTTTGTTCCTCTCATTGATTGCCATCTCGGCCGAAATTCAAGCTCGAGCTCCTGAATGGCTTGTCATGCTCGAGAAGGAGATGAAGAATGTTCAAAATTGTGCAGCAGATCAAGACGCCTTGTTTGAGTGCGTTTCTCGTGGTGATTTTGCCGGTCTTATTGCGTCTTGCATGTTGTGGCTCAGTCGCTCCGTTGCCACCCGTCGCATCTTTTTGTTTGGCTTCGAAACTCCCAAAAAATTGTGGACGGTAGTGTACGAATCGATGGTGACAGCTGTTTGTTGGGGATTCAGCTATCTCTTCATTCGTAGAGGAATGAACCCTGATACGCGACATCGGTTCTTGCAAAAGTTTTGGAAGGATGCCGTTTACGGAAGTTTAGCTGGATTCAATGCTGCCTTTATGAAACAAATTCTCAAGAATCTCATTCCACAAGAGGCCGTTGAGGACGCTTTGAGAGAGCGGCAACTAAAAATTCTGAGTTGGTTGCCAAATTTCAGTTGAGCCAAAGAAGAAGAAGAAGAAGACTTTGTATCAAACGAAGAATCACGAGTCAAGAAACAAAGAATCACCAAGGTCCTGATTAAGTTTTGGAAGGATGACCATTATATGAACCGCGAAAATGTACTGTCACACATCATCATAGAAAAGAAAACTAACACTAGAGCAAAGAAGAAGGAACCACGCTAAAATAGATCAAACAAAACAAGGCTCATCCACTGATAAAGCAACAAAGGCTATTTGTCTTGTTGATACGGGATGATTTACATTTTCTGTTTTATAGCGTCCATGCATTATGTCGTACTTTATACTATGATCTGGAGTCTACTCCGAAGCTCCGTTGCGACGAAAGAGGCGTCCCAAGAAGGAGGAACGATGACCACTGTTGTTGTTTTGGTTGCTCGAACTGCGCCGACTGCCTCTTCGAGACGATCCTGATTGTCGCAGCGCGGAGGAAGCCGATGGAGGAGACGAAGACCCGTTATTCGCATTGGAGGAGTTTTCCGAAGAACTCGGAGATACGGGACTGGGGGTTTCCGAGTACAGTTCATCAAAGATACCCAGGTCGTCATTTTGTTCCATCATTGTAGCGCGTACACGCTGGGCTGTAGCTCTACGGGTGTGGACGAACAAATCAGGTGGAGTTGTGGCCGTTGTGGCGGTCCCTCCCAACGCTCCAGCACCTGTCAAACCCAAAGCCAAACCAGGTCCTCCGGCACCTATTCCTCCCGTACCAGGCGTCATACCAGGAGCTGTGACAACCGCATGAATGTGAATGTCAATGCCTCCATTTTCACCGTTGGATCCTTGGTTTCGCAGGAGTCGCCCAAGACCTTGAACATCGCTATTGCTTCCAGTGTCTTCTCCTCCGTCACTCAAGTTTGTCAGTCCGCCTAAACTTGCGGCGGCCAGGTAAGCTCCCAACAAACCACTGAGCTCATCGCGACCATTGCGACTGCTGCGAGGGCCCGAGCGCACGTCACCACGCGATATATTGACCGCACCAGTGGCAAAATCCATATAGTCAGGATCGATCACAGCAGCAGTACTGTTGCCTTCTCCCCCCATTGGCGAGAGCGCTTGATCGGTAAGTTGCGACTGCGAGGCACGAGAACTCCGTCGTGTCCGTTCGCGATTCAACATGGACAACAAGCCTCCGAGCGAGTTCGGGTTATTACTGTTGGAGGCATCGGTTGACTCCTCTGTCGCAGTTTCCTCCTCTTCCAAACTGCTCGCGACCGCAAGGTCAGCATCGCGGTTCGCCGCCGCGAGCGAAGCAATGTGAGGGGCCGCATCTACCAGGGTGCGCCCCAATCGGTCCATAAGAGGTGCAAGCATTTCAAGACTGTGGTCGGGGGTGGGATTCGAATTCGAGGCAGTAACAGGGGGCGTCGACGTTTCTGTTGCGGCAACCTGTTCATTGTTGACTTCGCTGGGAACAACATTTGCGTCGTCCGTGGCTTCCTCTCCTCTCGAGGCGGAAGGCGAAGAAGCGTGGATCCATGGCAAGCTACTGGAGGGTGCATTTTCAAACGATGCGTTGGGCGGTGGTAAGGAATCTACCGCCTGTTGAGCCAATGCATTTACGGCAGTGGTAACACGCAACAATTCATTCAACAAATAGGATCGATCGTTAGTATCGGACTGTCCAGGGCCCATGTAGGTCGGCGGAGAATCCGCATAATGAGATTGTGTGGTGGGCGACATCCATGGAGAGGAAGTGGGATGACGGGTGCGTACTCGAAACGGACGAATGCGCTCGGAATCACTGCGAATCCATTCGTCCCATCGATGTGGCCATCCGTTGTAATGAATCAGTAAAAGTACGACGTTTTGGTTGGTGCTGCGTGGACGAAAGCCTGCCAAGTCTCCTCCCAAATCCTCGGGGTCATCCGACTCGCATGGTTCCAAGAGCAATCGTCGACGTCCGTCATAATCGGAAGCGCCGACAGCAGGGTCCATCGCTGGAGTGACAGTGGCGTCATCGTTGATGCTGCTTCTGGGTGAACTCAAAGTATTGTTGGAGGTGTTTTCAGAAGGTAGAATTTCACCAGGTCGCACCATTTCAACAATGGTAGCCTCTAACCATTGATTGACAGTATCGCGACAATCGATCCACTGACCCAGATACCAACGTCGATTGTGTTCAAGGGGATTTCTTGCAGAATTCGTTCCGTTAGCGACACTGTTTTGGTGACTTTCCGCGATGGGGAGAATTGTATGAAGTGTCATGAGGCCCTGTCGGACCGACTCCATGGACCCTGGTTCGGGGACTTCTAGATCTTCGGCGGTCAAGCGATAATTATTG
Organism: Epithemia pelagica; assembly: GCA_946965045.2. Taxonomy (NCBI): domain Eukaryota; phylum Bacillariophyta; class Bacillariophyceae; order Surirellales; family Surirellaceae; genus Epithemia; species Epithemia pelagica. The sequence goes on along the minus strand of OX337234.1, from coordinate 2,371,460 downwards.
CGATTCCGGCGACTGCGTCTCCAGGAGGATCGTGGAGGAGACGTGCTCCGTCCTCCATTCTCGTCTGCCGAGTCTTCTTCCATGGCACCCAGTCCCAATAAGGCAGCTAGCAAGGAGGAAGTGGCCGAAGAGCTACTGCTGCTGTTACTGCTTCCCAATGACTCGGTATTGGTATTGCTTTCCGTCTCCGTTGCTGAGCGATTACGATTGCTGCTGGAAGAACCATTTGCAACAGATGGGCTGTTTCCTCCTGGACTTGATGATGAGTCTTCGGTGGATGATGTGTCCTGTCGCCGAACCAAATGAATGGTATGTCCATCCGCCAATCCTTTGATCTCGGAAATTTTGGTGGGTTCTCCAGTCGCTGATTCTCCCTCATTACTGTTGGTATCGTTGCTATTCTCGGTAGTCGTTGTTGTTTGATGGGATTGAATCAATCGTCCTCGATAGATCAAACGCTGTTGACTCTCCTTCAATCCAGTCACATTCTCAATGTGAGTGTGAAGTGATTGGACATTGTCACTCGGTTTCACCCGTACATGAAACAAGGAAGGAATCACATTGTCACCGCCCTCACCACGAACCGAAGCCGAACTTCCTTGTCGTTCCGCACCCACTGTCTTGACCGAAATCGACCAGAGTGGTTCCTCCGACAAAACATCTCCACCGCTGGTTGGTGATGTTGTTGTTGATGTCGTTGCCATTATTGGCTTTTCTTCTCTGCACCTCTTCTTGCTCGTTGTGACTTCTTTCTGGTTCTCCCCTAAACTGAAGCCTGTGCGGGTGTCTTCTGCAATACTCAGTTTGAACACTGGAAGCACTCCTATTCCTATTTCTATTCGGTGCGTGGGGGTTTGACCCTGCGCTCTCTTCACATGTACATTCCCGATGAGGTTTGAAGTTGAGCGTGTTTGGGTTTTGTTTGTAGTATTTGATCTACTTTTTAGATAATATTGCTACACAAAGTTTATTAGTATCAATCAATCTGTATAACAGAAGGCCACACTGAGCAAAAAAGAGCTCTGAGGTTGTCCCCGGGACAACTCCCACGATCAATTTTTGTTGCGCAGATTCTGGACACCGAATGAATGGCTGGCGCGCTTCCGACTGGCGTGGTCCAATTCGGGTCTTATGACTGGCTCGTGGATATCGCCGACCATATCCTTAAGTACAATACGAGAAGAGTCATCGATGACCACACATCTGTTACTTATTTCCATATACTTAACGCCTTATGCACGCCGGCGCACCGTCCGCGTTGAGTAGTGTGACATCTGACGGGGGAGCATGGGGACCTTTGGGGGTCGTTTGTTCGTCTCCATGTTTTGTCGCGCGCTCCTCCTCCGTCATCGACTTTTCTTCTGTGCAGGGACCAAGGCGAGGCACTGTGGTAAGATAAAGACTTCTAGTTCATTTCATTTCCCATTTCCATACCAACCATGTACTGTCCGATCTGGATCTGGACGTTGGCTCTTTGTTCGATCGGATTGGTCAACTCCTTTCCACTCCGACCTTTGACACCCAACGGCCGGTTCAGCTCCGACTTTCCAGTCGCATTGGTTTCATCGACGACGACGTCACCAACTTCCACACTGCGTTTGAATGGCCAAAACGACAAGGACAATGACTCTTCGTCCATGAACTCCGGTTCGCAGGTGGAGGAGTATCGGAATTTGGCAACCAAAATTCTGGCTAATTTCATGAACAAGGACAGTGCACCAGAAACGGTGGAGGAAAAACAAGACCCAATATCCTTGATAGATTTCAATGCTCCCAAATTAACGAAGAAACTAGATCTGGAGACTTTTGCGGCCGTTCTGGACGCTGAACTTTACGAGAAGGAATGGTTTGTGACTGGCAACGTGAACCCAATTTACTTTTCCGACAGCTTTCGGTTTCAAGATCCCGACGTCAAACTAGAAGGCATTGAAGCATATGCGCGAGGAGTCAACACGCTATTTGACCAAGAAACGTCACGAGCCGAAATTATATCCACCACTGTAAATCATGAACTTGGTCCGAACATGATTACCTGTACATGGAGGTTGTCTGGATATGCTAGAATCGGCCCTGGTCTTCAAATCAAACCGTATATTGTGTATACGGATTTTCGGGTGGATCCGCAATCCGGACTGATTTACTTTCAAGAAGATAGATTTGATTTGCCACCTTGGGATATTTTGTTGAGTTCCTTTTTCCCATTTCTCATTGGAAAGGTACGTAATGCCATGGATTCGCAAGGACATACCGAACTTGACCCTCACTGTTGGCGTTTTTTCTTTACACCCAATCAGGTCACTGCACCTCCTGCGCCACCGGTTCAGCCTAGAACGGTGGTGATGCCAAAGATATAGGATCTCTTTTGATGACAACTATTTAAGGCAACCAGACTCATTGAGTCAGAAGAGAGGCTGAAAGCTGCGAATCCTACTACTACTTTGTCAATACTGTTTTACGCCGAATTGGTAAATACATATTGCGGACTTGCCTCCACCACGCTAATGTGGAAGAACTGTAATATTGGCAAGGTCTTTCTCTTCGATCCGTGCACCAGAGCTTCCATCCAAAAACCAATGGTACCTCGGGTTCTTCCACCGCAACAGAGCTCCATGCCTCAAACCAGGGATCATTCGACTATTCGTGTATGCAGCGACTCGTCTCACATTACCTTCACGGTCCTTGCATGAAAAGCATTGTGGCTCCAAACACTCCTCGGCAACCGCGCGTACTTCCAATGTCCGTCCTTCAAATGGAATCCCGCCTTTGGCTTCCACTTGCTTCCATGTCAAATGAAGCTCTTTGGGCTCATTTGCCGCGGGAACACAAACAGTCTTGTGAGCCTTCCATGCAGCTTTCTGACAATCCCGGTTACAGTATCCCACTTTCTTGCATCGTGAACACATATGAAGCTTAATAGTGCTTATCTTGTGGCAATAGCTGCAGGTATATGGATCAGATCGATCCGCTTTCGTCGTCGGAGGCTTGATAAACTTATCGTAGAGGCGCTGAGCGTCGGGACCGCCAAACTCCATTGCTCCATCTCCTGGATTCTCGTTAGCCCATGCCTGGCGTAATCCTCTCAGCTCTGCGTTTTGTGCTTCTAGTTTATGTTCAGCCTTTTCAAGAGCTTGGTCAATTTTCTCGCCGTCGCCGCGGTTCCGCATCTCTTCCATTATCTCTTCTAGATCGACTATCATTCGAGCAAGCTCTGGCGACGCCTGACAGTCCCATTCTGGATTAATACGAAGAAAGTGTTGCATTTTTTTCATCTCGCACCAATTTTCTGCAGCTTGATCAAACTCACTTTTGGGGGCTCGCAGTCCAGCATCTACTTCTCGAATTTCGTTCAGCTTCGAAAAGTCATAACAGCATTCATAGCATACATCTCGTCGATGCTTCCTACAGAAGCGCCGACCAATTTCATCGTAGTAGATCTTCTTCAGGATAATTTCCTCCATGGTTTCGGCCATTGTTGTCATTACGGATTTGAATTGTGGTCCCGTCGAGACATTCCGTGATAGAGTTTCACGGACCCGGAAGTGGTTCGTATTTTCGCGTCTGTCCGGCGGCAGTAGAAACCATCGTCAACACATGTTCTGAACTACCTACCTAGGTAGGTACACAATCAAACTTGTAAACTCTATCAGAATTAGCTCTCAAACGGATTCAGAACAGAAGAAAGCCGGGAATTATTTCTTCTATGACAACGAGGCTGATGACGACGACGATGATGATTTTGACGATATCTAAAGTCGTCTGCATGAGACTACGTTTGCTCTCAAAACAGGTGTTCCGTGATAAAAGATGAGATGGGTAGACTCAAAAGTACTCCTAATACTCCTATGATTCGTTGTTTTCATTTGGACTCGTAGTAGATTGCAAGTAGTAGATTGCAATTGCAATCTACTACGAGTCCAAATGAAAGCAACGGAACATAGGAGTCGTTCGCATCGAGTTACCATCAGCATATTTATCGATGGTACGTCCAAGAGAAGTGCTGCTGTCGCCTCCGTCCAAAGTTTCTCCCGCCAAGGCAGGAGGAGGAGCAGCTGCAGCAGCAGCGGTTGAAATTGTTGAAGGGTTGTTGTTTGTGGTCAACCAAGCCCGGCAACCCCGGATCGAACTTGCTCAACGACAGTTTGTCGAGTAGAGGAGTTTGTTTCACCAATATCGATCACGGGAGCAGAAGCTCCGTAGTCGTCAGCATGAGGACCATCCGAAGCCGAAACGGGTGTCGTGTCAACAAGATCTCCAGTGGGGGCGTTGGGAAAATTCGAGCTCAATGTGCTTGTGGTTTTGGAAGATTCGCTTTCAATATCATCACCAGGAGCAGCTGCCTCTGCACCTGCGGTAGGAGCATTCTCCACGGCAGTACCAGCGGGAACAGTATTCTCGGGATCAAAACGAAAATACTCGAATGCAAGGCTTGCGATAGCAGCAGCTGCTGCCTCTGCACCTGCGGTAGGGGCATTCTCCAAGGCAGTATCAGCGGGAATAGTATTCTCGGGATCAAAACGAAAATACTTGAATGCAAGGCTTGCGATTTCGTATTTGCCGGCATTGGATGGAAATTGTGCACCGCGGTCTCTGAAAAAGTTCACCATCGATCTGTGATCAAAAAGTGTGGCAAGGAGATCGGAGGGCTGTTGATCCACGCTCAATGTGCTTTTGGTTTTGGAAGATTCGCTGTCAATATCATTACCAGGAGCAGCTGCCTCTGCACCTGCGGTAGGAGCATTCTTGGTTTTGGAAGATTCGCTGTCAATATCATTACCAGGAGCAGCTGCCTCTGCACCTGCGGTAGGAGCATTCTCCACGGCAGTACCAGCGGAAGCAGTAATCCCGGCACAATACTCAAATGCAAGGCTTACGATTTCGTTGTTGTTGGCATTGGATGGAAATCGTGCAGCCCGGTCTGTGAAAAAGTTCATAGTCGATGTGTCATCTCCAACTGAGCGACGGAGATCGGAGAGCTGTTGATCGACCATCACACGCTGGATTTCTCGTGCAATGGCACGACGACGTTGATCGTCATTAGGTACTGCCTTCCCAGCAAAAGTCCGTGAACGATTGTTCATCTTCACCGTCGTTGCGTTGGAATAGACAGAGTAGACAGTGGCGGAGTCCTCGTCTTCGTTTTTGGCTTCGGCCCCTTTCGCAAAAGCTCTACTCTCAAAAAGTGAAAGAGTCGCGACACTCATGGCTTTTCCTTTTCTTCGTTGCGGTTTTGCCGCCTCGCTTGCTGATGTTGGTTTTAATTTGCGGTTCTTGCCTACCCGTCGACCGTCTGTTGTCTGCGTGTTGTCGTGTTCTTTACCCAGAACCCGGAGCTCCTTCGTATTTTCTCGTCTGTCCGGCGGCAACAGCAACAAACGGGACTGGCAGCTGGCTCGCGACCACCATCTCTACTCCCCATCGAAGTGAGGCTTATGTGATCGTGAATGAGAGCAAGGAAACTAACCGAAGCAATTATGAGGAGCGGAGTCACGATCTAATAAGACTCAGTATCCGCTTAGGTGTACCACAATCCCAACCGATAAACCATTGTCCTTTCACAATTCACAGTCACACCTGTTCCCATAGTATCTTTCTGGAACAAATCTGGAAACACAAACACACCATGGGATGGTATATTGCTGGAATCCACGCCGTTTGCCTTTTGGCATCGATTGCCATTTTATATGAGTGCGTGTCAACGAGTGGTGAGGAGGCTTCGACTGGAAGATTGATCTTATTTTCAGGGTGGTCGTTGCTGACGACGCTTCTTTGGTTCGTTGTGGTTTCCTTATCGCTTGGTGAGGCTCCACAATCGGGACAAGACCTTCGCAATGGATACCATCGCCACACAAGTGATCATCATCGGAAGCTGGCTACAAGCATTCCTCTCAGTGTATACTACGCGATTCAAATCGTTCTGTCCTGTTTCTTTGCCATGTCGTCGCTTCTCCTGGTTGGGAATTGTTCCGGATTGACAGCCGCATTGGCCTTGTGGAATCCACAAAGCCATGTCTTTGTCGAAGCCCAAGTGAAGACTGCCACCTTTATGTTCCAGCTCGTTGTCGCAATATGGGGAGAAATGCACCGACATCGCAATCCAGACGAAATTGCAAGCCTATTGGAACAGGGGAGGGCCCCGACAACTGTCGTTGGTCAGCGATACCAGTCCATGATGGGAAGAGGTCGTCTGCATGTCCCTCTGGCTGTGTAAGCCGTGTAGATCCTACTCGATTGGACTACGGGCGTTCACGATGGCACTTTCATTGTCCTTTGCTTCACCGCCATGACATGAGTTGACACAGGGCATTCCTACTTTCAGCAGTCGCTTCTAAATCGCATGACGTTGACAAGCGACGCTCTGCCTTGAACGTAAACCTTCAACGTATGAGACGAACTAGAGAGGGCAGCATCATTTGTAGTGATACAGCATCTTCAATAGCTTTTTCGAATTGTAGTGAAACTGTCTTTTGCATTGGAACATCGTAAGCTATGAGCTACTCCTACTGCCTCTCTAGAGTAAGGTTACTCGTATGAGATGTGGTGAATTATGTGATGAAAAAAGGTACTCCTAGTGCCTCGTCCCTGGGTGTACCCATTACACCCCGGGAGCGCTCTTTGGGTACACCATTTCAACTAGATAGGACATGACCAATATTAGGCCTACGGCAAAGTTAATCTTTAAGACATCCTCTAACAACATTTGATAGCCCATTAGACCTATATATGACATACCTAGGTCATATGAGCGCCTCCATTAGAGACATGCCGCGCATGTCTATTAACTTTGAGCATCCACATGTTGCCGTAGGCCTAATATTGGTCATGTGTCATGTCCTATCTAGTTGAAATGGTGTACCCAAAGAGCGCTCCCGGGGTGTAATGGGTACACCCAGGGACGAGGCACTAGGCATAGTATTAATACTTCCCGGTGTCGAGTCCTTTCAAGGAGGGACCGCCCGGCGCGGAGGGTAGAATGACGAGGAGGGCAATGGTCGAGGAGGGCGCACGCCCGACAAGACAATTGCCCGTCGAGTCATTCTCCCGACAAGCCGGGCGCGCCCGACGCGAGAGGACGGCCAGACACAGGGAAGTAGTAAACTTACTCCCTATCAAGCTGTGTAGGTAGTGAGAAATTCCTGGAAGCCATTTCACAAAGTGTCACACAAGTGTCACACACGAGAGGGAAACCGCGCGACTCGCACGAAACTACTTCCCGGTCGTACAAAAAATTCCTACTGTAGTATAAAAATGTGAGACGAACTACCTACACAGTTTGGTATGGAGTTAGTTGCCTATCAGTATTGTACTTAAATATGGATAGTAATTAACCGTAATAAACGGTATATACATGGACGTTATATTATTATGAAACTCATGACGTGGTGGTGGTGGATCATCGTTTGTCATTGTTTTTGTTGCTGGTCTTTGATCTTTGTCGAGATTGTCGATAGACCATAGACGTAGAGGAGAGATTGCCACCGATTTCCCCACACAAGAGGAGAACAACAACGAGAGCACAAGCTTCACTGTCTGTAAACGAGATCCGAGGTTGGTGGGAAGAAAAAGATACCGTCCGTGGCAAAATGTCGAGTTCAGCTGGAACTTGTTTGACTTGGCCATTGTCGGTTGACGAGTTTTTGGCCCATGAATCGACCACTCAAGTTGTCCTTCTCGCATTCGTAGTTGTCCTGTTGTTCTTCTTTGTTCAGTTCTGCAAGACCAACCACGTTGGATATCATCTGAAGCTATGGATCGAACATTTTACTCAATCCATCCCACTCATCTCAGTGGAAATGACGGAACTGGAATCGCAAGACGCGTGCTCCTTGCCCCCTTCCACCAAGACGGACATTGTCGACAAGACAAAGCTTGGCTTCATTCAGTGTTTTGATCCGTCTACGAGACAATATCTCGGACAAGTGAAGGCCATGAGTGCCGCTGACGTCCATGAAGTTTGTGTGAAAGCAAAAAAGGCTCAAGAAAAATGGCAGGCGACGACCAGCTTTGCCGAACGTCGGCGCGTCTTACGGACCATTCAAAAGTATTTGGTCCATCACATTGTGGATATATGCCGCGTATGTTCACGTGATTCCGGAAAACCCATGGTAGATGCATTGCTCGGCGAAGTCATGACTACTTGTGAGAAGATTCGATGTGTCGTGGAATGGGGAGAATTGTGGCTGCAGCCTTCTTACCGTCCCAATGGACCACTCATGATGCACAAAACGGCATTTGTCGAATATGTGCCTCTAGGCATTGTGTCGCCCATTGCACCATGGAATTATCCTTTTCACAATTTCTTTAATCATATTATCAGTGGAATCATGGCTGGAAATGCCGTGGTCGGAAAAGTTTCGGAGCACACGTCCTGGTCGTCACAATACTTTACCCGCATCATTCAACAGGCGTTGATAGTACATGGGCATGATCCCGATTTGGTTCAAACTGTCACTGGATTTGGGGAGGCAGGTGCCGCTTTGGTGCAAGAGCCGTTGGTGGACAAGATCATTTTCACTGGATCTCCCGAGATTGGAAAGAAAGTGATGGAAGGTGCCAGCAAGTCATTGAAACCTGTTATCCTCGAATTGGGTGGAAAGGACGCCATGATTGTTCAGGAAACCTGCAAGGTGGCGGATGTCGTTCCCTGGATTTTACGTGGATGTTTTCAAAATTGCGGCCAAAATTGTGTGGGTGTCGAACGTGTCATTGTGTATGAATCCATCGCCGAAGACCTCGTCAAGGCATTGGTTCCTCGTGTCCAAGCGCTTCGGCAAGGCATTCCATTGGCGGAATGCTGTGGCTCAGGCAAGGTTGCCGATGTTGACTGTGGATCCTTGGTGATGGACGCTCAGTTGGATCTCATTCAAAAATTGGTTGATGATGCCGTCAGCAAGGGCGCCAAAGTCTTGGTGGGAGGTACCAAACCGAAGGGCGATGCCAAGGGTGGTCAATTCTATCCTCCCACTATCATCTCAAAAGTGACACCAGAAATGGAAATCTTCAAAAAGGAAGTATTTGGACCCGTCTTGACACTGATTGAAGTGCCTGGTAATAGTGACGAAGCATGTTTGGAACTTGTCAACAAGTCGAACTTTGGTTTGGGTGCATCGGTTTACTGCGGCAAGTCGCATCAATCGAGAGCCCTCTCATTGGGTCGTAAGATTCGATCCGGTATGCTCTGTATCAATGACTTTGGTTCCAACTACTTGGTACAAGCCCTTCCCTTCGGTGGAGTCAAGGATTCTGGTTTTGGACGCTTTGGTGGTCCTGAAGGACTGCGGGCGCTGTGCTTGGAGCGCTCGATCCTCATTGATGCCATGCCAGCTTTGGCACAAACATCCATTCCCAAGCCTTTGGATTATCCTATTGATCCGAAACGGGGCATGGGATTTGCTCAAGGCATCATTCACCTTTTCTATGATGACAACCTCTTGAGTAAGATTAAGGCCATTATTGATTTGATAAGATACGGATAGATGTTTCCCATTACCATGTCTATGGTTAATACGAAGTTTTACTCTATTCAATGTATCTGTCCATCCTGAGAATCTAGGGAGCAAGCCAACGGACTCTCTAGAGCAACCTTTGGATTTGTTGAATTGATATGGGAAGGTCAGCTTTTTACTCAGATGGGGGTAAAAATGAGGAATGCGCAGCCAGAGCACTTGTGGTCCCAAAGTGTCTCAGAACACGGTGACGAAAACCAGTATCATGAGCGAAAAGGTCCGAGCCATCATAGGTCGACAAGGCCAAGGGAGAAGATGACCTTTGAAATTCTTCCATGTCTTCTGGCAAGAGTACAAGACCTGCCGCCAAGACAAGGTTTCGGTTAAAGTCTCGCCAGTTTTCCAACATGAGCATGTGGCCTGCATTGGGAATCGTTTGCACAGTAACGTCGGGTGCAGCAGCCTTATTTCTCTCTTGTTGCCGCTTTTGAAGACAGGCTCGTTGAACCGCCCAGCCCCCCTGAACAGGGTCCATCCAGTCATTGTCTCCGTACAAAAATGCCACCGACTTCACTTTTAGTTGTGGAATGCGATGCACTGTGGGAGCCTGTCCAAACAAGACCCTGGGAGTTAAGAAACGAGAGATGCAATATTCCGCAGACCCGGGAAGGACATTGTTCCAGTAAAGGTAGTTTGATAAGGCATCTTGTTCATCGGGAGTCATTTGGATGCGATCACCAAACCGTCTCTTGACGTAGTCACGAACTCGCTTCATCACATAGCTACTGGGGAGTGATCGGATCACATCTCCCAACGAATAATTATGGAAAACGTGCGTGAAAATGTCTTTTGTGATGCGTCGTCCCATATCATGAAAGGCTGATGACATTGAGGAATCATGATTCATCACTTTGCCGTTCTCCAGTCTTTCTGAATGAGGTTGTTGTGAGTGCTGTGGTTGTTCAGGGACACCTGCTGGACTAATAAGAATCAGTCGCTCCACGTGCTGAGGGTACTTTTCAGTGTAGGCCACCGATATGTAGCCTCCCATGGAATGACCAGCCAAGATCATCTTGTCTACGCCTTTAGCAATTCTCCAAGCCTCTAACGATTCGACAAAGAAGGCTTCTGTCATTTCACGTGACGAATCTCGTAATGCATCAAATCTAGGACGAGACGACAGCCCCCAGCCCAACATGTCCAACGAGTAGATGGAATCAAAATACCGACCGAGGCCGAAGAGATTGCGATAGAAGTAGAGGCAGCCATTCATATAACCATGGAGCAAAACTAAGGGAACTCTCGACTTTCTTCCTCCCTGAATCTTGGATTGCACTTCTACACCGTGAATGACATAGGTCGAAGATGAAGTTGCTGCTTCGGCACCTTTATCGTTGGTCTTCCCAAAGCTGGCATCTTGATAAACGTCATCAATATGATGCTTGAGAGGAACGGACGACTGAGGGATTTTTGTATCGATGGTCCGAATTGCACAACAGACCTCGTCGGCCGATTTGGCAGACGAAGGCGGATAAGCAAAGTCCTTGGCATATTCGATCAAACGGTTCTCCGCCACTCGTAGTTCATTGACTTTAGAAGACAGGCGAATCGTTGCCAAATTCAACAAGAGGACCACTACTGATGTCAACATTGAGTAAAAGGAAGAGTAAGAAGAATGAAAAAAGAAAACAAGTTGAAAATGAAAAGCGCGCAAGGTGGTGATGGGCGCACTTTTTCAGGTATCTTCGTCACAAGTCACCGAGACTCCAGGTGTTTGAGAAACTGTTCCTTCTTTGGAATCGATTGGCCTCGATTGTGTCCTCGCGAAACCAGGAACGACTCGGCACCAAGCTTTGCCGTCTGTCAAGAATCGAATGTCGGACAGGACACACCAGAATCGCAACGACACCAGGGAATACAGCAAACACCCGAAGTCAAAGGGGACGAGGAGACGAGATTATTTGAGAGAAAAGGTAGCTTGGCAGATTCGAGCAAGTCATTGCGAGTCGGAAGGACGAATCTCTCGCATCAGCGGTGTTGGTCGAAGATTCGTGTGGCTGTGAACAATAATATGACCACAAAAACCGATTGGAGAGTGAGAGAATTTTGGATTTGTTCCGTGTTGTGGTTGTGGTCGGTCTTGTGTCTTTGTCAGTGGAGAGCGCGTGGGCAGTGGGCAGGGCATGCTTTTTGGTATAGATAAAAGTGTAGGAGTGGAACACTGGACACGGACACCGGACACAACAACGACAGAGACACGAAGCAAAAAAATCAGAGGGATGACAATTGACAATGACACACTTGCAAGTTGCTCACGCGTCACACCATAATAGAATTCACGTGGCAAATTGCAAATTGCGCGAATACGAGCAGAAACAAAAGACGCCAACGTGAAGGGAACGTTCAATCCAAGAAAATCGAAGTGGGAGCGGGTAGATGTCCAAACGATGTGTTAGCTCTTGTCTTAGGGAATAGCAGTCTGTGTATTTTTATCAAAGATACTGTCTGTTGTCACAAGTTCTCCACATCGCGGACGCGACCCCATGAATAGAGCGAAATGTTCCATCTAGGCCACTGGTGTTCTCGCGTTGTTGCGGCAAACAGTGTTCCAATCAGGTGTTCTTGTAGATCAATCAGCACCGTTGGAGTCAAGCGGATATGACATGTGACACTATCCATGCTAAAGATAATAAACTCAACTCACCTTTCACGTGTCAGACGAGGTTTCATCGTTCATCTGACCCAATACAGAGTCAACAAAAGATCGTTTTCCACCTTCCATGTAGCTTGTGAATATGGAGGACAACTTTCCCAAGAATGCCGCAAGGAACGTGAAACCAACCAAGATAATCAATGGAAAATACAAGAGATCGATCCCCACAATCACCTCCGGTTCCAGAAATATATCCCCTAAACCAACGGTCGTAGTAGACATGTAGGAAAACCAATACCCATCTCTCAAACTCATATCCTCAGACAGCCGAATATCCTTCCACCGTTGGGTAACAACGGCGATCAAGAGCATCCAGGCATACCAAAGGAATCCCCAGACGACACAACCCGCGAATGGCTTGCTCAGGAATGCCAAATACTTCCTGTGGCGAACGGAGTAGTCCAGTAGAGCCTGCATGATGCTACCAGCTGTTGCCAGAACCCCTCCAAAAGCAAGAATACAAACAAACCCAGCTGTGTACACAAGAGCTCTGATCGTTCAAGAGCAGGATTGAGACAAGTAAGTAATATGAGACCATTTTGCTGAACGCTGGTTTTTGTCAGGAACCATAATAACTTACCGTCCACCCTGAGAAACGGGGGCTTGATTTCCGTATCCAATCTACGTGGGGGTTGATATTTTTGAACGTGGTCAGGACCTTCGATTCAAGCTCTTACCGATATCTCATGAAAATCTAGCACAAAAACTCACCGTAGTTTGAATAGTGAACCAGAACCATGCTATGGGGAAGGAACATTGGTTGAGTTTGGTGAGGGAACTGTGTGGACCGTCGCTGACTTGATCAATACGAAAGTTTCTTACCAGACCCAGAACCATTGAGGTAACATGAATCACCGCCAGATGCATCTTCGAGCGCTCGGGTGGATGCTATGAGCAACTCAGCTAGAGTCTCCGCATTTTCCTCTTTTCTGTATTGAGCGTATAATCTGTCATAGTCGCTCCTCCAGACACGTTCGTAGAATTCTCTTTGAAGCCGTGGATTCCGTTCCTGACTACGAAGAATATCACCACTTATGTCGACTTTCAGGTTATTGGCACCCTCGTAGCATCGAATCCAATTGAACGAGAGTTCGGATACTGATCCCCCGACAGCGGCTCTTGCCTCTTCGTCAGCAAAACTTCGACTTGAATTACCACATTCAACGAGAAACTCATATATTTCCGTCATGTTGGTTTCATTGTACAATCCCAAAAGATCAGGGTTTTCCGTCTTAAATTCCTCCGCAGGTCTCGCAATAAGATCGATGAGAGCGTCAGTGAAGGGAGTTGCATTCATACCAGTTAAGTAGCCGTGGAGGCAAACTCTCGGAGCCGATACCGTCAAATTTGTGACCCAATCTTGCGCTCGTCTTGCTAGAAAGCGTGTCGCAAGAATGTCGTCGTTCGACTCGACTTCGCCTTCTGCCTCCAATCCAGCGAGAATAATGCCGAAGAACAAGCTCAGGAAAATGAGAACAAAAAGTGGAATGACCACACCCACCAAGAAAATGCAACATCGAGGAAACTTCTTCAACACTTCCCCCGAGCACCGATTCTTCGACATTCGTTTGAACAAGTCGCCATCCTTCTCGTCATCGGTGTGTTTTTCTGGAGGCATTTTATCCAACATGCCACTTTCAGAAATCGAAAGTGACTTCTCATCATAAGATTCCTCTGGATGGATATCCCCATCTACATCCATCACTTCGGTTCGGGGAGTCAAATTTCCTTCGTCTTCCATATCTTTATCGTCGCTGTTGGGCCCTTGTCCTTCCTTATTGTCGATGTAAGGTTTTCGTCGTCTCGTCAGAAAAATTAAGAAAACCCGTCCGTTGGGCATACGGAGCACCGTCATGGGTGCACGGGTACAAAAGTCATTCCAAAACAAAGAAGTGAACTAAAATATAGGTTACAGAGTCACTACTCCCTATCTTCTCGATTTTCATACGTACGACATACATACTTTCTTAGTCCCCTCAAACAGTACTCGATCCCATTGAGAACTGTTTGCCATCCCAGTAGTAAGTGTATTCGGGCCAACTAGCCCAGGAAACCTCAAGACCTGCACAAAACCTCATATACGGAGATGAGGAGAGGACTCACTCTGGGGATCCATGATCATCAGTAATATCCCAAAGAACCAGACTCAACAAATGGTTGCGTTTCTGCCCTCCAGGAATCACCTTGGTGGCCAAATCGGCTGGATTATGCTGCGTGGGAATATGTGTAGTCAACAATTCACCCATGGCAACGGCTTCTCTGACAGCATGATAGCAAATAGAATTGGACTTCTTCTTCAGCGATGATTCTGGCTTCGATGTGTTATGAATCACGGACATATTATCGCCATAAACATAGGTAGGACCAGACAACGGCACTCCCATCATCCGTAATTTGTAGCGTAGTCCCCTGACGGCCTCCATGCCCGTCTTCATTGCAACAAACTCAGCTCCAAAAACGGATGTTTCGATGGTCGCTTGTCGCTTGGTATACCACATGATAGGTGCCATGTTCATAAAGACAAAGAATCCAGTTCTAGATCACCGTACCATCTTGTCACCCGCATGATCCGAGTCAACATACAGCCGCAGATCCACTTCTTTACCACGTGCCTTTGGTGCATTCGGTGGAACTGCCTCCTTTACATCACCGTAGAACTCCTTCCAATTGCAATCTTCACGAAATTCTCGAAGGTCTATCTCGGGATAGGTCGGATCAAATGCCATTCTGGCATTGTGCTTGTTTTTCAAATAGGAATACATATGGAACACTGCTTCCAAATGTCCTTGTCGTGGACATGCCACTTGGGATGCTAACAATGATGTTTCGGTCATGATATCCACCCTTTCCAGTTCGACCATCCATCTGAGGACGCCAATCTGGGACTGGTAGAACGACACCTCGTCTTCATTCAGTTGATGCGTCACGTCCAGAACTGGGTCATATTCTGATGGGAACGGAGTCGCCGCGCGTTTCGCAAGCTTACGGCCGCCACACTCGCGTTCCAAATACGTCTCAACATTCGAAACAGCTTCTTGTACATACTTGCTCGAACTCATGGCCCAACTGACAACGGAATTGGGCATGGTCATGGGCTTAAGCTTCGCTCCAAGGTACATGTCAGGATTTCCGATCGAGCCCGGCTTCATAGGGAAGAAATGATCTAACTCGTGTAACATCGCAGTCGCATCGTGCGATATGGCCAAGACATCGTCTACGTACAGCAATACATAGGCGTAGTACTTGTGACCGTCACTCGGACGTGTCATAGGCTTCATCCACAAGTCTCGATCAGCACCCAAGCACGGATCGTACCCAAGAGTTCTCATACAACTCGCAAGGTGGTTGCGGAAACTCGCACCGGCACTCTTTAACCCATACAGTGCTCGTACAATATATGCACGCTTCCCAGCGTTGGACCCGAACTCGGGGCCCAGTACAGTCCAGATTTTCTCACTGTTCGGCGCAGTTAAATAAGCATTCTTGATGTCGGACGTTTTGACCTCTAGGTCGTTGAGAGCGGCAATAGTGAGGGCAATACGAACACTTTCTCGGGATACAACACTGGCATAAGTCAATGTTGCTGGTGCCTCTGTTGTGTGTCCACCCGCTACAAACCGTGCTTTTCTCCTGAAATCTTCCATTTTTACGTCGAAAACCATGTGGCATCGGATCTCCTGGAAGCCAGGAGCTGGTTTCTCGTCGTCTTCCATCAACTTGAACGCCACTCGAACAGCTTCCATCTCTTTTTCGATGGCCTTTCGCCACAAGTCGTTGCCGTTCCTTCTGTCCAGTTCATATGCTTCGGCAACAGTCTTGGGGATTTCGATCCCAAACTTGTGCGTCCGCTTGTGATAACGGCTGTTGACGGCGGCGAGTATCCGGTCTCGTCGTCGGAGGAACTTACTCACCCACCAATCAAACGCTGGCTCGTTTTCAATCTGCTTTGCGACGGCGTACTCCGCCACTTCAATCGGATTTGATTCCTTCAGTCCGGCCAAGCGCTCCCAGGACGTTGATCCGTCGCGCCACTGGACGCACAACTCCCACCCTTTCGTCGTCTTCTTCTTGTGCTTCCGTCCTCGGACAACAACATGGCGGTTATCGTGGTCGACAGCGGCTTTGGTCTTGCGATGATCAACAATGCTGTCCAACAGCAAGAATTGGTTTCCTTCGGCATCGCACTGCGCATACATATTTTCCGCGATGACATTCGCGGCATACTCAGACGTCTCGCCGTCTGGAAACTCAACAATATAAACTCTCGAGTCTAGAATCGGGTTGTGGGACGACGTCCCCTTGAGACGGCCATCGCTGGTCTTGGACCGTCTTTTCACCTTGCCCGTCACCATTGCATCACCCTTCGGCAACAAGACGTCAGCTCCAACGTAGTTGTCGTAGGTGTCTGGTGTGATGTCGTCAATGTCGGGTGCAATCGGTGGCTTGGGGTCATCATCGTCTTCATACGCCTCGTAGGTCGGCGTTTCCACATCAACTAGACCATCGTAGTCTTCGACTTTAGCTACACTGCCTAACTTCTCGTTGACCTTGCTCGTGTAGTCTTTTCTCTTCTCTATTTCAGTCGGGTCACGGATTTCGTCGTCCGTCAGATGTCGGTAGGTCGAGCGAATCTTGATCATTCCTGACTCGGCTAAAATCTTGATTGCATGTGCGGGTCCCATGTCCGTCGCAGGACCTAGGTACCTACCCAATTTCTCCTTGTCTTCCGGGTAGTTGGCCGCTGAGTCGTAGTGTTACAATTCTTTCAAACTCATGGGGGATAATTCTCTTGGAATTGCAGTGGCGTTGATGCTCGGTAGAGCAGACAATCAGGTAGTCACCAACCGATACAAACCTCTCCACGGGTAAGAGAGGAAAGCAAGTCGTAGTCTATCAAAAGGATAGTCGGGACACAAAAGAGGATGTGATAAATGGTGATATTGTTCGATTGTGTGTTGATTACTACGATAGGTCTACGTGAAATGTTCGGTCCTGCCAAGGGTCATGTGTCATAGGTTCTTGGCGGCAACAGGTTTGGAATAGTTGGAGTCGATTCATGTGATGTATATGACATGTATTAGTGGACGGATAACATATACAGGGTCAACAGCTCTTGCTTTGGATTGGCATAGTTGTTTTCATGGCGCGCAGCTTGTTGACAATTTGGAGATTGTGGGAATGGAAATATGGTCTCGCGTGATCGTGTGTCGTGCTTGGGATACTTAGACCGTTGGGTCGGATAGATGCCGACAGCGCTCGGATGTCGCTTGGGCGCGCTCGATGATTTCGGGCGCGTACGCTTAGGGCGTTAGTATAATGTCCGAGCAACGGCCAAATTTACGTCCGTTGTAATACCGCACGACCCAGTTTAGTCTTGAGAGTGAGTTCGTCAATCTATTCTCACTTTTCATGATTTGCGAAGAAATATAGGTCGATATAGCGCGAAGCTAGGGAACATAGCTCGAAGCTAGATGGCATGATGCGATAGCACGAGGCTATGTGACATGGGGAATCGATGAGATGTAGAATCTAACCACCATAGACGGTGAGAATTCTAACACTCCCCACAACTCGTCGTTTCAGCCTTGTCATCATTGGATTTGTTGAGGTCTTGAACTTCGCCTTTCCAAAACAACAATGGCTTGAGCATGGGCCAAATAGATACGAAATCCCAATGTTTGCTAAGGATATCGGCAGGGTTGGTCTTTCCATCTTTCCAGTTGAATGCAACATACTTTGCTGCGATGGCTTCACGAACTCGGTGGTATGACAGAAGATGGTGTCTCTTGGATAGTATGGAATGAGGAACGGTTGCATTGAGCACAACAGATCTGTTATCTCCGTACATGTAACTTCGCTCTCGGATAGGTACTCCAAGGTAGCGGAGAGAATGTCGTAATTCTGTAATCTGATCTATTGCTGTCCTTGCAGCCACAAACTCGGATCCATAGGTAGCAGTTTCCACCGTGCTCTGTCTCTTGCTGTACCAGTCAATAGGTGTTCCGTTCAACAAATGTAGAACAGCAGTGACGGATTTACCAGTGACTATGTCATGCATGAGATTGGCATCAACATAATGAGTTGTGGTAACATAGCGGCCAAGAGGTGTTGGGCAGTCTTCAGGAATACGTTCACTTGCATTCGAATAGACAGTGCAAGTCCAATCAAATTCTTGGGTAGGAAGACTTGAATAATCAGGCTCTCCAATCCTAAATCTGATTGCGCCTTCTGGGAGATGTGCAAGGTATCCATAGATACGCTTGGCTCTATCAAGATGTCCTTTCCTCGGAGCAGCACGAAAGCGTGATAGCGTCATTGTAGCGGTGAAGACGTCAAAACGACCAATAGTGATCACCCATTGGAGTTGTCCAATCAGAGTTTGGAAATGGCTAGTACCTTCTTCATCAAGGAGCTCAGAATCATCCAATTCAGGATGGTCTCCACCAATAAGAGGTGTTTTGGCTTTCTTGGGTTTCTCCTTGAAGATTCGTTCGAAAGTGTCCATCATCTTACCAATGTAGCGTCTTGGATCTGCTACTAATGTCCCATCAGAATCCTTGGTGTAACAACATCCCAAGTGGAAATCAATAGGTCCATCTCCTTTGAGTTTGAAGTTGTATTTCTCCTTCAGGATCTTGCAGATATTCCCAGGATCAGTAGAAATAATGGCTAAGTCATCAACGTATACGGCAATGTATTTGTAACAGTCTTCTCCAGGTGCTTTCCTCATCCAGATATCCGGATCTGCTTTGCTTGGTGAAAATCCCATGTCTGTCAAAACATTGAATAAGACATCATGCCAGCGTGCGCCTGATGACTTCAATCCATAAAGTGCCTTGTATATAATCAGGATGTGACCTTCTAATTCCTTGAATTCAGGTCCTGCGACAATGAAGATTTTCTCCCCTGTCAAGGCTTCCAGATATGCGTTTCCAATATCTGCTCCCCATATTTCCAAGTCATTCAAAGTACCCAGGAATAAGGCAATGCGGAGGTTGTGAATGGAAACAACACCTGAATAGATTGTCTCAACAGGTTCTTTTGTGAGATGTCCATCTGCGACAAGTCTTGCTTTATGTCGTCCATCATGTTTTACGTCAAAGACAAGATGTACACGTATCTTATGATATCCTTCAGGTGCATTGGATACTTTCCCTTTAATGAAGATGGCTTTCCCAAAATCCTTGAATGTCTTGTAGGACTGGATCTGTGACAATTCTAATTCTGTTGCATCCTGCCACTTTGTGTTGCCATGTTGTTTATCAAGAGCGACAGCTTCCTCATAATTGCGTGGTACTTGGAATCCAAACTTATACTTGACGGAATGGTGAACTTGTTTAATCCTTGACTGTTTGGCTGCTCGAATGAGACGTTTGCTTGTTTTGACATAACGTTTCAAATGCTTCCATCCAGGTTCGTTGAGTAAACCATGTTTCTTTCCATAAATTGCTACAGTGATCGGATCATCATTGGCAATAAGTGATAAAGGTTCATAGGTAGTCTCCCCAGTTTCCCAATCAACAAGCAAATTATATTTGCTCCCCTTGTAATCTGGATCAGTTGTGTTCAGTGGGCCTTGATGGGCAATGACGTCCCTGAACCTGAAAAGATTATCTCCAGAGGTTTGAGCTTGGTTATCTCGTTCGATATACTCCATGAGTTGATTATAGGATATCATCTCATCAACATCAGAATTTGTCTTTCGGTAGATGTACTTGACACGTTCTTCCTGTTTCGTTGCTTCTTCATTAAGATCAATGACTCGTTTGATGACACGTGCACGGTGTCGCTCCCCATTTTCTTCTGTGTCGCATAGGAATGTGCGTCCTATCATGTCGTCAAAATCGATCGTGGGCATTGGTTTGGATGGATCTTCACTATCACTGCGAATGAAGACAGTGTCAGCTTGCTTATCATTGTCATCCTTCTCAGACAAATCCTCCCCTGAAGGTCGATCCACACGTAGGTTAGGTGTAGTGGATTCAACACGGCGAACGGCAGAACGGTAGATTATCTGGTTATCCTGGGTGAGAATCTTCCAAGTAAAAGAATCACCAACGTTGTGAGCAAAACCAACCCAGTGGCCAAGTTTCTCATCAGAAGAAGAGGGATATGAACCAGAATTGGGTTCAGCGGGGTCGACACGGTAGTAAACCTCATGCCAGAAAGGAAAGAACAAGAGATGAGTAATGTCGGGTGGGCGTCCGGAGAGAGCCTCAAGAGGAGTGCGACCGGAATGGGTGGGTGATGATGTATGGTTCAATAAGTCACAGACATACTCAAGGCAAAGAAGCCAGGTGTTGGCAGGGCAACCAGTGGCATTCATGAGAGCGTTGGTCATACGTTTGACGGTCTGGTAACGGTTTTCAGCCTTATTCTGGTGTTGATGATAAGGTTCGGATCGATACTCCCCAATAAGCAAAGTGCGAAGAATGTCTTTGACCTTTTGAGAGATGAGAGATGAACCACCATCACTGATAAGAGTCTCCATGGCACCACGAAACCGGATGTTGTCCTGAAGAGTATTGACAAACTGTTTGGTCGACTTGATCCCATAGATATCAGTTACCAGAGTATTGCGACCAACAAAGATTTGTGCAACTTTACCGCCATGGTCAACAGCAGGGGTGTCGGAGAAAACCGAGTCAGTAGCAACGGGTTCATGACGTCGAGGTATATTAAGGACCGGATTGCGAGCCTTGAAATGTTTCTTGAGGGTGTCGTGGTCAAAAGTAATGCTACCATTACGTGTAGTGTGCTTGAACGTATCGGCAATAACATCTTCAGATTGCCAACCAAAGAATGGACGGAACTTCTTCCAGACATACGCTTCCTGGTAACGACGGTGGACAGAGGCATGAAGTGTAGGATCATTACCTTCTGCGTCAGCATAGACAGAAAAGAAGGGTGCGTCGTCAGGTCCATGATCGTATGGGAGATCCAAAAGGAGATTGAGGTTACAAACAACACGATCAGTGTACTCCCCATAGTTGTCATATGGATGGTTCGACATACTACCATCAGTCTTGACGTGTTTCCAATCAGGATCATTGTCAGAGGGTGTGGGAGAATGCGAATGGTCCAGAACACCAGGATCCCATGTGTCGGGTGACGTGAAGATGATCTGAGGTAAGGTATTCATGTCATCGTCGCTGGGGATACCCAAGGAGTGGATGTAGGCTAACCCATCCTTGATGTGAAGGGGTATAGCACGACCATCAAATGTAGTGATGCGTTGTTTACCATCAACTTTAACAGATCGTTCATCAACAGCAAGTCCGAAATACTCAAATTGAACAGGAGCATGGATAGATAAGCCTTTTCCATAATAAGCATATTCATTGAAGATGCCGACAATAGGTCCATCATTGGTCTCAAACTTTGCGGCACATGTGAAGACAGGAAGTCCAGTAAGTTCATGGTTATCAATACCCACAATAGTGATATGGCGGCCAGTCTTAGAAAGGATGCGCATGTCAGAACCAGCAAGTCCTCCATTAGCACCACGGTCAATCAATTGATTTCCTGGTAAAGTAGATTTCCTGGAAAACAAATAGCGTGGAACATGTCCTGCTTGTTTATGCATGTTGGCTTTGAAAGTAACCTTCTTGCTCGTCTTGGACTTGGCGTTAGAAAGAACACTAGTCAGGTCAGTTGCCGGGTGATTGATATCAGTCGTCATGGCTTGGTTGATAAATTGTGTAACCGGATCTGAATCATCTGGATGCTCAGGGACTGCGCCAGGTGAGTCGTCATCAGATGCAACTTGGTTGGGGTCAGGATCAGGTTCCGGATCAATGTCGAGGGCATGTGTTTGCACTTTCCTCGGTGTTGTTGATGAAGGTGCTTGAATCATCTTGTTATACTCAATGATCAACTTGCGATCTTCTTCAGAAAGTTTGGACCATAGGTCACGCGGTAGACTAACCTTGGACGAAGAGGATGGAGATTCAGATGTCACTTTGGTGTTGTGGACATGATACTCCATATCATCTTATGAGGTTATGTCAGCATCTGTATCTTGGCCATATAGTGATTCATGTTGTTTGACATGTCGACGGCGACTATGAACAGATGACTGGGTTGCTTGATCATGGTCATAAGCTGCGTCTAGAAGGAGACGGAAGTATGATTGATAGCAAAGGGATTTTGCACCGGATTTGGTGTTCACCACATTATCCAAGATCTTGACTCGGCGGAGATCAGGTACCTTTTCTACAGCTTGCATGAGGAAGGTCATCCTGGTATGATCAGGGATGCGATCAGACAATGTCACTAGATTGTCTAGAGCGAAGGAATACTTAGACAGCGGTATCACTTACAGTAGGACTAGCTTGGACTCTCGAGGTGATCAAGCTCTTGAGGGCAAGCCAGTAGGACGGATCTAGATCAGTTGTAACTCAATAGGACAATTTCTAAGATTGTGAGCATTAAACTAAATTGATCTGTCGACATGATCTTGTGAATTTCCAATTTGGAAATTCACACACATGGTTAGTACATGTAGCACATGAGAATCACATGACAAGCACATGAGTAGCACATAGTCTAACCGACTGCCAAATTTGCTACCACATAATGTGCTTGTGACTGAACGTTCAACCCACATAATGTGTTCCACATTATGTGTTACACATGCACATTGTGACCGGTTAGATTCACAAGATTCCTCAACTCTCCCTCTCACAATGTGACATCACCATCCTTGATTTTGCAAACGATTGGCGGTGAACTTTTCCAACACAAGTCCTTTCGTGAGATAATCGGCGCGCTGATCGTGGGTGCTGATCTTGGAAACAGTTGCTGTGCCATTGTTGATGTACTCCCAAAAGAAGTGGAGTTTGCAATTCAACCACTTGGATCGTTCAGTCAAACGTTGGTTGTTCGCTAGGAGGAACGCGGAGTTATTGTCTTCAAATACTTCGGCATGGATCTTGGGTGTCTCAGTTTCAAACTTCAAGCAGTCGACCATATCTTGTAAAACTCGTTGCACAACAATCAACTGTCTCATTGCGGCGGATAAGGCAACGTACTCCGCATGAAAGGTGGAGAGAGCAGTTTCAGACTGAAGCTGAGACTTCCACAACAGAGGGCTCCCACAGAAGAACAAGATGTACCCGGTGCGAGACTTGGTGCTTGCCGGATTGTCTTGTTGTTCGCAGCCATGGAGGCCGGCGAAGTCGGCATCGACGTAACAGTCGATCTTGTAGTTGGTGTTGGGAGTAAAGATGGTACCTTGGTTCACAGTACCGGAGAGATACCTGACAATCATCTTTATTGCAGAGGCATGGGATTGTTTGGGGTTAGCTCCGAAGCGAGCGACTTGGCTCACAGCGTAGGTGATGTCCGGTCTCGTGTTGGTTGAGAGATAAAGGAGCATCCCAACAACCGACGAGTAGGACCAGGACTCTTTCATTGGGAGCCCGTCAGGGTCAGAACCAAGGGCTGCAGTGGAGGCTGGTGTTTTGTTGGCGTTGCAGTTTTCAAGTCCAGTGGCTTTGATGATCTTGTTGATCAAGCCTGGTTGAGTCATTGTGATGGTGTTGGATGACTTGTCAACCACTAACTTGATACCAAGGTACTCGGCAAAGTCTCCATCCTGCGTCAATTCGAATCCCTTTTTGTTGAGTCTGTTCACGAACTCGTCGATGGCTTGTTGAGTCGGAGAAGCAACACCATAATCATCGACATAGAGGAACACAATCATATCTGGCTTGAGAAAGAGACAGATGTCGTGGTCACTCTGTTTGAATCCGTCCTCCAACAAAGCATCACGCAAATGTTCATACCACAACCTTGGGGCTATGGCCAATCCATACAAACTCTTCTTGAGACGAAGGCAGGTTCGCGTTGGTCGTTGGGATTGATAGCCTCTTGGAAGATGGATCCAAATTGGCTCCTTGAGTGTCGCTTGCACAAATGCATTCGAGAAGTCGACACAAATAATGATCCAGTCTTGAATCATGGCGAAGATAAGGACCAGTCGAATGGTACTCCAAGAGACGACGGGTGCAAACGTCTCAAATTCTCCTTCTTGGAGATCTCCGCGCACACAGTACCTGCCCTTGTATTTCTTGATTTCTCCTGTTGGTGATCTCTTCCGTTTGAACACCCATGTGCCAGGAAGGATCCTTGTTGTTGCATCTTCGACAGGGACCTCTTCCCATGTGCCTTTTGCTTCCAATGCTTCAATCTCTCGTTGGGCAGCAGCCCTCCATTGGTCGAGGTTAGGCTCCAAGAGAATTTGGTCAAAGCTCAACGTATCAGGATCCGATGCAGCGGCTTTGCAAATGGCCAAGTCACAAAGGTTGGACTGTTGCAGCATTGTATGATAAAGATGGTAGTTCATACAGTTGGAGTCGTATGTCGTGTGACTGGCATCCATGGAGGAGATGAGTCGAAGTGGGGCACGACGAGTACGAGTGGAGCGACGAAGAGGAGAAGAAGAGGCAGAGAGGGAAGGCTGTGATTGTTTGGGTGAACTCGACGGAGCAGGTTGTTTGGGTGGTTTGGTAGAATTCTCCCTCTGACGAGGCGATGGACCGGAGACAGAAGGGACAGAAACCTCGACACGGGGCGAAACAACCGAAGGGGAGACAGCGGGAGGAGAAGGAGGAGACGGAGGGGTGGGAGGGGACGGAGTGGTGGCTGCGTGGGGCACGACAGTTGCTCCCTCAGACGAAGGGATGGCTCCCTCAGACGAAGGAGGGGCTCCCTCAGACGAAGGAAAAATGGGTGGAGGCACGGGCAATGGCATGGGAGGACGATGAGTTGCCATGGAATCAAAAACACGTTGCTGGGAATTGAGTGTGTCCAGAGCAGTTGTTGTGTCAGTGATGTTGGGAGCGGAGTTGTCGTGTGGATCTTCATCGTCGGTATGGTGAAAATGGTCAAGAGAGTCGCCGAACAGTTGGGTCCATTCTGGAGTGGAGAGGTCGGGCAAGGTTGTTGGGTCCACGCTAATGGTTTCGAACCAGTCGTCGAAGACGACATGAAACTGTGGCGTGATAGCGCCAGTCTCCGGATTGAGGACAAGGGGAACGGAGCTCGCATGATTCGGGCTCAGTCCCATGAACATGCAACGATGAGAACGAGGTTTCCATCGTGGGAGCTTACCTCCATCAGAAATTCTCTTATCCAGAACGTATACTGGACATCCCCAGACGTGGAGATCATGGAATTTGTTATGTTCGAAGCGGGTGCGGGTAAAAATGTCATTAGGACTCAGTCCAGTTGTGGGGTTAGGGATAAGTACACCGCGTGTTGTACCGCCATCGGCCACAAACTAGAATCCGCCATGTCCGGCCAGTGAGTTGCTGAGTGAAGCATCATCGTACGAGCAATGCTCATGATGGTTTGAATACTTCGTTCAGCAATGCCGTTGTGGTGGAGGGCACCAACTCCAGCAGCGAAGCGTTGAATTTGGTGGAACTGTTGCAAATGGGCAGTGTATCCTTTCGATGTAAAGGCTGACCCATTGTCGGACACATACTGTTGAGGAACCACTCCACAATCACGGCATCGTAACTCAAACTCTTCTTTCGCCTTGAGAGTTTCGTGGGAACTCAGATGGCTTTGGAACACACAATCTACTCGGCCACTGGCAATGTCAACGAAGATTGCACCTCCAGCAAACATTTTGGATTCTTTGCTCTTTCCTTTGGAGGAGAATAGACGGCCTTTGGTGCTGCAGATAAAATGGTCAACTGCAACAGATTGTCCTGGATGGAGGACGTCCTTCTTCAACACTCCATCACGTGCCGATTGAACTTTGGTGGTTCGTCCAGGAGCCGAACGTTGCCGTTGCTTGCCAAATTGGCAGGCAGCACACATGGGTGGATTGACAAGTTTACATGCAGCCACATGCAATTTGCGTTGACTTTCGGAGGTTGCCAAGACACCAGTGTGCATCAAGAATTGAACTCGCTTGAAACCAGGATGGCCGAGACGGTTGTGCCACTTGGCGAACTCTTTCTGTGGAGGTGACATGTTTATGTTGTTGTTGTGGACGGTTGAGATTGTGTTAGCCAGAGTAGTTGTTGCAGTTTTGAGTCCTTCCAGGTCGAATCCAAGTGAAGTAGGTAAATTGTTTTGTGGATTCAGGAGAACTTCGATGGATCGTCTTGTATGGTCTCCGTCGGCACCACTGAGAGTCAACCCATTTGGATGAATAGCAATAGTTTCGTCCGGGTAGACTTGCAACAAGCTTGACGTGCTGAGAAGGCGAATGTTGGCGTCCGGAATGTAGAGAGCAGGAACCTTGATTGTGCGCAACATTCCAGTCGTATCCAATACATGCCATACCACTGTGCCACGTCCAGCCACTTCGACTCCAGTGGAGATACCGTTGACGCGCAAATGTTGCGCTGTATGGATGGAAGTGTCCAAATCTCCATTGAAATCCTTCTCACAGAAGCTCATGGAGACGCTTGCGCCAGAATCCCACACAATGGGGTAACATCCATCGTCTGGCAGTTCGGATTGCAGTTTCAACGGAGCTTGAAGACTTGCTTTGAGGAGACTCACGGCTTCTTGAGACATTTCCAGAGTGCATGCACGGATGGTTTGGCATTGTGCAGGACGCAAGGGTGAACCGAAAGGTGGTTTGACGTTCTTGGTCGTTTGACATGGTTGACAAAAGGTTGAGGTGTCGTTGGGTGGTTGTAAGTCAAAGTCGAACCGGTGAACGTTGTTTGGCCAACGGGGCACTGTGTCATTTGTATTGTTTGGGTTGGTTTGGCGTTGTCTGTTATTGTTTGGGTTAGATCGGCGACGGGATCGACGGATTGTCGAAGGACGGCGATGAGTGAGACGGCAACGACGACGAGAACAACGGTGACGATGTCGTGATCCAAATCGAGTGGGGCGAGACGGATAGGTTGTGTCTCCCTCGATCACGGCATTGGCGACGGACGTGAGGCGGCAGAGAAGAGAAAAGAGCGACGAAGTGACGAGGCGGAGACACCAAACAATCCAACGACGAGAGAAGAACATGAAGAAACCATCAGTCAACACATCGGAAATGGGAGTAGCCAAATAGGGAAGCACAGCTGGAGCTTGGAGAGCGAGACGGCAGCGGTCGGCACGAAGCCGAAGGGGTAAAGACCGAGGAAATGGGCGACCACTTGGAGAGCGGCGATGAAAATAGTGGGCGGGACGACGCGACGGATGGTAGTCGGCGAAGGAGCGGACATTTCGATCCAAGCGCGAGTTGCCAAAGGATGACGCAACGTTCTCCAACTTGGGACATAGGACACCAACAATCAAACCGCAAATAAACCAAGAAACAAAACAAGGGACCACCATAAGGAAACTCATCATCGTTGAAGGAAACAGCCAAAGGGAGAGAAGTGTCCACAAGAAGATACCAATACTCATTGAAACAAAAGATCGTGAAGGTGTCGACGGGTCGACAGAACTGTGACACGAAGAGTAGCCACGCGTTGTGCGACCACGAGAGGCGCGAGAACGACGTGAGACACGAGGGACTCTGGTTGGGCCTGTATGACGTGGCGATGCGACATTGACTTGGGGCAGCGCGGAGAAACGAGCAGTTGAGAAAGATTGCGCAAAAGATTTCTTTGGGGTAGGTGTCACAATCACAGGCGGATCTTTGTCGTCAGGAGTGACAACGGCGGGTGGACGCTTCGTAACTGGGTGATTCTTCTGTTTGCCACTCACAAAGTGATGCTTGGTGAATTTGGATTTCGACTTTGGAGACTTCTTGGGCGAGAAGGTATTGCTCTTGGTTTTCTTGGTAGAACGGAGGACAAAGGGACTGGGAGGCAACGGACGGCGGCGCTTCTTGTCGGGTTGAGAAGCGGATTCGAGAAGAATATCGTCCTTGGTGGTGTCGACAGTGAACGGAGTGACGGCCATGCGCAAGGCATGGTTATCAAACTGTGCGACGGAACCGGAAGAAGGAGGCGTGTTGTCGTCATCATGGTGGACAGTGACGACGGAGACAGGCGGTTTCTTCTTTGCGGCTGGCTTGCGGTCGTCATCGGTTGACGGTGCCGGACCATCTTCCACCGAAAAGTGCAGCATGGCAAAGGAGTTGCTGACTGGAACTGGAGTAGTGGAAGGAGGAGGACGACGGGTCGATCCATTGGTCACCGATGTCCAACCTTCCCATGCTTCCATATCACAATCAACCATCCAGACCGACGGATCAGTCATCAGGTTGTTGGCTTGATGGTTGGTTGGAGGAGATGGAGTGGAGCCATTGGTGGAACCACGGTGGGAGCTGGTGGAGTGCGTGGTGTTCCAACAGGGTGGAGAGCACTTGGCGCACCAGTAGAATGTGCGACCGTTGTAGTCCTTGGTTTCAGAAGAGCCGGAAGGAGGAGGAACCAAACGCCAAGGGGCCAATTCGCGACGGTTGCGGGTGGAAGGGCCAGATCCTCTCCCTCCACCACCACGACCACCATAGCGACCACCACGGCCACCACCAGAGGGACGACGAGACGGAGAACGACGAAGGAAGGGACGACGGGAACCACCGTGTCCGTCAGAACGACCACGGTTGGTGGGACAATCACGAGCCCAGTGGCCGGGTTTGCCACACTTGTAGCACACACCGGACGGCTTGGACTTCTTGCCACCAGAGTCCTGGGAGAAGGTTTGAACCAGAGCGTTGAGTTGGGCCGACAAATAGTAGCCAGCGGGCGGAGCCTTCGAGTCTTTGTTGTGGCGGGACGGGGGCCAAACACCATCTCCAATGGCCTCACGGTATTTGTCTTCAGCCAACTGACAAATGGAGCGGAAATCGAGGCGCTTGGAGGCAAGGAAGACGCCGGCGGCAGTCTTGTCGGACATAAAACGCTCTTCTTTCAACGCAGCGGTCAACTCCGACTGGACCTTCATCAACTCAAACTTGTAGGCATCATTGCCATCTGCAGCAAGAAACGACTTGAGGATGAGAGAGTTCAACTGGTGGTTGAACAATCCAGCGGTGTGCAGAGCCGAGGCGCGAGTGGTAATGGACAAGGCCATCTCCGCAATGTTCTGACCAGAAAACTGCTGCGGGGTTAAGGTCTTGAGTTCTGCTTCGAGTCGATCGCTCTGGATGATCTGGATGAGCATCATCCACAAGATGGGAAAGAGAGGCTCATCGGGCATGCGCTCTTCGAGTTCTTGACGGAGAGGGGCATCCAAACTGTCCAGGAGTGCGAGACGAGCGGCGTGGTCATTCGACTTGTCGTACTGGTCGTAGGATACGGCTTGCTTGGGACCCAATGTCTTGGCGGCGTCAACAGTGAAACGGGTGTGATGGGTGAGAATGCACACCATGGAAGTGTCATCACCTGGGTCTTGGAGATACGTGATTGTGTCCATGCCGTGGGTCACGAAACGATCCAACAAGTTACGGGAGAAGAGATGCAAGCTGTCGGACTTGGAAAACTTGGTCTCAAACCCAGTGCAGCGAGTCGTGAAGCCTTTATCTTCATAAGATGGACGCTGCTGGGAAGTTTGTTCATATCCCTTGGTGGGATCGGTCGTGTCACCGTTGACGAGCTTGGTCCATGTTGCATCGGGCTTTCCGCCTGTCCAGGCGGTAAACAGGTCGTGCTTGACTTGCACGAGACCACCCATTCGGGGTGGAGTAGGCTTGAATGGCGTGTACTCGGACATCTTCTTGGTTGTTTTCTTCTTCTTGGCAGAGTCGTCGTTTGGAGGATTCGGAGGTTGGTTGGTTCCTTGGTTGGTAGACTGGTCGGTGGGACGTGTCGGATCGGTTGGAGGCTCACTCGGAGGATCAGTTGGATCACTGTCGGTAGGACCTTGAGTAGTATCTAACGATATAGATAATCCAGTTGGACGAGAAGTCGAGTCGGTAGGAGGCTCGGTGGGAACGTGAGACGGTTCAGTAGGAGCAGAAGGGTCGGACGGACTTGGTAGATCAGTGGGACCTTCGTTGGGGTCGGCTGGATCTTGGTCGGTACCCCACAGATCAAGAAAGCTGAAGGCACTTCCAGAACTGGTGGGAGAGATATCTTCGATGGTGGAAACGTTTCACTCAAACGGGCAGAGAGGCGTCGGCTTGGCTAGGCACTAACTTGGGCTCATAACCAGCGAAGGAATACTTAGACAGCGGTATCACTTACAGTAGGACTAGCTTGGACTCTCGAGGTGATCAAGCTCTTGAGGGCAAGCCAGTAGGACGGATCTAGATCAGTTGTAACTCAATAGGACAATTTCTAAGATTGTGAGCATTAAAGTAAATTGATCTGTCGACATGATCTTGTGAATTTCCAATTTGGAAATTCACACACATGGTTAGTACATGTAGCACATGAGAATCACATGACAAGCACATGAGTAGCACATAGTCTAACCGACTGCCAAATTTGCTACCACATAATGTGCTTGTGACTGAACGTTCAACCCACATAATGTGTTCCACATTATGTGTTACACATGCACATTGTGACCGGTTAGATTCACAAGATTCCTCAACTTCTAGCAAACGTAGCTGCTCTTGAAAGTGTAGAAGAAATTGACGTGTTGTTCTGCGCCATGTGTTGTCAAGACGTTGATTGGAAATGTAGTTGGTTAAACGGAGGACTTCTCGTTTTGCTAGGTCGGATTCGGTATGCAAAGAGTGTAACTTCTGCAATACGGCACGCGCATCTTCATCATGTTCATGTTCACGTACATAGGCTCGACCTTGGTCAGTCTGAATGATACGGACAAGAACGGAGTAAAGAAATACTTGTTGCTCTTGAAAAAGTTCTTCGGCATACTCATCATCATGGGGTGGTGTGTATTTGAAATTCAGAACGTTGGATAGGCCTTGAGCCTTAGCTGTAGTCTTGAATACACGCCAGAATGAACCGTAGTATCGTTCATCCTTGAATACCTCATACGCAGTTGCGTCGCGCTTAGTTCCCTTTCTGAATGCTGTAAGGTCTTGTTGAGATTGGGATGCGGCAGTAACTGTGCTGACAGATTTCACAGATGACGGTGACTTCATTGGCGAGACTGGAACTTGGCTAGGTGGTCCCTTAGAGAAATCTGTGTTGATCCTCCAAGTGTTGAACTCTTTCCTCGTTAGGTTCATCCAGTCGCTATTGGATAGCTCGTCTTGAATTTCATTGGTCTTGTATATGGCCCAATAAGCCAAGAGCTTGATCTGCTGTCTTGTGGGGCCTTGTAGATCATGTGTCTGTTTGTTGACCTTGTATTGTGTCAGTTCGTTCATGGATTCCTTGGTATTAGTTTGCATATACGAGATAACATGGGTAATGTTCTCAAAACCATGGTATTTCATCCACTTCATTAAGTAGTCGGCCCTTTCCTTGGTAAAGAATTGGCAGACAGTAAATAATATGATGTGGTCGAATAGGTCTGTGTTCGAGACATTGTCTTGGTTATCTTCTCCCTTAGGAGTCGTAGGTGTCTTGGGTGATTGAGGATCCATGGTGTTATTTGGTTGGTTCGATGTTTATTTAATGTGCGGTGTGATGTGGTTTATTTAATGTGTGATGTGATCTAAACCCGGATGTACCACGTGTGCCACGTATGTACCACGTATGTGATACCCGGATGTGTGTTGTGATGTGCGACTCCTGGAAATTTCCGTTGATTCCGACAAATTTTCGCCGAGTTTCAACAAATTTTCACCGAATTTTCGCGATTTGACGGGAATGTGTGGCGTGTTGTGCGACCAAGGGTACCCGGATGTGCGTTGAGTTTAAGTCTTGGAAAGGTTCTGAGAGGACGGGAGTTAACTATGAGTAATTAAGCTTCGGTTTCCGAATCTCCACTCTCT
Organism: Epithemia pelagica; assembly: GCA_946965045.2. Taxonomy (NCBI): domain Eukaryota; phylum Bacillariophyta; class Bacillariophyceae; order Surirellales; family Surirellaceae; genus Epithemia; species Epithemia pelagica. The sequence continues at coordinate 2,339,530 of OX337234.1, read as the reverse complement.
TCCGAATAATTAGAGTCGTTTCCAGGCTCAGATGGGGCAGCACAAGCAACAGAAGAAGGGGTATCACCTTCAGCCAAGTGGTTCTCGGCCTCGGCACGCAAAGGGAAGATAGTTGCACGATGGTCCTCGATGGTATGGACCTCGTGGATGTAGGCAACGTAGTTTTCTAGGCGTACAACGTTAGGAGGCAGAGGGCAAGTCGTCGCGTTCACGACGTAGATGGTATTGTAGTATCCAGTTGGGCGCTCGAAGGTTAGGAAGCGGAGGTGGACAGTACGGATGGGGTTGCCCGAGAGGGCGGCCAAGATGAGGCGACGCCTCGGAGAGCGATGAAGTTGGTCGCTCAGACGTTCAATGTCTTCTTGGTCGACGATATGGGTCACCGATTGGAACTGGCGTTCGATCTGGGTCTCCCCACGGACGATCTCGGGATCGAAGGTCGAAGAAGTTGGTTGACGGAAGTACTTGATATGATCAGCAATCAACCGGGTAGTACAACGGGATCGAGAAGGGACGAGCCGACGAGGCGGACTCGGGGGCCGAAGCAACGGCGCAGGGATCGGAGTGTGAGGCTGGGTTGGAGTCTCGAATGGGTTGCTGTTGGAACTGTCGACGGAGATGTTGACCAATGTGTTGGCTGCCTTCGGCGTCGGCACCAGTTCCTGCTGCACCAGGGTATCGGGCTGCCCGGAATGCAGGTTGGCTCGATAGATCTGTCGTACAGGAGTGATAAGCTCGTTAGTATCCATGAAACCACAAGGAAATAAGCTTTGAGACTGTTAATCTGTTACAATTCTTTCAAACTCATGGGGGATAATTCTCTTGGAATTGCAGTGGCGTTGATGCTCGGTAGAGCAGACAATCAGGTAGTCACCAACCGATACAAACCTCTCCACGGGTAAGAGAGGAAAGCAAGTCGTAGTCTATCAAAAGGATAGTCGGGACACAAAAGAGGATGTGATAAATGGTGATATTGTTCGATTGTGTGTTGATTACTACGATAGGTCTACGTGAAATGTTCGGTCCTGCCAAGGGTCATGTGTCATAGGTTCTTGGCGGCAACAGGTTTGGAATAGTTGGAGTCGATTCATGTGATGTATATGACATGTATTAGTGGACGGATAACATATACAGGGTCAACAGCTCTTGCTTTGGATTGGCATAGTTGTTTTCATGGCGCGCAGCTTGTTGACAATTTGGAGATTGTGGGAATGGAAATATGGTCTCGCGTGATCGTGTGTCGTGCTTGGGATACTTAGACCGTTGGGTCGGATAGATGCCGACAGCGCTCGGATGTCGCTTGGGCGCGCTCGATGATTTCGGGCGCGTACGCTTAGGGCGTTAGTATAATGTCCGAGCAACGGCCAAATTTACGTCCGTTGTAATACCGCACGACCCAGTTTAGTCTTGAGAGTGAGTTCGTCAATCTATTCTCACTTTTCATGATTTGCGAAGAAATATAGGTCGATATAGCGCGAAGCTAGGGAACATAGCTCGAAGCTAGATGGCATGATGCGATAGCACGAGGCTATGTGACATGGGGAATCGATGAGATGTAGAATCTAACCACCATAGACGGTGAGAATTCTAACACGTAGTAGTAAACCCAGTCGTACCACCCATATCCAGCCAAGAGTGAAATGTCAAAGGTCTCAACGTACATTGCCGTTTCCGGGACTTGACTTGACAGCTCGAAATTACTATGACATGTAGTCGATCTGATATAGGCTTCCAACTCGAGGCAATGATCCCACAATACCTTGGGAGATTTAGTAGAGACCATTTTCCGTCCGGTACCACGCTTCAACTCCCTAATTGCACTCTCAGCCGCATTTGCCCATGGAGTATAGGGCTCCAACTGTTTCACTCGACAACCAGCCTCTCTAGACTTCTTCCTGAACTTGCCCTTGACCTGTTCCGCGGCACCATCCATGATTAGTTCCGGTGGACGGCCTTCCCTCTGGAGCAACAGCGACAAAGCTTCGTGTGCATCGCCTTTCGAGGCCAGAGGGTACGCTCTAGTCCATCCATTCCTTGCCGTGAAGACTTGAGCACAAGTATTACCCAGCCTAGACTTCACCTTCGAAAACATAGTGTCCGTGAATAAGGCATGAGGCAATGGCCGGTATCGGTGGAACCGGTCGTTCGTCGTGAACCTCTTGGTCAGAGGGTTCAATGTGGTACGTAGACCACGTTGCGTCGTCACTCGAAGGGTATCCGCAGCACGTTCCAATCCACATCCCCATCGACGTGCCAAAGTCTTGGCATCGATAGCTTTTCCAGAAGAGGTAGTTTGTGTAACGGAAAGAGTCGCCACGCGTGCTTGCAGAGCAGTCGCGAAGCATGCGGTTTCCAACGGTCGCGAATCGGAAAGCAAAGTCGTGAAAGGGTCATTGGGTCCCCTTGAGCGAACGGTGGAAATCGATCGTTGGAGGGCCGCTCGGGCCGACATTTCATCCCGAGCGAAAGAGTCATCTCGGGGGTCCCACGGCGGGTCGGGACTAGTCAAATCAAAGCGACGACATGAAGCATATTTGTCGGAAGTGGGGGTCCTTGTAGGGAAATAGGAAGTGACACCACATAAATCAAGGGGTATCACAAAATCCTCATCGTCCTGGTCTTTCAGGACCAGTGCGTGTGTCTTATCGTCGGGATTATCGGTCAAGAATTTCGGTTGGTCCGAAACTTGCACGTCATTCATCCACAACTGCATAGGACATAGGAGGTTGTGAGTAAGCAATGGTATATAAATGGCCTGGTTCACGATTAGGATCAATACTTCACCGGTATCGGGGCAATCGTAAGCTAGAGCTGCACTTATCGTCTTGCAACTCTTGTGAACCACACCCTGAGAAGAATCATATCCCTTGACATCCACAGGGCGGCCGTAGTCCTGTACAACCATCGCAGACCTTCCAACAACACACGTGTCCGCATGACTATCAAGCTCAGTACGAGACTCGCCCTCGTCGGACGTGTCGACCGCACCGACACGCACTGAGCGGACCACCGCTCATTTCCGTGACTTCTTCTGGCGGGTTAGCGCCGGATTGTCGCGATTCGACTCGGACTTGCGCTTTGCCGCAGGCTTGGCATCATCATCGGAACTATCGGACGATGAGTCATTGCCGCTGGCTCGAGGTGGATCGCGCAATGGGGGCAAGCTCATTGAATTCTTCGCGAGAACGGACAGGGCAGCGATGTTCCTCTGAAACTTCTTGGAAAAGAACTTCATCTCTTTGGGCTTGCTGGAATCGCCCTTGCCCGTGCGATTCTCCCGCATTTCCTTCAACTTCTTGCGCTGGGCGTGAGAAAGCTTCTGATATTTGTCTTTCTTATAATATCGGTCTTCTACGCCGCCACTAGCCTTCCCCCCAGACTTAGTCTTACCAGAATTAGAATCAGTCTTGGTACTGATACTCGATACTTGAGACTGACTAGCCGATGGACGCTGTGCTAAGAAATCCTTAAACAAGGAGACGGCACGAGTGAAATCGGCTTGTAGGGAATCGTCCAACATGATTCGCGTCTTCACTGCTTGAAATTGGTCGGTCTTGATTCCGTCCATCAGATGCCGAACCTTAGAACGGTCATCGATGCCAGGATGAACGCCCTGCTGGCGTAATCCTTCTAAGATCGCGTGATGATTCACGTGGGTCTTACAGTATTTCTCGAAGTTGAACCGTTTATGTTCACCGTTGTAACTCGTGTTCATAAGTTTCCGTTCAGCTTCGTTGGCCAAATTGTTCGCGTTGTTCGGCCCTAAGTAATGGTCAAACAAGGCTTGATAAGCCGCTCGCCCGTCGCGATTTCGGCTCGCCTTGCGGATGTAGGTCGAGCAATCCATCCGTTCACACATAGCGGACAAACGGATCCAAACCTTGGCCCGATCCTGCAAGTACTGACGGGTAAAACCGTCGTTCGGTCCGTTTCCAACACGGTGACGAGCGCGTGCAATCATCTCGGCCTCGTCGGACTCAAATCCACCTTGCGGGTCAGCTCCGGGGAATTCGTCCGTCCGGATCACCGGACGTGCCTCGGCACTCGGCGAAATACTCCTTGATCAACTCGATGTTCCGCGGCCAGTCACAATTGTCGAGCTCGGGTGCTTCCGGATCATCGTGCATGGTCTCATATTCCTTGAGGTCTCGCATAGGGCGAATGTTCGCCATCGTCAAATCGTTCGGCGTGGTGGCCCGATCGATGCGGATACGGTGGCGGACAAAGTAACATGCCAACTTGAGATTCGTCTCGGCTAGGATAGAAACCTCAAAGCCTGGATTAGGGACAGGCGGCGGAGCTGCAACTCCTGCCGCAGCGGCAGGAGGAGCTTGGACACCACCGGGGCGACGGACGGCCTTGCAGAGATTGGTGACGCCGTCGTCGTCCAAGTCGCGGAGATCTTCGATCGAGGAGAGTCCTTGGCGGTCCACAAGGTACTGGGATGCCGGGTTGGAGAACTGGAGGCGGATGAACGCCTGACGCATTGCAGCTGGAGCGGCCATGGTAGTCAAAACAACAATCAACTCGTAACTTCTTGAAACACTTCCTCAAAAGTGAGCTTTCCAAGACAAGTTTTGCCATGATTTTAATCCATTACCTACGTAGAACCACTACTGGGTTGCACACAATCCTTGATTGTTGCTCAAAATCGGTCGTGCCAGACCTAACCCACATGATCTTGGCCCTAATTGGCTAGATCCACATAGGAGCCCGGAAAAGTCTTTTCGTCGGTTCCACAAGACACCCGAACCACGTCTAGGTATATTTTGTACTGCAGTGGAAGGCCTCACATAGAGCTAAGCTCATGTGCTCTCGGCCAGAGGGATAACAAACCGCAAAATGTGAGACAAGTCCCAAACGGTTGCGGTGCGACACTGTACTTATTCCAAAATTCAGCACTGTGCAACAATGAGTACCCCCCCCCCCCTCCGTTGAGAAGGCTGTTTCGGACACATGCCCCCATTTCATCCACATGAAAAGTGGTCCCAGGAATATTCTCTGGACCATTTTCCCAGGGTAAAATGCGAATCACACATATAACTGGTTTTGGGATGCGTTCTGATTTCGAATTCCGCAACCATGGCGGATCTGGTTCACTGGGATGGATCCAGTAGGGAAGGCCGTCGCCATTCCCCCCAAAATGCGCACCTTTTCGCAGACAACGGTAGCGCCAAACGATAGTAACGTACCATTATCATTGTGCCTGCACGAGCCCATTCACAGGTGCAATAGGTCAACCAATGAGCCCCGACATTTGGGTTATATCTGTCGGTTTGCCTTACCGGCTTGGGGCATTACGCCAACGATCGCAGCCATCTGTCCAGGCATTGGACCGTCTACTTCCATGTTGTCGGCCAGTTTGGGTCTGATAAACTAAGAAAACCCGTCCGTTGGGCATACGGAGCACCGTCATGGGTGCACGGGTACAAAAGTCATTCCAAAACAAAGAAGTGAACTAAAATATAGGTTACAGAGTCACTACTCCCTATCTTCTCGATTTTCATACGTACGACATACATACTTTCTTAAAATGGCAGAAAATCGTTTCACAAGACCCCAAGCCCAAGCCCCCAACGCGACCGACCAACTATCCTGTCAAAAAACTATGTACCGCTTTGCACTACCAGCTACCGGTAGCCGATGCTCCGCACTAGGAGTACTCCCCTATGGTGTAAGATCCTCCTTCCTGGTACTCTGAGTAAATGAAGCATCTACTTGGCCCGATTATCTTATCAAACCTGCCTGTCCCTGATTCGCTTGGTTTACGTTCGAGACACAGTCCCAAACGAGCAAAAGGAGGCAGAAACTGCGACAACAAAGTACAAGCTAGGGAGGATATGCAACCGTAAGCAACCACTTCCATCGCCAGAAATCGACATTGGCAATGGTCAAAATCCTTTGACATGGTCGATCCCACCATCCTTGACTGAGTCCGTTAGAGAACTAAAACGGTAATGACGTCACAAAATATCCTCAACAAGACGCACTACAGTGTGTAGTGCACTTCTTTCTATCCGTTTGTTCAATTCATCTCTGAAAGCACCATTCAGTTTATCGGTAGTGTGCTCTTTCACAGAGGTGTACTGATTTTTGAATATTTCAAAGTCCACTATTTCGGGGAACAATGACATCAAAAAATCGTTTCTCGAAAGATACCACCCATCTTTTCTGCCAGCGAGCGGTTGCAACCAAACAAACAATGATCTTGTCTTTCGTTCATGTCATGGTAGGTCTATAAGTTTGGACGACGGTAGCTTGTCCGGACGTGGCAAAACTAGATCCACTTCGTTGCAAGACACGCGTATGTTTGATACGCAGGTTTGTCCGCGGACAATACAGCACTTGTTTCTTGTCTGGTTTCTTTTTGCTTGGTTTTCCATCCGTTTTTGTGCTATCCTTTGTTGAAACTCCACCCTTGACAATGAGTTGCTCAAAACCTTCTTCTTGCAAAACCACTTGGCCTGGTTCCTCAGTACATCGATTGGTCGTCCAATACGCCACAGCCGCTTGTGTTCGAATGAGCTTTCCCGTCAAACTACATAGGACCAAGGACTTGTCATGTGACGACGAGGCAGCTGTGGAACTAGCACTCTTTTCAAATTCCAGCTGGACGGGCCATAAATCTTTGCGTCTCAAGGGTTGTTGAGAATGGGGAGAGAGTGGACGAGTGGAAGCAACCTTAGTCGACTGCGACTCGGTCAAGACTGGCTGTGCTTCCGCCAACCAATAGGAGGTTCGTCGCAGATCCGTCTTGGCTGCCTCTGTATCCACAATAATCGATGATGCATCGTTGGACGAGGTCGACGACTTGTTCTTTTTCATCCATTGTTGGGACGAGTCAAAGGCCGCCTTTCGTTTGGCTCTGGTGACTTCCTCTTCATCCTTTACAGCGGATTCTTTGGTCGCCCTCTCAACAGCCTCTTTGTTCATTTTTTCTTTGATTTCTTGCGTTTGTGTAATGAGGTATTCCAAAATGGCTTGATCTTCGTACAAATATCCCGACGGAGAACACAGGACACGCGACTTGTCGCTGAGAGCAGTCAGAGACAAACCACAATCCCCGAGTTGGTACTGCGCATGGCCCGCCAATCGACGTTCCAATGTACCATGGTCGGCTGTCAACTTGTGACGACGCTCATAATGTGTCAAGGTCGCATTTCCTGACGCTTGCTTGCTTTTCCTCACCATGGTGACCACACCACAACAGAAATCAACAAATTTTGGGGGCGAAAAGCGATGCATAAAGTTTTAAAATTTGAAAATGGCTGGAGTTGGAGTCCGGGTTAGGGGCATAAATAATATTAATCGTATCTGAGTCGCTCAACAGCGCGGGTTCCAGTTCCAGGTCTTCCCGTATTTCTGATTGGCTCATTTTGATACCCATTTTTTTGCTTGTTGCGGCGACCCATTTCTTGGATTTGATTGGTCAGTGGACATGATGGACCTCTACGATGGGGCGAATGACGCTTGGTGTGTGTTGTCGTTGTCTTCCGCCTCTTTCACATCTTCTTCTTCTCTTTCACACACACTTTTGACCGGCCGATGTTTGTTGCAATCAAGAAGTACAACATGGAGAAACATTATTTGTGGAACGGACACCTCACTCCACAACAGAGTAGATTACGCACATGTGGTGTTCACGATGTAACGCGGCGGGATCAAGTCCACCAACGCCTAAGCTTACACACATGCGCGTATTCTGGTTGGCAGAACCAAACGAGAACAACAGAAAAAAATGTCCCTTGCCGTCGTCGAACGTGGTGTACTCGTCGTCCGTTCTCAGGTTGTGTGCGTGTTGCCAGTTCCTGGAGAGATACAGTCTGTTTTTTTGGAATCTAATCCCCCGCCTCCTCCTGGCTTCTTGAAGAACCAACACCACCACAGTAGTGCTTTGTGGTTGTAACCATCTGCCCACTCTGCTGGTAAGTCGTCATCGCTCGATCAATCAATCAATCCTCCAGCAGACTCCAACAAGTCTCGTCCCCCCACGAAAACACGAATAGACTCCCACTGCCAACCGCAACCAGTATCCGCCTCCTCCTTCAGTAGTTTGTGGGAGTTACACCTCTTCACCATCAGCCTACTGTGTGGATGATAGCAGAGTGTGTTCTCTCGTGCCATGTAATTTGCTGGAAAAGCGCCTCCTATCATCCCTTGCTGCTCTACTACCATCTCATTGAAAAGACGCTATAAATTGTGAGCAATGAGCAAGACTACAAAGGTCATTGGAACTATGAATCCCACAAACATGTGTCAGGTTCGAAGGGGCCGATTCTCTCTCACACAAAAACCTTCTCCCTTGCTTGTAGTCTCAGTTGGTGTAATGGCCTGTTCGTGGAACCAACGCCAGAGTCATTTGTCATTCGTACTACTCCTTGTTTCTTCAAGATCATAAATGCTCTAGAGTCTTCCTGTGCTGCCGATTTCCTCGAGTGTCGATCCAACGGTTTTCTTCTCTCTCATAAAACAAACTTGACGTTCTTGTATTGCGGCAGTCTTGGCTTTCACGACGAATACCCATTGCATCCAAGACGACGCAAACAAGAAGGATGAATACACCATTCTCGACCAAAGACTCCTCACACCAACAGACGGGTGGCAACAACCACCAACACCAACAAAAGACTCCGAATCAGACTGGCACTCATGAGGATTCGCAGGCTCGATCCAATTCGACAGGGGCCAGTTCCCCGGCGACCGTCTCCTCTTCTTCTTCTTCCAACAACAACGACCATCACAACAAACACAAGAACAACCTGACCAAGACTTCTCCTCTTCCTACATCATCATCTTCGCCCGATAAAGATGCCAGAACCCATTCGCCAGTGGCAAAGCGGGCTGCATTGCGCGATCCTCATTCCTCCCCATTGCGTTCGGCTGGGACAAACGAGCCCGCGGCACACGGTATGTGAAAATCGTCTCGTTCTTTTCTTTGGTTTCTCTTTTTCACTCTGTCCTCATTTTTATGCCGTGTTGTTTGTGTTCTGGATGTTGTAGCAGGTCACGATTCACCACCCAGAAAAGCGAATCGAGGGAGTGGCATGTTGCGTTTGAATCCCCTCTTTCGACGACAAGGGCAACAACAAAGAGGAAAGAAACATGATGACCAAGAAGGAGGAAACGAGGATGACGAGAGTGTGGACAGCAGTGATAGTGAGAACGACCACCATCGTGTCAAAGCAACCAAGTTTCACCCAGCCCACGAGGAGGACGACGAGGAAGAAGAAACCGATGGAGGTGTCATTGCCATTGGAATTCTTCAAGACAAGCAAACGGACAAGAACAAAATAGGTAACAGGAGTGCTCCAGCAGACCATGAAGCTGAAACCCCAGACGCTACACCTCCTCCTCCACGCAACGAACAAGAAGCGACGTCGTTGGCCGTCTCACAGGCTGTGGCGGAAACACTGGCCGAGAAGGAACACAATATGAAACAGAAACAGCGATTGTCCATGTCCGGTTCTGCGTCGCCTCGCATGTCTCCTCGCCGTGCCTCCTGGTCCCGAAACGTGGATTCCTCCAAGGATACAGCAACACCTCTTCCCATGGTTTCGCCACGAGCCGAGGAGTGGGTGGATTCCAGGGCTTCTTCCGATGCAGCGGTGCAGGGGAGGACGGTATCCGATCTCGTAGAGGACCGGAAACCATCGGCCACGGAATCGGCGGCCGCCATGATGGTGGCACGTCGGCGATCCTCGTACATGGCTCGCCGACAACAAGAGATGAGTCAAGGTGACTCGCGAGGTAACCAAGAAGAGGCACAAGAAGAAGGACAAGATGGTTCTTCTTCACAGAACCCAATGCCAGACACTGCCTTACAAGCCGTTGGAGATTCAACGACGACACCTCCGTCTTCCTTTTCTCAGAGCTTTGCTTCCACTACCTCCCTTCTGCGACAACTGTCGACGCAGGACAATGAGGGTGGAGATGAAACCGTCCAGTTGGCAAGAGCTGTACCACGATCCAGTCGATTCTCCGTCCGAGGAGAAGCCGCTGTTCAAGAACAAAGTCGAACACGAAGCAAGGTGCAAGAAGATTCGGGTCCTTCCTTGGCTTGCGGAACCTCCAACACCATGGTTCGAAACACGGCATGGACGAACCTGGATACTGACATGGTTGTAGGTGACAATAGGCTGGCAAGTTCCGATGGTGTTGTGAATGCTGGTGCCGCACCATCTCCAGCCCTACAGCCATCGAGCTCAAGAGCGTATCCAATGCAAGCGACATCCATGGGCGAAGATCGCGTCCAAGCCAAATTGGCTCGAGAAAATCAACGGCAAGGAGATGCACCTGCATTGGCCATGGCGCCCGCTCGACACTTCAGTGGCGGTCAATCGAACGTGTCTGCGGCACCCTCGGAAGGTCTCGGTAGCCTGGAAGCCGCTGAACGTCAGCTTCGGGAGATGGCACTTGGACCACGTACGTTGAACGAAAATGGCAATGTACAAGGTACCAATTGGGCCGCCTTTGTTCCCCCTACGCCTGCCCGGGCCCTGGAACCTTCGCGGCAAGAGCAGGACGATGAGGTCGATTTGGAAGCCGATGCAGGGATTCAAGTCCGACCAGGAGCCTTTGCCATTCAAGGCATGGATGCCAATGAAGATTCCGCTTCCACCGTTATGAACTATAATGATGATCTTGAAGAAAACAACTACAATGCGGAAGGTCCGCAAGAGCTTCGGTCCGCGGCGTCCACATTTCTTGATCCTAGTAGCGAGTTCCTGGTCGACGGACCACAGGGGTTAAATGGGGGAGAGGACGAAGACGAGGATCCTGATGAGTATGATCTAGAGCAAGCCGCCATCATCCTCCAAGGGGGTGCTTTGCAAGCAGAAATCTACGAAAGAGAAGTTTTCGAAGGTAATATTGTCGAAGATGATGAGTATGAATATGAGGTCGATCCGAAATTGGTGCGTCGCTTGCGGTTGGTTCAAGCAATGGCACTTTGCTTCTCGATTGTTGGTATTGTTTCGGTTATTATGAGTGCCATTTCCGGATTTGGTGCAGGTAATAACAATGGACCACCCGAAATCCCCATCATCACCGGATGGAATTTGGTGGGGAGCCAAACATTTGCGGCTGGTGAAAAACAAGATCTCTTACTCTTTGGAAGTGCAGTGGCAATTTCCAGCAACGGTGCTCGGGTAGTTGTTTCTACACCTGGAGCAGAACAAGGCGACCAAGTGAATGTTGGCGAAACAACTATACTCGAAGAAAGAACCGTCGACAGAGAAGTCAATGGAACCACTATTACGACCAACGAATGGCAGGTCATGTACACATTGCCGGGGGTTGGGGCCAACCTAAACCCAGTAAGTTCCTTGTCCATTTCAGATGACGCCAGCCTTGTTGCTGTGGGGTATCCTTTCTACGTACAAGGCGGTATTGTTCAAATATTCAACGAAGCCAGAGGATGGCAGTCTTCTGTTTCACTGTCATATGACCATCAATTAGACAACACAACTGGTCTTCAGAGCAGTGACGAGAGTTTGACTGGTTTCGGACATGCGATAGATCTCTCACCGGACGGAATGATGTTGGCAGTGGGAGCCCCGCTATTTGAATCTCAACAAGCATCGGTGACGGGATTTGTCCATGTATACCAGCAGATTCCAAAGACCGATCCTGCAGAGTCCCCTTCGTGGGTTCGTTTGGGCTCAAGCAACGATGACGAAAACCATGTTTTGAAAGGTACTCATTCAAATGAGCTGTTTGGTTGGTCTGTCTCACTTCGAAACAATCGAGTAGCAGTTGGATCACCGTCCTTTGACACGGACCGAGGATTAGCTCGTGTCTTTGAATGGACGCCGTCGGATCAGCAATGGCGGCAAGTTGGTCCAGAACTTTCAGGGACTGAAATACTGCAGAGATTTGGAGAATCTGTTGCCCTTTCGGATGACGGAACAATCCTGGCAGTAGGAGCACGAGGGACGGCTTTTGATCCTGGATTTGTAAAAGTCTTCCGTCATCAAGTCGAAGCAGATGGACAGGAATCATGGACGAGTGATGACCAAATCTTTGTAGGAGATAGCGCAGGTGATGGCTTGGGCGCATCGGTCACTCTGTCCAAGGATGGGAACACTTTGGCGATTGGTGCACCAGAGAGCTCTGAGTTCGGGACAGGCAGTGGTCACATTCAAGTGTGGATGTACAATGAGGATTCCTCTCAATGGGTTCAAGAAGGTAGCAAAATTGGTGGACCTCTGGGGTCAAATATGGGATCATCTGTTGCACTTTCAGTATCCTCTTTGAGCAACAATGGCAATGATGCAAGTGCTGAGACGACCATTCGGGTTGTAGGGGGTGCACCGACTGCTGATTATGATGGATCGATCATCAACGCAGGAAGCTTCTTTGTCTTCGACCGAGAAGAGGGTGCAATACTCAGCGAAAACTAGAGCCAGTTTTATTTACTTAGTCTTTATGGCGTGAGAGCTGTCACCTCTCTACCTTTTTTTCGCGATAAGACTGTCGACCCATTGTCAAGTCTCTGCTCGCCTGTGTGATGACTCAGCGAATGCGGAGGCTGCTGTAACATATCGTTATAGGTGACAATCTCATTCATGACGAATCTATCTTGACAGTCAAAGTAAACCAGAATCACCCGGAAAACTAAACGGATAGTTCATCCTTGATTGTCGCGCCTTTGTCGATGCTTTTGTTGCTGAGGTAGCAAAAGCATGTGAGAAGACCGATCTGTCGTATCCTCTGCCTTCAAACCACGCCATTTTGATTGATTCGCTCGTCCAAATTGTCCTGCTTTTGACTGTTTCATGATTTGCGGCATATTTGCGGTTGCGGCACGGTCGCTTTCCGTTGCGGCCCTGGCGTAATCGCCCGCACGATGTCGAACATCATCCGCTCCTTGCCATTCTTCATCGTCCATATAAAACGCTCCGCGGTGATAATAGCGCTTTCCGTGTTGCTGCGAGATTGAGTTGCTTTGTGTCCCCTCACCATTCAATGGTCGTTTCCTATTTTGACCAGGTTGCTGGTACCGTCCTGTCGCAACATCTTCCTGAAACTTCTCTTCTTCAGTCATGTTACGCCGACGTCTCAACTCACGTTCTTGCTGTTTCATCTCTTGTTCCAGTTCCCAGTCCTGAAGTAACCGAACGAGTTCTCGAACTTCCCAAGCATCAATGGCTTCTTTGCTGTTCAGTTCTTCTTCATCGTCAGTTACAACGGTCTCCGTCTGGTCAATGTCGCGTGGGGCGTTGTTGTCACCTGACAACGGTGCTTTGGCTGACACAACCTGCTGGACCAATGCTCGAGATTCTTGTACTCGTTTGGCTTGGCGTTCCTGTTCTTTCTTCCAACGCTCCTCTTCATCATGCTCTTCTTTCTCAATGGTGTTCCGAAGGCCGCGTAAGTGGCGAGGCACGAAAACCGGTCTTTTTGCTTTAACCGGAACCTCTTCTTCCTCACTGCTGCTGTCACTACTACTACTGCTTTCGCTACTCCCATTGTCACTGCTGCTACTTTCGGCACTAGCTCCAACCCTGGCTTCGTTTTCCTCCTTATCTATTCTCTTTGGGGATAGAGTTGAGGGTAAAGGCGCATCTGACGGTTTTTCAATTTCAGACACGGCTTCCTTCTTTTCAACAGCATGAGACTCTGCATGCCCAAATTTAGAGTCATTCAGATTCTGGTTTTGCTTGAGTCGTCGTTGCTGTAGTATGCGTTGTCGTCGTTGATCAGTCTCCGTATCGCTCTCGCTGTCACCATCACTTGAATCATGATATTGCCTCCGTCCTTGCGCAGTGACATCGTTCCGATTCTGGCGGTGATTTCCAAGACTATCGACATCACTATTGCTGCTTTCACTGCTACTGCTGTCTACTCGAGGTCTCCGACGCTGCATAGCCGTCTCCTGTTCTCTTGGGCGGTGGCGCTCGTTTCGATGCCTGCGCTTCGACGATTCCCATTCGTTGCTCGATGTCGAACTATCATCCGATGCTCTCCCTTTCTCATTCTCCAAATTTTCTTGCTTGGAAGGCAAAACCTTGTGGTCCGCATCATCTCGCCGTGAAACTGATTCGTTTGATTGGCCAGTAGCGGTGGATGACTCATGGGCCAACAACTGATATTCTCTCACTTTGTTTGACCGGTGCTGACGATGTCTGTGGGGCGCTAAACCTTTCGTTGACTGTGATCCAGATGCATGATTCTTTTCTTGTTGTTGTTTGAGAAAGGCGGCCGTTTCTTGTGTTGTCATGGAGGAGAAGTCTGGTTTCCCATTGCGACCGGTCAACTTGGAAGTCGTCTTGGATGAGTTTGTCGTTGTCGAACGCAACAAAGCTTCCGAAAATCCACCTCCCAACATGGCCGTCATTTCTTCTCGGCTTATCATGCTTCCCTTTCTCCCTCCATTGTTGCTTGCTTTGCCCTGCATCTCCATGGTGAACTGTGTGATCGTAGCAAATTGGTGTAAAACGTTACGCGTCTAATACGCGACCCATCATTTTTGGCGGGAAAGTTTGGTCCTTCTTTTGTTGTCGATAAATCGCAGAATCAGAGAAATTCCATCCGCCTTTAATACCTTCTTCACCATGACGCAACCAGACGGTGGATACCCCCGCTTGAACGCTTCTATGATGAAATCTGGAAAGTTCAACAGCATGATCGTGAGTCTGGTTGGAAAGTTTGCTTCGACATCACCCGCCGAAGATGGCTGCATAGACTTTGTTTGCTGTGACCAAGGACGCGTCAAGGTATCATTGGAACAGGCAGAGCCTCCTGAAAACTTGGTTGATCGACCTGATATGTGCTTCGAGTCGATCGGACAAGTTACAGAGACTGGGGACTTTCAGGTGGGTGTTCCTAGTTCAACGCGGATTGAAAGCTCAAGTGTCCCCGCACGGGTCCTGTCTTCTGATCCTATTTGTTTCGTGTTGCTTGATCATAGTTATTTGTTGCCAGGGAGTTGTCTGCTGACATGGATATGGGGATATACAATCAAATGATTCAAGTTCAACACAACCCCAAGTTCAAAGATTACTTTGGTGGTGATGCTGTAAACCTGGGTTCGGCTATGGCGACGAACTAGACTTGCATGAAACACAATTGTGTTCTTTCATTATTACGTTGATGCAAAGCCAAGAGAACATATAAATCATACCTAGCTTAAACGGAACGCAAAAGAGCGGAAGCTGATGTAGCGGAAGCCTCTCGTGGGTGCGTCTCTGACGTTTTCTCTAAACTGCCGTTTTCTCTTCGCTGAGTTCCCTGAGCAATTCCTCTTGATCTTTGGCAATCATTTCATCGTGCATATTTGCAAGATCTCCATTCAAGAACTGTTGGAGAGGATAGTTTTGTCCCAGTCTATGATCACTGCATCTGGAATCTTTCCAATTGTAGGTTCGAATTTTCTCCGATCTCCCCCCGGTACCAACCTGAGACCCGCGACGTGCACGTTCTTCCATCTCCCGTTTCTCATTTTCAATGTCGTAGAGCTTTGACATGAGCATTTTCATTGCCAATTCTTTATTTTTCAATTGAGATCGCTCCTGCGTACATTTGATTCGGATTCCGGTTGGTTTGTGCAAAAGATCCACTGCTGTTTCTACTTTGTTGACGTTCTGCCCTCCTGCACCACCGGATCTCATTGTTGATATTTCCAAGTCCTTTTGGTCGATTTTCACATCGACCTCGTCACATTCGGGCATAATGGCTACCGTGGCCGTGGATGTGTGTACACGACCCTGCGATTCCGTCGCTGGAACCTGCAAAAGAACAAGCATTGAGTAAACGACCATTCATTTTGTTTACTTTTGGTTGAGAGATCGAATCTTACCCTTTGAACTCGATGTACACCGGCTTCCCATTTCATTCGAGAGTATACACTATCGCCTTTCACTTCCATTACCACATTTTTGTATCCCCCGTCGTCACCAGCAGATGAGTCGATCACAGACGCTTGCCATCCGAGAGTATTGATATATTTCCGGTAAACATCCAGCAGATCTCCGGCAAAAATACTGGCTTCCGAGCCACCAGTTCCTGCCCTGATTTCCAACATGATATTACGATTGTCGTTGGGGTCCTTTGGCAACAACAAGATCTTGATTTTGTCCTCAAGGTCCTCCAGTTGTGGCTCAATCGTTTTAATTTCCTCTCGGGCCATTTCTTTTAGTTCTTGATCGTCACCAGCGTCTTGAAACAACACTTTGGCTTCCTCCAACTCGTCAAGAAGTTTCTTGTACGTTTCGTACGTGTTGACAACTTCCTCTGATTGCGATCGGTCAGACATGACCTTCATCAGCAAGTTGGAATCAGCAAAAACGTCTGGATCAGCCAGACGCTCAGTCAACGCCATGTAAGAACGCCGGATATTTTCCAGCCGAGACATCATGGAGTCGTCGAGCGCCATGGAAAGTGCCGAACAACCATTTCGACGGGCAGTACGGAGAGAAGCCTCATTCGAAATCAAAATCCTTGACCCATGCTGCACTAGTGGATGCAATAAAGCATGGGCTAGTGTCGAGATCAGTGTCAACAGAGTACATGTCAATCTTATTTCCCTCATGATGTGTTGTGTTCGACAGTTCTTCTGAAATCTGAAATCTGATGGTGATGGATGGATGAAGTCAGTACGTATTCTGCCCATGCGCAGTCGCGTTTACGAGGGACTGAATGCGCGTTATTGTAATCCGGGACTCCGATATTGCACCGCACCTCTACCCCACGCTTTTACTCCTCTAGTAGAGTAGTAACCCTCTCGTAATGCAAGGTAGCGGAAACTATACGCACACCCTTTTCAAAGTTTGTACAGATGCTAATACATCCACGCTTTGTCCAGAAGCCCTACGGCGGTGGCATCCACAAATACTTCTTCCGGCAATGATCCCGATTAAATTAAAGATCCCACATTTTCGTTCATCATGACTCGTAGTGCAACTAGGTAGTATCGATGGGGAGAGGGAGAGGTGTCCGTGATATTCATACTCTTTGGAAATCGTGTGTTCACGAGGCTATAAAACCATACATCGTACGCTTTATAAATTGACACTGAAAGGAACAAAAGCACACCGCACCTACGTCCAAACACAAGTATTACACTGCCCAAAGGATTCAATGGAATGAAATGAATCGGCTCGTAGATTGTAAGTGATTTGACACAGACCACCCAGCTGCCAGATGCTTTCCTTGCGGAAATATACGGTTTGGTCTCATTCAGCAGCGGCTGTAAGGTTGTCTTGCGCTCCGCGAGATTTTCGTACCGGTTTGTTTCCATACATTGATTGAGCCAACTCGACCAGATCCTCTGTCGTGCCTTCTCGTCCATCCGGCCTCATATCAACGGTCAGAAAACAAACAATAACTGTTATATCGTCCGTGCGATCTTCGTAGACCAACCATTTGTTATACGCCTCCTTAACAAGCTTTTCACAAGCAATAATTGGCGATGAACATTTGGCACAAAGATCAATAACCTCCTGGTTGGTCAAGAACTCAAAAATACCATCGGACGCAATAACAAGCAAATGGTCATTGCAGGTAACTGTCCGTGTCAATGTTTCAGGTTCCGCCGTGACACCAATTGACTCTGCCATCGAATCTCCAATCGATCGAGTAAAAGCTGTACCTGGATAGTCTTTTCCCTCTACCCATACTCGAGGGGGATCTCCGCGAATGTCCACGTCTTCTCCGAGAACCATATCGCCCCAGTTCTCGTGCATTTCTTCTTTACCTTCAATTTGATCTATGGACATGATAGCGGCGCCTTTTAACTTTACGCGTTCTCTTTCGTCTTTGCGGTAAGGCGTCTGATCACGAGAGAGAGGGATGGCCAACAGAGATCCCTCTTTAGGAAATTCTTTTTGCTTCTTAGATGGGGTTGTTTTTACTTCTTCGTCCCCGATCTCTTGCTTTGATTCTTCACCAGCGCTATTTGCAACCCCATTAGTGGTGCCATTTACATGGAACCCAACCTCGTGTCCCAGAACAGCGCGACTGTCTCCAACATTACAAACGGTGAGTAGTGAGTCATGAAAACTCGCTGTGATTGCCGTCGTCCCACTAATGTTGTCCTCGACCTGGAAAAGACCGCACGTAATCACGAATTAGGTGCATTAACGAAAAGTACCTGTGCTTAGTCAAGACAAGATCCATCATATCTAGAGAAGGAGCAACGAACCTTACCTCAGATTTGTGAAGATTTCTGTTGGTTTCAATGAAGCCCTTTACGCAGCATATTTTGTACTCGTCTGCATTCAGTTTAGGCCATTTCGGGGGATAAAAAAGTTTGACGCCTTTGAGGGGAACTTTGTCTCGTTTCAGAGCAGCCTTGTACTTGTTCACTCTGGCCTGGCGAATCTCCTTGGCTACGGTAGATGGTAGCTTCTTTTTCGCAAAGCTAGCGCAATCATGACCTTTTTTACCGTGACCGTCATACACAGCGAACATGGCATCACGATCTCCACCCGCAAACTCCGTTGAAATTGAAAATTCATCCTGATTCTCTTTGTGTGGGTCGTCCGGGTAGTATCCACGTTGTGTCCAGTGAGCGTACTGGAAAATTGGAGGAACAATAAAGAAATAAAGTTTATATCAGAACGCATTCCAAAATCAGGCGACACGAGAGACCGACGATGGACTCACTTCAATGAATATTGGATGCTCTGGTGTCCCCAGTTCTAGTCTCTTTGAAGTAACCGACGACATGGATCTTCTGACGACTTCGTCTGGCATTAAGTGACCACTTTCATCTAACTTCGGTGGTGGCTTTGGGGGATCGGGTGCTTCTTTCTTGAAAGGGCGCGATCCATTGGATAGACGAGATGTATTTGAGCGCACAGAATCACTAAGCCTGCTTTCTTTCGCCTTTGCTCTCTTGGCTCGCGTTACCATTCGCTCAGTTTGACCAACCGCCGTAACTGGGCGTTTGGTAGCCACAGCATCCTGTGAGGTTGTACATCCCATGGTTGATAGCAACCCGATCTTACGATCTGCTCTTTGGTGGTGGCGACAAAGATTTGCAGAAGCAGCACTTTTCCTTTGTAGTCACTCACAACTCGCAACCGGGATTTTTGTTGGTCTCAATCAACAGACTATATTGTACGGTGAATCCGAAGCCAAGTGTGTCGATTGCCCCGCTTGCTGATATACTGCCCATTGTCCACTGGCCACAGCTGGCAAAGAGCGAAATGGACACTCTCTCCTCAGCAATAATAATAATCGTACACTAAGCTCCTTGAAGGAGAAGTCCAATTCGAAGGGCTTATTTGTTTACGTCGCATTTCAGAATCTTATATTATACTTCTGCGACATCTGACAGGGCAATAGTCGAAAACCCCTGAATCTTTTGAAGATTCAAGATTCACGGACGGCCCCACGGCGGGAGTTTGTGGCCTTGGACAAACCAAGCAAACACGAATACCTTCGATGATCAACATAATAATGCGTCCTCTGATGAAAGTCGAACGGACGGTCAGAGGAACCTGAATTTTCAACAGTTTTGAATATTCCATGTGTAATCCGTCATCGAATAATCGCTTTGCTCGACGCTTGACATGAACCAGGATTCTGCTTGAGACGGACGGTCAGTGGGGAGTGTTATCAGCTGCCCATGGTCTCTGTTCTCAAGTGACACGACCAGTCCACGCAGCAAATGGCAAAACTACAAAAAACGACTCGAATAATGCGACGGCCCTGGACATGCCATCGTGCCGTCGACTTAGAAGGATACTGCAGAGACCGAAAATTGAGGTTGCTTCCGTTCTTCTTGAACCAAAGTTCATGTTCCTTTCACCTCAGAAAGATGGCTAGAGTTGCACATAATAATTTCGTGATGTCGATCTTTTCTTTTGAGAACGAATTTGTTCATAAGGCGGGTAGAGTAGATGATCCTTCTTACACTCAGATTACCACGACCATGAGTTCTTCCTAATGAGACTCAAAAAGTACTCCTCATGTGTTTAGTTGTTTTCATTTGGACTCGTCGTCTCCTTCATTTTTGCTACAAGTAGTAGTAGTTCCAGAATCAGTGAGTGCCTGCGTTGACGTCAGGTCTTCCGTGCGCAACGAGTCACCGCCATCACCATCACGTGGATATATATCGATGGGACGTCTAAGGGAAGTGCGGCAGTCGCCACCGTCCAAAGTTTCTTCCGCCAAGGCAGGAGGAGCAGCAGCTGCAGCAGCAGCTGTTGAAATTGATGGAGGGTTGTTGTTTGTGTTCAAACCAAGCACGGCAACCCCGGATCGAACTTGCTCAACGACAGTTTGTCGAGTAGGTGTCTCACCAGGATCGATCACAGGAACAGAAGCTGCGGATTCGTCAGCACGGCGAGCAACCGAAGCCGAAACGGAAAAGTTCCCGGGTGTCGTGTCAACAAGATTTCCAGTGGGGACGTTGGCAAACTTCGAGCTCAATGTGCTTGTGGTTTTGGAAGATTCGCTGTCAATATCATTACCAGGGGAAGCTGCCTCTGCACCTGCGGTAGGAGCATTCTCCACGGCAGTAGCAGCGGGAACAGTACTCTCGAAACAATACTCAAATACAAGGCTTACGATTTCGTTGTTGTTGGCATTGGATGGAAATCGTGCATCCCGGTCTGTGAAAAAGTTCATTATCGATGTGTCATCTCCAAGTGAGCGACGGAGATCGGAGAGCTGTTGATCGACCATCACACGCTGGATTTCTCGTGCAATGATACGACGACGTTGATCGTCATTGGGTACTGTCGGCCCAGAAAAAATCCCTGAACGATTGTTCATTTTCACTGTCGTTGCGTTGGAATAGATAGAGTAGACAGTGGCGGAGTCCTCGTCTTCTTTTTTTGCCTCAGTCCCTTTCACACTCTCAAAATGTGAAAGAGTCGCGACATTCATGGCTTTTCCTCTTCTTCGTTGCGGTTTTGTCGCCTCCCTTGCTGATGTTGGTTTTGTCCAATTTGCAAATACGTTAAATTAGGTTTCCACTTCTTGCCTGACTGTTGTTGTTTTGTCGATTTTCATGTAAACCTGTAGAAAAAGGCTCTCAAAAGGATTCAGAGCAGAAGAAAGCCGGGAATAATTTCTTCTATGACAACGGGGCTGATGAGGACGATGATGATGACTTTGACGATATCTAGAGTCGTCTGCATGAGACTACGTTTGCTCTCAAAACAGGTGTTCCGAGATAAAGATGAGCTGGGTAGACACGGATCTGCACAACCCTCTTTTGTTTGCAGAGTGTGAGGAGAATCTGCACTCCTACGAGCTGTAGTTGCACTGGGCGTAGTGCACGTTTGAACAGAGTTCTGTCTGGATAGGTGAATACAATGCAGCATGGATCTCGACCTGATGGACGGCAACTCTTCACCATTGCGAGTTGCGAGTTGCGAGTTGCGAGGTCTGATGTCGTCTGTACGACGCCCGACACGTCTGACGGACGAAGACAGAACCGGAGGACTGCAGTGCGTATCTTTGGGCCCAAACGCGGACTTGCACTTTTGCTCTTTTGTGTGGTGTCGTGTGTCGTTTGTCATCCAGGTATACAGCGTTGTTGATCTGGTAGACCATGCCGACCCTATCCGTAGAAAAGGAAATCTTGTTCGCTCATGTTGGGCGAACATATACAGACGAAGAGTTTGACGAGCTTTGCTTTGAGTTTGGCGTGGAGCTAGATGAGATTACATCAGATCGCGAAGAAGCAGAGAAAAGCAGTGGATCCACCTTGTCCGCCAAACAACTAGAGGCCTATTCTGATGCCGTTGTATACAAAATCGATGTACCCGCCAATCGATACGATCTTTTGTGTGTTGAAGGACTGAGCCGAGCTCTTCGGGTTTTTCTCGGCGACATTGAAGCTCCGACGTATCATCTATCGGGCGAACCAGTGTACACAATGACGGTCAAGAAACCCAATACGGACCAAATCCGTCCTTTTGTCGTTTGCGCGGTTCTACGAAATGTCACCTTCAACCAAGAACGTTACAATTCTTTCATTGATTTGCAGGATCAACTTCATCGCAACTTGTGTCGTCAGCGCACTTTGGTGGCCATTGGGACGCATGATCTAGATTCCACAAAGCCACCCTTTGTCTACGATGCACGCGACCCAAAGACCATCAAGTTTGTGCCACTCACTCCAGATGATCGAGAATTTGTTTCCAACGATTTACTGGAATTCTACGAGACGGATCCTACTGCCAAGCACCTCAAGCCGTATGTTGCAATCATCAAGGAAAGCCCGGTATACCCTGTCATTCTCGATTCCAATGATACTGTGCTGAGTCTTCCTCCCATTATCAATGGCAATCACAGCAAAATTACGCTCGACACTAAAAATGTGTTTATAGAGTGCACTGCTACGGATCTAACCAAGGCAAACATTGTTCTCGACACCATGGTTACCATGTTCAGCGAATATTGTGAAAAGCCTTTTGTTATGGAACCCGTTACTGTCCAGTACGAGGATGCCTCGGGATCGATTGAATCATCGTACGTAACGCCAGTTCTATCCACTCGTCAAGAGAAAGCCTCGGTAGAATTTTGCAACTCTTTGATTGGAATCAACCTTTCAGCGGAAGAAATGAAGACTCTATGTAACAAGGTTCAGCTGGGTCCTGCAGAACTTTTGGAGGGAGACACTATTCTGCGCGTCACGGTTCCTCCTACTCGCAGTGACATTCTCCACCCAGTCGATATTGCTGAAGATATTGGGATTGCGTACGGGTACAACAAAATTGTCAAAAAGATTCCAACCACGAGCACGGTGGGTGGCGAGTTTACTCTCAACCAGTTTGGGGATTTGTTGCGCGAAGAGATTGGTCGTGCAGGGTATATTGAAGTACTGACACATGGACTGTGTAGCATCCATGATAACTTTACGGCATTGAAACGACCCATCTCAAAAGCGGTCAGTCTTTCCAACCCAGCGAACGTTGAATACCAAGTCGTTCGGACGACTCTGTTGCCCGGTTTGCTCAAGACTCTACAGCACAATAAATCGGCCTCCTTCTCGTCTGGTTTCAAGGTGTTTGAAATAAGTGAAGTAGTTCTTCCTGATAGTGAGCACAAGGTGGCAGAAACCATTGTCGGTGCACGCAATGCCCGACGCCTGTGTGCCGTATATGCTGGGCCAACTTCGGGTTTTGAAATCATCCATGGCTTGGTGGATCGTATCATGACCTTGACCGAGATTGCTCCTGATCCTGACTATGCGGGGACAGACGTGCTTCGGTCGGGGGAAGAACTGTATCGAGTTAGCCGTGAAGGATGGATGTACAAGATCGAAGCAGTGGATGGAGAAAAAGACCCCAACGCGAGGACCTACTTTCCGGGACGCGCAGCCGCAATCATGCTTTCGACACCGGAGGCACCGGAACCCAGGCCTATTGGAACGTTCGGCATGTTGCATCCGGAAGTGCTTGCTACCTTTGATATACAATACCCGAGCTCATGTGTGGAGTTGGACTTGGAGGCTCTCATGTAGTAATATATAGTTTGATTCTGGTAAAATGAACTTAAAACTTATCATTGAGTGAGCCCATGCTCACTCTTTCACCTAGAGACATGATGGGTTTTATCAAAGGTATAACCACAATCAACTCAATGACACAAGCACCATCCTATCTGATGTACATGATGTTCGATTAGAATACTGCACAATTCAGCTATAGCTTGCTTTCACGAAAACTGGTTATCATCGTCACTCCCAACGGACTACCATGATCCATGTCTTCCAGAGCCCGAGCGCCTTCAGATAAGGATACCTCTCTTTCTACCAACAAACTAGGATCAAGAGACTGAGATGCTATCATTTCCAACAATGCGGGTAGATCATGGGCATCAAAGCCGTGTGATCCAAGAATTTCCAATTCGAAGGCCACCGCCCGATCCATGGGTATTCCTAACGTCGCTATCGAGGAGGACGATGTGGTTTCACCAACCGGCAATCCTACCTGAACTATCCTCCCTGTACGCCGTGCAGAGTAAACGGCATTCGCACATTGTGAATTTACTCCCGCTGTGCAATTAATCGATAAATGTGCACCTTCATCTTCACAGAAACGAATAACTTGATTCTGAATAAACTCATCCTGATCTCGAGACCCGCGCAATGTTTGTTTCTGGACCAATATGGTATGGGTCGCCCCCAGCTGACGAGCTTTTTCAAGCGCTTTTTCGGATATATCCACTGCGACAATTCGGCTCGCACCTTGGGCCTTGGCAATCATGATGCAGGAGAGACCTAGCCCTCCACTGCCAAATACGGCCACGCACTCTCCAGCTTCCAGTCGACCCTGTTGAATCACTGCTCTATACGCCGTGGTGAAACGACAACCCAAGACAGCTGCTTGCACAAAAGATACCTGATTAGGAAGTTTGCGAACATTCCGGGTCGCCCGGGGTACAGCAACATATTCGGCAAAGGATCCTGGATACGTGAAACCAGGCTGTTGTTGATGGCGGCACACTGTGGGACGACCCACACTGCAGTAGCGACACGATCCACAGCTCAGAATGAAGGGAACCACAACGCGATCTCCAACGTTCAAACCAGAATGGTCTTGATGCCCATTCATCATGCGTAGATTGGCCCCCAACTGCACAACAACGCCACTGAATTCGTGGCCAGGAGTGAAGGGGAGACCATGTTGTACTATATCATCATCGTGGCCTTTCCAACCATGCCAGTCACTTCGACATACGCCAGAAGCCTTTACATGAACGATGACCCCATCTGTGGGACAGACCGGAATAGGGATCCTTCGTATGTGGATCGGACCTCCAAAGATATCGTAAACGGCAGCTTCCATTTTGTGAGACTTCTTCTTTGGACGCTTGGGCTTGGGGCTTGGGCTTGTGGGCAGCGGTGATGGTCGGCTGTTTGGTAAAGGTACTGTGTTCAGATGAGTACTGTGCGAGCTTTCTCACCGCTTTCCTTCTGGGTAGTGTGGTCATCTGCAGACGCGACCACTTTCCTTCTTTGGCTTTTCGGTGCGCGGCATTTTTGTGTGGCGAGTGGCGAGAGACCGCTGCGGAGACGCCGTTCAGGGAATCCTGAACCAGCTTGACCTTGGTGGTTGGTGGCATTCACGGTGTTTCCTGATCGCGACGAGGACATTCCCCAAGTAATCATTCCGACAACAGAGTTTTCCCTCGAAGCAACGTTTAGTTTTTCGCTCGGTCCGTCCATAAGATAAGCAACTTTCGAGCTTTACGCTTTACAAATCAATTTACACGGACGATGTCGGATAGTTCACAATTGCCAAGACGTATTGTCAAGGTACGCCATGTAATCGTTGTTTCTCAACAGCCCTTGTTTTCTTTTCCAAGGCATCTGTGGTTGCTATCCCATGGTAGAGGATTCTTTGTTCTTTCTGCTCACCTCTCCATGTTTTACGCTTCCTTCCTTCTGCAGGAGACGCAACGACTCATTGCGGAGCCGGTACAAGGCATCAGTGCAACGCCATATCAGGACAATTTGCGATACTTTGCCGTGGCGATAGAAGGACCAACTGACAGTCCATATGAAAAGGGAGTCTTTCAGCTGGAACTTTTTCTTCCTTCGGATTACCCAATGGCACCACCAAAAGTTCGTTTCTTGACCAAAATATACCATCCCAATGTGGACAAATTGGGACGAATCTGCTTAGACATTCTGAAAGACAAATGGAGTCCGGCCCTTCAGATCCGAACGGTCTTGCTCAGTATTCAAGCTCTTTTGAGTGCCCCCAACCCAGATGACCCTCTGGATAACAACGTAGCTGAACTTTGGAAGACGAATGAGCCGGAAGCAATCCGACGGGCAAAAGAATTTACTGAAAGCTTTGCCATGAAAGCAGGGACCGCAACACCGGCAGCAGCTGCTGCTAAATCTGGTTAACATAACCAGAATCGAGACAAACTCTCTTCAACACATTTTCCAAGAACGACGGGCAAAATGATTCAACAAACATAGGCGGCAAAAAGTTTTGGTTACCCTGGTTCTTACCAGCTTCCGATATACTCCCTTTCTACTGTTAGATAAAGAATCTTATAGGAGTCTTTCAAGTATGCTAGAGCTTATCTCCATTGGAACATTAGAATCCATTTTCGCGATAGATTCCACATAGAAATGGGCATAAAAAAGCAAGCTGTGTATAACATATGAGTCATAAACTGGGAAAAAATTCTAGTACCAACAGCTCGAAGGAATACCAGCTTTATGTATTTTGATGGAGACTCTTGCCTGCATGTATCCTTCGAATTAGACGTCTGTTTACATATAAAGCTATGGAGATAACTCCCCTATTTTCTCCACCTCTTCATCGGAACCTTCAACGAAATAATATCTGGAGGCTCTTCTGTCCAACGTCCGGCGTGAGGCTTCGTTGAGGTTTGCACGAGTTTCTGCTCGATCAGGAATATAAAGCCTGGCCTTGTCCAGCAGACTAGGAGCCCGAATAGCTGGTACTGGGGTACCATCATCAAGGACTGCCCGAATCCTTGAATCTGTTGGTTCAGAGGCAGAAGTCACCACGGTGTGCCAAAGAAGATCATCCGACCTTATGTGATCGAATGAATCCACAAAACCGTTTGAAAAAGAATGTAGCTGATCGTGCTGGATCATCAAATCAGCTTCCTCTTTGGTAACTTGGCGCGTTCCTGTCACGTCATCGTGATCTGTCCCAAAATCACCATATGGTAGGAGTTCCGCGGGACCAGAGATACCTTCCACTTCCACCACGTCTGCCTCGAGATCATCAAGATCTTCCTCTTCCCATTCTGCCAGTGCCATTAAGAAACAGTCGTCGAGATCGGACTGGCAAAAGATACCCCCAAATACCTGCTCTAGCCACCCAGGCCTCGACGGGCAAAACCTTGTTCTTCGATATTGTCCGAATACGAGGAATTAAAGCTGGGGCCTCTGGAGCTGTGACAAATCCATTCAAGAAAGGAAAAATCGAACTCAACACAATATCCCAGAGAGGAATATCCAGGCGATCTTCTTGTCTTTGAATGAGTCCATTCGTTGCGTTGATGTAGAAGTCGGAGTAAACAATGAATGATTTGAAATCCACACTCCACAGAAGAACATTAACTTTTCCTGAGACTCGCCATGTACAAGTGATAGTGTTGAACTGGCTGGGATCAA
Source organism: Epithemia pelagica (assembly GCA_946965045.2). Lineage (NCBI taxonomy): Eukaryota > Bacillariophyta > Bacillariophyceae > Surirellales > Surirellaceae > Epithemia > Epithemia pelagica. The sequence continues at coordinate 2,312,457 of OX337234.1, read as the reverse complement.
CATCTGTGGACACAATTTCGGCTTTGGATGCTTCCTGATCAAATACAGACTGAACCATTGAAACGTACTCCTCTAGCGTCGACAACTTGGTCTTGGGGTTACCATGCAGGAAGTCCTCACAAAAGTATTCTGGACGAACATCTCCTGTGACGAACCATTGTGTTTCGCTCAAATCGTCGTCAAGCCATTGTGCTAGCTTAGACAGTGGCATCCTTCGAATCTCTCGTGTGGGTTTGAAATGAGCCAGAAACTCGGATAAGTGTGTGTAAGCATCTGATTCATCATCAGCAACTTCGTGGGTTGCATGCAGAGCCACCGTTGGAGATCGTAATTTAAAGCCTCGTGGCAAGGAGAAACTACCGCACGTTGACGGTCGCAACGCCATTAACGCAGCGAAAAAGGGAAATGTACAGAACCTCATCTTATTCCGTTATATCCGCCCCTCGAAAGATGAAGATTTGATCAACGGTGTTTCGCTTTCGCCTTATGGATGGGCCTGATGGAAGCAGATGCAACGCTTCTTGCGTTTCGTTCTCTCGTTTTGTGTTGGATTTGTTTTCTCAAATGAAGCCCAAATCCATCAACATGAACGATATGGACAAAGGGAGACATCAACCTTCACACACTCCTCATCGCTACTAAAATGAATAATTTGGAATAATATCTCCATTCTCAAGAGACGTTGACTGCTCAGTATTCATGCACATCTGTTTTTGTGTCTCAAGTCTCAACAGAGGAAAAGGATATATGATATCGTCTGGTCGTCGCCCGTGATCAAGTCGATAGAATAGGAGTACTAACTCCTCTACTTCACTGTAGGTAGTCCTGGGTAGTATAGGTACAGGAGATGGGGTCTAAAAATGACAAACCTAGGAGTACCTTCACTCCGATGAGTCCAACTATCGATGTGTTTTGTAAGCATCTCCTCGGAACGTTTTGCGGGGCAAGGATAGAATATCTTTTGCTTTTCGCGACAAAACGGCAATGACACGAGCCTTTGATCGCAACAAGAATTCAGTCAGGTCCCAGCTTTTGAACAAAGACGGTGGATCTACTCAGAGGACGCCCAAGCGCTGCATCACTTCCCTTTCATCAAAAGCTCTTTCGCCTCATTAATCTTCCCGGACATGTAAGTTGATCCACCTGTATCTGGATGATTCAAAATGAGCAATTTACGGTGGGCCTCTTTGATGCGCGCCGCTGAACTGGACTCGCGCACTCCTAAAATCAGCGCAGCTTCTCTACGAGTCATGGTATCTTCGAATCCGCCTTCATAGTACTTCGATCCAACGCCAACACCAAACCATTCCTTGAAAACATTCTCTCTCTTGTCAGCTGAAGACCCCGTAGCAGATGAAGACGATTGATTCTCTTCTTCTTGACTAGATGCATCATCTTTGACTTCTTCTTTATGTTCTGTCTCCATGTCGTCCTTCGTGCTCTTTTCTTCAGTAGTGGCTTCCGCCATACTGGACTTGAACGACTGGTAAGCCTTGACTCCTTGTGCTCCTGCGTAGGAAACTGCAGCCAGAGCCCCAAATCCGAGTATGATCGTTGCCGCCCTTCCATCAGCTGTAGACATATGATATTCCGACACTTGTATACGTGAGTGCGCGGATTTTCGATGCCTCTCTTTTCTGTCGTCATCAAACGGGGAACGGCTCGCAAACGTATGAATGGGCATTTCCTGGTTGAGTCTGTGAAAGCGAAGATCCACCCCTCTCTTCCAGTTGAAGCCATATGCTCTTGAATTCTGGGCTAGACGACGGGAGAGTGTGAAAACTGACGCCATGGCTTGCTTCTCTCCACTCACTCCTGACTCCTGATAACAGTTGCAACAGTCTTTGATTTCGAAAGATGGCCATGGAACGCCCCAACAAAGTTTTTTGGCGGCACCACACAACTATCAGCCGCAGAACAATCGCTCATAAGAAGGTGCGTCTGAAGAAAGGCCGATGACGTTTTGGTCTTGGTAATTTCGTCAACCGAATAGATGTGGCACTGTTCTGACATGAAATTGGTTGACGGTTGAAATTTAACTGTACTGGTAACTGGTACTCGTACAATACAAAATACTGCACGCGTGACCATCCATACAATGTCTGTGGAAGTTGCACGTTCGCTTCGGAGCCGATTTTGTATTGTAATATTATGGGTACAGTATGCACTTAGTCTTGGTCTCTAGCTAGGTTGTAGGGCTTCGCCGGCCGACCCTCCTCTGTTCGTCGCATTTTTTGAAGTGCTGAACTCGTCTGATTTGCATCTATCGACGATGGTGATTGGTGATACCGCGGGATGTAGTTCTCCAATCGCGAACACTTTGCACAGCTGTATTCAGATGATAGTCGTCCATAATCTCCTCGAAAGTGTTCGCGATTGCACTGTTTTTGCCATCTTCCGCTCAAGTAGTAGCCTCCAACAACTCCGATCATGATCATCGCTGTCGGCTTTCGACACTGTCGGATTTGTGCTATCTCATGAGAATCGAAATACTCCTACTCCTACGTAGCTCTCTCTAGTAGAAGACAACAGAAGACGATGATCGATGATCCAGATCATGAGTATGTGCTTAGATTTTAATGCGATAGCCTCTTCATACTACCTAGTAGACTAGCGATTGATATGCACTGCATCGTGCGCCATAGGGATTGCGTTGTCCCAACGTTGTTGTGTGTACTTCCACAATGCCGTACACCAATGGATGGGTCATCGGTGGTGGGTATGGACAGGTTGTGTGTTGTGCCTGATAATGGGGATGACTGTGAGTGAGTGGATTTCAAAATCTAAAGTCGTCCAGGCAGAAGAGGTGGAGTGTTGTCATCCCTGAACGGTCAGCACGGTCAACATGGACTGTGGAGAAGGAGTGGTTCGACCCACACTGCGTAGCCCACACCAAACCAGTCAAAATCATCCACGACATAAATCGAGTTGCGTTGGCCAACAATGTCGTGGCTTGATAAAACTCGAGGCGTTTCGGATCCAATAAGGATGCCGCATTGTTGACCACAGGACGCGTCTTCACGTGAGGCGACACCAACAAGCGAGCTCGTTCCTTGACTCGTTCTAGGTAGTAGGGCGCGAGTCAGGGGAGTGTGTTGCATAGGTTTGCCAACGACTTCGAATCTCCGCTCCACAGATTTGGAAATGTACTGGGGCCCAATCATGGCATAGAAATCCTCCACGAAATCACATGACAGTGCATTGTGCATCGGAAAAGCACAATGGAGGCGACAGCAGTGGTTGGTGAGAGGATGATTTTGATCCGCCCGTAGTGTTCGAGTTTGCATCCGCGGCTTCCATCGCAGTTCGCAGTACAGGGCAAAAATAAAAACCGGTACTGTTTCCCTTTGTATCGAGGAATTACTAGGAACGGTCGACATGGACTGTGGAGAAGGAGTGCTTCGACTGGGTTTGTCTCAATTGTTGTGGTTGTTGTTGTATTCTGGCTTGTTGTCTCCAGGGCAGTCGTCCTGGAAAAAAAGGGATGAGAGTTCGACACAGATACTATGCAAAGAATAAACCATAGAATGTAGGCTTACCAGTGCTCTACACCAGCCAAAACAGCCTCTGTTTCCTCGTTTGTTCGTTGATTGTTGTTTGCCATCGTGCCAAACAGAGCTGTTTTTGAGTGGTAAGCTATCTAAAGCTGTATTCCCCACTACACCAGCACTCCATATCGCTTTGATTACAAATGAAGAAGTACCAGGTTGTGAGAAAGTGAAATAGACAAATAACAATGTAAACGGAGCAACACAAGCAAAATGGCAAAAAAACACATAGCATCTCCGATGAATGACTTCATCTCTACCAATCCTTCAATTTTTCGCACGAAACTCACACATCGTATTTAATGCTTACTTGTTTCGACACTCAAGAGGCTTCGACCTCTATCAGAGTCTTGATCTATGAACGGCGGCATCAAAAACAGAGCGTCATGGTGCGGTGGTGATTTTCCAATTCATAACTTTAACCCTAGTGAAAAATAAAACGTGCAATGACCAGCCCTTAATAGGTTATGATGCTTCGAGAGAAGTGAAAAATACTACTAAAGTACAAAATCGGGGTTTACTGTACCCCCAAACGAACGTGTTGGAATCGGAAGAAACAGGGCGTGCAACGTGGGGGACGAAGATCTGTACTTTAAACTGCACAGTTGAGTAGGCGAATCTCCGCACCAGAAAACACCGTCACGCGTTACCACGTAGTGCCAACCCCAAGACACAAGACACCAACACCAACACCAAGAACCAAAACAATCATGGTCAAATGGCGAATATGAAACCCAAAGCGATCATTTCTCACAACATTACACATCAACATTTTGTCGTACGTCTCTCTTCATTTGCATGGAAACAGTCCAATCTATTCTATCAAACTCGAACGTCCTGAACGAATATTTCGCCATTAACACACACCATGTCGACGAACTCCCGGTGTGAATCATTCTCGTTGTTCAACTATTTGCACGACGATCTAAAAATGACGGTGCTAAGCTTCGTTGCCGATGCACCTTTTGAAAGTCGGAACATCACTTTGCCGAAATCGTCCTTGACACATACGTTACCCCAAGTATCACGTAAATTTCGAGAACTTTGTGACACGGAACACTATTGGAAGGATGCCATTGTTCGACAAATCATCGCAGAACCTTTCTTGTGGAAGCGAGCTCTCCATAGGATGATCGATTCTCCACTCACCCAATGCGAAGATGTCAAAGCAGCATCAAACTTGGTCAAGATGGCTTACGATCGAAAACAGTTTTCAAAGTATAAGGACATGTACCGTGATATTGTGAAGAATCATCTGCGCTTCGTTGGTCCTGTCTTTTATATGTGTGGCCAAGGTAAGCTTCGGAAATCTTTAGCATCAGTTTTGGATTCGTCTTCTGGTGTTGCATATTCTAACTTCTCCTTTTTCATTTCACATGACTGTAGTGGCCTTGGGACAACCATATTCCTTACATTTTTTTGAGCCTCGATACCGTGTATTGATTGCGGAAGTGATGAAGCATCAACCAGAGGAAGCTAAACGTGGCGGTCGCATTGTGGGGGATTCGGCAGTCTTCATTCACGCCAACAGAGGTCCCCTCGCACCTACAACCCCAGCGACATTGGTACAAGTTCTTTCGTGTGAAATTTTTGACGATGGACGTGCCAACGTGGTTTTGCTTCCCATAGCATACGTCTGGCTAGAAAAGCTCTGGGAGCAACCGGGCACAGGACAGCTCTACTATGCGCAGTGTCTCCGCATGGGCAAAGAAGTGACAAAATCGATGAACCACTTGGCTCGTCAGGAACAATTGGCGTATGTTATGACTCAACTTGCTAACAATCTGAGTGAGGAGCCAATGTCAAGTAGCGCTAGTGAAGGCGAGTAATGGCGATGAAACCTTGCAAGATGGAAGTGAAGATCACTTTCGGAACCGAGGATACAGGGTTGCTCGCCTGGAAGCAGGGGCTATGAACAGGATTTGAATTGACTACATGTAAGCTGAGCCAACACGTTTTGCAATTGTGTGGGCGCATGTTTTCTGCACCAACATCCAACATTTATATTTATAATACAACCAAGAATAGATTCCACTTTTACGTAGCCGCATTGGTCAGTTCTGTCGATAGTTGTTGTCTTTTTCCCCCACTTCCTCCCACTCATCTTCATTATCATCCAAGAGATCATCGTCTTCGTCGTCATCATCATCCACGCCGTCGATTGGTACGTCTCCTCTCTCGACAGCCCTCCAATAGTCCAAGACGCTTTCGTCCCATTGAACGTAAACAACGCCACAAAGAAAGATGAAAATGCCAAGTTGGAGGTAGGGAAGGACTTTGATAAACGAAGATCTCGTGTCAGGTGGGTCAGGAGGAAGTGGCCACGTACGACCAGGGCCTTTGGAATAATCCACCCGCCGCAATCCATAGGGAAGTTTCACAGATCCATCAGTCGAAACTGTCGAAGAAGCATTTGGGGTGCTGACAGTTGAATGCCGCAAGGCATTGCGTCGGCGAACGTTACATCGCGGTAGTGTCGACGCTCTTGCCGTTGTCACGTATGTCAAAGAACGTCGTTGAGATACCTTCGTAACATTTCCCGCGTGAGACCAACTTCGCGTAATGCTCACCAAGGATCTCATCATCAGGTTCCTATTTATCATGAGATTGTTGTGTTTCAGATTTCGCAGCAGCAAGGTCTTCGTCACCTTCGGTGCAATGATACTGGATCTGACATCTGACAATGATCTTTCTGCTGCGGAAGACTACTGATATGCGACTAATATAAACGCGACCTCACGTGGTGACTGTGACTGACGTTTGAGCAAAACGCAAAACGCTCGACGAATATAGCCTTCTCCGCCGCAAATCGGCACGTCAAGTTGCAGATCTTTCAAGTAGCCTTGAGAGAGAGGGAGGACATCATCTATTTCATCTGCAAGGTTGCTGAAGAAAAACCATGGTTTCTTTCGGGAGACTCTTCTCGGGTGCACTTGTTGCACTCTGCGCCGTGTCATCAAATGCTTTCAGTATTCCAAGGTTGGTGATGTCATAGCTGGCTTTCAACTCCAACCATTGAAAAGGTGTCATCTCACACTCGACGTTGCTGTTGGTTCGTCGCTCCCACATATTATATACTCAGTTTGACTCGAGCACTCCCGAAGTCGCCTTTTCCGTTCCAACCAAAGATTCAAAATGTGGTTTCTCTTGGTGAAAGGGCTGCCATGCCTAGCAGCGTCGACAGCTCTATTGCCACCACCCCCAAACGCTCGATGCTCAAAAAGGTATGTTTTTGCGAGCTCGTAGCTACTGAGAAACCATAGTGTCAATAAATTTGTTCACATTTTCTCTTACATGTGGATCAGGTCACGTCAAGAGCTCTTATGGGAGTCGCGGCCTTGCTTCTTGTTCAGCTGACTACCGTCCCTGCAGCCCACGCTGCTCGAAAGGCAGCAGCTGTACCAGAGACATTGCATACTGGTCAAAAGATTGCCAACTTCTTTCGATCTTTTGGTATCCCAGATTTGGGTGTGTTGGCCATCATTTCAGCTCTTCCTGTTGTTGAGCTTCGTGGAGCTGTACCAGTAGGTATTTGGATGGGACTCCCTTTGTCAACTGTTTTGCCCATTTGTGTACTCGGTAACATGGCCCCCATCCTTCCCATTCTCCTGTTGCTTCGCAATGAGAGCCTGAAAAAGCTCATGTCCCCGATCTTGACTCGAGCCGAGAAGAAGACCAAGGACTTGGGAATCGGATCACTTGAACGTCAGTGGGCATCCCTTGCCGCTTTTGTCGGAATCCCTCTTCCAGGAACCGGTGCTTGGACGGGGGCCATGGGGGCCTTTCTACTTGGAATGCCCACTCTTGTTGCTCTGTCGTCCATTTTTGCGGGTGTCGTGGCTGCTGGTGGCATTGTGTCCGCGATTACTCTAGCGGGTCGTAAAGGAGGGCTTATTGCATTGGCTGCTCTGTTTGTCCTCACCGGCCTTGAATTCTTCAAAGGAAAAAAGAAGCAAGATTTCTTGGAAGCCGATCCGTACTGGGATCAATCGTCAGTTCCTGTAAATGTTTACAAAAACAAAGCACCGTTCACAGGCAAGATTGTGTCCACTAAGCGCATTGTCGGTCCCAAAGCGACTGGGGAAACGTGCCACATTATCATTGACCACAAAGGAGACTTCCCTTATTGGGAGGGTCAGTCATGGGGTGTGATTCCTCCTGGTGTTCGCGAAAAAGATGGGAAGCCGCATTCTGTTCGTCTCTATTCGATTGCGTCCTCCCGGTATGGTGACGATATGTCTGGAAAGACGGGATCCCTTTGTGTACGTCGCGCAACGTACTGGGACCCGGAAATGCAGGCAGAAGACCCTGCCAAGAAGGGAATCTGTTCCAATTTCCTCTGTGACACCCAACCTGGAGATGATGTCGTAATGACGGGACCCGCCGGAAAAGTCATGCTTTTGCCTGAAGAGGACCCCAAAACTGATTACATCATGGTTGCCACTGGTACAGGAATCGCGCCGTACCGTGGTTTCATTCGACGTCTTTTTGTCGAACAGACTCCTGCCGCTGAAGCCTACAAGGGACAAGCATGGTTGTTCCTTGGTGTAGCTAACTCTGATGCTCTCCTTTACGACGATGAGTGGCAAGAAGTCAAGGAAAAGTATCCTGAGCAGTTCCGACTTGATTATGCGCTTTCGCGAGAACAGACCAATTCGAAGGGTGGAAAGATGTACATTCAGGACAAGGTTGAAGAATATGCTGATGAAGTTTTCGAGAAACTTGAGAATGGAGCTCATATTTACTTTTGCGGTCTGAAGGGAATGATGCCTGGAATCTTGGACATGTTGAAGGCAGTTGCGGAAAAGAAGGGCCTTGTCTTTGATGATTGGTTGAAGGGGTTGAAATCCAAGAAGCAGTGGCACGTCGAGGTATACTAAATTCAATTATTCTGGAAACCTGCAGAATAGGAGTATTCATAGCTTGAGTTAAATGATGTTTTCCTCTCCATCATTTCCTTTTCACTGCCAAGTCCGATGACTTCATCTAATCGACATTGCTTGCTTGAGACGGATCAGTGAGGCCAAGAAACCCACAACAACCCAGTAGTCTGCTTCGAGATGAATTAGAGAAGGAACAAGTACTACCCTGTCTACTATAGCAACCACAAAACTATGGGGGTGCTTTGTGAGATTACAAATGCGACCAACTTTGATGAATTCACAAGCGACTAAAATGTGAGACAAGACTACAGGGCGCCGTGACCATCTGTTCGTTCTGCTTCAGACCCACACCAGGCGTTCTTTTCTTGGTTGGCTGAAGCCAAAAAAAAAAAGCCAAGAAAAAGCCGAACAGGTCTGTGCCCAAAAGAATCCATCCCACCATGACTCTCAAGATACGGTGGATATGCAGATTCAATCGAGTTATACTGCTCCTATTGGCATCTATCTCGCCAGTTGGAGCATTGACAAGCTTCTTGTGTCGCAGAAAGAGCTCCGTGCGGCCTGAGCTTTCAAGAAGACCTGTCCATGAAACATCATTTTTCTGGTCGAGAGCAGATAGTCGACAATGGGCAAAATTAAAATCCTCCGTGGAAGAAAACGAGTGGGGCGTGCCTTTAAGTTCAGACCTTCCACCTCTCAGTGAATCGAGGGAGCGGCCTCTTCCCAACCAGCTGCCGAATGGTGGAAAGATCACCTTACTTGGATCCGGCCCAGGTGATCCAAACCTGTTAACAGTGTCGGCTTATCGCCTTTTGACCGACACCGCTACGAAAGAAAATGCATTGGTTGTTGTCGATCGCCTTGTCTCACAAGAAATATTGGATCTGATAGAGGCACCTGAAATCAAGGTGGCCCGAAAGCTTCCTGGATGTGCCGATTTGGCCCAAGAAGAAATTTATTGGTGGTGCTATCAAGGGCTGAATCAAGGACGTCATGTCATTCGACTTAAAATTGGTGATCCTTTTGTGTTTGGTAGAGGGGGAGAAGAAGTCTTAAAGTTTCGAGAATTCGGGGTGGAACCCACTGTCATACCGGTAGGTCTACAGACAGAAACACATCGTTTCCTCAATTGCTCCTGTTGCAGAAGCTCTGAATACTCTTTTCTTTGTTCTCTGCTCTGGGTAGGGCGTATCGGCAGCATTCTCCGCACCTCTCTTGGGTAACATACCAGTCACCCATAGAGGTGTCTCGAATCAGGTTGTCATGTGCACCGGGTACGGTCGGGACGGCACATCACCCGATCTGATCAAGTATCACAAGGTTAGTTGATAATCCGTTGGAGAGAAAATGCTGATACTACTACTTACCCCTCTTTAAGGAACAAACAATTGTCTTCTTAATGGCCGTGGGACGGTTGAAGGAACTCTCCCAACGATTGATGTCACTGGCAGGGTATCCATCTGACACACCAGTGGCGATTGTGGAGCGGGCAGGGTGTCCCAATCAACGCACAGTTGTGGGTGAAATGTCGAATATTGCAGAATTGGCTGACCAGTATAAAGTCAAGCCTCCAAGTACTATCGTTGTCGGTGGTGCAGTTCGTGTATTATATGATGACGAAGGAAGAGATAGATTCTTCTGTGCGGATACAAGCTCCGATAGAGAAATGAACTGTGAACGCTAAATTTCGTTGTTGCAAATGTTTGATGGCTACAAATATGCTTGGTGATTATCTGTCATGCGAAGATATGTAACAGTGGTGAAGATAAAACTAACTCAAAGAAAACTGCGTATCCTGTCACACTTCCGAGATTACTCAACTCTCTGCTATAACGTCAATCGAATAGAATAAGTTGTCTTGGTGATGTTTCTCCTTGGTGTTGAAAGAAAACGCAGTCTCTCATCTGCTGGATCAAATGTCTAAAGGCGCTTTCTAAACTCGGATTTCCAGGCCTTTCTCCTGCAGAGACTTAAGTCTTGGTGCTGTTGGGACCTTTGCAACGCAAGGTTTGCAGTACCGTCCAGCAAGTGAAATTTGACAAGTAGCACAGTCACCTCTATGGAATGAATACACAAAAGGTGAGAAAGCAGTCATGCCATAAAAGGATATCAACCGCGAAGCCTTACTTTTTGCATGAATACTTCACTGGGACGCCCAGTTGCTTCACAGCGGTACTCATGGGGCTGCCTTCCTTAAAATCCTTCTTCTTTGATCCGTATGCCAAAACAGTCATATCCAAGGAAACTGGTTTTCGGACAAGACTCTGAGGGGCCAGGGTGAAGGCAATCGAGCCATCGAAGAAGCTCATAGCCAAAAGCATCACGGCAATCACAGATACCTTCACCATGGTTGTCCTTTGATTTTACAAATTATTGGTCGAGTAGGTGGCAGCTTTCCGAATATCTACGTCTCAAGTACTCCAAGGAGTATCTGTTCTTCAGATGCGATTAATGTGATTACTCGTAGTATTTTTTGTGATGGCTCTGAGAAAACTGACAAGACGAATGACGATGGACACGTCAGCGATTCAGATCGAAGCTCATTATTGAGATCGCGTAAAGATCGCACAAAATAGTATGAATGAAAGCAAGCCAGTCATGATTAGCGTGTACTCGCTCGCACATGCACATTGCACATTTAGGATTGTTTCGTGTGCGGTCGCGTTTCGGCTGGACGGAGAAAGAAGTATGGACACGTACAATAGGAGCAAATAGTAGAACAGTCCGATTTTTTGTACTTTGCAGCGTATGTCACTGGGCATTTGACGCAATCCTTTTACTACGCTGGGTTGTACTGTTTTCCCCATGACGTAGGACAAGCGTCCCTTGGCTTGATGTTGAGTTCAGCGACAGGATAAACACTACCTAGCCAATCCTATCTCTCCCACGTTTGTATGTCCACGAGAACGCTCCAGCACGCACTCCGAGCTCGCTCCCAGTTGTTTTTTGTCGCGATAGCACATCTGCTGCCACCGTGTTCATGGGGGTCTTTGTCGATCCTCCGTGTGCTAGTACGTAGTACGCGGTGACGTACTTACCTTATATCGATAACCCTATGGAGGCTCTATTTGAACCCCGAAAATGCAGACAATTTGTGCCCAACTTTACGCCTTCAAGTCCTCAAACTCTCTGCCACCATGAAGGTCTTCTGCTTTGCCTCTCTCTTGGCTGTTGCCACCGCCTTTACATCTCCTAATGTCTTCAGAAAGGCAATCTCCGTGAATACTGCTGATGTTTCGGATTCTCATCGCACTCGCCAAGCCACCGTTGTTCACGACGGAAAGGCAAACGGTACGTGTCTGCATATGGTATTGTTAGTACTTTGTGTGTGCAATACACGTACGCACCCCATCTTTTTCAGTCGTTACCATGGTGAAGCGCTCGAAGCTGAGAGGAAATCGCGGCGCCTTACCTCCATAAAATTGTTGAAATCGCTCACTGATGGAAGGCTTACATCTCATCTGTTTCTCTTGCTCATGCAGCCATTCGTGACCGAATTACCAGTGTGAAAAACACGAAAAAGATTACCATGGCAATGAAACTTGTCGCCGCCGCGAAAGTGCGTCGTGCCCAGGATGCCGTGCTTGCTACTCGGCCTTTCTCTGAAACCCTCCAATCAGTTTTTGGAGGCTTGATCTCCCGTCTTGGCGGTGAAGCTATTGATCTTCCCCTTTTGACTCAACGTGAGGTCAAAAAGGTTACAATTTGCTGCATTACTGGTGACCGTGGTTTGTGCGGAGGATACAACGCTTTCATGATCAAGAAGGCCGAGGCTCGTTTCAAGGAACTCAAAGATTCTGGAGTCGAGTGCGATATGGTTCTTGTTGGAAAGAAAGGTATTCAATATTTCTCCCGCCGTAACTACCCCATCCGAAAAACTTTTGAGACCGGTCAAAACCCCAACTCCAAGGAGGCCCTTGCCATCTCTGAAGAACTTCTTAACACTTTCCTCTCTGGAGAAACTGATGCCATCGAATTGATGTACACCAAGTTTGTTTCCTTGATTGCTTCCAACCCTAGTGTCCGTACTTTGGTCCCCTTCTCGGCCTCTGAAATCACCGCCAAAGGTGACGAGGTCTTTGAACTCACCACTGCCTCTGGCGACTTTGCTGTCGAACGCAAGGAGTTGGAAGTTGCGGAACCACAAGAATTCCCTAACGACATGATCTTCGAACAGGACCCTGTCCAGATTGTCAACTCCATCCTCCCTCTTTACTTGAACGGACAAATCCTCCGTTGTCTCCAAGAATCTGTTGCCTCCGAGCTTGCCGCCCGTATGCAATCGATGCAGAGTGCAAGTGACAACGCTGGAGATCTTGCCAAGAAGTTGAGTTTGGAATACAACCGTGCTCGTCAGGCAGCTGTCACCCAGGAAATTCTTGAAATTGTGGCCGGAGCAACTGCGCTAGAAAACTAAACAAACGATGAAATGAAGGACTGTAAAGTGCCCAAGATAGGCTTCATATGACCCTTCGGAAAAGGGAGTCAGCTTGCGTTAGCTGTCCACGCGGTCGTGTAAGGACAAGCAGCTAGTAAAAGCATTCACATGTAGCACCACTAAATTGATCTATACCATTTCTCGTGACAAAGACTTAACGCTAGCCTCTTCTAAATCGACAAGGAAACCTTCCGCTTCTCTTGTCGAAGTGGAAAGTATCAGATCTGTGGAAGATTCATCGCAATTTGCCAGTAGAGCAACCTGCAGTGCAACAGAAGGCAGATAAATCGCATGACCTACAACCCAAAGAACCTTTCCTCCAGTATTTTCTCCTTCAGCAGATTCACGTTCAGCAGCAAGAAGTGTCTCCAAAATGCTCCTCATTGCAGAATACGCGTAGCTGCCCAATACCTTTCGAGATGATTCACGGTCATCTTTGTCTGCGCTGTTCACGTAATCATCCAAAGGAGCATATCCAAGTTTCCGAAATAGCGCACTTCCCTCTGGTTGCATTGCTCCGTCATAGAGCCATTGCACTGGCTCAATTCGAATGTTTTCCAACCCACCAGAAGAGTCCAGGAAAAGCTTTGCAGTATCCATAGTTCTTGGAGCGGGAGAAGCAAGCAGAGTACTATGAAAAGGAAGAAGACTTTTCCCAAACGCTTGTCCAGCGGCCGTCGCTTGTTCTCGGCCTTCTTCCGTCAACTGTCGGTCGAAATCAGCTCCATTTTCAGGAGTTGGCCCAGTTTTTCCATGTCGCAAAAATCCCACCTTCGACACCCCTGAGACCTTGGCACTTTGCAAGAATTGTTGAGTATCTGATGCTGACCATGAGTTGTCATCGGGCACAGATAACAGAACATCACGAGAAAGTGACAAAAGGAGATTGAGAAAGAATGGAGATGATCTTCGCAGTGAGATCATCGGTGGGAATATGGATAATGCCATTAGTCTCTTTTTTTTATTTTATTTTACGCTCTAGTGTTTGGGGGAACTTCTAAGCGGCGAGTTCGCAGAGAAGTGGGGCGGTTGCCGCGGTGGGCAGGTAGTGTGCCATGCTGGCCGGGGAGTATATTGGAGTTATAGGTGCAAAAAATGGCCGTGAAAGATTTTGCAATTGGGTCGTTCGTTTCTGTCGGGCGGTGTGATATTGGTGGATGGCTGTCATGTGGTTGTTGACATGGATTGCCAAGCTTGTGACGATGGCGTGGCTGAGGGATGCCTTGGCAAAGTGACCCATCGAGTATATATGGGCTTCTGGGTAGCAAAATCTTTTTGTCTCTTTGTTGGCTGCGGTGAGAAGATTGGCCGGGGCGTGAGTGGTTTCCTGAAAGAGTGCGAAGGCTTGTGGGTGTGCACTGCTGCGAAGACTGTTTTTTCCGAAGTGTGGGTCGTCCCACGTTGGAGGTTTGCCCGGATGAAAGAGGTGTGGTTGGTGTTCACTGGGGAAAAGCAGGTGTTCAGCGAAAGAACCTAAGCCTCCGAGGTGATCGACCGTAAAGGGGAGGAGGTATACCCCGTTGTCGTAGAGGTGTTGTGCAGTGGTGGGGTCTCGGCAGAATTTGTCACGCGCTGCGTCCTGGTGCGTCTTGGAGGCCATACAGGCAATGTTTTCGTGGTCAGACGGGTCCAGGATGGGCAGTGGTTTCTGTGGAGGGGGGACTGTTATATCGATAGCGGCGTATCGAAAGTGCTGGTTTCGGTGTGGTTGTCGAAGGAGCATACCGACGTCCGCCGGCCGGATGTTTCGGTTGTGCTGAGGAGCCAATCCAGGCGGTTCTATATGGACATCCAGACTTGTGTCCACTGTTTTTGCTGCTGGTGCTATTTGGCGCAGGACATCAAAAAGGGTGTCTCTGATCGCGTTCGATAGGGGAGTCTTTGAGGCGGCGCTGCACGAAAACAAGTGGTCCCCGTGTGCGTCGAGTATGGTTTTCTTGGCACATTTGCAAGAATGAGGAGCCGGTTGGTTGGGGTCTTGGGAGAAAACTGGTAGACGTAATTTTCTCTTCATTGCCGTTTTGAAGACCGCGTTCTCAAGTCGGAATTCGGAGGCTGTCAACGGCAGAGAAAAGACCATGCTTGTGAGTGGGGAGAGCAGTGAAGGTAAGAAGATGCGTTGGTTGGCGTCTGTTATCGTGAACAGTCTTTCGATTGCGTGTTCTCTCATGATGTGGTTCATCATACTGTTGTGTGTGTTTTTGTCATACCGAGATGGGGTATAAAGAGCTTTGTCTGCCAGTTCGTGGGCAAAAAGCGAGAGGCCTTTACGGAATTTGGTCATGGTTGATGTGGTGGAGTCTTCCCAGTTGAGGAAGGGCCGGCTGTGGACGTGTGGAATAGGTGTGTCTGTGGACGACGCAAGTTTGATTGCTCTCACGGTCTGAGTGAGAAATCGCGGGTATGCTGCGGAGGAGGCCATTTGGTAACCAAGGCCTCCTAGGCGTTGAGGGAGTGACGCAATAATTATCGCTGTTTCGTTGACGTCCGTGTCTCTGGTGGAGGTGAGACGGGCGAGGAAGCGTGCTGTCAGTTTGTCGGTTCGTCTCGTGGTGTCGCTGTCCCACATTGTTGATCGTTGATCGCCTGCGGGATTGGCAAGGGTGATGTCGGATGGGAGCAAATGCATGATTGATGCAACCAAAGAGAATTTGTACAGCGTGTGTTGTGTCTGTAAGTTTTGGAGTTGGCTGATACGATCCATTGTGTCGACCATTTTGTCTAACCGTTCTCTGATGTATTGTTTGGCAAATACGTGGGAGCCGATGGGCTGTCCGAGGAAACGGACTCCTGTGGTGATTTCGGCCCGTTCTGGTTCATCGGGGCAGAGGAAGGATAGTGCTTCCTGGACTTTTTGTTGTGCTTGGCGGGGCAATGTGTCGCAGGCCGTGTTGCCGGTGGTCGTTGTTAATATTTTGGTTTTGGAGTGATTGAGGATGATCCCGAGCGGAGCTCCAAGCTCTTGGAAGCGGGAGAGGAACCAAGGTAGGTCACAATGAGGTAGACAAACGGATGTGTCGTCCATTATCGAGGCCGTATGAGCGACACCACCTTTGTTATCGTCTCCGATGTCTCCTGACTGTTTTCTTGTTGATGCACGTTTTGCTTGTTCTTTGTTTAACTGGTTCGTGAGTGCTAGAAGGACTAAGCACGAGAACAATGGGCTAAGTGGGCACCCTTGTGGGAATCCCTCTTCTTGTTGCAGTGTATGTGGTTCGTGGTTTTCGTTGAAGTACCACGAGTCGCAAGGATGGTTGGAAAGAAGGTCAAAGATCGGGACTAGGGGGCAAGTCGCGTCCTCTGACAAGAGAATTCGTCGTGCTTCGGTGCGCGACACGTTATTGAACATGTTGGTCAAGTCAAGCAAAATCAGAGCTCGGCTTGGGGAGTTTGTTGCTGTTTTTGTGTTGTTTTGGTCGTCATTGTGGTCGTCTGTTGGTGTGTTTTGGTTGTCTGTGTGTTTGTCGATGTATTCCCGGACCGCCATGGCGGTTGTCTGGGCGACAAAGTCGACCCCGCCTGGGATTTGGATCCCATATTGTCCGCCCTTGAGGAGAAGTGGCGTGATGTCGTCCGTCATATGGACGAGAGCTGTTTTGGCGGCAACTCTTCGAATCGCCGTTCCAATTCCGATCGGTCGTAATTTTTCTGGGTTGGTGATGTCTTTGTGCAGCGCCAAGAAATAATTGCTGGCAAGCAATGTTTGTATCGGTGGAGGTACCTGAGCGGTCACCACCAGTTGGAGGAGAGCTTTTATGTTTCCGAAGTATGGCTTGGTGGCGTCTTTCGCTCGTGTTGTTCGATGTAATGCCATTGCGGCTAGTATGTCGGTGCATGTGGCGAACGGTCCCGATGCCGTTCCGGGTTTCATTTGTCGGAGTGCTAGTTCGGTCATGTTGTCTTCTAGCTTCAGGTATTGGTTTGTTGGTGGCGGTAAGTTGGTGTGGCCTTGTGCTCGTGTACCAGGTGGTGGTTGTCGTCGTTTTGGGAAAAGTTCTGTCTGACATCTTGCAATTCTTGGTGGGGTTAAGGTTGCTGTTGGAGTATTCGTCGTCAGCCTTTTGAGTGCTGCTCGGTAGTTTCCCAGGTCGGCGGTGTGTTGGGCCGCGGTGAGTCTCCACTGTGGAAGGTTTGGACCGTCGCTGTGGGTGTTCAGTCGTTGTTTCTGTTGTCGTTTTTTCTTGTGCTGTCTGTTTTGTGGTTGGAGCGGCAGTGGTGTTGGGTGCCAAATTGTGTTGTAGAGTTCCTCGATTCTTCCTGTTTTGAGCAGGGAAAGTCTGGCACGGAAAGCGTTGGAGTATGTCAAGTGGACGGTGTTTTGGATGGGGGCCAACAGTAATGGTTCCAGGAGGAGCAATAGCTTCCAGAGGGGGCTGGAGTCGGTGTCGTGTTTGGGTAGTGTGTGATCACGGAGGATTGCTGGGGCCAACGTCGGCGTTGATTCGAGGACCCATTTTATCACGTTGTTATACGTGACATAAAATTCTGACCTGAGTGGGGGTTTGGTCTTGTGCCATATGGACCGTCTGAACGGGGGCGGGCTTGGGCGAAGTTGGTTCAGGAAGGCAAGGCTTTGCTTCCAGTTGTTTTCGATCTCTGGCGTTGTATTCCGGTAGGTTGTAAGGACTAGTTGCATGTTTGTTTTACTTCTAGTATGTTTTTTTGTTATGTGTGTTCTTAGGTGTCCTTGTGTTGTGAATATTGTCGTCGGTGTGTCGCATTCTTGACACAAGTGGAACCCATGTTGGCTGCAGTATTTGGTGGTCATGTAGTCGGAGGGGTTTGTTTCCCCGTGGGTGGTGATGAGATGCTCCTTGAGGGACGCATGTGGTTTGTTGGATTGTGGAGGCACTTGCCATGGGCAGTCGGGCACCGGGCAGTGTCTCGGAGGAAGGATTTCTTGGTTACTCATTTTGCTCTTTGGCCCATGTTGCATGCGGGACCACATGGCCGGTGCGGGAGCCGGCGACGCTGGAGCTGCTAGTCTGAACCAGAGACTGAGCATAGCGCCAGGCGTCTTCCGCGTCGGTATCATTCGCGAATGATTTTGTTTGTTGCAGGTATTTTCGCATCTCTGCGGTGCGGGACGGTTTGTTGTTTCGGACGTACTGCATGATCAGTGCTATTTCGTGTCCTGTTGGTGCGGAGTATTGCGGATGGGCCTCGTTGTCGTCGAGATCGTCCGGGGGGATGAGAGACTGGGAGTGTGCGTCGTCGTTGTCTTCTTCCGTCTCCATTCTGTCCACGTCGTCCTCGTCGTGGTGGCGTTTGTTGTTGTGGGAGTGTTCATCTTCTGCGAGGGCGGAAAAGCTGTTTTGTTGTGCCGGTGGTTTGCGGTCGTCGTTTTGCGCAGGTTTGTGTGCGAGCCGATTGTATTGGTGGCTGTGGTCCATGTTTGTCGCGACCTGTGTCCAGTCTGTGCCGTCGTTGTAAGGATCTTCGTCGTCGTCATTGCCGTCGTCTGAAAAGTGGGTGGCGGTTCTTTTTGTCGGAGGCGGTGTGCCTGGTGGAGTGTTGCGAGCTCTGGTTGATGTTGTTGGTTGGTGGTTGTGGTCCTCTGCCGAGTTGGTCTTTCGTCGTAGTAGTCGGTCTGCGAAGGCGATGAGCCTGTTGGTGTGAGTGGAGGATGTCGGTGTGTCCTGGTTGGTGCTTGGTTGCCGCGGAGGGGTTGCCGCCACGGCGGCCAGAGTAGGCAGCAGGATATTAGTCGGGAATCCTGGATGCGTGCGGATTGTATTGGTGGTCAAGTGGTGTGTGTCCGGTGTCTTTCGCATGATCAATGTGTAGTAGATGGGGTCCGGATCTTCATTGTCGTATTCGGGGAATACGGCGATGTACTCGTCCATTGTTTTGAGTTGTTTCCAATCGCCGTCCGTTGCTTCTGTGTTGATCGGACGGAGGCGGATCTTGACGCTTGAACCAAAGAATTGGTCAATGTCTTTAATTGTTTCCAACGTCGTTGTTCGATTCGTTTGGGTTTTGGGCATCGGAATGAGTTGGATCTTGTTGTCTTGCCACATGATGTCGGTGTCCCTGTTGGCTGCTGTGAATGCATTGTAACTGCGCAATAGCAGTTCGAAGTTGGCCCGAGACGAGGCCGTGATGTAGACGACGGGGACCTGTCCTCTTTGTTTGCTTTTGAGTTCTCCACTAAAGGTTCCGGATCGGCACCCGATGTGGTCGAAGAAGGCCGTCCAGTCCAGCTTGCGTGGAAGATGGGCTCGGAGGGAGTGCTGAATTGCTGCCGTCAAGTCCTGTGCCGCCCGACGGTGTTTAATGGCTTGTGCTGGAATCCCAACAACCATCCCGAAGGTGTCGCTGGTCCTGTTGTTGTTTGCTGGGAGGTACACGTTGTATTGGTCCCAGCGCGGGTTGGTGGTTGGGTTGGATTGTGGCGTTCCGTTCCGCAGGATGCTTGGGTCGCCGAAATCGTCGTGGGAGAAGTCGTCATTCTTGTGACGGTGCCACATCTGTAGCACACACCGAAGGCCTTGTTCGCGGAAAACTTCTGTGTCGAAGGCGTCGTTGGCGGGGGCGGGGGACAAGGTGACATGGAAGGATGATACATGTCCGTTGTTGTTGCGTTGACGCTGTTGGTCGTTTTGGCGGAAGCTCGGGCGTCCAGCTTGTTTGGTTTCAATGAATTCAACTTTGTGCACTTGAAGCCACATGGGCTCTTCGCGCTTGCTGTGGTGGAAAAATACCTGGTTCAAGTGGTCTTTGACCGCTTGTTCGGTAAGACGGGGCAGAGCCGATTCCGCTTGCGGGTTCGGATTGTGGTTGACCATGACGTGTAGGTGGATAAGCATCGCCGGTTCTGGGGAAGGGGCGCGCTTTTGGGGTTGCCTGAGGGTGCGGTAAGGGTTGGAGGGGCTGGCTGCCGTGTTGGTTTGGGCGTCGTCGTTCATTTCTTCTTCCTCCGTCTCATTGTTTGCCGGGTCGGCGTCGTTGGGGTCATCGTTGTGGGCTTGGCCGTTCGGGTCTCCTTGGTTGTCGTGAAGGCCTGGTTCGCTTCCGTTTTTGTTTTCGTGGCTGGCGCCGTTGTGCTCCTGGGCGTGGTTGTTGTCGTTGTCCTGCTGCATGCCGGTGTCTGGGTTGGCTTCGGTGTCGTCGTGGTTTTCGACTTCTTCGTGTTGTTGGTGGTTTGGATCAATGTTCATGGTGAGGGCTGCATTTTTCTGGGTTTTGTTTTTATGGTTTTCGGTCGGAATCATTGTTTCTTTTTGTTTGTTGTTTTCTTGGGCGATGGTTTTGGTTTTGTTGATGAGGGAGCGGCGTTCAGGGGTGATGGCGGTAATGGTGGTGGAGTCGTTGTACGAGAAGGGTTTGGCTGGGCCTTGCGATTTGGCACGTGACTGACGGCGGCCGGAGGAGGGCTTGGAGTGGACTTGCATGGTTGATGCTGGTGGGTTGTTGTCGGCGTTGTTGCTGCTGGGTGCTGGTGGTGTTCGAATCTGGGGAAAACTCTTGGTTTTCGTATTTTTTGTGAGGATGGTTTCGTTGTTCGTTTCTTGCGATGAGTTGGCTTTATGACTATGACCATTCATTGCTCGCAAATGACTGGCCGGTTGTCTTCCCTTGTTGGGTGCTCGGTTCGGTCCATCTGGGATGTGTCCTTGGATGCCGACAAGTGTCGGTGGGTCGGTCTGGGTGGCGGTGGTTCTTGTTGCGGCTCTTGGTGCCGTGGTGTTGTCTGGGTGTTGAAGTTGGCCGGGGAGTGGGTGGACGGCTGTAGCGTCGTGTCTTTTCCTGTTCATCGATTGTTTGGTGCCGGTTTGATTGGTTGGTGGTTGAGGACGGTTTGTTGGTTGGTGGGCTGGCCTGGAGGCGGGTCCTGGTTGGTTGTTTTCCTCCTGCCTCGTGTGGGTGTCGGTTTGGCTGTGGCGTGTCGCTGGAGTGGGGAGCGGATGACCGTTGGTGTTGGACTCCGGGGTTTTTCTTTGGGCCTTTTGGGCCTTTTGGGCACCATGGTGGGCCTGTATGCCGTCGTGGTCGTTTGGTTTGGATTTCCTCAGACCATGGAGCGTTTGCATGGTCATAGGTTGGTTCGCCATGCGATTCATGTGTTTTGTCCCGATTGGCGGGGGTGCGGTTGCGCCGGATCGGCATTTCGGTCGTGGGTGGACCATGGGAGTTCGGTTTGCAGCCAAAAAAACCCATGGCGGGTCCGCGTTTCGCCCCCTAGGCGTGACCATCGGACGCGGGCTCTCAGGTACGTAGTGGACTCCCTCCGTTGGCTTGGATGGTGTTTGGGTCGTCCGGATTGTAGTTCACGTCGTTGTTTCGTGATGTTGATCGTTTTTTTTTTTTTCTTTTTTGTTTTTCTTTTGATGGAATCGATCCATCCGGGAAAAATCTTGACATGGTGAAAAAGAGGCATTTTAAACTTTTTTTCGTAGAGGAGTAAGTTTTTGCGAAAAAAAACTTGATTTTCACGCTTTGACCCGTGGGGGTCCTATTCAAGAGGTCTAGCTAGGAGTAGGTACCACAGTGACAATGGGAGGAGCCCTCGGTCAGTTAGTGCTAGGAGTAGAGTAATATCTCAACGAATAACGAATGTCGCGTTTACAAGAATACTCTCTCTCTCTCTAGACAGTAGTATCTGTTCGCCCCATTATTGAGTCTAGTTGGCTTTTCTTGAGTCTATGTCAATATGCAATTTATAGAAGTTCTTAGTGACAGGTGACAGATGATGTCACACCAATGGTAAAAATATACATGCACTTTGGAGTGATAGGTGATTCAGCACCAGGAGGAAGTCGTGGACTCACTTGTTCTGCATCCCGTAGACGAAGCAAGAAATCAACCCTAACTGATATTTTCCCACTTTCTCCACGGAGCTACGACCTTTTTTGTCACGCGCCACACCTTTCGAAGCAACCCCCTTTTCTTCGGCGTCTCAGTTGAGACAATGGATGGTTCTTCAACCTCTTCCGACGGAGGACTTGCATCAGTCACATCCTCCTTGGTTTCGCTTGGCGGACGAGACTTTTCTTTAACTGTATCCTTTGCACCGGCTTCAATTCGACGACGCTGCTTTCCAAGCTCTTCCATCGCACGACGCTGTTCAATGGTGGAACCTACCTCTTGGACCAAACTGTTCAATCTCTGCGACACAAATGGAGTGTCATCTTTCGTCGAGTCCATCTTCTCATCTCTTTTCGTTACGGCTGGCGCAACGTCCTCTTTCGTAGGTTTCTCTGGTTCAGGCTCGGATTCAGACTCCACGGCTGATGTTGTTTCGACCTCAGATTCCTGCTCCGTCGTCTCTTCATCTACGTCCTGTGTCACTGTCGCCGAACTATCCACTTTTGTTTCCGCGGAGTCGTCGTCTGACAATTTCTTTTTCCTCAAGTCCGCAACGGTATCTTTGACAGTGGCAAATTGATCGATTCTGTATTCCTGAAAAGCCGCTAGCGCAGCACCAGCAATCACAATCAGGACGAATAATCCAGCTTGATCGGAATTCGATGCTGTTTCCAAAGGAGGTGTCGCCGATAGGACGAGGGTTCGACGTGACATGACACCATCTTGAAAGCCATGCGGTTCCTGCATGTCTACGGACTGTCTTTGCTTGGAGGTACCCAATGGTCCCGTGAAGAGAAAGGCATTTGTATGACCAAGAGCGAGGCTCAGGGTGAGCAGCAATGATGGAACGTTCATTGTTGTTTTGTATATTGTATATTGTTGTGATCGAGAAGACAACAGCATCTGGAGATTTTGAAACAAAAACGGATGCAGGATCGGCTCTGCAACCTGCAACTGCAAGTACGCTACGAGCGACCGAGCTGGAAACGCAGGCCGGTCTGCTGAGCCATGCGTTGGACGTTATTCAACGTTTGCCACGGCTCGCGTAAGAAATGTGGTAGGGGATCGGGCATATGTGAATGTGACGCGTCGCCTGTCGGTTGTCGGGGGGTCAGTTTCTCCTCCTTCAAAGATCCGTGTTTCTCAGCATGACGAACCATGGCGATAATCACGTCGTAGAGTTAGATCATGTTGAGGTCGAGCAACACGAAAAGGATCCAGTTCGCATCCGGAATTTTCGTCTTTTATGCAATGATGTAGAGGTCCATCTTTCCTCGCTGGGTGCCTCCATTACGAAGTTCCTTGTTCCATCGTCAAAGTCTTCTATCTCCGATCCGACAAGTGACAATGGCACCGCCGACGGCATGGATGACATAGTTCTGGGGTATCCCTCTGTTCGCGAAATGTACCTTAGTCGAAACCCTGTTTATTTTGGTGTTATCGTCGGGCGGGTGGCAAATCGGATTGCCAGGGGGAAACTCCAACTTCCTCGCGTCGACGTTGAGTCCATTCAACTTGACATCAACAATGAACCAAATCATTTACACGGGGGATCACAGGGGTTCTCACATAAAGTTTGGGATGCTCAAATTCTTCCAAACAATGAAGGTGTCCAATTCATTCTACTGTCGCCGGATGGTGACGGTGGTTATCCAGGGACAATCCAAGTGACGGCCACCTACAAATTACTCGAAGGTCCGGAATCAATGAATGAACAAGAACAATCGGATTCCTTCTCCGCCATGAATCATGTCCAACTCTCCTTGACGATGGAAGCAAAGCTACTTGGTGACGCGGTCCCCTGTACACCGGTCAACTTGGCGCAACATTCCTACTTCAATCTAAATGGCCACAACGATCCACGGGGCATATTGGACCACAAGTTGCACCTCGATGGCTGTGTCGCATACACCCCCGTGGATGAGCATAGCATTCCAACAAGACAAGTTGTTCCACTGACGAACGAAAAGTCGATGGATTTCCAGTCTGAGCCCGTATTGTTTTCGCATTCTCTGGTCAACGTCGGTGTCGACATTGCCACGTTGCCCCGTGATCGAGTCCTTGCAGCGGTCAATCACCGAAACCTAGCCATAGACGTTGGCAACGTTCATGATGAGGCATTGCCACCATTTGGTGTGGATCACAACTTTGTGGTAAAGGCCAAGGATGAGAAAAGCCTTAGTGCGTCGATAGGAGAGGAGATGGTGCGGATTGCCACTGTGACGCATGCCCACTCTCAGCGACGATTGGTAGTATCGACGACAGCACCAGGTGTGCAGGTTTATACGGCCAACTACTTATCGACGTCGCCAACAGATGGTTACAAGGATGCCGCCCAGTACCAGCCGTGGCAGGGGTTTTGTTTGGAAACCCAACATTATCCGGATTCCATCGGCGTTGATGCCGAGAAGCATCCTGAGTTTGCACGGGGACAATGTGTGAGTCTTTCACCCGCTAGAGCTACGTACACACACAAAGTTTTATACGATTTTGATTTCCCTTGCTCTCCTAAAAGATCATCAACATCAAAATCCTTGACACCTGTATTACCAAGCACATTTGACGCGAACGATGACGACTTTTCCTCGTGGGGAGGTAGAGACACAGAGAACAACCGATACGAGTCAATTCAAGCCATGTGGGAATCGCAAGGCGTCACAGGGTCTTCTTCATCTTTGTGGTACCATAAAGCACACGAGCATTATCTCGAAAATTGTGCTCCCACCGTCGACGGTGTTCTGGGAGGCTTTGCGCCTTTGTCAAAAGTCGATTTGGCTGGTTCGATGAAATTTGTTCAGAATCTGCAACAGCTGGGACTACTTTCTGGACGAGATCTGGCACAGGCAGTGGCTTGTGAATGTGGCGCGGGAATTGGAAGAGTTAGTAAGGGCTTGTTGCTGCCCTTGGGGTTTGGACACGTTGATTTGGTGGAATCCGCTTCGCACTTGCTAGCTGCCGCTCCCGATTTTATTGGAGACGAGGGAGGTGCCAACAAGTGTCGCTACTATTGCACCGCGTTGCAAGATTGGGCTCCTTCTCAGCCGGAGAAGTACACTTTAATTTGGGTTCAATGGGTGTTTTGTTATCTTCACGATGAAGATGCCATTCGATTTTTGAAACAGTGTCGTAGTGGTCTTGTTCAATCTGGTGGCCTGATCGTTCTTAAGGAGAACACAGTTGGACGGAACGACGAGGTAGAACCTGACGGGGTAATGACAGTATCAGGCGATAAAGCTGACGATTTTGTGCTGGATTTGGAGGATGCTTCCGTGACTCGATCAGTTCGTTACTTGGTCCATCTTGCGAAAGTTGCTGGCTTGAAGGTTGTCCACATTGAGGAATCACAAGACTTCCCGTCTGACAATTTTCCAGTGCCAACGATTGCATTTTCTCCCGTAAAAGACTAGATGGAACATGACAGATCTACAGCGATGAACAATTTGTGTTATTGTCACCATATGATTTGCCGAAAGCATTTTATGTACATCAGGTGTTCTTGTTGAAGAATTGAACAATCAAAGTTTTATCCACGAGAGGACTCGTTCCAGCAAGAATATTTTGTACCTCTGACTCCAAACTCTGATATCGACCAACGCAGCTTTACACATGGAGAGTTATGTCAACTCTACGCTGCTGGGCCATTTGTGGAATGATCCCATTGTGGCCAAAGGCGGCAGAACCCCTTTGTTGAGAACAACTAAGCCCTCCCCTGAAGCATGGACAATTTCTCCTTCTTCTAGCTGTGGCTGGGAATCTTCTTCTCCTTCCATTGCCTCATTCAGAGACGGTACTTTGATTGTAGAACTGACTAATTCGGCCTCAATCGACACCTTTCGTCGTTCAATGCGCGTGACGTGTGCGCGCACCAGTAAGGTTGATCCTACCGCAATGGGCTTCTGAAGTTTTGTATTGATTTGAACCGTAAAGCCACTCCACGGGAGACATTTTCCAGTAGCGACAAAGCCACACCAACCGATCACATCGTCTAATACACTACACATGCTCCCTCCATGGCAAAACCCTTTGTGAGATTCGGCGAGTTGAGTAAACAACACAATCCCTGTCAATTGTGTTCCCACGCCTCCTCGAGGTTTCGTAGAGTCATTTCCTTCTCCGTTTTCTGTCGTTTGAGTGCCCAAATGTGGCAAACCTTCGCCATTGCCGTAGCGCACGTAGTATTCCGTGATGCGCACCGGAGAATTGGCATCATGAATGAGATCTCGGCCTTTCCATCCATTGTTTGCACGGTAGTTGTCCTCATCCTCCCACTCAGGTACAAGTAATCTTTCGCCCCATAACTCTTGGCTGTTTTCTCTTTGTACCCTCAGCCAATCTGGTTCTTCGTCTGTGGCGACTACTCCTGGTGGCGCCATGGTCGCTCCTCTCGTCGCACCTAAATTTGAGATGCAAAGATGACGTCGCATCATTTTTCTTGTGTCTGTGCGTCGTTGGACCGTTCCTTTTGCGCGACCAAGCAGGGCATAGCGATTGCCAACCAAAAATTGACTTCGATGACAATGGGAGGTGATGACTTGGGAAGTGATGAAGAATTTCTTACGGGGAACATTCGCATCAAAGACGATGAGATAGATGGATCATCGTCCTTGGTGATTGACGACGATTCCGCCAGTGCGGAGAAGAAGAAACGAAAACGAACCGTCAGTGACGATGGCGAGGATCAGAACGATCATGATGCGGAACGTCCACAAAAGAAGCAGCAACTTCTTTTGGAATCAAGCAGAAACATTCTCGAATTATCGTTGGATCAGCAAGCAAAGTTTCTGCTGGAGGCCCTATCTCACTATACCAAGATGTCGGTCGATGATAGCCAAGTTATTGGAAGCAGCTCTAATCTCCCCCCGTTGCCATCCGTCAAGCGCTTGTCTCGACAGTTATCACATGCAAAATCCAATTGTTCAGAGAACCAACAAGACTCGTTTTTAAATCGACTTTTATCTGTGTCAAGTAAGAAGCGACTCAAACGCCATTCGGCAAAGGGCAGTCCGTCCATATTGATTGTTTGTCAATCCGCTCGACGTGCAGTCGCAATACTCAAGGAATGTGTGCCGTTGCATACCAAGGCCGCCAAACTTTTTCCAAAGCAAGGAACGGTGACTCATCAACTTAAGGAATGTTCACAGTCGCCTTTTGGATTGGCTGTGGGTACTCCTCAACGATTGGCTGCACTTTTTGGAATGAGTGAAACTGACACGAAGCATGGCGATGACGGAGACAATCTTGCTCCTCTTAGGCTCGATGCCACACAACTTGTCATTCTGGATGCGGAGCCGTCGAACAAGAAATACACCGTTTGTACGCTTCCTGATACAGCACAATGGTGCATGAAATTTGTTCAAACTATCGTTCTTCCAGAACTACGGAAACGCAAAGACATCAAGCTAGCATTCTGCTAACGTAAGATTTGAAGGATGTCATAGAACGTCAAACTTCGTAGAGCTCGTCTTTATCCATAGATTTGCAGAATAGAGAAGGATCTGTACCAGATGCATTCATTGAACGCAGCCGGCGATCTGTATTCCAGATCAACCTCTCTTCTGCTCTAATCTCTAGTCGTATGGTACTGGAAGCAATTATCGCACTCTGCGAACGTGCCGCGATGTCTCAGTATATAGTATCCTACCAGTAGGGAGGAGCTTTTATACCACAAGATTTTATTACGCAGCCTTGGAGGCAAGTACTGGTATTTGCAACGGTGGTATTCTCTCTTGAAGCACCTCGAGCGCTCGACCAAACGACAATGAAATCTCTGGTGGCAATGATGGAACCAGAGTTACACACTTCCCCAAAACTGTACTATTGCTTTGAAGAATCTCCGAACTCTCTTCGACGTCGGACTCTGCCGACCCGGTCATGTCCAGTTCGTCGGGGAGACTCAATGAATCAACAGTTGACAATTCTGCAGGAAGCGGATCTGCTTCAATAGAGTCTGGTACAGATTCGTCAGGAAGTGGATCTGCTTCAACAGAGTCTGGGACAGATTCGTCAGGAAGTGGATCTTTGGCAACCGTCTCTATGGAAGGTTCAATGTCGGTCACTGGCGTTTGACTATCCGACAAAACAGGTGGTGACGGAGGAACCTCCTCGGACAATTGTGTTTCGTCGGTGGCCGATACCGAATGCTTTTCCTTCATCTTCATCTTGTTCAGTAATATACGGCCTAATCGGTTGGCAACGAAGGTGGCCATAAACTCAACTTCCTCGGACACAGTCGATTCCGATTCCATGCCCACAGATGTCACCTGTTCGTTTGCATCGTCGTCGGAGTCTAGAGGGACTTCGGTATTCTCTTTAACGACAAATTGAGGTGGTAACACAAGACAAGCCCTGGATGGACCCGGCCCTGTTGTCAGTTCAAGAAACCTTGTTCTCATTTTAGCTTTCTGGTTCGATATCAAAGCAAATGAAAATGCTGAGACTGTGGCCAGTAGTGTGTCTTCTCGATAAGTTAACAATGATAGCACCAGGAAAAGTATCAAAACATAATTGACAGGAAACGGCACAACCGAAAGTTCGCTCTTCAATTTCGGCATCCTGTGGTCAGGGACAGTCTGCTATTAGACTCTTAGAGTGACAACGGGGTGTGTTGGCTGTTGGGGTCCTGATCCTGAGCTGTCCTGTCGGAATTGATGTCTACTTGTTTCGTTCGTAGTCAAAGTAAGAAATATGACGAGAACTGGTCAGGTTAACCAATAAACATCCAGCAGCGACGTCTCTAGTAAGAAAGATGCAGTCACAGGCTTTTTATATCTGTGATGGACGACGACGTCTTATTTTGAGATGAGTATTCAGACCCGCATGACTGAACTATGTGGATCTTTTCGTCGCAGATGGGCTTTGTTTGCACCTTTTTCCTTATCGGTCAACAAAGCTGGTTCAAACGAAAAATATCGTAGGAGTAAACATTCTAGGCTTGATTTCGCTTGAAACTGAGACAACACTATGTCTAAGACAGGTTTGCTTTTTATTGTCAGTCAATTATACGGACATCACTCCCAGTCATCCCCGAAGTCATTATCATCTTTTGCTTCAGTTTCTACCGGTGCATCCACGAGAGCCGGTTCCGCTTCTGTGGCTGCCTCAGCAGCGGCAGCAGCTGCTGCTGCCTCTTCGACTTCCTTTTGTGCAGCCGCCGCTGCCGCTGCAGCAGCTGCTTCAGCTGCAACAGCCGCATCATCCGTTTTCTCTTCAGATGGTTCCGGGGGAGGAGGTTGAGATCGAGCTTTGATGAGTTGGATAAGGTTCAAGTCAAGGTCGTCTTTTGCCGTCAAGTAGTCCTTCGCGGGTATACCGGTGGTCTTGGTTTTCTCACGCTGTGCCAAAAACATTTGCTCAACCTGCAAAGCAATGTCCATATCCGGGAAGAGCTCTGCGTTTTCTTTTGGTATAGCCAAGGCCTTGGCTGCAGTTTCGCTGATATGTGCCAAATCCTCTTTCCACAGTGAGACGACTTCGTCAATTTTCGAGGGCAGATAAGTGCGCACGAAGAACGCGGCCTCGGGCAAACGCTTGGTGGAGATCAGTAAGTCAGCACATGCTTCCACATTTCCTGTCAGAAAGTGAGCCACAAATGCGACATTGGTCTTTCCACTCTCACTTGCGAGACCGGCCAAACGTTCCATTCCTGCGAGATTGCCCGTAGCACTGTAGAGCAACAACAAACCAGAAAAATCATGGCTTGAAATACTGGCAGATTCACACAACTCAAGATTGGTGTCTTTCAAAGCGGCATCACTCAAGCGCTTCCATTTGGCATGCGTATCCGTAGATTCCTTATCTTCTTCCGGTGTTTCGAGGAGAATCTGATGAGCAGTATCCACATGACCCAACTCAAGGGAAAGATCAAACTTGTGATCGGGATCTTGTGTAACAGCAAGCGCTTCTTCCTTGAACCCTTGGGATTCCAAAAATCGAGCCACCTTGGTATACTCTTCGATGGGAATAGAGGGGAGCAGCTCGTTCGCAGAGTCAAAGTCACCTCGCATGACAGCAGTTTGATACTGGAGGACAGCAAGCATGACTTTGTACGACACAACATTGAGAGTCTTGTCGATCAAATAGACGCGATCTTCTTTTGCAAGGTAACCGAGGATACTGTGTTGGGTCGATCCACCAGAAGATGTATCCAAGTGGACCAACGTTTCGATCTGACCTCCAACGCTGTAGTTCAATCGACCAACATTATTCACGTAGATGAAACAATCACCTACCCATTTCCCGGAGGTAATGGTGTCGCCTACCTCATACAAAAGTTCAAAACTCCCGTCAATTCCATTCTCGGCAGAGACTTGTCCGGTGGCAATAGCATGCGAGGTGACTTCCGCGTTGAACGAAAGAACGTAAGACGACCCTTCGCATGCAATGAGAACCATGTTACCACTGTCAGACCAGTACACTTCTTTAGGCACGCAATCAATCTTCTGGACAAATGTTCCACTGTCCCAATCATAAAATAGAACAGCTCCATCGCCTGCTTTGACCCCAATCATGTGGCCTCCAAACAAACCCTCCGCTGCAGCTGTCGCAGGGACAACCGTTTGGGCCTCTTTGAAATTCTTGAAGATTTTGACGCGATTAATTGTCTCGCGAATGGCGTAATCCCCTGTACCGACACCTGACCAGACAAAATCGAGAGCTTGACCAAACGCCTTGTTACGCAAAGCCTGGGCGGTGTAGATGATGAATTCTCCGTCGCCACATACAGCCACAAAACGACCATTGCAGTTGTGTTTAAGCATCTGGGGGAACAGCTCACAAGAACCCAAATCACGAGGGATAATTGGCAAACGTTCTCCATCGGGTAAGGTGTCCTCCCCAGTTCCTACAACACCGCGCACCGATGCAGTCTTTATCTCATTGTTCGTCGCCCATACGACCTTTCCTGTTGTATCCATCGAAGCAACGGGATCATCGGAACCAAGCTCGATACAGACACACCCTTCATCAAATCCAATTGCAAGTTTGTTGGATTCAGGTGATGCAGCCAAAGCCCATGCACGCTCCATGCCATAGTTCAAAGTGGTTTCGGCACGGTACGTAGTCGACTGCCAAATTCGGACCGTACCATCTTCAGACGCGGATGCAATGATTGGAAGCTTTGGATGGAACATAACGCTGCAAACATTGTGAGTATGTCCCTCCAGCGTGTGAACAATTGATTTTGTCTAAACATAAAGACCACCAACAGGTGAGATACCAGATGTGATCCATGAACTCCGATACACAGATAGCAGACATACTTGGTAGTCCCAAACTTTGACAGTTCGATCATCGGCTCCGGACAAGATATACGGCTTGTCGCCAGAAGGGTAGTAATCAACGCAATTGACTCCTCTTTCGTGACCATCAAGAGTATAATGGGGAACGTGTGATCCCAACCCCCAAACCTTGATCGAGCGATCCAAACTAGCAGATGCAAAGGTGTTTGTATCTTTGGGGTTAATTTTGACTTGCATCACATAATGATTGTGGCCTTCGAACATTTGAGTGCATTCAAACCCACGATCCCAGTCCCACAGTTTGATCGTCATATCATCCGAACTACTCAAAACATACGGGAGAGAGGGATGGACTTCCAAGCACCGAATGTAATCAGCGTGAGCTTCGAATTCCTTAACTTTCTCCATTGTATTGTAGTTGAATACACGCAATCGCATGTCGTCGGAAGCGGCGAGAAACCATTGTTTCCGGCACACAAACTTGGCACAGCGAACAGGAAGCTCCGATACCTCAAACGATTTGGCCAATGATCCTGAGTCGTAGTCCCAAATCATGACATTTCCGCTGTAGAGAGCGGCAAGAACCCATGGCTCTGATTGATGCAAATCAACAGATTTCACACGCTCAGAGCTAGCGCTGAGTTTCTTTTTGATATCTAATCGCAGTGGCTGATTTGTTCATAATTCAGGAAAGTTCACATAACAGGGAGGACACCAACCCAACCAAGGAAAGAGAAAACAAAGGTGCAGCAAACAATTCGTAGCGCCCACAATTAAATTTACAGGTAAAAAGAAGACATGGAAGTAAGTACACACATGGATTTCCAATGCCCACCAGCAATCTCATTCCGATCATTGTTCCTGTTTATCGCACCCAGTCAAACCATTCAACCATTTCATCTCTTCCGTTCAACGATTATGCTGCCGGACCTTTGAACCACAGTTGAACGTACCATTGTCGTAGTCGATTGCGGCGTCTTGATCAGATCTCGGCAACACAGCAAAGCTAATGACTGAACTTTCGATCATGGAGACATTCCAAGCTTCCAAAAAAGACCACCTCGGCGCATCCAACAACCGGGCGCTTCGCACACCTTCTGAAAAGCGTCGAATTATCTGTCAGAATCAACGGTTGTCACCAGGTAGTGTGTGCGCACCTACATTACCTATCTATGACCTCACAATAAGGAGAATCTACCTACCGCAATAGTTGATGAAATCGCATCGTACTCCTATCTTCATTTCTTCGATAGCTAATCCTGTGATCGTGATAGATGAGACATGAGACACAAAGTCAACTCCTAATCCTATTTTCTGTGCAGTCCACTATCGATCCATTACGAAAAGTGCCTTTCAATCCATTCACAGCAGTTTACTTTGTTACTCCTATTAAACCAGATCGTCATGAAACCGGTGCATGTACTCCACATTGACTACGATGGATCGTGGCGATTGCGTTTCCGTCTCCGTAAGTTATCAAAGTACACCGCACATCCATGAATAAATGGGCACTTGCATTCGGCATCCGGCGATTGCTGTAGAAACAATTGAAACTTGATAAGAGCCACCAACGCAACGGAAAACTGTAGCAAACCAAAGAAACCCAAGGGACCCTGTATCTTGTCCTGAGAATGCCACGAGGCCCAGGCAAATCGGCTGTGGCTATGCGGGAGAACAGGACCCGATGAGTCGAACGTGTACAAGAAAATCACCAGAATGAGACCAGCCGCCAAGTAGCGGCGCATTTTCCGAATAATTCTGCGTTGCTTCATACGGCGACCTGTGCTGTAGGACGATGATTGTGGTTCGTGCAAGAGCGACGTCGTTCTGGAACCAGCCCGAGCGTCAACAAGACGACGATGGGTTAGTGAAGAGTCCACAGATCGAGACCATGAAGAGTAGCTCATGTCAACACTCCACTGAGAGTCGTTGTCATCGAACCTGCCTGGTCCACCGAAGACATGATGAGGCTGCTCATGATCATGTTGATGAAAGATAGGCGTGTGCTCAGATGACTGACCCTTGCTGTAACGAGAAGAGTTGTCATCATGATAAAATCGACAGCCGTTTGCAGAGGAACGGTTAAAAGGATTGTTCGACCCGTTTCCAGCAGAAGTAACATCATTGCTACCGTTATGGCAGTTTTCAAAATCCAGGAAGCGTCTCTGGGGCAACGAAGAAGAACCAGATGAATTGGAATCCCTGTTGAGCCCATGGGACCTATTCTCCCTCTTAATAGTCTTGGGTTCCATACTGGTGTCAAGCCCATTCTGGGCCTCTCGTCTCTGCCATTCAGAGTCACTGTTCTTGGAATTCTCTGTAGTCGTTTGGAAAGTTTCCAAGCTGGGGTAGGAACCCTCGTCGTCGTCATCTCCATCTGCGTGTGAGGAATTTGATGAGTGGAAACGTTCTTCGAGCTCCAAAATCTTTCGTTGGACCATAGGACCAAGAGGAGAATGAGGCCGCCCTTGTGACGAGCTATCGGCGTCATCCCCATCCACTGGTGATCTTTGCTGCCGCGACATTTTGCTGCCAGCCCTTGAGGAGGCTACCGAAGAGGACGATGATGCTCCGTGAGGCATTGTCCATGCAGATTCATCAGAGGGTGAGACCACATTTGGGGGGTCCTTGCTAAAGCTGGTTTGGAGTGTATTCGGCATTGCATACGCTCCGGTGGACGACGACGTACGAACTGAGGCTGCCAGTTGCGCAATGGAAGCGAGCGTCTCGATCTGGGCCGCAGTTTCTTGGTTTTTGGCAGCTGGAGGTGTCTGGTTCAGGTCGGCGTTGCGGCTGTTCATTCTTGTGGTTGTGGGAGGAAACGGGGCGATATTATCTGCAAACGACTCAGACACACCTTCGGCAATAAAGTCATCTCCATTCAGCCCTTGTGGTCTATCACGGCTAGTTGTGGAAGAGCCGGATCGGCCGGGGCTAAGACGTCTCTTCTTACTGTTCTCATTCGACTCACTTGACGGCTGAGAAGTATCAATATTATCCAGTAGAGACTGAATTCGCTCATTAGCCAGGATTTGCCGTCCCAAACGACAGACATACTTGGTGGCATATTCGTAGGGAATGGCAATCAAAATTTCCCCCGAGACAATCAGTGCAGAGGGATGTTGGTTGCTGTTCGTGCTCGTCATGACACTTGCCAGTTGCGTCTTGTCTGTCCACGGCTTGGCTCCCGGTCGAGGTCGGACGAGACCACTGTATCGTTGGTTGACCAAGACTTGTTCAGTGGCATTGCGAGGAATCATGGCAAGAATGTCCCCAATCGTTGTGGAAGCTGGAGGGAAGGTTACTCGAATCAACTCGAAAAACTTGGACTTGGGGTCGAGCAGAAGAATAAACACAACATGGCTCATTAGGGAAGCTTTGTCATCGGGCTCGGCGGTGGAATCGGGTTGTTTCTGTGGTGGTATAGCTTTCGGGATATCGCCGAGTGGCTGGTTGGATGCAGCGGAAGAATCTCTTCTTGTGACGTTGCCGTTGTCAGGTTTAGCCATGGAGAGCGAATTTGATGACTCCTTAACGTATAGACTGAAATTGCTTCCTCTTCGAAGCCGTTTACGTGAAACATCCACTTCTAATGTTTGGGGTATTCCGTCATTCTTGCCCTTCGAGGACAGCGACAATGGATCCGTAGTACCTGGCAACCCGTCCACTTTATCGGCCTCGTCTTCTTCGTCGTCTAGCCTGGGAAGGAAACTTCGTGAGGAGGCTTCTGGTTGGTCTACGGACTGGTCGGGATGAAGCAGGTTCTCCGTAATTGCGGAAGGATCATCCAAAAACAGGGAATCAATGTTGACTTCCGAAATTTCCTCCTTGTGTTCATCTTCTTCCTCCTCCTCCTCCTCCTCCTCTTCTTCCACATTACTGTGAAGAATGGCGAGACTATCGTCTCCTTTTTCTTTTTGACGCGATTGTTCGTCCACCTCGAGGAGTGCAATGGAAGTCGAGGCAGCCGAGCATGTGGTTGAAACGTCAAAACCATGTGATACATACGAGTGCTGCAAGGACTTGTTGTTGTTGCCACCTCCCGCATGCGATCGTGTGGTTCCATGAAAATGGCCCATGGAGGAGGACGATGAGGAGAGATTGTGTGATTTGGTGGTGGGAGAAGTGGCAGCCGTTGCAGACTCGGGTAAGGCACCCGTCGACTGCTGCCAAGCACTTTCAAAGACACTCACGCCATAGCCCTCCTCGGATTCGCGCGATTCCACTTGGTGAATGGTATATTTTGGTTTGGACGGATGCCCTTTGCGATTCCGGTGGTGTTCAAAAATGATTTCCGTTTCATCTTGATTAGGAACAATCGTCAAGGTGGTCCGTTTCGGTCGACCACCGCTACTCTCATCATCATCTTCCTTCTTTTCATCGCAAGGAAAGGATACTGTGACCACGGGTGACTTTTGATCGGACGACGCATTTCCGCCCCGCTGTGACGAATGAGAAGGTCTACTATAAATGACAATTTTGGCTTGGTCCTCCGATTCTGCTGAGGAGTAGATGCGATGACTGCTTCCATCCCAGACCACGGCTTGATTGGTAACAATGCCACCTTCGGAACTTTCTCCGTGGGAATAAAAGGAGGGTTGTGTCAAGGGCGACACAACGCTCAGTCCCAATTGGCCATCTCGTGAACTACGATGGCCTCCTCCTGTATAGGAAACAAGCTGTCGATCGTTGCTATTTCTTCGACCATTGTTGTTGCTTGGTGGAGGCGCTTTCAACAAGAGAATTGGGTTCCCATTGGCGTCCACAAGATTGGGATTGTTTACCGCACCTTCGAACCGATGGGGTCCTCGTTGATCCACGGGAGAACTGGACCGGGTGAATTTCCGGCGCAGAAATCGCAAGGGGGATCGTCCTCGTCGACCCATGCGTTGTTTCAACGGACTGGTGGAATTGGCACGAGTTGAAGAAGAAGAATGTGCTTGTTGAGATCGATAGCTGACGCGTTCCGGTGGTGGAAGAACCGATGTCGATGCTGGAAGCGCAGGAACATCAATCGAATCGAACGGGACGGGTTCCCGCTCACGTTGCTTCTTTCTCCGCACCATGTCTTCAACGTCAACAACCGCACAACGACGAACAAAAGGAACAAAGACGCCTTCCAGCACGTGGTGCTTCGAGCTCTAAAACAAGGATATCAATGGTCCAATCCAAAGATACCCGCTAGCCTTTGATGCAGTCTCTTCAAGTGGTCCTTCCGCACCGCTGGTGCAACACACCTCTGTCGTGATTCGTTATGCTAAGACGCTATAATGTCCTGTGAGGAATTGAACTGTCCTTTTTCACGGTTTTTCCGCCTTGTTTGAATTCTTTGTGCCGTCGTGTGTGTCTTGTGTAGTCAATCGAAAAAAGACAACACAACCCGAGATTGCACGAGGAGAGGTGGATCGCGATGCGCTCCTTCCATCCAATGAGTTGGTGCCGGCGCTCCATTCCTCGCTCTGACAAAACTCAAAATTACCACCGTGAGGATGTACCATGTTCTACACGACTTGACACTGTGCGTCCATCTCGGTTGTAGCGCATCCCGCGCGCGCCAGCATAGCTGGGTCGACGTAACTGACGAGATTGACATGTTGCCTAAAAATCTCAACCAGCGCAACAAGAGAATGTCTCGTCAAGAGTTGGATCTTTCGGAAGAACAACAAAAAGGACATGATTGTTCCTTTATACTCTGACCATGAAGAAATGTTGTATCCTCGTGGATGCTTTTGAAAACGAAATGATGGGTATAAGTGTCAAGGACGAACCAGCGATCAAAGTCCCTCTGGATGCCTGTGGCTACGAACATATGGAGTATGGAGCGAAAACAGCGAGAATGATGGTGACATAAGGTCTTAGACTTCAGGAAAAACTCAATATGGTCTGTTTCAAACTCTTTGGCACTACTTTATTGAATGCGTAGTGGCAGATTGCTAGAGAACAAACACAGCGGTATGAAAATGCGATGAAAATCACGATTGTAGCATATTCTTCAACCACCATGGTTGTTCCCTGTGGTGGAAGTGTTGCCAAAGAAGATTAGTTTCGATCTCGTCTCCACGATTTAACGTGTTCTCTTCATGCCGTATTTGCAATTTGCACTATCGAAAGAGGAAGAGGTCGAAAAACGCCTCTTAGAAACACTACCGAAATAAGATTGCTTGGTTTGTAGACACAGACACGGCATGCGATTGCGATTTGAGATGCGTTCATTACATTTCCCACTGTAGCTGTAGCGACGATCACGATCGGTGTGTTGACTGTTGACTGTTGACGAATCCATGAGTTATTATTGTTATTGACATGGTGGATTGTAGAAGTCGAGGTGCAAAGTGCAAAAGCTCCTCCGCGAGTATGTGTCACGGCTCGCGCGTCCCCCAGAAAATGGCGCGTGACTTAACTTTCTTCGCCGTATCTTGAACTTTCTTTCATTGTGGCGTGACTGAGATTAGATCTCAATCGCAAGACTCAAAATGAATCTTTCGTGTCGAGAGTCGAGAGTCGACAACGACGAGGACGACGACAGAACCATGGAAAACGACGCGCAAGGTCTTTTGACCTCCATCACAGTGTTTGCGCCGTCGGTGACGACCGCGATTGCAGTCCTCTTGGGAGGTTACTTGCTTGCGGACCGAGTGCGAACGAGTTCGATTCGACGCGAGTACGACAAATGGATTGCTCGAGCTCGAGAGGAACGTGCCAAGAAAAAGCATTCGGTCTTGAGTCAAGCATCATCCTCGCAGCAAGTCGGTGACCAAGATGCCATGGAATTGACTGGTTGGCAAGTGCGAAGAGCCATTTTGAAGAAGCAGTTGAGTTTGCCAGATCACGTGTCAATGCTTGCGGCAACCTGTCGCAAATTCAATCTCAACATGGAAGAGGGCATGAATGCAATTGCCGAAGAACTGTATGACGAAGCCTATTGGACAGCTCAAGATTGTCAGGCAAAGATTGGTTCAAATATGGTGACTGAAAGAAATGCTCCGCCTCTCTACGGAATTCCTATCTCTATCAAAGAGTGTGTCACTGTCAAGGGAACTTACTCCACTGGGGGCTTGGCATGCCGTTTGTCCAAAAGAGCAATGGAAGATTCATTGACTGTTCAGGTGGTACGAAAAGCTGGAGCAATTCCCATGTGCACAGGCAATGTTCCCCAGGTAATGATGTTGCATGAGACGTACAATCGTATTTGGGGACGATCTCGAAATCCATGGGATTTGAGTCGAGGTGTAGGAGGATCCTCCGGTGGAGATGCGGCCTTGGTGGCTGCACGATGTGTGCACATGGCCGTGGGTAGCGACGTTGCAGGGAGTATTCGTATTCCAGCCTGCTTCACGGGAATTGTTGGTTTCAAACCAACATCCAGCCGGTCATCGATGAAGGGCTCTATGAAGCCAAGAAAGAATGATCGAGTTAATACAGCAGTGCTCATTCCTGCCGTCAATGCGCCCATGGCTCGATGTGTAGATGACATCGCTCTTTTTCTGAAAGGATACTGGGTTCCACAGTTGTTTCATGGCGATAAGAATATGGCCCCTCTTCCATTCGATGAACGTGCTTACACAGCAGAGGGAAGCCTCACGGTTGGATATTTCGATACCGACGGTTGGTTTGAACCTTGCAGAACATCCAAGCGAGCGGTTCACGACACTATAAACGGTTTGAAAAAAGCTGGACATAAATGTGTTCCTTTCACACCACCACGAGATGGATGGTACACATACGGATTACTTGTTGCTATCAACGGAGCCGAAGGGAGTTTCAAGTCTTTTATGGATGCTCTTGAAGGTGAAGAGGCTTGGGATGAGTACAATACACTTATTATGGCGACCAAGTTACCAGATATTGTACGGTTCATTCTTGTGCACTTCTTGTTGGATAAGCGGCGTGGTCATTTGGTGAAACAGACTCGTCGCCAGGGATTGTCCGCTCGAGAGTTTGGGGAATTGTTGGCAGATCTCTTCCTCCTCCGACGGGAGTGGGAAATGGCGTTCGAAAAGTCTGGGATTGATGCAGTGATTTTCCCTGGCATGCCAGTTCCAGCTTTTAAGCATTCGACGGTCGGCAAGCTCACCTCAACATGCTCTTACATGTTTTTGGCTAATCTGCTCATGTGGCCCAGCGGGGTTGTACCCGTGACCAAGGTCTCGAACGTGGAGGCCAAGTATTATAAACCAGAAGAACTTCCAGTTGATCAACGCGATGTAATCGCGAAGATGGTTTCAGAAAATATGGAGGGCTGCGCGGGAATGCCAATGTCTGTGAGTGTAATGACTCCAATGTATCGGGATGAGCAATGCCTTCGTGTCATGAAAGAAATCGAACGTGTAACCGATTTCACAGGGCAACCGACGGCCCATCTGGAATAGATGTAAGGTTAGGCGTCAAGTTCGGGTGGTTTGCTTGTCCTGGAAGGACAAAACAATCAGGTAAAGCAAGACGGGGAAAAGCTCGACTTCTTCCTGATCAATCGCGAGTAGGGAACCAGATGGATTCGAGATGAGTTTGCAGCTTGCACTCATAGATGATGTCGTTCTCGTTGCCTCTTTCATGGTGCATGGAGGAATCAAAGTGATTGCTTAGTTAGCAACATTTATGAACATCGTATTCTACCTGACACAATTTTACCTAGGTACGGAAAGAGACATATTCCGTTTTAATTTAATGTATGGCTGGCCAAGATCTCGTTTTTCAATCGTCTTTCGAAACAAGAAAACCATCACAAAGGACTATTATTTGTTCAAGGAACGAGCTCTCAACTCTCCCTCAAAGTCTTGTGCAAACTCTCTTCCTCTAGCTTTGTCGGGAAAGAGAGAGTCGAAGTGTCTCTCGTCGTTGCCAAAATCATCATTGAAATAAAATCAACATATTAAAGATATATATTTTTCATCCGAAGGGATCAAACCACAGATCCTCATCACTCTTCAGTGAGCCAGTCTCATCTCGTTGTCATCATCAAAAGCCTACAGTAGAGGTACCACCAATACCAATGTGCTGTTTGTCGTTTCTCGTTTGTGATGCGTTTGGATTTTTTCTTTCTTTCGACATGATGTTTATGGCATGCATCGACCCCTTTCCGAATCCACAAGGCTAAGTTGTGCAACACAATGTCGCATATGTGAGGGCGTCATGGAGATAGCGACGCACATACTACTACTCTGTAATGAGTCAAAATAGTATTTTGTGACATACATGCACCCAATGCAAAATGCAAACCATGATGAAAGAGCTACCCTTTCTTTGTCAGCTTGGTATCTCCCCCCGGTGCAACATATCCCGGCGGCGGACGTCGTGCGAGGGTGACAACGGGACGGCCAACGCTCCAGAGTTCTTCTATGCGGTTTCTCAATGCCTCCAACTCGGCATGGTTGGATGAAAGAAACATTCCCTCCTCGTAGTGGTAGTATCGAGCAGCGTATGTGTAGTCATAAGAACCAATCATGCCGCCCGCCGTAGATACCATCGCGTTTGAGTGAGAGAAGAGTCTACTGGTCCCCCATTCTCTAATGGCCAGTCTACGCAGTGCACTCTCTCTTTCTTGTCGTCCAGCTTCCTACATTCGATTGTTGACGTAGTTGTGTAGTCGATCCTTTACCCATTGTTCGGGTCCCAGCACTATGCGTATCTTTAAATTCTTGCCCCCATGTTCGATGGGTTTTGCATAGTGACACAGCTCGTCAATGAAATGTAGATCGCTCAGGTAAGGGACGGAGATATGGACGGTCGAGCTGTTACATGCGGCTCGAAGAAGGTGCACACATGCGACAAACGGGTGCTTGTCATGACAAATGGATTCACCATCCTGATTTCTTACAAACGCGTGAACAATGGTAGTAGACGACGATGATGATTCCTTGACCGCATCCTGTTGGGGTGCAGCGAAAAGAATCTCATTCGACTGTTCGAACAACCAGCCGTGGGGTAACAAGTAACCATATCCGTTGACAATTTCCTTCCCGTAGCGTTGCTCCAGTTCAAATTCGTCCTGGAGAACGACTGCAGGACGTGGCTCGACCACAGATGCTGGAATTCTTGAGGCAATTTTATTCGCCGTCGCCGTCGTCATTGCCGTCTCTTCGGAGTCTTCTTTTGTTTCTTCCAGGCCTGCGCCCCACTTTCTCTCTAATTCCAACTCAACGTCAAGATCCACCCCACATAACCGGGCTTGTTCTTTCATTGACAGAGACATCGTCATGATGCAAGCCAAACAAAACAATCAACACTCTACGAATGAAACACTATTTCGATTTTCGACCTTCGTTACTTGGTTTGCCCGACGACCTTCTCTTTTGAAGTGGCAGTGGTGCTCCAAACCTTTTAGCCCTGAGCAAGAAGTAGGCATTGTTCTTGTCCATTGTCCTCCAACATTTTGTGTGTGTGTGTGTTTGTGTGCTCCAGTCTCCAGTCCCGCGTCCCCCGAAGTACCTTAACCCTAATTTGAGAGGAGAAGGGGTATTGTATTCCCAAGCGAGTTTGAGGGATAAAGGACTGAAGACTGATACCTTTTCCCATATTATCACCTTTTGAATCAAGAATTACCCCGCTGGAGAGTCTGATTGGGTGACCACAGAAAAACGAGAATACAAGACGGAAACAATATTGTAGGCCATTTGTATTTGTGTCATTTGAGACTATTGCCCAGCTAAAGGAACAATAAGCAACCCAACAAACCCAACGCGATCATGGCACGGGAGAACACGAGTGACACTGCGCACTGCACAGTGTGCAGTATCCCAGCAACAGAAACCAGAGCGATCGAAATCGAACCGCGCGCGGAACAGCAGTGCGGAAGATGCAGCGCACTGTCTTTTCTATAGAGAAAACTGTAGATTCAATGGCATGATGATGTATAGTCTTACCGCGCTGTCGGGATTCATTAGTACATATCCGTTAAAATTTACATACACTCATCCAATCGTTTGTGGGGTGATGGCAGCAATGTCTGTACTACCCAGTCTTCCGGAAGGAACGGAGAAGACCATGCATATATGATTCATTGTTATATTTTGTTCGACTCGTTATGTAATACTCTGAGGTGTGGGATGAGACGAAGTGGGCGAAGATGGGAGCTGTACTCGTTTACGCATTCTCACTCGTTTCCTTTTCTACTCCAACAAGGCTCCAAACCTGTCAGCCAGATCAGTGTGTATGTGTAGAAAGACCATTCCTTGAGGATACGAAAAGGTTGAGCGGAGCTGTGAAGACGGCTCTACATCGCAGTCTATGCTGAAAGTTCACATCCATTCCTTGTTGCCACCCCAAGAGCCCAAGGACTTCGTAGTCAACATAACGACGAATCCAGTAACCTGTGCCACATCTGGTTTGGGAACACCAACATCTTGAGTTGAACACGAACTCATCTCCTGCGCTTCTCCCAAGGATCCGAAATAACCCTCAGTGAAGTGGATCCACCTGTAGTGTCCTTCTTCTGTCCGTTCTCAGACTCTGCTTCTAGCTCGACAAGCTCTCTCTTCTCTCTTTTTTCTCATGGAACCTTGGAAGGAACACCTCGATCAAGAAACTCGCAAGGCAACATCCATAGCGATGATTCATTCTGCCACTCAAGCCGATGTCAAGTATCTTTCTCTTCAATTTCGTTGCAGAGGCGGGTCACTCCCCTTGAAGAAACGTCGATTCAGCGTGATCAGTGAGACCGATTCTTCCTCACACTCGATTGCGTCTGTTCCCGGAGACAACTGCTCCGTTCGCGAAGGAAAGCTCGCTACACTCTCATTGATAGCCTCTTCAGTCCCTCGTGCACAAGTTGACACGGTAGGCGATGCATCGGAGGATCTTTCCACTGATCCTGAAGAGAAGAGTGAATCTTCAGCCTCAAGTAGACCGTTTGAAGGCGCTGCACTGGATCTTCCTCGCGATGGATGCTGTCATGGGCGCACGGCGAGAAACAACTCGTATTGTAAGCGACAACCATGCTATATGGGGAGTCGTTTCTGCAAACTACATTACCAGCAGTACGCGCTTTCGGAGACTTCTCTGAAGCTTCGAGACGAAGATTCATTGACCACGAAGCAACCATCGCCTGTGCCCATGCCTTCTATAGGGGAGAAGAAACAAGGCTCTTTTCAAGACAAACGCTTCACTGGTAGCGCTGGTGAGATTCGCTGCAAAGCGACAACCACTAGGGGCAGGGAATGTGCTTACATTGCTGTCAGTGGGTGCAAGTACTGTTATTTGCATGCTGACTATGATAATAACCCACCTCCAAAAAGAGGAGGAGGATCTTCATCTAAGCGAGTGACGGAAAGTTCGTCCAGTCGTACAAAAGCTGGTGTGGAACTTCCGCATAAGGTGCCCATTCCCTCTGAATCCTCCAAGGCTGTTACCTCGAAGGACGCTGGGAAGCCAAAAACGTCTTCAGAACGAAGCAAACGCCGAGGCTCAACTTCCAAAATAGCACGAAAACATATGGACTCTCGTTTTCCTCTTCTCAGTATGATCTCGACTGACCAATGGGCCAAGAAACGAGTGAAAATATCCGTGGGACCTTTGAGCGACAGAGTGGGGACTGTTGAGAAATGGTCTAACGGGTGGGTTACTGTACACGTTGACGGGGTAGGGACTCACAATCGTCGGTCATTCGAACTTCTTCTGCTTGAAGATATGAAAGATGGTCCAGAAGAGACGAAACCATCTGTGTTAGGGGACATCTCTCGGCTCACTCCGTCTCCTATCACGACAGAGACCCCGTCAACAGTTAAGCCAATCATCCAGGACTTGAAGTCAGCGAGTCAGATTCCTGTCACTCCAT
Source organism: Epithemia pelagica (assembly GCA_946965045.2). Classification (NCBI taxonomy): domain Eukaryota; phylum Bacillariophyta; class Bacillariophyceae; order Surirellales; family Surirellaceae; genus Epithemia; species Epithemia pelagica. The sequence goes on along the minus strand of OX337234.1, from coordinate 2,268,775 downwards.
ACACTGGTGGAGATGAAGCCATCTGGCCAATCACACCTGCTCCTTCTACTGATGCCCCGTTTGTTCCACATGTAACCCCTAACTCACCTCGAAGACCAATGTGTACGACGACTGATAAGACGGGGGTTTGTAGCATGGGTGAGGGTATCTTCCTCGCTGATTCCGGAGGTCAAGCAGGGATTTCGCTGCACCTTCGAGTTGGTGCATTGGAGCAGCGCCTTGGTAGCGCCACTTCTTTTTCAGCGGCTTCAAGGGGAAGTGCCGCTGAGAAAAACATTGTTTAACCGCCCCCCTTTATCTTCATATTACCCTAATATGCACGACCTGGCGACTTCGATGATAAACTCAATGAAATACATTTTTATGCACGGATTCTTCTTGTCTGCATTTAACCATAACACGTTGATTTCTACAACCTAGGTCACACATGTAAGCTGAATGCCTAAAGGACGTTCATTGTGTGTATACATAATATTAGGACAAGCATTTAATCCCAGAACATTCCCTCGCCATCGTCGTCCTGGATCGTATTGAGATCCAAATACTCATTCAACGACCTAATTTTGCTCTCGTTGGCATGTTCGAGCTGATCAAGACTTGCCGACTTCGACATCGCTGACTCTTCAGGGAGTGGGGGAGGATCAATGACGGGGGTGTGATCGCTTGCAGAACTACCAGCACTCAACTGCTCTGCCGACATGGACCTCAAGTCGATCGATGAATAGTACTTTTGACCCCGAGTTGACACTTTGGACAAACTCTCAAGGAGTTCTTGAACTTCGTCAACGTCATGTAGATAATTCGCCGCTGCACTTGGCTTCTTGCCAACAGTGACTGTCACGACTTCCAAGTCCGGCGATACGTAGTTGTCGCAAGAAGACACATCAACAAGTTGGATGGTGGCCGGCATATCCGGTAATGGATCTTCTCCAAGCTGTGCTCGTGCTGTGTCCTTGGTTCGTCGGCCGACTTGCCGCATCACAGACAACATTGGTTCATCACAATGGTCATCACCAAGGACAAGGCAAAAGTCCACTCGCTCCTGCATTCGTCTCAGTACCCGCATCGCAAAGACTCCCTTGTTTACTCCTTTTGGTCTCACTTCCACATAACCGCCTTCCTTGATGCCACCGTGAAGAATGTCAACAGGGAAACTGCGCAAGTACTTCGACAGATGGTCTTCGAGTTCCTTGGCCTGACGAGAACCAAATTCGGTATCAGCATCTCGGTATTGCCAAAGCACTTTCATTTCTGTTTCTTCGATATAACTTCCATGTGTCCGCGACGTGTACACTTCCATCAGTGTCACGGCCAGCGAGCGCCATGTTCGATCAGTTTCCGAAACAAGCGTTTCCCAACGGTGCTTGGCAGTGGCCTTCGAAGAGGGCCATGATATGAACATTCCATGTTCTGCAGCCAATCCAAGATCTGGTATGTTGCCCAATGTTTGTGTCAAGGAATGACGTTCCTTACCGCTTACAACGAAGACAGTGTTTCTTTTATCTTCGCAAAGACCCTTAATCGCGGTTATCATGTCATTTGTTGGTTCAGAGGGCGCACTGCGTTCTTTAACCATCTTGAAGCGAATCAAATTGTCCAACTACAACAACAAATCATCTAGGTGAGACACAGCGAAACAAATATAAATGAACCAGAAAGGTACTCACGTTGTCATTGTTCACAATTGTACCCCCATAGTCAAGAAGTATAAGCCGGTTTTTTGCCATCCTGTAGGCCTTCGCGACAACGTTGATGTCTAAGGAAGAAAATCCTGTATCCATACCAAGGATTCGGTAACCCAAACCAAGACCTGCTCCGGAGACAGACACTGGATTAATGTTCTTGTGGACACCCTTCAGGTCCAACATAACAGCAAGAGCCCAACGTTGGGTGGTCACGCGAGTTACAAACTCCGAAGCAATGCTGATGCGTCTCAAGCGTTCATCTTCCGTCATATTCAGGGCTTGATGAAATGCATTTGCAATTTCTGATATTTTCCATGGGTTCACGTGCAAAGCGCCTCTCATCACGCGGGTGCATGAGGCAAACTCAGAAAGAATGCACAAGCCTCTCTTACGACCATCTTTCCGACCGATTTCAGTCAGAGCATCTTGATGTGCAATGGTGTACTCTAGTGGGAGCAAATTTAATCCATCGCGAATTGAGGTCACTACAACCAGATCTGCCGCCCGAAGTATAGCCATGCGTTGTTGCAGCCGCATTTCAGACTCGGGACATGCTTGGAACTGAACGGTTCCAGGCCATTTCTTGTTGATGCTTTCCACCAACTTCGTAACTTCATGATAAGTGCGGCGATAATCATCACCTCGTTCAAATGCGAAGATTCCGACTTGAATCAAAACGATTTTTCCCACCCATTCATTGCATCGCGTCAGAAACCGCTCCAGCGCGAGAAGCTTAAGAGGAATACCCTTCAATGATTCCAGGCGATCAATGGCGCACCATATATGCTTCCCTTCGAATCGATGGCGAATGGATGATGCCTTATCAAGTGTTCCTGCGTGAGTGAGTATCTGGTTGATAACCGGTGGCTCGATACCTGCATGAATGCTTGTGACAACAACGTGGCGTCCGTTTGTATCGATTGCGAGCGTATGCCCTCCCGACGGATCAGGAATCATCCCGTACGTCAATCCAAGCAAACGACGACAGCACGTCAGAAAGTGGCGCGCATATTCGAACAAGTGAAACCCGACTTGGTCCGCATTGAGCATTCCCCGCAACAAATCTTCGCGACACCACAACGTTCGGAAAATTTCAGAGCTGGGAAACGGTGTGTGCAAGAACATTCCAACTTTGGCCATCGGAACACGTCGGGTAAGGTACGACGGCAAAATCAGAAGATGAAATCCATGGATCCAAACTAAATCTCCCTCATTGAAGCACTGGATAACAACGTCCGAAAACTGTCGGTTGACACTGTTGTACGCGGACCATAACTCCGCTTCTCGACCTTTGCCACCGTGAATAGGACCTTGCTCAACATCATCCATACTATACTCAGTGAATTGAGCAGGGTCATCACTTGAACTATGCCCTGAACTTGAGCTGTTGAAGATTTTGTAATCATCGGGACGACTTGAATAAACCGAAGTCACATTGTGAAGAACAGGCCAAAGTACTCCTTTACAAAATCCATTGTACATTTCTCCAAATAGTTGCGGATCAACCCAAACAGGAACACAGTTAAACGGCCGTAAGCACTCTTCTACTAATCGTCGCTCGTTTCTTGGAACTCCGTTTTCGGGGCTTCCATCCCCTCCCGTGTTACCATGCCATCCACGCCATTTCACAACACCTACCCGAGTTACTCGGAGATGCGTCTGCATTGACAACAACATCTCATAATCCCAATCAGCTGTCCACTGACCTGCATCTGAGCGATGAACGATGACAGGAAGAAAAACGGAAACAACCACCAATCCGTCAGTGGAATTGAGATGAACCTGTTGCTTGGACTGAGACCGTGTCGGCGAGCCGGTCGTCCTCATATCTCTCGGAGGAGAAGGGGCGAATCCCACCATTTTTCTTCGCGGAGTAGTTGCAGTCGGTGACTTGGTGCTGGGTTTTCCAGCTACTGGTGAAGAACTGAGTGTGACCTTCATATGTTGAGAAGATCCTGGCGACTTGTGCAACGTGTCCGTTCGGTTGTATCCAGGACGAGTATGCTCCTGACGAATGTGCTCAATATCTGGAGGACCTGTTGTATATCCGAGGACATCATTTACGGCGTATGTCTCTCCATTCGTCATTAAATGCAAAGGGACTTCATGCATGTCCGAATGCAGTTTTTCAGCCCCTTCGTGGTGTTGAGCAGCTGCATGCTCTGACAACTCTTTCGGTCCGTCAGACGGTTGTTCCCAGCGGAAAAACACCCCGGCTCGATGAATGGCATATTTATAACTAAAAGTCGATCTTGGGCGTTGCTGACCTTCCGGGGTAACGGGAGGGACAGCTAGGGTCAAATGTGAAGCAGTGTGATACCAAGGATACTGTGACGCCGTTGTGAACAATGGGATCCTCTGAAGACGTTGCAGAAAAATTACATGAGATTCCATTTCCAAGCTGAATCGACTTGTTCATCACAAAAGATGAAACAGTACGTATTCTTGGGATGACAACTCTCATCAAGCTTGAACGATGTCAAAGATACGATTGAGAGAGAAAGCCAGCTATGGTAGCACCCAGTTCTTCCCGCGATTCATTGACATAATTTCTAATGGGACCAGAGATTCCTTTTTACGACGTAGCAGCATGTCACGCACCTTTTCGTGTCCTGATGTTGCATCCTTTGCAACCAGAAAAATCTCTTCTCCGTATCCAAATCCTTCACATCGAACGCGGAAGTTCACATAGGCCACAGCTCCAAAGCCGAAATCGGTCGTTGTCTTGTCTGTGGCGCTCATAACCGCGTACGATGAAACAACTCAAGTGTCGAAATCCCGTTCACCCACTTCCGTTTTGCTTCGCCAAACTCTTGCTGGAAGAGCGGCTCCTTTTTGAGAAGGATGTATTGGTTGTTGTTCTCCCCCTTCTTGACTTTGAAGGGCATCTCCTCGTCCGTGTGGAAGCGACTGTGTGACGTGTGATGGCAGGCTGTCAGTGTACTCTCTTTCCGATTGTGCCTACATCGAAGACACCACTGCTACATCATGGATTAGGGTTTATAGCTTTGTATATGTGCTGAAAGTAGTGCTATGAAAGCTACACCTTCGCTAAGATTACATCACGATTTTGGTAGGAGTCCTTCTATTAGAGTGTTTGTTCACTTCTTTGTGCTTCGGCAAATGGTATCGATGACAAGTAGTTTATGATCTTCATAATCGAAGACGCAAATAGTCCATGTTCCCAATCTCTGGGGAGAGATGCTTGCGTTTACCCAAGAAGACACAGCACATTGTTCTTCGTCTTTTTCTCGATTGCGAGGAGTGAGGATAGTCGGTCTTTGTGCCCAGTCTACAGGGTTCTGTCTACAAACCCCACCAAACCGCACAACTTCACTTCCATCTCGTTGGGTGCAATAGGTTCTCCTTGATTTTTCTGTCTACGCCAGTGAGCGGTAGGAAGATTGGCGCATTCTTCGCGTGAGGGTCACAAGGAGCGCTGCTGCAAACACCGCCATGGCAACAATCGAGGATCGTTGGAGAACATCCGAAACCACAGCACTTTGTCGCACCATGGAAGCGATGGGGACGTGGTTCCAAGAACCAGCATCGTCCTTGTCTTCAACCTGACGCAAAAATGCAGCAATGGCGTCATTCATGTCACCTGGTTGGTCTAACATGGAGAAATGCGCCGACTGGTTCAAGTACAGAGCCGTGGCGTGAGGTATCTCATGAAGCATCATGTCAATCGTGGGTGTCACAACCGTATCGTATCTTCCATACGCTAGCAAGACGGGCAAATCGATGGTCTTGAGCTGTGCCGTCAAGTTCAAGTCATGGACGGTTCCACCAACGGATAGAAAATCGCTAACAGGGCCAACCATACCGTGCTCAATCTCATCGTTGGCCCCATGAAAAGAATTCAAAAGGCAGTCTGGAAATGGTAGGGTTCGGGTCACGAATTGTGCCGATGCGTTCGCCAAGGCCTGGTATTCCGCCGAGTCAAAGGCCTGTTCTTGAATCAACGTACGGATGCGTTCTCGTACATAGGGTGGATAACAACCAAAGACACCAACCTTTGGATCCCATTAAAGCGCAAAATAAGATTGTACATCCGGAACAGGAGCAGACAATACAAGAGACTGAAGAGCCGGATCATGGACATGAGTTGCGTAGATCATTGCAATGACGGCTCCAAACGAGTTCCCAATCACGTGGTACGATCCATCCATCTCCAAGTGTTGAATCAGTGCCGGAAATTCTTCCAGAGCATAGTAGTTGGCCTCGAGCAGCCACGGTGCATCGGACACGTTCGCGCCCGATGCTCCACAACCGGCTTGATCGTAAAAGATGACTGAATGTCCTCGACAGGCCAGTTGTTTGAGGGGCAACATGTAGTTGTGGGTCCACGATGGACCACCGTGAATGACAACGATTGGTCGTTTCGTTGTAGATGTGTCGGTTGGTGACGAATTCTCATAGATCCAATAGTGGACCGATATACCACGAACGGTGACACTGTGCTCCGTCGAAGATAGGGAAGAACATAGATTGGGTGTAATGTCATCGCAGGACCACGCTCCTGACCAGCTGTCTGCCTCTTTGATTCGACGAGGGATCTTCATAGTTCAGTTCGCCATCGATATAGATGAAGACTGGTTGATTTGATTCTTTGATGTTTGACGCTCATTTTTTGAGAATTTTGGATCTTTGGGAAGAGTACTATTTCATCTATAGTACCTGCATTTTGGATCTCTATTCTTTGGCATCAAATGTCGGTACGATTCGTTGCGACAGTTTATTCCATCCATCTCCGTGCCGATCTGTTTCTATTGAAGAATGCCAGATTCATTATTTTGTGTCCGAACGATAACAGCCTTTGTCAATCTGGAACGTGATGAGAAGGAAGAGTGGGAAAGCACCATAACTGCTGCCGCAAAGTTGTTGAGCAAGGTGGAAACATCGTTGAGCAGTCATGGATACGTCGTCCAAACCATTCGGATCGCTACCAACCCCTTTGGGGAATGGCTTCCAATCAACGACGATGCGACAACGACAAAACAACATCTCGTGGAATTGGATCGTATTCTGGAACACAACCATATCCATTTTTGCTCATTAGGTAAGATAGAATTATGTACTTTTGATGAGTAAAACGAGGCTGTGTGCAAACACAAATGGTTTCTCGGGGCGTCTATCGTTCAGTCTGAACAGTGTGGACTCATGGATTATGGCACTTTGAAATAACTCCGACAGGTCCTGCGACGACACCACAACAGGTCCGGGACACATGTCCCCTCATTATACAATCATCTACCCGTTTTTCGTGTTCGGCATCGGTCGGAGCCACCAATGTCGACATGGCGCGAGCATGTGCCGATTGTGTCAAAACTATTGCCGAAACAGACACACCCGATTTTATGAAGAATGGATTGGGGAATTTTCGATTTGCCGTGGCAGCCTGTTGTGCCCCCTTTATTCCCTTCTTTCCTGCCGCCAAGGCGTCCTCTACACAACAAGGCTTGTCGTTTGCACTGGGTCTCGAAAATGGAGCACTGGCACAAAGTCTCCTATCTGAATGTCGTTCCATTGCCAATATTTCTTCCACCTTTCGCAATGGAATGCAACAAGCGCTGCTTCCACTTCAGACCTTGTGCCAAGCCTTTGAAACATCATCCACCACCAACACCGCCAGCAACGACGTCACCGTCGAATATCTTGGCATTGACACCAGTTTGAACCCTTCGTTGGAGAAGACTGGATCAGTTGCACATGCGTTGGAAAAGCTGGACGAAGTCCTGGTGTTTGGTGGACCCGGTTCACTGGCCGCAGCAGCTTCCATCACCACATGTTTGCAGTCCCTTCCCGGAATCAAGCGGACCGGATATTGTGGTTTGATGCTCCCGCTCTGTGAAGACTCGAGACTGGCAGAATTATCAGACAAGAACCTGGCTATTTCCAATCTCCTTTCCATTAGTTCGGTGTGTGGGGTTGGAATTGATACGGTACCCATTCCAGGGGATTGCACCATCGAAGACTTGATGTCTCTCTTTCTCGACGTGGCGGGATTGGCCCATCGGTGGGACAAGAGTCTCTCCTGCCGAGTGTTTCCCCTTGTTTCCATGAAAGCAGGGGAAAGGACCACCTTTGACTTTCCACACATGATCAATGCTCATGTAATGTCATTGGGAAATAGATAATAAACTTGATATTCGAAAGTATCAATCTCTGCAATAAGTTTGACTCCAGTCGTCCTCATAAAATGATATCGACACTTCGTAAGCTTTTCAAAAGAACCAAGACAAACCTTTCAGAGTCGTGAGTGTTGACCAATCACAATGCTGCTCTGTCGAACAACCAAACCGGGAGAAGCGCTCTGCACAGTAGCATCGCCTGATAGATCGACCCAGAAACAGGGATCCTTCTCCATTTTTCTCAGATCTCACGCCATAATATGATTTTTGTCACCGACAAGAGGAGCGGAAGTATAGCTTTTGCGAAACCATACAGTGGACACTGTTGTGCTTCCTTATCTGTTTGCATCCATCTTTTGATGTACTCACGCGGGAAGCCATTGGGAGATGCGATCCATAGAGAAGTGAATTGCAACGGCTACAGTCAAATTGTCCGAGTGACCCGGAGACGTTCCTTCCACCACGGCAGCAATAACACCATACACAAGCACTTCTCTCAAAGGAACCAGGGGCAAGCCCAATACCAACAAGCATAGATATATGCCACAGGATGTTCCAAGAAACACACCAACTAAGCTGCCTTCCATAGTTTTCTGACCAGCAAGAGGCATCTGGTAAACATGTCGGCCAAACCAACTTCCCCACCATGGTGCCAAGGCATCACCCACACCGATCGCTGCAACCTGTATCGCGGCCTCGGTGGTGCGAAATCGATAAAGTCCCAAGTACGTAAGAACCGACGCCCATTGAAGTGGCCCCCAAAGCAATTCTGACGGGGAAGAGGATCGTGACATCGTCTGAACTTCTATATCATCAGGATCTTTCAGTATCGCGCCCTACAAAAAACGAACGGAAATCAGATGATTTCACAAGGAAGGAACACATGACGGGGTCGAAAGTTATTTGTATCTCCTGTGGCTCTCACCTTGTACACAAATCGAGCCATCATAGCCGCAGAGACCACGACGTTCAATCTCCAACTCCAGTCATTCTCCTCGACTACAAAAAGTGGCCAGAAAACAATACACGACGACAAAAGCATATGGAGCGCCTGTCGACAAGAAATTCTCCATCTGCTACAATTCCTCAAAATCAACTCGGAACCGATTTTGTAGTAGAGGACCATCAACTGAGAGACAAGAAGATTGTTCCAAAACGGAGACAAGGTATCCGTTGCCAACCATTCAGTCAGGGTTGTCATTGTAGTCGTTGGAAACAGTTCTTTTTGCCGGAAAGACATGCGAAAAATAATGAAAATAGAGATGTTTACGCCTCAGCGGTGTTTTTTGTCGTATGTGTGTCGTAAATTTTGTCTATTGTTGCCTTTGGGACTCGAGACTCGGGACTCCGTCAAATGCACGCCATGAATCACTCACCCTTCCGCTTAGGAGGAGGTAGCTAGACTCAGGACAACTTTTGTCACATTTCAATCAGATCTAGAACTCGACCAATATTGACTCTTTGGACCACAAAGGACATATGATGGTCGAAGGAACGCCTCTACTAGAAGCTTGTGGTGTGTGCAGGGTTTGTGGTTTGTGGGCACATTCTGGGCACGTTCTAGAAAATCATGTAAAGCTCCACTTTAATGAGACTCTTTACCTGGTACCCATGATGAGGAAAAAAGTGGGACGAACATTCTCAGAAAGCAATTACTCCTACTGCGTACTGCTACCAAATCCTCTCCAGGTGGCTAGCCCCAATTGGAGTAGGTAGAGGAGTAAGTTGTACTGTACAATAAGGCGAAAGAGAAGAATTTAACGGAAAGTAGGGACGACGGACAGAATGTCAAAGGGGATGTCAGAAAAAGGGTGTGTCACTCTTCACCGTCAAGGTGTAAATTCTTAGCAACCCCTGATTGGGGGCAATTATAGAAGAAGCACCCATAGCCCGGTCAGACATTGGGAAGGTTTGAGAACAAGGTTGTCTTTTGGTCCTTTTTTTGTCTGTGCGGTGATCATCTATTTTCACTTTCACCATAACACCTACCCTTCCGTTGCTCTTTATGGTCCGCTTGGACTTTGTATTCTTCCGTTGGTGATCGTTGTTTGTTCATTTACTTTCGCTGGCTAAATAATGACTATCGTCGCTGCGTCTGCTCCTCCACGAGGACAAGGCAGTGGCGGAGTGATTGCTTCCCCAGGTCTCATCCCCGGTCGCAATTCAAATGCGGATTTACTGGTATCATCAGTTCCCACTCCTTCATCACCCTGTCAGATGTCTAATTATTTCGCACTTTCACCTCGTCCGATTGATTCAGTCAACGAGACTTCAACCCCAGAGAGACTGGTTGAGAGCACATGTTCTACGGAATTGGATGGAGACGCTGTGTCATTTTCTTTGTTTGAGGCAGTCCGTACCATCTTTTTGCCTTTTCTTTTGCAATTTTTCTTTGGAGGTTTCGAGGCTGTACGATATATTTTGACAGGACAACTCAAAGACTTCCACCAGGAATCCACAGCTCTTCACATTTCATCACAAGTTGGATGGCAAATAGAGTCACATACAGCCTTCTCATGTTTCACATGTCTAGCCCTTTTGGCTTGCGTTGCGATGGCTGTTCACCCGGATGGGCTAACTTGGTTAGCCCTTCGAAAATTGAGGTGCGTTACGATGACCCGGCTTGGGCGCTTGATGAATCAGACATACAGTTTCAAGGTTGAGCGTTACAGTTGATTCAGTATCAGAGGTGCGGTTTGAGTCAATATTCAATGTAGAGAAGAGACACGACCGTTTCCCACGAAAGCGCACTTGTACGGCCACCCAATTTCCCGCGTCATTGTTTCATTTCTCTGTTTTTTTCTCTTCAAAACTCGTGTCTTCCTCATTTCCAATTGACTCATCATGTCTTTGTTGTCCGATGTTTCACGCAGGGAGGTTCTCATTTCATTCATACGATCGTCTTCAACGTGCTGGGCGTGGCTTTTGAATGATGATACTGGAGTGATATCTACAGTCTTTGCTCTGGCGACTTTCTGTGCCCTCTTTTTCTTCTGCTACATTTTACATCGAACTTTGGCTCCGAAACAACCCCGACGACTGTCACAGACAGAATCATCTGCAAGTTCATCGTCATGTACAACGAATACAACGGCAAACCCTTCTTCTCCACCCTGTGCAACATCAAAAAAGAAGAAGAAAAAGAAAAGTGCTGCTAAAAAACGAAACGTGCCACAATCGCCACCTGTGGAATTATCGCCACAAGAAACTGCTTCGCGAACAGATCACTCATCAGAACCAACTCGACAACCTCCGACATGTAGTGATCAAAGGATTCCTGAAGTTGCTTCGTCCGAATCGTCTGAATCTGTTTCGCGAGAATCATCGCCCCGTACAGTTTCCCCGCGTGACTCGCCCACTTTGCTAGTTATGTCAGCGAATGCGATAACAGGAGCTTCGGGGACTTCACGAAATATGACAAAAGAAACCGAACATCACCTCCCCAGTTCTCCACAGCCACCACGAGTGCGAGGCTTATCTGCGTCAACGGTTGATACCGCTGCTTCGTCGGTTTTGGATGAGGACACCCAACTATTGCCGGTGCCTTCAAATTCCTTGCCAAAGCAACGAAACAGTCATCAACATCACCGCACCAAACGATCTCCGAACAGCTCAAGTACTCGAGGAGGTCGATCGACGTTCAACAACCAAAGCTCCTCATTGAGTAGTTCCAACTCTCAAAACTCCAATTATCTTGTTGTTAGCAGTCGATGGGATGGGTTGAAGCCAGAATCTCAGCCAGTAACTTCTCGCACCAATCGACTACCCCACAACAACTCCCAACATAAGCAAAATGTTGCTGGAAGCACGACAGGCCCCTCAACATTGAATCATCGAACCACGGGTACCTCAGCACAACAGCATCGAGGACATGTACGTGGAGGTCATTCTGTTTTGCATGGCCACCGTTCGAACACTGGGAACCAAGTCCCTTTGCAGAAAGAGACTGTTGTTCCTCAAATAGTGCGTCGGAGTGCGGTAGACAAGAACCGTGTATCCCCAGACACTCGTTCAATGCAGTCTCCCTTGGCACATGTTGAAAAGCACGTTTCAAAGCCGCTGCGAAAGTCTCCTGTTCCCCCGTCGGTTACTCCGCAGAGTCCCAGTGATAGTTTTTTCTCCAGCACTTTGAACCCGCAGTCACCTGCATTTGCTCCTTCAACACCGCCAAAACTACTTCGTGCTCCTCCCGGATTGTGTTTGCCACCTCAGCAGGTTGAACAGAGTCAAAATGGACCGTCGAGTCATCGCATTGGTGAATTCCTGCTTCCTCCTTCTTACGGACCTTACGTACCAGTTCTCCCTTCAGCCCCTGCACCTCCCCCTGGATTGTTGGTTCCAGCTGGTTCGACTTTGCCGTCTGGCAACAGTAGTCCCCTTGGTTTCCATGGCTCTCTTGGTTCAGTGGTACCTGACAATCCGTTTCAGCGAGAGGAAGAGAGTGAAGCCCAGATTGAAGCTGAACTCCAGGAGCTTGGAGGTCGCATGATTGGAAGCATCTTAGATTCTTAGAGCTGTCGCTATTTTACTTGGTAGCTTCCATAAAGAGTCTAATCATGATGATCCGAATTCCAACCTCTCCATCTTCCTTACATGGAGGATATGTTTTCTTTTTCTACTGGTGACGTAGAATTAGAAATGTATCAAAGCTACTACGTTTTACCATGTAAAATGACGAACGCCAACAGTTTACGTTAGAGGTGTTATTCAGAGCTATTTAGGATTCCGGCTAAACGCCGAAGATACAGAATCCAAGCCTTTCTCATCGCAAAATTCCCACGAAATGACTTCCTTAATAGTCTTGGCTTGCTGATTTGCCACCCTTGGTTGACTTCTTGGGCATAAGCACTGGATATAGAGAGAATATGGTGTTAGTCCGTCGGATCTATCGTGTGAAGTATGATAAGAATGAGAAACAATTCGGTTCTTACCGGCATGAATGTTTGGAAGAACACCACCATTTGCAATAGTAACGTTTCCAAGAAGTTTGTTCAATTCTTCATCGTTCTTGACAGCCAAAGTGATGTGACGAGGAATAATACGGGACTTTTTGTTGTCACGAGCAGCATTTCCAGCCAACTCCAAGATTTCTGCACAGAGATATTCCAACACGGCGGCAAGATATACTGGAGCGCCGGCTCCCATTCGTGTGGCATACTTTCCTTGTCGAATGTAACGCCCAATACGACCGACAGGAAACTGAAGACCAGCCTTCACACTGCTACTGGTTGTCGCCTTCTTTTCACCACGGCCTCCCTTGCCTTTTCCTTTTCCCGATGAGCCTGCAACAACCGATGTCGTTAGAGGTTCGACGGGATGAAACCAGAAGTCTTGTGGCTATGAAACGTACCTTTTCCAGACATGGTCGATGTTCTTGAACGAAAGGATAAACGTGTATTGTCGATAGGACGAGAAAGAAAATGAGATCGTGTCCTTATTCACATCACAAACGATCGAAATGGTCAAGCCAAACCCGCGCCATATTTGGGAAGCCTGCCCGGCGCGCTTTGGAGTGGCGCAGCCTGACACACGTACAAAAGCGATGCTTGCGCATGCCATCGCGCCATGATGAACCAGATCGTGCGACGACCAGACGGAACTTCGGTGAATATCCAGGTTGGCTTCAAAAGTGGCGCAGCATTTGCACGGTCTCTCCGCTCGAGAATCGACCTTCGAACTTCGGACACAATTCCCAACTCGATAGTATCCCAACAAAGCTGACACAGCGTCATTTCCTTGCGAGACAACCTTATTTTTTCCATCAATTTAACCATGGCGAAGACACCATCCAAGCAATCGGCCAAGGCCCCCAAGAAAGCCGCCGGAACGAGCAAGAAGAGCAAGAAACGCACGGAATCGTACTCCTCCTATATCTACAAGGTCCTGAAACAAGTCCATCCCGACACTGGTATTTCCAAGAAAGGAATGTCTATCATGAACTCCTTTATCAACGATATCTTCGAACGAATTGCCTCGGAAGCTGGTCGGTTAGCAACGTACAATAAGAAGGCGACGCTGAGTAGCCGAGAAATTCAGACCGCAGTACGTCTGATGCTTCCTGGTGAACTCGCCAAACATGCTGTCTCAGAGGGAACCAAGGCTGTGACTAAGTTTTCCACGACTACTTCTTAAGTTGTTTGACCATGTCAATGGGGTTTTGATGAAGAGCCAAGTGGTTGGAGTGGTTTCCTTCGTTCAATCATTCGTGTAGCCTATACTTGGTTAGTAAGGACTGTTTTATATCTGAAACATGAACTGTCTACTTTCTCCTAATCTTTGAATGATGCGATGGTGTTAAAACTATCCCATGTAGTTCATACCGGACTTTGCATTCCCCCAATGATTATCTGGGTTCAGCATGACATCGACGGTGATGATGCTGGCCTTTCCGTCAGACCCATCAATCGGTTTTGTTGCCAATACCTTGTAATTCAAGTTCGACATTCCATTTACTTTCCAAGTGGTTTCATGTTCTTCCAAGGCTTCCCATTTCACCATGCATTTCCATGCACGATTTTTCCTCAAAAAACCCAGTTTTTCATCAATAGTCATGTTCTCAAGATCGCGAATGGACCCTTCTGTTGGAGATCCAAATTTGATGCCTAGCCGTTCTAAGCGCTTTTGCATTTCATCGTCCTCTCCTCCCCATCCCCAAAACGTGTTGGGATATCCATTGATGCGTTTGTAATCTGACTTGGAAAATGATACTATCCCCCCAAAGTATTTTGGATTGTTCGAATACCGGTTCCAAACTCGGGCAATATGAAGAGGCTTGGTCGGAAACTTGGCGTACCATGGTCCTAAATCGTCAGAAGGGAGCAGATCCACGTCATGAAAAATGAAAACATCGTGCGGTGGATGACGCCGTCCCTCAGCATCTGGTTTGGAGTGACGTTTCGACGCAACATCAAAACCAATATTCAGCAGCTTGCCTCGATTGAATTTTCTGTTATCATCCGATTGCTCCACGATATAGATATGATAATCTGAAACCAAACCTTTTTCTTTCATTTTCCCCAAAAGGCGATGCATGTGGGGCACAAACTCCGCCAAGTGGGCCGCCCTGTTCTGCGCAGTATGAATATCACGGAACGGGACGATGATCGCAATCGATGTCTGGTCCGCCAGCTCAAGGAAATCGTCATCATTTTTGTCCGAGCTCCCTCCCGTCGACTTTTTAACTGCAGCCGAGGATGAATTGGATGATGATCCTTGTGAACGAGCTCGTTTCGCACTTCCAGCTGCACCGTCGTCGCTGCTCGATCGCTTTTTCTCGCGCTCTTTATTCATTTCGGCACGTCGTTTAGCTTTCAAGGGATCCTTTGCTTCCGAGGAAGTGGGAAAATGCCATTGCGTATGTTTGGTCTCCGTATGGAAATAGTAGTGACGTTTTTGACTGTTACTATATTCTCGCTTCCATCCCGGCGGCAACGGATCATCGTCCTCCTTCGAAGACATCGTCGATCCTTGATACCACGTCTCTCCCAAACCTTTCTAATGAGAAGGAACTGGGTCCCACCAACTAGCTCATCGATTGAAGAGATGCCGTTGTCTTCGCTGGGAATGGGCTTGTCAGTCGTTTTCAGCTGATGATCTCAACGGACATGAAGGAATCTTTGGTGTCTACTCTCTAGCTATGCCGTCCCCGCGTTCGCGCTACCACCCATAGCCCCTACTCCTAGCTAGGGCTAGTAGAGGTGCTCACCTTGTACATGGCTCATGTAGAAGGATTGCGAAAGCAAGAGTCCTCTCCATTATCAGCTCCTTTCATCAATGAAGCATTAGAAACATGCAGGACTACTAGGAAAATGACAGATTGTGTTGGCGTTCTATAGACCATGCAGATATGTAGCGAAATGAGTTTGTAAAACTGCAATCTACGTTCACACCCGCCAACCATTATACATCAGGATTATGCACGAGTTCCTGAACAAGGTTCTGCAGAAACGCAATGTAAGAGTCCGTTTCATCACTGTCATGGTGGTGTTTCACAATTGCTCGGCTAATTTCCGCACAAATCGGGACATCCGTAACAAGGACATCTCCCCCCTGTACAATTCCAGCCGCTTCTTCGGCCAACAAAGATCTCAATGCAGGGTCATGTTTCAAATGTTCAAAATTGAAGCCAACAACGTCGACGCATTTGTCCTCCAAGCGATCCAACTTATCGTACATTCTGGCAAGGGAAAGCATTCCGAAGACATTTTGCGTATCGACAGAAGGTATCAAAATTGCGTTGGAAACGTAAGCCGAAAGTCGTGGACACAGGATCGCAAACCCTAATTCCAATATCTCAACCGCGGTTTCGACAGAGACAACAAATTCATCTTGCATTGTTGCCAAATCGTCAACAGCTTGACCTGGCTCATGCAAAAACTCATCCGAATACATCCACTGAATCACAAGTTTCCAAGCGTCCGGAGATGGAAGCAAGTGACTAACATCGAAAGCCGATTCTTGTGCCTCCCGGAAACCACCCAAAAGGCCTCTTTGAAAGTACTCAGATTGTTCACAAAGTCGAAATCGGTTCACTGACCAAGTTGACTCCAAACACTGGATGGTGATATCGGTATGTTCCAATAATAAATTTAAGTCAGACAGTGACTCAAACTCTGAGTAGGGTGTGGAAACCAGGTGAGCCAGTTTCTTCATATCCTCTCGAAGAACTTTCGAGTTGTCAATGTTTTCCAGCCGAACCTCTTTTCTTTCAAAAGAGGTTGAAGACTTTGTTTTCTCAGCGTTGCTTTTCGATATTGACACATCAATGCTTTCGGCCAATTGAGTCAAACCCCAGTCCAATGCCATTTGTCGCGATTCTAGGGCAAAATCAAGACCCCCGCCAAGATCGAGGGTTCCAGTGTAAAGGTAGTTGAGCAATAGAATTGCAACGTTCCTGTCATACCGGTCCTCCAAGTCAATTTGGTGTGTTACACTTTCATCGTCACTAGAGTCTTGAACGCCACGAGGTGGTCTTGACATATTCGCCAAGTGTGGACATCTTGAATGAAGCATTATTCGATGAACACAGACCGGACGTTTGAACGAGTTGTTGGAATTGATGGTGATAGAAACGTCGGCGTGGCTTGGGTCGTTGAATGCTTTTCGCAAGCACTCAAGGAAAGGATCCCTGGACGCTGCTGAGAGACTCCATTCTTTTAGTAAACGGCGCAATTCTGGAGTCAAGGCGACGTAAAATACTCGGGCAGCGTCACCATCGTTCTCATCACACTTGGCTCCTCGTTCCAATAAGAAGCGACATATCTCATTCCGACCAGTCAAGGCCGCCAAATAAAGGGGAGTGGAATCGTGTGCGTCCGCTTCGTCAATGGAACAGTGAAGCTTATCGACCAGGTATTGCACGTGATCCAAGTTACCCACACGGCAGGCATAATGAAGTGGCCAACGGTCACAGCCAAATCGCTCTTCAAAGTCAATGTCCACCTCAACCGTCGATCCCTCCATGTTCCTTACGACTTCTGACCTTGACTGAAGATTCTTGAATGACGTAAAATATCTTTAGGAGCAGTTTCTATTGCTAGCTCGAGCTACCCTCTTCTTTCGAGTATAGTTGGATATTGTGGATATTGTGGATATTGATATCCTCCGAATATGCTTTCTTGCCTTCAAGGGCAGGACAGCAGAAGTCAAAGTCGGATTCCGATCTCGGCATTGAAAAGAAAAATAGAGTGCACGTTAGAATGACTTTGTCTTATTTTACTGACGGGGTTGATCTGGGAACACAAATTGCATCACAGCTCCTCCGAGGAGATTTCCAACAAGTTGTGCAATAAGCCTCCAGTTGTCCTTGAACTGGAATTGACGAAACATGATCGATTGTGCCATAAAGGCTGCAGGTGATAACGTACTTCCTCGACCAGCTCCGTCAACCCCCATGGAATACAAGGGATATAGTACAAAGAAAGACATCCATTCCGGATAATTGTTTAGCTTGAGCAAGGATGGAACAACCATTATTGCCACTGGAAAAAACATGTTCGAAAGTACTTCTTGAAGAAAGAAATGGTACAAAACTTGTTCATTGTCATTCTCTTCGTAACGCAGTGAATACAGCGAGTACTCATTAGACAATGAGCATTCTTGTCGAAAAAGAGAAGTGGATCCCCACACAATACATGGAACAAACGTGTGAACAAACACAGCAAGAATAAGGGCTCGCTTTGGTAGGCGGCCTAACCTCCATTCACATATTCGGCAGCCGAGGTTTGGATACATGTTGAACGTTTCTGAGATGCGGAGAAGGATCCATGAATGTGAATATAGGAAACCCGGTGCCCCTGTCGTCAGAAGTTTGGATGGCAGCAGTCTAAGCAGTAGCCACGCGATGAGTCCTGTAACGACGTGAAGATCACCTTCACGCTGTCTGGACTCAAGTTGATTCGCTTCGTCAATTAGGCGACGTATTCCCATGGATAGAAGTGGCACCGTCAAGGCCCAAAGAGCAACAGCAAAGCTCTCTCGAAAAACAAACACATCGACGCCCTCTCTAAACTTGATTTGTTTTCTCGAATCGGTCATGCGTTGCCCCGCAAATGAGATTTTTTGTCGCGTCGAAGGATTGCCAGAGCCGTTCGCGTTGTAACTGTTGTTCGGTGGTTGTCCCATGGCACCAACAGTGGCTGTGGTGAATTCCGAATGGGGTCTTTCATTCTCCGTATCATCCAGCGAATTCGCAGGGAAAGGATTCATTCTGCCTTCCTAGAAGTTTTGTTTGTGTCTATTGATTCTTAACGGACGAGGATATCCTTCCGAGAAAAAAAAATGATCCACAAAAAAATGGGAGAGCAATGCGCCCGTTACACTGTGGGGCATGTGTCTATCCCAACCCCACCAGTCACCTTGATTTGATTCGCCGAAGTGACGTCATGACGAAAGCGTTGTGCCAAATGCCAACACCACAACAACACACCCACAATCTTGTTTATCGCATATCGCAGAGCGAGAGTGTCATCTTTTGAACCGCCGAGAAAAGAGGAGATCATTATGAAGGCTGTCAAAACATTCTTTCATTCATTGGTGATTGCGTTTTTCTGCGTGGCCAATGTCCACGCTTCCGTCTTCCTTCCCCAGTCTCTGGACTCGGCAAGACGTGTATGTTCGTCCGCTTTGTCGAGATCAGCGCCAGACCAATCGATGATGGCAAGGCACGAGCTTAGGTGGGCCATTCGACAAAAACAGGGCCACACCTCAGGGAAGACTGCAATGGCCATACCGGGATATGGTGTTGCTGAACAAGTTTTTGTCGGTGGATTTGCCAATTTCCTAAGCATTGTACGTTGGTGTCATCTTTGACTGTGAACATTGCCACTTGTCTCATTTATCCCATTCTCGCTCACGCACTGCAACAGTATAACTTGATTATTACAGGTCGTATTTTGTTGAGTTGGTTTCCTCAGGCGCAGGGAGTCGCGGCCTTGCAGCCTATCTTTGCGATTACGGATCCATTTCTCAATTTGTTTCGAGGAGTGATTCCGCCTCTCTTTGGACTGGATTTTTCTCCCATTCTCGCGTTTTTCCTACTGAACGTGCTCACCAATGCAACTGCTGCCGTTGGTTGTGAATTGACACCAGAAATGTCGCGGAAAGCGATCAAGAAAGGCTTTGGACGTTACTACTTTCCTCCCAATCCGACAAGCCCCTCCAAATACAACTTTGCTCAAATGTGAGTGCAATATATTGCAGCTACTCCTAGTGGGAGCCTTGCGTAAAGAAAGGTTCGTCCTTGCTGTAGACAATAGACACATCTATTTTTGGGTCCTTTTTGACGGCACAGGCAAATTTCAAGCGCTCCACATTGTAAAGTAGACAGTCCGTGATGTCAACCATTCTAGATGATGCTTTCTATCGACTGCTGGTCAGTCTTTGCTCAGCCAGCGACCAACGTCAACGTATTCGGCTTGTCGATCAGTGATCGCTGCAACAAACAGACTAGATTGTTTTTTCGTTCACATCCTCAGAGTTCTCAATCAGTTTAAGAGACGCGCGTCATTTAGAAGAGGGAGCCAGGAAACAAAGTTCTTTGTGATTCTCCGTTATCAAATGATTCGCGTAGGACAAATGAGAAGTCTACCTCGATGCCCACATTATTGATCAACAAGAAAACACTAGAGTATGAAGGAAGGTCATTAAAGAACTAACGGCAGTCAAACTACAACAACCTGATGGGTCCTCCTTTTCTGCCTTCCGCAACTTTAGTTTTTTGTTGTCCAACTTGTGGTGCACATGATGTTGCAATGATCATGGAATTGAGAGCAAAACCATTACCGTCGACCACCTCTCCCCGGAGCAGGCCCACCAGTACGCTGCCGTCCGGGAGTCCTACCTAGTTGAAATTGCTCCTGAAAGCTGAGTCCATCGTCAAGTTGACTGGCAGTATCTTCTCCAGGCTTGGTCAATTCCTCAACAAGTTCTTCTGCTTCAACAATCGCTTTCAATACCTCCCGTTTATTTGATTCACAAAGCATACCACCAATGAACATTTCAAACAAGATCAAAAGTGATTTGTGAAGAGAAAAGACTAGGTCCAGTTCGCAAACTAGGGAAACAAAGAGAACAGTGCATGTAAGAGAAGGTCATAGATAGGAGAATCCGATAACACCAGTTCTCAAACTTACCTGAATTAAAATATCCATCCAGGGCTTCCACGAAGAGGTGGATCTGTTCCAAAACAATTAATTCATTCATACCAGGAGGAACTCCGACTACAAAGTACAGAGACGCATATCGACGATAAACGAATTTGTACGTTCCTTTTTCAATGATGTTGCACATCTTCGGGGCCCGCGGAATGACATCTCCAGCAATGTCACGGAGAATCCGTCTTTTCTCTGATTCTGAGTAGGACGCAAAGAACTCTGACAACCTAATCTTTCCCTGACGGCTCATTAAGACGATGAAGTTCCATCCACAAGCGGCAATTCCGGAGTTGGAAATTGCCTCTCCCGTTAGATCCGTAGTTGCTGGAGACATGGTGGCGCCGATTCAAGGAGAACTTGTATGGTCTTCTTCGTTTGTTGCTGTGCCTGCGGCTTCGGCCGATTTGCGCGACCACAGATCAACACATCGGTCGCTTATGAAGCACTCAAAACTTGAAGTCTTGGAAGACATAATATTATTATATATATTAGATCTTGCAACAGACTTTTGGTCTTGTTATACAATAGTGGAAGCGTCACAAGACTGTCTTCAGTCAGTCCGTTTACGTGTATGTATCTCTACTGTCTTCCTAAGTAGTTCTTGAATCAAATTCATTACATATAGTTGCGTGTGCCAAGTGCCAAGAACATGCCAACGGAGCCCCCGAAATATCCAAGTTTTCGCCGTTGAAAATGTTTGGAAAGGTGAAATCCGGGATATGGTAAGACTGCGTGACAGCAAGCAACGTAGGATCTTCGTAGATTCAGTACGGAGTGTCGATCGTGTACCCAGTCCAATTCGCGGATGGGATTCGCCCACACTCCCTCATTATTTAGCTGTGCGCGTTCTCACAAATCTGTTGAGTCGACGATCCGAACCACTTTGAAGGTTGCTTGTTTGCCGAAACAACCTCTAGAGGAAGAGGCTTCTTACGTAATTCAGAGCTCGATCTTCAGCACAATGTCGGAAGCTAGTCTCAACGATATGCCTGTGCCACCTATCGACGTTGTCCAGTTCGATGAACGTTCCCACACAGAGTCCAAGTTGGACTCACCACCGCATGATCTGGCAAAAGTCGTGGGAGTCGGTGAACGTCCCCGGCCCACTTCGGACGATGGGACAATCTCCACCGCGACTACTCTTCGAACGGCAGAAGAGACATGGTTTGAAGATTACTGTGAGAGCGAAGATTTCATCCAAAATGCGTCCAATTCTCCTGCTTCATCGCCACTTGAATCACAGAGGAAAACGATCGCTCTGCCTCGGCCGATTAGGCGTCATAGAAGAATCTCATCCGCCGTCCCACGACTTCAGTCTTCACCTGGAGAACTACCTCCTCTACCACCAAAGAGATCTTCTACTTCCAGCATCAGTTCTGTTTCGTCACCCAAAGCAGCTGCTCCACTCCGAAAGCATGCAAATTCTTGGGATGCAACCCAATGTCGACCGTCCTCGAAGAAAACAGTACCACAAAAGCCCTCTAAGTCGCTTCATAGAAGAACACTCTCGTCACCTTTGGCCATAGACTTGTCTCAAGAGTTCTCGTCACTCGGGCTTCTCTTAGATGAACTTGAAGATTCCCAGAAGAGGTACGGTACGAAAGACTCTCGTGTTGCGACTGTGTGGAACTTGATAGGAAATACGCATGTCAAAGATGGAAATGACGATGCAGCCATCGCTGCTTACAAGGAAGCCGTCAAATGTGATCCAGGAGATCATTTGGCAGAATCTTACGGAAATATGGGGACCGTATTTTTTAAGATTGGCAAAGTTGATGAATGTATCGTGTTCTTCAAAAACGCGCTTCGTGTCCATGAATACAATGTTATCTTGGAGGAAGGTGACCCCAGCCGGAGCCTGAAGATTGCTACTGTTCAGTATCAAATTGGACTTGCGCAGACTCTAAGGAGGGAATACGATGAAGCATTTGTCGCTTTGAAGCGGGCCTGCGAGATCCAGTCCTTGGTTTTGGGAGAGAAGCACGCAGAGATTGCAAAGACTCTTGATGCCATCGGAAAGGTTTACCTTCTCCGCAAAAACTACAGAGCCGCTCTTGCTTGTCACGAAGAGGCGCTTGCAATCAAGAGAGAATCTTCGGCAGATAAAACTTCAAAGAACCAAGCCATGTTAACAACTTTGCAGAACATTGCAGTTGTTCACGTAGCCAGCATGGATATGGATTCAGCTATGTCCGCCTATGTCTCTGTGCTAGAAGTCCAGAAGAAGCTGATCAATTCGGGGTCTGATTCCTTTGCATGGGAGGCAGCTAAAACTTTGGCCGTTCTTGCTGATCTATTCAGGGACCGGAGAATGCTTGAAGAAGCTCGATCGTGTCTGTTGGAAGCAGACTTGATTTTGGACGAAGCAGGAATTAATTGTGAGCGATCCTTTCGCATATTGCTTTCACAGAAACTGATCTCCTTGTGAAATCATTATTATGAAAATCATTGATTCCCCAAGAAAACGATTGGGTGCCATGCGATCGGTCTCTAAAAAGTTTCTATGTTCGAGTAAGATCCAAGTTCATCCTTTGACGAACGATGTGCAACTGAGTTTGTCCTCCATCAACTAGTGTGTGGAATGCAGCAGAGTTTGTCCTTCAACAAATAGTTTTCTCCATGATCTGGCCTGGAAAAGCCTCGGCAGATAAAAACTTTCTCTTAAATTTAGCGCAACTGTTGTTGTTCGTAAGCTGCTTTCCTCCGATGATACCTACTGCCTCACGAAAGGAACCCAATGAGCCGTCGTCACGAAAGGGACCGTTGCGATTCTCGCTGATATTGCATAGATTAAGTTATTGATTGATGTTGACGGGTCCGTGTTTTGTTCAAGGACAATCGTTTCGTAGATGCGTTTTTCTTTGTCCAATTTGCTTCCTCGGAGTAGTCTATGTCAACTCTGTTTCGGTAGTTCTAAAAGAATACAGCCGAAACTAGGTTGATGAGACTTTGTCTAAGCATGTATTGGAAGATTTCATTACCTTTGGAGAACTATAAGCATTTAGCATGAATACGGTATTTCAAAGTAGCGTAACCACATGTGGACGAGCTTCGGTGCTGGGAAGTGGAGAATCGAATCCCACTTAAACGTAAGGTTCTCATCGTCGTTTGGCCGGCCAGGAAGTGGAATCATTGAGTTCAAAAGTCGGGTATCGACGTTTCAGTGGTTGTGTGTGAATGAGTCGTCTTTCTGCCCCCAATAGTGATACCAAAACCCATAAACGGTAGCTTTTTTCGAATTTATGAGGGTAAGTTGGAGTAACCAGCAAGGGCACTCGACTGGCATCAAGGCTGACCGGCGTGTATGTGATTCCTATCCTTACATTGGCCCTTGCCGGCTCGGGAATGATTTTTATTCAAGCCTTCCTCGGACTCGGAACCTGTAACTTTAGTGGGTTTGGAACGGTGCACAATTAATTTTTTCGTGACCGTTGGACATCAACACAATCGTGGTCCGAATGAACGACCAGAAGCCGCTCCGTTTCCGTTTGTAGGTATGCTTTAGAGTTCATCTTCTGTTGGATCTCAGAAAAGTTTCCCTCAATCAAAGAACAACACCCCATACCAACCAACATCATGGAGAGGATTTTCCCAGACCTGGAGAACGATGGCCAGTTCCAGAATCCCAAGAGTGAGAAGATTTTTGATTTTTATGAAGTTATGAACAAGGATGAGCCGCTGAAATTCCTTTCTGAGAACGCTGCATATTATCCGTCGGGTGTCACGGCCGAAGACAGCGACTTTTTCATTTTCATTTCTGGACTTGGACAAGTGGCCAAGCTTTAAAGCAAGAGAAGCCGTCGTTACGCAGAGAGATTGAACGTTGGTGTGGTCAACTTGAACAATGCTAGTTTTCTCAAGGAAAATCCCATGTACAAGTGTTTGAATACCCGTATTGATTGGATCGACGCTGCATTGGACCGTGTGGGTATTTCGGGAAGTCCTGTCATTGATCACGCATCCATTCTCATTTACGAGGCCGTCACAAAGCAGAGGAAGCTCAACTTGGCTGGAGACTCGCACGGAACCATTTTTCTGTCCAGGTCCATTCGTCGGGCCCGAAACAAGTTTCTGAGGTTGAATGGTTTCAACAAGAAGCTTTGGGAAGAACGAGCTCAAGAATACGTTGACATTGTAACTTTTGGTAATGGTCATCGACACTGGCCGAAGGGACCCAACTACATCATGGTGTACATCGACGGCGACGCCCTCCCGAAACGTTTCGGGACCACTCGCGAACGTGCCATGAAGAGTAAGCGGGCGGACATGAAGTTTCTGGTTTTCGAACCTATCTTTGCCAGAGGCAACTTCGAAGCCCACAACATGATGTTTACGGTTGAATATCTGCGCACAACGTTTGCGAAGAATGGTCTGAAAAATGGCGCCACGGCTCCGCTCAAGGAAAAGCTCAGTTCAGGCAAGGTGAAACTCGCCTCTCCCAAGGAAGTCAAGTGGCCCACTGATCTCTCAGAGTATGCGTGGTACCCCTCCAGCCTCGACAAGTTCCCCATCTTTTCGTCCTCGTAAAGAGTACATGATTCCCTGGTGCATTTTGGCGTCTACACTCAATTGGGCAGTGAAAGATGAATGTTTCGCATCTCCAAGTACATGTGAAAAACTCCCTCTATGATTTCACCAATGCATGCGTTGCAAATTCTAGTAAGACATCGATTATATATTAGATATGAAATTCGTCCATGGCAGATATCCTTGCTCGTTTCTTTCTACTCCTCTATCCTCTAGGAGTACTCCTATGATCTTGCGGTTTTAGCGGCCTCATATTCCGTTCACAAACTATTCGTGAATAACATATGACGTACTCAAGATTTTCTGCCACCGAGACTACCACTTCCACTTCTCGCTCCACAACCACCACTGTATCTGTGACATTGAACACATCATTCGGGTCGCGACGGCCGATACAAGCGAACTTGTCCACCCCTGCCTTGTCTTTCAGTTTGGGGAGTCGGTCAGCTAAGGGAGTTTTGTTGCCCGACGTCCATTGTGGGAAAGTCGCTCGCACAATCAACACACCACACAAAAGGCACCATGAGAATACCATGTGGTCGAAGTCTTCCGATCCTCCTGCTGCTTCAAACAGCGTACCTATCCTGTTCCTTCTTGCCTCTCAACTCCGTCTATCGAAGGCGAGCAATCAACAGTCAGGTTTGGGAAGCCGTTAATGGAGTCACGGAGGCTGTGGAGAAGGACCAATCTGCGCCATTTGTCTTGGAATCGTCGGAAACAGGGCCAGCGGGAGCGACGGTACACAGATTGAAATTCCCTTCGCTTCCAGGGCAAGCGGACGATGTTCCAGAAATTGTGATTGAAACGGGCAAAATTGGGCGACAAGCTGCGGGTGCAGTAACATTGACGAGAGGGGAATCCGTCCTCTATGCCACTGCCTCCAGAGATTCCAAACCCAAGGAGGAAATTGACTTTTTACCCCTGTCAGTGGAACATCAAGAACGTTTTTCCAGTGCAGGATTAACGAGTGGCAGTTATACACGAAGAGATGGCCGCCCGGCCGAACATGAAATTCTTGTTTGCCGGTTAATTGACCGACCCATCCGACCATTGATTGCAGATGGATGGAGACATGAAACTCAAGTTTTATCGTGGGTGCTTTCGTACGATGGTGTCCGATCCTGCGATCCGTTGGCAATCCTGGCATCTGCAACTGCTATCTATCTTTCTGATATTCCTCTCGATAAGCCAGTAGCGGCCGTCCAAGTTGGATTAAGCTCGGACGGATCGAATTTCATTTTGAATCCATCCCACGTTGAGATGGATGAATCACAGCTTCACCTTACTGTGGCCGGAACTGCTGATGCTGTGCTCATGATTGAAGGCTACGCCGATTTTTTGCCAGAAGCTCAAATGATTGCAGCTGTTAAATTTGGCCATGAAGCAATTCAAAGTCTCTGTAAAGGCATCTCGGCTCTCGGAGAGGCCGTTGGTGTCGTCAAGAATTATTCGACCATTAAAATGATGCCTGAAGGGCTCCAAGATAAAGTGAACGAGTCTTTCCGGCAGAAAGTGGACGAGATGTTTGCAACAGGTGGTAGAAAGAAAGAACAGTCAGAAATTATGTCTGCACTAAAAAAGGAGGTTACGGAGGCCTTTCAAGAAGAGTTTCCTGATGAAGGAATTGCCGTGAAGGGAGCCTTCAAGAATTTGCTTTGTGAAAGACTGTATGCCAGAGCTCGGGACTCTGGTTTGCGCGGTGATGGTAGAGGATTGAAGGATATTCGAAGAATAGATATCGAGGCCGGTTTCCTTCCTCGTGTGCATGGAAGTGCACTCTTTACGAGAGGAGAGACTCAAGCAGTTGCAACTGCAACATTGGGTGATTCCAGCATGCGTCAGAAGATTGATAAAATTGATGGCACTGAAGAGAAACGCTTTTATTTGCAGTACACATTCCCTCCCAGCAGTGTTGGTGAGACTGGTAGAGTCGGTGCTCCAGGCCGACGTGAGGTCGGGCACGGAAATCTTGCAGAAAGAGCTCTGATTCCTGTCATACCTAGCGAGGATGAGTTCCCATACTCCATTCGCGTCGAGTCGCTGATTACTGAGTCCCATGGGTCTAGTTCGATGGCGAGTGTCTGTGGCGGCGCCCTTGCGATGATGGATGCTGGTGTTCCGGTGAAAAGGACGGTTGCAGGTATTGCGATGGGCATGCTTCTTGACGATAAAGAAGGCGTATCAGACGAAAGCGCTGTCATTTTGTCTGACATTTCGGGAACGGAAGACGCTCTTGGCACCATGGATTTCAAAGTAGCAGGAGATCGTGAGGGAATCACGACCTTTCAATTGGATATTAAATGCGAAGGTCTCACCCTGGAAACTATGGAACGGGCATTAGCTCAGGCACGAGAGGGTCGTTTGCACATTTTGGACGAGATGGAGAGTGTATTGGAGAAACCTCGGGAAAGCTTGCCATCCACAGTGCCCAAAATAACGGTATTTGAAATCCCATTCGAGTCAATTGGAAAGGTCATTGGTCCTGGTGGAAAGCAGATTCGCGCTATCATCGAGGATCATGAACTGGTGAACATGGACGTAAGCGATGATGGGAAGATACAGGTTTCGTCCATGAAAGAGGAGAAACTTGAGGAGGCCAAGAATTTTGTGATGGCCCTCATTTCAGGCAATGGCGGTGGTAAAGGAGACAGGAAAGACAAGCCAAAGTACGTTGGACCAGACCCAGTGGAGGGCGAAAACTACACCGGAAAGATCACAGGTGTACATCCGTTTGGTGTTTTTGTGGAGATCCTTCCGGGTCCCGAAGACGGATCCTCACCTGGCCTGGAAGGCCTCTGTCATGTTTCGGAGATGGCCCGGGAACGTGTGCGAAATTGCGAAGCATTTGTTCGAAGTATGGGTGTAGAGGAACTTACGGTGAAGTATGTTGGCAAAGAGAACGGGAAGATTCGTTTAAGTCGGAAAGCTATGCTGGAGGAAATCCACGGAGGAGCCTCAAAGAAAAAGACAGGGACACCTAAAAAGACTCAACAAGCTCCTTCGGAAATGTCGAAACAAGAAATGGATGTGATTGCTCAAGCCATTGAGGACGTCAAAGAAACATAGTTGTTCGATGATACCTTACGAATTTTGCGTAGTGCATTCGCTAAAACCTTTCACTTAATAGATCATTGTCTTGTATTTACAGAGACACAGCTTCGTGGCTTGCAGAACTAAAGTGGACAATTCCTCGCGTTTTCCTTGATGCCAGAAAGTCAGTCTACCAGTCACTGTCAGAATCGGCGACGCCACTTTTTGGTGAATACCTAATTCTTGGCTGGTTGTATAAGAAGGAATCATTGATGCCATCGCAACTCGGAACCAGTGAGGTGAGGAACCATTATTTAATCATACAACCCATTGTAATTCGTCGAGACTATATGCTCTATCGAAGTTTTGTTGGGGGGATGTAGAGTCCATCGGTGAGACATTTTTTCTCGTGGAATCGAAATCTATCAACTTCTCCAACAACGCTCCCTCTCGAGGCGCTTTTTTGAAGTTCTTCACTTGTGTTAACAAGAAAATCAGTTCACATGGTGAAGACTCGGCCATCCACACAAAATCAAGATCATGGATCAAAGTATGCGCCAAACAATAGCCATTGATATGATGTACTGCCATCGCCGACTTTTTGTCCTTTCAGGAAAGCGATCCCTTCGTTTGATTACTTGCGGATCATGGAAATGGCGTAAATGCGACAAATGTTTCGGCGGGGTGCACTGTCATTGTTCCTATCGTCGTCACGTCGCTCCACAAATTCATCCAGGCATGTACATGACAATTCATGTGTGGTGGTTTGAGTTCGTTTGCCCAATGTTTGAAAGAATTTGGAGTCGCGTTTCCATCGTCGCATTCCAGCCAATATACAAAAGGTCCCTACAGGTGTCCCCTTCAATAGATGAAACAAGCAATGCTCCAAGGGTTCATGCAGTTCTTCCCAATAAACCACATCACTTCCAACCAAAATCAAAGGCTCTTCTTCTTGTTTGTTCTCATTTATAACACCGTGGTGGTTGGGTGTTGTTGTTTGGTTGCTTCGTTTGCAATGTTGCTGATAGTACCAGTCTAGAGCTTGAGCATAATGTGACGCATTTCCCCAACGCAGTTCTTGTAACTGTACCGTCGGTGGGAGCCTTTGACCGACTGCACCTACAGCATCCTCAAAGTTTGTTACAGTCGGGGCCAACCCATTGACATCACAATTATCTGTGCTTCTGGTGTTGTTGTTGTTGTTGTTGTTTTGGTCATTACACGCTTCTGGTGGAAAGTTGGCTTGTCGGTTCCGTTCCAGTAGAACTAATCCTTGTGCCACATCGGTCAAGAGTGCTCGTCGACAAGTCGATAAGTTCGCCGCCAGTAACAAGCCCGTCAAACCCACACCTGCTCCCAATTCCAAAAAAGCACATGGTCGCGTCAATTGATTCCTCAATTTGAACTTTATATTCCATGACTCTTGAGAGAAGGGTCTTTTCCCTCGCGCATTCTCTTGTTGTTGTTGATGATGCTCCTGTTGTAGTCGTAGTTGCTCTGGCTGAAGAGCAGCAAGATGCAAGAGGTAATCGGCCAATTGTTCAGCCGCCGGCCACAACTTTTCCGCAATCGATCCACCTACAGAGGCTTCTTCGAGTACAATTCCACGAATCGTTCGCCGAGATCGTTCTTCCTCTTCTCCTCCTCCTTTCTCTTTGGTGGGCTCTGTATTGTTGCGTTCGCGACCATTTAGCAGAGTGATGTCGTCTCGGTCTCTCTCAGTGCTCCGGTTGCTGCTGATGCTACTATCCGAGTCAGTTCGAAACAAATGACGTGCGATACGTCCTTCTTGTTCGTTGGCATCATCATCGTCGTCGTGGTCGTCCATCGTCTGGAAAAAACGTGAGGTTTCGATGAAATGATGTCTATGACGTCATGTTCGTGATCCAACGATCTTTGTGGTCAGTGAAAGCACCACCTCTCTTACTCTTTTAGAGATGTTACCCAACAAATTGCGCATTCCACAAATGGACGAGTCGCATTTTCATTTGTAATTTGTCCGATTTCACACCCCATCGTTCGTTCCTAGCGTTGAACTTCCTAACGAGTTATCATTTCCTATCGTTTTGTTTTCGAAAAAAAAATTTATGTGTCCGTCTCAGGTATCGTCCTCATACGCCTCTTCATGATGCCGTTGATGACGGCCTTCTGCAGATACATCGTACTAATAGTCATATCGACAATGGCAATGGTAGGACCGCACCAATTCATGACTTTTCCATTGAAAACTCTCCATGCAAAATTTGACACCATCGTTCAGAAATCGTCCCCCGTCTCTCATTTTTGTCCCCCAAAGGCATATTTGCGACCCTTCTGCGATTATGTCCCATTAGTCGATTTGTCGAATGGCGTAGGTCAATATGTCGGATTTGTGTCAGACACATCGCACATCTTGTCAAAATTGGCCATTTTACGCCCCATTTGTCTTCTACAAATTACAAATGAGTTTTCATGAGTCAAAATGCATACTACAAATTGACTATTACACGTGTAAGCCCGACATGCCTTCATTAAGACCATATTTTTGTCTATATTTTCATTTAATACTTATTTCAAACGTAAAACCAAGCTGGGAATTCTCATATAAACCGATTCTTCATTGTACGAATCTTCATTCTTCCGATAAAGATTTCCTTATTTCACCCCGATATGAATTTATTGGTCCCAGATTACAACAGTGATTATCTGTACAGTTTCTAAATTAATGCCCATACTTCTCTACGTAACCATATCCATCTATGAATGAATGAAATATGGCCAACGACTCTCATTTCTTGTGTAGTCCTTTCAATATCCACTATATATGAGGATAATATGTTTACATATCGTGATTGACAGCGCTGTCACACCGTCACACCATGGCAGGCTTCATTTTTCCCAACACACACCTCTCCTGATTACTGTTACAACCAAAACAACACTCTCTCTCTTTTCCTTGCTGAAAGCACTCCGTACCTATACTTCCCATTCTTCTTGCTCTATCTTCTGAGATTGCTAAGGTATGAGTATATTCCTTCCCTTTTCTCCTTTTCTGTCCTATTTCTCATTTATCATGCCGTTTGCATCTGTCAACTTTGTCTGTTTCTACTATCCTGTTGTTGGAATTCCTTTCCTTTCAAGAAGTTGACACGTCATTCTTTTGGTAGGATACGACAGTGTGGTAGCTCTGCCATTGAATTACGTTCTGTTTCTACTTTCCTGTTGGTGGAATTCGTTTCCTTTCAAGTTGATACGTAATTCTGTTGGTGGGAGACGACAGTGTGGTAGCTCTGCCGCAGAATTACGTTCCTCATGCCAAGGAAAAAAAGGAAACAGACGGAACTGGTTGAAATAGACCCTACAGACCTTGCTCTGTTGCAGCCGTTTCTGAAACAGTTGCGAGAACAACAAGAGCAATCTGTTGATTATGGGCGGGGGAAAAAGAGGAAAAAACACCGTCCGAATCGAACAAAAAAGCTCGTACGTCGAAAGCAAGACATGACAACGATGACGATAGTACCAGTTCCACTTCTCTGTCGTCTGCCCCTAGACAAAGAAACAAGACGAATTCAAAACGACGGGCATCGTCTGTTTCAAATGTTTCTGTTCGTGAACCCAAAAAGGACCGGCGTCGTACCGCTCGATCCGCTTCCAGAATTACTTATTCTGGGTCGTCATCGGAAGATTCTACAAGCGACAGTGCCGATAACTCTTCTTCCTCATCGGAGGAGGTTGGCTACAAGGAGAAAAAAGACTCACGGAAAGCTAAAAGGTCCGTTGGTTCTAAATCTTCCACCAAGAAACCGACGGCCTCATGCAACAAGAAAGGAAATTCGTCTTCCTCCATGCAAAAGTCGGTGACGATTCTCCCATCTAATTTTCCTGAGGACAACGACTCAAGTCTTGTGAACGAACATCGCATGCTGTTCAATGAGCATGTCTTTGGCACTTCTTTTACCATTGACACTTCTTCGGGAGATTACACCAAGCCTATCCGTGATTTCGCAAAAAATTCGCGCGTGTTGTCCCGCCAGCAACTCGAACAAGAAATCTATGTCTTGCGGCATTGGAAGGATGGGGACTCTCACGCAAAAGCACCTCTACCTGGTCAACCTGATCCACAGACTGGCCTCGGCTTTAGGTTGCTCCACCCCCATGGGCGTAACAAGAAATTTCGTCACCGTCAAGTTCGGAAAGTACGTCGTAATGGACAGACACACTATGTTTTATTTGATGACAATGGGCAACGGATTCTTTCGGCGGATGAAATTTTCGACGTCATTCGCGAGCACCATGTCAGCGTCGGACATTGGCTTTGCGAGGAAACAACGTATAATGCTTTGAAAGAAACATATTCAAACATCACCAGTCGTCAGGTGAAGGCGTACATCATGGGATGTCCACGTTGTTCCATGAGGAAAAAACGGGCAGCTCCTCATAAAGGTGCCATAAAACCAATCCGTTCTCTGGCTTTTAGAGATCGGTATCAAGTCGACTTGGTTAAAATGTCCGATGCAAATGGTGCAGGCGATAAGGACCTCCATGTAGTAGAGATGAGATACATCTTGAGTTGTAAAGATCACTTCACTCAATTTGTATTGTTGGCGGCGGTCCCTTCGAAACATACAGCCATTATTTCTCACCATTTATCTCTGATGTTTGGCATCGTTGGTTTTCCATCCATTTACCAAACAGATAATGGAATGGAAGTTTGTGGGAAAGAAATAATCAAAATGCTCATGGCCAATAACCCGCATATTACTACCGTGCAAGGCCGTCCGAGAAAGCCCCGGGATCAAGGTTCTGTCGAAAACGCCAACAAGAGCATCCGCAATATCGTTCAGTCTTATGTTGCGGAGGAATGGTCCAAGGGCAACCGAAATTTCAACTGGACAATGGCACTAGGACGGGCAATGACTGCTCTGAATGGGTCAATTCGTCGCACTGGTACCACGCCCATGTCAGCTTATCAAACTGTATTTGGAGTCCCCTTTTTCAATCACTTTCAAGGAGCGACAGGATACTCTTCATCCGAATTAAGAGATTGGGAAACACCTCTTGAGCGGTGTCTCAACACTGGCTCGATTGAAATTGCGGAACATTATGCCAAGGTTGGTGAATTAACGGTAAATGATATTGAGGAACTGGGAGACCTGGCAACAGAAAGGGTCCGTTCCCTCATTCAACAAAACTCTACTGATATCGACATGACACCAGAAGATGAGGTTTTCAAAACCTTCCAAAATTCTGATTGGTCCAACATACCAGACAAATTTCGGCCACATATCATGTCTTCTGGCCAACTAACGTGTCTCCCATGTGAATCGACTGGTGAAGATACTGCTGAGTCCGACACTTCTGGAGCCTCCAGCTCTCATAAACTTGGA
The DNA here is from genome assembly GCA_946965045.2 of Epithemia pelagica. Lineage (NCBI taxonomy): Eukaryota > Bacillariophyta > Bacillariophyceae > Surirellales > Surirellaceae > Epithemia > Epithemia pelagica. The sequence goes on along the minus strand of OX337234.1, from coordinate 2,235,380 downwards.
AATTGCTTATTTCCCAACTCCGGGATAGGGCACGTCAAAAAGTGGCCACTTCCATGCCTGTCATGAGTTCATCAACTGATAGTGATGATGAAGACACGTATAATGAGGACAATGAAGACAAACCACTTTACAAGTCGGACAAATCATCCCAAGTGTTGCAGGCATTCCCTCGGAAATCGGACAAATTGCCCCATTTGTCTGACAAATTGCCTCATAAGCACGACATATTACCTCAGAAGTCTGACAAATCGCCCCATTTGTCTCACCGATTGGCTCACGATTCCAATGTATCACCTCAACGGTCACACAAATCACCCCAAGGATCCAACGTCTTGTCTCAAGTGTTGGACAAATTACCACAAGCGTCTGACATATCGCCCCAAGTGTCCGACGTATTGCCTCAAGAAACAGACAAATCGTCCCAAGTGTCCGACATATTGCCTCAAGAAACAGACAAATTGCCCCAAGTGTCCGACATATTGCCTCAAGAAACAGACAAATCGCCCCAAGTGTCCGACGAATCGCCTTTAGAATCTCACGGATTGTCTCATGAGTCCAACTTATTGCCTAGAGCGTCAGACAAATCGACCCAGGCGTCCAACGTATTGCCTCAGAAGTCCGACATATCACCCCAAGTGTCCGGCATATCGCCTCAAAAAACAGACAAATCGCCCCAAATGTCTGACAAATGGCCTCAAGAAACAGACAAATCGGCCCGAATGTCTGATAAGTTACCACTTGGTTCGGACAAATCGCCCCAAGTTTCTGACAAATTGCTTCAAGAATCAGACAAAACACCCAAAATGATCGACAAATTGCCCCAGATGTCGGACAAACTGCACCAAGTGTCCAACGTATTGCCTCAAGAGTCGGACAAATTGCCTCGTGAGTCCAACACATCGCCTCCTAAGTCGGACAAATTGACCGAAGTGTTGGGCAAGTCGTCTCAAGATCATAACAAAGTGGTGTCTGGAGAAGAGATTGTTATCATGCCTTCACCACAGCCTTCTGATCGACGGCATCTGAAGACAATTCCACTGGCCAATGCGTACCAACAAATTATTGCATCAGGTAGTTTCGTCGGTGCAAATAGGAAAGACAAATTCATTGTTTGTCACCTTTCTTGCAAAGATTGTTCTTGTGGTCAATCGACCAAAGTACTTCAAGTCCCATCGGGTCAATGTCTCCAGCATTACTTTTCAGATTGTTCTCAAAAGTGGCTACCGCATTCGTTGGTACACAGCTTCGGCACATTGGTAGAGCACTACTTTCACAACAGGACCATACTGTTCCATAATTCAACAACAAACTATTCGAAAGCAGATCTTTCAGAAATGAGAAAATGGAAGATGAAGACATATAATTTGAAAGATCAAGATCCCTACGTTAAAGAGGTTATTTCTCTTGGTTTCGGCAAAAGCCATTATGTTGTAATCCACATCGATATCGACAAGAAAAAAATTGATGTCTATGATGGAATGTCGGGGGGAAACAATCATTCACTGTGGAACAAGAGTGCTCTGGCGACTTTATGGTATTACGAACTCCTACAGCAAGCAGACAGTAATGTGCGTCCAGTCCATTGCTTGCAGACAGATGACAGCCACTCATCGTCTGCCTTTTGGACGATTGCATATGATACAAGAATGATGGGTATCCAAAAGGATTCGAACTCCTGTGGAGTCCTTGCTTCTTTGAGTATTATGTATTTAATGAGGCCTGTATTGAAAAATCCATCGAAAAGGAAAGATCTACATCCATCAACACGTTCCGAAGATACTTGGCGATCCACGGTCGGAAACATATTCAAGAAAATCTCAATTCTGCATTACGGCAGAAGTTCCATGAGGAATATACATCGGTCGGTCAGACGTCGTTGAAAGAGCAATATTTGAATTATCTATCTGGTTTCATGGACACAGAAAAAACTGAAGAAACAACACGTCGCTCGCAAAGAAACCAATCCAAGAAGTAAGTTGTTCTCCTTCCATTCCATTTGCTCTATAGTAATACTCAGATGTACGTGGATGTAATTGTAGTTTTCTTATGATAGACGATACGACAGAAAGGCAATATACTCGATATGAAAATATATCCACTCGCCAGGCGGAACAACGAAGACAAGCGACCAAAATGATAAGGATGAACCAGCAAGCTGGATTCCGAGTTTCCGTTGGAGACGCTGTAGCCCTGTTTCCTGACCCTCGAGATCGTGCAAACCAGAGCCGCCATGGAATACACTGCCTTGTTTTTGCGGTCTCTCACAGTTTGCAACCATCTGTTAGATTGGTACTGCCTGAAGGGATTATAGGAGATAAACGAACAAGAACACCAACATGGTACGCACGGGACACGTATAGTCTTATTCATTCTTCTTCACCAATGGGCAAAGCACGTCGAGATTTACAGAAACAGATTATTGACAAAACATTTGATCCCACTAAAATGGCTTTTTTGTCGATCCGTGACGCTCATCGAATCGCATATAGTCAGGAAGGACAGTTGAAAACGAAATTACGTACTACTAAGAGTTATGGCACTGGATGTTCTTGTAAAGCAAGCAGTTCTCAATGTACGACAAACAACTGTGGGTGCAGGAAGAAAAATCAGGCTTGTGACGCAAGCTGCAAATGTAGTGAAAACAGGTGTATGAATCGGAATTTCCATCAACTTCCAGGGGTTTGAGTCAAGGCAGGTAGGGACAGCCCAAAAAAGCAGCCAACAGTGTGGGGTCCCCGTTTGGCACTCGTAAGGGACTCTGCGGAACGGACACATTTATGAACACTTGTGCAATGACGGATAACACGTCCATCAAATAGTATAGAAACTCCGTGGGAGAGTCGAATTACCAAACCTGAGTAAGTTGTCGAGTCAATTTTTATCAAAACATTGGGCATGACAAAGTACCAATTGCGTGCAGATCCAAGCTCTGTCTCTGAAAATAGAACAACTCCAACACTAGCATCGTTGATGTCAATGTGTGAAGAGTTCATAAGATCGACACTGATGGCAATGTTACTGCTGCAACCGTTGGCGTCACCACCCAAGTCGTCTGGGATTTGGAGCCCTCCAATGGTCCGTAAACTTTTCAACAAGGAAAGTGTTCCAGGAAAATTATTTGATATGAATTCCGCTGCCAAATGACACGTTTCTCGAACTCTCTCAATCAAAAGACCATCGCTGTCATGGAAGGAAATGCTGTTGATGCATCTCTTAAAACGATGTAACATTTGTCCATAAGCGCTCATAACACCATTGTCACCAGTCTTTTGTCGACAATTTCCTCCTTTAGAGAAACTTTTGGATGATGTGTATAACCGAGACGCCACATTTAAAGTCTTGTATAACTGGTGTTCCTGTGGAATCAAGCATACCACAATGTTTGATTGGGAAATCGGACGCTTATTTCCGTCAAGGATGGACGCTTGAAAACAGGCATTATTGCCAGCTGTAGATGGATCGTAGATGTAAGCTGAAGGAGGAATGTTTTGGTAGAGCGCACCTGAAACATACCGTCGACAACCAACCTTATTGGAAGGAGATGAGTCAAAAAGGGACCGGTACAAGGAACGCTGTGCTTGTAAATCCTTAGTGGGTATGTTGGACCCAATTTGATCGGGTGGTAAGAGTGGAGAATCCGGATCATCGTCGTTGAAATGTAGACAGTGATAGACACGAGGCAAAGAAGCTTTTCTCGGTAAAAAGTCAATCGACCAAACATGGTTGATTTTTTTTATGAAGCCACCCCGTGCAGGCAAACCTGTTTTCTGTACAAGTTGCAACCAAGAGGTAGGCAAAGAAGCCATGGGAGACTTGGTGATAGACGACCCAATTCCAAAGGAAACGTCACCAGTAGGGATGAAGCTGTCGGCAACAAAGGCCGTTGTCCAAAAGCAAGCAGAGTAGGGGGAAATTAGTATGACCGTACGGAAAATCGCATCGTTCTCATCGTTGCAAAGCGAACGGGATGTACGCGTTTGGTAGATTGTTTCGTAATAACGTGATTCGTTTGAAATTCTTGGCTTCTTGTGAGTCCGGGACAAGATACAGTCAACCAAGTAACATCCATGTAGTTCTTGTGTTAATTGCTTTGGTACTGCGTCTCTTACAATCAAATTAGCTTCTTGAAGACAAGAAGCATGTTGTGCTTGGAGAGCACGAAACCCATCAATGATACATCTTGTAAGAACGGGAATATCGGGAACCGATGTATCGATGGGCAACGGAAAGAGAGAAGTAATAGAACGCATTGAATGGCGTATGAAATCTTCTTGGTACGTAGGGGGGATGCACAAGGAGTACATCTCAGTCAGAAGCAATTTGAAGTTTGGGGTATCGAAACATCCAAGTTGATGCTTCGTTGCGTTAGGAAATGATCGAAGAACATGAATGACACCAGGTGGGCGGTTAGATGTAACGCCGGTTGTCTTATGTTTGGCACTACGGTTGACTCTGATTGTCGTCATCGTGTTTGTCGTGTTGGGATGATTTCCTAAAAGCAATGGAGGTGCGATGTGAGTCCAAAAAATGGACGGATAGATAGGGAGTATAATGCGAAAGAGGAGTATTAAAGTCATTTGTGATTTGTGGGAACCACGGATTGACCAACGCCCCAGGGTGGGTCAATTTGTATAGTGCATATTGACCCCGTGAGTCAATATGTCTCTTGGGGCTATTTGTTGGGTAACAGATCCATTCATTTTTTATTGAATCATCGTCAGGGAGCAAGTGCAAAAAGACGCCGTAGGATGTTTCGCCGTGTTGGACGATGCTGTATCCACCCACCTGTATATACTCGTTGGGCAACCACTGGTGACGTTCAAGTCGCACGGCAGCAACAATTATGTTGGAGCAGTAGCTCATCGTCGGCTTCGGCTGCTCGCGATCGAAGGTTGGCCGGTCGACGGCGATTTTATCGAAATGTCGGCATGGAACCATCTGGACAAAGCCCGTGGGAATTGTACACGCAACAACAAGACCAGGGACCAGACAATGATGACGAAACGAAGGTGAAATCTCCCATTTCTGCAGGAGTGGACGGTTCCGACAGTGCCTCGGGTGTCCATCATCCTCGAAGAAGAGCAGGGACATTGTCAGACACGGATTCAGCATCAATGGAAGAAGACAACCGATCCTTGTTGCAACACTACCTAATACCTCGAAGGCCATGGATCGAAGATCAAACTACTGATAGTGATTCGTCCTTGTCCGATATTGCTTGGTATGGTGTCACATTGGACGGTCGTTCGATCCAGACACCCATGGGGCAAACCTTGATTGTTCCCAGTCAACTGCTGGCAGCGCAAATCGCAGCTGAGTGGGATGCTGTCGACAGTGTCTTGCAGCCCACACAAATGCCTTGCATGACCTTGACCTGTACAGTTCTGGATCAAACTGCATGGCATGCCCACAAGTATCAAGAGCAAATTTTGAAATTTGTGTCGACCGACACTGTTTGTTACTGGGCCGATCCGACCGAAGATCGGGTCTTGCATCAACGACAAGAACAATCCTGGCAAAACATTCACGATCGAGTGCATCAGGTGGTGGGGGTTCCCCTTGCCACCGTCATGGGCACCCAAGAAACCATGATGACTGCGGCCCGTGGTTTGCCACATGATCCACGGGTGCATGAATACGCCGCAAAATTCTGCCACTCCTTGGATGCGTGGCACTTGACTATTCTTCATACATTAGCGGTGGAAGCCAAATCATTCTGGTTGGCCTGGGCCGTGTTGACGCAATACCTTCACAGCAGCAGCAACAACAACAACAACGTCCAAACAGACAAGGCATTGTCCAGCCTCTTATTCACGGAAGTTTCAGATGCCGTACAGGCATGTCGTGTGGAAGAAGAATTTCAGATTAGCAACTGGGGAATGGTGGAAGGCCAACACGATTACGATCGCCTCAATGCCTCCATCAACGTGTCAGCCGCACTCATGATGGCGCACTCCTTGGCGACGGATTGCAAACTCTAAGAGGAAGAAATGGAATCCTAGAATTAAAGATCTCTAGTACAAGAGATGGGTCATTGAGAGCATAATGTTTGGGACCATGCCTGCAAATCGAAATGAAGTACACGATCGCATTTGTGTGTTGTCGTTCTTCATCCATTTACGATGACGATTGTGCATGTAGTTTATTGTTGCTGTGTTGTGAAACTATAATAGACTTTCCACTATAGGTTCTACATTGGCAAATAGCTGTTCTTTGGTAGGCACTGCCTCTTTTAACAATGCCTCGGCCACCCTATCCATAAAGTCACTTGGACTGTCCCCGCCGATGAGTTTTCCCAGATGTTCATTGTCTTCTGCTATTCCATCCCACACCGGTGGTTCCGACAAACGATCCATAACAGGAGACGGATGTGCTCGGGGAAGTGGGAGTTCTATAGAGTCTCGAAATGTTGTAGTTTGTTCCAAATGCTGTGAAAGTGCTGCCGCAAAACCTTTAGTGATTCATGTTGTCGTTGTTTTTGTTGAATGTGTGGTTATGTTGTCAAGAGCAAATTTTTTTTGGCCAGCGTTCAGAAGTCACAACGTGAAAAACCAACAAGGAACTCGGAACCCATTCACGTACCTTGATCATAATAGGCATTGCTACCTCGTGTCGACCTTACCGATACCATTTGTCGGTTGGCGGTTTGTACAATCATTTCCAATCGTTCTTGTTCTAATCGAAGTGCCTCTTCTTCTCTTCGTTTCTGTTCCTCTTCAGAAGTCCTTGTCTCTTCATATGCTGCATCTGTTGCAGGTGTTGCGCTCACGCCGGGATCTTGTTCCAAAGCAGAAGCACCTTCATTGTTCGTTTCGAGATCCACGTTGGAGGGAATGTCGGTCGGACTGGCATCAGCTTCTTGTAATGCTGCGTGCTTTCTCGCCTCTTCTTTGGATCCCGAACATATATTTCCCATGGCCAGTAAGTGTTCGAGCAAATGCATCTATTCGATTTTCGACTTAATCTCTTTTGGCTAAGTCTTCCCCATCGTCGTTCCCTCTCTCTCATCTCACCCAGAGGGATATTCTCTTTGTCTGTATGTCCCACCACCATCTCTCTACCCGAGCTAACTACAGGAACCCGGCGTACTATTGCAACTATCCTAGGAGTAACACACTACTCCTAACTTATCACCGGAACATTGATGCGGGTGAAGGTGCGAGTGCGGGGGGTAAGCCCCCGCACTCGCATCAACATTCCTACTAGAAACTTAACAGTTATCCGTAGTTTTGTCATGCGAGTGTGCTTCAACGGATAGAATGACAGACGATTCCCGATACTCTTCAGCTTTGGCGCGGTACCCCCAAGCAGGGGTGAGTTGTCTGGTCGCGCATGAATCGTGTATTTTGCACAATTCGTATACTCACCCCCATGGACACAGCGCACGATCAGGTATGTGGTGGGGCTTAATTAGAGTGTTACGCTTACATTCTCAGTTAACTGACAATTAGTCAGTAAAGAGAAAGTAACACACCTCTACCTCTGCACTCTCCACGGACCGACCATCAAAGCCATCCGAGTTGTTGTTCTGCGTTGGATCTATTGGCATTCTAACTCCATACCAGTAGTTCGTCTCACATTTTTATACTACAGTAGGAATTTTTTGTACGACCGGGAAGTAGTTTCGTGCGAGTCGCGCGGTTTCCCTCTCGTGTGTGACACTTGTGTGACACTTGTATGACACTTGTGTGACACTTTGTGACATGGCTTCCAGGAATTTCTCACTACCTACACAGCTTGATAGGGAGTAAGTTTACTACTTCCCTGTGTCTGGCCGTCGTCTCGCGTCGGGCGCGCCCGGCTTGTCGGGAGAATGACTCGACGGGCAATTGTCTTGTCGGGCGTGCGCCCTCCTCGACCATTGCCCTCCTCGTCATTCTACCCTCCGCGCCGGGCGGTCCCTCCTTGAAAGGACTCAACACCGGGAAGTATTAATACTACTTTCCAACCGAAAAGTCAGTTGATACAGTCGGAGACGGAAAGGTGGTTGCCGTATCATCCAGTGACGAGGAATACCGAAGAGCTGAGGCAACCCGATCTTGAAAGGAGTTCCTTGTCAAGTGAACACAACAAACAGCTCCATTCAGTTCTTATAGCATGTTCCGAGGACTTGGCCATTCGATGACTTCCGGTTGGTTTGGGTCGTCGTCGTTGGGTCCAGCCTTGGTTTCCAGGATGCTTTGGATCCTCGTCGTCGCCACTGGGTTTCCACCACATTGGTAGCTCAAAGCCAAGGTACGATCCTTGCGAGAAAAATTGCTCAAATCCTCATCGCCCTTGTTGAATCAAGTCGTGGCTGATGTCTTGAAACAAGGACCGCAACAAGCCTTTGGCGGTGGTCATCATCATCCACAACCACCAACGGAATCCTTCTTGCCACGACCAGCACCACGACTGTCCCCGGAACAATAAACGGCCTTGTTGGCCCGATGGGAAAAATTGCGCAAATCCATGAGTCGCAAAGAAAAGACGGGTGATCGCGTCATTTTGGCCAAACGATGGCGACGTGAACTCAAAGAACAAGTCGCTGCATGTCCTCCTACGGCATGGATCAATGCCACTGACCTTTCCAATCACAATCTCAATATCACCAATGGTACAACTGTGTCCGATACCAACACGACCATGACAACAACATCAACCAACACCAACACCAGGATGTCAGCCAACATGGCCATGGCTCATGTATTTCAATACAATGCCAATCATTATACTCCTCGACCTGGAGCATACGGACAGACATCGTGGATTCAGAATTCCATGCCCTTGTCGTCGTCGTCGTCTCCCTTTGTCGTGGATGGCCTGATCTCGTCGTCGGCAGCAACGGCCGATTATGTCCTTCCCAATTCCACGTCCTTGGGATTGGTGGTGATTTCCGATACCCATGGAGTTGAAAAAACCTTGGCCAATGAAGAAGACAGAACAAGTCTACCGGATGGTGATGTCTTGTTGCATTTGGGTGATTTTGCCATGGATGGGAGTCAGAAAAAGAGCTCGGTGGTTCGATTCGATCAATGGCTGGCCCAACAACCACATGTCCACAAAATTATCGTTCGTGGCGATCACATCCTTGAACCTGGTTCCCCGAAACCACCGGTGCCACTTTTGTCACGACACCCAAAACGGTCATCATTTGAGACTTTGTCTTTGCTCTTGTACCACACTTGTCAGGAGGCAAATTGTCCTATCGACTCTAATAGCTAGAAATACAACACTATAGCGTATGCATAATTTTATTACTTCTTTGCATTTAGAGAAAATACGGCTTGGCGTCGGATGTGTTTCGATCGATACAACGGGACGGGACGCGACACTCCATCCAACCATCCCACGCAACGCACCACACCTTGTACACAATATCGAGTAGAAAATGAAGGTCAGAACATGTACCTTTTTCCATTCGAAAGGTAACAACCAGTCCAACCATGGTCATAGGGACGATTGTAAGGTTTCGAATGGAAAAAGGTACATGTTTAGGGTTTCGGACCGACCTCTAAAGCACCATGGTTTTCCACGATAACCCGTGTTGCATCCGACGAATTTTCTTCTTGCGCGCAGGCGCGCGCCAGCCCGCTTTCTGGACAACTGACACATACCTGATCGTGCGCTGTGTCCATGGCGCGAGCAGACAAATTTGGCGATTTCTCGAGGGTGATACAAAACTCCTTCTACCTCAACACAAACACCACGGTGCCAATTTGCCGAGGTCCCTTTGTTCCACTGCTAACGTTTCAATCTCTCTTTAAACCACTTGGGATTACCTTCTATACATACAAGAAGGTGTGGGAGTCCCGGTTTCGCGACCGAAAGGTTCCTTCACGTTACCCAGTCCACCAATCCACCCCATGCTTCCGTTCTTCACTCAAGGCGGCTCTGACCCATACAAAACAAGCCTTTCCCAACCTCCTCCGTCAAATCAAATGCCTTCTAACACCCCTATCCTTCCTCCCAATGATGACGACGATGTCACTTCCCCAGACGATGCAATCAAGCAAGCTTTCACCGACTGGCATGGCAAGACAGCCCGCCATTGGCAAGTTACTGCATGTGCAGAACTCCTTCGACGACATGTTGAACCCCCTCCCGACCGTATGCTCCGCCCTCTTCTTCTTGTCCGGTCCACTGGTGGTGGGAAATCTGCTGTTCGGGACATCACGGGGATTCTATGTGGTGGTATCACATTAACAATTGTTCCTTTGCTAAGTTTGGCCGCAGACCAAACCTCCAAGCTCCTTCAACTATCCATCGATCAGACTTCGTTCCACCGCTTTAAAGTCTTCAACCTTGACGTTATACGCTCCACATCCTTAAACGAAGAGTTGCGGAACCACCTCGAGCAACTGAAAAACGACGCCGATTGCAAAACCATTGTGTCTTTGTTCTCTTCACCACAAAAGATAACAAAAGACCCCCATTGGCAACAGACCATTGCAGCATGCTGTATGAATGGTACCCTACGGTTGCTTGCAGTTGACAAATGTCACCTCTATGCCGCCCATGGTATAGAGTTCAGAGAGGAGTTCGGAGAGCTTCGAAAATTTTTGTTTCGGCTGGTTGAAAAACGAATTCAATATCCCATCCCAGTTCTTTTCATGACAGCAGCCGCCTCCAAGTCTATGGTGCAAGATCTGGAGCAACTCACCGGTTTACCTGTCCATCCTACAAACGACATGCTATGGCCCCAATATCATTCTGGAGTGCAGCGCCGGAATGTTTTCCTCGATATCTCCCTCAACGCCTCACCTCACCGACGAGTCAAATCGGAATTGCTTAAGCTTTGCCGGACCCCGGGTGGCCGGAAGTTAATTGTATACTCCAATTCACGCAAAGGCACTGTCCATTTGTATAACAAGAGCCGGAATGTGTTGAATCTTGCGGGTATACAGAAAGATCTACTCTTGGTACATGGAAACATGTACCGAGAGCAGAAATTTCACCACACTGATATGTTCATCGGCAAACCTTTGTTGGACGAATGTCCCACTACTGGGCTTCCGTTGCGATTTGATCCGGTGGCCCTCTTTGCTACTGCTGGGGCTACGAGTTCTGGTTTGGACTGTCAAGAGGTCGACAAAGTCATATTTCAAGGCTTTCCGGCTACGATAGAAGTTTTCCTCCAATGCTCAGGACGGTGTGGTCGGAGTCCAGAAGCACATCCAGGGAACTCATCATTCACAATGGTCATCTCGCTCAACAGTCTTGTAGCATTGATGACTCGCATATTCATCATTCCTAAATACGAAGCTGCTAAAGCCACGAAAGAAGCTACAACCAACTCCACAGATGCTTCTACATCAGTTTCCTCAGCCCCTACTACGACGACATTGTCAATGGAAGAACTGGCTAAGCGTCAATGGGAGAAATTAAAGGAAGTCCTGTACCTTGTCTGCATTGATAACGGTCAATGTATCCATTATCAATTGGAACGACTCATGTTGCATCCATATGTGGTTCCTGTAAATGACATGGATGAATGTTGTGACGGTGCTTGTTGGCGTTGTTCCGTGGCACCCGTTTCGACCCCCCTTGATTGTCGCATTAACAAAGATCACTTTAAGGAGTATCTTGTCGCAATCTTCATCACTTCAAAGCTCCCTGCATCACAATTGTCTCTACACCGTGACTGTTTTTTGAATGAACTCCTGAATTCTGGCCCTGATGGAAAGCCAATCAAAAAGTTTCACAAAGCTGTATTTGGCGTGAAGACAGTGCAGACTGCCCGTCCAAGGACGAAAGCCCTAATTCTAAAATGCTTTGCAGCCGGGATACTGGAGCCGGAGGTTGATGGATACCATTTACGAGCAAAGCTGGGCTATTGCAATAATGGCAACCCGAGGTTGAACGATGTCAGTGCTTGGGTAGGCTTTTTGTTCATTGAAAAGGACCAATCAGACGATGGTGAATCTAAACACGAACTTACTTATGCATTACTTCTTTCCTCTTGATTTCTTATATCGTTGAAACATAGATAAGGAACGATCAAGTCGTTGAGTTACCTCCAGTTCACAGTCATTTTGAGTACTCCAACCCAACCCAGTTCCCTCCTCTTCCATTTCTTCAAGCCTACAAAACAATTTGTACCGGAGGAAATGGTGCTCTCTTTCCTTACGAGAGGTATCCCATTCTCTTCCAGAAATAATATTCTTCTCACTGATCTCCTCCAGTGCATGCGATATAACATCCGTTGTTGCAAGTTTGTTGAGTTCCACAACTTTCATGCCTTTGAGCTTTTTCTTTTCCACCAACTTCTCGTCCTTGCTTGATGTAGCACCTTCATCTTCAACACTGTCATCCTTTTTACTCGATGCCGCATCCCCGCCACTTTCCTCCCTGTCTCCGTCTTCACCCAAGTCGTCTACATCTTCATCTGCATCTTCATCATTCTCGTTGTCAAGTTCTTCTGCATCGTCCAGAATGACGTCCTCCACCTGTGTTTCAGGAATTTGAGAATCCGATACATTGCCGCCATTGTTGTCATCATCCACTACAGCGTCTTCTTCGTTGTCATTATCTTCATCATTCTCTACGGTCACATCTTTTTCCACGGTCTCATTGGTCTCATTTCCCCCAAACTCATTTTCATATTCAATCTCAACAACAGCAATCTCGTCCTCACTGAAAACAGAGTCCTCTCCAACCGACTTATCATCATCTTGTTCTTTCAGAGCCTGCTCCAAGTCGATTTCTGAATCGTCATCATTCTTGTTTCCTGTTTCGGACTGGTTCTCCTCGTCACCAGTCTCTGTCAGACTGCCTACCATCCCTGTCGCTTGCACCATGACATATTCATGAGTACTGTCTGCTTCAACCTTCCCATTGCCACATCGTCTGGTTTTCTTATGTACTTGCAATGTGGTATTGTCTACTCTGTTCCTGGTGTAGTATTCTACAAAATATTTTGCACGCTGACACACTGTCAGCATCTTCGACACCTTGATGAAGGATGCTTCTGTCCCACTGTGGCTCACGCCTTTGAAGAAAGGCATGAGCCGCTCCATAATCTGGTCCAAAGCACTTTCTTTCGCCACCATGGACGGACCGCTTCCTTCCTTTTGTCTTTTGGTTTGGTTCAAACGGATTTGTTGCAAGATCGAAATGGGCAGTCGGTTGTAGTAAAGCTCAACGAGCCTAAGTTGCGTATTGCAGGAGTTCTTTTTCTTTGTGATATAGAACACAGGAAGAAACTCCACCACAACAGATTCCATTGTCAATGCGTCTCCTTGTTGCTCCGCTTCCAAGAAAGTAGAGTATTTCCGAATGATAAGTAGATAATTGCAAAGGTATCGATGCAACCAATCCTTGCTTTCACGGACCTGACGCTCGAGATACGCTCTATATCCCTGTGCCAAAAATACAGCCAATTCTTCTTCCTGTCCATGGTGTAAATAGCCGTCCACTGTTTCCTCGGACACAGTCCTGTACACAAAGATATCTAGCACGATTCTGTCCACCTCTTCGAAGACCAACATTGCCAATCGATGCGCAAGGCGGTAACTCTTAGACACGTCAGAAGCATTGAGTCGCTTCCATTTCAGTCGTACTTGCATGCATTGTAGGAAGCCGCCATAAAAGAGGCGGTAAATTGCATCAAGCATGTGGAAACGAACATGCAAGTCCCCATTGATGGGAACCACTCGATGCACCACCTGAGATATAGTCATGGCTTGGCGGTAGGCGGCTCTGTAGGATGATACAGAAGAGTCGGTGATTGCCATGTTGTCATCGAAGAATTGAAAGATTCTATCAATTGACAAACCATCGCCAACGATGAAGAGCCATTTGTCTTCCCAACTGCTTCCATGGCAATACATAGCAGTTCTTGGATCCCACTCCAGAAGGCCATGCAGGACCATGAAGTCCAGGATAATGCCCGTTGCACCGGTTTTAGTTGTTTCGTCCAGAACGGACACAGGGAGGATCAGCAATTCAGCAACGGGAGGAAGATACCGCCACGTCCTTATAACACGACGCTGAAATTCTGCCGCCATCTGGAACACATTAGAGTCGCGATCCTTGCGCAAATGGTGCATTGCCTCACAAATGGTAGTTCTTGCGTGATTGATAGCAAACTCTGGTGGTTGCAGAGTATAATCCACCTTATATCCCTTTCGTCGCTTTGTTGACATGTACCGTTTGATTGCTCGTAACTCCCTGCACCAACCGATTATCTGCTGGTGTGTTCTCACTCGAACCCCTGAACAATCAAATGGATTCCCTTCTTGTTCAAGGTCATCGGGGTAAGTGCCCAGGAAAACAGATCTCAATACATCAGCCAAGTTTGAATCCTTTGTCACTTCCAATGCCGGCATTTGATAGGACGCCGGTATAGCTTGTTGGATATACGTGAGCTTCGGTCTTTCAAGGTAGGAATACACCCACGTAGGGTGACGGGAAAGATACATTGACATGACAAAACGAGCCGTCACGCGAGTGAAAACAGAACTCTGTCCCTGCTGAAATTGCAGGCGACGTCCATCCTGAAGATTATCGAACACGCAAAGGAGGCTTGTAACATTGCGGAGTGCCATCTTGACGCGATTGTCGTAGGATTGCAACCACGGCTCGATTCGTCGTTCCATGGTGCGCTTCGACACTGATATTCCCAGCCATATTGGGATTTGTGTCGCAAGCAGTGGGTGGCCACACGCATATTGTGCCATGGCAAAGAGCATCCCAAAAGGCACAAGCATGTGGTTATTGTGCTTACGGGCTCGGATTATGAACTGGAACAGGACATCTAGGGTGAATCTTGCGCGTAGAAAATCACGGTTTTTAGGAGAAGCCAGCTCTAGCTTTCGGTTGTATCCACTGATTGCCATCAAAGTGTTGAATTGTTGCGGTAGCATTGTCTCAAATTCAACAGCGAGGCGTCGAATTTCCAATTGTGATAGAAACTTCTCGAACAAGTGATTAAAGCTCCCGAAACAATCCTCCATGCGTTTCCAGAGAGTCTCATCCAGTAGCTTGCAGAATTTCTGGACTGGCTTCAGATTGGGGTCAATTATAGGAGGGGGGTCAGCTGCAACCTTTGCCTCAGCCTCTTGTAGCTTCAGATTGACTCCAATAAACTCATCACGGGCTTTCCAGACACCTGCATTCAGGCGCAAGCGCTCCCACACATGGCGCAACTCTGATAGTACGTATCGATCGCCTGGAGTCTCTTGTATAATTCTATGTAGCAATGTGAGTCTGTCCCCTCCTTCTTCTTTCAAACGGCTGAAAATGCTTGCCCAATTACGTTCGGGATGGTAGTCAGCCTGGATAAATATGGACTGTGGGAATGTAAAGATCTCAAACCATGACAATAGCTGTTTGTAGCACTCCAAAGGGGGAGAAGTGATGTTGTGATTGGACGGGGAAAACATTGGAAACTTGAGGTAGACACCGTTCTGCGAGGTTTCATTCATAGCCTCAACAAGGACCTTATAAGGTTTATCTTCACAAATTTTCTTTTTGGCCGCCTTGTTGTTGTGGACCCAACCGCACAGCTGTTTGTACGACCGTCCGTCAAACATAACAGTTGGGACATAGTTACATTGCTGAGTGTCTTTCCACACTTTTGTCCAACGTTTGGAATACCGAGGGGGAAGCATGTCATCGTTGAAAAACAGAATAATGGCTTGGTCTTCTTGGAGGAACCAAATATCTTCGACAAACATCGTCCGCATGGCAAAGGAACTGACCATTTGCAGATTCTGAGGCCCTGTAGATGACGAGGTCGATGGTGCCGCGTCGTCAGCACTAAGCCTGCGCTTCTTTGCTTTGTGGTATCGTCGTTGTTTGTGTGTCCCCGTCGGAGACCGAGTGCCGCCCCGTGTGAAATTCTTGGCTTTACGCATCATGGGTCCGCAGAAATTCGACACCAAATTCAAAGCTTTTGCTGTCCTCTTCTCCGGAGTTTGTGTAATAATCACCATTGGTGGGTTTTTGGTGAGTGCTTCACCAGCGTCGACGCAGGGAAGCTGGGGATGGCGCCGAATGGGAACCAAGAACGATCCCTCTTTTACTTTTTTCAGTTGTAGTTTCAAATTTGGATGGAGAGTGGCTGGTTGAACAACTGGGTCCGGTTGCTGTAAAAGTTCCATGGATGTAGATGAGGAATCACTATCATCGGGATTGACGGCAGGAGGAGACGGCGGGGCAACAGCGGTCGGGACGGAATAGGAACTGGATGCTTCGTTTTGGTTGTTGGAGGCTTCGTTGGTTGGGTGGCTGGTTGTACTATTTGTCACATTCGTTTCTTGTTGGGGATGAGTAGCTCCAACAATGGCAGGTACCACGTCTGGGGAATTCTTCGCAGCCTCAATCATTCCTAAAAGGTTAAAGGATTTTGTCAGGGAAGATTGGGTGCCGAATTGCACGTGGCCGAATGAATCGCGGCGATGCAGAAGGTGAAAAGACGCCGCCGAAATCTTTGTTCTTTGCTGAGCCGAAGAATTGGTTGATTCTTGGTTTTGATTTTGATAGCAGGGAGAAGGTTCAGGCGGAGGCATGGACTGAAAGCGAGTCAATTGGAAAGGTGCGGGAGCAATGGCACGCTGAAAGTGTGGCGTCGTCGATAGGGAGCTTGTTGCCGCAGCACTATCCATGAACGTAGTAGACGGCTCTGATAGATTGCTCGGGGGAGGTTTTGTCCGTTGTTGGGCTCTCAGCGCTTGAGGCATCGTGTATGGACGGAATGGTACCGGTTCACGTAGGGAAGAGGCTTCTGGTGGCGATGAAGAACTGTCTTGGGGAGACGACGTTGTGTTGTTGTTTTCGGCGATGCTGTTATCGACGACCTGTGTTGTAGGAAGGGACAACCTTGCGGAGGCATGGTGCGTTGAGAACCTTGCCTTGGCATCTTTTTGAGAGAGTCGTTTGCGTTTGTGGGAGGAAGACGACGACATTGGATGCGATATAGGGCTACTGCACCTCCACCACTGTGATGAATGAGGGGATTATACATGTGGTGTTTGGAGTTTTGTATCACCCTCGAGAGCTGGGTGGCCGCGCCGTGGGGGTGAGTATACAATTCGCCAGAATACACGACACATGTGCGACTACCTACTCACCCCTACTTGGGGGTATTTGGTGCGGTAAATCGTTGCCCTCGCAGCCCTTGCATGCCCGCAGTGACTTGCACGCAATTTTTGCGAGCGCCCGCGCTAAATTTTTAGATTTGGAGTCCCCCCTCGCACTCGCACCTGCCCCCCGCACCAAAAAGTAGCCTGATAAGTTACCGTGTAACCTACTCCTACTCCTATCTGCAAATGTTAGTCTTCCCTTCCGTTGCCGTCAATGACTACGACTGGCTTAATGATGATGACTGATGAGTGGGCTTCTTCAACAGTCTTTTCTCCAAGTATGAAGGCGCTTTCCGTGAACGAATGCCAATCGATCGTTCCCGGGCAATGCGAGCTTCCGCGTGAAGACCTGCCCTATCACATGCCGTTGCTAAGTGCTGTTGAATTGTAGCCATTGTCAAAGATTCTGGTGCCACTTCTTCTTCTCGGTGTATTGCACTCTTGTAACACTGAATGGCCTCTTTGAGCTTGCCAGCTCTCATAAGAAAATTCCCATGATTAGTATCTATCAAAGCAAGAAGAGACTTGGGGGCGGGTTTGATTCTTTCGGCAATTCGCCGTGCCTTATCCAGCATCATGATCCCATGAGTAAAGTCTTTTGAGCAGCACGACATGTTCATGTATGTTGTAGCAAGGCTAATGGAGCTAGGTCGAGTTCGTTCCTTGATTCGACGAGCTCGTTCATTGTATCGCAAAGCTTCCTCTCGTCTTCCAAGTCTCGTCAGTATCATGGCCATATTATTACACGTCACAGCAATATCCTTGGAGTCGGGGTCCAGTTCTTCTCTGATAGCTAGCGCTGCTTCCATCACCTCTAGCGCTTTCATAAAGTCGGCTCGCTCGAAAAAGATACATCCAATGTTCGAGAGAGTCTTGGCCACGGTGTCAGACCGAGGGACAAGGGCCTCCTTGATACACAGACTTTCCATTGAAGTGCTGAGAGACTTATCAATGCCTCCGACACGGTAAAAGTCTTTTGCCAATTCGTCGAGACACTTGGCTCGCTTCAGCGAAGGCTTCTTCAGTCGCGCAAGTGCCCTGGAATGGTATTCGATCGCATCTTGGTAATGTTCGTGCTTGTAAGCATCGTTTCCCCTGATCAGAAGACGATTGGGCCCCTTTCGTCCAACTATTAGAACAATTACATTCCCCATGGTTAGATGTGTTGTAGTCTTCGACACTCGTTTTGTCTGGGGTTTGCTATTGATGCTTCGCGAAAGTAAAAACAAAAAAGTGACCGAATGACGACGCGTCGATTCTGATTCCCGATCCAGTCGCGTTGTTTTTTGATAGTTACGAATTGAGGGCTTAGATCTTACAATATATTCTGGGCAATAGAAAGGTTGTTGTCGGCTTTTGTCAGTGTACTCGTATGAGAGCCATGACGGACATCGGAAATCGGAATGAGAGGAGTCAGTAGAGGGCGTCTGTTCACCGACCGTCGCATTACTTGGGACCAATCAAACTGTCGCCCTCTACTTCCGAGACGCCCCATCAGAAATCAGAATCCTCCATTGAGAAGATCAAATCCGTGGCCATGGAATCGACCGAGTATTTGAAACAATCTTCTCGTCTAAGCAACTTCGGCCGGTGAGTATCTCCATGAAGTAGCGCTGGTGCGCTTCTTTGTTTTCCGACTCATTTTTTCTGAATTGTGTGCACTTATTCAACGATAGGCCTCAAGTTGCTATATTGGACTTTGGCTCGCAATATTCTCATTTGATAGCTCGTCGAGTCCGAGAACTGCACGTTTATTGTGAGCTTTATTCCTGCCAAGTTTCAGCATCCGAGCTGGAAAAGCATGAAATTACTGCAATCATTCTTTCCGGTGGCCCTGCATCCGTCTACGCTGAGGGAGCACCTCATGTGTCTGCCGAGACGTGGACCTTGATCAAAGAACGGTCTATTCCAGTTCTCGGTATCTGTTATGGAATGCAAGAAATGGCGCATGTGTTTGGTGGCATTGTCGAACCTGGAAGCAAACATGAGTATGGCAAAGCAATGGTTCATCGCACAGAAGGTTGCGATTCGGTCCTGTTTCAAGGGATGCCGACGGAGTTTCAAATGTGGATGTCGCATGGTGACAAAGTGAAACAAATGCCCACTGGTTTCAAGTTCGTGGCGGCTACGGAAAATGCTGAATTTGTTGCCATTGAGAACACGGAAACACGAATGTGGGGATTGCAGTTCCACCCCGAAGTGACGCATTCACCAAAGGGGAAAACAATCTTGGAGAACTTTTGTGTGAACATTGCGGGGGCCAAAACGGATTGGGTCATGAAAGACTACGCCAATGAGTTCATTGAGGAGGTTCGGACAAAGGTGGGAACCACAGGTCATGTCATTGGAGCCGTGTCGGGTGGCGTCGATTCCACTGTGGCTGCTGTTTTGATGACACGTGCCATTGGAGATCGATTTCATGCAGTGCTGGTAGACAATGGGTGCTTGCGAAAAGATGAGGCAAAGAACGTATTGAAGCGCATGAAAGACGATTGCGGGGTGAATCTGCGCTGCGTGGATGCATCGGATACATTTTTGAATCTTCTCGAGGGGGTGACGGATCCCGAGAAGAAGCGGAAGCTGATCGGGGGAACATTCATCGAAATCTTTCAACAAGAAGCCAAAAAGATTGAAGAGGAGAGTGGTCCTTGTGAATATCTTCTCCAAGGGACGCTCTATCCAGATGTCATTGAAAGTATTTCGTATAAAGGACCATCCGCAACAATCAAAACGCATCATAACGTTGGTGGACTTCCTGCGACAATGAAACTGAAATTGATTGAACCATTGCGTGAGTTGTTCAAAGATGAGGTGCGGGAACTCGGCATGGCTCTTGGGATTGACGAAGCCAGTGTTTGGCGTCATCCATTTCCTGGTCCCGGCTTAGCCATTCGAATTCTTGGAGAAGTCACACGCGAACGAGTTCAAATGTTGCAGGAAGCAGACGCAATTGTCATTGAGGAGTTGTTTAAATCGGGTCACTACCGTGCCATTGGACAAGCGTTTGTAGTCTTGTTGCCTGTCAAGAGCGTTGGCGTGATGGGAGACGGCCGAACATATGAAAATGTTGCGGCTGTCCGATGCGTCGAGACTACGGACTACATGACTGCAGACTTCTATCATCTTCCTTATGAAATTATGGGAACCATGTCAAGTCGTGTCATTAATGAAGTTCGAGGTATCAATCGACTGTGTTATGATATCAGCTCAAAGCCACCGGCGACAATTGAATGGGAGTAAATGGTTGATTTCATAGAGTCTATTCTTGGGAGGCATTGCTTTTCCTCATTGCTCGTGACCCGAACTCATACACTCGTATCTATCCTCGTGACTATAGACCATGGATTGCTCTATTTAAAATATGTGAATATGAACATATAGCTACAGCTACTTCCTGGCAATGTTGAGATTCTACCATCCACTTGGTCATTTCTGATCAATATCAAGGATTGTCCCTTAGACAGCATGCAAGTTATCCATTTCGATTTCAACTGGCATTGTTTGGATTGCCACCAGCGGGAGGAGGCGGTTGCGGTTGTTCTTGTCCCGGTTGTGTGGGAGGAACCTCGTTCCCTGTGCTCACCACTTGTTCGACTACTGTATTGAAGGAGTTGCATTGCGGACACTGAATGCCGAGGAAATGCCATTGTCTATTGTGGGATTTTGTTTCACAGTCGTTGCACATGATATCCACGATACGCTACATTCAAAAAGAAGCAATCAAAGATTGGTCCAAAGTGCATTAGATCACTGACACCATCGTCGACCATACAATGAGGTAGAGGTCCTGTATTCACCCTTACCTGCAAGTCCTCTGGCATTGGATGTTCGGCAATATCCCTAGCCCGGGCTTCCCATGCGGCCGCCATACTTTGCTGGCTCACGACAGTCTTTTTGCAAATAGGGCATCGATAATCAAAACCAGCCAGTTTGCGAAAACAGTGTGCATGAATGGCATGACCACAGGGTAAATCTTGTGGTGATTGTCGCGACGAGAACATATCTTCTCGACACACTGGACAATTGTTCTTGTACTTATCCTTGAAACATTGATGCGTCTCAAAGACGCTCACTGATATGCACATGCAACATTCATTGCAGTGACGAAATGCTTCGACGCCACCGACACGACAAAAACCGCATTGCTCGCAATGGAAGGGCTTTTTAGACTGCCGCGAACAATCAAGACCAAAAAGTGAGACAGGTGAACGAAAAGCGGGAACTCCACCGAATAAATACATACCATTGACATCCACAAATTACACACACCACAATGATATTCTCCAAATATGGTATGGCAGTTAACACATTGGTTTCTGCGAGAGAGAATGGTTAGCGAGAGTGTCCGTTGAAAGAGAAGGTCGTCAAAACAATACACTTACGAGGCCCTTTGACGCGTGTTACAATTTTTGCACACAACTTCCTGAACCATGAATCGATTCATGGGTTGTCGACAAGGACTTAATTCGTCGTGACAAATACGACATCCATAGATACGACCGCAGCATGGAGCAACAATGTTGCAGTTCCGCTCATAGTGAACACAAGCGGCATTGGCTTCTGGTTGTGGAATGGCCGGTGCCGGAGGTGCTACCACAACAGTCCGCCCTCCACTCATGATATTCTGAATCCGCATGCGCTTTTCTTGCTCGGACAAGGTCGTGTCTCTCATCACTTCTTGAATCAGCCGCCGTCGCTGAATGGCCGATGCTTCTTCCTGGGCCGCTGGAGCTGCTGCGGCTGGAGGGGCAGCGGCAGCACCATGATGGGAGGCAGCATTGGCACCCTGCTCACCTGTCCCACCCATGTGATCGTCTGCGTCTTGCATATCATCATCCTCTTCGTCATCATCGTCGTCGTCCTCATCATCTTCATCGTCGTCCTCATCCAAGTCCTCCGGGTCCGTCTCCTCATCCTCCTCATCTTCCTCTTCCGTTTGCATCACAATGTCATCCTCTTGCATAAAATGTGAATTGTTATCACTGCTCATTTTTATTCCTTCAAAGCTCGACCCGTTCTGCGTAAAAAATGCGACAAGTGCAAGAAGTTTGTCCGTTTTGCAATCAACAAAAAATGACGCGATGACCAATGCGAGCCCCCAATCCTTTCTTGATCGTCTCTGTCTCAATTCAATTGTCTCTCGTTCGATAGCTGAGTGCGGAGCTATTAGAGAAGGATCACTTGTTCGTTTCGTCTCAGGTTTCGTCGCGTTTTGACTGGTTGTCAAAACTCTCTCTGTGTTCAACCTCAATTGATTGATCTGATTGTTCGATGGTCGTGATGAAACAAAGCGCTCTTCTCCATCCAACGCCAACCCAACACGCAATACGAGTACTCGTAGAGGTAGAGGGGCGTGGTCTACAGCTTCGCCATGGCTAATGGGCTTATCAAATCAATGTACACTATTATAGGTATACGATTTTTTCTCATTCCCATTTCGAAATTTTTAATATATGGAGCTAACAAGGGCGCTAATAAATTGTATATGGTAAGCTTGAACTATCTCAAGATGGAGTACAGTATTAGAAATACAGCCCTTTTTCCTGGATGATTGATGATTGACACTACTTCACACCCCTACGAGTACGAGTACTCGTACAGTAGGAATTATTTATTTTACTGTAGAGGGAGGGGATCAAAAAGACACTTCTGCGACATACTTACCCCTGTGACTGAAATGAGACCGAGAGTCGCGAGATATTATTGGTCGCAGTTCGGCGGGTAAATATCCTGTTGTAACTCGAAAACGCCCCTCCAATAGAAATGGAACACCTCGACAACCATGAAGTCACCAGACTATCGGATGTCATTGATCACCCGGTCAATCACGAGAACGATTGTGCAGTGCTTGTTTCCAAGCAGGGTAGGCCGTCGGTGTCAATTTCCTTTGACCAAACCCGATGGGCCTTGCAACAACACCGAAACTGGTTGGAACGAGCTCTTTCTCATACCTTTGCTGTAGGACGGGAGAAGACAGCCAAGACAAAGATTCGAGAAAATCATGAGCTTCCTTATCAACGTGGAAGCATTGTCATTGCTTTTCTTTCCAATAACTCGGTCGATTTCTTTCTGAGTGTCTTGGCAGCTTCCGATGTGTCCTCGCCTCGAAGCAAACATCAACAACCATCAAGAAACATCATTCCAGTTTTATTGAACACTCGCTGGACAGTCGATGAAATGTACAGTGTTTTGAAGTCTTCTTTCTCTAAAGATGATAAACATGGCTACCATGTTCATAAAACAATGATTCTCTTTGGACCTTATTTTCGCAAACAAGCCGAGGCGTTGGCCCAACAGTTGTCGCAGGATCATGAACATATCTGCTTCAAACCATTACCTGAGTATTCACGGGCCCAGCGGGAAAACGCTGAACTGAATGTGGTTGATCAGAATGAAACGTCTATGTCGAAGCAACCGTTTGAACACCCCGGTGCTCTTCAACGAACAAAGAAACCAAATCGCTCGCTTGTTCAAAACTATTGCTCTACAATTGAAGCTGAGGACACGGCCCTCGTATTGTTTACTTCTGGAACCACCTCTGGGTCGAAGGGGGTCAAGTTGGGTCATGGTGCACTTCTGATTCAGGCCATGGCCAAATTGAAGGAGCCGTGTGGTTTCAACTCGGAGACTCGACTTTGGGCCTCCTCGTTGCCTTTTTTCCATGTTGGTGGATTGGTCAATATTCTCGCCTGTTGGCTGGCGGGAGGAACGCTCGTCTTGAAGGATCCGACCTCAACAGATGAGCGTGCTTCGGGTTCGTTTGATCCCACTCATGTATGGAACACATTGCTTGCAACCTCCAAGTCTTTGACGTCAAAGACTTGTAACACACTAGTGGTGGTTCCAGCAATGATACATATGCTCCAAGAGACTTACAAGCCTTCGGCGATTTTCCCATTTATGCAGCTGGTACTAATTGGTGGCCAATCCGCATCTCAGTCGGCACTGGAATTTCTTCGGCGCTGTTTCCCCAATGTTCGTCTCGTCCAGACGTATGCCTGCACAGAAGCAGCGTCATCGCTCACATATCACAATGTGACAACCGAGAATGAAAACGGATCAGGGGAGACAAAGAAAATTTCGGGTGATTGTGTTGGCCAACCAGCAGAACACGTTCAGTTGGCGTTGCTGCCGATGGACGGCAGCCTGGAATCAGGTGGAGGGAAACCTGGCAGGAAGCCCATTGATGAACCATGCACGATTGGAGTCGTAGCCACACGGGGTCCTCATTTAATGAACGGGTATTGGAAACGTTCCGCTGTTCCATCACTAGACTTGTCGTCCCGATTTGACAAGAATGCATGGTTCATCACGAATGATGTGGGTGCATGGGACGAGAAAGGCAACTTGTACTTTTGTGGCAGAGTCACCGACTCGATTCGAACGGGAGGTGAAACTGTCATGGCACTCGAAGTGGAGCAAACGATTCAGAAACACCCCATGGTGAAGGAAGTTGCTGTATTCCCGATTCCTCATGTGCGATTTGGGGAAGCAGTTGCCTGCGCAATTGTCTTTACAGAAATGCATCGGAGCAGGGATAAGACTCCCCTCACATTGTCTTCCCTACGGGTATGGTGTAAAGAGCATGGATTGTCTGGGTATAAATGCCCCCGATCTTGGATAGTCCTTTCCTCTTTGCCCCGCAACTCATTAGGCAAGGTATTGAAGAACAAACTGAAACAAAGAGCAGCTGCGACGATTACGATTCGAAGTTCGCTCTGACCTTATCCACTGGATGTTGCTGTTGGTTGCAGAAGCCTGATGAAGTTGGATCTCACACTGTCAGATCCATGGTGGCGTTCACTTCTTTTTGCGTGGACCATAAACTCATTGAACCACCTTTCGTCGGACTACTCATCTTGAATATACAAAGACACTACCCCTCAGCAGATGGTAATATAGCCCAGTTCTTGCCGGTGCCTTTGCTTACGCACAAGAAATATAGTGGATGATTGGAGCTCTCAACTTTCATTCTTTCATTGGCTAAGGACAATTGTTCTAGGTTCAAGGACTGTCCACCGTTAAAAATGGGGATCATCTATCATCTACTTTGGCCACCTACCTGGGTAGGTAGAGGTAGCCCTCGCACGTTTGGAAACCCCCACTGCGCCCCACCCCCAGCTCATAACCCAAGAACAGGATCTTTTTCATGAAGAGAAAGAAGAGAGCCGATAAGGATCGTGGTGTTTCTTTGACAACGCAGCATCGCAAGGTTTATTGATAACAACACTTACCGGCACCATGGCCAATCAATTCCGAGAAGCAATGAAGCGCATGGCGCAACAGATGCGAAACTCTGGTGGAAGCGGCGGAGGTAGTGGAGGAGGCGGTGGAGGTCCTGGTCGTGCCGCTGCAGCCTTGGCCAGTTCGGTCACCGCCCTTGCGGGTGCTGCGGTGCTGGGTTACGGAGCTCTGCATTCCATCTATACGGTACAGGGAGGTCACCGCTCCGTCGTGTACAACCGAGTGGTTGGCATGAAAGAACACATCTACGGTGAAGGCCTGAATTTTAATATCCCATGGTTTGAACGCCCCATTATATTTGACGTGCGAACCCGACCGGTCAGTTTGCAGACCTTGACGGGGAGCAGGGATCTGCAGATGGTGACGATTGCGATCCGTGTGTTGCACAAACCAGACCCAAATCGATTGGTGTGGATCTATCGACATTTGGGAAAGAACTACGACGAACGAGTGCTTCCCTCTGTTATCAATGAGTGTGCCAAGGCAGTGGTGGCTCGATACAATGCGTCCGAATTGCTCACGAAGCGAGAGCAAGTGTCGCGCGAAATCTCGGCGGAACTCAAGAGACGTGCTGGCTACTTTAATATCTTGTTGGAGGTGGGTGCTTTGTACAACTCTGATGTATGCGCGGTGAAAGATTCGTTCTAACAACATGGTCGCCTTGTGCCTCGTTTTGCTCGTTGATGTAGGATGTGTCTATTACACATCTCGCCTTTTCTCCAGAATATGCCAAAGCTGTAGAAGCAAAGCAAGTTGCACAGCAAGATGCGGAGCGTGCCAAGTACATTGTGATTGGTGCGCAGCAAGAAAAAAAGACCATTATCACCAAGGCACGTGGAGAAGCCGAATCAGCGGAGCTGATTGGTACAGCTGTCAAGAAGAATCCTGGGTTCATGAAGCTTCGTCGTATTGATGCTGCCCGTGACATTGCCGATGTCGTCGCCACGTCTGGAAATAAGGTGTATTTGAACGCAGATTCACTCTTGCTCAACTTGTTGGGTGACGCCGACACAAAGTTTGAAAAGGGAGTAGCTAAAAAAGGAATGTGGTAGACTGACTCGAAAGGAACTGTATAGCATGTCAGTTAGTGTTTTGATATCGGAACCATAGACATTACAGAATCAAACGAATAATAGCTGTGGGTTGCCGATTGTTTGTCAGTATCTGACTCTCTATGGTGATGCATTAGATTTATTAGCAGAGATAAAACTCCGCCGACATGTCGTGTCCTACAAAAGTGAATACCTAAGCTTGGAGTTTCAAATAATCAAGAACTCAATTGCAATTCCCATCATGTTGTTCGTAGGGCTATATCATAACTAGCTAGCCAAAATCACGAATCACCAGCACCACCTTTCTTTGCACGAGCTTTCATGACTCTCAAGTATTGAGAGTGCAGCAATTCCAAGAATCGATCATCTTGGATCAAGGAAAGCAAGGCTAATTGTAAGGATCGTTTGTCCAGAGCAACTCCTGGCGGAAGCGCTGTCGGCGCAGCCATGTCGTCTCCTGTTGCTGTTGCCACCGTAGTGGAGCCACCATTGACGACAGAGCTGGGTGGATTCGAAACCTCCCGGAGAATTGGTTGTTTCCCTTCTGTCGGTTTGGGCGGTGGTGTCATGGATGGTGTGGTTGAGGATGGTGGTTGACTCGCAAGTAATGCCGTTTGCGACAACAGCGCAGCCAACTGGGCTCGTTCATCAGGTGTTGCAGTCGACGTTCCAGCAGGAGCGGCGGAGTGCAACGGGTCGAGTATTTGAGGAATCACTGGCGCTGGTGATACAGACGATGAAATATTGAGTGTAGTGGATGCACTATGAGCCGTCGATGGTTGAGGTACCGACGGAGCTGGATGCAAAGGGTTGTGATGAGCAGCCGCAAGCGTTGCTGCCAGTGTGGTTGAGTGTGCTGTTAAGGAAACACCCGGCTGTGCTTGTCCCAGTGATATTGATGGTCCTCCAATTTGCGTCCGTTGTTCTGGTTGTGTGAGTTGTTGAGGTAAGGGTGGATTGAATGGCTGCGGTTGAAGCGACTGAATTATTTGTTCCATAGTATTGGTGAGCGCTATACGTTCATGCGCATGGTGAAACCAAATTCCTTCGATAACGGATTTACTTGTTCCAGTTTTGGCATCCGAGAGTATTCGTTTGCAAATAAGGTAGGGTTCTTGGTGTTGCAGGTTCAACTCGGATGTTATGGGCATTGTAAAATTTTCGGTGGAGCTTCGATTCATTATTGTCAACATATATGATGTTTGGGGCGACGATTTGGAAACAACAAAGAGGGACCCTTCGACCTCTGTTTTTGACCACGAAGCATGAGCAAATTCGTAAAGGACGACATGGGTTGCGGTGGCCATAATCTCAGTGATGGATTTGTCGCATGTTCGTTGCAAAAGGCGTAAATTGGCCTTCTTTCGGGCATCATCGGTCACAGCGGCACTCATCGTTTGAATGAAGGACGAATAGTTCAAGTCAAGGAAAGCAACAGAACAATTGACGGTCTTTTGTTCTTCTCGTTGTGGAGGGAATCGTCGGTTGGGATTTGGGATGATGAGCGGTCGCCAGTCGCCATGGCCATTGGCCGACGGACGAACGTTTTTTAACGCGACAAAAAGCTAGGAGTAGGAGCTAGGGGTGCAACGATGTGGTCAACCCCTCTATCTACTCCTACATAGCAATGGCCCTTACTGCGCTCTCTAGAAGAATGCGGTTCCAGAGCTTCTAACGAGTACGAGCAACGTCACTTGCAGCCCATGTCTATACCGTTCATGTAGTATTCCATGTTCTTTGTACTTGGTACTGAGATGGAGCTCGGCCGAAGGATGTGTGGGAATGGGAAGCAAGAATTGATCGGATTGTCCCGTCATTTTGGATCGCCCAAGAGCGGCTCCTTGCGAAAGTAGGAATCTTTCATTTCCCAGAAACGAATCATAGCTTCTATTCATCATTCCAGATAGGATTTTGCGTTCTTGTTCTGCGAAATGAGGTTTGTGCGTCCTACTCAGAAGAAGTGGTTCTCCGCCCTTGTAAAACCGGAGAGTGTACCATTCTCAAAACCATCTTTGCGTCTTTTACTTGCTCTTCTGATTGCGCTGATATCTGGTCAGACGTAGATCCAATCTCGTCCAATGGAAATGGAGGGATATAATGAGCATATCGCATGCGACTGACCACCCCGCGAAATCTATCCGGGAGAATTTCTCGCGACGCAACTCAAGAAGTCTGGTCCCACGCACTACTCCTGAGCGCCCGGCACAAAAACGCAGACGGGAACAAGCGGGAACACAAGCGAGGCCCTCGCCCCTGACACACAGGAAGAAAAGAGAAGCATCCGAAGCACGGAAAACAAGACTTTTCGCCGATAGGTTGTGGCTCACTGCTCGTGGGAACAGCGACGAAGAGCCTGTCCACGCAGTCTTTTGGTTGGCTGGTGGGGAGTTGCGCAGAGAACAACTGATTGGGAAGGATTCTGCTTCTTTCCCGTGGTAGGTTGGACGAAGTCTTCTCGAGGCCCAACTGACGAAAAATCCCCCGAGTCCGAGTCACACCCACTCGTCGTGATGCCAACAACTGTTGCTCCCACAAAAAACAGGGAAGCGAACCAATCCACGCACTCTCACTCGCCTTCTTCCCGCCAAAAGGCCTTGTCTCGACAATTTCTCAACAATAAGGTGCGAATGATCTAGACCATGATGACATTGGACAACCCGTAACAAACTGGATTGCGAAGACTCACACTTGTGCATCGTTGGCTTGGCAATTGGGTCGTCTTCTCGTTCTTGCTTCTTTTATTCTTGCGTCATGTTTCCCCACAGTCCCCCAACACGAGCGTTCTGTTCGACACCCAAACTACGTCCCGCCGCCAACATGCTGATCGAACATGGAAGGTCCATTCGCTTGATTCATCACGTGGATCATTTTTCGGAATATTTCTATGGCAATGGTTGTCACAGTTCAAACAGCGTGGTCCGAACATCCACTACTTCTACGACATTGGACGCCAAATCGACAACTTCGGCACCCCTCATTGACAAGGACCCACAAAAAGAGAAGCTCGCTGGCAACTCGTTGACTACGCGAAGTACCAGACCGGAACGAAGAGTACAATTTGACCTCACCCTCAATCAGACTCATCCAGTGGACCCTTTGTTGGAGGAGGAACAAAAAGAACGATGGTTCAGTTCAAAGGAACTTCAGAGTTTCCGACGGGATACCATCATTCAAAGGGGTAGAACTTCGTCCTTGTTACCCACTTTGTCGTCCTCGTCGCCATCAGCAACTTTTCAGGCTGTCGTCAAAGGTATCTACGAGGACCAAATCCGACGAAATAGTCAAGAACAATCATCCTCGTGGACCGATTTGCGAAACACACCGTCAACAGGAGCAGCTACCAGCGCATCTTCGGAATGGGAGCAAGCCTACTTTGAATTGGTATCACAGCATCCAGAACTTGCGGGAATGGAACGTTATGCTTTGGAAGCAGCCTTGGCGTTGGGGAGCACCAAAAAACGAAGCAAGCAATGCCGACGACAACAACTTGCTCTGATGCACGAATTGCAATATCGCAACGGTGAAGCCGTTCTGCGATTCAATGCCGAAAGTAATACCGAATTTATTCGACACTCCTGTGAGACGGTGAGTTTGCCATCGCGACAGTTTGCTCACAAAATGGCAACCTTGAGAGCCGTGTCATTGCAATGGGAACAAGACGACACTGATACCACAACAATGGCTGGCTAGCTAGTTCCGCTTCCTACCTGTACAGCTAAGCTAGAGAGAATAGAGCAGTTTTGAGTTACCTTTACGGATATGTTGTGATCATCCGGCCCACATGTTCTGCAAGTTGCGGAAGTTCAAATTGTGAGAGGAGTGGCACATTGGTTGGAGGGAACTGTCTGGCCCCAAAACTCAAAAGCCGTAATATCTAGCAGGTACATGGAATAAACGACAGTTTCAGATTACACTGAATTCTCCGGACTAGCGATAGGTATTTCTTATGGGTCGCTGTTCCAGTCGCGCTGAAAGTTGATGGATGGAGATACTCGCCCAACTCCAACTTCCACATCCACATCTCTCAGGGAACCGTCGTCGTCAGTCCACCCTTGACCTTGACTAGGTATTCGATCGACTCACCTCTTCATATATTCTTCAAAATCCAGGGACACATTGCTGGCGCAATGACAAGGGATATCCCTCACAAGTCACCACTTACACCAAGAAGAAGAAGAGAGCACAGTTCTCATGGAGGCTGGGTAGTCTATGCCGTCTGTTTCCTTTCGTGGATGGTTGGCACTGTGTGCTCCTTTTCTCCAACAAGGACGGTACACTGGGACTCGTTCCAGGATGCACGATCACTATCATTCATACGCAATAATCCGACGCAGCATGCGGTGTCGCCCTCATCCAGTTCCTTCCCGCTAAACTCTAGACGATCACCAAGAAGAAGACGAGCATGTGAAGAAGTAATAGTTGTCAAGAGCAGCAATGGTGAATGGCAAGGTGAAGTGGTTCCCGAACAAGATGGTCGTATTCGTGGGTGTACTCTACAGGCGGTGACGGAGGGTGACGGATATAGCAGCGCCTCGATGCCAACGGAATGGATCTTGACGATTGATGGAGAACAGGCCGATTTGGGTCGCTTTTCCGAGGCTATTTACAAAAAGTTGATGAGTGAAGCCAAACAGCAACGCTTCCAAGGATTTCGTCCCGGAACGATTCCACCGCATTTAGAGCCTACGTACAAAGCGATTGCCATGGATGAGTGTGCCCGAGAAACCGTACTGGAAGCCTTGCAACAAAACAATATTCGGCCCTTTGACGAGGCACGCGCCACCATGTTCTTTTCCGATTTTCAAATTCCTCCTCCAAAGGCATCGAAAAAGAAGAACAAGAACAAGAAATCCAACAAGAAACGCAAAAACAGCAATGATGAGGAGGACCAAGAAGATCTGGCAGCAGTGGTAGAACCAGAACCGGAAGAGCCTCCCGCCTGGAGAACCTTTGAAACCATGAAAGAAGTCATTAGTGCCGGATGGAAACCTGGTCAGTCCTTCAGCTTTGTCGCAACAAAAGTGAAAGGGCAAAAAGTCAAAGACGTAACTCAACCACCGAGTTCCCCATCGATTGGTGGACTAAACTTGTAATCTCTCTAGTCGGATAATCATGCTTTTGACTAAAGGTGTTCTCGATGCTATGTGTCATTTTGTTGAGTGTAGAGTCTATCGTCTGCATGCCAGCTGCTCGGTGATCCTACGTTTTAGTTGAACCAGTCCAGTGGAAGAAGTACGCAAAGGGTGTCTCTGTCGCAGTACCTTGATTTGCAGAGCTCCATACATGCCTTTACAAATAATGTCACTAACTCTTAGTTTCCTATAGCAATCTTTATAAGCAAGATTACTTGAGGTTTATCGAAGTCCCAAAGCGGTCACGATCTTGCAGTAGGCAGGAAAATCTTTTCGTTCCAGGTATTGAAGCATTTTGCGTCGGCGAGCGCGCAAAATAATCGTTCCCCGCTTTCCAGACTTGTCTTTGGGATGCATAATCAAGTGAGTTTCCATCTGTTGAATGCGAGCTGTCAGAGCAATGATTTGTACGGAGGAGGACCCCGTATCACCCTCACGATATTGAAACAGTTTCATACCAGCCGCTTTCTGAGCCTGAACGACGCGACTCTGAGTCGCATTGCTCAAAGCCAAGACTTTGGCCACCTTGGGACTTATGGTCAATGATTTTTCAGTATCCTGGACGGAAGAATGGAATGGATAAAGCAAGGGAGGCAGTCCAGTATCTTTTTCCTCGGGAACCTCCAAAACTTCATTTTTCTTTCTTTCAGCCCGACGAGCTTCTTGTTCCTCACGGGAAATTGCACCAATGACGGGAGTTGTGGGGTCCACGTAGCCGCTTGGCAAGGGTCGAGGAATTCCGGCTTCTCGTTTTGCCTTTCGCTCAATGGCACGTCGTAGACGTTTCTTCTTTTGTCTCGTCAAGGACATGTGACGAGCGGACGTTGCCATAATCCCAGATGAAGCACTTGACTTATTGTAGATGAAATTTCCTATAGCAGATGTCGAGAAGTTTGAATTGTCACTGCAGTGTCGTGGATGGTGTTTTGGCCCACTGCTGCTGCCTGAATTGGACCACGACCATTGTTTCAACGTTGAGTACAAACAGACGCGATTTTGTTGTTGTTTCAAGCCTTGATTGCTTCTGGCTGGGCCATGTCGAAAACAAGTGCCCGCAAATCTGGAAAAAGACGTGGTGGAAGACCGCCACAGCGAGGACATCATGGTGAACGACAGCCTTCGAATTCCAGAATCCATCATCGGCAAGAGAAGATACCAACGCCGACGTCGTACGGACGCTCAAAAATGATCATGTGCGTCTCAAAAGCGTCCCGACTCCCGACCGTACTTCGTCCGTCCGTCGTCGACTTGCTTTTCCTCCAACCATCACATTTTTCTCCCTTTCCTTTCTTCTTGTGTCTCACGTCTCCTCGCTCTCGGCATGCATCATGGGAAAGAACAAGAAAAGTAAAAAGGAAAAGGCGGAAAAGAAGAAAGCAAAGGCTCAGTCAAAGGATGAGGTGAATGGAGAGGGGACTGTGATCGAAGGAGCTCCAGGAAAATCGCAGGACGCTTCCTCCGATGAGAATGTATCAACTCCGCCATTGCGAACGCCTTCGAAGGTTAGTGAGGATCAAACCAAGAATGATCAAACAAGTGGAAGAGAATCATCTGATTCTGTTGATGAGTGCGGAAGTTCGCAAAAGAAAAAGCGCAGATTGAACGAATCTGATGGCAAGTCGACGAAGAAAGCCAAGCCGATAGAGGTGGAAGAGTCGGAACCAAAATCGGATGACAAGGAAGGAAGCGACAATGCACAAACAAACGATGATGATGACGACAAGAACAAAGATGACTTGAACGACGACAAACCAAACTTCTACTCAACAAACAAGAAGGATGTCTTTACCAGTCTCCCTCTGTCTGACAAGACACAATTTGGCTTGAAGGAAATGGGCTTTACCCGCATGACGCAAATTCAAAGTATGGCGATTCCAGCTCTCTTGACAGGCAAAGATTTAATTGGTGCAGCCAAAACAGGAAGTGGCAAAACGTTGGCCTTCTTGCTTCCCTGCATTGAATTGTTGCATAAGGCCAAGTTTACAAACAAAAATGGAACTGGCGTCATCGTCATTTCTCCTACGCGCGAATTGGCCTTGCAAATCTATGGAGTGCTGCAAGAGCTGTGTACTCATGGCAAGCA
The DNA here is from genome assembly GCA_946965045.2 of Epithemia pelagica. Lineage (NCBI taxonomy): Eukaryota > Bacillariophyta > Bacillariophyceae > Surirellales > Surirellaceae > Epithemia > Epithemia pelagica. Next base: position 2,201,803 of record OX337234.1, on the reverse strand, counting down.
CAGTCAAACGTATGGTCTCATTATGGGTGGTGCCAATCGCAAAACAGAGGCTGATCGATTGGCAAAGGGGGTGAATCTCGTAATTTGCACACCAGGACGATTGTTGGACCACTTACAAAATTCCAAAGGCTTTGTCTTTCGCAATTTAGTGGCTTTGGTGATGGACGAAGCAGATCGTATATTGGAACAAGGATTTGAAGATGATTTACGGGCAATCCTCAAACTTTTACCAAAGGAGCGACAAACCATGCTCTTCTCGGCCACGCAAACGAAGAAAGTCGAAGACTTGGCTCGACTCTCCATCAATCCAAAAAATTCTATCTTTGTCGATGTGCCTAGTGACACGCAACTTGCAACTGCTGCTGGCTTGGAACAGGGATACGTTACATGTCCATCGCAGAAACGATTCTTGTTGCTCTTCACCTTTTTGAAAAAGAACAAGAACAAAAAGATAATGGTGTTCTTCTCTTCCTGCAACTCGGTCAAGTTTCATGCAGAACTCCTCAACTACATTGACATTCCATGTATGGACATTCATGGGAGACAAAAGCAAGTGAAGCGGACAACAACATTTTTCCAATTTTGCAAAAATCAAACTGGAACTTTGCTGTGCACGGATGTGGCAGCCCGAGGATTAGACATTCCTTCGGTTGATTGGATCATTCAGTTCGACCCTCCCGACGACCCAAAGGAATACATTCATCGTGTAGGTCGCACAGCCCGTGGTGCAACTGGGTCTGGCCGAGCACTGCTTTTCCTCACGCCAGAAGAAACTGGCTTTCTCAAATACCTCAAAGCCGCCAAGGTATCATTGAATGAATACGAATTTCCAGACAATAAGGTGGCCAATGTGCAGTCGCAATTGCAAAAGCTCATTGAAACCAATTACTATCTCAATTGCTCTGCTCGCGATGCCTATCGAAGTTACATGTTGGCCTATGCCAGTCATAGTCATCGAGATATATTCAACGTGCATGAGTTGGATTTGCAAGCGGTGGGACGTGCCTTTGGATTTACCGTGCCCCCACGAGTAGATTTAGCATTTGGGAAAGACAAGGGACAGCAACGGCGCACCAAAAAGGTGAAGGGCCAACGGCAAAGTGGGACAGGACATGCCTTCTCTGCGTCCAATCCATATGGGAAGCGACCAAAGGGAGACAATCGACAGTTTTCCCACTGATAACACTCTGAATCTAACAAAGGTTACTTGTTCGTTGTAAAATGTCGCAGTTAAGAAAATGATTCATGCTGCTATATCTTTATATTATCGTTCCAGTTTTATTTAGATCACCCGTGATGTGTACTCTAGACGCGCGATGCTTAGAATCCTGCTGTATGTAGGCATTCCATAAAGATGTTGGCATCCAACGGTCCCCCTTCTCCAGCAACGCCCTGCTGCGCCATTTCTGCCACCATGAGCAACTGTTTCACACCAATCGGTTTGTTGATTTTCCTCGCGATTGTCGCCGATGTTTTTGAGTCAACTGTGGCCGAATCTTGCAATACTCGTGCAATGGCAGCAGGGTCTTCCAGCAATGGTACTGGTTGTGCAACGGAGAATGATTCTGTGATACCCAAATCTTCCAAATTTCGTGGCACAGACGTCGTTCCAATCACAAGCAAACGCCGATTCTCATCGGGTGGAATCTTTTTGAGAAGAACCAAAAGTGTTTGAAGTACCGTGTTACTGAAACGAGGCCCAATCGGCACATAATCAATGATACGCTCAATGTCATCAATCAGGATAAGACTGAGAGGCGATTTATATGAATCCATAAACACCTTATGAATCAGTTGACTTTTGGATACATCGGAATATCCAATCATCTCATCGGCCGAAATCATTCGAACAAAAGGGAAACCCGACTCCACCGCCAGCTTTGCTGCCAAAGCCGTCTTGCCTACGGCAGACGCTCCATGCAACAAGACAGACAACAAGGGCGTCTTGGTGCTTACGCGCACTTGATCAACCAAACGCTGAAGGGATTGCATGAGCGTATCGAACGTTTCTCCATAATTGACAAAACCATTTCGATAAAACGCTTTGAGCTCTTGTGATTTCGCTCCGAATTTCGGTTCCACATCATCGAGAGCCTGAATCAAATCGTCGTACGTCAGCACGAGCTTAGAGGTATCCGGAGCCTTACTCAGGTTCTTATGGTCAATGCAACGGCCTAGGGCAAAGGAACTTGCTGCCTTGACAAGACCTTCGATTTCCGCCCCTGAGAAGTTTTTAGTCTTTTCGGCAATTTCGGGCAAACGCTTGACAACATCCGATGCAAGACGTTTGGATTCTTTCATGCTTCTCGTGTGAATATTGAGAATTTGCAGCCGACCTTTGGTATCTGGCAGGCCAATTTCTACATGAACTTCGAGACGACCAGGACGTAGGAGCGCATCATCAATCATATCTTTTCGATTTGTCATTCCAATCAACAGAATATTGTTGAGGGAGTCAACACCATCAATCTTGGACAAGAGCTGGTTTACAACCGAGTCTTGTACACCCGTACCATCCCGTACAGTTCCACGTTGCTTGCAAATGGCATCCATTTCGTCCAAAATGATAATATGTAACATTGATTTGTCACCTCGTTCATTCTGTTCCTGTTCGGCTTCCTTGAAAAGTTCACGAATCTTTTCCTCACTACCACCTACAAACTTGTCCAAGATTTCGGGTCCATTCACAATTTTGGGGTCACGGGCATTGAGAGCTTTACCAATCTGTCGAGCAATCAGTGTCTTACCACACCCCGGTGGCCCAAAGAGCAGCATACCACGAACGTGGTTAATGCCCATTTGTTTAATGACAGAGGGTGGCCACAATCGACTGGCAAAAGCACGACGAAAGATCTGATTGAACTCAGCGTCCAGTCCTCCAATACCAAGCTTTTCAAAGTCAAAATCATTCAAAAAGATGGACTGTGCCGTTCCAGCACCACCATCTGCCACCATGTCTCCTTCGAGCGCCAGCCCTCGCGTTCCGTCGGCCAAAGAAAAGGTGAGTTGCGTCGGCTCCAGTAACTGTCCTGCCCAAACATCTTCTTGCTGCTGTTGATCAGTTTTCTTGGCCTTTTTGCGAAGATCCAGCGCTTGCATTTTGTCGGCAGTAATTTCATATTTGGTGCCTTCAAAATCTAGGGCCACGCTTTGTCCCTTCTCCAAAACTTGATTCTCAAGCACTATCAACACAGTTTGTGCCAACCGATTGGTATCAATCGCCACTTCCCGTCCTTTAGGAGCGGCCTGCTTTTTGGCCAAAGTATCCACGGCAAAGTTCAAAGTAGCCAAGGGCAAGGGAGGTGGATCCATACTGGTGATCTGGACCGATGCTCCAATGGAAAGTTTGGCAAAGCGGCGATGCAATCCATTCATGGCAATTTGATCATCTGGAATCTGTTCATTCCCCTCCACTGCATAAGGATGGCCATTGACAGCGATCAAGTGACAGATTGATTTCGTACCAATGCTTTGGATTCCTTTTTGTTGAAACATGGCGTCCATCTTTTTGATGACACCAGTGGACACGTAGACCTTGTTGGTCAACGCGAGCTTGTTGGAGGGCAAATTGCCCACTTGTAACTTTGTCTTAAAGGACATGTTTGAAGAAATTCAAAGATCGTCGTAGAATACGATTCAAGAGAAGATGATCCTCTCACGCTCGTAGAAGGTCAACGAGCCGTAGAAATGCCAATCGAAGGGGGAACAGAAAAGATTTCGAGTAGGGGTAGCCTCTCTGATAACGCCAAAGAGCCTGTCGCGAAGGATCTTCTCCTTTAACTCAGTCAAGGGACACGAACTGAAGCGATGTTCAGTGTAATCCAACAACACGAAAGAAAGCTCACGTCTTCCACAAAAGGAATCGTTGGCTTTTGACTTTGGGGGTCTTGTGTTTTGCGCGTTAGGTCATCGTCTCACGACTTTTCAATCATGGAGATGACTTGAATCCCATGGAACATGGAACATCTTTCTCAGTCCCGAGTCCCGAGTCCCATCTCTAGCCCGCAGTCACGAGTCACGACCATGGCTATGAATCCTATGCCGCATGGGGATTCGGTGGTTGGTGTTACTCGTACTCCTAGTAGGAGTAGGAGTCCACTGCGTTTTAAGTTAGAGTTGCGATTTCAGCGTCGCCTAAACCGTGGAGCTGGCGTTCATTTCAGGAAACAACAGTTTGGGCAATGCCTAAACGTCTAAACATGCGACAAGCAATAACTAGCGGACAAGGTATCTATTAATTGTTGATTGAGATAAAGCAGAACAGTTGCATATCTGATGCACAGATCTATTTGGATGACATTTCTCCGTAAAACTCAGTCCACGTCCAATCGTTTCCAGTGAGAGTTTATGTAACCAATTCCGCAGCCCATGACTGCTTCACCAGTTGTCGGGTAACTGTGAATATTTCGACCTATTTGCTTCAATCCAATCTTGTTTTTCATGGCCAACGTCACTTCGTTGATCATCTCACCTGCTCGTTCACCAACGATTGTGCATCCCAAGATCTCGTCCGTGCCTTTGGCACAAACTATTTTGCAAAATCCAACATTGTTGCTTTCTAGAATCGCGCGATCGTTGTGCTCCAATCCGGCTCGATACACGTCCACTTCGATGCCTTTCTTTGTCGCCATCTCTTCCGAAGAGATTCCGGCAGTGGCGTATTCAGGCTCCGTATAGGCAACAGCTGGTACCACAAAACTGCTCAATCGCCAGTCGTCATCAAACAAAGCATTCTGGGTAGACATGATCACGGATGAGGCATCCAGTGTGTCAATCTCTCAACAAAACTTGTTAAAACTCACCTGAACGACTAGTTTCGCCATTTCACCACTCATATGCGTGAGACGAGGGACACCTAAGGCAGCATCTCCAACTGCATAAACATTTGGGTTGGATGTTTGTGCGAAGTCGTTAATTTCCACTCCCTTGCCAATCTGATATTCAATACCAGCGTTTTCCAGACCCAAGTTTTCAACATTGGAAGAGCGACCAGTAGCCACCAACAAACACTCACATTCGAGATCCAGAGTTCCAGTTTCCGTTCCCACTGTAACTTTCACCAGGGGAAGCTCTGATGGATCGTTGGTTCGCTCACGAAGTGTTTCCACCTGTTTCGTAGAGCCCGAAACAAAGTGAACTCCAGACTTTTCAAGTTCACGACGTAACAGTTCAGCAGCTTCAGCGTCTCCCTGCTTTGATTCGAACAATCTCTTTGACCTTACGAGGACGGTCACATGACTTCCAAACAAAGCAAAGCATTGTGCCATTTCTAAAGCTATCACTCCTGCACCAAGGATCACCATGCGAGGTGGCAGCACTTCCAAATTGAATAGAACTTCGTTGGTGGTATAGGGAGCTTCCGATAAACCCGGAACATTCGGTACCGATGGTCTTCCTCCAGTTGCTACGACCGCCTTCTTGAATTTAAGGGTTGTACCATTTACTTCGACAGTATCTGTGTGCGCGAACCATCGTTAGAGCAAGTGAACACATGCATACAACTATCCCCAACAATATCTCAACACGAACCTGGTCCAGTGAACTTTCCAAAGCCCTGAAACACATGGGCACCTGTGCCCGCCGTTCCAGCATGGCCGTCTGCAGGTGCAATCATATTGCGTCGCTCGCGCAGACGAGCCATGATCTTGGCGAAATCAATTTTCACTTCTCCTTCTGGGAGAACAATGCCAAATTCGGAAGCTCGCTTCACTTCTGCAACGGCCTTGGCGGCACGGAGAAGGGCTTTGGACGGTACGCAGCCTACATTCAAGCAGTCGCCACCTGCAAGATGAGCCGATATCAAGGCACTCTTGGCTCCACGGCGAGCAGACTGTATCAGGCAACGTGTAAAAACATGGTTTAGAATATCACAATACCTGTAGACATGTCATTGAGCGAATAATGTGCGTACCTGCTTGGATGTCACCAATCCTCCTGCCCCCGATCCAATCGCAATAATGTCATACACATCGTGCGGGGTTTCCGTGGACGACGTATAGTCCAGAGGATGTACTTCATTCAGTAGGGCTGCATTGTATTCATCGAGAGGCCACACATCCAACTTTTTGGCCAAATCAATTTGGGAGGATTCACCGGCTACCCATCGTCCGACGCCGCTGGAGCTCGACGACGTGGACATTGCGACAGAAGCTGACAGCGATGCAATCACTGGGAATAACAATCTCGTCGTCCAGAGAAAACCAACTCTTGAAGTCGTGCCGAACAGACGTGAAGGGAGATTTGTCAAGTTCTTCATAGAACCCCGCAATATTGATAGAGCAATTCATGTTCTTGGAAAAAGGAAGCCGTATCTTTTTCTTTCTAGAGCCAGATGCCAGAATGCGCGACCTTGCAATCTCAAGTATTACTCTCCAGCGGTAGGGAAGTAAGAGGGGGGCATTCTTACTGCTACCCTCACTATGTCTCCGTAAGATGCCTCTAGCGTAGCCAAACTGCCTATCAATAGTCTCATATAGTGCCTCGTCTCGGGTTGTGCCCATTTCGGCCTAGAAACACCCTTTGGGCACATAGTTTCAACTAGATAGAACATGATCAATATTAGGCCTACGGCAACGTGTGGATGCTCAAAGTTCTTCTCCAAGACATCCTCTATCAACATTTGATACCCCATTGCACCCATATATGACATATCTAGGTCATATGAGTGCCTCCATAGCACCTCCTTTGGGGGGTTGTGCTCGGTTTTTGGCTAGGCGCTCATATGACCTAGATATGTCATATATGGGTGCAATGGGGTATCAAATGTTGATAGAGGATGTCTTGGAGAAGAACTTTGAGCATCCACACGTTGCCGTAGGCCTAATATTGATCATGTTCTATCTAGTTGAAACTATGTGCCCAAAGGGTGTTTCTAGGCCGAAATGGGCACAACCCGAGACGAGGCAATACGGGGTGTTAGTTTTCCAAGGCAGCAATATGATTGGGTTAGACATGTCACACAACAATTAAACACTTAACGAAAAACGAGTTAAAAATGTCTTACCTCGATTTAAAACCAATCCCACGAAGGCCCCGAATCACGGATTGGCAGCAAGAAAAAAACCAAAAAAACCTCCAAGTTGGATTCCATCAGCCGATCGAGGCGGTCGCTCGCGCCATTGTCGACAAAACACAAGACGACAACAAGACATTGACCACTTTCTGGCCATCTCAGACCTGTAGACAACGTAATCGAATAAAGATGGTTAGTAGGTCATCCTCTGGTGCTGTGCAATCATTTGCAGCAGCACAAAGTGCTGCAAGAGCAGCAATGGGTCCCCAGTCGCAACGGCTGGGCAACTTGTATAGTCGACTCCCTGTTCGACACGGACAACGACGCTCTGGTTATCAAACACTTACCGGAGTCGTGGAGTTTCAACAAGAGATTGATTGTTGTGTGTGTAGAGCCAAACACAACAACCTCCCCAAACCACACAGATCCCACCACATGCTCTGTCCACTCAACACCAAAACAAAGGGAAAACCACACAAGACAAACGAACTGGGACAGATCAAGAGACTGGTGGATAAAGCAGCGAAGGAGAGGGAAAGAAACAACAAACAACCATTGTCTGAAGCTGAAAAGCACAGACCAGGGATCACCATGGAGGACTGGGAGGACTTCATGAAGCCGCGTCCCAATACGGCCAAAAAAGTGTTGAACCCAGGAAAACTCACTCTAGAGTCGTTGACAGGTGAGAAGTTGGCAGAAGGGAGAATGGGCGAAATCAGCAACGGTCAAAGTGTGACAGTGACAGAGCTGCGCATGTCGGCTGAAAATTTCAAAAAGGAAATATTACATAGGGTTACACATGGTACATTCAACGGTATCACGTGTCCCAAGACAATGCATGCGCTTGCCTCATTTATGCAAGAAGCGTGCCTGGGGACAAAGCGTGATACGAGTGTGCTATCAAACTTCTTTGACGGTATGGAATTTTGTGTACCGGCCTGCGCTACCAACACGTGTGCTTTGTACGACTCGTTTTCTCGCCAGAAACTCTTGGTTGTGGATTGGGAACTCTTTTTTCCTGGAGAAGTACTCTTTTGCCCTCTATGCAATGGTAAACTCCATCGGACACGGAGTAATTTCTCCAAAAACAAGTGTCTTTTCCCCCTATTCGGAAGCTCTGGTCCCCCAAGATACGCCATTGTCATGCACTATAGGTGCTCGGCATGTAAAACATGCTTCCAAGGGAATGAAGGACGATTTTTAGCAAAACTCCCACCTTGGATGGCCATGGCATACCCTGTGGAGCCAAAGTACGCTCGTGGGATGGCACATCTTACTCGAGATGCTACCCACATGCTAGAACACTCTATGCTGACCTACGGCAATGGAGATTATTTTTCTAGAATGATCTACAGTGGTATCAATACAGACTACAAAGACAGACAAACGAGGTACTATTCATTCTGTGCATCCACTGGCCAAAAAAGTGAGGACTATCCCAAAAAGGATGGCGAGTGGCTGGTCAACTTCCCTCCACAAGGTGACACCATCCGTCAGCTGTATGACGATGCGGCTAGTTCCAATTGGAATTGGTGGGGTCTGTCGGATCATGATAGACACACGAGAGAAATGCAAATGGTGAGATGCAAACGAACATTTGCAAATGATCATACTCACCAGACAGTGAAAAACTATCCCTCAGCCTGTAAGGCAAAGGCCCTGTTTGACGTAGCCAACAAAAAAGGTGAGATTGCCTGTGCTATTCTCGTTGAAAATACCAAAATCCAGGAGGTGAGCCATGCTGTCGAACAGCTTGCTCGTCGGCCATGGTTTTGTCCGAAGGCCATGTATACTGATACATGGCCTTCTTCCATTGACTTCTGGGTCTTGATTTGGGGTGACGAGGTGAAGGGTTGCCTCGGCCTGTTTCATTTCCTGCAGAGAATTGTGAAGACTCTGCGACCAAGACACATTGATTATGGGCGAGCACTCCGTGATTTCAAAATGGCCCTGTATGAGTATAATGATGAGGATATGAATAATGTCCTTCAAGCGCTGAAAGAAGGAAAAATGTCAAGTAGCAAGAAACAATACACTGAGGGTGAGATACAGGATCTGCTCGACACTCCAGAGTTTGGACGAAGGTATGAAAAGTACATACGAAAAATGATCCGCTCGAAAGAAGTCATCATTGCGAAGCTGGAAGAATTCAAAGTGACCTATAAGGTCACTGCCACACCAGGCAAGCCATCAGCAAGAGGTCGACGAGATCCGCGGACAAATCAACCTCTATTTACGGAGGATACTCATCTCGCGATAGAAAATTGCAAACAAAAGGCAGTGTATTTGTCAGATCCACTACCACTTGAAGACATGTATTTGACAGTTGCAGCCAACAAGAATTCACGCCACTCCTTACCTGAATACATTGCAGTCAGAGGGGAATCCAAGTTGGAGAGCTTCCACGACAACCTGGCAAACTTTGCAAATTGTGGAATGCGTGAGAGCCTTGCAGACAATCTTAACCTACAGGGAACAGCGCATTACAATCTTACCATTCGATTCAAGCATCGATTGCTTGCAATGACTCTTGATGAGCGATCTCTTGTTCCAGCCGGATGGGAATGTGTGGTTCCTTATTGGAACCACACTGAACTGCGATTCATCAATGAAATGGCTGTGAGTTCTGGATCGCAACAACAATTTCAATGGGTTGAAAACTTACCAGAAGACACTGGTGAACGCTTTTTTTCGGAATACTTGGCACAACAGAGCAGACGGAAATTGGAGATTCCGAAGCATCCACTCAATGACCGCTGTCAGTGTTGCTTGTGTGCCAAGTCTGTTGTGCGCCTTCCCCATGACAAGTCCTTTCACCCACCACCAGCACCTACTCTTTCAACACTACCACCAGTCCAAACAGTACAGGGGATGATTGTTAACCCGTACCGAAAGAGGACACCATCAAATAACAGTGATGAAACAAACCGAGACAATGAGCATGACAAGAGAGAGGAGAATGAGAAAAATGAGAGTGAGGACGGCAATTCCCCCAAAAGCAGTCCAAACAATCAGAGTGAGGGGTTGTTGTGTGTTCCGATTGTGGGAAATCCAACAGCAGTCGAATCCGAAAAAGAGCAGCATGTACAGAAAAACCAAAATGCCAGTGAGAAGGAGACGATAACAACAATGGAATCTGGTGACAGTGAGCCTCAACAGGAGGAGAGTACTTACATCAAGAATGTGGGTGAGCAAGAACCAAGTGAGACTCGGCCGCTGGTTCCACAAGCACAACAACAAGAACAGGCTGGGGAAGCACGTCACCAAGAAAGTAGCACCAGTCAAACAAAGAAGCAAATGAGAGAAGAGAATCAACAAGAACAAGAAAGAGCACAACATAGGCGTGAGATTATGCAACAACTAAATAGTGCACGATTCAGCTCTGGTTTTGGAACAGTCAACAAGAACGACAGAATCACCAGCACACCAGCAAGAATCACAACCACAAACACAACACATGCACAACAAGAACTTACAACAATGACAACAAGCCAAGCAAGTGGGCCATTGGCTCAAACACTTTTGGCTCTATCGTTGCTGATGCCAAATTTAGTTCAACAGCAGCACCATGCCGCGACCACAACTTGGATGCGGCCAACCCCACGAAACCAACGGCAATTCTGTTGTCCGAAGTATTTTGAATACTTCGAGAATGGAAAGCGTGGGAGACCTCATCACAACAAAGACTGCCCCAACAAAAATACCAAGAAGCCTTGATGGATTGTCCATGGCAATGGCTTGTCCATTTTGCCGTTGCTGGCAGGAAGGAGGATCCAGCCACATCACCGAAATATCATGGCGGATGTGGCTCAAGCACAAAAAGGAAAACCAAGAAATCCATCACACCAAACCCATGCACCACACCACAAAGAAGAAAAAGACACAAAACCATTAGGATGAGACGACCCGTATACCTGAAATAAGAAGAACTAAAACATAAGATGAAGAATGAGTTAGAAACATGCCTGTTCAAAAATTATGAGAGCGATCTTTCGGTAGATTTTTGTGTCAACGATCGACGTACAGAGCACACATGAAGCTTACCATGGACAGACGTCTTGTACGTTCGTCGAGCGTTGACCACTGATGTAAGCACAGAAATTTCTGAACTAAGACCAAAATCATTTATGGTGATTGAAGGGGAGGTGCCTTCGCCCCTCATGACAGAGAGTTAAACCAGATGCAAGGGTTAGACAAGACATGGTAATTCAGCCAATGAGAGTGAAACCGACTAGGATGCAGAAAACGACGGAATCTTACCATTTTGAACGTTGGGAATCTCTTCCTTTTTTCTTCCTCTCTTTTTTTCCCTCCCCTTTTTCCCTTCTCTCTTCTGCCTTGGCCCCCCCCATTTTCGCAATAGGGGCTCACGAAATAGAAGGCAGAAATATGATTGGGTTAGAAAACTCACAAGACATAGACAAGACATCAAAATACTTAACGAAAACTCACACAAGACATGTCTTCTCTTACCAGTAGACATCGCGCGCCACGCGCAAAAAGCCACGGAATCTTGCCGACTTCCCCACGAAAACAGCCGAAACGACAGGGATTTCGTCTCCAACACGATTCCGTGCCAATGAGGCCGGTCGCGGTTGCCGTGCCCCAGGACATGGACAATGGTGTCGATGTTTCTGGAGCGACAATGGACCCAACCACGATGACTGTCCCTGAGGAGAATGACTCTCCTCCTCCACCACCAGCACCCTTGGTGGTGAACCCATACAAAAAGCTCAGCAAGGAGCAAGAGATGGGTGGGCAGAGTCAACGACGAAACAACCAAACAAAAAGGGCAAAGTCGTTAGCACAACAGAGAAGCAACAAGAAGAGGAAGCAACAAGAGGCAAAGCAGTTGAGGCAGCTCACGCTTGAGAAGAAAAAGGCCTTTGAGCCAGACAGGGACTGCACCATCTGCAGTTCCAAAAGGCTTGGGACCAAGCCTCCCAAGCGCCCCCATCACGTCTTCTGCCCGAAGAACACAAAGACCAGGGGCATACCAGACCACTTGGTAGAGGCCATGAAGGAGGAGGAACGACTGAAGAAAGAGGCCAACAAGGAAGTGACTTACCATCCAATCATCATGAGGCAAGAAGATTTCAACCTCTTCTTTTGTCTCAACAATAAACCTGTCTCGGAAGCTTCAAATGAAGCAACGACCGTGACAGAGGACGATTTGAAACTTTCCAGGGTTCGAAAGGGGAAGCGCAACTGTATTGCGCGCACGGACTGCCTGATCAATAATCAGGTGATGTCCGCCGTTGGGTCGGATGAGTATGTATTTATGCAATCGGTACTGGCTAAATACAAGGAGATAGAGCAAGACGAGTCGATCACGTGTCCGAAAACAATGTACGCGCTTGCCAAGACTATCGCCGAAACTTGTTTGGAACGGAAGCGCGACGTGCGGTCACTTAAGCCGTTCATGCGCGACATGTGTTTGACTGTACCCGACGTGCGAAACAACAATAATGCCCTGTGGGACTCAATTGTAGGGCGACGTTTGTACATTGTTGACTGGGAGCTGTTTATGCCGGTGGAGTTTCAGAAAATTGGGCTTAAGTGTCCAAAGTGTAACAACTGTACACTACAACGCGAGCGGACCAACCTTTCCAAGAGCAAAAGTCTATTCCCCATTTTTGGTCTTGATGGCGCACCGTCTTACGCCCTTGTCACGCACTACCATTGCAAGGAGTGCAATACCACGCATGCCGGCAACGACGGAGCACTTCTCAATTCGTTGCCTCCACATTTTGCGAAATGGTATCCAGTCGAAGCAAAGTGGGCTCGAGGTGCCCAGCACTTCGACATTACAACAACAACAGTGTTGGAGGAGGAGATGCTTACCTATGGCAATGGTGACCACTGTAGTGGACTATTGTATGCTGCAATCAACAGGGATTATAGGAATAGAACAACTAACTATTACTCCTTCTGCGATGCAACACATCAGCAAGGGCAAGAGTATCCAGCGAAAGATGGAGAGTGGCTCACCAGGTATCCTCCTCTTGGTGAGACAATCAGACAGGCCTACCACGAGGCATCAAGATCAAGACTCAATCCCTGGAGAACAAGTGACTATGAGAGGCACACCGGGGAAATCCAAGCCGTGGGCTGCCAAACAAGTTTTGCCCAAGACCACACCTTCCAAGCAGTCAAGAACTATCCCAAGAGGCTCAAGGCAGAAGCTGTATGGGATGCTGCCAATGAAGTAGGCGAGATTGCATGTGCAATCTTGGTTCCAAACTTGGAAACCAAGACCTTCTCCCATGCTGCCCAACAACTCTGCAGCCGTGGAAATTTTAACCCGAGCGTCATCTATTCCGACACATTCCCCCACAAGAGCAATTATTGGGTTGGATTGTTGGGTGAAGATGTAGTCCCAAGACTGGGACTCTTTCATTTCCTCCAGCAAATTATAAAGACCCTGCGCCATAAACACATGGACTTTGGTGACGCGTTGCGCGAATTGTTGGATTGCATCTACGAGTATCACGATGGTGACTTCCATAAAGTCATCACGGCCCTGAAGAATGGCACCCTTGGAGGCAAGAAATGTAATGACAAGCAAATAGCAGAAATGAGACAGACCAAGGTTTTTCGCGAAAGATACGGCAAGTACTTACGGAAAATCATCCGCGCGTTCCAAACAATCGTGATGCGCCTGGAGGAGTGGAAGATAAAATATAAAGTGAGAAGTAGTAGTGACAGTGGGCCACCGGCACGAGGAAGGCTCGATCACAAGACACAACAACCATTGTTCACACAAGATACACACTCAGCAATCGAAAACTGTAAAAAAGTTTCTCGCAGATCCGATTCCAATCGAAGACATGTATCGTGAGATCAAACCACACCCGAAATCAAGCCATCAATTGTCCGAATGGGTCTCTTACCGAGGGGAATCCAAATTGGAGTCATGGCACAACAACTTGGCCCATTTCAGTAATGGGGGCACAAATGAAAAACTCTCGGACGACTTGAACTTGTGCGGAACGGCGCGGTACAACCGTCAGATTCGACACAAGCTGCGCTTTGTGTCGAAGACAACGGAACAACGCAACAAGAAAATGCCTGCGGCGTGGGAAACAGTGGTGAGTCATTGGAACCACCAGCAACTTGCCTTTATCAACAAGTTGGCCGTTCGATGCGGCGCATCCAAGTTGTTTGATGACGTCGAGCACTTACCGCAAGACAATGGCGAACGCTTTTTTTCTGAGTACTTGCAAGTTTATGAGCAACTCAACGAGGTCTGGAACATCTTGGTCCAACAGCATGACTTCTGTCCCTGTGAGAAATGTGAGGCTCAGCGCAATATGCAAGATGAAGAAACAATGCAAACAAGCGAGACACTGGAACAACAAGATACAGAACAATCACGAGAAAATGAAAAAGAGCAACAAGTTGAGGAAAAAGAAGAGCACCAAGACGAAGCAAACCAAGAAGATGACGATGATCCAATGTTGAGTGATGAGGAGGAAGAGCTGCCGCCACCACCAGCTCCAACAGTGCAACAGTCTTCTCCAACACGACCACAACGACCACCACCACAAACACAACAGCAACCTGCTCCCAAATCGCCACCAAGAACAGCAATACAACCGGCCCCCAGACCAATCACCATGCCACAACCACAAATGCCATCACTTCCACCATTGCTTCCGCCAAATACGCCGCTTGCTAGTGTTCATCACTTTCAGCAACAGCTGCTGCAGCAAGCGGCGTATTACTCGTCGTACCTTGGTTGCCAACCGGTCCATCAACAACCAACACATCCACAACCGACTCAAAATTGTTGCATCTGCAATATTCAGTATTGGCAGAGGCCCAATCGTCGGGGTATCCCACCCCATGACAAATCTTGTTCCAACCATCCCAGTAATGCATCGTACCCTTAAAACACAACAACAACATCGGTTAGAGAGCAGCAAAAATCAACACAGCATCAACAGCCAACAGTCGCGACTTACCATGGAGGCCAGACACTTTAAGACAAAGATTAAAGAGATATAACAAAAACAACGACGACAACAACAACAGTAGTGAGAAAACCATCGATCAGAAAATAATGAACTAACAAAAACTGTGCAAAACTTCTCGTCCATGCCGTAGCTATGATTGCGCGATATACTGGAAACAATGTATGCCAATATCTTCGCACAAGCAATACAATCAGAGATCAAAGGCATATGTGAGGCTGATGATGTTTTGTATAGGTAAAAGACACACGGTGTCAGCACTTACCGTAGCCAGATACGTAGAACGACCGTAGGGAACTGCCAAATCCCCCTCCACCGGGACATTGGAGCAACACGTAGTCACCACACATCCCACACAGACCAGAAGCAGTGACAAATGGATCAACCAATGAGATCATAATATGATGGTGGCAATCGCACGTTCGTAGCAAAGGGAATCTTACAACTAATTCTTCCTCTTTTTTCTTTTTTCCTTCTTCTTCTTCTTTTTTCTCTTCCTTTCTTTCCCCTCCTCTTCTGCGACTTCCCCCTATAAAGTCCTATATGGAGTTTCCTAAGGATCTTCTAAAGCACACATTATGGGCAACCACAGCTTCTGGTCCTGTCGTGATGACTGCTGGTTTGATATTATTGTGGTTATGTGCTTTTCCGTCTCGTTTGTTTTACTATTTGTATTGAGTAGAAGAGTAAAAGATCCTTGGTAGTCTCCTGTCTTGGTTGGGCAGCACTTTGGAGCTTGGAGCGCGATTTGCTAATTCCTTAGGAAGTTTTCTGTTGAGTGTTGAGTTGTACTCCTACTCCTATGTTGCATTCAGACTGTTGTTGCGACGTGTGAATCTCATAGATAGGTTATAGACTACTTAGTTTGCGGAGTCTCTAAGTATTACTCCTACCTAGGCTAAATGCGATCGCGAATGGAGATGGCGCCACATCAGGCGGACCGCGGACCGCGGGGCGTGCGCGAAGAGCGAAGGCCAAGGGGATACACATGGACACACTTCCGTCGAAACATCAATAGAGAAGATACCGTTCGAAAACTCAAAGGGTGTAAGAGAAAACATTGTTAACGAAGTGCACGTGTTTTGGTCTTGTTCCTCTTGTTGTTTTTGATCTGAGGGAGTTTCAAAATCATGTTCCCATTTCTTGTACTTGGTTGATCTCTCTGATAAACTCACCACCTTTGGAAAACCGTTTCCTCGGGATCACTCATAGACACTTGCAAGAAGAGAAAACTGAATACTGATGGCTTCCAAAACTCACAACACCATCAGAGCGGATGAACAGAATGCCCCATCCAAATCTGTTCCTTCTCGCAAGTTCTATTTGAAGGACGAGGTTCTCCCAGATGAATCATTTTTTTGGATTGGAAGAGGTGGCTATGGAAACACAAAGATCGGTAATGCCGAAAAGAAAGCTTTGATAAAAGCACGACGACCCGCGTACAGGAAAGTCGACCGATTTCGACGCGATGACTTTGCTCGCCGCATGCTACGGAATGAGTTCAAGCACGTCAAGTTCGTCTTCCCTCTTGATAAGCTCCTAGAATACATTGAAAAAGATGACGTTCAGGAGAAGACAGGAACGCTCAAGACTCGTCACCTTGGAGTGGTTCGAAGAGAGTCTATCCTGGACAAGCACACAAGTGTGGAACAACTAAGGAGCTATCCAAAAGGAGTATGCGTTGAAGTCGGTGAGGGCTATATTCTCGACTACCTGAAGCATGAGCTACGTGAAAAGAACACCAGCAGCACCCGAAAGAACAGAAAAGATAAGCAAGTCGACTTTCATGCTCATGAAACGGAGAATACGGTTGGAAGCAGCTCCAGTAGCATTTATGACTGGGGCGACGACGACGAGGAGGACACAGAGAATACTGCAGAGCAGACATCTCATCAGCACAAGGACGACCTCAATGAACATGATATCACTCATCATACACAATGGTACGATGCGTTTCTTGACGGGAATCGTGATCATTTGGGCGGTCCCATTCATAACTATGCTGCTGATGACAAGGTGACAGAAGGCATTCGCACTGGATGGGAACAAGTCAAAGGGGAAGCTGAAGAGCACCACGGAGCCACTGGGGTATCGGTTGACTTCCAGCAACGAGATGAGAAAAAAGAAGACGGGTACCTTTCTGATCAGTTCGGGGGACGCGACCACTACTGCCGTGATACACATGACGACCATCGCAACGGCGACGAGGACGAGCTCTGCCCAATCCCCCTCTGGCCCCCCAACTTCCATTACCCCACCATATGAAGTGAACGCAGACGCCACCAATCCCGTGAAAAGGAGGTATATGTGACTACTTCATCACCTTCTATTCCACAATTTTGAAGAAACGGGAACGTTCCCCTTCAGTTTCAAGAAAGATCGGCACAGCTCACGGCCTGTACACAAACCTACTTCTTCGAGTTCTGTTGTTGTTTTCAAGTTCAGTTTATCAAACTCTGTCCGTTGTGAGGTAAAGAATAGTCAATCAAGTTTGCTTTTTATTGCCTAAAGAAAGTAGAACCAACAATACTGTGACACCCATTACATAGCGCTCCTAGCTAGCTTCCTAAGACTGCTATGTAGTCGGAAAAGGTCATGGGACGGTATATTTCAGCCTGGCTTCCAAATTGAAAATTGGAGTGGAATGACAAGTGACAAGGCTATAGGTCAGACATATAGTACCGGAAGGACTTCTCTGCCTGAGGACCGTAGATCATTGCTGTGGATTGCGATCTGACAATACTTACATCCGTGCATCAACGGACAGTTTCAAAATCACAACTCCTCGTCGACCAGACTGAGAGAAGTTAACCTGTTTGACTAACACTTGTCATCCTGGTAGCAAACAAATCTATCCAGAATAGAAGAGATGGCAAGCCCATATCTTAGCTATCAACAAACTATATGATCTTTTGGAATTATGCTAGCAAAAACTTGTACGACCAAGTTCATCAGGCAAATGTGACTAAAACATACGAATGACATTCGTCAATCAAAGGACAATCTGTGCAATACCAAAGGCAAAGGCCTGAAGCGGGTTGAATGGTGCTCGGAAATCCACGTGATAAGTATTGGTATCGCACTTGGCAACTTGAACGTAAACTAAACCATCTGTGCTCACCAGCTGCATGTTCTTATTGGACGTGACGGTACCTCGGCCATTCATGTTGAGCGAAGGCACCTCCATTCCTTTTCCGAGGGTGGGTCGTGCGGAAGAAAAGATACTCAAATAATTGGAATCACAAAAGACCTTGAGCTCTGGGCCAGAGGTCTGCTTCGGGGGTTGTAAAAGTTGGCAACTTTCATTGAGCAAGCAGCCGTAAAACTCATTGTCTTCAAGTTTGGTCGACTTTCCATCTCCCGATTTCCGGGCAGCTTTCTTGGCTCGTTCTGTGAAGCGTGCAAACTCAGCCTCACGAAAAGATGATTCATCTTTGCTCATGATCTTTTCAAGGCTGTGGCATTTGTAAAAGACACAACTGTCCACTTGGTCCAATACTGTCACTGCAAAGGCCACTACATTCCTGTTTCGGTACGGTGCCACGCCAACTTCACCCAACACTTCGTTTTGGTTGCTGTACAAAGCAATGGCAAAATGTCGCTTCTCTATCATCCAGTCGGCCGGGGTCGGGAATTTGATCTTTTTCTTGTTGGCGTCGGAACTTGAGGATGAGGTTGGATGAAAGGCCACCAAAAGAGGGAGGTTGGTACCATCAATGTTCTGTCGCTCCAACACAAATTCAAAACGCAAAGAGTTGTTTCGGAGCATGCCGCTGCGTTGCTTTTGAACATGAATCCGACCATGTAGCAGACCTGTTTTGGAATCGCATTGTCGTCGGTGAGGAGCTTTCAGAGGTTCAATGCCAATGTCTGCGTTCTTGAGTTGCACAAGTGCTGCCGCGGCCTTGGATGAAACAGTCGACGTCGACCGTTCACCGTCAAGTCGAAGAGGAGCAAGGCCCGATTTCAATACTCTGTCTTTGCCGTCTTTTGAATCCATCTTGACTCAACACCGATGGATGAATGCTGATAGTGCGTTGATTCAATTAAGGAGGGGCTTCAATCGAGAAAGTGATACACCGTTGGTTCCAAGGCAATGAGTTTTCTTCGTTCAGTCTGATAAATCGTTTCAAGAGATGATGCTTGTTTCACAGGGAAATTATGAGCTCCTCCATCGAATGCTCTATCCAAGCATTTAAACAGGTCGAACAGGCCGGTTTGTTGGACTGGTGACACCTCGATGCGAGGCAACAGCCAAGAGGCCGGTTTAAATCACATCATGTGCAGGTCCAGACGCATTCATCGAGCTCCGTCAAGCGCACATCAACCGGCCCGACATTGTTGCTGCATCCTGAGAATTGTTCCATGAACAAAGTCATTGTTCCCTGAACAACGTCTTCAACTGTCATCAACAAGATGCGTTGCATGCATCCACAAAAGGGTCAGTCGCGGAAGGTCATATCAGCGACCAACTATTTCGGGCCATCATGCGCGTCACGCGAACAAGCTGTCACTTTTCCACAAATCTTCACTTTTGACGTCTTGGTCCTGTCGTTGGCATATGCCGAAGAGAATGATGTTATTTGGACGTTGTTTCGTCGTTGTGGTCTGTTGTTCATGGTGCTTCTGTCGGACAAGAACCGTGGCTTTCCATACAACGACGGGCCCTACCAAGAATGCCTTGTGGAAGCACCGCCATGAACTGAGGTTGCCGGAAGCAAGTATCATCGAACAACGACGGAGACTCGCACGAAATTCAGTGGGTCGTCCGATGCAAGAGCCGATAGATTATGTCGCCGACCATCAGATCGGAACGAAATCAGTGACATGTGTAAGTTCATGGACTTTAACTCTCTCATCCTCGGTTGCTCTTTGGACTAAAGATACCAAGCTTCGGTCTTGTTATGATACCTTTCAGGATTGGATTGTATACGTGGATCAGTCCAAAGCGTCTTTGGAACGGGGTGGAGTGGCCACACTGGACGCCTTTATGGGATTGGCAACCTCCGAGAGCGTTTCAGTCAAGGCGGCTATTTTTCCAAAGCCGACCAAAGGGAAAGGTCCTTTTATCCGCTGTGTTCCCGTTGGTGGACAAAACAACAATGATGACATGCACGTGGCATTTGAAGTTTCAAACGTCAACTCGGTAGAAAAGGTCTATCGAGTGCTGACCAAACACATGGGACTTGAGGTACGTGAAGGTCATGTATTGCGTGACCGCACCCTTTATCCACAATTCTTATTGTAGCGCGATGACAACTTGGATGATGACACAGGGCATTACGATACAAATGTGCGATTGTCTGAAATTGAAATACAAGGGGACGGGATATTTGGAGGCCAACAAAGCCGCTTTAGCCATTGACGCCTACAGTCGAGCTCTGGAACTCAAAGTTCCGTCGCAAGATGGAGTCGTTTTGTTTATGCGGGCGGCAGCTCATGTCGCCATGGCGGCTACCCAACGCGATGTTCTCCTCGGAATATTGAGCGAACTCAAATCCATGGTTCCCACCAAATCGAACATGCGTTCCATGTATGCCTTAGCAGCTCATGAACCCGGTCTCACCACGGCCATTCTGAGAAAGATTCGTCAGGACACTCGACAGCAAGAGAAACAGCTCAGTCGCATTCAATTATGGCATGGATTGTACCAACACGCCATGTTAAAGGCTTTGGAAGATGCTCTCAAGGCTACCGTGTTACTTCCCAAATATGCACCTGCATGGGAAAGAGCCGGAAGTATCTTGTCGGACCTCTGGAGACTGGAGGAGAGCTTGGAGTGCTACGAGAAGGCACAACTGTTGGACCCATCCTTGGAACTGGAGCCCGCATTTGAATGCATCAGAAAACGTCAAGATTTAGTTTCCAATGCCAAGTCTTTAGGATGGCCCGAGGAACCATTGCGTTTGGCGCTGGATGCAAAGGGATGAATCGAACCTTAAATCAGTGTCGATCCTCTCGCTCATTCCAATTACCATATTCAACAATCGATTCCTTGGCCGCGCAGAAAAGCGGCTCTGTCAGTCTCGTGTTGATGGGAAAGCAGCGACAACTGCGCTTGACGTGTATGATGGTTTCGATCTCGTAGTTGAACTCCTTTCAGAGCATGGTTAAAACACGTATCTATCCAGTGGAAAGTCTAGGCTTGAGGCCACACTGTGAGCTTGATCGGAAGTAATGTTGCAGGTATACCGCGGCGCCGACAAGCGAATAGAGCCGTATTTGTCTTGAGAAGACGACGTTTCTTGGATGACGCCAAGTGATTGTAGGTGATGAAGCCATTCGCCAAATCGTTCTTGCAACGATGTGGTTGCATACTGACGTGAATTGTCTTCCTCCAACGAAAGGGTTTCATGCAGAGCAACTAGGCTGACGTAGAGGGAAAGCATCCGTTCCATGGGGAAGGACCGAAGTCGAAAATTCTTGCTGGTTGTGTTATCGGACGTTGGTGTTTCCTCGGAACCTGTCCCACGTTTCCGAGAAGGGCGACCATTCCTTTCAATTGAGAAGAGTGCTCGGTCCTGATCTGGCCGATTCACTTGACACAAGTATGCAGCTAGCAACAGATATCGAGCATGTCGGGACATGAACTCCATCGGATTGTTCCCTGGATGATTTTTCCGAGAACTCTTACTTGCATTCCAAGCAGCGATGGAACTAAAGCACATATCTACGGCATGCCGAAATTTCCCCAATGCCCGCCGGTCGAGATATTCCAGTACAATGGCATCCATCGTCTTGGTCTCGGAAGTGCATGGGTCATTTGGAGGTTTCCCTTGTTGGGTCGCTGTCTGTTTGAAAGTTTGTTCAAGGTCGGCGGTTGACGACAACGGTTGGATGTAAATTGGCCACAGTAAACGTGCCATTCGAATGAGCTCATTCATATCATTGCAAATATCATACATGGTCGCAACAAAGGTGCGGACAAAGCTTTGGTACACGAGGGACTGAAACGTCGAATGCCGGTCCGTGTTGCGGTCGGGTCCATACGCAACGTTCGTATCCTTCCCTTTAGGGGCGACCAGCTGAGGATCACCAGTGACAAGGAGGGAGACTCTGTCAGTGCTAAAAATCTGTACCAAACACAAAAAAATGGCAAGAGATGAGAGCACAGGCAGTAAGCATTGAAGAGATTTTCTGTTGGACGTACGTTATGAAATGTTTGTGTTCCCGCGTACGCCGGAAAGTAAACTTGAATGGGCTGCAGATTTCCTAGCACAGTGCCCAGAGACTGAGCCGACGTAACATACATATTCATCCCTGGAAAGGACAAGAACAAGAACAACCAACAGAAAATTGATGATGTAATCAGCGGCACTTCGTTGAGAGACGATCACGAATCAAATGTTCTCGCAACGTACTCGTCCGACCCAAAAGAAGGCTATTGGAAATTACCAAAATCGTCAAATGTTTCGTCAATCCCATGGTCCGTGGTAATAATAGCAGCTGTGCCAAGGCATTTGGATGCATGTTCGACGCCCGCTTACCATGATCAGCAAACAAGAACTCTGCTTGATCAATAACCAGAATCATTCGACGCTCTCTCTTGTCGTGTTCTCCATACGGATGTCCGGACAATAAGCTTTGCTGTAGAAATCGTCCCAGGGAATGCATTGCTAAGGGTTGTGGAGCGGTTAGGTTGGATGACGCAGCGGCTGGTGTGGAATCGTCTTGAACCGTGATGACCATGTCTTCGGCAGTGGCTTTGGATACCCTCTTTGGTTTTGGGACTTGCTTCGTCATACTAGAAATTGTATCTGCAGAAGACACGGCTCTCTGCGATCGAAGAGGATATCGTCTTTCATTATCCTCTTCCTTTTCCTCTTGCCGTTCTTCGTTGCTTTCTCCTTTGGTGGGACCAGCATGACTGTCGGTCAAGCTTTTGCTCTTTTTCTTTTCGGGATTCTTTTGTTTCGGTCGCTTTCTCTTTCTGGATTTGTTGGATTCATTGATATGGAGTTGTGTTTGCACCGATTGATGAATTTGTCTTATCCAAGCATCTCGACTTGTGGCAATGTTCACATGGGTATAAACGACGACAACCTTCTTGCTTGTGCTGGGATCATTGTCGGATCGGTTCGAGCGAGGAGTCTGGTTTGCAATTGCGACGGCAGTCTTACAAATCCGTTGTACCAAATCGGTTTTGCCAGTCCCCGACGAGCCTGTCACAAAAATAGGAATCCCTGCACTCTGTCCATTGAGTAACAACGCAGCCAGTTGATGAACCTGGTCGGCGCGACCCGGAAAGTTGAATAAAATGTCCTGAACTTGTTGAAAGTATGATGATGTGTACGATGATGCCACTGGCGATGATGACAGTGCATCCGAAGTGGATCGTGTCGATTTGTTTGGTGATGGCCAGGGTGGTAAGAGAATTCCACCTCCACGGGTCGAGCCCTCTAACTTCGTCTCAGGATTGCCGGATTCATGTTCCTTTTCCAATCCTGGTTCCAAGTCTTTTTTCTTCGTCTTGAGTAACCCCAATGAGTTGAGGAAAGCCTTATTGCGTTCTACGTTCAGGGCTCGCTTTTCCAGCAAAGACAAGCCGCCTTTCCGCAATCCTTCCTCTTCTTCTTCTTCTGAAGATTCATCAGAACTGGAGGACGATACGGAAGCTTGATCATTCACAAGTTGGTCGTTCATCATGTCACTCATCTCTCTTCGTGTATTTTGTGAGACCACTCAAGACAATGAGCGCAACGGCAGTTCCTTTCAGCGGCTTCCCTTCTCCGTTCATCATTGTCAGACAAGCATTCCAATGACGGAATCCGCGACCGAGACCATAGGGTTGTCGGATGATTCGTCTATGAGTCGCTTGTAATGCTCACCCACATCCACATCCACGATCTTTCTAATGGCATCCGCCGGACAGCCAGCACAATGATAAAGGGCAGGTTATAATGTTTGGAACATTGTAGCGAAAACAAATACACAAGAGCTGGGGACACTGTTTATCGACAGTTGGTCATAGGATTGGTAACAGCAATCAGCAGGTGAGTGCTGAAGGATCTTGGAAATCCAAGTTTCGAGATACCTGTGGTCTTTGCTTTTGTCGATTTGATCCAAAATGCCTACACCCCCCAAGCGTGATGCCCAGAGACTGTCAAAACTTCGTCATGTGGATATTTTCACTCACCACGAGATGAAGGCCGATTCCTCTGGAACAGAAATCTTTTTTCATAATGTCTGACGCCCGTGATCTACTTTCGTTGCACTCGGAGTCCTGATTGAGAATTACATTGAAACGATCTAACGTTTCCCCCCTCTTTTCCAATTTGTCTGGATTTCACGACAGCCAGCATGGAGGGCAATGAAGCAGGCGTTAGCGACACGAAACAGGAACATCACTCACTCTCTCATGCATATAGTACCTATTTGGCACACGATGTCGAAGAGAAGACACACTGGGAGGATGTTTGCCGTACATATCGTCAATATGCGACGTTTGCCATGGCACAGTGGGCCAATCATCAGTATCGATTGCATGCCTTACCGGAAGAACAACGGCAGTTCCTACCCTCTGGGCTGAGGCGCGAGACTCCCGAGTTTCAAGAACGAGCTCGAGCGTACAAAGAAGCTGCCATTCGAAACCAGTTTTGCCTGGACTGTATTTTGCGACATGCCGGTCAACCCATATCGCAAGACGTTTTACGATCGCAGGAAGCAATTAAGCATTCGACCGATTCACAAATGAGTAAAGTTTCAAGCGTTCTCAAATCATTGGCCAGGGACTGGTCTGCTGAAGGAAAGGAAGAAAGAGACTTGTCCTACATTCCAATTCTGGAAAAAGTTCAGCAATACTTGCCATCTCGAAGGCCATCCAACTCAAATGGTTCGGTTACGAAGACATTGGGTGCGCCTGCTAGATTGTGTGTTCCGGGTGCGGGTGTCGGGCGCTTGGCATGCGAACTAGCTGCATTGGGCTATGAAGTTCAAGGAAATGAATTTTCCTTGTACATGCTGTTGGCGAGTGATTTCATTCTGAATGGAGGCATGACACCTGATCATCCTCTCAAAATCTCCCCGTTTCTTATGGAATCGCGGAATGTCCACTCTCCTGCGGATCCACCTCGGACAGTCGGAATCCCAGATGTTGATCCTTATCACATGATCATGTCTCCAGGATCCTCTGAGACAAGTGATGAAATGCAGGAAACCAATCAACTTGACAGTTCTCCGAATAACAACTCTGATGATGGCCCTGCTGCGTTCTCTATGGCCGCTGGGGAGTTTGTTTCTATTTATGGCAATGCTCGTGAAAAGGATCGTTGGGATGGTTTCGTGGCCTGCTTCTTCTTGGATACTTCTCCATCCATCGTTGAATATGTCACAACTATGTACCACAGTCTCAAGCCAGGTGGGTTCGTCTTTCATTTTGGTCCGTTGTTGTGGCACTGGTCAGGACCAGCAATGAGACCCGATGACAAAACATGGGAAGACTACGAAAGTCGCTATTCGTTCTTGGACAAGAAGTATCTAAGTAGCATGGACATGTCATGGGAAGATGTACGGGCTGTCTTTGTCAATGTTGGCTTTGAAGTCGTCGAAGAAAGATCCTCCTTGCCTGCAAAGTATACCGCTGATCAAAGATCGATGATGAACATGACGTACCAATGTGTTCAATTTGTGGCAAGGAAGGGCATCGATCCACCCACAATGGAAATAGATTCAAGTGAAGGGAAGACAGAGGCTCCTAAGCCTTAGAAGTATGACTATGTCAGGGACACTAGACACGTGTTGCATCGAGGTACGTTAAATGGCGAAGGTGGAACCACCAGAACCTTTGAGCTTGATTTCAATCTGTTCGTTTGGAGTTGAGTCGTGCGTTACTGGAACAGCATTCGTTTGGTGAACCACATATGGTCCCCGTCATTCCTGATAGTGGTGATTGGGGGTTTTCCCGGTACCTACAGTATCCTCACAAGCGAAGCATTCTAATTTTTAGGATCAACTCCTGGCAGGTGAGTTCCTCAAACCTTCAGGTTTCAACAGAAAACCAGATTCAATCTTTTGACAGTCATCCCGAGAGGGATGAATGTCTCGGTGCCATTTTAATTTTTGGTGGTGGCTACCGTACGGTTCGATCCTGGGAGATGAATATCACCGATCACAGCCCTCAGGACTATATTTGTGTCTACAAGGGTCCTTATCTTGTGCAAACATTTCAACTCACGCATGTGGTTGTTCCTTGTAGGCGCGACAAAATGACGTATAGACCGAGCAGAAATGTTTTCATAACAGTTTCAATAGAGGATTAATAAAAGTAAAGAGCTGTCGCTGACTGGCACTCTTCATGATGTAGAGAGCAGGTGGTTTAATTGAAGTAAACTAGGTTGTATACTTCATTGCTACTGCGGGTTATTATGTAATGAGATGGATATTGGGGCTGACCACAAAAGAATTACAGAGTCCACCAGTTTCTTGGCTTTTCTGGTTCCGGCTCTTTCTTTTCTGGTTTTTTCTTTCCCATTCCAAACAAGTTGAAACCACCGCCTTTCTTTCCCAAATCGCTGTGATTTAAATTACAAGAATTCAACCAGGCGGTAAGTATGTACTGTTGCAGAAAGATTCCCACACAGTGACAATCATCTTTGAGACACATTGTTTGACTTACGAATCATCAGCGGAACCTCCAGGGCGTTGCCTACAGGACATGGAAAGATAGAGAAGAGATTAGTCACGTACTGCATCTCAAAGAAGTGAACCATGTCTTGTGACACGGAGAAATATAATCCTTACATGTAGGGAATCTCCTTGGCATTCTTTGCGGTGCGAGGGTCCACAGGGAACAAGTTCTTTCCACCACTCGCCTGCCAATCGGCAAATGACCGGCTCTTGAAGCTGGTGATTCCAACCTTCCCTAGGTCTTTGCCCTGAGTCTTCTTCTTTTCCTGAGCCTTCAGCTTTCTATACTGGTCTTTTGACATGCCACTTGCTGCAACCGGTCCAACAAAAGAGGCATTACAATAATCAGAAACACGGCGAGAATTGCATCAATAGAGCGTGTACAATGTCTTTTTCAACTTACGGACATACTCCATGACCATGGTTCCCTGGTTGGATACGGTTGTGACACGGGAGCTTGTCGTAAATGCATTTGTGAAACCCGACAAGGCGGAGAATGCCGATGTCACGGCCGCTAAACACGACAGTTGCAGTAGAAATACAATCTGAGAGAATCTCATCGTTGCAGTGCGGTCTTTGTTCGTAATTGACTTTCAAGGGGAACTCGTTTTATGCCAAGGCCATGCGCAGACTACCTGTTGTTGTTGTTGTTGTTGTTGGATCTGAACCATCTCCGACATCGCCTGAGTCAATCTACTACACCTCGATAATGTCTGATGTCTGTGGGACTGCGTGATCTTGCGTGATGTGGTCGTCGATACGCACGCACAAAGTGGCTACCGCCACCTAAGTTGCGTCCCCTCCGAGTGGTAGCTAAGTCATAGTGCGTGATGGGCGAAAAGGAATCTACTCCTACCGTAATTTGCGGATTCCTGTCCCCCCTATAGTCCTGTCCCCCCCACTCCCCTTAAACGTACATGGCCCCCTAACTTTTTATCTGTAGGTTCTTTCTGGGCTTATGGGTTACCCCCACATTCCTCACGTTCCGAGCTTTCTATCACACTGCCTGACATTACATGGGAGTGAATCAAAGAGGAGAAACAAGAGATAAAGCATGATGGGTATTATGATTTGGGTTAAGGCTACGCATTGAAGCACGGTCTTTCCCCTGACTGGAATTGTGCGACCAAACGCTCTCTACAACCCCGAGGTTGAAAATTAATTTACTTAGAAATTAATTGTAGTGTGTGAATGGAATCTTAAGAAAAATTATCCGAAATTGCGTAGTCCTGTCCCCCTCCTCTTAATTTTTGTACATTCCGGGGGGACAGGAATCCGCAAATTACGGTAGGAGCCCCAGCCCGATGCTACCACTCAGGAGAAAGGCCAAGGGCGGGTCGGGTGGGTTAAGCTATTCTAGGAGTACCAGCAGTCTCTCGTGGCGGCCAAAGGCAAAGAATGAGCCTTGACTCCAGGAAGACGAATGCAGTGTGACAGATGTCGCCGCGCTCTCGCCGCGCCGGTCCGTCCACTCGTCTGTCGTGCGTACCGCAACATCAATGGCTACCGCCACCTAAGTTGCGTCCCTCCTCCGACCTCATAGACGTGGTAGCTAAGTCATAGTGCGTGATGGGCGAAAAGGAATCTAGGAGCCCCAGCCCGATGCTACCACTCAGGAGAAAGGCCCAATGTTGGTGGGCCAACCATGACGCGGTGGATGACGGGAGGTATCGGAGGTACGGGAATTGTGAAATGTGTTTGCGTCGCTGTGTGATTTGTTGTAGGTTTTTTTTTTGGTGTTGTTTTCGATGTTGGTTACGGTGGATGATGTAGTTTCTGGCAACCGCAGTTCGCTGCGTAGTCTACCGCCGCCCATGAGCCCGGGCAACACGAGTGCGGTCCTCTGCTTGGTTGGCTGCGTGGTCCTGTCCAGGGGGGTGGTCGGTACTGTCAGGGGCAAAGGTATTTTGTGCAGTATCAGGGGAGTCGTCTGGGGTTTCGTGGTCGAGAGTCGGTGGGGAGGAGATGAAAGGTGCAGCCACATCCAGCAGGTGCGCTTCTACCTCGGGAACATCAGCGCCTGGTGCCAAGGAGAAGGTACCGTGTTGGACCATTTTCGCCGCCAAGTCTGCAATGACGGGGGTTGCCTGCGCGTGCAGGTATCTAAACATGGCGTCTGAGCGCCAACGGCCGACCAGTTTGATGGTGTCGGTATCAACACGCCCACAAAGCAGAGCCATGGCGCCACCTGCCCGCAAGCTGCGTGTTTGAACGTTGGTCGGATCAATTCCACAGTCTGGAACCAGGCGGACGGCATGGCGCAGCAGGTCGGTAATCATGTTTGACGTGACGACGACCCAACCATTTTTATGCGGACGAATGGCGCACAAGGGGGTGTTCGGTCCCCCTCCCATGTCGCGAAGGTGCATGATGCGGCGTGCCAGTGCCCGCGTTGGGCAAGCAATGGCATGTCGACTCCGTCCGTGCGCGATGATCTCGCCCTTCTGACGATTTTTTTGCTGTTCGAACGTGATGGAAGACTGGGTTGCTTGTTCCAGGTTGTCAAAGCAAAAATCGGACGGGTCAATTTTTCTGCTGCCCCGTGCGAATCTTATTTGACGTCCACGCAAAGGGTAGTTCTCGCACGTGTCACTCGCCGGCCCGAAGCATATAAAAGAAAGCGATCCAAGCCATGTCGATGACGGATTTGGCTTCATCTTGACGACGTGGGGAAGCGTCTGCCAGAGTTTGTGCGGCAAGCATCACTTGAATTGGGATGGGTTGTAGTCGGACAGGTGGCGGATCTTCATTCCGCATGGCTTTCAACAGATTCCGGAGTCTCTGATCAATTTGTCCGAACTGGTTTAGGCGTGGGTCCGCGGACCCCACTGTGATAAACGCTTTGGCGATTGCCAAAAGTTGGTCAGCCACGGTGTCACCGCGGACCGATTGACCACTCCTGCTACGGCGTCCGTCACGGACACGCTGGGCGAAGACCATGAGAACCGGGATTTTTTCGTCGAGGCCGTGGAGGTAGGGGTCCAGCCCAAGTTCCTCGGTGAAGGGGACCCATGTTTTGCTCCAGATGCGGTCGTGTGCTTCGGTACGGCCTGGGGTAACGGATGCCCGAGCCGTTGCCTGCGCAAGGCGGAGGTCAACGTAGAAATTATCTCGGGCCGAGGCCGGAGTAGACACCATGGTTTGCGTTGCTGGTAAGAGAAGTTGAAATGTTTGAGGAAAAGTGGATCAGGGAGTGAGAATAGCCGTGAAGCGTCATCAGCAAGTTTGTTGCGGACGCCTGGGAGGTACGAGAGGTTGTGGATGTAACGATGTGCCCGTTGGTGCAGGCTGGAAACGCGAAGAAGGTACGAAGCCGGGCTCGTGGAGGTTGTGCTGCCAGCAGTGGCCCAACCAACCGCCGCTGTATTATCACAACCCGTGGCGAGTGTCTTTTCGCGGACGTCAACGGCGGACGCAAGGATGTCGGCGTGCGCTATCGTGGCAGCCAATTCCAAGTCGTTGTTGGTGATGGGGCCGTGCGGGTTGGTAGGACTCTGAACCAATGCCCGGATGGCATCCGGGAGAGGGCAACGCCAAACGATTGGGGGATGTGACGGAGTGTGGCGGGAAGGACGATCGGGAGGGAGCCAAACTCCACCAAGGCCAGAAGGGGCGGCGTCACAAGCACCGATGTAACTGGGCGTCGTCGGGATGATCTCTGCGATGCGTGTTGGACGACTAACCAGATCATGTGCAAGTTGTTCCCAGTCGGCCAATTGGTCTGCCGCATGCTGATCAATGACGACGAATTCGTGGCCGCAGGCGTTTGACAAGGACTGCTGCAGGTGGGAGAATAAACCCCGTCCACCGGGGATTCCGAGCACCATGCTCCGAAGCTCTCCCAGAAGCTTGTGCCAAGTGGCAATAGGGACGACTGTTTTATTCCGTACATTGGCCAGGAGTGTAATGAGTTTCTCTTTGCGGTGTGAGGGGAGTTCGACTGTTTTTCGAATGGAGTCAACCTCCCAACCAAGTATGGTTTGGAAGGTCGACCAGCAGCCATCTCCTTTTCCCAGTTTTTTGGCGGAAATCGGTTCGCGTCTTCCAAATTGGGTGTCGTCGGTGTCATTGGGTCGAAATACCAAGTCGGTGCTATGAAGCAAGGTTCGCCGGATTCGATTGAGGCGTGATTTGGAGCCCTGGGCCAGTTGTGAAATTGCCTTAAAAGCTGGTTCCGTCTCGGACGAGAGGCTGCCAAGAGATTTGCAATGACCTGTCGAGTCCGGACGAGAAGTCAGACAAAAGCCATAGCACAACCTATCCTAGTTAATCATTCCTTGAAGTAGAAAGTGTTCCCATTCCATAGCTAAAACCCCGAATTTCGATAATGGCTAATAGTACTCCTAGCTATCTAGTCAATAGAGAGACGAGTTGACCTGTCAAACAGGATATTGCGAGCAGGCACGGCAACTTGAAAACCGTTCAACGGAAAGACCAAATTCCGAGATCTGGCCCGAATTCCGAGATCGACCCGAATTCCGAGATCTGGCCCGAATTCCGAGATCGACCCGAATTCCGACAAAAGTATACTTTATTTCAGAGTAAAAACCCGAATTCCGAGATCTGGCCCGAATTCCGAGATCGACCCGAATTCCGAGATCTGGCCCGAATTCCGAGATCGACCCGAATTCCGAGATCGGGACCAGATTTCCGACATCAGGACCAAAATTAATTAAAGACACGTGCCATCCAACTGACCGGCGCACTTTCTTGCGCTTAATCGGTTGTAGATATACGCTGAGACCTGAATTCTGTCCTACGAGAACACGTTGCCTCCCCGAAATCTTGGATGATGTTTGGACGAACGACCTAGCCTTTTGGGACATTGACGCGACCTCTCTAGGACGAAAGGCTAGCTTGTTGATAATCTATCTGTAGTGCAATCCGAGACAGAACAAGCTTTTAAGGCAATTTCTGTATAGTGTCGTCAAGGTAAACATCGGTATAAGCCAACGGGCCAGGCTTGTAAGGGACGAATCGGTTGGATGGCGGGGGCGTGGGTGGAATGGCCGCCAGAATGTCGTGGTTGGTTAGTCGCTGAATGGGACGAGTATGGGTTGGAGGTGGGGCGGTGACAACTGAACGATCGGGCGGCTGCGTGGGCGCCGAAGAGGCGAGGTTCTCCATTGGGTGGGGAGGTGGGTCCCATGTGTGGTCGACAGTCCAACGATTGACAAGATCGGCTATGGTTTCCGTGAACGCCGTGAACTGTGGTGGGCTTTCAGTCCACCCCATTGGGAGCGTGAGTGGCAGAGCAATTAGATCGTTGGTGGCGTCTGGGGCACGGGGAAGGACCACGCCAAGCCTTGGAACGTCGGTGGCGCGGAGGGGGACCCGATAGAAACCGTCAGAGAGGTCAATTTTTAACATGTAGACAGGGCCGTATTTCGGATGGGCGGAGTGTATTTTGTGGAGGATGCGCTTGAGTGTGCCACCAAACTGCATGGCCTCGGGGTGTGCTTGTTTGTCTGTGGCGGCGTTGACGCCACTGTAGGTGTAGTCGACGATGATGCGTGGTCGCCGTTCGCGTTGCGGGACACATCCAATAGGGGAGACACGGAGATTCGGGAGGTGTGCAATGGCTTTGTACGGGAGGACCACCCAGTAGCCACGTTGGACCATGTCGGCCATATCGTCATAGATGAATTGCTGGTACTCGACAGCACTTTTGTGACAGCCACGTGTGGTGGCCATGGAGCGTTGGGAAGGTGTCCATTCGGCGTCGACCGAGAGGACAGGGACTCCGGCTTGACGGAAGTCGTGGAGGAGGGATGCTGCGCAGTGTGGGAGCGACGAGACGAGAGGGGCGATACAAGAGCGGCCACGAACACGATGTACAAACGACGTCCAAGACATGAAGGAGAGGAGATGCGAATATGTGTCTACTAACTTACCAAGGTCTGCGTGTGGGTCAATTGTGGGGCTTTGTGCTCGTTGTTTGCGGTCTGCTGGGAATGGATTCGGCCGTCGGATGGGTGTCGTCGTCACTGTGTTGGCAGTATTGGTCGTGCTTGACGATGTAAAGGAGCTGATTGACTCTTGTGTCAATTGGTTGGAGGTGGGGGAAGGTGCAGAAGAAGGAAAGCAAGAAGTAGACGGCCTGGAGATGACTGGGAAAAAGAATTTGGCTCGCTTCGGTGGTGGAGGAGCAAAGTCATCTTGGCCTGTCTCCTATTCGGAGAGATTGGTGGAAACGACAGTGGCAAGGGCAGAAGTCTCCTCTTGGGAGAGTGCACGGTGAGTAACCGCCCGGTTGCAGTTGCTGTAACAACTTCCACGGAGATGGTAGCTGAGGCAGAGGGGAACGGGCTTGTTGTTGTCGTCGCGGTTGCTGGAGTCCGGTGCATTGGGTGCGAGATCGCGGATTTTGCGGGACGATTTTTCGAGTGCTTCTTTCCATGCATTGTTCACATTCTGGTTGGCTACCATGGCGCCGCCACGGCCGGTTGTGCGAGAGGGTCCGGATGGTTTTTGTTGCTGTTGTTGTTGATCTTGGGTGCTGTCGCCGGTGTCTTTGGTGTCCTTTTTGTGCTGTTGTTTTTGTGAGGGTGGAGACAGGCCGGGTGTGGGGAAAGAGGGAGGCAGCACGACTCGGTACTGGTCTGGAATATCCGGCAACAGGTTGTACTGTTGATGAACCACCATGGAGTGGATGTCCAAGAAGGGAGGGACAGTGGTGGAAGCTTGGCCGAGAAGGATGAGTTCTCGGCAATAGTCAACCATGTGTGTTTGGATCCACCGAAGGATTCGTGGGATAACGGTTTGCTCAAGCAATCGATTGTAGCGTGAGGCCAGATGGATGGTGGTGGCGATCGAGGGCCAGTGTCGGATGCAAAATTCACGAAAGGCTGTGGCGAAGGGGTGATTCGGGCCTTGGAACACGTCGAGCTGGACGCTGGTGGAGGCCAGCATCAGGCCTGCCGTGAAATGGTCTTGTGGGATTCGCACTTCTTTGGTGGAAAAGGAGGCTTGTTCACCTAGCGTAGGGGCAGAGATGCCGTTTAGCATAGTATCGTAGTCCGTTGCCCGCGCATCGATTGTCTTGCTTAATTCGTCGCCAATGAAGAGCCCCATGCTGAACGGTTGGAGGCCTTGCGACAGGTCGTGCATTTGGTGTGCTTCGACCCCAAAGCGGGCACTTAGAACCATCTCCTTTGTTTCCTTTGAGACCACGGGGACTTGGTTGGTTGCCGCGGCTGCGCTGCGTGCACGGAGCTTTACAGCGTTGCGAAGGATGGTTAAGTGTTCCCCTTTGTCACTGTTTACGATCTGGTGGTAGACAATGGGCAGGTCAGATTCGGTGGCGGCTGATGTAAAGGTCATCCAGTCGCGTGCTACGGTCTTGAACTTGGTTTCGGAAGGGAGCTTGTCGCGCTGTGCAGCAGTGCGGCGGGCCTCGTCCTGTGCACGTGCCGTGACACGGTCGGCCCGCATGGTGCCCAAGATAGTAGCGACGCGGTCGGTGGTGCCGGATGCGGTGGTGGTATTGAGCGCCGGTAGGTCGCGCGTGAGGATTGACCATCGGTGTTGATCGAGCTGTGCGTCGGCCGCCAATGTAGGGAAGACAGTGTGAAAATCACCAAGTTGTGTTGCGGAGGCGACGTTTGTCCGTTTCATTGTGCATGATACACGG
This sequence comes from Epithemia pelagica, assembly GCA_946965045.2. Classification (NCBI taxonomy): domain Eukaryota; phylum Bacillariophyta; class Bacillariophyceae; order Surirellales; family Surirellaceae; genus Epithemia; species Epithemia pelagica. The sequence goes on along the minus strand of OX337234.1, from coordinate 2,167,557 downwards.
AGCCAATCCAGAAGGGGTGCACACATCGCTTGGTGGGATGCCGTAGCAATGGCTGTTGAGAAGGTGGCCCATGCTTGGCGTGGTGTCAATGACTTTCCCAATATCAGTGGAATATAGGGACTCGGTACTGGGAAGAGACGGCGTGTAATGACTGACTCTGTGTCCGCGGAGGAGCTAGACAGGGAGGCGAGAGTGTTCACGTTTGGGTCAACAGCCCATCGGGCGTCCATGGTGGCAAGTGTTGGCACACGTTGGCTGGCCGTGGACTCGAAGGATGAAGCGGGAAGCTCGACCGTTTGGATGAAGTTGCTTCCTCGAGGGCTGAGATCTCCCACGAAGCTGAAGACTTTCCCGTCCCAATGCGGCGCTGGATCCGCTAAATCAGGCTCGTATCGTGATGGGCGATGCACTGCGATGATGTGGTTGGCGTTGTTGATGGTGACGTTGGCCAGGAACACTTTGGGACAACTGTTGGAAGAGTTGACGACCGTTTCGAAAAGTGCATCGTGTGCAAGGCCGTTTGTGCTGTCGAAAGGTTGGAAGAGCGGCGCGTAGTCACCGCTGAAGACATCCGGTTGGGTGGCGTAGAGCGTTGCGAATGTTGTGGGCGGCGACGGGGCCGCGGCTGTGGCACCGGTGGACGCTATGGTCTTAAGCTATTCTACCAGCAGTCTCTCGTGACGGACAAAGGCAAAGAATGAGCCTTGACTCCAGGAAGACGAATGCAGTGTGACAGATGTCGCCGCGCTCTCGCCGCGCCGGTCCGTCCACTCGTCTGTCGTGCGTACCGCAACATCAAACTCGGAAGCATTTCCGCCAGATATGCGGTCGCACATATTAACGATCCGGGACCAATATCACGAGTCACGAGTGACTCTGCTTCCGAATTCCCCCACAGACGAATGAGGTCGAACTCTGCTGACGAATGCAATGGACAAAGAGCCGGATTCCATGCATTCGTCCATCGCGGCTGTTCGAAAGCTACTGCTGCATTGAGAGAAACCAACAATGGCGGGTAGTCACCGGCACGAACACAAAGTATTTGGTGTGTGTCGTGCCATTGATATTGATCCCAAGGTGTTTCCGACCCAAGCCGAACAGGACGAATTGGAAGCGCCCTTAGGAGAACATGAGCATGGGTGGATGGACTCCTGCATCGATGGTGCCAAATTGCATTATCGAGCCTTTCTTCCTACGACAAATCCTCCCAAGGCCGTAATCGTCTTCTTTCATGGAGGTGCGTTACTGAATCTCGGAAATCGTCACCTTATTTGTTTGCCATATCTGACTTACCTGCTTTCCGTTGAAACCAAACAGTGGTGTCGCACGGAGGCGAAGCGTTTCAAATACCATCGGACGGTCGGAAAACCAACGTGGCGTTGCTGGTACAAGTATACCGCGACGAGCATCAAATGGCCGTGTATGCCTTGGATATTTACGGACATGGATATTCGGAAGGCACCCGTTTCTTTATTCCCTCATGGGAACAAAATTTGAAAGACTACCTTTCATTTATTCAGCTTGTCCAAAGCAACCTTAGGCAAAAACAACAAGCCACAAAAATTTCTCCCACACAAGGAGGACTCCCCTTGTTTTTGTACGGCCAATCTTATGGCGGTACACTGGCGTTGCATGCAGCCAAACGTTTGCAGGAACAACCTCTTTCCAATACTGATAGCACGAGCGATGAGAACAACAATCCACACTTGAAGTTGACGGGTGTCCTTTTGACGGCTCCTGCTATTATTGGCGACCTGCCTCCCTACCCGGTCTATGTCCTGTTACGTTATGTCTTGGCGCCTCTGTATCCCACCTGGACGCCATGCTTCATGCCCAATCCAATTAGTGCAGATCGCATTTGGAAAGACGAGGAAATGCTCGCAATTCGGACTGAACCACGACATTTGGAAATGAATTTTACGGGTAGTGGTTTGGCGTTTCGATTGGGAACGGCCTTGAGTTTGGTTCAAGCCTTGGATACGGTCGTTAGTGAAACGATTCCTGCAGTGACCGTACCCTTATATGTCATGCATGGAACCAAGGACTATGGCGTGCCCTTGGAGGGAACCGACTATTTGCGGAAACATGCCCAATCGCCAGCGGACCAGTGTGTGTTCGACATTATTCCTGACGGACATCACGACTTGCTCAGTGTACCGGAATCTCATGACTATGTCCAAAGGACCATTTCGTGGATAAAACAACGCATTGAAGCTTCGTAAAAAAACGGATCACAATAAACTCGAACAGCCATTTTTTGCACGTTACACGTTAGCTCACTACAAACACAACGTTTCTGTCCTCATTTGAGTGCGAATTGAGTCCCAGTGCACTTGTGTCCGCACCGGTTCTTGCTTCGGCGTGTGAAGCCATCCTTGTTTACAAACTTTCTCTCGCTTCGAAGACAAGAAGCCAAATGGATCAGCGCAGAGGGGCCAATGAGCGTCGGACTGGTCCCCATCATCACCATCACATCCACGAGTACAATGCTTGAATGAGAAGATTCGTCCACATCGGTTGCTATTTTCCCATAAGCGATACTGCCGATCCTGAAACTCTCTAGGAAATCATCCAGAGGCTAGTTTTGCACCAAAACAGGGCTTTTTCACAGTGGAGGCATGTTTCTTGGGGACAGATGTGATCCACCGCCACGTCTTGATTCCGAAACAAGGTCTTGGCCCATCAATGTTGCCAACTTTTGATGCTTCACTCCATGAAACTCGGCGAGCAGCCTAAGTCTGTTTCGTAGCCCCTCAATTTCCTCCTTGTTCCCTTGTTGGTGAATGGGTTTTCTTACTGCTGTGATCATGACGTTTTTGCTGGTATGCTCACCGCCAATAAACTCGAAAACATTGACATCATATCCCGCAATTTCCAATAATAAACCACGCATCGAGTCTGTTATGGTTTCCGTGAATCGTTCTCGATATATCCCGTATCGAAGAACATCGATGAGTGGGTGAGGGGATGCGTCAGCAGCACTGTTGGAAGCAAATGATGACGAAGTAGAAAAGTGATGATGCATGTCAATTTGTGGTCGAAGTTCCTTTTGGCAACATGGAGCAACACATATGACGGCTGCCTTTCGGCAAATACCTGCCCATAATGCGTCGTCGGTTGCCGTATCACAGGCATGTAAGGCTATCATTACTTCCATTGCCCGACGCTCAGATTGTTGTGAAGTTTTACGCAAAACCGATTCACTCAGCAGACTGTCTATTGTGCCAGTTTCGAATTTCAAGGTTTCAAATATTTTGCCCAGTGAGCGCGCCACCTTGTTAATTTCTGCAACAAGTTTGGGTCGAACGTCAATCCCTCGAGTCATGATTGACCGTTCCCCCTGAAAGCGGTCATACAGAAATGAATGGAGTGCAAAGGTCAAATATCCTTTCCAGTATCAATAACACAATATGAGGTTTGCCACCGATTCATTCTATGCGCAACTGATGCTTACCTCTCCCACAACCGGCATCGATCACTTCCATGTCGTCTGACTTGTCGGCTTCATTGGCGGTTGCCTTGTCAAGCAGACCACTGGTTATCTCAACAAACTTTTGGATTTGGCGCAATTTTGATGACTTTCCTGGTCTAGGTTTACCATCGTCAGTCACAACGCCAAGTGCCTGGAGGAAGTCAGATGAAGCGGATATCGGTACATCTTTGACACGGTCATGCGCAAGTGACACCGGCTCGACTGGTGCATGGGTTATAATTTTCTTTTTCAATCGCGGTCGTGAGGTAAGGTACCCACAATCTAACTCCCAGGTTACATTGGTCGTCTCCAACATAGCTCTCTGGATGCCAAACTGCGAGCCAATTGGGTATAGGCGGGATCCCCATTCAGATGATGTTTTGTCAGCATCGCTCTTGAAGGATTTTTCCAGCATAAACAGTGACTGAACCCCCAACGCAGTGTCGGAAGACCGCCAATTCTTCACAGAATCTGTCGCAAAGTGATACTTGAACGTCACTTGCACCATTTTGTCCTGGCTCTTTTTTAGCTGGACGTTCCGACCCGTAATTCTCTTGAAACAACCACGTAATTCTTCCGACAGAACTCTTTTGCTTTCTTCATTCTCTTCCCCGTGATTTTTCTTTCTCTTTTTGGAAGCTGTCGGTCCGAAAAGGGTAAACGAGAGAAATGTGCCTTCTTGAATTGAACGGCGAGTGTGAGAGCAAAACTGGTAGGCAAGCTCGTGTTTCTTGGGATTGGCATTGGCGATGTGAGGTGGTTCTTCCAGCGTCGCTTGCACACCTGCTAATCTATGCCTATGGACCTTCCGAATCAAATTCCTATCCTTCACGTGCCATTTTGTTGATTCCACATCAAAGTGCGTGACATGAACCTTTTTGTAAGGGATCGGAATAAGGCCATTTACGGACTGGAGCAGAGAAAGAACGAATAGCAATTGCATCAGAATGGAACAGAACAACCACTTGTGTTCCAATCGGAAGACGAAAAGGGAATTCTTCGTTATCCGCATTTCACCCCTCTTGTCTCTATGATGACGGTAGGTTGGATGTTCTGGAACACAGAAGCAACATATTTTTCTTTGATCCATCATCACGAAAGATCACGATCTTCCTCTCACGCATTTTATGCGCGACCGCGGCCGTCAGTTGTGCTGTAGGAGCTAGGAGCCCTAAAAAAAGCACAGTTTGGTTCAACTTCTCGACGCTTTTCCTTCTCCTCTAAGAGTTTGTGGTGAAGTCAAAGAAAGTGCTTTTGGTGCAAGATCAAACAACTCTATAAGCATCAGTTTTCTGTAGTCTAAAGTTGGGTTCTTCCCCTATAATTTCACAGGAGGGCTCTTCAGGTTTCGCCCGTGCACTCAACTTCGATAGTCTGCATTAATGGCAACGTATTCCGCTGTCAAATCGCTCCCGAGCACAGTAGCTTTTCCATCGCCAGAACCTTCCCCAAAATCCACACCAACTGTTCATGCAGATCGCGCGGATGAATTTGTCAGATCTAATTCGACGTAAGTACAAAACAACGATACTTGTTCACTTACTCTCCACAAATTTTTGATGTGGCGGGTAGTCAGAGTCCTCGGAATATTCCGCACTTTTCATGTGATCACTAAGTTCACGTTCTACTGCGTCGCCTTCCAGCACAAACTTGCCATTCAAAAAGATCGTTCTTCCTCCCAGCGAGAGCGACAGATGTGCAACAGACTCGTCGCTTTTGAACTTTCCCATGAAAGATCCAACTGCACCGGACAATCGACCTGTATTAGGATCGTTCCCACTTACAGCGCATTTAAAAAGTGGTGAGTTAACAATGTGACGACCCAAACGACGAGCCTCAAAATCCGTTCCAGGGAAGTTGGAGATAGCCACACGCATAACATGACCGGTTCCCTCCCCATTTCGAACGATATCACCGGCCAATCCTTTACAAATCTCCATAAGCGCATCTTCAAATTCTGCTTCGTTGGTTCCGGTGATTTGATTTGAAGCAATGAGTGCAACAGTATCGCTCGTTGATTCGTCCCCGTCAACAGAAATCGAGTTGTACGACTCATTTGTGATTTTGGGAAGAACCTCCTCAAGCTTTTCTTTTCCAATCGTCGCATCCGTCATAACGTATGAAAGCATTGTTGCCATGTTTGGTTCAATCATTCCAGCGCCTTTGGCAATCGCCACAATTCGACTACCACAAGACAGTGTCTTGCTTCGAACTTTCGGATATCGATCCGTTGTACAAATAGCTTTAGCAGCAGGCAATACGGAATCAGATTGTAAGTTTGCAACAGCTGAAGGAACAATTTCCTTAGCCAACACATCTGCCGGTAACCGCCAACCGATCACACCAGTGGAACTTGGCAAAACCGATCGGGAGCCGCCAGGAAGAGACAGGGCCTCTGCAACTGCCTCGCAAACTCTCTCGGCATCACCTACTCCATCCCCTCCAGCACACACATTTGATATCTTATTGTTGATCACTAATGCATGGAGTGGACCTCTGTCTGCAAGTCTAGATCTGCCTACGATCACTGGGGCACCGGGAAACTGCATCACACATGAGTACGAACTCAACCCAACACATGATCCACGAGAAGCCCTCAGATCTTACCTTATTCTTTGTAAATACGGCAGTCCAACTGTCTGTAGGACCTTCTGTTAAGTATATCACTGTCCCTCTGATGTTCATCGTTCCCATGGACGGCGCTTCTTCCGGGATAAAATCCCCATTGGCCACTCCGACGGCAAAACCCTTTGGGAGTGCTGATACTTGCTCCAAATACGACAGATATTCATTTTGATCCGTAAAGTCTGGTAGAACCAATTCAGTGTCGACCATTGTTTCTGAAAGAGCTGAAGCAAGCTTCCCTCTATTCCGTCCAAACGTACGACCACTAGAAACTGTCGATGACGCGTCGAGCGACGCCGACGACGCACCTCCTCTAGGAGAACGAAGAACTTCACGAAACGTTGATACATACGCCATGGACGGCACCACCAAAACCATATAGAGCATCGTTCCTTTCATCATCATTCCATGAAAAGTTGCCCAATCAGACCAATCTTCAGTTGAATAGAATGTAGACGTCGAATGGTAGGATATCTTTTTCTCTTTGCCTACTTCACGCTGAACGAGGGTCCGCGAACTTCCAGATGTGTCGTCACAGTCACACAGACACAGCACGTCTGGCGTCGCAAACCGGTTTGGTGTTGGAATGGGGCAGTTGGAGGGAATCTTGCGTGGTCGCACGTTATAGTGAAGTTATTTCTTTTGGCTCTACTAACCTTCTCATTGTGTTATGATGTTGGGAGTTGGAAATCAATTTTAGGTTCAAGACGATAAGAGTTTGATGTCTACAATAAAACGAATCTTCAAAGAGCAGCAGAGCCATGCTTCTTCACAGCTTCATTCGGAAATGGAGTCAAGGTGATGGACCTCCGCCACCCTAACGCTTCTTGAGATTGTAGATCACAGCACGCCGCCCTTGTTACATTGACCGCAAGAATGAGATGATTTTTCATACCCAATAGAAATTGCTCCAGGCAATCCATCATCTCCTGAAGTAGTGGACGTCAAGCCTGCTTCGAGCCCACGATCTTTGCTTTAGCGTTTTCAAATTCTGTCTTTTGCTTTTCTTCTGCTTTGATAATTTGTTTCAGCAGCCAGATAATCTCTGTGCGATTCTCATTCGCTTTCTCCACTTTATGCTTCAGATCATCAATTTCCTTCTCCATAGCCCTGCGCTTTCTGGTATGTTCCTTTCCATCACTTCCGGCATCAACATTTCCAGCTGATTCAATCTTGGAAGCCACAGCGGCCTCCTCTTCCTCTTGTCGTCTTGCCTCTTCCTCCTCAATCTTTTTCCAGCGCTCAGCCGATTGTTTCTCGCTAGCAGCTTTACATTCTTCTTCAAGTTCTTTCTTCCATTGTACTTCAAGCTTTTCAAGTTCGGCGGAGTGCTCATCTTTGAGACGTTGCTCCATTTCTGCAAACTTTGCTTTTTGTTCCTCTTCGGTCGAAGATCGTATCTCTTTTAGTTTCTCGTCTTTCTTTTTCTCAAGGTCACTCAGCCACTGACGAGCGTTTTCGGCTTTTGTCTTTTGTTCGCTGAGTTTCGACCGAAGGTGCTTGATTTTTTGCTCCTGTTGCGCAAAGCGACTAGATCGCTCTTGGCGAATCTTGGACGATACGGCATGATACAAGTCATCTGGTATTATTGGGACGTCCACTTTGAAGTATCTGCGTCGTTTGTGCTCTGGTTGTTGTTTCAACCATGAGCTGTTATTGTTCGAGAGGGGAACCGAAGCGATAGAAGTTGAATTTTGTTGATCTGTGGTAGGAGCGTTGGCGGCGGCAGAATCTCCGCCTCCACCAGCCGTCCCATTGTTGTTATGACTTGAGCGATGTCCGCTGGGATTAGGGGACTGGCTTCTTGGGCCTCGTACCATTGTGCGCTTCTCCTGTCGTCGTGTGTCGTTCGAGCAGTCGAATGGGAGGCACGCGTCCGGTATGTCTTCTACGACTTCTACGATAGAGTTGAGGATCAAAAACGTTCAATCTTCATTCAGAGTTCTTGAGGCGCTGGGTTGTGGAAAACTGTAAAGTCAAGTCAATGAACATCTCAACTACCTATCAGTCACGGTAGAGATTCTGGGAGAAACGTCAAGTAACCAGAAGATCGGATTATTGAATTACATCGATGACATAGGTTGTCTTGCCTGTTGGGTTGCCAACATCAAAGGAGAGCTTTTGAGACTTGAGACAATACTCTTACTTTCTCCGTTCCATTCTTGATCAATTAACAATTACCATGTATAATTTGACCTCGCTGGTGGTAACTTTCCTTTTCCTAGTCGTTGGATCCCCTTTGGCAGCTGCCTTTGCCCCTCGTTGGTCGTCACAAGATGCTCGGCATTTGTCGGTCCCGTCGGAAACTGTTTTGAGAATGGCCGTCAAGGATATTGGAAGCGAAGGAGCGTTCGATAACGAGGTCAAGAGTGCTGGGGACAAGCTTGTCGTAGTTGACTACAGCACTACGTGGTGCGGACCATGCAAGGTGATTGCTCCCAAGTTTGCGGAATTCTCCGACAAGTACGCCTCAGATGCCGTGTTCCTGTCAGTTGTTGGAGATGCATCAGCGGATGCAAGGTAAGAGAAGTGAGCCGATTGTTGCTCAGATCTGGGAGCTCTGCATGTTACTCAATCTTCCGCTCTTTTTCTCTTCACATCCATCTCACTTTTGACATCACGCCGTGATGCAACGAAACCAGTAAACTTATGAAGCGTGAGGGTGTGCGCAGTGTCCCATCATTTCATTTCTGGGTAAATAACGAGAAAGTTGATGTAGTGAATGGCGCAAATCCAGAGGCCATTGAAGCAGCCATAAAAAAGGCGATTGTCAAACCGCAGTCGTAGGGAGGGTGTCTTGTTTCAATCTCGATGATTCAATGGACGAGCGAGCATCTCACTTAGAGAACTCATGGCTCAGAAAGAGTTAATTCTCAGGATGAAGTTGGCGTCGTGTTTGGACGTCTAAGTAGCTACCTTTGTTGACTCTAGTTTCGGCATTTGGACGATGGCCTTATTTAGCTATTCGTGAATGTTTCAGGAAGTCCTCCTGATGAGCGATGAAACAATCAATGTGGCCGATCTAAGTCCACAACTTTTTCAAACCGCAAGGAAAAGATCTTGTCGATGTCCACATCATCACATGTCGTTCTCGCATCGGATAGAGTTCAATAGTTTTTCGATTGCGCGATCGAGCATCGAGCATTCCAAAGAATGGAACCAGATAGAGATAGAGTGTGTAGGTTGTAGGTCTATTGGCAGTCATCTTCTCGTGTTCGTACTACTTCCCAGCGTCCCTCAAAGGTCAAGCCCATTCGGGAAGTCCATTTTCTCCTCACCTCTTCCTTTGTCTTCTCTCATGGACAGGGAACGGCTTCCAACGAGTTGTTTCCATTGCCGTCTGTTTATCAAGGGTGGTTCAGCAACTCTCAAAGCTAACTCGGTGATCCGAAGAGCCATTAGCGAAAACACTTGAGAGTGTATCACCGCAAGGTCCTTTGTGAAGTGTCCAAAGTCAGCTATTGGATCTGTTACAATTTGGCACTTGGTTCTGGAAGTTTTGAATATTTTCTGACCAAGTCGTGTATTTGAAAAATGACCGATACAATCAATGAAAGCTCACCCGAGATAATAGAAGAGTCTGTGACTGAGGAACCGGTCACTCCAAAAGCGGAGAACAAAGACACGGAAACGGCGACGGCCGTAAGCGAAGAGTCGACCTCCGCAGCGGACAAAACCAATGCAGCAGCAGAGGGAGGCCCAATAGTATCTTCCAGCAAGAAAACACGCCCACCGTACAGATTTGATCCGGATAAGATAACTCTACGTTTCTTATTCGCCAACCGAGACGGGCTTACGGTCACGATTGAATGCAATCCTAGCGACACTGTTGGTGAAGTGAAAGCCTCTCTCATGTCGGTTTGGCCGGAGGACTTACCGCCGTGCACCGATGGGGATCAGATTCGTTTGGTGTGTATGGGAAAAGGATATCTAATGCCTGACACCAGGACTTTAGGAGAATGTGAAATTCCTGTATTCAAGACCCACCCAACACCTATCAATGTTTCGATACGGCCAGCGAAACAAAATGCCGACGAAGAGAAAACACTGAAAAAGAAGGACAGCACGAATGGAGGAAGCGGCAGGGGAGCTGGTCGATCAGGCCAATCCTCTGATAGTGCGGCGAACCAAGTACAGGCGAGTCAAGGCTGTATTTGTGTCATTCTCTGAGTACATCTCGGATGCTTGGTATTGCTAATATTCAATTGGAACAGTGTCCTGTCCCCTCCTCCTCTGTCCACATTTTTTGGAGAATGTGAATGGTTGCAATTGACTGTGCCATCTAAATGATACCGGGCCCTGGATTGCAAACATTCGTTCTTTCATACATAATAACTATTTATGCGCAGTCTACTTAGCACCTGTGCTCCTGTATTTTTGCATCAGGTTGACAAGATATAAATCAAACAAAACCAACTTAGAGATATCACGAAGAGGCTCCATTCTGCCCTTCTTCCTCTGTGTCTTGCTTGTCTATCAGAGATGCAGCGATGCCTGTTCCGAGCATCGACGCAACAACGACTAGAGCAACCTCGGTCGGCACTCGAAAGTCGAAATATTCGGCAATCATCTTGCTCCCAATAAACCCGAGAACAACAGCTACGGCTGGCTCAAGGTACTTGAGCTCCGATGCTGCCTTGGAAAGTATTGTATACATACTTCTCAAACCCATAATTGCAAACATGTTCGACGAGAACACAATCAAGGGATTCTGGAACGGACAAGACAAAGGACAGCTGAGTTTTCTCATGATCTACCAACAAAGTTTTTCGCCTTTCGAATGAACCCTTACCTCTGTTACCCCAAACACAGCAGGAATGCTATCCACTGCAAATACGACGTCACTGATTTCCACCGCAATAGTGCATATTAACAATGGTGTTGCTTTCCGTACACCATCCATCAGGGTGAAGAATCGGTCACCGTCAAACTTTTCCGTTGACGGTATCAGACTTTTGGAAAATCGAACAATTGTATTTTCGCTGAAGTCTTCGTCTTCCTCATCATTGTCTCCCAGAAAGAATGCGAACGAACTAAACAGCAGAATGGCGGCAAATACCAAGAGTACCTCATGAAAGTTTGCCAAGGCAGCTGATCCAATCCCAATCATGATAGCCCGCATGACAACTGCCCCAAAGATGCCCCAATTCAACACGCGGTCTTGATATTTTTGAGGGACTCGGAAGTATTCAAAGAGCAACAAAAATACAAATAAATTGTCGACGGAAAGGCTTTGTTCGACAAGGTAGCCGGCAAAAAATTCTTGTCCCACCTCCGGGCCGTACAAGGCCCACAATCCACCACCAAAAACAGAGGCTGCACCAATCCATGCCAGGGTTCTTTTGACAGCCTTTCCATAAGTTTGGTTGTCACCCTCAATTGTAACAGTAAAGGGGGGCTTCATGCCTTGTCCCGATTCGTCGGCATTCGAAATTACCCGGTCTTCAGATTGTGTTTCAATGGCATCCACCTTACTTCCCAAAACTCGTGACCGTGTGTTCAACAATTGTGGTTTGATGGGAGAAACATCCCTTGGCCTTCTCATAAAAGCTCCTGGGGCGGATGTAAACCCATCAACATGGAGACCGCAGGACAACGCCTGTACCAACAAGGCAACGAAAAGAGCTCTCCTCATGTTGTTGTAGTTTATAAATGAGTCAATAACAGATTGAGCCGACAGCTCGTTCTTTCGTTTCTTGTGTCCGACTCTGTAGATTATTCCTTTCTTAGTTCGTGGTGGTGGAGAGACAACCAAGTCATACGAGCTCTCTCGCTCAAAAGTTTTTAGTTCTGTTCGACTGCGGTGAAGTGAACTCTTCGTCCGCATGCATTCAAGTGCATTCATGGAGAATCCCGAGTTTGGAGAAACACGTGGCTGACAAGATGACATCAGTGAAGTCGGCAGTGTGCGTAAAAAAGTGTGCTGCTGTTTTAGTTTTAGGGGGCGGGGGGCGGGGCAATTCCCCACAACCACAAAAAAAAAGGTACAATCTATTTTAACGCTGCCGCGCGCACCCGCTAGGGTAGCGTCGACCGACGCGCCTGGCTCCACACAAAATGTGAAGCGAGGACTAAAGAACGGGACAAGGTATGACAGGGGGGAGAAACATGGAGAGGTCGGTTAGGAGAGTGAAACAGTCCTGCTGATAACAGGACGCCAGGTGTTAATCCAGGAGCGAAGCAGAAACGAGGAAGTTTCCGCTTCGAAGTGGGCATCGGTAGAAGAGTAGAAAATATCACGATAAGCCACGGGAACTTGATGTTGTAGATCATAAAGAGCGCAGACTTCGCGTTGAGCTTGAGCGTAGGCAGCTGCTTCAATAGTAGGTGGTGTATTGCCATGGACGTCTTGGTTCCGAGTTATCCAAAGAGTGTGAATATGTTTCCACATGATTTTTATTGAGCCTGTGACAAAGTGTGTGCCAGAGATCGAGCGTTTAGCAAGGTTCCGTTGAGAAAGATATGAATCTTGAAGTCGACTCCACAACCGTGAGAAGCGTCCGAGGAAAAGTTGCTCAAAGCCAATAAGTCGTTGGTTAGTGATAAGGGTGCGATAAAGATCGGGAAAAGTAGGGAACACAGGTGGAAGATTTGCAAGCCAAGAATGGATCATTTCGGTCAGAATCAAGGACAAGTTAGGATCAAGGTGCTGATGTCGCCAAAATTGTTGTAGTTCGGTAATCATAGAACCTTTCCATTGACGGTGAGGACAGCGGAGAAAGTGCGTTCGAGTCTCAACAACAGGTGGAGTGCAAAGAGGACACGTTTCCGAGTAAAAAACTGCATAACGTGAGCGCAGGTATCCAAGGGGAAGCCAGTCATGGATGAGTTTTATCAAAAAATGGCGCCGGGCGAAAGAGGCTTTGATGACGCGGCCATGGGCAGGCCAATCGATTGAGTCATACACCGAGAGAGGCCAGTCGTACTTGTTTGTAAGGTAATCACGAAGAGTGGTCCATGTAGCAAGATACCGTAGGGTACCACGGTAGTTTGAGTGAACAGTACCGAGTGGTGTGTGGAGCATGGCGTGGCTGCCTGAAATGAGAGGAGCATGTGTGGATGAGATTGAAGCTGGGTACTCGTAATCTTCAGCAAGACGGTCTGCATCGACATTAAGTTGGGCTGGGAGTGGGAGTGTCTCATAAGATCTGGTTCTGTCTTGGTGTCCACGTACATGAAAAAACTGTGGAATCACAGGAAATTGGCGGAGGGTGTACGTGATGGATTGTTGGATATCCCAATCTGCTTCCATAGTCGAGTATGGGAAATCGTATGCCCATTCGAGACGTTTCTCGACAGTTTGAATTAGACTTTTCGAGTCTGTATAAAGAAGAAGTTGGGACTGGAGGTGGAGACCGAGAAACTTTGTGATGTGAAAAATGCTTCGTAGAATCGCAAGCATACCATAACTCTCAGAGCGAAAAGACGAGGTTCTGTACCCGGGAGCCGGACCGCGAAGATGGAACAGGCGTTGACCATGAGGAGTGCTGCAAATGGAGCCAAACTTGCCGGTGAAAAGAGCAGCTGAGCCGTCACTACAGAAGAGAAGGCGGTTTGTTGTTTGGAAAACATGATGTATCGCAGCAGTCGGACAAAGAAAGTCAAGTTGGGAGAGAAGCTGTTGGTCCCATCTGGCAAGACTAGCTGTGTACTCAAGAAATGAGTTCGGAGAAGATGGTGTGGGAGGCAATTGCTGTGGGCAGCATGGTGACAAGAAGAATCCAGGGCCATTTTGAATCACATGAGCGGGAACAGCAGTGGGGGGAGGTTTCGGCGACATTTGAGACGTAGGAAGAAATAACGGATGTTGATACCAGTAATGGCGGTACCCGTCCTGTTCAGAGACGTAAAGTGTGCAGCTGGGGCAGTCCACCAAGTATTTCCAATGGCGGTATGTTTCATGGCCTGGAACGAGCCATCGACCAAGGGGAGTCGCTAGAAGAAATGGAGAGCTTGGTTGTCGAAGAAGTTCCAGCAATTTGTGCCATTGATTCCACGCTCGAGAGCTGGGCTTTGTTTGATACGGAATCAAGCCGTGATGGGTTGAAAAGTTATCGTGACGATATTCTGTGGTGAATAGTGACAGTTTCTTGCCATCAGGAGTAACTATATCACTGAGTAAGGTGACACCCAGGTACATGCGACAAGCGTTCAGCATCTGGAGTTCCATCGGGGTAAGAGTCATTGACTCGAGTACAAGATCCATCAGGAATCGGTCATTCTCTCGTTGAAGTTTGGGGAGGAACGTAGCTTCGAGTTCGATGTGGCAGTTTGTTGAGTGAAGGAACTGTCGTACTTGGGGGATCCATTTCATCGGTGCAAGATATGGTATCGGAGTTGAAACGTCCTCGAAAACAGACACGCTAGTACCAGCAAGAAACTGTGCCCAAGAGATGGCGATATTGGCTAGCTTGGCAGGGACGCCAGGAGAGCGAAGACATGCCAGTAGAAGATAGGTCTGGGAGATTCCCCTTTCGACAGAAAGTGTACGAAGTCCAAGGCCTCCAAGATCACTGGGTCCGTAGACAATGGCATTTGGCATATGTCGATTGAAGCCGTATTTGGGTAAAAAGGCTTTTTTGAATTGCACTTGTAAAGCATTACAATGTGCATCGGACAGAGTGGAAGAGGGAAGTGGATAGCATATGCTCGGTAAGTAAATTGCATGATAGTAAGCCCAGGCGTCGGTTCTCGAAAACGGACTACTAGCCATGACTGAAGCATGTTTTTGATTCTTCTTGGCAAGGGCAAGGAACAGACCTTTATCCGTACAGAAAGGCGATTTTTGCACGCCCAATGTTTTGTGGCTGCGATACGAAGAGAGTTGTTTAATGGGAGTCGCCTGATCAGAGTCGTGGAACTTGATGGTAATCCTTGGTCCGAAGGAGTCGGGTTGGAGGGTTGCAAGTCCGTCGACGTTGAACGTATAATAGAGAAAGTGATAGGAACATTTCTCGACATTAAGAGCACCGCCGGATAGACTGAGTAGATCGTTCCATCGCTGAGCGTCGCTTTGAGCTTTTTCGATATAGTGCTCAGGTGGTGCTTGACTGTCTCGCAGAAAATCGTTCACGCTTCCACTGGTGTCGTCTACGAATCCGATCATGTGGATTGCAGTTGAGACAGAACCATCGGGGCTATGAAAAACGCTGCCGTTTGCTTTTTCGTCGTAGGTGTCGAAGAGAATTGTCGAGATGACACACCAAATGGCTGGAGAGTTTCCTGCTCCTTGCCCGGACCCGTAGATTGGAAAAAGTTGACAGTGTTGGTAGTGGCGTTCTGATACGCCGAGTTTGGTCTTGAGATAATATTTCGCTTCCTCTAGTGTTTTAGCGTTGACAAACACAATAGAGCGATGTTGACCGAAGCTTCTAGAAGCGAGACTACCGAAGGAAAGAACAATGCGGTCATAACACGCCGTCGCGTCGTAGTCGAGATGAACCAACGGGCGTTTGCTGGCCCGTGATATTTCGTATTGTAGTTCTTCGCATAGTGTTGGAATGACGGCATCACGGCCTGGAACTCCTCCAAATTGCATTGGGTGCAATGTCCGTTGATTGGTGCCTAATTGGATGAGTTGCCTCCATTTGATCGCTAGGACAAGATTGTAATCTTGTTCGTAGAGATGAATGACACGAAGACGGTGAATACGTAGATTGTTGGGCTCTTTTAGGATCATCACATTGACGATGTGCTTCCATCTTTCGTAGGAGTAGTTGTTGACGAGAGCACAGTTTATAAGGCCGACTTGCCATTCGATCAAAGCTTCTCGTTTTGCTTCTACTTCTTGTCCTTCTTCGGTTGTCGTATCAAGATCATGAGGGGCAACTAGTGCTTTGCTGTGCCCTAAATGGAAACCGGATGGTGAGGTAGTTGTTCATTCGGGCCATATTTTGATTTTGCTCATCCACTCTTCTTTGGTGATCGGAGCTGGAATCGCGTCGAGAGTCACTCGTGCCTTCATGTGATCTATGAGCGACTGTTGCATTTCGTCAAGTTCTTCGCTTTGCCAGTCACCTTCAAGTATAAGCTCAGCTGTGTGTGTTGAGGCTCCCCAGTCACACCATTCGGAGAAGGGTGGCTTCGTGGGGAAGGTGTTATGGGCTTGTCCAAAGTGTCGTCTGTTTCTTGTCAACAATCTATCCTCGATTTCTTCAGGAGTATCAATTGTCAGCCATTCCGTGCACCCTGTGTAATCTGTCGTAGTGGGATCAGCTGGGACATCTAGTCGAGTAATTCCGGTCTTCAAATTGCCTCTACATTGCCTCAATTTCGCATACATGGCTTTGGTACGCTCTGCAGCCATTCGGTGTTTAAGCGCTTTTGATTGTTGTTTGTTACCAGAGGCAATGGCTTGGTTAAGCTCTGCTTGTAATGCGTTGTGCCGGTGATGAACTGCGTCCTTAGTCATTTCCCGGATTTGGCGTTGGACGATCCGACATTCTTGTTGGCATGCTTCTAATGTTGTTGGGACGTTCACAACTGACTGGTTTCGTGTTGTGTATAAAATTCCAGAGTCGAATGACTTGTTCCATTTTGCAGCAGAAATCAGTTTGAGAAGCAGGTTTTTGCGAGTTCTCAAGCTAGCCAGCTGTTTCACGAAAGGAATGCTGCGTGGTTTTTTAGCGCACTTGCGACTTGCGTGTTCTCCAGCTCTCTGGAAGTCTCTGTCCAGTCTTTCGGCCAATCGCGGGTTCCAATTTTCCTTGAGAGAGTCGAGTCTGCTAGCGAAGTTATGTTGTACGCAGAACTTGTACTTCTGTTCGATATAAACTCTGTTCGAGCTCCTGTCTTTACTCGTGAAGTCTCGGCTGGCAATCGGACCAAGTTGTTGGGTACTATTCCCGAATAGTCGCTCGATGTTGAAGTCAATGACCATATTCCGGTGATCGTTTGGTATGTCTCGGTGTTTGAAGGGTTCATAGCAGGCTTTTGTGACTGCGGTGGAAACGTGCGGTGTGCAGAGAGCGTAATCGATACGTTCACAACCGTTTACGAATGTTGCAAAGGAGGTGGAGCCAAGTTGTTCTCCCATCAAGTCATGCAATTGAAGCTCAGAACAAAGTTTTGTCATGCCGTTGTTTATGTCTGACAAGGCTTCGTTGAAATCTCCTACCAGCAAAATTTCAGAGTTGCGAGCTCTGCATTGTCTGATGAAGTCAGTCAAATCCGAGATAAATGCTTCCCTTGGGTTTGCTCCTCTATTTGCTTGACGTAGCATAGACAATTGTTGCGCCGACGCTGTAAATGATCGAACTCTGTTGTTGTCTTCTTCTCCCACAGTCAATAAAGATTGACGGCATACTTGGTAGGCTGAGATAATTGTCAGTGTCTTGTTGCCGCGACATGAAAAGACTTGGTAGGACCACCGGCCCATGCTGTCAGTGCCTTGAGTTGTGATTCTTCCAGTGGACTTGCCTTGTGACGCTATCAAGGTCCCGCCTGGTTTATATGGAGTATTACGTGGGGATGGAATATTGGTACTCCCGTAACATATTCTTGAGTGCTCTGTATGTCGCTGTATTGTTGTATGGAGTGCATTTCGAACTTGAGACTGAGTTGTATCAAGATTTGTCTCATAGAAACACCATGTGTCAGCGTCTAGTCGACTCAATTCTTCACAGTACTCTGCGAAAGTACCTCCGCTGTGTAACAAAGTCTTGAATCCATTAGGATTGCAACCAAAGACTCTGAAGGTATTTTGTGGTTTTATATCGTCTGTCTCTGGTCCAATGAAGTCATCTGTTTTATATTGGGTTTCGTTTCCTTGGATGTTGCTGTTCTCTGCGACGTCAAGATATTCGATGTCGTTTCTTGGGTAGTCGTCACCGTTATCGCTCGTGGCGTCATCGTTGTTTGGGGTGCCTGGAATAGTAGTATGATGTTGTTGAGTTGTTGTGGGTGGTGTGGATGTATAGTCGGCTGCGACTACGCTCGAGGCGCTGTCGTTGTTTTCGATAACCTGTTCGGCTGTATTGTTTGTGGTGGCGTTGCTCGAGGCATTGCCGTTGTTCTCAGATTCCTGATCGGTTGTTATGGTGTTTTCGGCATTGCTCGAGGCGTCGCCGTTGTTCTCTGATTCCTGATCGGTAGTTGTTGTTGTGAAAGGATGTATGGATAGTAGTTGTACAAAAGGATGTTGTGGTAAAGTTGTTGATGTATTGTTGGTTAAACTTACAGCGCTATCCAGATTGGTCTCACTCATGATTGCGTACTTGAGTCGGCCAAGGACTCGTCCGCGTGCAAGGAGGAGTTTGCTTGGGCCATGCTCACATCTTTTAGCGGTGTGGCCGGTTGTTCTGAGTCGTTTTCTTTACGCTTCCTGATGGCGCCTTGTTGACTCTGTTCTGTTGGGTTTGCTTGTTCTGAATATTGGTACTGGTAATTGTTTGAGTATTGGTTCTGATGGTTAATCGGTGGTTGTGCTTGATGGTGTGTAGGAGTTTGTGGGAGTGGCATCTGGTTTGGTGGGATTTGTTGGGGAGGCATCGGTGTTGTTTGGTGAGCTGGGAAGAGGTTGTGCGGTAGCTGTTGAAGCTGTTGGGGACTTATTGGGCTCATTCCGAAGGGAGGTTGTTGCTGATATGGATGGACGTAATTTGATGGGGGCATTGGGTAATGTTGAGACATCATCACCGACATTTGTTGTTGCATGGCTTTCATCATGGCATTCATCATCTTTTCTTGTTGCGACTCGCTCTCCTCTTCTTGTTTCGACACGAACGACTTGAATGCTTCTTTTAATTCTTTCAGTTCGGATTTTAGTTCTGTGTTTTCGGTTTTCATACGTTCATACTCTTCGTTGGTGACTTGACTGGTACTAGTCTCTGTCATGGACGATGCGACAACTGTTTGAACCGGTGCCATTGTTTTCCATACTTGTGTTGTCGGACCAATCATTTTAGGAGGACGAGAATAAGTAGCGTTTGCTTCGTTTTGAGGATCATCTTCTCGAGCAGAATACAGAGAATTAAGAGCCGAGACGTATGTTGCATAAGATCCGCCGTGATCTGTTGATGCGTCGTCGTTCTCACCAGTTCCTTGTTGACCGTAGCTCTCGTGTCGAAACGCTAGCTTTGGTGGATCATCGTACTCCTTGAGGTTTGTGAGGTTGTGTATATGTTGTTCTTGTTGAACCAGTGAGGTCAAACTCATACGAAGAGCTCCTTTGAGCGCATCGAAATGTTCTTCCGTGGTGTGAATGTTGTGGCGGCCGAGACGGTCTGTATCTTTGAGGCCAGTGATTCTGATGACACCTTCGAAATCTCGAGCAATCCGATCTTTGAGAGTCCACATAATACTGGGATGCACCCCTGACACTGGTACAATCCTGCTCTCGCCAAGATATGTGTTTTGGTCGATCATGGAGGAGCTGTATACGTGCTTGTTAGTATGGCGGAACTTGTGGAATATGAACTTGGGGTCTTCTACGTAAGTCTGTTGAAGCAATTCAAGCAGGTCTTTGGCGTCGTGTTGACGACACTGTAGATCGAAAGCCTTTGTCTTGTATTCATCATCTCCGTGCTTGAAGAATGGTGACGAGTAGTTGCACTTGAATTTCGGAATTTTCTTGCGCGCTTTATTCGTTTTCGCGATAATCTCGAGAATAACCGATTCAACCATTTCGTCGGCAGGAATATTACTCGGATCGTATCCGACGAAGAAACCTAAGTTTGAAATTCTGGTTTCGTTTTCGTTCCATAAATGTTGGGTCATCTTCGCTTTGCCAAGGCGCAACTTTTCGTGAACAGAATCGTGACGGCGAATTTCACTTATGGAGATTTTAGAAAGAAAGCGGTGAATCACGATGTACATTGGTTTCCGACCCTTCTTTTCATTGCCCTTGGAATAATGTAGATCGAAATGACGTAGGTATGCAGAGACTGCCTTGAAGGATTCAAGCTTTTTCTTGTTAAGTTTTGTACCTCTGTTGTCGTAAATCTTAACTTCTGGGAACACTTGAGAAATCGAATACAAAATATCGTAATGGAGCAAGGCGATACTCTTGTTTTTATCGTCATCCGGGCTAAACACGAACTTGATTGTGTACTCCTTTTCTTCGCCTTCGTAGGGGATTGGGTGATAAACAGCTGTAACGGCTGTAGCATCGTCGCTTGCATCGTGATTGTTGTTGTTATTATTATCGTTGTTATTTGTAGTGGCATCATTGTTGGGGTTTCGTTGTTCTTCGGCCATAGGAGAGTCATAGACCGAACGGGAGGGTTCCGCCATGGTCGACGTGGTTCGCTCACCAATGACGAGAGTACTTTCAGGTTACTTTCTGGTGAAAACTAGCGCGGTAATATACGAGAAACCAGAAACTATCGGACAGATAACGCGAGACACTACGCCTTTCAATTTCGTCTCTCCACGAAATTAATTCCCCACAACCACACAGGCGACTGAGTGGCCTCTAACGCGACTAAGGATACTCGATTTCCTATCGCTCACCCCAAAGTACTGTTAGTCCTCGCCTAGTTTTCTAGGCCGGGCGCGTCGGTCGACGGCACCCTAGCGGGTCCGCGCGGCAGCGTTAAAATAGACTGTACCTTTTTTTTTCTTCGCTCACAATGAATAATAGCTGTTGAAATTTGAAATTGACTATTCCCAGAAAACTACTCCGTTGAGTAGTGTAGTAAGGGTAGTGCCATTTGTGGTGTGATCAGCCGGCGCGCACAATTTGCTTTGTTTTCTCATTTTTTCCCGAAAATAGACAGCCTCAACCGACAACAAAGTTTCTTCCAACTAATCGATTGTGGTACCAATGGCAGTCTTTGTCTAGTTGTGCACCACCACGAATCCAAAATCTAATGATGATGGACTTGAATGGGGATAGCTCTCATGTGTTCTGTATCTCGGCTCCTTCGATACCATCCATTGGTAGCTCCATCGACAAAAAGATACGACGAGGCAAGAAATGTATTTTAAATCGTGAATCGGCATTCTTTTCTTTGGTGGTCTTATTTGCCCTTCGGTCGTTGTTTCTGTCCCACATTCTGACCACGGACAAGAAGAATGATCGAGGCGAACCATACCGACTTTTGTCTAGAAAAGGAGGATATCACAGAGATACATTGGATTCTTCCTTTTCAAAAGACAAACCACCCGTTATGATGCACAGGGCTGAAACATCCGAACCCATTGCAACAACTGGGATCACTCCTCCACCAAAAGTTTTGTTGGGCATTTTTACAGCAGCAAAGCGAGGAGAACTCAAGGCTCGCATGCACTACCGCAAGCTTTTTCAAATGTTTCGCAAATTTGAAAATTCTCGGGTGTGCTCTCTTGACAAGGCGTTGCAGGGACCGGAGTGCGAGCTTGTCTACACCTTTGTCCTCGGTGGCAACCAGAGTGCCGCCAATGAAACAAATCCCATCATGTCATCGAGAAACGGGGTGCCGCTCAGAATTGCCACACAATCTGCCGTTGCAGTGAATCGAACTCAAAATTTGCTCGCACCCGTTCGATTGACGTTTCATACGGGCGAGAGTTCCAATTGGACTGGGTCCTTTCCCATGGACTTCGCACGTCAGGATATGACGTTCCTCAATATTGCCGAAAACATGAATCACGGCAAGACTCCCTCTTGGTTTTACTATGCTCATAGTCTAGCCGACAGACTAGGATTGGATTATGTCGCAAAATGTGATTCCGACTCAGTGATCAACGTCCGACGATACTTTGACTTTGCTGCTCAAAAGCTCCCACCCGCACCATACAACCGTGCAATTTATGCCGGAAAGGTCATGGACAAACTTTGGTGGGGCCACAACTGGAGAGGACGCAAAAGTTTGTACATGTATTCCGAGGAAGATCGTCATTTGCACGAGAGCATGGTGGAGCGATACTCTTCCTTTCTCCCCCAAGACATGCATGCCATTTTGCACTTGTTCATGGCGGGGCAACTCTATATCCTTTCGACCGACTTGGTGCAGACCGTGGTGGAGCAATTGGCCAATCCAACTCACATGTTGTATGCAGAGGGAGAAGCCGAGGATCATGACATTTCGTCCATGATTTATTTTCACCAAAAGCGTGCTGTTCAACTCATTATGCTGTCACCGGAAGACAATCAGTTTTGGGACCACCCCTTTAAATTCCGAACAAATTGTGTCGAAAAGAGAGGAAGCAACAAAGGAAATAGCACTCACGAAAACAACAAGATGGAAGTAGAACGCACAGTACGGAAATGGGAGGTAACACTGCAACAATGTCAGGAGTTTCTCGCTGTGGATCCACAATCCCTGTTGTGCAAAACGCAAACGGACCAAGCCAAGCAACTTTGCAACCGCAATACCCTCCGCGAGAGTTAGATACTAGAGCAACCTATAGAGGAGACTTGTGTGTGTGTGTATAAAGAAGAAGAAGAAGAACCAAATTCTACAACAACAGCAACAACCCCTTTCGTCACGGCCGGGTAGCGCACTGCACCAGGAATGAAATGGTGGTCGTGGCTCGGTGGTTCTTGTAGTAGAGAGACTGGACCAACACGAAACGACACGCGCACTGTATCGGGAATGAAAGAATGGTGGTGGCTCGGTGGTTATATAGTAGAGAGACTGGACAAACACACAACACCACACTACAACCCCCTTGATCGGACGGATGGTGCACTGCATCGGGAATGAGGATTCTGCTCATGGCCTGGTGGCGCACTGCACCAGGAATGCGTTTGGTTGTGGTTTGGCTTGTTCATTTTACGATCTCTTGAACATGATTTCGGAATTCCAGCCTGCAGGTGTCCATGCACTCTCTCTTGAGAATTGTTCGGTCGGGTGAGCAGGACTGCTCGATGATAAGTGAACTCGGAAACAATCGCAGCACAAGTTGTGATAGTGTCATCATGACTTGTGTTATCCGCAACGAATGGACTCCTCACGTCGAAACAGACCGATACGCCATACGATAGAAACACTGAGTCTTTGGGAGGAGGATGCCGAGTTCCAAAAAGAAACTGTTTATACACGACAAAGAACAGAAAACACATTTTCACAACTATGGCATAGTAACAAGAGCCTTTCTCGAAACTGGTGCATTAAGCCCGGTCCACGCCAGCCAGAAGAAAAAAGTACCAGCCCTTGGTGAATTTTGCCTCAACAACGTTGGCCTGCCTTGTGGAATGAATACGTTTCTTTTCGTTGATTGGCTGTTGGGTGTTTTGGATAGAAGGACATGAAGCACAGGAATGAGATGGTTGTTGTTTCCAAGGTGTACTACGCAGCAACCCCCAGTCTGACAAGTTCCCGCCCAGAGGTCAAGAAAGTGTAGTATCTATTCACTAGACGAGAAAACACGCTGGATGGATTCTAACAACTCCCTCTTCTCCTGTTCTTTGTCTTCGGAAATGTCCATGGATTCGAAAAGACGGCCTGCTCTCATATCAATCCATCGCGCATTTCCGTTTACATTCACAATGTTTTCCACTCGACAGTCACCGTGCAAAATGTTCTTCGAATGAAGAGCCTCCAATGCCTGAATGATATCGGTTTTTGAAAGCGTAGAATAATGACGACCGACGTCTGACTGAAGTAGTACGCCAGCCTTGTTCTCATAATGCAGAAAACCATTGCTTTCAATGCCAACAATGTACTGAGGACATATGGTTTTCGCTCGATTGGTAACCTCCGCCTGTATCTTGAGTTGTTGCACGTGATTACCTTCATCCGAAACAATCTTCATGGCGAAAAGTTTCCCCTCCTGATTCTTGACTCGAAACACAACCCCAAACGCACCCTGTCCAAGAAAGCTATTCTCATCGACAGTAAGGCGAAACGCTTTGCAGGCATCATCCAGGGCCTCGATCAGCGGATCACGTAGCTCAAAATTACGCATCAGAGAAGCAGACCCACACTGCGACCAATCGCATTTCTCAATGGAGGATGCTACTCCTTTCACGCATTCAACGAGCCAGAATTCATTCCGGTCGAATAGAATCAAACGAACCGTCACCGGCCCATCTTCATCTAAACAAATGTGGGAGCCATAGTTGATGGTTTCCCCTAAACCTGCGTTGTCAATCTCCATCTTTGCTTCGCAAACAACGTAAAGAAAGCGACGAAGCTTCCAGTTGGCCAACACCCCAAAAACATCTCTTGCTCTCCGCATTCCTAGAAGAATCTGGTCGCCAGTATTGAATGGCTGGCGCTTCTGGTAGATAGCTCTGTGACAGACAAACAGATCGGGTTTCTGGTTGAAAGTGCAGTCATCAGACGTTCGGAGCCACTTGTTCTCTTCCGAATTTACGACAACAGTAGTTGATTCGTCATCATTTTGCCCGAAAATCCTTTGCAAGTGAGGCGTAATGAACGCTACAACGCGGTGTTCCTCCTCAAGTTTTGAGAGCTTCGTGTTCTCATCTGCGGACAAGATAGGTAATTCGCCGTCGACAGATGTGAAGGTCTTCACTTTGCCTTCCCGGCCAAGACGAAGCAACTCGTCCTTCCCGTGGATAGCTGGGGGTTTCTGCGGCGTGGCCCGATCTCGTTTGACGATGAATTGATGCACTTCTTTCAGCATTTTACGTGCATCAACTTGTTGCAGTTCAGAAGTTTCTTTCTCTGGTACATACAAAGATAGTCGCTCCTGCATAAGTAACAATTCCGTTTGCCGCAAGAGATCTTCCTTTTGCATCAAGCGATCCTCCTCTCGTCGAAAATACTGCTTGTCGTCGTCCGGGCACCATCCACTGCACTGGCCGCAAAGGCTTCAATTTTGGATCCGAGACCAATGGCCAACAACCACAATCCCACTTCCTCCACGGTAAACTCCTTTGGATGCTTCATTTTGGCTTTCTTCTGTTGTCTCGTTTCACCTTGCTGCTGGTCTTGACGAGCTGCTCGAGTGTTAGTTACTCATTTGTGTTTGTCAACCAACAATGCCAATTGCCACCAACGAAAAGATATGGAACAACGTTCTTCGGATTTCTCAGCGCGATAATCTTTAAAATTCAATATCCAACCAATTCGTATTAACAGTCGTAGCGATAGGTAGTCCGTTTGAGACGGATGACATGGCCAAATTTGTTGTGACAGTATCTTTTCTTCGCCTCCAAGATTCACTCTTTTGCATTCTCGCTGTCTGCCTCAACAACCACCATTGTCGACCTTGCTTCTATTGTCTGTCGTCTTTCTCATATTACATAATGACTATTGCAGCCGAAAGAGTTGCAAAATGCAAAGAGATCGCCGAAGCCTATGGACCGGCACTGACAAAAGGTGTGTCGGAGGGTGATCTGTCCTCGTTCCGAGAGTAAGTCCTTTCGTACCAGGATCCTAGTCAATGGAATGGCATTGGCATCATGGAGTACAATCAGGATCCTTTCGCGTTGTGGGTCCAAGACAACTACTCATGCTCTAGTTCTTCTCTGTCGGGGCTCTTTCTTGTGAAACATTCAGATGATTCGTTGACGCAGAACCTGTTCAAGTCGTTGTACAAGATGCAGAAGGGAACGAAGTAACCTTTACAGTCGGTGACTTGAACGAGAAACAAACCAGTGAAACAACCATGACGTGGGATGAATTCGAGGCAACCATTCAAAAAGACATGGCATCGCAAAATTACAAACAAAGTGTGTCGGAATGTTGTGGTGTCTTGGGCAAATCATTTATTATGGAAACAGTTCGTATCAACAACAATGGAGATGTCTACTGCGACGCCTCTTTCCTTGTAACAATCAATGACGACTTCAAAATCATTCAAATTGAAGCGTTTTCCGACGTGAACGCCCCAGCCGTCCTCTCGGCAGTCAGTGCTTCTTCGTCATGAGGGGAAGGGAGAGACAGAGGCAGAACATCTACATGTATTTTTGACAATAGAACTGAACGAAGCAACAAGTCTGAATTATACATTGCGTTGGTATTCTTACAGACAGCGACTAGCGCTGTAGACCATTCTTTTATGTTCATTAACGCCATTCGTTTGGTCTATATCATGAGTTGACGACAAGGTGTATGGCTGTAGGCTGCGCAGCGATTTGTACACAAGGGACTCATTCTCGGTAGTTTGGTACCGGATATCCTCAAAGGGAGGGACATGCTTGTCTTTTGTCATCAATTTATGCTGTCGCAGTACAGAGAGAGGTGGGTTTGACAAATGCCCAATGGACCTCTATTCTACGATTGAGAAGGGAGCTTCCATGTAATGAATTGATTGCATCCTGAGCTTCTCGATGATTGAGGAATTCGACCACCGCGCATCGGGCCGCTCCAGTTCTTCTGTCGCGATTCAGCCGGACAATCTGAATGCGGCCAAACCTGGAGAAGGCGTCCAGAATGTCATCTTCGCCAGTGCCTTCGTTCAACCCTCGAACAAAGACGTTCCAGCCCTCAACAGACTTGACAGCTCCATGATTCAACGGGTAATAATGACGCCCCTCTCGGAGACTGTTCGAATCGTCACTACTAATCACATGGCGGCTTTCTTCATCGCTGTCCCTATCCATCCTCGTGTATCGTTATGGATCACCCCAAACTTTCTTCTTTGTGCTGTTACTTCCGACTGTAATTGTTATGATGGTTCTTGCGGTTTCCGCTCATGTGCACCGTCTCCCCATCAACTTAGAGTTTGTAGATCTATTGGCATCAACTCTTTCATCTTTCATCTCGATGTCAAAAAATTTCCAATGCCGTCATTCAGATGTTCTTGACATTTGTTGTGTCGTTTTCTGTCTTTTCGTTCGTTCAGACACAAATAATGGCAAATGACGTCTTTCCAGATGGAATTGATCGGATGGAGTGCAGACGACGCCATGCTATCATTGCTACCTATCCATGCTGTCGTACTCTAAGTACTCCTACTCCCGCCAACTTGTCCTAGGTACTCCTAGGAGTATAGTACGTCAAATGGAAGCCTAATGTATCGCATAGGTAGTCGTCTACTCCCTCCTGAAAGAAAATAGTGCACGATTTTTTTTTGGTTATTTTAGTCGCGTTAAAAACTCTCGTAGGCTCTGGTACAAACCTACAGGAGGACGGCTGGCTCATTCGGAGTCGAACTCCACCCTGATTTCGTAGATGAACATAAACCAGGGACACGTGCCCCCCGGGTTGATCCCCATGGCTTCAGTTCCTACAACCCGGCGTGTCCTAACGCGAGAAAAACAAGTTCACCGTAGTGTGAGAAACCTTCAACGCGAGGGAGAGATTTTGCCTTGTGGTCCGTGCCATCAACGGAAGGGCTTTTACTCTCGATCTAATCGTGGAAGGTGAAAACTTAGGCCGTCGACCACGCGCGCTCAACTTCCTCGAAAATTCAGGCGAGTGAATTATGCCTGTGGCACTTGTGACGCGCGCGCCTTTCCAAACCCTACTTATGGTCGACCTGCCAAGACGCATCTCTCGAGCAACAAAAGTAATGGAACCATGGCCAAAGGTGCCTTGATTGGGACCATGGAATTGAGCATCGAAACAATACGAACCTTGTCTGTTTCGCGCAGAGCCTTGTACTTTGATGCCCTGGGGGGCCGCCCTGAAGAGGACGTGTTCATAGGCGCCATAGAAGTCTCAACCGGTGGGCACTGAAAAGCAAAGCTCGAAATGGCGCCTTTTGAACGGTCATATCTCATCCCCTTGCAAGAATCGAACATATAAGTAATACACCAATATAGAGCTAATGAGTAGAGCTTTCTAGGGAAAAAATTTTAGGAAAAAAGGACGTTTGCTCGTTGAGATATCGTTTTTTTTCTATAATCGTGCACTATTTTCTTTCAGGAGGGAGTAGTAGGTAGGCAAAGTCATGATCATGGGATATCGTTGACACAACACAAATGAAGAAAGGAGGGGAGATTCGACAACTCACCCGACATGCATGAGGCGGTTTGGTTTGCAACATCTTTAGCGACTCTTTCGCTTTCGTTGTCCTCGTTCCGCGATCCAATCTTGCGCCATTTCCAAAGATTCCTGTTCACGACTGTGTTCAATACACTCTTTGAGCTCTTGCCACGACAAAGTGGTTGCATCCCCACCTGTTGCCCTTTGCTTTTTCTGGAGAATGGCAGTGAAGTGACTGGATGTGGAGAGAGGCGGACCTTTGGCTAATTCATTCATGAGATAGGTAAAAAATTGATCCGTCTCAGCCCACACTCGAATATCCGCTTGGTCATCCGCGTCGGTTGGTTGAAGATTGACGACCACCAAAAAATGGGGCAAGTCAATAAGTGCATTGGCGGGTGAGACAGAAAGGGAACTGCCCAATGCCAAGCAAATATCGGCGGCCAGGAATCTTCCACTGGCTTTGGACAGACCACCCAAGGTTGTGTCAAACAGGGGGTCTCCAAAATTCACAATTGTGTCTCGAAGTTTGCCGCGACATCCGGGAACAGCACAGTACCGTCCGGTATAGTGACCAAAGCCACAATGACGGCATTTTTTGTAGTATGGTTCCTTGTGACAATCCGTGGAATATGCATCCACTTCATAATCACGTTCATATTCTGTCTTACACTTGGAACAATACTCAATAAAGATGTTGCCATGAAGCTCCGAGAGGCACTCGGGACTAGTACCAGCTTTGCGATGCAAATTGTCGCAGTTTTGAGAGGCAATGTGAGACAACCACTTCATTTGTTCCAATTTCGCCAAGGCCCCATGCGTAAGGGTAGGTACCAATTGGGTGTACGGGGTTTCTTCATTCTCCTCAACCGAGTCCTCATTGGTCACACTGTGCTTGAGTTCTTGTTTGGTATCCAGTCCATTGGTACCACGATAGGTTGGAATGCCAGCCGTGGCGGAAATACCAGCCCCCGTAAATGCCACAACCACGGGAGACGGAGACACGGTCTGTGATTGCGAGGATTGTCGTCGTCGTCGTTATCGTTTGATGTTCCGATCCGTGGTCGGTTCCATGTTGCTTGTCGTGGCCTGCGGAATGGTATGACTGTTACCAGCCGCGTACCAAAAGAGGTGTGCCGTGTCTCTGGCGGCCTGTTGTACGGTGGCAGGGTCGTCGACGAATTCGACCGTTTGTTGCGCCGCTTGAAACAAGGCACGTTCCGTGGCACGAGCAAAATACAAGTCTCCTGTTTGTACAATGTGATTGTAGCACGAACGATGCAGGACTTGACGACCATTGGGTACCCAATCAAGGGCCAGGTCTAAACTAGTAGCAGATGATGCATTCTTCTTGTTTTTGCTGCCTTTTTTGTGCTTCGTTTGCTGGAACAATTGTTTTCGTTTCCCCTCATGAGTTGCTAAAATGACACAGGCATCGTTTGTTGTAATGATTCCTCCACAAGTGCAGTGATTGACACAACATGGTTTCCCATCCACCCAACGCTGATAATTGCCAATTTCGCTCACGCTCATGAAGGATTGTTTATACTGTGGCAATGGAATTGTTGTCGACCCAAGAAATGGCTGTATCGAATGAGAGGAGATTTGCTCGCTTCATGGTTCGGACAGACGTGAGTAGCACTCTCCCCAAACGTGGACAGGAAGCAACTGCGTTCTCGTTCCGCGGTAGATATCAAAAGCAGGGTTTCTTCCCGTCAAGTTGTTTGCTTCATGCATGGTTGTTGTTGTACGCTTCCCAGATGCTCCTTTGTCCTTTGTGGTGATACGTGGTCAGCTTTGAACTTGTTATTGATATTTTGTAGGAGTAAGTTATTGTGGGAGAATGCATCTGACATCATGCACGTTTGGACTTTGGTCGCAGATAGATTCCATGCCGGGATGTCGATGACAGATGACTGACGAATGTGAGATCATCCAATGGCATCACCCCTTCTCGAGTTCTCATTCAATCTAAACTGGTACACTATGAGCTATAGTTCAAAACGCGGTATGAAAAAAGATACCGCGAATCTCCCACTTCACGTTGCAACACACACACACAACACACACACGTGTGTTTGCCGATCCTGTATCTCATGGATCTAATGAGATCTGGCATAGAAGCCATCGGAATCTGATTTGACAACCACACCATTGATTGCAAACAAAGGTGTCGACCGTATCTGTGGGTTCTCAATAGACAACAGAGAACTGTCCATCCATACCCACGCATAGACGATCGTATAGAAAGATGGTCAACCTTTCCCTTTTCCAATCAGGTGTCAAGGTGCTGGCCTTGGCCACTGTCATCAGTGTACCATGTGACGTCTTGGCCTTTTCTCCAGTGATCTTGTCCCTGACACAACATCAACAACAACGACATGGTCATACTGGTGCAATCAAGGCGTCGGCACTGGAAGAATTGTCCAAAATGACCACCATTTCGATTGACAGTGGCGATTTGGATGTCGTGGCAGAATATGCCAAGAGTGGCTTCATCACCGACGCCACGACCAATCCCTTGTTTGTCTCACAAGCTGCAGCCAACGGGGACAAACGGTATGCCGAAATGCTTCTCGATGCCGTCATGTATGCCAAGGAACAACAGGGCGGAGGAGATTCGCCTCTTCCTGATTTTGAACCCTACTTGAACATTGCCATGGATAAGTTGGCCGTCAATTTGGGTGCCAAATTGTTGGAATTGGTACCAGGACGTGTCTCGACCGAAGTCGATGTCCGTCTCAGTTATGATACGGCCGGCACCGTTGAACGGGCGCATCAAATTATTCGCATGTACGAAGAAATGGGTATTGACAAGAGTCGGGTCTTGATCAAGGTGGCCGGCACTTGGGAGGGTATTCAAGCGGCACGACAATTGGAAAGTGAAGGCATTGAAACCAATATCACTCTCGTCTTTTCCTTCTTGCAAGCGGCAGCCGCCGCTCAAGCTGGAGCATACCTCATTTCTCCCTTTCCAGGTCGGGTCTTGGATTGGTGCAAGTCCAAAAATGGTAAGGAGGGGTATCATCCTTCAGCGGATCCAGGTGTCTTGTCGGTCAAACGCATGTATGCCTATTTGCGCAAATATGGATACAAGACCATTTGCATGCCCGCCTCCTGGCGTCCCTCTCGAGGCGCAGCTGTCGAAGGAAGTGATGTGGATGAAATCTTGGCCCTGGCTGGTGTCGATGAAATGACCATTCCTCCTCCCTTGTTGAAAGCGCTCATGGAACGAGATGGCAGTGAGGTGGTCAAGGAATGTGACTCGGACTTGGATGCCGCTGTCTGCTGCGATCCTGATTATGTGTTGGATCAAGCCATGTATTCTGCCTATTGGGATACCGATCCCTGTGGTAAGGACAAGCTGGAGGAAGGCATTGCGGCCTTTACCAAAAATACGCTAGATTTGAGAGAAGAATTGATCAACAATTTTGGGTAAGAGACAAAACCACTACACCAACAATGGACTCGGACAAAAGTTTGTGGTCACTGGATCTACCCTCAGATCCTGTTTGAAGTGTAGACGAACGAAAGCCAGGAACATTGCCTCCGAGACGCTTTTTTGGGCAATGAGAAGTCGTCTGGTAGTCTTTATTCCCCTTCTTTAAATTCTTTTTCATTTTGCGTGACCACATTGTGCAAGTGAGAGTGTATCTACAGTTTTAGGAATATCGCAGATTGACTAGCAGCAGGTAGACGGCATGTCGACCACAAGGAGCATCGCCCAATTTTGCCAAAATGTGGGCTAGTAGGCCACCCCTATCAGCATGACTGTCATGGAACAGCCACGGAGCACGGGCCAACACACGTTGGGCCAGTGCCAGACGCAAATGTAAGTCATGAATGGATTGTTGAATGCATATCAACCGGTTTCGATCCATCTTGGAGTGTTTGGCAAATCGGTAGCTCCCAAAGACAAATTTGAGCCAAGGAAGATGGTATCGGTTGCGTGAGAGAGCTGCAAACAACCGCTCCTTCCAGTACTTGTGGTTGGTATACAGTATAGGTCCCAGAGTGGGAGACTTGTCCTTGAGAATCCAATTCCAGTGAATATTGCCTGCAAACACCAAACTCTCCAGGAGTTGATTCAGCATGGTTCTTCCCACAAATCCTCGTCCCGAAATGTGAAGAAACATGAGAGATCTAGGAGCGTGCCATGGCTTGACCAGCGCCCGACACAGATTGGTCGCAATCTGCTCCGAAACACCAACATTGCGAAGGGCTAGACCCGAACGGGGTGGAAAGTCGTGACATGCTTCGACAAACCCGGAACCCGGACTGACTAATGGACCATCAATAGGATCGATAAAATCCTCCTCGTATGCAAAGAGATTAGGCATACATGATAAGACCAACTCGAAACTTGTCTTGGATCGAGACATGGACCGGACCAGCTCGCCGAGCAAACCAAGAATTGTCTCTCTCGATGGCGGCAATTGACATCGGCGAATCATGAGTCGAAACGTTTGTATGCAATGAGAAGCATTGCTTCTGAGACCTTGTACCAGCAATGTCAGGGGAGTGATCAATGGAATTCCCAACCAGGAAATTTGGAGTGTAGCAAGCGTGCTGCTCTTAGGCATGGCCAAGAGTGTGGGAAAGTTGGGATAGACATTGCCGACAAGAAGATTTATCATGGTGGCACTGCTTCCAAAGCAGACCAGATTGAGACCGTGCACCACAATGGATCGAATGGGTGCGTGGACACGAACCTGACTGTCATATCGCCGATATAATAGATTCGCAAGATGGCTGGATACTCCCTCCACAAAGCGGCATCCGACAAATTCCAACATCAAGGAAATATTTCGTCTTGGTCGTTGTCGTTCCAGTTGTGTCACCAAGAACTGAATGTCACTGCCATGTACGTCACATGATAACAAAGCCACCAAACACACTGTGGTGGGCGGTGGTACTGCGGTTCCATTGTCATCATTATGGCTTGTGATGCTAATCTCTGAAGGATCTTCTGGTGTGGCTCCATGATCTTCTTCTTCCAAAGGGGCAAGTTGGTTCACAAGCTGGTCTCGAAAGCTTTGCGCCATGACCATGCCAAAACTGTGGATTCATGGCGGTGGTGGAGTCGCTTTGTTAATCCAGAAATAATACAGGAAGGTTGGCGTCCTTGTAATTTGCGATCGTACATGTACTACGTCATGTGAATGTCTTGCGGTTCAATCTTCTGTTGTTGCCAATGGACAAAGGACAAAAGATAAAAATCGAAAATCGGTGTGTGCGACTGCGCTGTCTTGATTCCCAGCGTCTGATAGTTAATAATGTTAATATATTGTTAATAGTAATGAATTCATTAGAACGCTTGAATTTTTATCTTTCACTCGCACGCAATGTACACCGTCGCGTCTCCGACTGAATGTTACCTATTCGGTTGGTAAGATCTCTAAGAGTTGATCGGAAATAGGGGAACGGGGAATGGCGGAGTTGAAGTTCCAACGATTGCCCCTGGACCCTGGACAGTAGTAGTTGAGTCACTGTTTTTAATACCGATCGACTGACACGACCAATTTTGCTACGGATGGACTATGAGGGCCTCAACTACTAGCAATGGGACTTTCATTCAGAGGCCGAGAAGCACCAAAACGCTCTATTATTGAAAAGGGCACAGTAGCTTTTCTTGGATTCAAGAATACATGTGTCTATGACGAAGCTGGATTGGTCCAGTGAAGCGCATATTCATTCGACACAACAGTCACCGTTGGCTTTGAGGGAAAGACGTGTTCGACAACACAACGCTATCAGATATCAGATCTTGTCAAACAGCGGCCTTGGGACGTAAACAACTCGTGCCAAGAGATGTTGTGCCGTCAAGCATCGATCATTTACTACCTGAGGTTACTCCTGCAAATGGAGAGCAAACGCGGATGGCTTCGCGCTTCGCGCTCGCGAGATATGATGGTCCGCTGGCGCGATGGCTCCCCTACCAAATACGGATAATAATGTTAAGGGCTGGGGATTGGGGATACCGATCCATGTACATCTAAGTAGGCTCCGTACAAAAGCTACGTAGAGTACATAAAATCCCATAGTACACGTCACCCCAGAAATGGTCGGAAGTCCAAAAAATGCAAAAACACTCCACGATGACGGCGAGATCCGGTGATGCCGCATGCATTTACCCATGCATCGCATCAACATCCGACTACTGTAAGTTGTTTGAATTTGCTAGTATTACTGTGTTCTGCAGCTGCAGAAGATTTGTCGCGTTGGATCAAAAGGTATACTCATTTTTCTGTGGTGCTGTAGTCCAACGACCTTCCTAACTCATTCATTTTTCAAGGGTGCCTGAATCAAATTGAAAGCATAGTTGATCTAGTAGTAAAGAGTCTTATTCTAGAAGTGATTCAGTCAAGCCCAATTATCCAGGAAGTTATTGCCATGGGGGTGATGGCCTCGACCATTGTCGAGTGATGGCTTCCGGATTGCATTGTTTCTCGTGGACGCAAGTTTTCGGGAGTGTGACAATCCGCCCCACTTGTTACACAGACGCAAAAAGTACTACGTAGGTTAATGTACTGAGCCTACTTAGATGTACATGGATCGGTATCCCCAGCCCTTACCCCCAAGAAGAGTTGAGTGGTCGGGTCGCATGTGTGTCGTGCTTTTGGTGTGCAAACTTTTACTCAATGCTCATCAAATTCTGGTCACAAATCCTCATGACGATTTTCCGCTAGGGGGTAATAGTAATGTGGCCCATTCATTTGCCGCCCTGCCCTTTTGTTTTTGCCCTGCGTTTGCGTTCGAGTATCTTTGATGACGTTCCTGCCATCACTGTGTGTTCGCACAACAGATGAGATTCATCTCCCATTCCCATTTTGGCCACGCTGTAAGATAAAGTCAATCAGAGCTGATCTCGGGAAAGCGCACTCGAAACTGTATCGATCGCACACTCACAAAACGAAGAGTTGTTGCGCTGAGGGAGGCAAGTTTAGTGGCTTATAATTCAATTCAGCACATCATGGGCCAAGTCTTGTCCATACCAACGTCTTGGGTCAAAAATACGACCACCTTTTACCGAGGATTCTTTTATTACCTTTGGGGCAAGGGAAGGTCCGGTCCGTACGAAAGTCAAGGAAAGGCTACTGGATTTTTGCCCATCCATCCTGCGGATTCACCTGCCACAATCCTGTTTAAACAACACACTCGGGTTCACTTGTTTAGTTTGGCGTCCAACTTTTATTTGTACAATCGTCCCCATTATCGCAAGCCCAGTTATCGAGACGATTTGGTGGACAATTTACGGAATGTTGCCATTCCAGGAACAGGCATTCCTCTCAGTTGGATGGCCACTTCGCGATGGATTGCCCTCCCCTATTTGTTGACCGTCTATCCCACTGTGAGCTGGATCGCGGCGTGTCATTATGCCTTGACCACGGGAAGTTTGGCACCCTCCGCTGTCGCCAAACGATTGAATGAGGAATACGCACGACGACTCTTGGCACCGGACGATTGGTTTTGCTACTGGCGTCTCAACTGCAATGTCGTTGGACTGCATTCCTTGCTGACAGCTCCCGAGACGGACAAGGATTACGAAATGGAAAATAAATGGACCTTTCTCAAAGAGGGCAACAAGCGAGGAGTACCAGTCTCACCCTACATGGACTTGCCTGCGATTGTCGTCAAGCATCGGAATGAAGAGGGGGGTATGGGAATCTTTTTCTACAAAAATGCCACCGAAGGAGGCGATTGGATTCTGCAAGAACGAATTGAGAATTCCGAGTGGGTGGCGTCTCTCTTGCCACCCAATGCACCTCTTTCGACCTTTCGATTCATTACCTGCAGCAAGGTCCATGTCATGGAGAATGGTGCCAAGGGGGAATTGCCAGACCGGTCGTCGTGCATCAAGGCCTTGTCTTGCGTCTTTCGGGCCGGTCGAAAAGGAGCCGCAACCGATCACGATTCCGTCTTGTTTGACGTGGACGTTCAGTCGGGCCTCATTCGAAGAGGGACCACCAATGCCAATTGGTATCAACTGGGACTGGGAGCTCTGCTCACTTGCCCCTGGAGATCGCGGGAAAGTCGTGACTATCAGACCCATCCAGATGGCAATGGCATTGCCGTGTCCGGTAATTACGTTCCCGATATAGAGGGAATTGTCCGTCTCGTCGAACAAGCGCATTATGATATGTGTCCCTCAGTTCCGTTTGCTGGTTGGGATGTCGTTTTGTCGGCTGATCGGAAAAGACCAGTCTGTCTTTTGGAGGTCAATCTAAGCTGCAATTTCTTTCGAGGTTCCTTTGACAAAAAATATTATCTCGATTTTATTGAGCAAATGTTTGAGAAATTGCAGGCCCAGAGATTGATCGAGGATGCGAAATGATGAGATAAAAGGGGAATCGAACACGAAAATATATAGTGTGTTCCATTAAAGATCCGTTGTATGGTCCTCAAACTCCACTAAGGTGCATATTAGAGAAGTTCATTAAGGCGCCCTGCTTTATCAACTAAACTGTAAATCTAAGCGAAGACTCCATGACTCATGGTATGAAGAAAAAGATAGTGATACTCATTCTACAGCTGTATAGCCAGAGGTTATGAGAGTAGCCAATGCTTAAACATAGCGTTGCTGGGGGTCTTCCAAGTTCTCGTCACCGTCGCCACTGATAACCCAAGATGGGTCGTTTTCTTCGACAGCGGGGCGGTTCACAAACCGAAGCACGGGAGGAGGTTCGATTCCTTCAGGACCTTTTGACCAACTTTTTAATGGAGGTACAGTCGAACAGTCTGTATTCACAGATGATGTATAAAAGTCAATGTCTGCACTCGTTCCTGGGCTCCCACCAGAAGGCACAATCGAAATGTACCAGTGCCGGGTATTGTTGCTAACATTGCACTGGAAAATGTAGAATCTGTAGTTTCCATTTTTCCATCGACCGACCCTGCTGTATTTGCAGGCTCCCTCGAAATATCCATCCTGGTTGTATGTACCATTCACGTCCGGAGCGCCAGCATTTTCAATCACAATTTGATACGGCCCCGTGTTGGTCTGACGCTGCCCATAGTTATCAACATTGTCACACTGTGAGTCTTCGTCATCGTATTCGGATTCATGGGGATTAGCCATGTCAGAATCAGTGTTCGATTGGTGATCCGCAGGAAGGCTATCTACGGGGTAGGACAAATGTCCATCTGTTTCTCTCTGGCCATAGTCGCCTCGTTGTTGCTGAGACTGGTACTGCCCTGAAGCACGGTTGTCGATGATCTCACGTTCGACAAAGCTCCATTTCTCTCTATTATCGTTCATCCACAAATATACCGGGTAAATTCGTCTGAGGTCCTTCAGAACACCCAAGTATCGTTCGAATCCCCAGTGAAAATCGCTGGTGTAGTGTTGCGTCTGTCGACCTCGCTGATACACTCTCAGTACATGGAGAAGGCCAGCACCATACTCAGCACTCCGCGCCACGGGATGAGTGTTATGCATTATCAACGCGATCCTGGCATTTTGGTGCTCGTCAGGAACCGAAACGATCACAGAAAGGGCGCGGGTGGCCGTATTCACTGACAAGTTGCCACCCCAGTCGTTCGGTGTGCGATGAATTGTAAGCAGTAGCTGAGTAATGAGTGCCTCTGGGTCGCGTTTGAACACGGAGGCAGCAACTAGGTATTCACCAAGCGGTTCGCTAACATCGTACGCCAGTGCATACAAATGGGGACTGCTCGATATAGCATGGTTGGCAAGAGTACCAAGATTTATGGGCCCTTCCAAAGACTCGGCGACGTCCACAGCAACGCTCTCTGCTGGTTTCCTGTCATTTTCTCGTTCATTGAACATAAACACTCGTGCGTTGTGCGACCGGCGTGATAAATCCGGTCGGAAACCAAAGGCATGAAGGTCCAGCTGGACTTTACCTTCATTTGATTGAATGGTGTCCTTGTAGTAGGAGAGGAACCCTTCAATACTCAAAAATGAAGTTTCGCGGTTCGGTGAGCCTGCTGGGGGAGCAACAGTTGGGTATTTTGTCATAAGGTCAGCAATCTTTTGAGGAGACACCGATGAGGCGTCAACCCCCGACTTTCGAAGATAGGAATCAATCTCCCTTTGTCCCATACCTGGGGCACCCGCTGCACAGCTCTCGTTAAAGACTGTTGTGAGAGCGTTGATCGCTTCGTCTGTCAGACAAACACGGTCCAAAGCATGGCCTGAATCCTCAGCGTCGTAAAACAATGGAACATGAAGAATCCCAGGGATTCCTGAAATACATGCGAGGGCCTCGAACAGTATTAAATAATCCAAATGACCAGGGCCACGTGTATTTTTCAAATCATTTGATACAACCTGACCAGAGCCAATCGGCATTACCTGACTGGATGTGCTTGACTCGGCGCGAGTTTGTGTGTTTGCAACGTCGCCTGGGCATGATGCTCCAGGAAACACGAACTGGAAAAATCTCGGGGAGCGGTCTCGGATGGCGAGGGCGATGATGCGTGGTGGAAGAG
Source organism: Epithemia pelagica (assembly GCA_946965045.2). Lineage (NCBI taxonomy): Eukaryota > Bacillariophyta > Bacillariophyceae > Surirellales > Surirellaceae > Epithemia > Epithemia pelagica. Next base: position 2,129,238 of record OX337234.1, on the reverse strand, counting down.
TCCCTTGGATTAGAGGCACCCGGAATACATAAGTACCATTGACCCGAGCACTGGCCAGACTTCGGACGAACGAACATGGTTCGGCGCTAAATCGCCAGCAGCGAGGTATGGCATCGATCAGTTCGTTGACGCAAGAAAGCAAAATACCAAGAGAGGACGACTCCCCCGAGTCCACCCTTGATACAACTTCAAGGATGCTCGACTCCCCAGTGAGACGTGAAGGGCACTCGCGTACCTCCTTGCGCTCTTGTTGGATCTCTAGAATCTCCTTCACAATACTTTCAAAAGCATCACCCCACCTGTTGAGAAGTTTCAACTCCGACTCGATGTATGCGCACGACACTGCTGCGGAACTGAAGACTTTCTCCGCAGCTTCCCTGGAAGCTTTGTCTGGGCAATCTAGTAGATATGTTCGAAACCAATTCCCACTCACTTCTGAAGTCTTCTTTGCTAGGGTCCTGATGAATTCTAGGGAAGCGTCCTTGTCCTTAATCAATACTTCCTGCAGAGTGTTCGACCATTCAGAGAGAGCGGGCCTCTCAGCAGAGTAAAGAAAGATATCGAAGAAGTATGCAATCACGGTCTGCAGCAGCGATTTCCGCCATACATGACTCGTAGTCGAGGCATCCTCAGATCCACTGCTACGACACACTCCAAGTAGTCCTTTGATGAATGCCTGGCACTCCGAATCGAAAAGAAACGATTGGAGCTTATGTGTTGAATTCGTTTGATGGACATCAGCTTTGAATGTCTCGAAACCATCTGAAATTGAAACATCTTTCATGTTGTCTTCTTTTTCCGATGTCTCACCTTCTGGAACAGAAGATGGGGTCACTTTTTCATAGAAAAGCATCAAAGCGTTTGCAAACTGTTCTTGCTCAACGGTATGTACTTGTCCATTTGGCCATTTAGTCTCCTTTTTCACCTTACCTCCAAAGCATTCAGTTTCGATGGCTGCTGAATTAAAAACAGATACATCTTCATCATCAAAGCGGTACCATTTCTCCTCGGCATCGGGACTGCGGTCACGAATGAAACTGTAATAATGTCCACCCTGAGCAACACCCGCGTGAACCAAAACACCCACAAGTTTGTATTCGTAGTCTTCATCTGGTAACGCAGACAAGGGGTCTGTATCGCTGTTCTCTGTATCCATTGGAGACGGATCACCACCATTGTCCACTTTTTGTGCCGCATCTACGGCTTCGATACCTTCAATCGTGTATGGCTTCATATTCAGAGTTTGACTAAACGCACAACGACTATTCAGTTTCACTGTTTCGAATGTATTGAAGTCAAGATCAAAGCGCTTCAGAGACAAAACAAGCACATTGGGCAATGTAGACACGGCTGTTCGCAAAATCGTATCGGTCTTTCTTTTGCACCGATCGCAGTATACTTTGTTGCTTCCCTCCATTACGTCCGCTTCCGTCATGGCAGCAAGTGCCTCAAGAATATCTGTCTTTCCCCGAATCTGGCAATCGACGTTTATCTGCTTTTCCTCCTTGTTCGTCTTTAGCCCACATTCCTTACAGATTTTCTGTCGTGTTACCTTCAGACCAAACGTGTGGTCAAGATACTTGAAACTATCTGGAGCCCATTTCTTCAACGATGCTTCCAAGCGATCGAGCAGCTTTGTTACAAATTCCGAAGCATCGTTCTGTTGCCAAACATCGAACTCTAGTTTCAGACAAGCACATGCTTCAACGAGTGCCCGTGGGTCAAAACAGCGTCCTTTGGATCCTTCGGCAAGATAGATGAATGTACGTTGGACCTCTTCAAGCAAATGTCGAGAAGCAGCTTCGTCTTCGCTTTCTTTTATTTCACCTTCAGTCACTGATTCTTCTCCACCTGCTTTCTGTTCTTCCGCCTTTCCTTGACCACTATTTTCATGAACTAATTCATAAATTCCTGTCTCTTTGCCTGGACGTCCTTCGGCGAGAATAAATTCGTCAGGCAGCGATGGCGGGAGTTTCTCGATGTCTTCTGGACGAACTTGTTGGTGTCCCGAGTTCACAGTGGCTACTTGGACGGGGTTGTATCGAATGACATGCATTCCTGTTCTTTCGTCAAACTTCTCAACCTGGGCATCAAAAGAAACTCCAGTTTCCCATTGAAGCGCGATTTTCTTGCCCACAAGTTCCGAACCTTTCGATGTCACACCTCCGGAGGACCTCAGCGTGGTGGGAAGAGGAGCAGCGCACAATGAGTTACGGAGCTCAGGCATCATGAACAGTTGTTGCAACGCCGAATTCATGTAGCATGTGCACCCTTGGTTTCGCAATCCCGAAAATCTTGATGCTCTGCCCACTCTTGAATGAGAGTCCTGGGTGCCACCGAACTCACCCCAACGATGTCTCACACTCGGTGCACACACTTCCAATAGGTCGTTGACTCGCTTCAAAATTGCCAGGTATCCCACGCCACCATTGCAGTTTCGTGATATAGCAGCGACAACGTCAAACCCTTCTCGTCGAGATTCTCTGTCACAGCAAATTGCAACTGAAGAATTCTGAGATGGAGTTAGGAGTCCATCGAAAACTACTCCCATGAGATCCAGCATGGCTGCATCGTCGGTTGAGACCTTCTCAAGCCCGATGCTCCATCGATCAACGGCCAAGCTCTTGAGAAGCAAATCAGTTCCGGGACGAAGGAGCGAACCACTGCACGATACAACCAGAGCCCGCATCAGCTTCAAGCAGCCGCATAGAACTCCAGTTGTAAGATCAAGAAGATCGCTTTCTGTGCTGGGCCGAGGGCACGTTGACAACGTCTGACACACTATACGCGCAAGATGACCCAACTCAGCTGTAGAGGTGGGACGGGATCGCGCAGTGGCACCCGTGTCTGCCACGAGTTTCTCAAGAATATTGAAGAGCTCAAACGTTGTTTCGGACTTCACTTCCACTCGCTCCACAGCCTCGATCAACCAAGGAAGGCATCCATCAGCAAGAACTGGTGTTTGCAAAATCATGGTACTCACAGCACTTCTAACTTGCATCGCCGATTTGATGGAGGAAGCATACCTGCCCGGTGTTGTGTCTTCTTCATCCCTCAACAGGAGAGATGTTATGAGGCGTTTTGCCAGATCACGAGGTAAGTCCATGAAGCTTTCAGCAGAATTTGGAGTGCTGAAAAGCAGGCGGAGGAGTCGAAGAACATCCATAACAGTCGACGAAGGTACACCAGAATCATCCACAACCATGGAGGTCAGACTTTTCAATAAGCCCTTCGAATTGGAGAGCGACTGAACGAGACTACTTCCTGTAGTTTCAACGTCAGAGACATCACCCTCGATCTTTCCTCCATCTGCAAACAGACACGTTTTCAGTATACGAAGAGCCACTGCATTCCCTCTTCGAAGATCAAAGGCCGAAGCAATTTCGTTGTTCTCTTCTCTCGAGAAGAAGCGCACAACTGCCGCAAAACCGCCGGAATCCACAAAGTGACGTCGGAATGCATTGGAATCGTCCGCAAGTTGCTTTTCAAGTGCCACTACCAGTCCTGATGGGAGACAAGATAACGCCGCTGGCGCAGGATTAAGAATCGCGTCGATCGATAACAAAACGTATACCACTCGATTTAGGCTTCGGGTGTCAATTAGTTGACTCCAACTGATCTCGTTCGTCGAGTCTATCTCCATCGCATCACCGACTCCAGTGGAGAGTTCTGGTTTCGTTGTTGCAGACCGAACCGAAGATACAATAGAAGCGTTTGTAGGCATTGACTCCAGGAGATCCCAGATCAAATGCCTTGTATTTGATGCGATATTTCTCGCTCCGTCCACATCCATTTTCGCGTCTGTTTTAGATGACTCCAGCAAGAGATCAAGGAGCTCAAGTAAGATTGAAAACAGCTTTCCCGAGAACTTGGTGTCATCATTAAAGAACACCGCACTCAAATCATTTGTTGTTGTCATATTGCGATTAGAAACAGCCATCGCCATGGAAGACTGCATTCTGTCTGATATGGACACGACCATCTCACAGCCATATACAACACCGAGCTCATCCATTACAGAATCCTCCGCAACAGAACTTAGACTGAAATTACTCGAGTCACCAGTATTCCCAAAAGCTCGCCGTCCACTGATATGCAAGGGTTTCACCGACGATAAAGGACAATTGCACTGAATTGCAATCCTGCGTTTCACAGAAAGAAGCGTCTCAAGAGGGTGCAGGTCCAAAGTGAATCGACTGGTGCTGGATCCGGGTCGCGTCTGTGTCGGCGAGGGACCAGCTCCGGTTGCTTGGGAATTTGGAAGAGTATTTTGACTGATCGAGTTCTGTAAAGGATTCCGTCGCGCAGTAATCGATACATGGAAGCAAGCCGATTGACCTCGTAACCCGTGTGGCAGACACTTTTGAGCATCTTCAAAACAAGCTGAGGCTGGTAAATTTGCAAGACGGGTCAAGGTCGAAGGAGTATTCGAATAAGAACCAATCGTATCAATTTGCTGGCTTACTGCAGCATTCAGTATGCGAATACATCGTTCCCCCGCAAGGTCTCCACCTTCGACTCCGTTCTGAATATCTTCCTTTACTTTAGATAAGCATTGAAAGATACGTTCACCAAAGTCGTCGTCAACCGATTCCTCGCCGGGAGGTGATGCCCCATCAACGGCGGCTTGTTGCCCTCCAATTTCACCTTTGGCATTGCAAGCGGATATGTAGACTGCAAGGAGATCTCGCATGGCCTGTTGAGCAACATCATCGGCTCCCGCTCGGAGACAGACTCTCCACTGAACGTCGAGAGCAGCACGTTTGTCTTCAACAGAAGAAAGAGGTGATCTCCGAATCGACAGAAACAAAAAGTGGAAACTCTTATAACCACCCGCTCCCAGACTCGACAAATCAAAATCACCTACGCAGAACAAATCCAAAAAGATCTTGCGACACACTTCCTCAGTGAACGCTGGAGAAAGCAAGTTGGAGTGATCAGGCTGTCCAGGATGTGGTGACGGTGAGGTTTGTACATCTGAGGAGATCTTGCCATTGTGCGAAGCTCCGGCGATGAACATGATCATCGATTCTCTGTCCATGGGGGAATCACAGAGCGACCACAGAGTTTCTATCATCTCTGCGGTCATGAAGATAGGATCGTTGACAACAGGCGCGTTTGGTGTACGAATATCGGAGAGACCATAAACATGCCTCAGTATCCGCAAACGGTCCTGAAACGCCACTCGATGCTGTTCCTGAATAAAGTTCGCATCTCCTCCTCCTACCGTCCCGTTTGCAACGATGGAAGATCCTGGAGCCGGTGATATTTTCCGAAAACCGCCTCGAGTAGACGCCACGGATGCGGACGACCCACCGATCCCAGCCAACCCATGTTTGCGACGCCGTAAAAGATAAGCTTTGAGTTCATCGAAAAGCAGTTGAGGAAACGCACAATTGTTGTTGATCGCTAATGCGTAGGCTTGGGGTCGAGGACAGGCCTCCACAATAAACTGGGTTAATCTCACCATGAGCAAGGCTTGGTTTTCGTCAACAACGTCCTGTCCTTTGGCGTATGTGCCAAGTGCATCCACACAAAACCGCAGGAAGCGTTCTCGATGCTCCGCCCCGCGTTCTCCACGCAATTCGAAATTAACGTAGCGTTTGATACTATCGCAAGATTTTGTGTTCGATGCCTCAGGGTGTGTCAGCACCGCCCACATCAAATTCAAGATTTCTAGCCGTACCTGATCGTCGAGTGTATTTTTGTTGCTGTTGTTAGGTGGTTCAATAAGGTTGCCTTCTGATAATGCAGAACAAAACAAGCCAACTTCAGAAATATGCTGAGGATCACCCAGAGACGTTTGAACAGCTTGCAACAAAGGTATAGCGAGACTAGGAGGACATAGAGGGAGAATGGAAACAAGCAACTGATAGACTTGTGCCGAAACTGCGGAGTCAGCTTTACGTGTACAAGTTTTCCACGCAAAAAGCAAATGAGACGCTTGCAAGCAATACTCCTCCTTACTCGGCAAGTCTTTCGACTCTGCGTTTGCAGTGAGACTCATTTTGTCAACTTTGTCTGAATCCAACATTGTGTTTTCGTCGCCAGTGGAGACTTCCTTGTTTTCCTTTGCACTGTTATCATCCCCGGAAGACGAAGAGCCAGATGAAGTCTGCTGCTGAACAAGCTGCTGCGGGACCTCGACCAAAACATAATCCTCACGAGTGCACATTTGAGCCAAAAATTTGATAAGTGCAGTGGATCGGGCAACCACCTCCCTGTGACTTGTGGTGTCACCGAGAACTTGTTCTACAATCTTTTGCTCAATGGCCCACATGGCTAGCTGGTGTTCGAGAGTACTTCGCTCTTCTCCCGGCGGTACCATCCACCCGATGGCTTGCATTGTAGGAGGTGGGTCGATCCCAGCTGTGCGGCAGGTTGCCCAACCGGACGCCGGCGGATAGGCCTCTTCCTGGTCCTTCAGAGACTTGTGTTGATAATAATCAATGTCTCTATCTGTTCCAGGTTGCTCTTCGTCCGCTTCCGACAAAAACCACCACTTTTGCTGCGACCGCATTGTACAACGAAACAAAGTTAACTTGTCTCCCCCCTGTGGTTCATTCGGAGGAATCTTACGAACGTACAAAATTTCTGCATTCGGACGATGGTATCCATCCGGTGTTACAGCTCCACCGTAATTGTACAAACCATTCACAAAAGCACAACCAGCACCTTGAACCCAAAATGATCGAGGCGGTGGCCGATGCTTTTCGCACGCCTCAATCAAATCATTCACTGTTTCCCATCCAAACAACTTTAATGGCAAAGATGACGACGACAACAACTTATACGCCAAGCGTCTCCAAAAATCATAAAAGTCGTAGGTAGCCTCACGACGAGTTATGACAAGACGATCAAAAATATTTTGCAAATCTTGCTGCAAAAAAGTGAGCTGCTCCACTGGGACTTTCTTCAATTCATCCTCCGCCATGTGTGAGATAAAGGCCATGACTGCATCTCCGACTTCAATCGCATCGTCTTCCGTATCCTTTTTCAGAGAATTGCTGTTAGAGGAAGGGGTAGAGCCTCCGCCATTACTATTGTTGTTGTGTTGCGGTTTCGGGACAAGGTCCGCAGTGGCACCCAAAATATGTCGGAGAGGTTCAATGTCCACAAAATGCGGAGTGCCAATCGTTCGTCGCATGTACTGAGCCAACGCCTTAAAGCCACTGCACTGACGGAATTTATGGATCATGCGAACGCGGACTTCCGGCAATCCTTGGTTCATACCCGCACCCTGATGATGCCACCCAGTGGGGTTATTGCTCCCCTTACTCTTGTAATAATTCTTCTTCTTTGCGAATATATGTTCCAGTGCTTTCAAGATGACACAGACACCACCTCGATCCAGTTGAATCTCTAAATCCTGTGCCACAATCTGGACAGCCAAGGACAAGGAGTCCTGTACACATTCGCGTTCATAGTTTCCAATTTTGGAAGGAATTTGATCCACCAATATTCCCACAATCTGAGCCATGTACTTCTCCACAAAGGCCCGCGAATCCGGACTCGTTCGGAAGTTGTGATGAGCATTCTCTAAACTTTCTACCGCAGATTTCCAAACCACTAAGAACAGAAGAAAGTCATTCGGTCAAGAACAAATACAGTGAGTGGTGGGGAACTACACAGGAAATTCCAAAAAGTGACACTGCAACAACAGGTTCTCTGTCATCACACCATTGATCCAATGCGCTTCCATAGCCCTCAAGCCTCTAGAATGGTTGAGTAAGAAGCTGATGTTTATTCATAAACCCTCTTCCATGACGTGGGAGTTACAGAAGCGCAGTGTTTCACGAGTATTTCGGTGCTCTATGGGAAAGATATGCGGAGTTCACTCTACTCCAAAGTATAGCTAAATTTTTCTCGTGCTGAATGACCACACTTACCCGTCTGCGACTTGTCCAGTCCATTGCCCACTTCGTTCCATAATGTCAAGATCTCAGTCGATGGAGTTCCATCCTGAGGCCACTCATATGGCTTTGGGTTGCTTCCAATGCTGCTGTTCTCAACCTTTTGCTCTTCTTCCATCATGGAGGAACCAGGAGGACGCGGTGCCTTTTCGTCCCCTTGGCTCATGGTTTTTCTTTGTTTGCGTTGTGTGTCTGGTGAATTCTCTGTCCGACCGGACACGGACAGAATCGTGAACGAAGAAAGGAATAAAACAAGAAAAAAACATATCCCAAAAGAAAATATCGCATAAAATATCAAACGATGACCCGTTTGGAGTATATCGTAAAGAGTATCCATTGTGACGACTATCAACTTTTATGTAGAATCTGTTCTGATAGTTGAATTTTATGTTTCGGAAGTTTTCATGCTGCCCACATTATTTCCATCGGGATCACAATCTTTCGCATCATTCGAGGAGCATCTCAAGGGATCTTGAGAATGACAATTCACGGTCCAACAAGGAAATGGAAGGGCCGATGGGTACCTTTCTCTTATGCATTCATTTCCTTGCCAATGTTGTATTTTTGTCCATCGGTTCTACCACTCTGGTTTGGGAAACTCCCTTAGGCTAATAGTTCGTTTATTGGCATCTCTACTCCTATCTAAACAAGCCAGGGAAAAGAACCATTTGTAGTTCCATGTCCATGGCATTGCCTCTTTGACTGTCATTATGTAGTTGTTGCGTTTCTGACTCTAGAAAGGGGTACCTTCATTTGTTCCCTCGGTGTTAGAGGTAGAGGGATGAGGAACTGTTAACCATCCAAAATCGCAGATAGGGTCGCGTTCTTTGAAATCAGTCGCTGATCTGACGGAGGGACAATGACCACGTGTGTCCTCATGTATAAATCCTGCCACTACACGCTACAACACGGTGTATACGGCGTACAACAAGTGGCTAGACCAAAATTATGACTAGAAAACTAGATGCGTAGCAGCATATGTAGGCGATGCATATTCGCCAATATGCGACCATGTATCCGCCAATATGCGACCTGTTGGCGGGATTTATTCAGTCCCCGCGAGCTAGATCGGAAGCATTTCGACTAGGTCGCCCACGACTTGTTTCAGCAGAGGCCGGTCCATCAGGACTATTTTTTCTCAATTAAGAGGGGTGTCTATTCGGACAATAAAAGAGGGGTGTGAGGACAATGAATTCGATCATGTAATCACCACAAAACACGTTGTGCTAGAAAACGCAATCGGGGTCCTGGTAACGATTTTGTCAGCAGGTCCGCAAGATTGGTTTCACCTTCTTCCCAGGCGATACGCACGATGTTGGCGGCTTGTGCCTCACGTGTGCGATGGTAAGCAATCGCATTGTGTTTCTTCTTCAGAGTGACTTCAGGCATGGTTGCACTCTTGAACACAGATTCATTATCACAGAACACATTGGTTTCGCCATCAAGTGGAATGCCCATCATTCTCAACTTGTAACGGAAACCCTCTATCTGTTCGATGGCAGTCTTCATTGCGACAAATTCGGAGCCAAATGTTGATGTCTCAACAGTACTCTGTCGTTTGGAATACCACAAGATAGGTGCTCGTTGTAAGAACATAAGAATACCAGTTTGTGAACGACGCGTAGCAAGACAACCAGCGTGATCGGCATCAACAAAACAAGTTGTGGTAACAGCCCGTCCACGAGGTGGTGGCATATTGGGCGGCAAAGGGTCACTAGCATCAGGGTAGTATTCAGACCAGTCTGCCTGGAAGAAACGATCCTCGTCGAAGGTCGGAGTTGTGTCGTCGAACACTAGGGTGGAACGTCCATGCGCTTTTAGGTATGCAAAAATGTGCAAGGCTTGTTCGAGGTGTCCTTCACGTGGCATGGCTAGATATCGGGACAGTTGTGATACGGCAACAATGATATCGATACGACCAAGTTCCACAACCCAACGAAGGATACCAATTAGTCCCTGATAGTAATTTGCACGTCGGGGGTCCAGTTCAGGAGATGAGTCGATCTCAGGACGATACCCAGTGGCAAGCGGAGTTGAGACTCGTGTCTGTAGCTTTTGGCCAACTTTAGACAGTTCGGTCTCAATTTCAGATATGGCACGTTTAACATATTTGTCGGAGGACATGGCCCATCGGGGTTTGTTCTCAGGATCGTCAGTATCTGGTATGGTATAGTGTCGAATCTCAGATCCCAAGTATTCGTCTGGGTCTTTAATACTCTCGGGTTTGATGGTATACCGTTTTTCCAGATCATTCATGATCGATCGCGGATCATGACTGACACAGAGTATGTCGTCTATGTAGACAAGTACATACTCATAGTATTGGAACCCATCAGATGGTCGGACTTGAGGTCGAAGCCAGACATCAGGGTCAGCCAAGCAACTGTTGAACTTCATTTCACGAAGTGTTGCGGCAATGTGATCACGCCAACGAGCAGCAGAACTCTTCAAACCATACAGAGCACGAACAATCAGTGCAGGTCGGCCAACGTTTTCGGGACCAAATTCTAGTCCCGCCGTAATATAAGTTCGCTCTTTTGTTGGTGCATTGAGGTATGCATTTTGTACGTCCCCGGCCAACACGTCCAGGCCATTAAGGGCAGCGATAGTGAATGCAATTCGTACGCTATCACGGGATACAACACTGGAGTACGTGGATTCCTTCGGTGGATCAGTCTTATGCCCACCGGCAACCAGTCGGGCTTTACGGCGAAGATCAGACTTGATATCAAAGACCATATGACATGGGATATGTTTGTATCCAATTGGTACTTTGTCATCATCACGGAATTCAAAGGCAATGCGAACATTTTTCATCTCCTTTTCGATGGCTTTCCGCCAGAAATCAGTCCCCGTTCGACGATCAATCTCAAGAGCTTCTTGAACGGTTTTGGGCAGTTCAATACCATATTTGTGGGTACGTTTCCAATAGCGAGATTTTACTTTCGCAAGAATCACACCACGTTTGCGTAACGTATGTGGAACCCACCAGGTATAGGCCGGTTCTTTGGCAAGCCCCGCCGCAACAGCATATTCGGCTAGTTGTACAGGCGAATCGTTTTTGAGATCTTTGAGAGGGATCCAAACAGTAGAACCATCGGAGAGTTCACACTCATGTTCCCAACCAACGGTTGTATGGCGTTTACGGCCATTCAACCAGTCCGGATCCGTTCGGAGGACAGCGTCCTTGGTTTTGCGATGTCCAATGATATCCTTTACAATGGCATAGGAGTTGCCCTCAGTGTCGACTTGAGAGTAAAGGTTCTCGGCAATGAGATTGGCAGCAAGAGATTCGGTCGATCCATCGGGATACAGCACGTCATAGAAACGTGTGTCTAAGATTGGATTTGGATCACGTTTGCCAATTGGTCGGCCATGTTCATCTTTGGAGCGGCCTATGATCTTGGCTCTGGCCTGGTCCCCGCCATGCGGCAGCATGACTTCGGCTGTGAGATATTCGTCTAACTCCTCCGGAGTGTAGTCGTCAGCATCAGGGAGAGGTGTATCGGAGTCAAGAGCAGCAGGAAAGAGAGATTCGCTTTCGTCTTCTCCAAAGAAATCATCGGGTGGATCAGGGGAAACGTTGGCGGCGTCTTCATCGGAGGACGGCGATGTATCCACGAGGAGAGTCTTGATAAGACCATCATAGACTTCCATTTGTTGACGGATTGTGGGATTTTTCATATCGTCGTCAGGGATTGCCCACACATCTTTTCGGACAATAACTCGACCTTTCTCTGTCAAGACGTTGAAAGCCATGTCATCAATACAGTCATCGGCAAGACCAAGCCAGCGCCCAATACATTTACGCTCATGAGGGAAGTCATGCGACGGCGTATAATAGTATACAGGTTGATAGAAATCAAACAAAGCCATGGGAGAGATGTCAGGTGTCGATCCAAGAACGTGTTCAAATGGCGTTCGTCCATTAAGTTCAGGGATATCAGAGGCAGTTAACTGGCGGACAGAGGCAACCCACTTCAGCGCATAGGACCATGTGCGTCGTGGTGCACCAGTTTGACGTAACTTCCTAATAACACCTTTCTTCAACTCACGGATGCTCGCTTCCGCGGCATTCTGCCATTGACTGTATGGGACGGTCACTTCTTGTTTGATACGGTACTCATTACAGATCTCACGAGAACGTCCATGAAATAGCTCTTGCGCACCATCAGAAATTAACGTCTGAGGAATTCCGACATTCTGGATAAGGGACATCAGACCTTCAGGGTGTTGCTTCTTTGATTTCCAGGGATAGACAAAATCATAGCCCTTTCCATCAGTAAATACGGAAGCACCCGTGTGAAGATCAAGCGATGGGCACTTGGAGAACATCTCGTCGCAAAACCATCGTCCCTTGACATTCGGGAATTTGAGCCATGGAGCTTTCTTTCGGACCTTGCGTTCGGATGGGACAAGGACATTTCGGACCCCAGCCTGGGTTGTCACTTGTAAAGTCTTCTTGGCCTTAGTAAGGCCGACATTCCATCGAGAAGACAAGGTCTGGGGATCAAGTACAGTCTTAGAAGAAGATGGCAAGACTTTTACGGCTTTCGTTGGTCGTGACGAAGCAGACTTAACGGCTTTGAGAAAGTATTCATCGGGATCAAGGTCCTCAATGTCGACAGTGTCCTCGGCACTTGGTGGATGGGACACTCGAACGGCAGCAACTAAGCGGTTGCATAGTTCATCCTCGTCATTCTCAAGTTCCATGCAATAGCCATAGGTTTCGTCGTATGATCGGACGGCAGCAACCAATCGCGGGACACAGGATGCGGCAATCGAATTCGGATCAACTTGGCGGACAGCAGATGCATTGGATGCATTGGCTTTCTCCTCCGCGGCAGCAAAGGTGGACGAATGAGGGTGCCACACCGAATCAGCAGTCATGACGATCCGTGGGAGCGACTCGAGCTCCTCCGGGGTTGGCTTCGTAGTCGCGAAGCCAGAGATAACACCGGACATTTCTAGAGGAATGGTCAGGTCAGCATCGGGAATACGAATGCTGTGTGTGCTGTAAGGGTCAAACTGACGCGGCACATCATGGACAATGAGGCCGTTTGAACGCAGTTGATTGGGACAAATCAATGATTGGGACAATCGGTCCCCGAAGAATAACGACTCGTGAAACAGCAATAGATAACTTTTGTTGTGGGCATCAGTCCAGACAGTGGCGGTGGTGGTGACGGGGATACGCTTGAGGGGTTTATATTCCTCTGAGAATGGGGAAACAGTGATGTAACGGTCAGGTTCCCTGAATTTCACAAAGTTGCGACCAACACAACAAGTGTCAGCATGCGAGTCCATTTCACATGTCAGATCAATCGGATCAGTGGTATGGGACTGTGATACGGCAGCACATAAACGGTGTGCAAAGGCTAAGCTGAAGGTAGGGGTGCCTACAAGTGAGAAATGTGGACGGATAAGATTCGTTTTATCAATTTCATCACTGGGCACACAGCCTCAGGTCTGCTTTGTGGCCTTATCAGCAAGGGCAGCTTTCGCAACGGCAGTTGTAGGCTCCTTGGTTTCATCAGGGTTGTGCGGCTTTGTAGATCCTTTTTTACTATGGGCAAAGCGTCCGAAACTGTTTCCGGCTGAGGTTTTGGGAACAGTCGGCTCATCAGCAACAGGAGGATCAGGCTCGGAATGGTTCGGCGCGTCGTCGCCATCCAGGTCAGTGGTCTCCAATTTCATGTCATCAGACTTTGGAGTTTCAGTTTTACACAACTTGCGAGAGCCATTTTCATCTTCAGTTCGCACGGCTCCGGCCTTGCGCTTTCCATTAGCGTCTTTCTGTTCTTTACGGGCGCGGAGGATTTCGGCCTTCTCTTCATCAGAGAGCTTGCGCCATTCATCCAAACTGTAATGACGTGTCTTCTTCTTATTCTGCTTGTTACGACCATTCTTCTTTCCACTAGTCTTAGTCGTACCCACACCAGCAATCTTTCGATTCTCGTCATTGGTCTTGTCGGTACGGGATGCAGCAATTAACGTGCCAAAATACTGCTGGCACGCTTCAAAATCAGAAAGCTTTGCTGCGTCACCGTTGACGACCGTCTTTCCCGCCGCCAAAGAGGGATCCGATATACCTTTGAGGAAATCGGTTACCTTTTTGGTTTCAGCAACGGGTTCATCAAGTTCAGCCAACGTATTATGAGCTTTCTGATGGCGGTGAACATATTGTTGATACGAGAAACGACCGCGGCCTGTAAACTTTGCGTCGGCAATAGCAGCGTATGCTTCTTTCTTGCGGATGGTGACAGCTGCTGTGCCAGTAGCTTGGCGAGTCAACGCAAGATACGCCTCACGGCCGTCCTTCTTCTTTTGGTGGGGCTTGATGAACGTCAGGCCAGGTCCGCCAACAAGAAAAGGTTTCATCAGTGTGAAGACGCGTTGATTGTCAAGGGCATACTGATCACCTTGCAGGATAGTAGTAGCAATCAAATCGTCATCGATAGTATCGTAGGCAGCATTCCTTGCTTCAGAACCAACAGGCTTAGTTTCACGAAGGACGTATGTCAAAGGGACACCCGTTGTGGGATTGCGATGCTGTGCGAGGAACGTGAGCAAGGCATCGTTAAACACCTCCCACTGAGTAAACGAAGTCAACTCTTTCGGTGGGGTCAGTTCATCAGAGGCAACTTCCTTGTTGAGTGCAAACAGTTCCTGGGTACGTTTGGTCCATTTCTTGATCAGGGGCGGATCAGAGAAAAGTGAGACTTTAAGAGCCTGACCACGAGACGAACGGTATTCGAGCCACATTCGGAAGCCGTGGAGCTGCAGGTTGGCACTGAAGGGAAAGGCCCCGTTCTCTGGAGGGGTCTTCGCCATCATCTTCAACATCGACGGCACTTGATGGACCGCAACAGTCATGAACGATTGAGCATCATCAAAACCCTGCTCAATGATGTAGGTCACGGTGGCATCATTGTATCCACAGCGTTTAACGGCAGCCTTGAAATCTTCCTTGGGATTTTCAGGGGCAGTGGATGAAGACATGGTGGAAGGCAAAAGGAAAGCAAGAGAGCCAGAAGCAGGAGAGGTTCAGAGCAAAACACAGGCAAAAAACACAGAAGTGTGGAGGCATTGCCAAAAGGTGATGCAGATCGTAGATTTCGCGATTCTACCTGGAATTAAGGTGCACAAGTAGTGTCGACTTGCGTTTGCGCTGCAGTCGGCAGAGAACAAATACTTAGGACGTGTGCGTCGGCACAGTGCAAAAGGAGGTATCTATATTTTCATGTATGGAGAAAAGATTACCGAAACAATCGCTCACTTAAGCGAGTGCTCCCCGTCACGTGGGAGAGTGCCATGGGTCACACATCACGAGTGTGAACTATAAGTAGTGCCGCAAGCATACCGTGACGAGTAGCTTAGCGCGAACACTCCCAAGCGGTGATCAGCCGCTGCCAGTACGGGCAAAAGGCAGAGAGCAAGACTCCAAGGAGTTTCACAGGATGCATAGCTTAGCTAGCATAGTTGGTGAGTTAGATAAAAAAATTTTAGTTCCCCCGTGCATTGGCATATAGCGTATGTACAAGGCGGTGAACCCCTTCTAGCCCGAAGACCGGGGTCAATCTGCCACCCTTGCGAAGAACATGCACTTTTAACCAGCGGGGAAACGTCTTGTACCATACACCCCAAATATGGCGGCCCCCAGAAATTGGGAGTCTTAACTTAAAGCTGAGTCTGAGGGGATTCGAACCCCTGGCACCACGAGCCAACAGGAAACGTTTACCAGCTAAACCACTGCGGCTCTGCGAGTTGGGTCTGATAAACTGTATAAATCCTGCCACTACACGCTACAACACGGTGTATACGGCGTACAACAAGTGGCTAGACCAAAATTATGACTAGAAAACTAGATGCGTAGCAGCATATGTAGGCGATGCATATTCGCCAATATGCGACCATGTATCCGCCAATATGCGACCTGTTGGCGGGATTTATTCACTCACTTCCAATTTCTTATACTGGTTTGTTCCGGTGGACAGCCATGACAATGACAATGATGAAAGAGATGCGTCCTATCCTTTCGCTTCTTCGTTTGATGTGCTCCAGAATCGAAAATCGATCCTCGCAGTTACTTCTGGTAAGAGATGAACTTCCATCAGCCTTCGCCACGAACCCAAGCCACGGACCTTGCCGTTGGCCTTGCCGTCCCTTCTCAACCGAGCAGCAACGACCAATACAACAGCTGGAGCGTACGAGGATGACCGATCAACTGCATGACAGCTCTCAATTGTACAACAGATACTGTGGAGGTTTCCATCCAATATTCTTCCGAAAGCGGCAGCAATGGTGGATGCCCAGAACCACCACTTTGACGAGAAATCAACAAGGACGAGGAGATTCCCGCATTACCCTTTCCCAAGCTGTCCGTGAGTACTCGTCTTCCAGCAGTTCCAAGAAGAATGATTTGAGGCCGACTCTGGAACCGTCGGAACAAAATAGCGACGAAAACTGTCGAGTCCATGCCCATGCGATCAAAGGTCGACGACCAGGCATGCAAGATGAAGTTGTGGCAATCCATGAACAGTCAGACATGGAAGGGGGTGGAGGAAAGTCATCTCTCTTGGCTGCTGTCTTTGATGGACATGGTGGACCACAAGTGAGCGAGTATTTGAAGGATAATCTTTACAATACACTTGTTTCCGAATCATCCTTATTATCGGGGCCATCTCCGTTGGTACAGATTCAAAACAAACAATCCATTGAGGAATGCGTAGAATCTCTCACATCCACGCTTAAGCAATTGGATGACTTTGTCCTGAAACAAGAGAGCTGGAATGGTGTGGGCTCTACCGCACTTGTTGTGTGGCAGTTGCATATTCCATCTGAAGCCGTGAGTAACAATGACACTAATCCATTGATCCAAGACGAGGATGGCGACAACAACAACAACAAGCAGGAGAGTGTTTTGATTGTGGCCAACATTGGTGATTGTCGTGCGGTGGCCGGACGCGTGACCGAACTAGTTCAACCCCCGCCATTCACTTCCGAAGAGAGTAACAAAGATTCTTCCACCACTCACAACAACAACAGCAAGAAACAAGTTTCCTATTGCCAGATAACCAAGGATCACAGACCCGATGATCCTGAGGAACGCTACAATATTGAAAAGGTTCGTGGTGGCAAGGTGATAACATATGGGCGAGGCTATCCGGCTCGAGTCAATGGAATTCTAACTGTTGCACGGGCCATTGGGGATCGGAGCTTACGTCCACACGTTTCCGGGGATCCAGACATTTTCCTGTACCCCGTCAAGAGTGCCGGGGGTCATGTTGTCCTCGGTACAGAAGAAAAGGACAATGACCAAGAACCATTGTCAACAGCGGAACAAGAGATTCAAGAACACTTTGTTGTTTTGGCCACAGATGGACTATGGGAAGTCATGTCCTCGTTGGACGCGGTGGCCTTTGTGGGAAGTCATTGCATCAATGGGACACCCAAGCCAGACATTCCTGGCAAATTAGCCCGACAAGCGTACAGGCTTGGCAGTTATGATAACATCTCTGTGGTGATTGTGTGGCTACAGGAATAGTCTTTGATTTTGCCCATACTTGCTTCCAACGGTGAACATTTTGTCGGCTCTGTGATCAAAACATTCGATGGCCCCTCCAGTATTCTTAATGTTGCTGTTGTTGATCGGATTCTTTCTACTGTAGCTCCTGCGGAAGTGGCTACCAGACAAAAGGCGTCACACTGGAGAACCTAAACCTAATAGCTAGCTCAAATTTTGCCTCTACATTGAATGTTTTGGTGAGTTTCCTCTTTTCCTTTTCGAACGTGGTCGGACAACAAAAATGCAATGCCCGAAGAACAAGGTCAATCAACAATTGCATCGTAGCCATTCTTGTGAAAATCCCTTTCCGCCACAAGCACGCAGTCGTCGGAATGGTGTCATGCTTGGAACAAAATCTTCATGTCGTTCTTTCTTTGTCATTGCGCCGTTGATTGATTTGTGTTCGTGAGGGCCGGGACCATGTTCCACAACCCTTCTTCTTGTAGAAGCGGTTTGGCAATCGTTCCATCAATCGCCGTATCTCGGTGCAACTTGACGACGACCTCTACATGACAGCCCATGTATGGTCCACCAACGAACCAGCAAGAGAGCGCCGAGCACCACCGCCAACGCGTGGCTTGGAGATATGCCTGACACGGATTCCTCCTCGCCACGACTGTGGTGGTGATGGTGGTTTTCATCCAAGATAGTAAAACCGTCGCAGGGTGGCCAGGGATGTACCGTGTGGTTGATCACCACACCCTCAACGGCATTGCAGTTCCAATTGACTCCATAGGTATTGTCGGGAAAGTACAAGTCTTGTAGATACACATTCCGGATGGGACTTTCCGGGTAGGCATAAAAATGAAAGGTTGTATTGGGTCGGTGTTGGTAGTCAATATAACTGGCATTCCGCCCATCAAATCCGACAAAGGTCAAATTGGAAAGATCCGACAAGGTCGGAGGCTTCCAACCCTTGGGACAATACCGGTTGGGAGAGTCATTGTAATGAAACATGTCGACATGAATCGCTCGTTGAATCGTTCCCGTGACGGTAATGTTGCGAAAGACGACATTGCGCACGTAGCCTCCACGCGTTTTGCCGACTTTAATGTCGGCCGGTTTGTTGGCCTTGGTAAACAAGACATTTTCAATCGTGACATTTTCCACTCCTCCACTCATTTCCGATCCAATCGCAATACCGGCCGAGAATCCATGACAGGTGAGATTGCGAATGGTAATATTGACACTGGGTTTGCCATAGTCAATGCCAAAACAATCCGAGCCGGATTTAATAGCCACACAATCATCGCCTCCCTGATAGGTGGAATCTTCAATCAAGACATTGCGACAACTGTCGGGATCAAAGCCATCGACAAAGGGAGCCGATTCTGGTTCCACAATGTGGACTTGTTTCACATGAACATCGGTACAATCGTAAAAGTGAACATTCCACGAGGGACTATCCACGAGGTGGAGATTCCACAACCGAATCTGGTTGGAATAGAGAAATTCAATCAAATGTCCCGGTCCGTGTTGGAGACTGTGATTCCGTCGTCGTTCCCACCAATACGCGCCTTGACCATCCACAATACTGCTTCGTCCTTCTCCGACAATGGTCACATTCGTGACATGTTTGCCTCCCAGAAAATAGGTATAATGCCAGGGTCCTCCATAACTCGGAAAGGGCGGGTCCAAGGGCCACAATTGAACGTCACTCATGGCCGACAGAGTCGCTCCCTCCTCCAAATACAAGACCATGTGACTGGTCAATTCCAACGGCAAGGTCCGATACCGTCGTCCAAAACCATTGACAAGTAGTTGGCCTCCTCCGACAGCGGCGAGAAAGCCCAGGGCGGCTCGAAAGGCCCGAGTATCGTCCGTCACTCCATCTCCGACGGCTCCAAATTGCAAGACACTAATAATCGTCCAACTTCCCATGGTTCAAAGAAGAAACGACGGCGAATGGACTCTCGAAAGGGAATGGTGTGGATCTACAACGCAAGGAGTAGGATGTCATGGAATGTCAATAAAGAGGGCAGAAATGCTCTATCATCATATATCATAGACATCACATCTCTATCCGAGAAAGATCCAATTTTGGTCATGGTCGCGGTAAATTCCTTGTAGAATCCACTCCCGCTAAGGTTTCTTCTGTCTGTCTTCCGCCACGTGAATGCGACTGAAAAGGTCGCGGATACGTCATACTCTCGAGCGCTCATCATCTCTACCAATCACGTGCTTCCGTGCGCCCTTTTGGCGCCGGCAATTTCTGCGCGGAAGTAAACCATTGATCCAACGCTTTCTCCGCCGTGTCATCTGCACCCGGTTTCTGTCCCATGTTTTGTCACGAAGAGATTCATTCCTTCGACAACGACAACAACAACAACAAGAGGCCTTTTGGAATACGAATAGTGCGGAGAAAATAATATACCAGAGGACACAACATTCTTGCCAAGACAGCAGACGCTCTATATCTGCAAGACAGCCCAGCAACTAGAGAACTGGATCTCCATCTTTTTCGTGTCGTGTCATTGACACTTGTTGTGAATTCGAGTCTTCCCCATGGTGGTGGTGATGATGGCAGATCCACCCCTTACCGTTCGTTCCGCCAAACAACAAATGTCGGAAGGCAATCATGATCCATCCATTTCTTCCAACAGCACAAAGAACCACACTTTGAATGCCACGAAAGCGATCAACGCAAGCCATACGTCCAGCACCACTCCGCAGAACAACTTGTCCCAACAACGAATGCCATCCGAACACTCCAATCCTCCGTCCTCCTCCACATTGTTGAAGATGACAAATGGAACACTGAATGCGACAGGATCCATCACTACAGCCTCCAAGACAACGGGTGCTTCTTCGTCTTTGTCCTCTTCCTTGACACCTCCTCCCACTCAAACGGCACAACAGCAACAACCACCATTACAACCTCCACCACCACCCCAGGACGACGATCCGTTGGTGGTCCCCATGGATGGGTGGGATAGCATTGTGGATGATTTACTCTCCTTGGGTTCGGGAGGATCGCCCATGTCATCCTCCCGACCAGCATTGAATCCTGCCACTGCGGCTCTTGCCACAACGAATGGAGGAGGCGCCCCTTCGACTCTTGACACCGCCGCTCCCATGGAGCTGGACGAGGACACTTCCCACTGGACGTCCTCTCCTCGAAAGCACCAGCTCGATGGTCGTGGACGAATGGACGATGCCTCGTGGCGGATTCATCCTCCGGGTGTGCACATGCATTTGCAAGACAATGCCAAATTGCCCACCTTTAATTTGCCCGTCAATCGATCGGCCGTGCGTCGAACGGTTCGAGCCGATGGTGGCACTCCGACGACGACCCTCCAAAGCCAAGAGGGGAACCTAACGTTTGCTGCCAGTGACACTGGCACTCGTAACAACCGCACGGCAGGCTCTGCATCACAGTCCTTGATTGGTGGTCCGAAACCACCCCCTCGCTTTGCCACATCGTCTTCCTTGACGACCAAGTTGCATCCTCCCCAATTTCCCAGTAATTTCTTGTTTTCGTCGTCGTCATCTTCTTCTTTGTCCCCTTCAGGTACCACCCGCACCACCAACCCCACTACGGATTCTTCCAAATTGGCCGAACTCTTTTTGAGTCGATCCGATCGACATGTTCCCTATGCTCACAGTCAAACAACAACCACAACAACCTCCACATTGGATACGGCGGTCAATATGAAGGATGCCTTGGATACCTTGTTGGAAACCGATTTGCAAGGCGTCGATCCGACACCCTTGTCGGAAATTCGACAACGTCATGAAACCTATCAAGCCTTGCAGCAGTTGCAACCACCGGAATCGGCCTCCTCCACCACCACAACAACGACACCCGCACCCTTGACGGGACCCATGGACACGAGTAGTACCAACCACGCAATAACCACGACGACAACGGCCTCCCACCCCTCCACGACGACGACGACGACAACGACAAGACGTCATCGATCGTCGTCCTTCCATAAGGAGCCCTATTCGGTACGACCCATTCCCTTGCCCATTCCGACCAAAAAAATTAGTCCCCCCGGATCTCCCCAGGCGCGATCCATGAACGGACCCACCGCCACGGCATTATCGTTGGGCCCCCCAACAAGGACCACATCCTCCTCGACGACAACGACAACGACGACAATACCGTCGGGTGCGACCTCGATCCGTAGCTTCTCCACTGCCCCACCGGTCACAACCAGCAGCAACAGTACCACTGGAAGCAAACGGCCACTTTCGTCCTCGACCAACAACAACAACAACAAGTCTCACTCTTCCACCTACTCGTCCAGTACCTCTCTGCCGACGGCGTCTTCCTTTTCGTCGTCTTCCTTTCAACCAACTCCCGCCATTTTTCGAGCTTCGGAACAAAAATCCAAATATGGGTTTGGTCGAACCCATGTGGTACCATCCATACCTCCTCCCCTTTTGGCAACCACAACAACAACAACAGGCACGGTACGAAAACCATTTCGCCCCCAACCAACCTCCAATGGCATTCATAGGACGACGGCGTCGGGCCAACCGGCCCTCGCATCATCGAATGGTCTGGCGTCGTCGACCGCTGCTGCCACTAGTAGTAGTGGGAGCCACACGGCAGCGGCGGGAGTCCCCACGAACAACAACAACAAGGTGGGTGAGAAGTCGGGCGGCAATCATCAATTTGCGGCCTACGAACGCAAAAAGCAACGAGCCAAGGATGCCCGCGTCAAATTGAACGAATCCATTGAACGCTTGTCCGTCGCCATTAGCTTGGCGGGAACACAATCGAAAGAACGGGCCGACCATTGGATGGCCCTGCCGTCCATGGGCAGCACCGTGTGTCGTCAAGCCGGATTGGATATTTGTCGAGAATGTGTCGAAACCTGCGACTCGGCCAAGAAATGGGATCGGCCCTCCTTTGTGGGATCGGCGGCCTCGTTAATTCATGCTCTCAATGCCCAATGCGAATCCTTGATGCGAGAATTGGCCACGGTCCATCAGCAACATGAATCCGATCTCGGACGGGCCGTCGAACAAGCAACAGCGGCAACATCCGAACCCCGGACACAGAGTCCACATCAACCCTTGTCTGACGAACCACAACAACAAGGAGGAAGAGACTCAATGGAGGTTGTGATGGAAGCCTCGGTAGTCAATCCACCTGAATCCACACATCACCCCGAGACGAACAACCAAAACGATCCAAATTTGCTGGAAACAGCAGCGTTCAAAGAACAAACGACTGATAATCATCCCGTTGCCTTTGATGTTGCTTTACGGTCATCCCCTCATCACACCAAGAGGAGAGAAGAATCCTCTCCGGTGACGACAAGTATGGATCACCTTGCTTCTTCCTTCAAGCGACAAAAGCTCAATGAAGGAACGGAAGCCGACCCTCAGCACGTTATGCCCATTCACACCATTGAGATTGTTCCAAACGACTCAAACCAAGACAGTACGTCCGAGACTGCCGTCTTCTCCAATCACAGAATCATGACTCTTGTGGCCTCCTTTCTGGATCCGACATCTTTGGTGCGATGTCAAAGGCTCTGCAAAGGCTTGAATTCCATGGGCGTATTTACGAGTGATATGGTTTGGCAAGGCCTTGCAACAGCTCGGTTTGGATTTTTCAATGTTCGGCAATGGCATGCCAAACTGGACGACGAAGACGAAGGTATCACCACACCTTCCTTGTCACTGTATCGCAGCATGGACCGGGCCAATGTCATGCCACCCTTTATTCACGACGGTATGTTTCTGTTGGGAGAAGCACAAATGCCGCATAAAGTGAGTGCGTGGGTATTCTTGGTCGAACGGAGCAATGGGGAAACCTTGCGAAGCACTCGTCGAAGGCCCGACCTTCCTGGCAAGGGCGATTACACATCTCTTCCCATTTTGGAGTTGCGGACTGTCATTCAAAATATTGGATGTTCGTCGTCCAGCACACATCACCACACTTACAATGATGATCGAATTTCCATTCGCAATCAAAAAATAACCGTGGATGCATCCACACGAAGACGGGGAGAAGAAATGAAAGAAGTTGATTGGGACGATCGCTTTCAAAAGCGGTTGGAACGATTGGATGGAACACCCTTTGTTCCGCGCCGACATCATCAGCACACCACTCCACCTAACCGGACACCCGATTTGGCACATTTGGGATTGTTTGAATCGGTTGTGATTGTATCCTTTATTTATGCTCGTGGATGTTCGACCAATTCGAAATTTGTGCAACGGTCCAACTTTTCCAAAGTACTCATTGGGTTAAGTACGGGAGTCACCATGCCACTGGTGATTCCATTTCCTCGAGATGCATCCCATTTGCAACATTAAAAGACGACGACGACGATGGGCATGGACAAAAAAGGGGGGCACCATCTCCTCCTTGTCCTCGTCCTCTGTGGACACACGCGCACACTCTGTTTTGTTACGTTAGTATTGATATATACATATATTGCACAAATCAACAACCGTCATTCAAGAATTGACGCAGGTAGAAGTATTAAACATGAATTAGAAACATTTCCCGTTTTTCATACTCTTTTCATTCTTATCCCATTCCCAACGGAGACCTAGGTAGTCTCTATAGCTGGCGATGGCGGACTCTAACATCATAGGATTAGTATACAGCACGGCTACTGAATGGGTGATGATATTTCCTCACCGGACGCAAAAACTTTTGAGCTGCTGAACCCGTCCATAAAATTAAATCATCCCCTTTTGCTAGTATGCAGAGGGTATTTGGCAGTCACGTTGCTATGTACTTGTTGTCCTCTTTATCTCTGAATGGCAGAGAGCTACGGCTAATTTTTCCTTTTATGCGAATGAGATCACGCAGCGTACATCTTGCGTGTCTCTAGATTCACAGTTATTAATGGTGTCCCCCTGCATGGGCATTTTCATCCGGAATGTGTAGCATTTTGAAAAAGAGTCCGAGGTCTTTGATGTAGTAGGTGTTATCGTCGTTGTGGATGGTGAACCAGTACACCGCATGGCTGACAGGATCCGTGTATCCTACTTGACGGGAGGCTCGTCTACTGGGAACCAGAATGGGAGACCGGAAAGTTCCCGTTCCTTCTGGTGGCACCAAACCCAACTCGTTGTACCCATCCGCATTCTCTTCTTCCATGTAATCCAACTCTTCAATATTGTCTACACCCAAGTCATCCAAATCTTTCTTCACATCATCGGGAAGATAATCAGGAATATTTCCCTTACGCAACTTGTGGTCACGGTCAGTGGCAATCAGATTGTCCGATTCCTCGGTACCGGTGCCCAACACCTTGTCCAAGCCAAAGGGCATTCCACGCGGCTTCGTCTCCTTGTCGTCTGAAGCAAATCCACGGACTGCAACGTTCGACGAACGAATAGCAGATCGGGTTACCAACCTGGCAGCGGAGCTGAATCAAACCATAAAACATCAAGGGAAATTGAGCAGAGCATCAACAGCAGGCACACAAGAGCTACGACATCGGCACCACGGCTCAAACGGAGTACCACGAGCTCAAAGTGAACACGGCGAACGGATCACTATCACTGTCCAGACGTATCAAACGTACTTTCTTGAAAGAGAAGCCAACATGGTTTCGCTTGAACTAAATCCAGAAGAGACCGCAGTGGAACGGAGCTCAGAGTTCGCGATGGGCGTCGTTCAATGTGCAATGCGGTGATTATTTGATGGTTGTTGCTGTCGGCCTGACGTGAAAATACCCCGTACACTTTTACAGATAGTATGATCTTATAGTACCTCTATAATACTTTAAGTACCACAAAATGGATGAAAAAACCATTTCCACAAATTACATCTTTGTGGAAGGACTTGGCGGGCAAGTGTGGATGGTTTGTTTCCTCTTGGCGGGTTGACGAAACAGATTTGGAAAGTCAAAGTAAGAGGCTATCATGGCACGTCCTCGTCGCAAAGCCGCGGCTGTTACCTTGGCCAAAATTGCCGCAACAGCAACGTCCGGGGATGGGAATACTTCAACGTCTTCCATCAACGATGGAATCTCTCCTGCTCCCGAGGAAGAGGCCAACACGGAAGACAAGGAAGCGGAGGAAACAAAAATTAGTGCGGAACTGGTCGACAAGCCAGTGGAGGAGGTGATTCAGGATCCCGTTGCCACAGAATCGTCGACGGCGACTAATACTCGCCGAGGATTGCGACGGACCACGCGACGATCCACTTCACCCCACATCGAGAAACAAGAAGAAATGGAACAACAACAGGGTGGAAAGACCAGCAAAGAAACGACCAAGAAAGCTTCCACTGCAACCAAAAAGAAAGGAGGCACCAAAGCCGATGGAACAAAGGCTGATTCTGGCAAGGGAAAGAGAGGTCCTCGGAAAAGAGGCCGACCTCCGAAACAGAAAGATACTGTGGACTCTTTGGCCCAGTTACCACTTCCTTCCGAAGGAGACGAGCTACAAGAATTAGATAAAGTAGGCAATCCTTCGGCTGCAGGCACGGACCAGGATCGTTCTGGAACCAAGGTATCACGAAAAGGTCAATTGCAAGGAAAACGAACACAACCCTCTTCCACCGATCCGACGTCCGAATCCCAGCCAGCGGTAGCATCGGATACCATTGGCACCAATGAAACTCCAGCAGAAGATACGACGTTGCGAAGAAGCAAACGACGGCGAGCAGTGGCCTGGAGCGCAAAACACAGGGACGAGGAGATTTCGAAAACTCCACCAAAGGAAAACTCTCTCCCTCTTGCCGAGCCAGTGCTCCAGCAAAGTGAATCTACATCGGCTCAAGAGGACTTGGCAGCCGTCATGATATTAGCGTTAGCATCCGCCCCGGTGTCGGCATCATCCGGGAAAACAGAGGAAGTACCAAACACTAGAGGGACTGAAAATGAGACTCAAACGCCACTTCTCTCAAACGCCACATCGTCATCGCCACAGCCACAACAAGTTTCCAAAAGTGAAACCTTTAGTACGAACAAGATCATAAGTACTACAGCGGATACTTCAGCGCAGGATGGCTCTGTACCCAGACCCGATCACCTAGCGCCTCAATCCTCGACTTCTCTGGATTCCAAAGATTTTGCATCCGCCACAGGTACGTCCGGTTGGATAATGATTCCGATGATCAAATGGTGTCGTAGAATTTGAACTGACGGTGACGACGAAACCCCACCATTTAACTTGTTTTTCTCAACGAAATAACATGATTCAGCGGAAGTCGCGGCCATCCTGACAGCACTTCCGGATTCTTGTACTCCCACAGGATCTTCGACAAGGACCATTGCATCATCCGATTGTGATCCACCAGCATCGTCCATTGACATGAAAGAACAGGACAAAGAGACGACTTCAGACGTTGAAGGACTCGAAAATAAAAATCAGTCGATACCCAACGTTACAGGACAAGAGAACGAGAAAGAAGCGATGCCTAACGTTGAGCCACCGGAAAAGGAGAAAGAAGCGATTCCTGACGTGGAAGATGAGAAGGAAAATGAAGTTATTCCCAAACCTACAACGACATCATCTGTAGCCACAAACACAGATGAAGCTGAGAAGCCAAGCGAAGCAACAGACCCGCCACCCGACAAGGTCATTCGTTATGATGTTTTGCCTTCGGACAAAGTCGACGAAAGGGACGAAAAGAGCTTACCCAAGGAGCCTAGTAGTGATGGCGAAGAAGGAAAGGCTGTCAACGATACTCACCCAATCTCTGAAACAAGTGCTCTCAAATCGGAAACGGAGGAGAAAATCGGAGAGCCAACTGT
Organism: Epithemia pelagica; assembly: GCA_946965045.2. Classification (NCBI taxonomy): domain Eukaryota; phylum Bacillariophyta; class Bacillariophyceae; order Surirellales; family Surirellaceae; genus Epithemia; species Epithemia pelagica. The sequence continues at coordinate 2,102,074 of OX337234.1, read as the reverse complement.
TTCCGCTTCTTCGACCACAGCAGAAAACAAAGAAGACGCATTGGTAAAAACACCGACAGAAAACAAACCGGAGGAAGAGGAAAATCCGCAACCCGATTTGGAAATCGATGCATCATCCGCACATCGAAAACTGCCAGAGATTCCACCCAGTCACGAAACTTCTATTGGTGAGAAGACGCATGAGAGTGAATCGGTGAAAAGCGTCTCGAAATCCGCTGAAATCAAACTTGATTTAGCATCGCCTGTCCATGCAGAGGCTGAAGCTCCTGCAGATGCTCTCTCGGTTAAGTCTCAAGAACACGAAGGCAATGACGAGAAAACCCCAGAAAACGATTTGATATCTGTGGTAAAGGAAGATGAGCCCGCCCCTCGCGTGGACATCGAAGCAAATGTTAGCGATTCCAAGGACAAACCACCGAATGCGGATGTCGCAATCACTGCCGAATCCGGTTCTGAGAATACTGGTGAATCCTCTATTCATTCTGATAAAGATAGTGGTGCTGATGATCGTCTTGACTCTGCAGAAAGTCCTGGACAGGACGGATCAGGGTCTAACCGAGGGTTGGACATTAAGACATGTGAGGCTCGATCCGATGAAATCGAGGAAAACACTTCAAATGACGGACTTAGAAGAGCTGTAGATGTTTCTGAGGAAGTCTCAGCCGAACATATTGAGGGCTCGACACAAGGTGTTTCTGTTCCAATAAAGGAACAAGAGGCAGCTGACGACTTCAGCTCCAAACAAGGAGGCGAACATCTAGGTAGTTCTGAATCGATACCGAACTCCGATGATGTTGAAACGGAGCCAAAAGCAGAGACGCATACAGAGGAAGCGGAAAATACGACGTCTCTGGAGGTTCGAACCGATGCCGATGAAGCTCCCGTAGAAAAAAATGAAGAAAGAAAGCAGAAGTCGGATGTCTCTGGTGAACGAGTGTCTGATGCATCCAAAGCTGGTTCGGATAAGGAAGACAATGTTTCCATGGACGATCCGAATTCTTCCGAGATCCAGCCACTAGACGCACACAACTCTACGCCTGTGGTATACTCTGATGAAGCCCAGGTAGAAAGTAGCGATATCGTCGTTCATAGTTCTCCTGACAAAGTGGAGGACAATACTGAAAGAGACGTTGACGTATCACGCCATGACGGTGATAGTCGTCAAAAGCCAGAGACATCCGAAGAAAGAATAAGTTTGAATAAAGATGAGGTTCTTTCTGAGGGTAGCGCCACAAAAGAAGAAGCCGATAGAGCTACTGTGTTGTCCGAACAGGATTCAGTTGGAAATGCTGTCGACCCAGGAAAATCGTCTCCGTTGGCTGATAAACCAACACAAGACAGCGATGTTTCGAAAGCTATGTTGATATCTGGTCCGATGGATACAGGTACTCAGGAGCAAGCCGACCTAGAAGAAAAGCGGCTATGTGATGCTGAGACCATACCGTCCAATGAAGTTGACGCGCATTCATCGGAAGTCTCTGTACCAATTCACCCTCTTGGCGAGGTCCATCATGATGATTTGAAAAAGTCTACGGAATATGGGAAGCAGAGCAAATCAATGACAACTGTAGGAGAATCTGAGGGGGAATTGGCGAGATCTAGTGCTGGCGTCGCGTCGGATGAACCAGAAACAGTCGTCGGTGGTTCTCTGTCTGCTGACAACGCAACGGTTGATGTTTCGTTCTCAAATGTTCCCGATTCTGGTCAAAATGATACCGCTTCCTCAGAGAAGGTTGATGGGTCAATATCAGAAAAGCAATCCGATGAGAAGGGCGTACCAAGTGGCGGTGAAAACGATGTGACATCTGATGGGGTTGAGGCGGATACACAAACAAAGCCAGAGCATCCTCTCGACAATGATGCAGTCGAAATCTTGGAAGAAGAACTTGACGCTTCAGGCAAAGATGAAAAACGGACGAATATGGAAGAAAGTGCTTCTGATGCTGTTAAGGAGAATACGAAAGAAGACACAGACGGCCTAGCCGCTGAGTCTGTATCGGGAAAAGTTGGAGTCCAAAGTGACCATGAAAGCGCGACGACGTGTGTTGAATCTTTGACAGAGCAAACAGATCAGGAACAGTCGCGACAGATGGGGAATAGCAAGATTCCAAGAAGTCCCGATGAAGTACCGCAGAGTTCTAAGCCGATCCAGGCCAAGGAAGGTCAAAATATGGAAGACCTAGTGAAAATATCAGATGTCGCAAGAGGAGCAAAGAGTTCGGAAGAACCCGAAGATGTGATCGAAGGTAAAGGCGAAGTCGTCCGTTCTGGCGAGGATTTGGATATCGAAGATGAAGGAAACATTGCTTCATTTGAAGAAAATGAAACGCTCAAATGTTCTCTCTCCCTCGATTCCCGTGTTGGGGTCTCTGCGACCGCAATCGTCTCGGACTTGCAAGAGCCGGGAAATATCCGAGTATGTGGCGCTTCAGAGGATGCACAATCAGTTCCTGTTGTTGATGATTCAACGGTAGAAGATTTTCCGAAAACTGATGAATTGAGTAAGGCAGATGCCGCAAAGGACGAATCTACTGAATTATCAACAGAAACTACTCTTTTGACACCAACAGCAATACCAGTTGAAACCGTAAAATCACTTTCTCACGAAACTGGACAAATGGAACCAACGTTAAGCACACAGACAGAGACGGATCGCGATCCAACGACCACAATGGACACCCCACTATCCGATGGCGAACCTCCAAAGATGCCGACAAAAAATGCTTTCCCTGAGATGTCGAAAGACCAAGTTTCAGTCGACAGTGTACATGCACCAAAGGAAAGCAATGAAAATAGCAACAAATATGAGGCGGACACGTTGCCGGCCGCGACAGAGAGCGCTCACGACAAAAACGCAGTAGTTGAGGCGGGTGAAAAAACAGAGGACAACGCTGCTCAAGAGGGAGAAGCAAAGAGAAATTCGACCCGAATGGAAGTAACTGAGAAAGGGGAATCACTTGCTGAGCTTCACACTTCAAACACTGGCTCTGAATCAAGAGTGGTCGAGAAGCATGGAACAGATGACTCTGCGATGATAAAAGATGCCGAGATCGATGCCGTAGATGTTTCTGAGGATTCAGTCCGAGCATCAATTAAGGACAACATTGTATTGCCAAAAGAAGAGGTGGATTCCTCGTCCGGTCAACAGAGAACAAAACCGCGAGAAGAAAGTAATCTGCACACCGAGTCCAAGAAGGATGAGACCAAGAGTGCTGAAATACCAGCAGGTTTGATAACTTCCAGATTGGCGGGCGAAGACGATGACAATGACAAGGTGAGTCATGTTGATTCCTCTCAAGCACACGAGCAAGACGTATTAAAGACTACTGAGGGTTCCTCTGTCAAGCCAAGTCTCTCTTCGAAGGAAAGTGCTGAGTCTGCGTTGCCATCCCCTGGTGACCAGGAAAAGTCCTTAAAACCTGAAGCGGAAGTTGTCGTAACGACCACAACTTCGCCTCATATCCACGATGGTTCTGGAGCAGCGTGTGGGGCTATAACCCAAGCTTCTGGTTTAGCTCCAGGTATTGAGATCCAAAGTTCAATGTCAGATAGATTGGACTCTAGCCAAATTCATAAACCGGATGAAGACGTCGGTGGCGATACTGCAGGGGCGGAGAGGAGTCCAAATCTTTCGGGTACTAGTGATCATTCGGAAGAAAAGAAGCATGCTAGTGCCCTTGGTAGTAGACTAAGTCCAGATGGACCACGGCATATTTCAACCTCCGTTGAGGTTGAATCAGGACAACCAGATCCACCTCGCGGCGAGGCGGACGGATCGGAAGTTAAAGAAGTAGTCACGAAAGACACAAGCCTTTCCGAGTCAATACGGGATTGCCGTGTTTCAGATATGGAGAAACCTATAACGCTAACAGGTACTGCTTCGGTGCAAGAATCAAGTCCTCCAGAGACAACAAAAGATTCGGAAGACATGAATATGGCTGTCCCTGGTTCATCCGTACAGGCGCCTGAGATCTCGGATCCTACAGGGAAGCAGGCAACTGAGAAGGCGGATACAACGAATGTAAATATTGCCCCCAGCTTGGCTGTGGCAGAGGCGAAGCCGAACGAATCCCCTGAAACAAAGGAAGCACTGAAACATCTTGCGTCAGATACAAAAGAAACAGAATCAGTGTTAGATCCCGACAGCGCAGAGGATGGATCAAAACAGCCCGAAGTGCCAGAATCTGGGAGTGGACCACCTTTCCAATCAAAGTCCATAGCACGAGATCCGCAAGAGCACAAAGAGATTGGCACAATATCGGTAGACTCATCGAGCGACAATGTTGGGCAGTTGCCGTCAGGTGGAGATGAAACTTCTCCGTTGAAGTCTGTCCCAAAGTTCAGTGAAACAGGAGACGCACAAAGGAGCATCCCAGATTCTTCTGGGGTGGTAACCGGAAAAACTAACCCTCAAGTTTCCAAGAGAAACGATCAGCTCATTAGCGATATGAAGGGAGAGAAAGAAGTTGCGACATCGACATCAATATTAGCTACCGATAGCGGCGAAGCACCGTCGTCCTTAACTACGGCCCATGCCAAATCTCAAAAGCAGCTTGAATCAATGACGAACCAACCTAGCGAAGTTGACAAAGCAGCGCCGTCCCAAGAATTGAAAGAATCCGTTCCACAAACTAAGGCAGAACCGACAGATACGAAGTTAGGTTCGGATACGAGTCAACCGACAAAACCCGAAGAAGGGAACACTAGTTCTCTCCATGTCACGTTTACTGAGACGAAGATTGAAGAATCGAGGGGGGCTGTGGAAGAAGCAAGCAAAGCGTCAGAAAAGATCTTAGATGAATCGAAACAAAATCATGAGATAATCGCCAAAAAGATGGATGGGGCGAAGTCGCCAGAACAGAATAAAAATAAGTCTAATGAGATTCAGCAGAGAAAGCGCAAGTTGACCGAGTCGTACCTTTCACAGTTTCCTCTGAAACGCTTCAAGAGCCATGTGAAACAGGAATCAGATGGATCACCAAGCAGTAATGATTTTGAGCAAACCAAGCTTCGAATATACACAGAAGGATCCGTTGTCCACGGAGTGGACGACTACGACAGAAAGTTTGCGCGGTACTGGGATTCCATGCGAATGCGATTTGATGGTGGTAACACTCCCAACGTCATTGAGAAATCTAGGTCAGCCATCAATGGATTTCTAAAAACAAAGAAACTGCGAAAACTTCACAACAAGCTTGTTAAAGGTAAGACGAATGTTCGCTATGTTGTCGCAGTCTTTTTCCGCTTCTGATGTGCATCTTGGCTTCAAGGTCTTCTTCGTCAATGTTTGCGGCTACGGGTTCCTTTTCATGAAATATCGCCTCATCTACCGCACACATGGAGGAATAGAATACGAGTATGTACACGTGACGATGCCCAGTCTACCAGTAACAAAACCAAAGAAGTTGGACGGGTGGGTAAACAAGGTTATTTGCCAACGTTTGGCGGACCCCCGTCCTTTCCACAGAAAGTGAAGCGTCCCAACAACTCCTCGCTTCGTATACCAGGAGCACTGTCGATTGATCCCACAGTCCGAACCACTGCTCACGCAGCCAACATGAAAGTCAGCGAAGATGCAGTGTGGCTAATGATCATCAGCGCAAAAGAATACGCTCGAACAGTTCTCAATGGTTGTGTCGCTCTGAAAACCTGCACTCATCGTGGAAAGCTTAAACGTCCCCTACCAATGGGATCTGGCTCTGGACGTCCCTCAAAAGTGAACAAGAAGGACTCATCCATTGATCTGCCTCTGAATGAGCGATCAATAAGGCCTATCGACGTCCGATGTTATGTGGCCTCGCTTCAGGCGAAAGGGCTGCATCTACAAGGCAGTACAGTCTCAAGGACCGCAGGTGAACGAACAATGATAGCATCCGCTGAAATGAGTCTAGTACCATATGGACGTGCATTTTACAAAATAAAGGATTTCATGCATTCCAAGCTGGCGCCGTCGTCTTCCACGCCCATTCACTTCGTGAAAGACAGTCTTGGGAGCAGCGAGGGTCACAGACCTCAATTGGGTGGTGGTGGTGGTCTTGGTCTTGGAAGAGGAGCAAAAGACCTCTCTGCTATGAAGAAGAGGACCTCCACTACCAAACAGGAGGGAGATTCCTTGACGGATATGAGCGAGCGAGGCAGTGAATCCTCGCGACAGTCGCGTCAAGCTGGAACTCAGGATTTGGGTGGTCAGCCACTACAACCAGGGGGTGTGGTTCCTGGCTCGTCACGACCGGTCCAATCAACGTCGGCTTCCTCTGCGTCATTGCGTGGAACGAATCAGCCGGCTTCCGCAGCTCCTGCTCCTGTGCCAGAAGAGAAACAGGAAGTTGCCGCATCCGGGCGCGGCAAAGGATATGGTATTAAGGACCTAGCTGCCATGAGAGCGAGGACCACATCCGGTCAAAAGGATGAAGATTAGAAGAGCCAGGTAAAATAAGAGTGGGTTAATGTTCAGGGCTTTCTAGAAAAATGGTTATCTGTCATGAGGATTGGTTCTGAGAGCCAGCATCACTGTCGTTGGCTTCTTGTTCTTCCTCGTCCTCGTCTTGTGTATCTTCCACATCATATTCCATTGCGATGTCCCACCTGGAACTTGGCGCGCTAGCACCGACATACTTGATAAATCTCATGGTTCCAGGATCTCGGTAAACGAGGGACAGTGTGTTGTTGCTGGGTGATACACTCAGGAGCTCTGTGTCATCTTCCTGATTGTACTCATCGGCAGCTTCTTGAGCAGCAGCCGTGTCACTGTTGTTTTCATCGGCGGCAATATAACACTCAAAGCCCCCACTGTCTCCCGATTGCCAAATTAAATCGTCAGTGGATGTCGCTTCATGCTCATTTTCTTCGTCTTGTTGTTCTTGTTGTTGTGGGGTGTTTCCTCCGCCATCCCCCGCCACAAAGCACAGCGTCGCATCCAAGACGGACTTGCGTGTGAGAATTCCGTAATGCGCCACGGTATAGTCCAAGCCTTTGCGAAATTGACGTATCCGGCCTCGTTGACCCAATGGCAATCCCAAACTCGTGACTTGCGCCAGGAATTTTTGAAAGGGAGTGGAACACAAGAGATGTTGCTGGAGATGGTACAAAACGCCTCCCACGGTATCCTCTGTCGGCGCTGCCGAGGTTTGATACCCGAGAAATCGTTGCTTGTGAGCCGGCCCCACCAACTTCCATTCCGATGTGACACCCTGTTCATAGTAACCTTTGTCGAGAATGGTTTTGCGAGTCGACGCTTCTTCTTGGTTTCGTAACCGATTGAGTTTCTCCATCCATTCCGACTTGAGAAATCGTTGGAGTTGGACACTTGAGTCCTCCTCGAATTGTGTCCCAATGTTTTGCAATGCCTGGTCAGTAAGGTAGGTTTCGTGTAGATACTTGGACAAATAGTCTCGATCCTTCGCAGTCCATTGCTCGTTTTGAGCACCGGTGGTGGCATTGTCAATGGATGGTGGGTAGGAAATGGGTTGAAAGGGTACTGCATCATCTTTCATGTTGTCAGTGGCGGTGCTGCCCATTGTCTTGAGTTGTTGGAGAGTGGCACCTTCCATACCATCGGGTTCATGAGTAGTATGATACCATCCTTGTAAACTGAGTCTTGGACGATCTCCAAAGACTTCTTGTACGGCATGAAAACTTACTCCTGGTTCGACCATGAAAAAGGCCAAGTGATTAAAGGTGGGGAGAATGGTACAAGAGGGAATGGATTTGGGAACAGCCGTCTTGGAGGCATGGGTATCCTTGTCAGGGTTTGCAGTGGCCGGTTCTCGATCGTACAGCTCGAGGGCGCCCCCTTCCGAGGCGGTCCAATCCGGTTCGGTGAGATAGAGAATGTAACTAATCTTTCGCGTCCCAATCACATCGTCATGACACAACAAATGACAACCACTCGTGTGACAATTAAAGGCACAATCCACTTGTTCCGTCAAGGTTCCCGGTGCCAAACCACACAATCGTTCCATCCGTTGCCGCCATTCCGTCGAGTACAAGACGTGCCGCAATTGCAAAACGGTCGGATGCGTCTCGGCATGTTGTTCATGGGTCAGATTGGCCATGTCAATCGATTGATAGACGCGAAACAAATCCGATTCTTTGAAATTGACCTTGGAGTTTTGTTTCACTTCCGACAGCACTTGAGCGGCAAAGTCCTCGTGCAAGACATGTTGCAAGACTCCATGCGAAAACGGTTTGGCGTGTTGATAGGTTTGGATCAGGGTTGCCTCATTTTCCAATACATGAGATTGAACACAATCACGGATCAACACGTCTCGCTTCAATTTCTTCCAAGGCTGATGTTTACTTTCATCATTGTCCGACATTCTTCCTAAACATAAACTCCCAGTGACTAGCTATCCGTACTTGTTCCATCTCACAACTGTGTGCAATGAACAAGAAAAAGATCCAAAACCGAACGCAAGAAAGATCTTTGTGTGATGTTTGGTCACGAACCCCTTGATCATGATGAGATAAGGGGGCGAAAAGCAAGATGGCCCCCGATTGGGGTCTACAATCTACAAGCTAAAAATACAATACAAATATAAACAATGAATACGTTCGTTGGCTCTGTGCGCGTGCGAGATGCGCCGGGGGACCGTAAGGAATGTTCTTACAATAAATAAGCCCCCATGAATGGTCCCACAAACTGACGAGCTTCTTATTCCCCTACAATACACAGATAGACTTAGAAGGTCGGCCCTGACATATTTTTTGGTACTCCTATCATGGATCATGGTTGCTAGGTTCTCATTAAACTCCTATGAATCAGAAAGTTACGCATCTACGTTGTCTGGGGTCCAAGGCTCTTTTTGTCTCCTTTGAGCGTGAGCTATAAACGAGTGTCTGCTTCTTTTTCTTGTTTGATCATGTGCCACTTACGAGTCCTGGTTCAACAGATGCAAGGCCCACCGGGGAACCTGACGATGGGGTTCCAAAAAGTCCGACTGGAAATTCACCACTCGGCCATAGCCACGAGGCATTTCGTCAAATAAGACCACATCCAATGATTCCACAAGCGTCGTCCAATGAGTTGCAAAGCCTTCGGCCCACGCACTCGAGTCCTCGTACGTGAACAGGTTCACGGTAACGTGACTGCGACCATCGTACAAAGCAATCACCTGTCCTTTGCCCTCCACAATCAACACCAAGACACTGCCATCTCCAATGCCAGAGAATTCTTGTGGAACTGGATCCCCTCCTGCAACATCAAGGCCGAGGTGTTGGATCGTTTGGACCATCAAATCCTTGACAAGCTCCTTGGACAATACAGTCGCATTGCTGTCACCTGGTTGTTCAGCCTCAAATTGCACAATGGATTGGTGACCTGTTGGCTGTTGCGAATGCCACTGCTCATAGGGTTCCCGTTGATCGTAATCTTGCGGTAGGAACCATTGAGATGCTGCAAAGTCTTTTTGAAACTTGACATTTCCGCCACCATATTCTCGAATGTCTACTACCAGATCACTTTGTTGTTGCTGCATGTCCTGCTGGAATTGCTTCATGTGCGAAATAAAGTGGTCGTCGCCCGAGAGAAAGGTGGCAATTTCCAAACTACTCTCCGTAGTGTTGAACAGCAGATCCGCCATAAAGGCCGGTTCCACCGGAACAACTTCTCGGAAACCATCCACAAAGTACTGTCTCCATGTTTCGGTTGGATCGACAATCGGTGCCACAACTTGAATCTTATGCGTAAAAAAGTTTTGGAGGTTGGTGCTGCGCTGGGTAATGCGATTCACGACTTGGGCCATGGCAAAGGTCGTGGACTGGTCTACTACAACGATTGAAATCTTGTCACCCGCTTCAGTCGATTCTTCCAATTGCTCCAAAAGCTTGGCTTCACACGCATACTTGAGGTTTCCACTATTTTCTTGACCCTCCACGAGGTTGTCGATACTGGGGCAGGTATAGAGGGGAACAACTTTTCGAATCGACGGGATTTGCGACAAGACTTGAATGCTGTGACACGCTTGGTCCTGGGGTCCACAGAGGACGGTTGCAACCACGTTTTCCCACGTTGGTACACCAAGGAGTTTACTCACAATGTCATCCACCCTCGTGGAAGCCATTGGTTCATCATGCATGAGCTCTGGTGTGTCACTGCAGTCCTGGGTGTACTTGGGACCACGTGCTTGGTAGTCTTCTTGCCCGGTGCTCAGGCCAAACATGCCACCAGCCACAATGCGGAATGACGACGCAAACCGAGACTCACCACCCAGAGCGGCGACCAAAGAATTTTTGATATTGTCATGCTTTTCAAAGCTGCTCCACATATGGATATCTAAAGCGCAGTATTTGTGCTCCGACCAGAAGCGGGCTACCACATATCCCTGTTGCAATACAACTACCAACACGGCACCAGACTCATGATCCGATACTGTGGTCGAGACGACCGAGAGGCCCTCTTCTTCCAAGGCTGGTCGAAGAAGACTTTCAAGCTTGCTGGATGAATCAAGCTTTGCACTGACATTTTCTGCTTCGAGAATCATGACAATTCCTGGGCTTCTTCCCTGATCTACAAGTTCGTCACCGTCTTCATCTTCTGCAGTACAGTGTCGTTCCGCATGAGGATTGGTCAAGTAGTCGTGAACTATTTGAAAGTCATGGTCAACGTTGTCCAATAAAGACAGTTTGGTCTCCACCTTGTGATCCGTCAACTCGCGATTGACAAAATCAACTCCATGGCTTCCAAGACATAAGAACTGGCTACAAATGACAGGAACGTCGTAGTAGTGAATCTGCATGGTATGCTTGAAGATTGGGTTCAATTTCTCAAAATACAATTCATTCTATGCCAGAATATGTGAGAACGTTAATGTGCTTCCCAAACAAACTAGTGTCGTTTCCTGACTTACCTTGACAAAGATACCTTCAGGCTTGAGGAGCAATGAAAGTGCCGACATGATGTCCAGGTCCTTGGTGACGAGCGCACTCATGACGGTCTCACTCAGGTCCACCAAGACCATATCAAAGGTACCAAAGTATGATTTTGGAAGCATGAGCAGACTCTTGGCAGCATCACCATACCACCACTGCACCTTCTCGTTGTCCCAATGCGGTTGGGATCCAAAGTGCTTGAACGCCCCTCTCGTCACAGTTTGGTCTGATGTACCCAAGAAAATGTTTCAGAATAATGTAGTTGCTTATGCGCCACAACAAATTCAACGCATAACGGCACGTACCGAGTTCAAGTCCAAGAACAAACTCCAAATCAGGATACTTGATGATCTCGTGGAGCAACATGCTAAAACGTTGTGAGTTCAAGAAAGTAAAAGTAAACCCAACGTTTGGACCTCGGGGGGGACCTACCTGTCACCGCCTCCAACCCAAAGTACCCGTTGAATCTTTGGAAGAAAACGAGCGGTATAATGGACCACCATTTCATCTAACATGCAGAATCCGTGAGTGATTAAACGTCATTGCAGTTGAAGAGAAGGCATCGAGGACCGTACTTACGATAATGAGGACGATAGCTTCCACATATCTGATAGATGTCATCTTGGTAGTAAGAAGAAACAAACTGGACTGTGAGATGTACTCCGAATGTCAAGTAGTTTTCGAGTTACATCCCCTCGTCACGTTCTCTTACCTAAGTCAAAACAAGTGTTCCCGTTCTCAGGGCTCTCGATATAGGAACTGAGCTGATAGTGCGATTGGATTTGTTCGGTATCGTCGTACCACGAGAAATCTAGCGACACGTACTTGTCGCAAGTCCTTTTATCATATTCATCGTATTTTTCGTCAAGGCTACTGTATCGCTTGGGAGATATAGAGCAGGAAGCTGTAGAGTTTTCCGCGCCGTCTGCTGATACTGCGCAATCGATACCACGGATAACGTCCAGCATGCGTTCCATGGCCACAATATAGGCGACAGTGAACTTCTTGAGAACCTCCATTTCATTGGTGGGAACGTATTCATTATGGTTCTTCATGCGGCGGTCGTAAACGTCTCCCAATCGCTGCAGTTGATCTTGAAAAAACTCGATTGCATCTTCGTTATCCGAAAAGAGTTCATCGGAATGCCAAATTACCTTCAATTCATTGTCGCTCTCATGCTCTCTGTCCACAGAAAAAGCGACGCCTTGCTCTTCAAAAGTAAACCTTTGAGGATACATCTCCACAAAGCCATAATCTCGTACAAATTCAGGAGTTCCATAGCTCTCATGGCGGCCCCCACAAGACTCGCAATGGCTGTACGAGCTATAGATTTGTTCGCCAGCTTGAATTAACTTTGACGCAAAGACTTGGACGTCCTGATTGGGGTCATGAAAGCTGTTGCTCATGGTGTTGAGCCATTTTCCATTGCGGTGATTGAGCAGGTCATAGAGGGGAATGAGAATGTCATGCCAACCACGTTGAATCACAGTCAAGAAAGCGTGCTGTTCCACCAAGTCATCTCCACCATCGCACAAATTCCGCCATTCATCATCCAACCATCCAACTGGACCATAGGGCGGCAGGATTTGGTCGTCTTCCTGCCTGCTTCCACCAGTTACTTCGAGTAGCAAATCCTGTCCAGCGTCGCTCCACATACTCGGTAACTGTCCATAAGGCTGCTTGTTGAGGTAGTTGATGTAGGGTGCATAGGAGGATTCATTGCCCAATCTCAACTCTCTGGCTAGATTGCGTGAGGTGTCGCAGATCCAATCAGGAGTTTCCTGTTCGCTCGTAATCAAACAATTGCGTGGAATGGACAAGATTGGTTCGCCTTGTTCAATATCTTTGACCGCAAACACACCCAAGGGAGACTCGTGATCCGTGGGATCAATACGTCGAACTTGTACTTTCGATGAGACGAAACCTCCATTGGATCTGACCCAATCAATCTGGCCCTGCACAAGATCAACAGTCTTCAGTTCCGACAGCCACGAGCTTTCCTGAAAGAGCTGTCCAACATACGACAACCTTGAATCAAGCATGGAATCGACGGCAAACATTCCATCCATATGGTCGTCATAGTCGGACACAATGTCCTCGAATACTGCTTCTACAAATACTACATCAACGATGGCCAGAGTAACGATGGATGCGCAGATGAGCTTAGGCCAACATAGCGATGATGTTGAGCTCATTATTTCTCTCAGGTCCTCTTTTACCAAGCCAACTCGCTGATACTTTAAGATGTCGATAGGATAGAACTCTGGTGTTTGTGTGGATTTATGTGTCAATTGATTTGTTTGGTTCAACTTTCCATCCATGTTTCACTTTCAACGCATTTCTTGAAAATTTGCGTTGTCCAGCGGTTGTGTCGGATCTTTTTCTTTGCCGAGATACGTCGGTACGCGTGATTATATAGGCCCTCAGTTAAATAGGACTAAATCTTTTTTCAAGTTAGTTAATTTGATCGAGCTTGTGTCGCCGTCCCCCAAACAATACCATCCCAACAAGATTCAATCCACGCTCGTACGGGCGGAATCCTATTGTATACTCGTACTCGTACTCGACAATACGGCTATTATATTATCTGCTGCAGGTAGCTACGAGTATGTGGAAACGTGACAATGGGATTAGCCGGTTCGGCGTATTATTGTTGGTGGTCGTCGACATGCTCGAGTCCATGGACCAAAAGCGACGAGTCTCATCATCACCACCACCACAACTGTCCAAGCCTCTGCGCTCGCAGAGAGACACCAAGGGAATCCGATGGATTGCTCGTCTTGGAACCCAACGAGTCTACCGTATTCGTCATCGTCGTTTGGTGGACACTCGTTCTTTGTTTCGTTTTGGATTCCTTCCTTTCTTCATCCACGATTGGTAAACTCGAGACGGGACAGAATCATGGTCATGTCATCACGATATTGGGAAAAGGATGCTTGCGCCCATCCTTGGGCGGACGTGTCCAAAATGGAATCCAATGTCTTGCCCAGTGGTGGTTCTTGTTGCTTTTGGCTTCCAAACAAGGCGTGTCCCGATTGTTCCAAGACGTGCGACAGAGGATGATGGTCCACGACACCATCGGACGATACCATGACAAAGTACTGATTCTTCTTATTCTTTTGGTTGTTTTTGTTGTTTACATGAATCACGTTGTCCCCCAAGAAGGACGGTTTCTCGTCGGCAAAGGAGAGTGTGAGAATGGTGGGTTCGGCCAGTAACAATCCAGCGCGTTTGCCATCGGTGTCGCCCATGGCCCGCGACATGGCCAAGGCCATGGCCATGGTCCGTCCCATTTCATCTTGGTAGGGAATAATCACTCGACTACTATCCCCATCCCCCATGGCTTCTTGTACTTGTCCGCCATGTTGTTGAATGCGGTGTCGTTCTTCCGGTACATCGGCCTTGTGCGGTTTCGCTTGGGCCAAAATCGTGTAGGATGCCGTCGTCGTCGTCGTCTTCTTCTGGTTGGCATGTTTGTTGTTGTGGTTGTTGTTGCTCGTGGAGTCGTCGTTGTCTGGATTCCATTGAGCCACGACGGCCGTGGAATCTCCGAGGGAGGCGAGGTAGACGGTGGTACCAATTTGCAACACCACAATGGTCGTGGCTCCCGAATTCTGACCGACTTTCTGCGCCACTTGTTGATCGCATTCGACAAAGGCTTGGTTCAACACGGCTGGAACATTCCAGTTATGGGTGGTGTGCGGTGATGATGATGTAGGAGTGGCCATGGCCTCCAAGTGGTGCAGAATGCGAAACGGCAAATCGCGTTGCACGGCCGACGCCACGACATGTCCCTCCGGACCATGTCCATCGGCCAAGAGTAACAACCGGCAATCGGATTCCACCGTGTAGGGTTCACCAGTCGTGCTGCTGCTGGTGGTGGGTACCACGAGGGAAAGGGGGTGGATCACCAAGGATCGATCTTGATTGGGTATTTCGCTGTGATCCTCCATGGGATCGAGACTGGGTTTGAACCCCTTGCGGGTGCGCACGCAAAACTGGGAGGACGACGACGACGCATCACAGGCCAACCTGTGGGAACGCGCGTCGGCGGGAAAGTGAATCTGACACGCCGACGACGAATCCTGGTGGTGCTTGTTGCGACAGGCTTGGGTACCCTGAAACAAATAGGTTCCCGACAAGTCTTTGGAATGTCCGTCCTGGCGCCGCCATTGTTCGGGCAACACGCGGAGTTGGGACGACGACGACGACGACTGGAACGAGGCACCTCGGTGGTAGACGGAGGGATTACCTCCTGAACTGGCTTCTCCTCCATTCTGGGACAAGGAAGAGGAGGAGAGTGGACGCAACCCCCACCATTCTTGATGGGTCGTGGATGCCAGGAGAAGGATGGTCGTGGTCGTCACGACCGCAAAGAGCACTATTAGGAGCAGTCGAACCAACCCGAACGATACTCCTCCTCGCGTACTCGCACCAGTTCGGGACAAGGATTTGCGACGAGGAGCCAATCCAAACAAGTTGCCGCTGCTGTTCATCAGGACACTCCATTTGCGAGGAGGAGGACGACTGCTGTGGTTGGACGTCATTTCGACAGCGAGAACAAAGAAATGAATGAGATCTTTTGGTGCTTTGTTCTTTTGTTGTTGGCGATCCACATGCGTTTGAAAAAAATGAGGAGGCCACGTATGACGTCATGAGAAAGGGCTGGCGCGCGAGCACGTGAGCCGAAGATCGCGATCCAGATTCAGCTCTCACATTTTGAGTTTGGATTTTGGATCCACCATGGGAATGCAATGGGAAATGCGATCGAACCAACGCCATGCCACCAACATCCAAGGCTATCATCTCTTTTATTTCTCCTTGCCCGAGTCTCTTCTAGAGAAACGAAACGTTGGTGTAAGCGAGCCCATGATGTGTGGTTGTGTGGTTTCTTCATGGATGGTCGCACACACGGTCCATTAGGGTTTGAGCTATACAGAGATGGCCCGCGCCCGGAAGGAAACTGGCGATTTCCGGGACTCGCTCACAAAACCATGGCGGAACTCTGCATCCATCGAAGTCGAAGAGAGAGGTTGCCACAACAGAATCACGACTTGAGGAACCAAAGATTCAAGATCCTCCACAACAACCACACAAACTAAGAACACGCTTGTAGTTCAAGGAACGAAAGGAAGCACGCTTTTGTCAAGAAAAAGTGAGTGAGAAAACTTCGCTTCTTTCTCCCCGTGTGTCACTTGATTGGGTGGTGTTCTCTGTCGCGAGGGAACCGACCATAACATCAACAACAAACCAAACCAATAACGTGTCGTCGCTGTTGCACAATCGACATTAACAGGAACAGCAGCAACAACAACGACAACAACAAGTACGAGCGCGCAGGAATGACCAACAAACCGAACGAGAACAAGACGGTTTCCAGTGATCCACGGATGCAGCAGCAACAGACCAAAGCCATGGTCCAGACGAATGCCACCACCCTGGTGTCTCCTCCTTGCTCACCGGGATCGCAACCACCACCACAATCACAACAGGAAAAATGTCTGGAAGAAACTCCAAAGTCTCCTCCGTCCACACCCGGTACGGTCCAGAGCACGCCCGATCGATCTGTCACCACCACCCAACCGAAAAAAAAGGTGGTGGTGGTTCGAAAAAAGATTGTCAAAGCGGCGGCAACAACAACAGCAACAACCCCAAACCACAACAACGACAACAACAGCAAGGGTGAGGATACCTCTGCTGCGACTCGTACCAACAACAATACGACACGAACTGCAACGACCGACCACAACAACAACAACACCAAGAGTGAACCCCAGTCGACGAATCCAACAACAACACCTTCTTCTCCTTCCAAAACGACTACAACGACCAGGACCTCCACGACAACGATATCTGCCCCCAAAATGGCACCTCGAGTGGCTGGCAACTTGAAGAGTCCACCACGAACGACCAAGGCCAAACTCAAGACCAACAACAAGACCAATCACAACAACTCGGTTGGATTGTCGGAATTGTCGACCCAGTTGCGATTGCAACGCACCAAAAATGACTGGCAACAACAAGAACTGGACCGGTTGGAACGTCAAGTCCAAATCTTGTCGGATCTCAAAGGCGTGAGTGTCGCGGAATTACGCGGTTCGTTGGAATCGGCCTGTCAACAACAAGCGCATGCCGAATTGCGCAACCAAGTCACCTCCTTGCAAGCGCAATTGCAAACCCTGCAATTGCAACGCGACGCGGGACGATCGACCACGACCGCCACCACCGAAGCCACGGCGTCCAAACTGGCCACGTTGCAATTGCGCATTGGAGAATTGGAAGAACTGGATCAAACGAAACAAGCCGAAACCCAAGGCTTGTACCACCAAATCGAAGAACAAACCGCCAAGGCGCAACGATTGGAAACCAGTCATGCCCAACAAGAAACGCGAATTGAGCAGCTTGAAGAAACGGTTCGTCAACAGGCGCAAAAACTCCACGAGGTGGGTCAAGAACGCCAGGACCTTGGTCAACAAGTGGCCACCTTGATGCAACAAGTACAAGAATATCAACGTCAAGCGGAATTGGCACAAGCTGTCAAGACCATTGACGATCAATTGAATGACCGACAACGACAAAAGCAAGCATATCTGACTCAAGCTCGACAAAAGCAACAACAACAACAACAACAACGACCAACAGGTCCTCCTACAGTCCAGACTCGTACGTCCTTGACAGCTTCCATTCCCCGTGTTGTGGGAGGAGGAGGGGCTTCTTCTTCTTCTTCTTCTTCTGTATCGGTGCGAACACCCCACGTTACGGCAGCGGAGATTGCAACCACAGTGTCATCCTACGACCATGACGATGATGACGACGATGAGGAGGATGCCGTCAGTCGCTTGGGTGACAATGATGCCTCCGATACCATGTCCATTCATACCATGGATGCCTTTTTGCTGCAAGGGTGGACCGAAGCTCATGCCAGGGAAACCTTGGCCAAGGATGCCAAAATTAAGGAACTCTATGGAGAGTTGCGGGAACAAGCCACCAAAACTTCACAGCTTCAGACATTGTGTGACAATCAAAAGGTGCAACTGGATCGCCTTGCTCAAGAGCTCCTCGACAAGCAGAATACGTTGGATTCCACGCATACCAATTTGACTGCGACAAAATCCAAACATGATTTGTTGCACAAACGATTTTGTGACATGGAATCGCTACTGGGAGTCGAACAACACAAGGTACAAGGATTGGAGAAACAATTAAAAGCTCGTCTGGACGAGGCCAAACTTCGCAAGGATCAGTTCGACTGCAGGTTCAAGGTCCAGAATGACCGCATTGCCGATTTGGAGCAGCAGCAATCATCCTTGTACGCTGCCTTTGAGATGCTTCAGCAAGAAGTCCGAGCTCAAGATACCGAACACAACAAGCTCAAGTCCAGTTTGCACGAGGCTGATTCCGAAGTGGCTCGACAGCTTCGAGAAAGTGAACATCCAAGGAAACAAGGACTGCAGGCACATTCCTTGGAGCATTCTTCGTCGTCTTCGCGCCGTCAGTTGGACCAGTCATCGTTGTCTCATCGAAACGTATACGACGATACTTTTGAGGATGATTTTTCGGCATCGCCTACGGCAACAACCACTGTTGTCTCAGCATATTCCGGGGGGAACGAGTCGCCTCGAAATGTCTATTTGCCTCAGGAATTGAACCCTCGGAAGCAACAGGGCATGGATTATTCCGTACAAATGCGTGGTTTCTTATGGAAACATGACAAGGTCAAGGGTTGGAAACGTCGATTTTTTGCCTTGGATGGACAAGGTGGAGTGTGTCAGCTCACGTACAGCGATGGCCCCAAGGAACGTGTCAAGGGCACGATTGCCAACATTACGGTAGGCGTTTCCACAGTGGCAGAGACGAACAAGTCCTTCAAGAAACCCTTTTCGTTCGTCCTTCATGTGAATCCCTCGCAACCCAATGCTCCCGTTTTGTATGCCGCAGCGTTTCATGCCGAGGACTTTCAAAAGTGGATGAAAGCTCTCAAGGCTGCCACTTTGGGCCCCGAATCTAGGTGAGTATCCGTGTGAGGCAAGCATGACTTTGTCCACCCATACACAAGGATGATCATCCTCTCATCCATCTGTCTCCTTTTTGCTTGCATATTATCAGCCCCTCGTCGTCCCCGCAAAACTTTTCGGTGGTGGAAGCTCAGCTTGAAGCGTATCGGAAAATGGCGAGACAGAACCAAAATGCCTCCAACCGAGACCTGAACCAAAACGATATGAACGCACAAATGGAAGCAGATCACCGCCTGGCTCTTCGGCTTTCCATGCAGAATCAACCAAGACCAACACACCCCTAGTAGCAATCCATGGTGGTTCTGGCAAGGGTTTGGAGAAGCATTCCATCTCTCTTCGGGAGTTTCGAAAAGCCATCACATACGTTTCCCGATTTTGTTCGTAACGACTTGTACTGTTCAGTTGCAAAAGTCGTTGAAAGAAGTCCAAGTTGCCCTCATGTGATGAGTCTGATGGTTGCGGTCTTCCTAGACATTGCAAATTAAATACCATTTGACATTGAACGACCCACACCCATCCCCAAGGCGGGGATAAGGCTCCACTGACATGTCACGTACCCCAATCTGCTTCGATCCATCTCGCTTTCTCAGCTCCCTTTCTTGCCACTGACTGACTGTGTCTTTGGTTGACGACGACACCAAGGACAATATTCATCATATTTTCCGATCATCAGAGAACACCAAGTACTCCTAGACAGACCGAGGCAATGGGTAAGGAACCTGTGACTGAATCGGGTTGTCCCATGATGTTAGGAAGATATTGATGAGAATACTCGAGGAGTAATAGTGCATCATCGTAGATCATAGCATATACGGAGCAATCATACTACGGTAATCTTACAAGGACTAGGAGTACTCAGATAGCTATCGGACTCCGATAATATATCCTTCCGTACGCACATCTACCAAGAATAGCACAAAAAGGATAAGAAAACAAACAGTCTAGCAAGAATAGCACACCATAAGGACGTGAGAAGTGTCCCTAATATCTAACTACCTCCTCCCACGTAGGCTTCATCGAGTGGTCCCGATTCGGCGGCGGCCAGTGTGGCCCATCGGCCGGTCCCAACGTGTCCGAGTAATAGTGTCGCAGGGCGAGGTAGGAATTTTGTCGAAATTTGGCATCGTAGACATATTGGGTATTAATGGGAGCGCCTGGTCGATGATCATGGGTCCCCTGGGGATCCGTCACCCAGCCCAACCAGGATTGGACCGCCAAGTCGCGCAATTGCGTCACCACCTCGATATTGTGAGCCGTCACGGGCATGGTCAAGTCAATGGCCACGGGACTGCCCGTCAACAAGTCCAATTCGGAGGGTTGCAAGGATTTGGGGACGGCATTTTCCAAGGACTTGGTGAGTTGGGTCAATTGACCTTGCAATTCCGACACGGCAAACTTGTTGAAAAAGTCCATGCGTGCCCCACTGTATTCAAAGGCCTTGCGTCCCAATTCTTCGGGACCCGGATAATTGCCCTGGGCATCCACCGTTTCGTAGGCACCATAGGCACGGGGTCGAAAATCCACCGCCACTTGCAACTGTCCGGTACTGTCGTCCAATACGACCCGCGACAAGAGATGGGGGACATCCGTCAGGGGACCATTGAAAATGGTCAAACTGGCCAATCGTTGGGGAATCCCGACACTGGCGAGCCAGGCAATATTGGCCGGACCCGGGGCATCGCGGGCATCCAAGGTACAGGGTTGAGATCCAATCATAGCTTCGCCTGGTGCCCAGGACAGTTCCGGTTTCCGTTCCAACGTGGGAATCGCGGCCGCAATCGATTGGACGGCCGCTTCTTGACTGGCCAAGAACACGGCAATGGGATCCCCCACCGCACTACTGCTTGCGGATGGTGGCGCCACGGCGGGCGTCGTCGTCGCCGCAGGCGGTGGTGGAGGGGTGGCCATGTCGTAGCTGCTCGTGTAGGAAGAGGATGGAGGAGCGGCAGCTGCCGCTGGCATTCCCCATGTCGAAGGGGGTGGTGCGACGGGTGACTCTGGCGGTGGACTCGCGGCAGGTGGTGGTGTGGCAGGTGGTGGTGGTGTATACCAGGATGGAGTCCAGGCCGACGAGGAGGAGGGCGCCGGTGGTGTCGGGGCCGTAACTGGAGGAGGAGATGGCACGGGTGGCGAAGTCGGTTGTCCCCACGAACCAAAGGGAGGTGGATTGCCATCTCCAAACAATCGAGTTGTTGACGATCGACCCGTAGCCGTCGAGGAGGCCTTCCATTGCAAGGATACATGCAGCAAAAAGAGGGAACCAAAAGAAAACCAGAATGCCATTGCCAATTGAGAGAAGAACCTTCCAACACACAGACCAGAGCAAATAATCTCGTCCGTTTCGTCTTACCACCTTGGGGAAGGTTGCGAGTCCATCTCGGTAGTGTGGTTGTTGCACGCTCACAAACGCTGCCTTGGATTTCGGTACCAACACACAACCCAGTAGGGTCCAAATGGTCGTCAATACTATCCGTTCCAGCTTCATCATGGTTGTCTGCCTCCACCGCTAAACACGAGACCACAACAACGGGAAAACTTTAAAGGTCCAGAACGAAAGGTGCCTAAAGAGTGCGTGGATCTTTAGCAGGGTCACACGTCGTGATTTCTGCCTTCGGATACGAGAGGTGTCAAAAGTCAAAACGAGCGTCTAAAGAGTGCGTGGATCTTTAGCAGGGTCACACGTCGTGATTTCTGCCTTCGGATACGAGAGGTGTCAAAAGTCAAAACGAGCGTCTCTGTTATTGTCGACGAAAGGGATCCTTGCCAATTGCCAACGCAAAAAAATGAGACAGAAAACTCTTTGGGGTCCTGACGTACCTATGAGCGACTTAAAAGCTATTGAATATCAGGGAAAAAGCTCTTAAGTCGCTCTTATCGTTTCCAAGGCTATACCACTTTTGCTCCCCCTAGCAAAGTCTCTGTTTCTAGAACATATAGGGTAGGTACATGGACCATGGTCATTCTCCTTCTGCACAATTCCATACCCCGTAGCATTTTGTTAACTTTTTATTCTGTTGGAACTGTTCCCGTTTCTCCCCAAATAGTGATTATGAAGCATGAATAAATGAATAAATGCCGGACTGACTACGGCGGAGTGTAATATTCGACGTCCCGTGCAGGGCTTGTGGTGATTTCTCGTTGGTCGACTTACACACCAAGAGGAATGTCCTCTTGTCGTTCCACACCACAGCTTCAGAGTTTCCAAGCATCTCGGAGCAGTCGTACCCTGGTCCGGTCACCACCACTACTACACGAAAGAGTGGTAGTAGTAGTATCCTCACGTGTTGCGGTAGGATCGCCCGTGTCGTCGGTTCCTCCTCCTCACTTGTACGAGCCCAGCGACGATTCGGGATTGGAATACAAGGACAGTCGAGAGTTTTCCGATTCTTCCACAATGCACGGAAGACCTCGTCGATCCCAGGGTGGACGGATTTGATGGAAGGAGGTCATTTCCGATTCGGGATGAAACCCTTCTTGATCGTCGTCGTCGTCCTCTTGTTGGTCGTCTTGTTCGTCCAATCCCAATTCGCCATTCACATCATCGTCATCATCGTCCATGCCATAGACTCGAGAGTCAAACACCACATTGGAAGACGATTTGTGGTTGGTCGCCGAAGAGGATGATGTCACTGAATGGGTGGGGATTCGACGAGCCTCTCGTTCCAACAACAGATATTCGTCCACTGGATCGTCCTCGGCGTGGTTGTTGTTGCGGTACTTGGGTGGTTCCCCAAATTCTAGTTCGTAATCTTCTTGTTGTTTGCGATCCCGTGTAATGGACGGGGTTGGTACAATGTAATTGCACAAGGCATCGACCAGACGCAACAAGGTAGAGGCCCACAAACAATCCAAGCCCGGTCCATTGCTCCATTCAATGCGTACCAACAACAAATCAGAAGGATCCACAGTGTCGTTGGGTTCTTGATCGGATGGTACCGCGGTAAAATTGTTGCGATAAAAGGGTCGTAATTCTTGTTCGACATTTTCAAAACACCGTTGTTGGTAGGTCGAAATGGTCCACAGTCCCAAAAAGACGGATACCGTCGCCATGAGACTTCCATAAAAGTTGGGACAATTCAAATCGTAATTTGGATACATGCGACTAATATCGGAAAACATGTTGGGCACAATAATGATAATGTTGATAATGCAAGTCAAGACAAATTGTTGCGAGCTCTCCTTGCATTCACCGCACAAGTCATTGGATAAAAATCGTTTGATACTATCTTGTGGTTTGTCCGTTTCGCAAAATTCGTCAAAGGACGACACAACGTCACCTCCCACGACATTGGAAGGATCGGTGAAGGCCACGGCACGAAAGCCAATGTCAATGGTCGCACCGGTGGAATTGTTCCAACTCGGTACGGTAATGTCCCCTCGCGAAAAACTGGTGTGCGTCAAGAGCTTAAAGTTGGTGGAAAAGGCCATGCTGGCGACAATGGTCAAACACAGGGCGGCGAAATTAAAGGTAAAGCCCACGGCAAAGATGCGTCGTCGCGCCGTGTGATGATTTTTGAACATGGCATGACATCCCACTTGGCCCAAACATTGACAACACGCATTTTGTTCCATAAATCCAGGACAACGGCGGACACAGGGTGGAACATAACACAAAAAATGAGGAGGACGATTGCGACAATCGGTTGGATCTTCGTCGATTGGGTGGTTGGGTTCTGGGTCGTCCGGTTCGCCTTCTTGATTGTCTTCTTCCGCCTCGGCAAAGGCTTGTTTTTGAATAGAGCCTTCCGATTCTTCCACTTCTTCTTCTTCTTTGTTGGATGGAGATGTATTGGTGGCGTGAGGAAACGATCCAGACATGTCGTTTCTTCTTCTTCCTCCTCCTCCTCCTCGTTGCGTCCGCGGCACGTACGAATTGCCACTCACGCGATCGTAAATGTATTGCCGACAGACTCGTGTGGCAAACGAGGAGGATTGGTTCGACACAAACAAACGGCGTCGGCGTCGTCCACCACCACTGGGTGCTGGTGGTGGTTGTCCTTCTTGTGGTTGTTGTCGTTGTTGTTGTTGTTGCTGGAGGGCCCGGTCGGCCGCAGCCAGTTCGGCTGCCTTGCGTTCCAACATGGTGGGAGCATTGGAAGGGAGTTCCATGGTTCGCTCTCTGGCTGACACTGGCAGAAAAACGAAACTCGTTCTGCAAACCAGACGAGCTCTGTGTCACATAAAGACAAGAAGGAAGAGAATGAATGGGAAGAGCGACATTTGTTACTCAACATTTGGAGCAAAAAACATATGGAGCATAAAAAAAAAACATGTTTAGCGCTTTTATTTGGAAAAACCCAGCGGTTTTCCTAGCGCTTCAAAAATCCAGCGGGAACATAAAACCTAGGAAAAAAGATTTTGCTACGGTTGGGCGCGATCTGCGAGAGAATGACCACTTTAGTCGGTGGGGTGGATCTGCGCTGCTTCCCCCACTTGAGAGGCGAGCTGCGGGTAACGAATCTACGGGGCGGGCCCGATTCCACAGTTGTGCGACCGAAGACATCTGACGTACTTTCCACGCGGCGACTGAAACGAGACACACGATATATCTTTGGCGTCTTGAGTCTTGAGGACAACAATAACGAGAACAAAAGAAAGAACAAAACCCATTGGCACATCAACGACCAAAGAACACAACAACGACCATGAGGAGGCCAACAACGACTCGAAACTTGTTGGTGGTGTGCACCAGCACGGCCTTGTTATGGATGATGCACCAAGATGGAATAGCCACGACGACGACAACTCGGGTCCAAGCCTTTGCTCCCCATCCAATTCCAAGGACGACTCGTCCACAGAATGGGCCTCAATTTGCCACACCCTGGCAGAAACAGGGACACGACGACGAGGTACCCTCCACTACTCGCAACGAAAACACTCCATGGACGAAACTTGTTCAGTCTGTCACTTCGGTGGGTTTGGCCTTGACTATTGCGACTGCCTCGATGACGACCGTCTGGAGTGGAGGGCCCGCCTACGCCGCCATGACGACACCCGAACGTACGGCCGTGGCCACGACCAAACAATACGATGGCTTTGCCGAATACGCCAAGGAAAATCAAATGGAACAATCCGATGTGGGATGTTTTATCAACAAATGTGGTGACCAAACCAAGGCCTTGTTTAGTAATCCACGAGGCATCAAGGGCGTCAGTTGTTTGGGCCGATGCAAGGGAGAACAATCCTGTGCCACTCGATGTTTTGCAGAATTTGGAAGTGAAGCTCTCAACGATTGGCTTTCCTGTACCATTGAAGAAAATGAATGCGTCAAAGTTCCCAAAAACATTGACAATAGTGCCGAAGAAGTCGGGTATGCCTACGTCGTCAAGAATTTTGATCCTTCCACCTTGTTGGGAACCTGGTACAAAACCGATGGTTTGAATCCAAACTATGACTTGTTTGATTGTCAAACCAATACCTTCTCTCCATCTTCCATTGGCGATAAGAACGAAATCGATATGGACATTAAATTGCGGGTTCGACGACCAGAGGAATCGGGAGGCGGCTTTTGGGATAATTTCTTGACCGAACACATGGTGGTGGATGCCAGTTCTTCCAAACTGGTGCCTCCGGCGGCCAATGCTGCCACTGTGGACGAAACGACAGGCTTGTCCAATGCCGGTCGTACCATGCATACCCTAGGAAAAATGTACGGGTTGCAATTTTATGAAAATTGGTACATTTTGGGCGAATCCGATGGAAGCAACAACATTCCACCCTTCAAGTTGGTAGCCTACAAGGGTCATACCTTGCAGGGCAACTACGAAGGAGCCTTTGTCATGGCACGGGAACCCATCCTTCCCGCCGCGGCAGTCCCGGCCGTGAAGGAAGCGGCCGCACGGGGAGGATTGGATTTTGCACAGTTTACCCGCATTGACAATACCTGTCCGGCCACCACACCACTCAACGATGCCGAGGCTGGTACGGGAACATCCACCACCGATTGGATTGACTTGTTGGTCGGAGAAGGGGGTGTCATTGACTGGATATCACCAGGATGGAGAGGAGAATACAAAAAGTAGTAAATGACGCGAATTCAAAGAGCCACAACTTACTCTAGCAGTACAAGATGTAAAGAACAAAGTAGTTGCTCATGTGATGATACAATCCATGCGAAAGTTCGGTGTTGGGTTCGCGCTATCTCTCTTGTGTGACATACGTTGCATGAAAACAAGGAACTCTAATAATTCAAAAGACAATAGTAGTAGTAACAACGATCACAATTCCAACAAGATTACATTCTCTCTTGCTGTAGTTGTTGACCTTGGAGCATGGCGACGACACACACGATGCAACAACATGATCAGGCGAAGCAAAGGCAATTCGTGGTTCAATCGTTGGTGCCACCATCGTCATTTTCCGCGCCATCGTGATTGTTGTCGCCTCCATCAGCGGCGTTCTTTCTATCACGTGATTTGCTTCTTGGTTGTTCGTCACGATTCTTGCCCCTTCTTCCTGAGCTTCTCGCGTCCGCAGGCACAGCTCTTCGGACACGCGCACCGCGAGGTGGTACAGTGCGTCGGCCTTGTTTTCGTTCGCTATTGTTGTTGTCGTCCATTGGAGATTGGTCATCTTGGCCATCGTCCACAGCCAATTCATCCATCATGGCCTCATCTACGCTACTTTCGTCTTGTTTCTTTTTTCGCTCTCTCGAAACATTTCGACGCAGCCGGGTGGGTAGGCCGCCTCCGGATCGGCGTTTGGCTTGAACGCCCTCAGAACTGTTGGCAGCAGCACCGTCGTCTTGGGCTTCTACAGCGGGGGAAGCCATTGCAGCTGCCTCACCAAAGCTAGCAAAGGATGCATTGAATTGGATATCACCACCACTGGGACCCGGCGCTGCGCCCCACATATTGTCGGTGAACGCTCCCTTGACGTCTGCATCACCGGCTCCATCTTCGTCGCTCATCTCAAATGAAGCAAACGCGCCGTGGCCACTCCCCTCGCTTTTCTCAAAGGCGTCAAATGCTTCTGTAGTGGTGGAAAAGGCAGCATCTGGATTTGCCTCTGGTTGTGCGGAACTTGAACCAAATTTGTTTGGGAATTCCGCAAACTCTGTGCCCACAGCAGCCGCCGATTTCTTCCGCCTCGCCGCGGCAGAGTTCGGATTCAGCATCTTTGCCTGGGCTGGTTTCTTTGGATCAATGGGACCAAGACCATTGTCATATATACCTTGTCCATCCGTTCGGAAAGTACCAACTCTCTCCTCTGGTTTCTTCTTGTATTTGCTTCCACCACCCTTTTTCTTATCGAGGGTCATTGAGGCATCATCATCTTTCTCGTCCTTCTTCTTACTTCTGTCCTTCCTTGGAGGCAGTTGTCTACCTGAGTACACCGCCGAAAGACATAAAATGACTTCTGTCATATCAGCTCTCGCCTTGCTGTCGACTGTCAGCATTCGGTCCAACAATTCCACCAATCCATCACCATACGGATTGTCGTCTGGAATTTTGTATTTACGTGACAAAATTGCAAGGTTGGACCCCTCTTCAAAACAATTCTGCAAGAAGGCTAATGAATAGAGACAGCAACCCAGTGCCCATACGTCGGTCGCCTGTGTCAGCTTCTTAGCCATGAACAAGTCCACCATTTCGGGGGCCCGGAACATTTGTGTGGTAGTCTTTTGAATTACTTCCTCTACCTCGTTTCTCGCTTCACTTGTTTTCAGATCCACATGACCAAACACGGCGGATCCGAAATCGCACAACTTATAGGCCCCATTCTTGATCAAAAAGTTTGCTGGTTTCAAATCTCTATGTACAATGGGAGGTCGCTGAGCGTGCAGGTATGAAACGGCATTGCAAATTTGACCGAATGCAATAATAAGACTGGATAAATCAAAACGTTCGCCCTTGGCCGCCAAGTTGGCACAAACATCCAATGCATGTCCTCCTTCGCAAAATTCCATCAGAATCAAATGCTGAGGTCTGTCTTTTGTTTTTCCAGAATCGTCATTTCTTTTGGGTTTTTGCGTTGTTGTCCGATAGCAGGTATCATACATTTTGATGATACTTGGATGAGATAGCTGAGGAGTACCAAAGAAGATCCAACGTATTTTTCGATGATAAGTAAATCCATTTGAAAGAGAATGCCGACACATTGAATAACAACAATAGGTTAGATGTAAACTAAAACCTTTTCTGGAAAGACAACGAAAGAAGGTACGAGTATCATTTACTCGAGTGCAACGTCTTTCTTACTTACCCGACTGAGCAGTTTGGCTTCCTTTTCGGCAATGTCTCGCTGTTGACGTGATAATATAGAAGTCACTTTCAGCACCATTTCCCGTTTGTCGGCATCTTTTCCCATGCTTCCCGATCGCTTCTCTTTTCCCGAAGCAGCTGCACCTGTTGCACCACTTCCAGTCGATCCCGATCGCGACGATTTCGCACTTGCAGTACCATGAGAAGTTGTATTCAGAGTTCCACCTTGTGCTGTATCAGCAAGTTCCTTCACCAAATACACATACGAGAAGCCACCTTATCACAACAAAAGAAGGAAAACGACACCATGAGAAGAGCTCTTCAGGAAAGGATTTGTTAACCGCAACAAGTGCAATCGAAAACCCAGATACCACATCAACAATAGCCTATCATTCATCACCTATCCTTCAATGTTGTCAAAAAGAAGTTCTCACCTTCTCCCAGTAATTTGGTCACCAGAACATGCTTGGTGTTGATTATAACTTTCTCTCCCACAAAGGCGGAGCCCAACCCTCCGTCCTGAGCTGGCATGTTTCAACTGCAGTGACTTTACGATACCTCAAAGGTTGCAATCTCTTCTAGAGTATGGTTATCTCCAACAGCAAGAGGTAGAAGACAGACAAGCAAACGATGCGAGATCACACAAAGTCTTCCTGCCGCACCAATATTGGAAAAAAGGTATGGGAAACTGTCCGCCCAGTTCTCGGCCCACTGTCAAGATGCACTGGCTTCCAGTGCTCAACTCTAATCCGCAGCACTAGAACAAATGATTCGATGTAGAAGTGCACAAAGAGACACCACCACAACCAAACACAAGAACAACAACACCACAGAGAGAAGACGGGGAGGGGAGAGTGTCTGAATTTGGTTGAACACCATGTCACAAAACCAGGAAATTTCAAGCGAGATGCTTGTGTGTGTGGTTGTGTCAAAATCGTGCGGGCATTTGAACAGACAAAAATGACCATTTAATCACGAATTGATCGGGGTTCAGAGTGTGCCAAAATGTAGTAGAATACGAGCAAACAATGAGTCCCGTACGTATTTGGCATTGGGTCCAAATTTTTGGAAAAAAAAGAAATAATGTCACCGCAGTACGGACGGACAGACGGTACGTCCGTAACCTTTGAGCAATAGATAGACTATTCATGTAGGGTATTCCTAGTTTCAGTTCACCACGATTGTTTGTAATCTTTGTTACTTCTAGGAGTAGTTTACTTGCTGGAGCACGGTGAGTAATACACAGTGGTTACAAATTTTGTTTTGAAGCGTTGTGTGATTCCGAGAACCATCATATTGTCCTTAATGGCAGTGCAATACAAGTGATTCAGTGCAACATGTTGGGGAACTGGCAACGCGGCCGTGTCTTGTAGCTGAGGAGGTTTGTTCAAAATAATGTGACGCAAATGAGGTGGCAGTGGAGGCGGCTCTTTGGTATAATCATCAACGTCTGGCATGTTGTGCGAGTAGACTTCGCCATCTCGATCCGGCTTTCCCTTTTCACCTCCCTTGGCTGCCATGACATCGATATCACTTTCTCCACCTCCCGTGGCGGCCGTTCCTCCTTTGCCATCCCCTCCCTCTTCCGTCGTCGTAGCCCCGTAATCACCGGCTGCCTTTTCTTTTTCAAAATCGCGATCCCCTCGATAGGGTTTAAAATCAGTCACGTCGATGAAATTGTTGATCCGACCTTCAATATCGGCGACTGTCGGTTGATCGGGAGCAAACCTCCATTCATCGTCCACAATAAATTTGAATGCGTGTTTCCCCCTTTTCAAATTGTGAATGTAGGTAAAGTCATTTCCTGATCGATGCATGGGAATTTGTCGGCTCCAGCCATTGAACGTCCCCGTAATGTACACTTGTCGTCCTCCATGCTCCCATCGAAATACGGTTGGAACTGTTTCATCTTCCATGATGCTGTCCAACATTTCCGTATTTGGTGCACTTTGCGAATGAGACAGTTGTGGTTGCTGTTGCATGGAAGGATCCCCATCCATAAAAGTCATTGAAGTGTCTGAGGAAGATTTCTTTAATTGTGCATGTTGCTGTTGCTGCATCTGTGCTGTTCCTCCACGAAACATTTGCTGCTGTGCGGATGCTGATTGCTGTTGTTGCTGCTGTTGTGCCGGGTAATGCCGATAATCAGGGGCACCCGTATCTCCCCCAGTAAAGCTCGCTGGTGGGCCCAGAGGAGAAGCATTCATTGGATAGGATCCCGGAGGCATACCAGTGGGTGGAACATTATTGTTGTTTTGCGCAGAAGGAATGTATCCACCAGGGTATTGAGTTTGTCCGCCTCCTGGTATTTGACGATTTGCTTGTCCGTCGCCTGGATTCGCCCCATTACCCGGCTGAGCGTTTCCCATCGCGCTTTCTCTTTACCCTGCAAAATCGAACCTTTCACTTTATGGAACCCCAATTTCGCTATTGACTGATTGTCCCTTTCTTGGGATGTTGGATCGACGACGACCTAATGTACTCGTAGTGGCTTGGTTCGCAATGATGGACAGCTTCTGATTGTAAAGCGACGCGACGACATTGAATTGTTCTGACACGCGTATGAAAAATGCAGCCAACGAAAAAAGAACTTTGGGTCGCTCACTTTGCACCTTCGGAACCAAAGAAAATCTATCATTGCTAAGGTACCTAGTTAAGACCTTTGGCTCCCGTCTATATCCTTTTACTCCTACTCCTACTCATCATGTCGATTCTTTGTTTCTAGGAATTGGAGTACTCCTATATCATAATATTCAGGTCAGAAAGAAAGTAGATTCACACTTACTCCAGTTTATCTATCTGGCCGTTGCGCCATGCTAGAGAAGAAACAACGCATCGTCGCAGAAAGGACCATTGAACATGCCAACTTGTGCTCCTACAGGAAAAAGCTTGCTGTCAGTTATCAACGACCCTGACTTAATTGCCTCATCATTTAGCTCTCTTCTCATTCTCGAGGCCCTCGCTATTCATAAATCAAGAGTCAGATCCAAATATTTGGCATATGCTTGGTCCAACAAAAAGCTCACGTCCGTTACCGATGGATTCATCTTGAGTGACCATGAGGCCGCATCCACACAAAAGTCCTCCGAGTGGACTTTTGGGAACTTAAGCAACGATCTAGCTACCTCAAAAACCAAAGGTTTGGAAGGCAAGTCCACCGCTGCGGCTAAACCAGCAAAACGGTCACATTCCCTCTCTGGATGATCCGCGACCACGATAGGATCGCTGGGATCCCTGCCATCGATCATCGACGGCTGGTCAATAATTTCGTGGTCGGCTGCAAATCTTGCCTTTTTCTGTGTGTTCCCACCTTCACAGACTTTGTCATCTTTCAAAGCGGACTTTTTCATAACGGTTGTATCATTGCCTATTATTGGTGACACGTCAGAATCGGCTTTGCGTTTTGACGAGCTCAAAAATGTCCCAGTGAAGCCTTTCTCCGGCGCGGGTTTCTTTCGCTTTCCATCTTTGGTATCAGTGGCGGTGCTTGACAAGTTAAGAAGATGGTCCATGATATTTTCTTCCGGGATGTCTTTCGCACTTGGGTCAAAAGAGGAGGATCGAATCAGATGGATTGAATTCTCTATGTCCCCGCGGGTCAATTTTCTTGAGAGGGATTCTTCGCATATCTCGAGAATACTTTTCTCATTGTTCGAAAAGGGAAGATCAATCATTTGTGGGTGGATTTCCGGGGTTGTATCTTCAATAGTTTGAACAACTTCGCACTGGGAGGGTTTCAACCAGAAAACCAGCTGTATCTCGTGGGAGAGAGCAAAAGGTGCTCCCTGCTGGCAGCGCTCTAGTAGAAACAATCGAAGAGACGCCAAATTCTGAAATATATCAAATCGTAAAGACTCTTCACTTTGGACAATCCCAAAAGGAACCCGCATCTTCCTACGCCGTCCTGAACGACGAACCAATGAGTCAGAAACGTCTGATGATGGCATCCCACAGAATTGGGAAAGAGATTCAAAAATACTGTCTTTTTCTGCTCCAGCATCCACTTCAATAACTGGTATGTTTAGGGAGAGAATCTGTGGTGTGTCGTCGTCGTCGTCGATCTCTATTGCAATTGGCTCATTCATGCCCGATGGCTTAGAGTTGGAAGGATCTAGAGGGCCAGTGTTTGCCTCCTCTTGTGATTTGACCCCCCTCAACTCTGTGAACTTTAAGTTACATGTCGGATTCATACAGACGCCATCAGTGACACTCAGAAGTACAGACATATTTGCAGAATCCATTGAAACTGTGAACTGCCCCGAAGTACCCCGATATGGGTTTACTGTTGGATGGCACCGATACACACTGGTTGATGTGCAAACGGCATTTGCATCCTTCATTATCTCTTCTATGTCCAGCTCCAGATCATCCAGGCGCAGATCGTCCCTGCGAAGCTTTGCAAGCAAGATCGCTGTGGCAGAAAGTTGGCCCATAAACTCCTGATATCCAGCCTCGTCAAGCACAGCAATGTCCCCCTCCAACGAGCTGTATGTGCGTTTATCAGTATCTTCACAGACAAGAGCCGCTTTTATTGGTTTTCCATGAGTCTTGCACATTAGAGGTGGAAGAAACTTGCCAAGCACGTCAGCGTAGATCTTGTATGCTGGTATCTCGGATTCAGGAAGCAAACTGAAATCATATTCTTTGGACAGGAATATTTCCTCCAGCTTCGTTTTGATTGTATCCGCTAGTGTTTTCTTGTTAGAGCGTCTGTAGACTGAACAGAACTTTTGAAGGGCAAGTAGGTTGTCCTTGTGAACGAGCCGAAATCGCTGCCCATCCCTTTGTAAGACATCCTCGCCGCTTAACTGTTTGGAATCTGAAAACCGTTTCGCCATCGTGGGCAGGATTGCGGACAAGGTGTCCGTAACTAGATCATTCGACTCACATTTTGGACAGGCTAGATACGTGCGCATGTCATCCATTGACCCAATGTGACGTCTCGGTATTTTGTGCTCAGTTGACTTTGGAAAGAAAGTTTTGATTTTTTGCCATGTGGTCCAAGAAACATCGCGAACAGCCCGTTTGGAAACAGAATTTAACCAGTTGCCATGTTCACCTGTTACAGAGCAAAAGTACATTAAGCTCGGGATTCTGTTCAAGTACCATACCACAAAAGAAGGGCATTCAACACTTACAGGTGATTCTGTAATTTACGTCGACATCTGCACAATCCAATCCCTCAAACGTCGACTCCAACGAAACATTAGCTATTGTCTCAATCGCTTCGTCACTCCCCGCAGCTTTTATCTCTTTTGCAACCCACGCACGGAACGCTGTTATAAACTTGCAGGAAACAAGAAACACTTCAGCTTCATGCTCTCTATTATCATCCGAGAGGTCGGTTCCAGTATTAAGATGACAGTTTTCGCCTTCGCTTTTAGGATCCAGCATCTCATAAAGGTCGTAAGCCTTTCTGAGGTGATGAAGCTTTTCGCTGAGAGATTCCTTGTAGGAGGTGGCACACAAGTTGCAGATTGTGATATATTGAGACTCCATGAAATATGGAGACAAGTTGCCCTTCTCTTGTTCCACAATCTTCAAAAGAGATTCGAACATGGGCTTTGGAAGGAGCTTCCCCTTTCGTACAAGCTGGGGCTCCATACCACAAGGATTGTGAACACAGAGGTATCGTGCTGATGACGGCGTTGTGATACACACAGAATCTGAATCATCCCCTTTGCTATCGTCATTTGTTTCGTCCTCCAAAATCGTTTCACACGACATGAATCGTCGCAAAAAATCGCCATCTACCCAAACAAATCCCGAAGAGAGATTCATCAATCTGTAGTCTGGAGGAAACATGTGTTCCATTATCATTTTGCGTCGTTTTACCAACTTTGAATGAGCGATTTGGTCCTCGAGACAAAGTCTGTAAAAACCACAAGCGACGAGGAAAACAAACACATGCAGTGAGTGCAAAATCTGAAACACATAGCTCCAACAACATGCCGATCCACTTACTGAGCGAGGTTGGTAAAGACATTGCACCTCTCCACGGCCATGTTAGACAAGACAGTCGGGAATTCGAGTGGGTTTCGCTTTTGTCGACACATGAATTCGTAGATACTCTGGGCGAGGAATTGTTCTTCCACGTAGTACAAATTGTAGGCATCCTGGCTCCCGGGTGGTAACTTTTTGGGCTTCTCATTCGAGGGATCAAAGCAGTTGGAGGGTCCTCCTTTCAGAAGGGACACTTTCTCATCGTTGAATTCAAACCATTCACCAGTTATCCAATCCATGGCCTCGGCAATGTAGTGACCACTGTACGCAGATTTTCCTTGGTGCTTCATGACCGCACATAAAACATATTGTTTCGTTCCAGTGGGCTCCTTTTGTTGTGGTTTCTCTTCCACCATGATAGTTCTCTGAAGAAGAACCTTATCCATTACCTTTTTTTTGGAAAGGCTGGCCAAATCAAAAATGTACCTTGAGAGTTGAACATTCAAGACGGGAGGAAGCTTTTGAAAGCAGATATGACGAGTCGCGTCTCGTTTTTCATTGCAGAAAGTGCATTGGTATTGATTGTCATCCGTCAATGTTTCGACATGGCAATATCGATTCATGCAAGATTGGACATCCACGTCGGCGGCTCCAGCAAAGGCATCTGACAGGCTTTGCTGACCTTTTGCTTTCTTCTCCTCGGGTTTACTAATGTTCAGATTAATGTCCATAAACTCTTCATTCCGGAAACTGACAGTGTTGCAGTGAAGGCATTGAGTCTCGTAGCGATTTACACCTTGGAAGATTGTTGGTAGGAGTTCCGATAAGTCTTGACCGGTAGTACTAGCAGAGTTCTTGGACTCGGATCGGGCCTTGCCCTGCTGCAGAAACGAATCATGGATTCTTTCAAAAAAGAGACGACTAAACTCGTTCGGATCTTGTTGTTCAAAATGATCGAGTTCCAACTCGTTGGAAAAGTCCAATGTGTCAATCGATGCCATGGGCCCAGCATGCATCGAGACGAGCAATTTTTGAAACAGTTGAAGGACCGACGTCATCTGATCTCGTTGTTGATGCGAATGTGGGGGTTCCCAGGACATGATTCCCTCCAGAAAAACGATATTTTGAGCCAAACATTGCAACTGAGTGTTGAGGTAGCAGGTTGCCCCAAGATTTTGAATACCAGGAGGTACCGTGAGCTCGATTTGATTCTCAGGTTTTCCCTCTGATTCATCATTCTCTTCGACAGGATTCTCAAAAATGAGTTTTTCATGATACCGTTCAATGATGTTCATGTATTCATCCAAGATTCGATCCGAGCCTAAATCTTGCAAGGTTCTTTGCAGATACGATCGGATTCTGCCTCTTTCCACAAAGGTAGAGCTTCGTATCCTCTTCAGCTGCTTCAATGTATTAGGTCGAGCAAATTTAAACTGATCCACAATTTCTACATCACCTCCATCCTCTTCACTACTGTTTGATGGCTGGTTGGAGACACCATTCATTCCAGAGGCTTCTTGTGCCTGGTCCCCCTCCGT
Source organism: Epithemia pelagica (assembly GCA_946965045.2). Classification (NCBI taxonomy): domain Eukaryota; phylum Bacillariophyta; class Bacillariophyceae; order Surirellales; family Surirellaceae; genus Epithemia; species Epithemia pelagica. Next base: position 2,066,506 of record OX337234.1, on the reverse strand, counting down.
AGTAGTCGAATCGTCGTTGGGAGATTGAGATTTCGACTGGTTGTTCAAATCTCGCAGAATGACGTCGTTCATGGCACCTCCCAATGTAGCCAAGCAAAACGGATTGGCATCGCATCGACACCGAATGGTCAAGTCCGCTGGACGTTGCCCCAGAGATGGTGGCTGAACTTTGATTTCTTGTCGTTTTCGTTTTCGATTCTTCGCTTTCCGACGGCTTTCCATCGCACGTTCCGTCCACTGAATCATGGTTGGACATTGATTGTGACAAGCCTGCAGCACCTGATCAGCGGCCATGGAATGTTCCCCTGTCGGCGGGTTTGGGGAGGATTGTTTTTCGTGGTTGTTGGTATCACTCTCAGCAGCTTCATCTTCACCTGTGACAACGAAGGGACAACAGGAGATCTCCCAGGGGCTGCGTGGTGGTCGGTTGTCAGTACCATCGTCGTCTTTCCGGACAGAACTCGTGAAGCGAGCTACACCATGATACGCGTCATGGTTGATTTCATAACAAGCCTCCTGCATTAACCTTCGGAAGGCCACTTCTCCAGAAACAAATTTCCGTGGCGGGATGGACGATATGGCCCTAGTTTGCGATTTCCCATGGTTGATATCGTCTGCGACATTGGTCGAATGTCTTGGTTGACCACCATCCTTTCCTCTTCTCAAGTCAGAATCAGACTTGCCGGTCAAAGAGGCTTGGATCTCACTGACTTCTCTATCATCATCATCCTCGTCATCTTCCACCTGTACTGGCGAGCTGATGCTCGAACGAAACTGCTGGGCAGTAGAGGACGCTTTGGCGGGGACTTCGTCATCATCTTCAATTACCACGACTTCGTTGTGATTCATTCTTCCACCATTGTCTTCTCGTTCATTTCTAACGTCCATATCCTCATGGACGCGGTTCATGATAGATTCCGCCATTCTTTCAAGTCTTTCCAGGGGTGCTGGCTGGTTCTGAATCTCCACGAGAAACGGATCAACGATTTTCTCCGAAGACGGTGTGTTGGAAAAGGTCTTACGGAAACCTCTCGTTCCTTCACTGGAATCATCCATGCGCCACAATGTGCTTCCGAATAACCTGATAATGATAATCGATAAGGCAATGAATGACTCCGCTTAGGTTTCAGCAACAATGGTCCAGGCGACGGGAAAACCCCATTTGCTCTCTCCTTCTCTCCTCGCTCTACATATATCTACTACTCCTATATAATCATAGCTATGGTAGCTATTGACCTTCTCTACTAGAGAAGTAATATTCTCTCTTGTTTCTACTCCATATTTTTTGTGTTGCTCTCAAGCCGTACTGTTATGATTCTGCAAGCATTTCATTAAATGCAACGATATCTTGTTTGGTATTAACCTCCTATTACACTCCTACTCCAATATTCGAAGAGGGGCGAGAAGTAGCCGTTCACACGTTTGTCTCTAGTAGCATCCTCTAGGTAGTTTGCTCTTTCCGCCATGGTCTAGATGACGTGAGACTGGAAGGATCGGCACTCATCCGACCTTTTATTATGGTGCTCCATTGTTTAACTCACTTATACTTTACAACTAAAGTAACAAAGTCATAGCATTGTCTAGATCTCTAGAACTTGTTGTCTTCCCCATCTCTTGCTTTCACTTTTGACTCTACGGGTTGCGGGGCGTCATTTTCCTGTCAGTCCAAACTTTAGGTTGCCATTACGAAAGCAAGGAAGCCATCCTCCCATTCACGCTTGTCGGCAGCGCTACAATAGACCAATGCCATCATAATCTTTCTCATCGTCGTCCTCGTTGTTGTCGTCCTCATTCGTGACGGACGTGTCAGTAGCTGTAGATGTTGGATCATCTGCCAATTTGAGAAATGTCATGGAATCTTCCAAATATCGTCTCATGGATTCCACATCATTGCTCTCTACCACCAAATCCACATCGTCATCATCATCATCGTCGTCACTGTCACCCGAAATGGACGAATCAAATTTGACGAAGGACGGGCGTTGTATAGCTTCGGCGTCAATTTCAGCAAATTCAAAACCCAATTGACTGGCCAGTTCATTCATTTGATTGGTTTCATTTTTGCGCAGAATGGAAATGACATTGCCGCCATTCTTACTCGAGGGAGCTTGGCCCACTCGACCCACACGACCTGCCAAATGCACATATTCGCGAGGGTCATCCATGGGCAAGTACAAGGTATACACATGGGTCAAGCCCTTGACATCCAAGCCACGGACCGAGTTGGGAGTTGCCAACATGACAGAAGTTTCATTTCGACGAAATTGGTCCAAGATGGTCAGGGGACTGACGCCTGTTTTGGGCAACAAGACACACAAACGATGTTCTCCCCACAAGGCATCCCGCAAGGGTTCCAAGGCGGCTTTGGCTTCTTCTTCACTGGAAAAGAATATTACCACTCGAGGACGATCCTCTCCCTGAGAATTCCTCTCGTCACAATCCCGAAGTTCCTTTCGCAGTAACCGTGTCAGTACCAGCAATCCTTCATCATTTTCCACTGTGGCACGATAATGCTTCAATCCAGGATAGAGACACAAATCCAAATCTTTTAAGGATGCCTGAGTGGTTCGATCTCCTCCCAGTTCTTCCCCTCCCCCTTGTTGTTCCGTGAGGAGGGGGGCAAACCGCGTCGCGGTGGCAATGTAGCTTTTGCCCGATGGCAGAATCCGGGACGAGACCGCCAAATTTCCCAAGGCTTCGGTCACACTCGCGCCAACCAAAAAGGTTAAACGACTATACTCTCGACGCGATGCTTCGTCCTCATTGACAGGCATATCCGGGCCAGGGGAATCCTCAAACAATGACTTTAATGTACCACTCGGCGTCTGTTCCAATGCCAGATCAGCTGGTAAAAGAGAAGAGCAATTCCAAAGACCATGGTTGGACATGATCCAATCGAGCAACCTCACAACGTTAAATCTTCCACTTACCTTCGTCGTAGACAACCACACGCAACTGGGAGGCTTCCACATCTCCATCCTCCAACAGTTTTCCTAAATAATGAGGCATGGTAATGGCCACATCGGTTTGCAGTTTCAAACCAAATGCCGCATCTTCGTCATCCAAAACACATCCAATGCGTACCCCCTTGGGTCCCTTGTATTTGAACATGTTGGATTTGCCCGGTGCAAACTCGGTCGGTGAATCCTTGAGATTGCCACCCACCAACTGATAGAGGACCATGGCAATTTGAATTCCCAATTCCCGACTGGGCACGACAATCAATGCCAGCGGCGTCTTGACATTGGTCCCCGACGTGCCCAACGTGGACAAGGCGGCTCCGGTAGCAATGGCACTGTCGCTTCTTCGAATTTGTTTCCGAGCCGACGATCGAACGACGGGCGATGTTACAATGGCCAATCGATCCAACAAGTCACCCGTCGTATCGCCCACCATTTCTTCGGCACCGACACGGATTCGTTGACGGGCAAACAGGGAATCACTAAGGGTACTCAAGAGGGGCACCAAATAGGCCAAGGACTTGCCACTTCCCGTCGTTCCTGAAATGACAATGCCCATGTCCATATTACTCCGACCCACACGCTCTTCTAATGATGCTTCCATGGAATCGTAGCTTTGCGTTTGAAGAATGGCGTTGACCGATTCCATGGAGTTGATCTGGATGGTTGTTGGGAAGGTGTAATTCAAACTATCCAAGCGACTAATCAACCAGGGAGCGGCACCAAGACCTTTCCAGGACATGCGCCTTCGGGCCATTCGAATCTTTTCTTCTCGTTCGGCAACCGAGACACTTCCATTGGTAAGAACGTCACTGTACAATTGAAACAAGAGAATATCCGAGATACGACCTGCTTCCACAAAATTTTGCTCCGACACGGCATCTCGAAGCATTGTATGCAGCTCATTCAAACCAGCGTTCTCGTCGTTGCTGTCTTCTCCTGCATTCGAAGCAAGAAGAACTTGCCGTCCATGATTCTTGCGGTTTCTTGGAAGGTTCCAAGTGGGGGATACAAGATCCAAACGCGCACCGTGATCGGATGCAAGGCCAGAACGGTGGCCATTCTTCACACGTCGAGGACTGGGAAGCAAGAGCGAGGTACATACAAAGCCCTGAACGAGGAGGTAGACAAGAGCAACTTGAACCATGGCACCGAAAATGTGACCATGGTGAGTGGGATTGGAATTGGATCCATTCTGGCGAACTGCCACGCGGGCGATTGTGCTGATGCTGCGGTCGCATAAAACGTCTGGCCTGTCTGACGACCGTCACATTCCTAAGGACTAGGGACATCCCCAGAGGTCGTGACAAATAATATATTTATTGATTCAAAAGTATGTCTTCATGTGAAGCGCCGAGAAATACTACTGCGGTCGCTGTCGGTCGCTCAACGCACACGCTTTTCCGCAACCAATCATTCCCATTCAACAATAATCAGGAAGACAAAGAGGCTTACGGCGCTGAGAAAGAGACCAGAACACAAATACATTGATATTGATTGAACACTACATCATGTCAACTGATAACATGTCGGCCTTGGCCTTGTCACAATTGGCCGGTTCCAAGCACCGAAAACAACAGCTTTCTTCCGGTGTCTTTCAAGAGCATTTGGCGGCACCGCCATCGGACTTTGCTCGGAAGCAATTGGAAAAAATGGGATGGAAGCAGGGAACTGGGTTGGGAAAGAAACGGGATGGAATCAAATCTCATATTAAAGTTCAAAAACGACAAGAAAATGCTGGACTTGGAATTGACAAACAAACGGCCATTCTTCAAGCGCAAAAGGAAGGAGAAGAATGGTGGAAAAATTCCTTGGGCGATACCTTGGCCAAATTAAGTTCGAAAAAGAAAAGTAGTAGTAACAGGAAAAGTGACAAGGAACAGGACAACAAGAGGAGTAGGAAGCAATTTACCGATGAAGAGTTGTTCGAAGCCACGGGTGGAGCTCGGTTTGGGATGCGGGCTGGCAAATCGAGAAACTTGGCCAAATGGAAACGTGCCGAAAGTGAACTCTCCTCCACGACGGCTTCGACGGCTCCCGAAAGCAATAGTAGCGGCAGTGATACGAATCCAGGAGATTCGTGTGTGACCACGGAAAGAGCGGAACAGGACGACTCAAAAGAAAAGACTGCGAAATCCGACAAGAAGAAGAAGCGGAAACGCAAGGAGGAGAAGAGCGAAGAAGCGACTTGCAAAAAGGACAGGAAGAGCAAGAAGGCAAAACAGGCGAAGTAGTTTGAACCAATCGCCGTGGATCACCATCCAGTATGTATATCTACCTCTATGTATACATGCCGCAGCGAAAACGAGGCTGAAATTTTCATTCCTGATTGGGCGTGCTGATAGATTACGATTGAGTGCTGAAACGTGCCTGTCGAATTTTGTTCGTACCTCCGTTGCAGCTCGGATGGAAATGGAAAGAAGGCTGGTACCAATGTTGGAATGGATCGCCTCTCGCCTCATTTCACAATTTTGAGAAAGCAAAAACGCAAAAAGGACGACAAAGAGAGATGATGAAAGCAAACCCGTTGTCAAGGCATCCTTCCCGATGGATCCCCTTTCGAAGACGATTGGTCAACAGATCCATGTCGCCGTTAAGAGATGACGTGGACGATATCGGTTTCGTCGGTATGGCGGATGGCCACAATGATGAATGGGGGGATACCTTGAGTCCTACGTCCGTGATGGTAAATGGATTGGAAGCTGAGGAGGATTTCACCAATTTGGGAAACAAGTCAGATTCATCCGTAGCTTATGCTCAAATACTATACATGAAGTCAGATGAATCTCCTCGCGGGGTTTCCATCATTACCGAACATGATTTGGCCCAGTTGAGTATGGAAGAAGGGTACGAGGAAGATGCTCGACACTGTCAAGAAGGGTATCCAAATGCGATGAATTGTATGGAGGCAGTTGGCTGCACGCCCGCTTGTGTTCGTTCAGTGGGGAATGGACGATTCTGGTTGGAACCAATGGACATTCCGAAACACTGTGCGTCCAACATTGACTCTCCCCTGAGCAATCAGCTGGAGGAACATCGCACCATGAACTTGAATGATGAAAACATGAGGACTGATGCAGGGTATGAAGATGATGATAATTGGTCGGTTGAGACATGTTGTTCAGTCAATAACCATGGTTCCGTGGCCCCCATCTTTCGCCACGTATCTGAAAACTAGATGGAAGACGTTGCTGAAAGTACCCCTAACAGTGATATTCGATGGGCTGCCAAAGTTTAGCTCCACTTCCCGCTCTCAGGTTGCCACCACAAGGGATCTGAGGTTTTTGAACTGCCGTTTTTAATGAAACATTAGAGATAAATGTTTGTGTGGTCATGAGTCAAGTCAGAGACAACCAACCACACAAGACAGGGAACATAGAAAAGACGCATAGCAGGTGAAAGTGGTCAAACTCCCTTAGAAAAGTTACTGCATGACATAGCATCAATTCGCCAGATTCATAAAAAAGCAGTGCATTCGGTGGGATTCGAACCCACGAGTACGAAGGAGTTTGGGGAAATCGACCCTTTTATGCACAATCAGGGTTATAGGCAATAGATTAGGGACGCAACAATTGGAGGGGTGTTAGTTTCAAAAGGCAGCAATATGATTGGGTTAGAAATGTCGTTACACAAAAAATCACTTAGGAAACAAATGTCGTTACAAGTGTCTTACCGTGTCCCGGGAACCCATCGAATCACGGACAAAAAACATGGAGGGAAGATTCCATCAGCCGATCCGGTCGGTCCTTCACGGTCGCCCATGGCATGGCCAAGTCGACCATTGCGACAAGTCCTCTTCTGACCATCTCATGACCCTTTTGAGCATGGTCAGAAGCCTGGAAAAGAGGATACACTTCAATAAGTTAGAATAACAAATAGAGATCATGAGTTCTGCAGCACAATTCACAGCGGCCAAGGCCATGGGGCCACAGTCGCAACGATACGGAAATCAGTACTCACGTTGGCCAAAGAAGAGTTGGAAGAAGCGTTCAGGTTGGAGAAAGATGGACCTTTTGGTCATCTTTGAGTCCGATATCGACTGCCCCATCTGCAGGGCCAAGGCAAGAGGAATGGCCATCCCTCATCGCCCTCACCACCCCAGATGCAGCAAAAACACAACAACAAGGGGCAAGGGAATGAACGATGGAAGAGGAGCAGAGGTGGTGGCCTCAGAAAAGGCCCAGGCTGTCCATGCAGCAGCAATTCGCAAACCACTTACCAGTGGTGAGAAACTGTCCGCCTCCAATGTTACGAAGGAGGCAGTGGACGTTTTCATGCGACCTCGTCCCAATTGCACGTCGAAAAACGCAAAGAGAGGGGCTGAAAATGAAAACACAGAATCTACTAGTGTGACTATGGCAACGGAAAGTTCTACCGTTGGTAGCGAGGAAGGCGCGTATGTTCCAACAGCCGAAGATTTCAAGTTTGAGGTAATTATGCGTGTAACAGCAGTACCTACGGAGGTGCATGTCCCACGTGCTGTGCATGCGTTGGCGAGTTATGTGACCGACACGTGCCTTGGTTCTAAGCGTTGTGTTGAGAATTTGAAACCTTTCTTCACTAATATAACCGTTACTGTACCCCCCATTGCCGACAACACGAGTGCTTTGTACAACTCGATTGTGGGACAGGAACTCCTGGTTGTTGATTGGGAGCTGTTTTTCCCCAGTCACCACTTGCGTTGTCCTCGTTGCCGGGGTAATCTCCAGCGTACGCGATCGAACTTTTCAAAAAACAAGTCCCTTTTCCCCATTTTCGCCATGTCTGGTCCCCCAAAGTATGCAATACTTATGGGATACAAGTGTGCGGGGTGCTCGGCTGCCTTCTATGCGAATGATGGAGAATTGCTCGCACGACTGCCTCCCTACATGGCTATGTGTTACCCAGTGGAACCCAAGTATGCTAGAGGAACATCGCATCTAGCTAAAGATGCTACGAGGATTATGGAAGCATCAATGGTAACCTATGGCAATGGGGATTACATTAGTCGGATGCTATATGAAGGAATCAACACCTACTATGAAGACAAGACAATGAGATACTATTCTTATTGTGCTGCTACAGGAAAAGAATCAGAAGACTACGTGCAAAAGGATGGTGAGTTTCTGGTTCGCTACCCACCTTTAGGCGAGACAATCCGCCAGCTATATGATGATGGAGCAAGCTCCGAGTGGCAACCCTGGATGGTGTCTGATAATGAGAGAAACACAAGAGAGATTCAAGGGGTTAGATGCCAGCACATGTTTGCTCACGACCACACCCACCAGGTAGTGAAAAATTATCCAAGACGCCTCAATGCAGCTGCAATGTGGACCATGGCAACAGAGACAGGAGAAATTGCTTGTGCAGTGTTAGTGCACGACACGTCAGCACTCGAGTTTGCACATGCTGCGGAACAAGTGCTGAGACGTACCGGGTTTTGCCCCAAGGCCATGTACTCTGACACATGGCCTTGTGGCAAGGATTTTTGGTTGTTGTTGGTTGATGACTTGGAGGGCCGTCTTGGCCTTTTCCATTTCATACAGAGGATCACCAAGACGCTCAGACAACGGCACATTGACTTTGGGATAGCCATGAAGGAATTGTTGGATGCAATCTACGAGTACCATCCTGAAGACTTGGAGAAACTTGTTGGTTCTTTGAAAAATGGAACCATGTCAAGCTCCAAGAAACAATACACAGACGAAGAGATCAGTGAAATGATGGGAACCAAGACATTTCGACAGAGGTACTCAAAGAACTTACGGAAGATTATTCGGGGTGGCGATACGATTGTCCTCAAGTTGGAGGAGTGGAAGTGCAAATACAAGTGCACTTCCACTCCTGGCAAGCCACCAGCACGAGGCCGATTGGATCCACACTCCAATCAACCTCTTTTTACGGCCGAAACACATCAAGCACTGGAAAACTGTAAAGAGAAGGCAAAGTTCCTTGCTGATCCCTTGCCCGTGGAGAAAATGTATCGTGAGATACCTCCATCACCAAGATCAAGCAACCAGCTAGTGGAGTACGTACCTTTGAGAGGAGAGAGTAAGCTCGAGAGCTTTCATGACAATTTGACGCATTTTGCCAACTGTGGCATGCGAGAAACTCTCGCAGATGCTTTGAATTTGGCAGGCACGGCCCAGTTTAACAGGGCAATTCGTCACAAGATGAGAATCATGACGAAGTCTCAAGAAGAACGTTCAGTGGTGCCTGCAGGATGGGAAATGGTGGTGAGTTTTGGAAACGCATGCAAAACAAACATGATCAATATACTTGCCTCGATGTCTGGAGCTTCTCGTCCTCCCTTTCCAGAGGTTGAGAAGCTTCCAGAAGATACGGGAGAACGGTTTTTCTCCGAGTACCTGGAAACGAGAAAAGAAATCACGCAACAAGTTCCAAAGCATCCACTCAACGATCGATGCCAGTGCCGAAAATGTGCGAGCAACAAGAAGAGGTTGCCGCATGACACGTCCATTCCATTGTTGGGTTTGGCAGAGGAGGAGTCAGAGGTCGAAGATGAAATCCAACAACAGGACAGCGAGGAGAATCCAGCCAAAATACAACAACCACAGACACAGCCAGAAACACAACAACAGACACGGCAAGAAACACAACAACAGACACAACAACAAGAAACAGCACAAGCACAGGCAATCAGTAGCAATAAGAGAAAGGAAAGAGAGGGAGAAGAAAAAGAGAGCGACGATTTGGATGAGAACAACACCAGCAACAAAAAGCAAAAGGTTACAAACAACAGCAAAGCCTTACCAACAACAACGATGGCAGCAACAAATCAATCAGCAGCGACAGTGCAGGATCAACAACAACAACACAAAGAGCCTCAAAATGCAGCAAACAGCACACCTGCAATGGCAACAACAGCAAATGGGTTGGTGGTACTGCAATCGACAACAACAACAACGACAACAAGACAGAAAAACCAACCTGTCAACCCGTACAAGCAAAATCAGCAACGGCCAACAACACTCCCCGATCAACAGCAATACCCCTTTGCATTCAACAGCAATCCCCATGGCTGGGGTGGTCTTCAATCCGTCCCGAGATGTATGCCCACCTTTCCTCCCTTCGGACCACCACCTCGTGTCCAAACCCAGTTCTGTTGCGTCAAGTACATGAAGTACTGCGTAGAACGAGGGAAAGGACGTCCACCCCATGACCGACGCTGCCCCAAACGAGCCTTGAACAAGGCACCATCTTCATTCTCTTGATTGACCTGAATACCTGCATGACAAACAACAAAAAGAAAAATTCGTAGTGAGTAACATCGTAGCAAAAAAAATTATGACAAGATCTTGTGCAAGGTGCAAGCAGTTCCGATCGTGATGCGAAGCACAGACTGGATACGCCTCATCACATGCTACGTAGAACCACGTGAAAGGTCATCGGATGGTCGGGAGGATTGTACCAGTGTAGAATGTCGTTTCAATAACAAAAAGGTGCTGAAACGACATGAAGGGCTTAATCGTTTTGGAGGGGAAGTGCCTTCTCCCCTCTGAGGGAAGCTTGGAGCTTCCTAGAACATTTCATACGTCAGAGGAAACAAACGTGAGACTGCGAGCAATACGCGGATCGATTTCATGAAGGAATCTGACTTACGGAATCTCCTTCTTCTCTCCTTCTCTCTCCCCCTCCTCTCCCCCTCTCCTCTGCCTTCTCCCCCCCTATTTTCATTGGAAATTAGGGCGGCTAAGAGGACACTTCTACGGGTAGATAGGTTTTGCAACGGGGAGGACTCCGTCCGCCATGAACATGTACCTTAACACTAATGAAATCGTGTTATTTTTTGACGACAAGGGAACGAGAACGCGAACCAGTCGTCTGTGTGTGGTATTTCGTTTCCTCATTTCTGAAATGTGACGCAGGGCCATTGTAGTAGGCTTATCTCGATGAACCCGATCTAATCGGGTTCAACCCGATCTAATCGGGCTCAACCCGATCTAATCGGGCTCAACCCGATCTAATCGGGCTCAACCCGATCTAATCGGGCTCAACCCGATCTAATCGGGCTCAACCCGATCTAATCGGGCTCAACCCGATCTAATCGGGTTGCTCAACCCGATCTAATGATGATTACTATGGGATTTAACGCGGTGTCAACCCGATCTAATCGGGTTCAACCCGATCTAATCGGGTTCAACCCGATCTAATCGGGTTCAACCCGATCTAATCGGGTTCAACCCGATCTAATCGGGTTCAAACCGATCTAAACGGGCTCAACCCGATCTAATCGGGTTCAACCCGATCTAAACGGGCTCAACCCGATTAGATTGGGCTCCACCCGATTAGATTGGGCATAACTTTTCCACATTATTCTTAAACAGCCCCTGGTCCCGGGGCTATTGAAAGCCTACTTTGAAAATTTTGTCGTCTCACATTTTGTCACTTGAGGGCAAATACTGGAAACTGGAATCCTCACTGGCTTGGGACAGCTGATACAACATACAACTAGTCATACTCCTACATATTAAAAACTACTAGGAGTACCTAGCAACAAAACACAACATATTAACTACTCTAGTGGCACTGCCATATCTAGAAGATCGGGCCCCTATCTCATGGTCCGGGCGGACGGGTCGATTTCCGCAAACTCCGAATACATTTGAACTTGAGTCAAACGCCTTAGACCGCTCGGCCACGAATGCTGGGTAGTACCTTTAGAGGAATTAGACTCCTATACTACGCTACTTGCCTCCCCATAACAAAAAGATTTTGTGCATTCGGTGGGATTCGAACCCACGAGTACGAATACATTTGAACTTGAGTCAAACGCCTTAGACCGCTCGGCCACGAATGCTACGGCGGGGGGGGTGGTTTAATAAGTACTATAGCTAACTTTTGACCTTTTGGTACTTCATCGGGTCAACACAAACCTTGAGCGAGTATCAGGCAGGAAACCGTTGGCTAGAGAGGAAGAAGAAAGAAGACCTAATGATGACATATGAGATACTCCCATGAGGAACGAAGATGCGGAAATTGGTCAATCCAATGCGGTTGAATCATCGACGGCTCCCAAGTATCGATATCCACACAAGACAAGAAAGCTATAGCGGTGCGAATGTCCAAGCAAAACATGTATCTCATAGAACTATATTTTCGAATTCCTACATCTGTGGACTTCTTTCTTCTGCCATGCAGTAGTTTCACATTGTTGTATTCAAGCTGTGCCTTTAAACATGCATCAGGCAAGTCTGACACTACGCAAGCACATGAGGACGAAAGGGGTCTTCAACATCAATGTGATTGGCAGCAAATGGGCCGAAGGACGGAAGAAGGCTGCCACCGTAGATATTCGCTCCATCTAGTGTAGGATCAGCGTGTTTCGGGAAAAGTTGTTCTTGATCCTCAACAGTCATGGCACTTATCATACCAAGTAAAGTATTTGCCAGCAGATCCGCGCTCCTCATCAGAGCTGAATCACGGGGCGCCTTGGTTGCTTTACCTGGGATGAATAAAGGACGGAAATTTGGTTAAATCCACGGCGGCAAGTTGGAGCGGGAGTTTCGTTCTATTCAACTCAGGTTTCACGTACCATAGATAAAACTCAACGAATACACAAGTCGCTGAAGAACGTCACCTGTAAGCGGTGTAGCCTTGGCGGAGTGAAAGATCCCGTTCTCGTTCAGGATCACTCGATAGAAAACACCATTCGAAGTTCCTTTAAGGCCACCTTGTGAGACAAGGAAAAAGTCATTTGAAACTTTGCTGGTGGACCCGTACAGCTGGAGTCCCTCCCGCACTCCTCCTTTGCGTAGTTGATTCTCATGCTGCTTCACTGCATCATTCGTGGGCACAAGAAGTTTATCACTATCCACACATGTACCGGAAGGCACGTTCTTGTTGTTCCGAATCAGTTCAACGGAACGGTCAGTTGGAACAAGGCGAATGTTGTGGCGGCCTCCTCCTCCTCCCTGCGCAACCAAGCAAGTAATTAAAGGACGGCAGGTGGGGACTGCTTCACAGCCTTCTCGGATCCCCTTGATCTCTTTTTCAAGAATGTCTGAGATTCGGACGAAGTGATCCAAAGTGAGCGTTGACTTGTGCAGCATGTGCTATCAAAAGAAATCGTGACATTACCTTTGAAATGCCCATCATGTTCTCCGCAACGGATTACAACAATTCGCTCTGGAAGAGCACCATTGAAGCGGTGAAATTGTACGGTCAAATTCTTTCAAACAAGAGAAGGCGAAACGACCGTTAGTCTGGTTCAGGATTGCATAGCAAATAGCAAGCTGCTCTTACGCCTACCTTTGCGATATCGCGGACAACGGAGCGATCAATGATGGGAGATTTGGATTGGTAACGTCCTTCAAAGCAGCACGTTTGTCCTCCAACAGATAGATATCCCGTACCAACAACAACCATTTTGGAGGATTGGCCTTGACCTGCAACAAAGTCGTTAGTGTCATGGTCTTTTGGACACGAAATACAATGTTGACGTACCAGCCGCCTTGGTCAAACCAATAATAAGGGTGTGAACTTCTCCCAGCCACTTTCGGGCAATATCAGATGTCCCGTCTTCATATTGTTCTTCCCATGACCAGGCACAAGCGCAATCCAATGAAGAAGCGAGTTTCGAGTTAATTTTCAATGCAACATTGGAGCAATACTGCATTGAATTCCGCTGCCGGTCATAGGATTCCATGTTCAGTGTTTGGGCTAGAAAATCAATGAACTCGTCAATCAGTCAAGAAACTCAAGAAAGAGATACCAGCGCGCACGCAAACCCATACTTACAGTTTACCTGCGTCCCAATATAAGACATCCATTTGCTTGTATGGTACATACGTGTGGAGTCAGCTTTCTTTGGTAAGATGACGAATAGGATTGACGGACATTCAATCAAATTCTCGTCAACCAGATGTCCCACGGTGCGATCTTCCCCGTGGACCGTAACTGTCATTTGAATCTCATGGTACTGAATATTCTGAATCGGATTGCGGTTCTGGTCAACGAAAACATGTTCCACATTGGCAGCAACACTTTGCCACTGTCCACGAGTGAATATCTCCACAGAAGTTCCGTTGAATCTCACTTCAGAGAGTAGGAACAGCTGGCCTTGGATACGATACAAAAACGAGGCATTGACAATAGTTCCATCATTGAGAGTCAAAAAGTGAGATGGCTGATTAGTCTTGAAGCGTGTGTAGTCCATCACGACGTATTGACCCTGGTCATGCATATGGGCAGGATTTGTTGAAACAAGCGAATGAGGGAGTACCATCACTTCCATCGACTTTCGTCCCTCCTCCCCTCGATCGATGAGGGCCATGGTGCGGAAACATACGCCACGACGAAGTGCTCCATGTAAAAAAGTGTCTCGAGCTCGACTGCGAGCCTCTTCGAAGCATCTCTTCCATTCACCAATGGGTCGCTCAGGATCCATGGAGACCATCAATTGGTCCCAGAATGGTGACGGATTTACAGCGCTTCCCAAGAACGGCCGTTCAATACCGTGTCGGTTCAACGCTGCGAAAAGGTCATTAGGGAGGTTGGGACGAAAGCGAGCGCCAGCCAGATTGACTACCGCGAAAGAGTGCAAGGTTGCCGGTCTCTGAAATGCCGCTCCTTGCATATTCCAAGATCCATTCGATATCTCAACCTTTCTTCCTAATTCATTGGCTCGATTTCTTTCCCTACCATATCGGAGCATTGGTACTTTCAAAACCTTCGCTCGGAGCTCCAGTGGGGATGTATCAAGGTTCAGATTGAGAAGTTGAAGCTTCTGTTGCAATGGATCGGCAATGCTCGAACCGCTCAGCAGACGCTTGATCTCCGTCATACGATCTTGGCAAGCAAAATCGTCGTTGAACTTCAGAGCGAACTGTGTGACGCGTTCCGGATTTGCTTCGTTCCGAGCAGGTCCTTGTGTCTGGAACAGGAATTCAACCGGGAAATATTCTTCTTTGCTGATCCTCACCAATGGCATTTTGGGGTATTTAAGACGTATGTCATATCTAGTTGCAAAGTATTCTGCAACTGTGATGTTGCGGCTTTCTTCACGTTCTCCTTGTGCATTTCGAAACTCGAATTCAAACGAAAACAAGTTGGGATCATCCGCAGCCCAGACAATGTTGGTCTCCAGTGGAACTGTGTTGGACAGCTTCATAAGCCTCCGATTGGGAAGTTTCTTCTTTGCCCAGCCACGGACTTTCTTTTCCTTTCCGCGAAGGTCGTTATCGTCAACCCCTCTAATTGATTTTTGCATCATCTCGTTGATCCAACGCTCCCCACATCGATAGCGAATATGGAATGTGACTTTCTGGAGACTTTGATGAACTTCTTGGCGCTGATTTTCTGGAATAGGTTCGGAGAGGTTTTCAATCCAAATACCGGCGAGACGACCACCAAAACTATGTTGACGGGGCTCCAAGAGCGGAATGGGGTCACCGTTTCTGCCAAATTCTGGTTTCTTCCATCCTGTTCATTACATGTAAAGTATAATTTTTCGTTAGATCATAGCTTTTGGTTGGTGGGCACTGTCCCATCTCGTAATGATTCTTACCTAGACCAAGATCAGCTACAAGCTGACAGAACCCATCTTGAGTAAGCTTTGCATTTTGAAGCAAGCCATACACAGGCATGCTCAAAGGGTCAAAAGCAACGTCTCGCCTGTAGATGTCTTCCTTGAAGAAAAAAGGGCCTTTCCGTAGTGCCAGCATATGCCATAGCATGGCATTATGCACAGCCAGATTGATGGCCTGACAGGGAGCTTGTTCTTGATTATCTGCAAGGCCTTCTATTTTGCCATTGTTTACATTGAACGAGACTGCCCCCACCTCCGTCATCTTCACCTGGAACCAAACGTACTTGCTGGAGCGAGGGCCTTGATAGTCCTCGTCGTCATCACAGTGGCGTAAAACTCGAACGGGAGGAAATACCCTCCAGGGCTTGATGATTGGTTGTTGATTGGTACTTGGGAGTCCACCGCGTGTGTCGGCTGGGCCTGATAGGAAACAACGCAGAACATATTATGAGACACAGATCAAGATAGAAAGGAGCAACCACGGGTCGTTTCGGCTTACCGTATACACCAGCCTCAGGACGGTTTACCTCACGTCGTCGTCGATCGTCAACTTGTGTAGTGAATCCTTCCAGTTGTGTAGCAGAGAATGCCATGCTGGTTCCATCGGACACAAACTCCAGATTATGCTCTGTCTGCAGTGCCCGCAGCACACGTCGCGAGATATGCGTAGAGCCATTCTTGCGTGCTTGTTGGCGCTTTCCCTCTTCTGTTCCCTCTTCGGATAGGTCCTCATCATAAAAGAGGGGCTTCCCAATGACGGGTTCCTCATAGACGGTATTCCCGCTCTCGTCCTTGACAACATTCCCGTCATTGTCCCGAATTGCTTTTCGGGAATACTTGTTCATTTGAATCTGATACTGATACCATGTTTGCACTCCACTGACTTGAAATGACAATTTGAAGAAGTTGGCTTGAACATCGAGTCCCTGTTCTTCCCAACGGATTCGAGCCAGACGTTCCTCGTGAGGATTGCCCCGACCTCCGCGCTGAGGAGGACCACGACTTCGAGATCGATCGTTCCGATCACCTCCTAGAAAATGACAGTGATTTAAACATGAAACTCTGATGTGAGAACTCGAGGAAAATGGAAAGGAAGGTCTTGAAGCGTGATGCTGAACCATACCGTACGTACCGCGGGACCCACCACCTTGTTGAAAACCGCGAACATCGGAACGTCCTCGTTGGTGGTGGCCACCATCATTGTCGCGACGAGGAGGCTGGTGGCCTCCTCCACGACCACCACGATCTCCGTAGTATCCACCATGGCCGCCATGGTGACGCGATCGATCGTTGAAGGACATTTTGAAGTGTTTCGGTAGTATCAATTGCAACGATTAAAGTTTTTGCACAAGCAAATTGTGAGCAGAAGAGAAAGTTTGGCGATGATCGATGACGACCTCTGATGGACACCCTCGCGTTCCTAAATGTTAACCCCGACGTAGAATCCGTACTAGAAGGCACAATTGATGTCTCAGCGAGAATGCAGTCATCTTGACAGGAAATGGTATCTTGGATGGAGGAATCAAGAATAAAGAATACGTAGAAGGAGTAGCTGGGATAGTGTCAATAGAATAGGGTCTCTACCTACCTAAGTAAGATGTTAGCATGTTCTGGCAATAGCTCGATAAATCCCCTCAACACCACACCAACTGCTTTGGTACTATCATCATTGACGTATATATATCTGTGTGTATTGTTCTCAAGACCCTTTTAGCAGAATCGCTGGGAACCAGATCCGTCCCCCGGGAAAACGCAGATTTACTTCTCCGCGATCCACGCCTCGGAAACGAGAGCACTGGGAAATTCGATCGGGTGTCGAAAGGCATTGGGAAGCTGTGTCAAATATTAAAGAACGAACCATGAAATGGTGAGTGCGGACAGAGCTGGAAAACAAGTCCTTAGCGGTAACAACGTACATGTTCATCGTCATGAAAGGGTTTTTCAATCCACCGAATAGCACTGCGAGGAACCTTGGTATCCACATAACGTTGTTGGAAGGCTACGGTGGGATCGTACGCGAGATCTTGTTCCGTGTACCGGCCATTGTCCCCGCTATGATTCAGAATCAAGGCTACGGTATACTCAAAGGCACCATTGTCACCCATTTGGCGATCCAAAATATGGCAATACCTACAAAACAAACAAGAGCAACCGTTTGTGAGACATGTGTATCGTTCGCACGAGGATGCCTCGGACCTCAACCTCCAGTCCTGTCGATACAAACACGTACGCCATGTTCCACCACCATTCTTCCTCACCGGACTCTTCCCATTCCCTGTGGAAATGTCCTTCTTCTCGATCATAGTCTTGGGTATTGCACATGGTAATGAGGTTGGGAGGATTGGGATCCTTCTCTTGTTCCTCGACGGTGCGAAGTGGAGCCGTCTCATCCATATCTTGGGGGTAGACATAGTCCTGGGCATCCAGGGGCGCCTTCCAGGACTCGACGTGAGCCTTCCAGGCCGCATCCCAACCTTCTCCATAATCCAAAAACAATTCTTCTCCTGGACTCAAATCGCGCAAGGCCACAAACTCCAAAATCAACGACCCAGGCCATACCTTTTCCCAAAAGGCGGTATAATTCATACGGAGGAGTTCCCCATGGTGCATGGGTTTGGTGGACCATCGGAGACCGACATTGGGACTTTGGTGGTTGTGGTTGATGAGATTGACACCAGGACCGTAGGGGAAAAAGAGCATTTTGGAGTTTTCGGGTTGCAAACAATAGTTCACATAGAGTTGTTCGGGTTGCGACGTTTGAAAGTCGGCCCGATCGGCAAAGACTTGCAAGGGAGCTGGGACAATGACGCTGCCCTGCGCCATGGGTCGTTTGACAAAGGCACCTCGACCGGCCCCGGCAATGGTGGATGGTCGGACTTCAATGTGATCAATGCACCATCCATTCTGTTCCAAATCGGGCAAGGTCCGTTGGGGACGACGAATCCCCTTGAAATCATTCTCGTCCAAATCCCAATCGTAGTAATCAATGGTCAATTCACTACCCGGCGGAATCGTATCGGTGGCCACACCATGCACGCCAAAATGATGCGAGATACTGCCCGCCCCCGGCAACGACCGTGTCGATCCAGAATGAGTCTGTTGAATGGCCGACTGGATGCGTACATTAATGTGACTGCGAGGCATGGTATTAAAGACAGTGCCATATCCCTCACAGGCAATCCGCGTGCCTCGGCCTTCGTCTTGACCAAAGTACATGCCACGACCCCACGTGTGACTGTGCAAATGCGTCCAATGATTGGGAGGTGCCGTCACAAAGAGACAAATGTCAGGGAA
Source organism: Epithemia pelagica (assembly GCA_946965045.2). Taxonomy (NCBI): domain Eukaryota; phylum Bacillariophyta; class Bacillariophyceae; order Surirellales; family Surirellaceae; genus Epithemia; species Epithemia pelagica. The sequence continues at coordinate 2,047,723 of OX337234.1, read as the reverse complement.
CCCCACCATGTCGCCCTTGAGCAAACCCGTGCCAACAAACATGCCCAAACCAGAATTGGGCGCCACGGCAGATTCGGCCATGAAAAATCGACACTTGCCGTAATGATGATCGGATGGATTCCTCAAGACGGGTCGAATCTCGTGTTGGTACAAGGACAGAGTGGTGGATTTCCGACCGTGCGAGGCGGCTTGCGAGGCATACATCATGGTTTGCATCACCGCCATGCCCGTCACAAAGGCCAACGCCAAGCCCAGGATGCGAGTTCCTCTGGAAATTCCAGAATTGGTTGGACTGCTGCCTCCTCGAAGGAAGGACGATCCTCGATTGGGTGCTTGGAATCGAAACATGGTGTCCCCGTAGTATATGACTGATAACGCAACGACGACAACGAGAAACTACAATAGGAAGAACGAGTTGGCACCGCGACCTTTTTCACCAAATTACGCAATCTTCGGATTTGTGTGTAGCAATCGTGTGTTCGTTTGGTTTTTCAGCTTTTCTTGGTTTGGCTTTTGTGGTGGTTCCTGTTTCGTCCTGCGTCGCTCCAATTCCAATGTCCAATTCCCCTCTCTGGCCAAAAAAGAACAAGGAACAAGGGGCTTGGGTATTTTGTGAGAAGAGTCAGTCCTAAAGACAACTCTTGTAGAGTCGGTCGGCACGAGGGCCATACTATGGATTGGACAGGATCAATTTTTCCCGCCACGAGCGCAATTGGAGGAGAAACCAAGAATCGGTACCGATCCGTTGAGTTGGAACTGGTCGCACAAACAGTAGTAGTCCAAGAGTACAATTCGGAATGGGCGTCTTCTTTCTATTGTGCAGAAAAAGTATTGTACGAGTCTGACCCGAGCTATGACAATGACACGAGTCAAGTTTTTATCAGAATCGATTTGAGTCGTGCTGCGCGTCTGGAGAAGTCGCACTAAAGGGACGCAGATGGGACGCGCTTTATGCACCAATCCGGGACTAAGGACTCGGGACTCGGGAGTGTTTGGTTGGGTTTGGTGCGGTTGAGCGATTTTCAGAGACAAGGACAACAAACTGCCATGGCGTCGGTCGAAGTACAAGCCCCGCCCACAACCAGCGGCATGGGTGGTGGTACTGGAGACGAGAGTCCATCGGATCCGGTCAAACTTGTGGACGATGCTTCCCTTCGCAAACTCATTTGTCCCTTTGCCGTCGCCGACGGCCACTCGTCCTCCACCGCAACGACCAGCAGCAGCAGCACGGCAGCAGCACCGTCGTGGGAACGCATGGTCAAATGCATTGCGACGCATCATCAATCCGTCTTGTTGCCACCCTATACCATGACTATGACGTTGTACATTGCCACTGCCAGTGTGGGAGCCGTCATTGGACGACGAGGACAAACGGTAGCAGCCTTGCAAAAGTCCGCCGCCCAAGTCGCCTCGACGCATCAGCCGGTGCGAGTCTCGGTAGTCGCCGCCACCAAGGAACACGAATCCATGGCGTCCAATGCCGCCGCCTCTGGAACTACTACCACCACGACGACCGGAGGCGCGACACCAACCACCGATGGCACGTTGAATGCCATGCCCTCGTCGACATTGTCGTCGACAACGCCGTTAGCATCCAACACTGCGGCCGCGACCGATTATCATACCCTTACGCCATTGGACTGGTCTGATCCGGCCTGGACGCCCGTCGTGATTCGAGCCGATGCTCCCGCGGTCTGTCATGCCGCCCAAGGCTTGGTGGAGTTGTTGTCCAAGGCACCGGGTGGATCGGCCGTTCACAATCATCATCATCATCATTCCAGCCATCATCATCATCATCATCATCATCACAATATGTCGGCCACTAGTCTCTTGATGCAGAATTCACACTTGATTATGGATCAAGTCATTTTGGATGTTCCCGTGGCCCGTCAAAAACATTCCACCATTGTCGGGAAACACGGCCAAACGCTGGCCACCTTTTCGGCTCATTCCAATGTCCGCATCATGATTCCTCCACCAATCATGATGATGATGAACCACAACACAATGCCACGCATGGATTTGATTCAATTGGAAGGAGACTTGTTCAATGTTCTGGCCTGTTTGGCCAATATCATGACCCTCCTCGTACAACCAACCTCGGTCTTGGCAGCTGCCAAACCGACGACAACATTGAACACCACCCATGCCACAGCCAGCCCGTCCACCACGGCCGCCGCTGCCAACAGTGCATCGTCGTCGTCCAACAACAACAACAACAACAACACTGCGGTCGCCACGGTTACCACCACCACGACCGCCTCCGTCTCCTTACCAGCCTTGCCCTCTCAAACCAAATTGCGCAACATTGCTCGCAAAACCGATTGTCAAATTCGCAAGCAACGCAAATCCAATACCTTGACCGTCACAGGGGCCAATGCCGACAATGTCCAAACGGCCGTCCAACTCTTGCAAAAATGGCAAGCCGCGCAACAACAACAACAACAAAACGCCAGTAGTGGGGAAGGAGGAGGGGATACTGCTGCTGCTGCGGCAGTTGAGGGTGGTGCCGATGACGGACCAGGAGCCGCGGCATCGCCCTCCAACAATAATAATAACAACAACAATGCCCGAAGTGGCAACAACAATCGACGAGGTGGAGGTGGTCGCGGTCGCAACAATGCCGGAAACAAACGAAACAACAACAACAATAATAATAATAACAATCAAGGACAAAACAACAACAACAATTAGCAGTCGTCCACAATGTGCCGTCGCGGTGATCCAGGACAAGACAACAACAATAATGAAAACCACAGGTCCACGATGGGTCGGGGAGACGGCCTAGCAAGGGACGAGCAAACACAGTATATGTGGCACCATGTTCTACTTAGTATGTATGGGAAAGCAATCACCAATGAATACGAAGAAGAGTATCTGTTACGAGAACTTCAACAGACGGAACAGGATGAATGTACTTCAGTTGATCGGTGTTCATTCATGTTGGAAAAGCCCAATATGACACGACAATGCATGTCACACAATGGACAACCAGGCGAAGCCAAACGCTCTGTTCTCGGGGACCGGTCTCGCTACCTTGCATCAATGGTTGATCTTTCATCGTTAAAACATCTTTGGGGGTTCGTAGTTAACTGATAAGCAAGTAGTGTTCAGCCTTTATCCGTCCTCTGTTTGAATTTGCATTTTGTTTGTTAACGGAACGTAGCTCGTCTTTCGCTTGACGATGGAAAATGAACGTTCATATCAAACGGCTCCTCTCGTCATGGCGTTCTGTAGATCATGTCTTTGAGTCTTTCCAAGTGATCTTTTGGATTGACAAAAACTCATTTTTTGCCCGTCGTCGAAAAAGTGGTTTCATGGTGAGCTCCAGGGGCTCAAGAAGAGAGGAGTTTAGTTGGGATGGATGATTTTCATCGACCGTCACCAAATAGGCAACTCCTGTGGGACGGCGCAAGAGTTGTGAAATCTGCGGTATGGAACGATCAATGACTCTACGGCCATCTTTCCCTCCGGCCCATGCGGCGGAAATTCCTCCCTCATTCGTCTCTGTGACGACTTCGTCATCCTCGGTCGGCACATACGGAGGATTGAACAGAATGACATCGACCTGGTTCTGCAACCGAGGCAACAAGGCAGATGCTAAATCACAATGAATCGCTTCCACAGGTGGAAACGGCGATGGATCACTGTCATTGGTATAGTTGTTGACTTTGTCCGTTTGTAGTGACACCTTCAAAGCGGTTTGGTTGATATCCGAAACATAACTCTGCAATCGATTCGAAGAATAGTTGTATTTCTTCCATTGAGATCGGAAAAAGGTGCTCACAACTCCAGATCCACACCCAATCTCGATCACGACAAACGGTGTTTCGGGTTCTCTTTCGACTGGCAAGAGGGAGCCTTGCTTAAACTCAAACTGGAGTGCATCCAAGAATAAGAAGGTGTCTTCTGCAGGTTCATAGACCTGATCATAGTCTTTCATGGTCAAATGAGACAGTGATGGCATGGGAGCAATTGGGGAATTCGTTGCCCGTTTTTCCGCCACAAGGTTGAGCTCTTTCCACTCCATTCTGTCGTCGGACGCCATTGCCATGGCTCATTTTGTTGCGGCATGCAAAACCATTGAACCAGAGGAGTAGCTACCTAGGTAGCTTCGAGGGGTAGACCTTCTTCATAACCCGTATGTTCAGTACTTTTGATTGACAAGGAAAAAATTGCGAGAATCATCCATCCATTGCTTTGTAGGCTTGAGATCTTCACACTGCTGTCTTGGATTCGCCCACCATGAGAATACTCACACACAATTATCTCCAATCAAACGTCAAGGGGTAAGCTTATGCTTCCTTTCAATGGATTGTGAGGAAGTTTCCTTCATTTATTCTCACCATCTGAACTTTCCCTCAGAACAGAAAATGGATACCCCCTCAAAATTGAAGCGGAACGAGTCGAGGTCGAAGATCCACCGTCGGAAGTGAATCGGGACTTGTTGATGAGGTTACTCCCAAAACTGAACTACTCAGCAATCTTACAAGCCGTGGAAGAGTTGTCCCCTCACGTTCCCGGAGGCTTACCGGAGCTGCCAAAAGAACTGCCACTCTATCTGATGAAACAGGAGGATTTGGCAGCAGTCGACCAAACAGAAGTGGGTGAAGAACATGACAGCAAAGTTTCAGCGTTGACAGGAGAAGCTGTTGCGGACGAAAAATTGGAGGCTAATCTTCACAAAGTGCTATTTGATGTTCACCTGATTGATGGGGCACTGATCTGTCCCGGAACGGGACGCCGGTTTCCTGTAAAGGAGTCCATACCGAACATGCTCCTACACGCTGATGAAATCTAAAGGGGAAACATGATGCTCTGTGTCCTTGGCTTTTGTGACGTTCCCATCGCATCGAGTTGCTCAGAAACATAAACTGCCATCAAAATTGAGAATTCTGCTTGTTCTGGCTTGCACTGACCACGTGACCAACTCCTCGCTTTGGCTGATTATTCTCTTGTTTCTATTTCCTATTGGGGATCTGTCCTTGTTTTGCCTGGTTTTACCGAGGAAAAACGTCCTGTCGAAGAATGCGCAGAAACTCAACAAATCATTCTAGAACTGTGCTACCCCATGCCAATAGACAACATGTTCCAGATACCAGCTACTCTTTAACTATTAGAACCAATCACCGGACACGCATTGCGAATGTATGCGTCTATCTTTCCAACCATGCCTAGTCATATCATCAATCTTCTGCCAAGTCAAGAGCTCGTGGCATAAGAGGCCGTGTGTAGACAAACAAGTCTCCTGACCGATCTTCCACAATTCGAAAATCCTCGTCGCAGTATCTGTTCCACACTTGACACAAAGGCTCCCGACCTTTGTTCCATGGCAACAATTTCCAAACAGCACCCACAGGAACCTTAATACTCCATATCCACTCTCCCAAGCCTGACAAACCGGGCACGGGCCGTGCGGTTGTATAGTCAACCGACATTTTAAGGACACCTTCGTCTGCCAGTTCGGCTTTGGCCGCAGTCACCACACATCCACCAAAGGTAGGGAGTAATTTGAACCATCCAAGAATGGGTATCACCGTCAGGCTGAAAATGGACGTATCAAACTCGGAGAAAATGTAATCTTTGGTAATGTGTTGTGCGACTCTACCAACTTTGCTCACACCCCAGGACATGGTTTGAAGTTCGTGCAATTTGAAAAACAATTGAGCTTTGGGCATACCATAGGCCTCTTTTTCTTCCGCATATACTTCGTAAGCCTCTTGAATGGCCAAAAAGAAGGGACTGCTACGGAAAATTCCGTGAGGAACGGTTGTCAGGACCAATTCCCATTCTCCCTCAATATCTTCCATCTTGGTAGGAACTTTTCCTGGATTGGCCTCCAAGAACGACCGAATCTTCTCACGAGCCACTTCCATCCGTTCTGCATAATATTCTCCCGAGGTTGGATTGTAAGCCTGGCCTCGATCCAAAACGGCCCCGAGATGCAAAAGGGTGGCCTTGGTTGTAGTTTCATATCCAATCGATGCCGAAGACGAAGAATATAGAGCTGACGCGCTGGATGCACTAGGCGTTGGTTGGAAGGTCCAACCTTCAACAAGTTGGACCACCAAAAAAGCAAGCAAAACACTAGTGACAGCACGAACCATCCTTGAAGTGAACAAGCCTTCAACAGATCAAAGCATACACAAGGTCGATGATTCACAACAGTGTTTCTCTTCTGCTTCTTCGCCCTTGATGACGAGAATGACGCAGTTTAAAATACGAGCGACGTCAACGTCAAGCAAAAAATCCGCGCACAGCCTGCTACCCTTGCTATCTCATGTCTAGAGCGAAGCACTCTCAGGAGTATTCCCCTCCCAATCAACCTAGAAGGTTGTCCAACTTCTAGTCCTTAGAGAATGATGCATGAAAGTGTAATGGAGAAAACGGTATGTAAATAATAATGTTTTAGTGCTCTATGGAAATAATTTGCGCTCATCTGTCGTTGGAGCTGGACCCATCCAGTCACAAATCAGGGTTGTTTGACGTGCACAAAGATGAAAGAAATAATATAAAGACTCAAGAATGCCGCAAGAGGTTATTGTGAATCTTGAGTCAAGAGATATTCTTGTAGGTGCTTGTGGAACCGCAGATTCTGGTCTCGTTTCTCAGCTGCGGCCTGTGCGTACGAAGGATCCTTTCGTTGCTGCACCCGTTCGTATCGCGCTTCATGACGACGCTTTTGACGGTCTTCCGGAGTCGACGGTAGCGTGTTGCTTCGATCGACTCGGTCCCCCAGTTTGCGGAGGTATCGTCCACCACCCGCAGATATCGACTGTGGCGTTATTTGACCGGCGGCGTTCAAGGGTTGTGGCGGATTGTTCACACACTCTTCTCCACAACAGCTACAACAGGCGCCCAGTTCGCAGACAACTTCGGGATTGGAAACGGCACAATCGGCTTCCAAGACTTGCAAAAAGCCACGAGGCCAAACAATGTTACAAATTTCTGGCGGCATGGCACCCACCAAATCATTGGCTTCCAACTCCAATCGATCCATGTTCGCCAGATTCGCCAACTGAGGTGGAATTTCTCCATTGAGCTTGTTTCCGTACAACCACATTTGTTTCATTTTAGACAAGTTGCCCAATTCCGATGGAATTGCTCCCGTCAAACCCAGTTTGGTAAAGGAGAGGGAGGCCAAATTGGAATACTGGCCCAGTTCGGTGGGAATACCACCTCCAAGGTCGGCATTATTGTCAATCCACAGTTCCTCCAAATCAGGCGTTTGATCGGGAGTCGTCCAAATAGACAAATCGCCTGTCAAAAAAGAGTTGTCGGCATACATGAATCGTAGCTTGCTCAAATTAGCAATTGATGCTACCAAAGTCGAATTGATACGATTGCCACCAATATCCAAATAAGCCAAGTTTTGCAAGTTGGCAAAGACTTCGTCACGCAAGGGACCGTAATAAAAGGCATAGGACAGATCCAAAATTTCCAAATTCACCAGTTTGCCAATGGCTGGATGAATTCCATCATAATAAAATCCTGTATCGGCCAAATCGAGTTCCCGAAGATTGGTCATTTCTCCCAACCAAGCGTTTCCAGCATCTCCGTCATTGAACACTATGGCCTTGGTCAGGACCAAGACCGTCAAGGAATCCTTGAACAGTTGTGTTTCGGGGGGGAAGGTACCCGTCAAAAAGTTGTAGGATAAATCAATTTCGGATACTTGGCCTTGATCGTTGCATTGAATTCCATACCAGAGACATTCATTAGGTTCCGTCAGCCATCCATCTTCTTGGAGCCACCCACGCGTGACCGCACCTTCTCCCAGCTCGAGGCGAGTAAACTGTGTTTCCACCCAATATGTCGCATGGTAGATGCATGCCAAGACAAAGCGTTGAAGGGTGCGCGAGTCATCGTGCGACTCGGCATTGTGGTTCTCTTCGAGCCATTGCATGGCCTTGTACTGATACGTGCCCTGGTCCAGCAGGGACAATCCAAAATCGGGCAATCGAGGTTGGAGAAAGAAGTAGAATTCCGACGTGGGAGCGGGTGTAGGAGCAGGTCCCGGAGTAGGAGCTGCCACGGGAGCCGAAGGTTCGCCCGAAGGAGTGGGAGGATTCAAGTCTCCTTCACTACTACTCGTGTTTCCATCTTGACCACCACTCGTTGTGGCAACAATAACACCCACAAGGACTCCCAGGAGAAGCATGACACCACTAGCAGCTAACATCAGGAGCATCCATTTGCGACGAAGGATTGGTTTAGTGTTGGAAGTCTGTGGAAGATCTTGCTTTTGCACCTCCATTTCGTCCACAGGATCTTGCATCGAAGCGGACGGTTCCCAATACGGAGGGACTTCAGGTTCCTGTTGTTCCAAAGTGGGAGATCCTTCCTCATCGTTGCTGGCAACCGAGGAATCGGATTCCGACTCGGACTCGGACATGCTGTCCGTCTTCATTGGAGCAATCACTTGCATGTCAAAATCATTTTCCTTTGTTTTGTCGGTCTCCATGGTGATACTGACTATCCTCTCTCAAATGCTCTCGAGTGATGTGAACAACCCAATCTCTCTTCTTCTAGCAGAGGTCTATGGTCTGTTTGGAACACACTTGGTCAACCCGGTATGTGGGTTTCTCACAATAATATTCCTCGGAGTCGAGAGAGTCTGATCTTTTTCCGAGAGACTTTTTCCAATGTTGGACCGGGGAATGAGATGTGCGACACACACGTTGTGAATAGAGATTTTTGTCGAGTCGTTTGAACGAAGATCCATCCACCAAACGGAATTTCCCAAAAATCTGACCTCCAACAACGGCCTCGTCCCGATTACTTATGGATAGGCTTCGTGGTGACCCACATGGATTATCCCCCGCGCGCGCGGTGGAACTCCAAGAATAGCTATCCAAGCGCGCCGTCATCGAACGTCGAATTTTCTGGCGTGGGGATTGTGACTTGTGACCCAAGGATCCAACTGGAATTCCAACGGCTGGATGGGGGCGGACCGTTACTCACGTTGCGGCATCGAGAACGGAAGAACCAAACGAAAAACCTGTGTTCAAAAAAAAAAAACAGTGCACGTGACAATGACCATGGAGCGGTCCCAGGAAGTGAAATAGGTAATCCGTCCTATCATGTCATATCTCTATCTAGTATCTAGGACCGTGAGACAAGCCACGAAACTTTGCGCAGAACAACATTGTATCAGTAATCAGTATCCACTGAACTCGCGATAGAGTCAACTCTAAGATCCTTCTTTTTGACGACGGCATCATCAGGCAGACGACACCTTGGGCCGAAAGTGCGTTCGTCGCATGTGCTTCATGATCATGCCTTCAATAAGCTCGGGAATAATAGAGATCAATGGCTGTAACAGTCGGACCTTGAGGGGCTTACCCCATTCTCGTCTTCCTTCCCGAATCGCCTCCATCATGTTGCGACAAGTTGGTTCTAACTCCAACGATGTGTCGTTCCGAAATTGAACGGGTGGAAGAGCGGATCCAAAATTCATGCGTCCTTCATTCAGAGCGGTTCCCTTTACCTCAGGAACTGTAATGAGCGTCAGTTTCGGGGCTTCATTGTGATAGGTATCGTTTAATCCAGCCGTAACGTGTCACAAAATCCCGATACGGCAAATTTGCTTGCACTGTACACGGTCCGATAGGGGACGGGGACGACGCCAGCCGTTGACGAAATGAATACAATTCGAGAATGACGAGACTTGTGAATGGATGGGAGGAGTTTTTGGAGTGGTATCATGACACCGGATACATTGAGTTTCATCATGTAGTCAATTTGTTCAATGTCTTGAATTTCTTCAAAATAGCATCCCTGACTTCGACCCGCATTGAGAATGACGACATCAAATCCTTCAAAGTCTTGAATTGCTTGGCGGGTGGCTCGTTCAATGTCGGCATTCACTGTTAAATCGGCCGAATACACCTGGACGGCTTCCGCTCCCAGTCTTACACAGTCCTTGGCAACCTGTTGGAGCCGGTCGACATTGCGACCCAAGAGGGCCAATTTGGCACCCTCCCGGGCAAAGGCTCGGGCCAATTCGGCACCAATGCCACTTGAAGCACCCGTAATGAACACATTGCGAGAGGTGGCCTGCCAGGAAGATTCGGATGACCAGAGATTTCCCATTGTTTGTTTTCTTCTTTCACCTTTCTTTTCTAATTTAGACACCAGTTTGCCAGTTTGTCTTCGTTTGGGTCGATTGCGTCGAACTTTGGTCGCTTTGGTGACGTGTGACGTCGCTATATCGCTATAGGTCGCTCGCTATGGTGCTATGTCTCCCGGTGTTGGCTATGGTAATGTTTAGCCTTAACCGACTTGGTGGTGGTGGGTCTTCATCGTGTGGTTATAATCAAAAGAGAAAAGACGGAGCCATCCGTTCACCGGATGTGCCCGTGAGAGACATTTAGAATATAGCAACAGGTGCCAGGTATTTATGAATAACTGCGAACATAGGATTCGAACTCGTCCCTGTCCCATCTCATTTTCGAGATAGAAGCAGGCCGGCAGTCAATGAGGACAGACCAGCACGCCTATGCTAGTTTATGAAAAGCATTGTTGAAAAATTTGGTCGATCGGATTCCAACTCCTCGCTCCGCGCATGCATCCTGAAAACATTGGCGTGAGGTTGAAATGAACCTCACGCATTTAACTTGTTTCAAAGAATTCATCGCTTGGAACTGCCATGTTGGCTCTAGGGTACCCTAGTTGGGCCAATCCAATCAACATTTCCGGAACATCCGACTCCTCTCGCGCTTCAATCAAGAACCCAAATGTCAGTAGAGACTTGGGAAACACTTTTTCTCGTAAATAGTCAATGGCCTGTTTGGTGATCCACGGAAACGCATGTATTGATATTTCCATTTCCATCACAGAATCGTCCATTGTCAAGTCGTCTTCGCTGGTGTACAAGAATCCCGTTTTGCCGGTACGTTTGATCCGTGTGGGTCTCCCATTCCACCGTGAAATCCATCCAGGAATGCCCATGTCCTCCGCATTTTCAACGTATGGAATCAGTTTGAATCGACCTTGCACAGCGGGATCATTCGGAGCTTGTCCACACCAGCTGTTGAACAAACGAACTGCGTTGACGAGTGATTCCTCGTCCTTGTTTCCTGGGACACTGTCACTGTCATTGGTTATTTGAGTCAGTATCTCTCGGGTTTGGGCCTTCATTCCAAAGTGGAATGAGAGTGTCAAACATTTTTTCTTTTCCAGTGGAATCGAAAGAGTCACGATAAAAATGTCGGGAGCATGCCACCTGTCTCTTGGTTTATTTGGCACTTCTTCCACTTCTGGCAAAACAACTCGGGTCGAAAATTTCTGGAGCCGGTGAGGAGACTCGATCATATCCACACCAAGGCATTCATAGAGATCGCCTACGAACGACTCTTTCATTCGATTTTTGCCATTCTGGGAGGAGCGGACCAACAGTGATTCAGGAGGGACCTGCCTCCATCGTAACAATTCTCTTGTTTCGTTTGACGTTCGGTCTCGTTTCCTCCCCGGATAGACTGGTTCCACAAAGTCACAATGTCCAGGTCGCACAAAATCACATGTCTGTTGAACTTCTTCGGTAGAACTTCCGGCAAAGGGTCGAATATTGGAGACGACGGAATCGGAAGATGTGGCATGGGCTGGAGACCGCCGCGCCAAAATTGCTCGGGGAGGCTTTCTCACACTTGATTGGGTCGACGCGCTGCCACTGCCGCTCATGTCATTGGAGGATCCGGATCGGACTCGTGAACAAGATCCAGTCGAACTGGACGTGCTCATACTTGCAACGTCTTGAATCGATTCTAGTGCGGTCGATCCGCTTCCGTCATGGCGACTTGCAAAGGAAGAGGTATCACGACAACACAAGGTGTTTGGTGTTCCCGCCTCACACGCATTATGCAAGGAATGAATGAAACCATTCGTCGTGGACTCTTTTTTCCGGGATGACCAACGGGTACGACGCGATGGAAACGTTGGAATTCTGCCTCTTCCCGTCACGAGGGAAACTTCGACACTTTCCAGAATCTCGCCTTCCGTTTCAGGGTCTTCAAAGGAACAATCAGTTTGAACGGTAATGACATGTCGCTTCTTGGACAGCAAGGAAACTCCCAACACATTGGCGTTCGACAGAAAATTCTGAACTTGATGAACGACCTTCATTCTCTTTGTCTACAAGCGTCGTTGTCCAAAGAGAGAGAGACTGGGTTGGGTCTACCTAGAAATGGAACTGATGGAGTTCCCTCCGCAAACCTTTTGGACACCACGAATGACTTTGGACTTTCCCGGAACGGACTTTTTATTGATTTATCAAGAAGGGTAACCATTTTGTCAATGGACAAGTCCTTTCACAAAAAAGTGGGACGGTGGCGCGCATCGTCTGCCTAGAACAAATACCCGTCGTCCAACGGATCGAATATTTAGCTTTTGTGATTACTGATGATGCATAATCTCGCTGAGATTTTGTATTTGTGTGTCTGGCGCGCCATTGGTACTTAAGGATTTTGTCCGACTCAAACATTTTCTGGAATGATTTGCCAGAAAAGCCTCTGGTACATACGTTGTTTAATACTTAAGCCAGAGAGGCAAGACCGGATCTTTGTCAGAAAAGTTCACCTATTTACGCGTGGAGCAACCCAAAGTACTCGTATTAACCGCAATATACTTCGCAACGGAAATCGCGTTACTTTTCTCCTCTTACTTATCACGAATATGGTCACGCTTAGGAATACTTATGGGGCAATAATTTTAATAGGAGCGACTAACATTGACCTATCCGCCACTGTTCAAGCGACTACTTTGACTCAGGTCTTGGCGAGTCACTGACGCAGGAATCTGCCCCCAACATTCCACTACATCCTTGCGTCCCAAATCACTGTTCAAAGCACATTTGATTGAGTCTACAAGATGAACGAGATCCCATAGTGGACGCTGAGTTGTAGGTTTCATCACTTCCCCGTCCAACGTCCAACCACCACTGCTTCCGAGCGTACCACGGACAACCCTTTGTGTTCTAGAAATTCGCCAGAATGCAATCGGCAGATCCACATGACATATGGATCGAAACGATTGTGATTGTGCTATTGCTATTGGGGACCAGATCTTTGGGACGTGTGATTGATTCGCATCCATCACCATTCAATCTTTCTCTCTAAAAGGGTCACATTCGTCACTTTCATTCATTGTCCCCCGTGGTTGGAAGAAATTGAGCGCACATTCAGATTCATTGGAGCGAACAAGAACACGTGGTGAGCACAAAACCACAATAATGCACGGGAGACAACTCTGGTGGCTTGTACTATTTTTCGGTGGTCATCCTTGCAATGGATTCTTGAATGGTATTGGTCGTCCACTTTGGGGGGGACAGGCAACCGGCCATGTCGGTGCTCGATCTGCTACGCTGACTGACGACAGTCAGGACGACGACACCAGGAACCACAAATCACACGTGTCCCCCGGATTCCACTCGTCATCCTACTTTCATTCGTCTCCTTCATCCCATGACAAATCCGAGTATCCTTCTGCTGTTGTACAGGAAGCTCGCACCGCCCAACACAAGACGCCTCGACCGTCGTATCGTCTTCAGAAAGAAAGCCGTCAACCCGGCCATGTTACAATTTCGGAGCTGGCCGAGATGCTAGACCGGGATTTGTACAAATCGCAGTGGTTTGTAACAGGCAAGGTAGATCCCAAGTACTTTTGCCAGGATTTCACGTACGAAGATGCCGACGTATACTTTGATTCTCTGGATCAATATGTTCATGACGTGAAAGCTCTATTTGACCAAAAGGTATCGCGCGCTGATATTATATCCACCCAAGTCAGTCAACAGCAACCCAATACAATTGTATGCACTTGGCGTCTTTCGGGAAGGGCCAATTTTGGTCCTTGGGGTATGTACATCAAGCCCTGTATTGTGTATACACACTTCACTATCAACCAAGAAAATGGACTGATTCAACATCAAGAGGATCGGTACTCGATCCGCCACTGGGATCTTTTCCTCAGTGCCATCTTTCCGAGTTCGGCCGGACGCTTGACTGCGGCCAAGGCCCCGCCGGTCCCCGAACGCATAGAAACACCGTCCAACGTGAAAGTTTTACCCGTTGAGGCCTGGACATCACGATCCGGGATCCGTTCGTACTTTGAAGGGGAGGAGGAAGACATGTTCGAGGAGGAGGATTTTGAAGATGATGATTTTGAAAGGCTTTACGATGAGTATCTCGATGACAACAGAAATGCTGATAGCTTTGCTTCATGGGCGCCGTCATCTCAACTCTTTAGTGATTTCAAGAGTGAGAGGTCCACGGAAACGCGACTTGATGAAATAGATGAAGAGATTGAATCACTTAATGATTCCTTGAACTCTCTGCTATGGGGAGAGAATGGTGAGCTCCGGCGAACGGAAAGCCGCAACGCAACCTCAATTGGCATGGCTTCATAGACTGACTGTTGGAAGAAGGGGATGGCTGGTCCAACGATGGACCGCCTCTTGAGCGGTGGTTCTGGGGGTGGAAGCCCTATGGATCGTGCGAAGAGGACGCTATGCGCTATGAAAAAACTCCAAAATACATTTTTCCTTTTGATAAGTTTCCAAGGAGCCGTGATGACAACAGAGATGGCTGTTGGTGAAGACAGCTGATGAGAAAGCTCGTTCGACAAAATGATATCAATGTTTATGATCTATATCTATATGCATGAAGAAGACATGACAGAATCCAATTGGGGAACAGAAAGATCAGATTAAAACTTAATTTCAATCCCTTAAAGCAGCGTAAACCAAATATTCAGTATACTCCAGATGCGGCGTTTTCACCTGCAACGGCAGTTACGGCTCGCTGAAGAATAGGCATCTCGAGTGGCTTTCCGCGCTCTCTAGCCAAGGCCCTTGCAAGCACGATCGAGTTTTTGATTTGACGTCCATTCAATTCGTACTTGGACGCCAGATCCTGAAAGTCCGCCTCGGAAAAATCCACACGATAACTGGAAGCTTTTCGAGAGTTTTTGGTGGTGGCCTCCCCAGCAGGTTGGACCGGAATCAGTTCAATCAAGTTCTTCCATACTTTTGCCCTGCCAGCCACATCTAGGGACGGGTAACTCAACATGACTGTGATTCGGGAAGCAATCGCGGCATCAATGCTACCCGCTGCCCGGTTGGAACTCAAGAACAAGCAACCAGAGTAATACTCCAGCAAACGAAGCATGACACAAACCAATGCATTTCGTTGAATTTCGGCACTGTTTCGAGCTTCCAAAAATATGTCTGCTTCGTCAATCAAAACCAAAGCGTCCCAGGTTTGACACAACTCAAGTACGGCTCCCAGTGTTTTTTCGACTTCGGCCGCTGTGATACCGAGATCACCTGCCGTAACAATGTACAGAGGCTTACGAAGCAGCTCCGCAATGGCTTCTGCCGTAAGTGTTTTCCCACAACCAGGAGGACCGTGCAACAGAAAGATAGATGCGCCTCCTTTGTTCGCCACAACATCCAGGCCCACTTCCTCCTTGTCATCGCCATCGTTCTCTTCGCCATCATCATCGTCCCACTGGGCACCGCCTCCAGCATTTCTCGCCACGGCGCGAATCAATTCCTTCTTGTCATCGGCCAGGACAAGCTGTTCAAACGCTTGCTCCTGAAAGACAATGTAACCACAATTACCGCAGCTGCCTTCGCCACCAAGACCGCCCAATTCTACCCCGAGTTTGCTCCGTGAATTGCGCTTGACCATATGGCCTTGTTTAAACCCAGAGGGTATATCCTTGGGCATTCCAAGCAGCAGCTTTCCCCACACTCGGGCGGTGAAGGAGAATCCAGTCAACATTGGCCATGACTGCCAAAGGCTGGATCGATCGGAATCACCTCGTTCTTCAATGTCGCCCATCTGCAACTTTTTCTTCTTGGATAAGGTACCTGAATCAAACCCAGGAAGAATGGCTGTGCGGAAGGGAACAGCAATACCTGTACGTTTGTTCTGTTCAAACAGTTTAATAGCCTCCTTCACAGTATCGGACATGCCGTCGGACGTTCCTCGTACCGGCAAATGACCTTCCAAGATACCACGTTTCACTGTTTCGGGACAAGTCAACACACAGAACAATGAATAAGATATCCCCATCAGACAATGATTATGATACCTCCACGCCTCTTTCAAAAGTTAACGCACCATCCACCATGACTCGACCTCCTTTGGAAAGAGGCCGGACAGCATTGTTCCTCCACCCTCCGCCAATAATGGGGAAGAAGGAATGAGGATAATATTCCAGATAATGATTATGGGTTGCTACAGAAGCATAAAATTCCCCTCGCTGTTGCAGTCGTTGCAACAAGGAGGCATCTTCAGCATTGTTGACGGGGTCCAATTTTCGATGCGTCAAGTCTCGAAGCGGAACGCTGCGACTGGGATCATGAAACTCTGGATAGACGTCTGTGGCCGCCACAAAGACGAGTTCATCTCCCACCGAGACCATGAATTCGACACTGAATAGAGATGGAGAGAAGAACACCGGAGTGGTCAGTATGGAATCGTGTTAGCAAGCGTCGATGACCCTTGTTCAAACCCGATATTGTCGTCACACATTGTCATACGGTATCGACTTACACCAGGACAAAGCGACGTTTAATCTTGTTCTGTCCCCATGTCAAAATATTGTCAGAAAACGACAGAGGTGTGAGCTCTTGTGACAAAACTAATGCAAAACACTGGTAAACGTACCGTCGCTTTGTTAAGTTCTTCGGCATACCAGGATTGAACACAGGAACATCCGAGCGGGCTTCCTTCCATTCCTTCGGGATAGCACAGGACTTTGGATCCGGGGCAAAACAGTTCCTATCAATGGGCAATGCAATAACCGGGTGAGTCATGCGGCTTTTTCTGGGGTCCCTGCTAAGTGCCTGCGCTATAGAAATTCCACAACCACAAGGTTGCACAAGTTGGAAAGGAACTTACACCAAGACCTGGAAAGAAGCTAACCGATTGTGTTTGCTCAATCTCGTCACGTGCCTGTTTCAATGAAGGTTCCAACTCCTCAATCTTTTGAAGAAAGTCTTCCAATCCTTGAACCTTTACTTGAGGAATACGGTAGGGGTTCTTATTGGTTCCTCCGCCCTCTTCCTTGTTGTTGTTGCTGGGTGTCACGTTGGCCACCACATCGGCCACTTGTCCAGCCCGTTGCAACAAGAGTTCCGAGACTTTTTGAAAGACTCCACAATTGGAAATGAGTTCCATGAAACGTGCCTTGCCCAGTTCATCTTCTTCCAAGGTGTGCGTTTTGCGATGCTGGTATTCCTTGGTGGTGGGACAAAAACGATGCCAAAGCAAATTGTTGAGATTGTCGCATTCGCGGGCCAGGCACCTCAACACATTGAGCTTGAGGAGACAACGTTTGAGTAAGACTGGTTCCTTTTTGGCCAAGGTGTAATCCGTCATTCGATACACACAGGGTGGTAAGGGAACCAAGATGTCGGTTTGTTCGTTGCCATGGGCATCCCGTGTCAATCGAGGTGTACTATTGGAAAAATCAAACAAAAAGCCTTGGACCGACTCATCGTAATGGAAGAGCTTGCCTTCTGGAACTTGTGGCGTAGACTTGGAGACTGCTGGTTTGGTAGATGGAGAACTTTTGGTGGTTTCGGATTTAGGAGTCGGTGCCGTTTTCCGGGCTTCCAAGGCTGCCATCAATCCAACCGGTGCTCCCTTCTTGCCCATGGTGGGTTCCTGCCCTGCCTCTTTGCCACGTGCCGCAATATGGGCCATGAGATCTGCGGGTCCAGGCATGCTTGCTTCTGCTTGTGTGACTACCTAGTTTTTTTTCTCCAAGAAACCAACCAAGAGGTCTATCAAGAGAGAGAGAATCCAAAGATCTTTCGAGCTTGGCACAAGCAATGAGGAATCACAATGACCAAACGGATGCAAAAAGTCTATCCAAGTGACACTTTTGTGAGCGAAAATGTCCGTGTTCGCGTTTCGATGGAATGCGATTGAAATGCGTTCCAAACGCGTCTAATCGAATGCGTGTCAGCAGAACCCCCCAGAACTTTTAAGGCGCTGGGTAGTGACTCTATGGTTCAAAGTTCAAAGGGAATCAATGGAGCTCAGACTACACCCAAGAAGTCCGGTGATTTGTGACACCCAATAGCCCCAAACGACGAGAAGAAACACGGACTCCGTCGAACAAAGGGAAGTTGTTACCAGAAGTTCGCCTTTTGTGGAGAAAAGAATCGACCGTCCTTCCAGGAGATCCAATCATTGATCTTGTCGACCACAAAGAAAAACATAAATTGGTGGTTTCACGATATCGTCTTCTGGTGAAAAGCAGCAAAAGAAAGAGACGATTCTCGAACGAGCAACGAAGGTTGGTGTTGTGAATGCGGTTTGGGACCAATCGAACCGCCAAAGAAGAACATGCCAGTCAATACCGAGGAAGAAGATGGACAAGAGTTTCGCGATGCTTGGATGGAGCAACCATCCGATATGTCCGATCATTTGTTAATGGAGTCACGGGGATCAACCATTCAGTTGTTGGATGACGAATCCTTGGACGAATATGAAAATGCTGAACAAGGAGAGACGAGTCGTTATTGTTACAACGGTGTTGGTCTCTTATCGGTTGTCCCCTTGTCCTCTTCACCGATAATCCATGGAAATGATGAAGAAAACCCTGCCCTATCGCCTTCAGACCATCCCAATGCCACCAGCAGCAACGACGACAACAACGCGGTAGTTTCGTCGTCCTTTGAAGATGACAAAACCACCGCCACGGACTTTGACGATGACGATGGCACTGTAACGGTGCGCAATGGTTGCCGAAACTCGCAGCAACAACTTGTTAGTACAGGTGGTCGTATTCAACAACGAACCATTCGTTCCAATCAGACTCGAGGAGGAAGAAGTACTAATAAGAATGGCGGAGGTGTGCGAAGTGTTCCCTTGGTGGGAACGTCCTCCTCCTTGGGTGGTCTTCGCAGCTGCCGACCGGACGGTCACCACAATCGTGTCGTTCATCATGGAGATTCCAGGTTTATCGAACGAGCGAGAAAAGGAAATGCCGTTTTGATCAAGAATGGGGAATTACCCTTTCGCAAAAAGGGAGAATGCGACGCCAGTAGTTTGGATGCCTTTTTTGGAGCCCTCTTTTGTCTCGCCTTGGTCCTTACCCTGGTACTCAGTTTTGGTGGCATTACCAAAGCTGACGACGACCAAGACATGGAACCCATGACGCCGTCCACCACCACCATTCTTCCCTCCGATGGAAATTCGTCCGGGATCGATTCCTACCCACCGCGTGGCTTTCACACGGGTGTGTTTAAACCCATGAGTGCTCTGGTGGTTCCACACACGGACGAACACCTTCCCACATCGGTTCGTCCTCAAGTATCCTTTGGCCACTTAGTAGACTTGGATGGCAATGGAGATCGCTTTGTGGCCGCTATGCGTGGACCAAAGGATAGTGATGGTCAGTACCATGGAGCTTATCAAGTTTTTCGATGGGCGGTTGCAGTCCATGATTGGATTTGGGAACGTACATTGTATCATACATCTTCCAGTGTTCCTTCAGCCTATTCTGGATCTTCGTACATGTCATCCTCCAGCGGGGCTGTAAAGAAGCGATTTCAGGATATTCAAGTGGTTTCAATGAATGGCAATGGTGAACGAATAGCATTTACACAGGGTGGGGAAACCTTTATTTATTTGGGATCATCGGGCCATGATATTGAGCGTTTTGGTCCGGCCAACAGCAACGTGAATCGAGTGAATTGGCATGCGATTAGTGTGGCTTTGTCTCATTGGGGTGATACCTTGGCCATTTTACTGTCTAGCGAAAATGACAACCAGCCGAGTGTGCTGGAAATCTTTCATGAAACGCACTCAACGGATGGTACTGCCTCGTGGGAGTTGGTCTCCCAAGCAACCTTGGCGACCAGTGCGACGGGAGGCTTTTTGTTCTTTGGATACGAGTCAGGCATTGATTTGCTAGCGGTTGGAACCTTTCAGGAATCCTCGGATGGGAACATTCTTTCCGAGACTGTGGATGTGTACTCGTCGATTAATGGGATAACTGGAACGTGGTTCCCTTTAGGGAATCCCCAGTTGGTGGCGAATAGTTACCTTCCGGCCCATGCGCAGCCTCTAGGAGGTAGCACCTTTAGTCTATCCGTGGATGGAGGAGCCTTGGCCATTGGTTCACGGAATGGACGACGGAATCGTGTCGTGATATTGCGGTTGGATTCGACAGGGACCGGAAAATGGAGTGCCTACGGGACAAACAATGTGTTGGGTGGGGAATCGGAGGACGCCAACTTTGGTGCCTCGATCCATTTTGATCATACGGGAAAGCGATTGTTTGTCGGAGCCCCCGGGCCATTTCGAACCAAAGAAAACACATATTCCATGAGTCGGACCTTGGGCAAGGTGTTTGTCTATCAGTTTGATGCCTCCTCGGACACCTGGATTCTCTTGACCGAGCCCATTGTTCATCCCGAAACTGAGGGAAAACGAGACCAGACGTATCAATTTGGGTCGGCATTTGCCATTGACCAATCGGGAAGCCGGGTCATTGTCGGTTTGCCACAAGAGCAACCACCGGGCCCCACACACCGAGCAGGAGCCAATCGGCCCCTAGGTGCTGTCGCGTCCTTTCATTTGGTGGAATAAAGCGACCAATGGAGTGATGGGAGGATGTAGTTAATGCATGTACTGTACATAGGTTGGTGTTTGAGTGAAAATACTACGGATATGCAAAAGGATTGAGTTTCCATATACAGTATTCCCTTGTCCATCGCAAGGGGATTTGAGAAAGAGAATTCACATCGAAATTTCCACCCCCGCCGGGGGCTAGGGGATTGAGTGGCCAACTTTTCTGGAGTGTAGTCCCAACAACAGTCGCTGTCATTTCGGGTTTTCCGGTAATCTCAGCACACGAAGGCATGGTAAACGACTTGCTCCTTCCCTTCTTGTCCAAAATCCATTAAAAAAAGATGAGAACCATCCAATCAACACTACGTCGTACGTTGCTGCTATTGCTCGCTGCGATCGCCTCCTCCACTGCAGTAGTGGCCGGATTTGTCGTTGCCGTGCCCGTTACCACGACCGGTGGCACCGTCACGACATCGCCTCCTATGGGCCCTGTCCGCGTTCTTCGCACGGGATTTACGACGACCATGACGACAACTCCTCCCCGTGGTAGTCTGGTTTTCCTTAGTGGTCCAATGCATCATCATCATCATCATGAGAAGCAACAGCCTGGCCAGCAAGTCAACGCATCACCGCCTGTTACGAAAGACGTGGTCATGCAAGAACTATCTACCGGCGCCGGCGGTAGAGTAGCAGGAGCGGTTTCATCACTTTTTGCATCAAGCAGTGTATTTTTCTTGCTGACGCCATTGTCTTTCTTGGCACATCCACAACCTGCAGTTGCTGCCATCCCAGTGGCAGCAAAGGAGGCAGTGGAAATGCCTTTTTGGTAAGAATGTGTGTTGGCTCTGTTGACGCCGACGCCATATCCACATCCTGCAGTTGGTGCCATCCAAGTGGCAGCAAAGGAGGCAGTGGAAAAGCCTTTTTGGCAAGAAGCTGTGATGGCTTTCCTTCCTGGAGTTCCATCGCTGATATATGTCCTTGCAGCTTTCTTCTTAGCTTCCGACGTCAAGTCAGAGATAAAGTCTGCCTTCAACGAATTGCATACCTCCATCTCCGACCTCAGCAACGAATTGCATACCTCCATCTCCGACCTCAGCAACGAATTGCATACCTCCATCTCCGACCTCAGCAACTCCATCTCCGACCTCAGCAACGAATTGCATACCTCCATCTCCGACCTCAGCAACGAATTGCATACCTCCATCTCCGACCTCAGCAACGAATTGGATACCTCCATCTCCGACCTCAGCACCTCCATCTCCGACCTCAGCAACGAATTGGATACGTCCATCTCCGACCTCAGCAACAAATTGGATAGCTCCATCTCCGACCTCAGCAACAAATCGGATACCTCCATCGTCGACGAATCAGGACGCCATCAAGATTCAGAATGACGAGGTTGTACAACCAATGTTCTGACTCGCTTCGAACTCAGAATTGAAGAACTTGGTAGCAATCCTCCAAATGCACTTTAGCCGACAAACTAGGTTGTCTTCTCTTCTAGTATATGTTGTCATTACTCTTTGCTGTAGTCTCTAGGAGTATAGAAAAAGAAAGAATCGAGCCTTTGGAGTTTGGAGATCAAACTAATGGTGCTCGCGTAGAATAGGTAAGGTAGATTTGTGTTGCCATCATAGTTTGTGTCTTGGCGACCTCCGCCCTGCGTCGATGGGCCGCGCGCGCCTGCTGATAGAAATTCCCAAGAGGATTCTACTTTTGATAATTGGTACGGGCACTTCAGTGCGTTTTGGGGGGTCTTTTTTCCGTAATGGTCACTTTTTCGAGTTCCAAGTGGGAGAGAGGAACACCATTAAAGACTTCCACGTCCCTCCTGAGTGTTGACACTCCTGTCCAACAAACGAACCAAAGCAACAAACCATTTTCTATAGTATAAGACAAGAGAGATTATTTGGTGTCACGAAGAAGAAGAAGAAGATGATGCATGGATCGTATCAAGAAGATGCGACGGCAAGTGGTGGTGGTCGTCGCCGGAATCGAATGACACCCATGGACATTGCGCCGGGCCACGATGATGATAATGACCACCAAGAATATCATGCCGGTGCCACCTATGCCGACGATGAATTGAGAGGAAAAAGTGGTGTCATGCGTCATGACTTTGATGATGACGATGAAGATGAGATTGGATACTCGCACGGTCATTTGCAACAACGACGTCCCTGTTGTCCGTCTCGGGCCCGATGGATTGTCTGTGGAGGTATTTTCTTGGTGGCCTTGGCGTTGGCGGCCGGCATGAGTGTCCAACAACAGCAACAACAAGAAGAAGAAACCAACAACAACAACAAGTCTTCGAATAACAACAATGGCAATGGCAATTACCCCTGGAATCCCAGTCCTCCGACGGTTCCAACCACACCACCTCCCGTGTACGTGCCACCTCCACCGACACAGTCCCCCGTGGCATCCTCGTGGTGGACCACCTCCCTGCCCACGTCGGCCAGTCCGACGGTCAATGCCACCCCAGACGACCAGTACAATGATATTGGCAATGACGATATCGACGCCGACAACACCACCACCACGACCGAACCACCCACGGCATCGCCCCAAGCGGCTGGTGCAACCACACGAGCCTTTGCAAGCATTTCCGGCGTGTTGGAGCCTCCCCCTACGAGTGCCGGAGGAGACGATCCGGGCAACAACAATTCGAGTAGTAGTACGGTGGACGTGGAGTTTGGACGTCTCGTGGCCATGAACGGGCCAGGCAATGAATTTGTCGCGGCCATGCGCTCGGAACCTGCCCTTGTGGGGGATCCCCTGGATCATTGTACGTCTTGTTGTTGTTTTCATGAGTGTGTGCAAGATGTGTTGGTAGCTGCTCAGAGATCGAGGAAATGGCCAACCCATTGTCCCGTGTCATGACTCACCCCGTGTCCCCTCTGTTGACACCTTGATGCGTTGTTGTTGTTGTTCTTGTTGCTTCTTCTCTCTTTCTTCGTTGGTCTTGGATAGACGGTGTCTTTCACATTTATAGCTACGATAGTACCGTCTCCAACTATGTCTGGAAACAAACCATTGTCGATGACCTTCCCGACCCTCCGACCAACCTCCCTCATACACAGGCTCTGTCCCTACAGGCGGGACGATTGGCCGTGACACAGGGGGATCACGTGTCCCTGTATCATTCTCAAGATGTGACTGGAACATTTGAGTGGACGGCAAGTGTGGGGAATTTTGGAGATGATCCATCGATTCCATGGGTTCCGATCCAAATGGCACTCTCACCACAAGGCCGACTCTTGGCCGTCTTGTTGGCCAGTGAGAATGACAGTAGTGGTGTGGGAGCAAGTGGTGGCATGGTGGAGATTTACAAGGACAATCAGGCGCATACGACACAAGGGACGGTCGTGGAGGCATGGATCAAAACCGGATCCATTCCTCTTGGACAAAAGCCAGACAGTGGATCGTTGGCCTTTGATTATGAAGAAACGGCGCTCGTCTGTGGATATGCGGGTGTTACGGTCAATGGTGGTGCAACCGAATCCATTGTGGCTGTGCAATCCGTCGCCGGTACCGATTTTGCCTCCACTGCGGGGTACGGAATGCCACAAAGCATTGCCAATACCATGTTCACACAAGCGGCTGTGAGTGGTCAAGGAGCTGGTGGATCTGTCCAGAGTTTTTCGGCCAATGCCAAGTCCTTGGTCCTGGGATCTCAGAATGGACATTTGAATGAGGTTGTCTTGCTTCGTTGGAACCCTATTCCCTTGGAATGGGAAGCCTACGGGACCAATAATGTGTTGCAGGGAGTCACGTATGGTGTCCTAGCCTCCTTTGGAGCCAGTGTCCAATTGAATCATGACGGAACCAGACTCTTTGTGGGAGTACCGGCATCCACGGTCTCCGCGGGCCTTGTCTACGTGTTTGAATATGATGACTTGACCAGTACGTGGATTGTCCTACCCGATGCGGTGGAATCGAATCAAGTGGGAGGAGGAGATGCCTTTGCCACGTCCATTGCCATTGATCAACAAGAAGGGACCCATCTGGTCGTTGGTACGTAACACAAACCAAACGGTGCTGTGGCAGTTGCACCGTGTTGTCGCACATCCTACTCACAAAATACAATTCACATTTTTGTGGATGACTGCATTGCAGGAATGCCATTGGCCGGACCATCGGGAGCAGTTTCCGTCTATCAGTTGAACGAGTAGCGTCCCTCGTGGCGTACATGTGTGGCGTTCCGTCGCATTCGAGCCGTTTCGATCATTCTTACTACTACGAACGTGTGTCACATGTGAAAACGTCGTCTATAGATACGCCTGTAAACTAGATACGGTATAGGCTACCAGATGCGGTGAGGGGATCTCAGCTCCAACCAACCGGGTGTCGACATCCAATGTTCGACAAACAGTTGCATCCTGTAGGAGACATTTCGGACTGTGCGAAAGCATTCATTGAATAGCAATACCCATAAAAGAGAGTCATTCGTCCGAGTCGGGCGCCTGTCGTTTCCGACCATGAATACCATGAGAGTGACCGGGTAAAATGGACCGAAGAACATGGTATAGTGTGGAGTACTGCGATTTTCGAGACAAACGGCACAAGGCAGGCGCCCATACGGCGTCGACTTTTGATTTTGACAATGAAAGCTTCATCAAGGGTCTGCACTGATTACGCCAGGCATAAAAGTCCAGTTGGGATTGGACTTCCGGCGAGATTGTATCTGCATACGATAGTGCATGTACTTCGACCAACCCTTCGTTCACTCTAAGGGTTTCATGCCACATAAAGAGACATGTGGCATCCCGAAACGTGAAAGATATGCTTTTCAAGGTTTTGTTCGTTCGTAGGGCTACACAAAGCGCCTCGATTCCTTCTTTGCCAAAGTTGGTCTCAGCCATGTTCAAGGCTTCCAGCTCCTGGTTTGTCTCTAATGCATGTGCGATTGCAACAACTGTATCATCCCCCAGAGAGTTTCCAATCACAGAAAGATGTTTCAATTGGCATCTAGAATTGCTCAGAAAGCTAGCCAACAACAAACCTGGTTCGTAGGAGAAACACATGGGTCAATTTTCTTTTCGGACGAGTTCGTAATTTGCATTTGAGATTCTCCACTTACCACCAACATCACTCAAACCAGTATGTTCTAAACACAGGAAACGAACTAAGTTCGACCCTTGGAGAGCCTCAATGAGCGATTGTAAGCCGCGATCGCCGATAGTATTGGAATTTAAGCTGAGGCACTCTAAATGCTGGTTGTTTCGTAGACCATGTCTCGAAAGTATCTCCAATGCCGCGCTGCCTAAACCACAGCCCGACAAGTTCAACGAGGTGAGAGCTTGATTGCGTGCCAGTGCGGTGGCAAATGATCTTATCCCAGCCCGATTAGACCAACTGTTGTCGTTAATATCAAGTTGCTCCAACGATCGATTTCGTCTCAAAAGATCGCCCAAGATTCGAGATGCCTCTCTTCCTGAAATCGCATTGTCAGATATATCCAATAGCTTAAGCGTTTGGTTTCGGTACAGACCTGTTGCAGAAGAAGGGAAAATCAGACAAAAGGAACAAACAGAACTCAATTTCGACCCCCACACAGCAGTACGTACTGAAAAGGGTATGTATTCGTAAAATTATGATAGAAGATTACCTAGTTCGTACGTTCCTAAAAGATATGCAAGTAGTGCGTCATCCAGAGTGTGAGGCTGGTTGGGCAAGGTGACGTCGACCCTATACGTCAGCCCTATGGCTAGTCTCCATTAGGTCGCGCCCTTTTTCACTCCCTCTCAGCCGAACACGGATGAGATAATGGCTTTGAGATGTGTAAATTGTGAGAATAGATTTGGTCACCACCCACAGAGGAGCTTCCGAATGTGTTCGAATGTGGTTTGTGTGAGACCTTTCGTCAAGATGTCGGCGCGTTGTTGTGTCGTATCCACTTTGACGACTCGCAGCCGATCACTGATATGCTGTCGAAACCAATGAATCTTAACAGCGTAGTATTTCGATCGTGGTGTGATCCGCCCGGGTTCTAGATTGGCCAAAGTCAAGGCTCCCATGTTATCTTCCCAGATTGTCGTTTTAAATGTTGTTGTGTATTCTTTGCTGAGCCCAACTCCTTCTGCAACGTGGGTCAGCAACTCTTGTAGTGGTAGGACCGATTTCAACGACTCACTCAGTGCGTTATATTCGGCCTCCATAGTGCTCAAGGCAATGGATGTTTGTAGTTTGCTTGTCCAAACCATGGGACAATTTGCCAGACAGATCACAAATCCTGTACGACTTTTCACACAGGTCGAGTCCAGCTTTTCTTCATATGGCCACAATCCAGCGAAGTCGGCGTCGACAAAACAATCGATGTCCAGACTTGTGGCGGGCTTAAGGATCAGTCCTTGGTCTTGCGTGTGCTTAAGGTACTGTCCAATCTTTTCAACCGCTTGCTCATGGGATCTCTTTGGACTGAAAGCAAAGCGTGCACATTGGCTCACCGCATAGGTAATGTCGGGGCGACTGTGTGCCTGTAAATATTGTAGCATCCCAATCACACTTGCATAATTGTATCTGCCTTGTGGGGGATCTCCATTCTTGTCCTCTACCAGGGGCTTAGAAAGAGCTGGGGTACAACTCCGGTCCAAGTCACCAACTTGTAGGGCCTCTAAGATGCGTTTAATCAAGCCCTTCTGTACCAGCTTGATTGTTCCTTGGGTCTCGTCCCTTTCAATATGGACACCCAGAAAACCAGCAACGCTATCCTCAACATCGAGTTCTGCGTGCTCTTCGGTTTTCAGTCTATTGAGTACCTCATCAATGTACTCTCTCTTGGGACTGTAAAATAGCGTGTCATCCACATAGACTACGGCTATTACCTTGTCCGAAATAAATAGGCATGGATCAACCGAGTCCTGGGCAACAAAGCCGACTCGTTCCAATTGCCCTTTGAAGTGTTGAAAGAAATTCCGTGGGGCTTGTTTCAGGCCGTACAGTGAACGCTTCAGCTTCAGTACTTTGCCGTCTTGTCCGAATCCTCTGGGCATCTCAACGTAGACACCGCTCCTTTCCCGCTCTTGACGTGTCATTGAGTCCCATTTGGGATCACGATCAATTGGGGCGTGAAGGAATGCCGCAGTATAGTCTACCTGCACCGTTGCAAGGTTAAGGATAATCGACAGGATAAGCATTAGGCGGACTGTAGTCCAGTTCACCACTGGAGCAAAGGTGTCGAAGAAGTCTATCCCTTCCACCTGGTAATCTCCACGAGCACAGAATCGTGCTTTCAACTTCTTGACCGTTCCATCTGGGAAACGCTTCCTCTTGAACGCCCAAGTTGATGGGATGACGTTCATCCAAGGTTCGCGATCGACGACTATCCAGGCTTTCATCAGGCGGAATAGCGTATCGATCTCCTTCTTGCATGCTTCCATGAAGCCAGCAGCATCTGGTCCACTCATGGCTTCGTTCCATCGTGGGTTATCTGCTGCGTCGGCCTTGGTAATGAGGAACATCGGATGCATAGCTTCCACAGTTCCCGTCTTAGGGTTGGTGTTCAAAGCTAGGATGCGACTCATCAGCGTTGACTGAGATGACTTGAGGTCACGAATGGTTGAGGTCCAATCAAGTCTTGCCAGGAATGAATCGTTAAGGCAGTCACGTTTCACCTTGAGTCGCGCATAATCGTCGTGACCAAATAAGGCGTGTTCTTTCCACCGTTCGCGCGAGTACGCAGCATACTTAGGATTGGGCTTGCGTGCGCGCTTGCCACGACCAAAATGCATTTCATCCGGCTGTTCCAGGTGCTGGGCACGTCTCATTTTCTCCTGTGCCCGGACTGGATCTTCCACATCCTGCTCCTCATTCTCAAAAATCACAACTTCGTCTCCAGAGTCAATGGTGGAGTTGTTTGGGCCGTCCCATACTCCATCCATCACCAAAGGAGGAATCAAGTCCTGGGGATCGTCGTCAGGAGGAGCTGCTGGTGGATTTGGCTCCACATCCAAATCAAGGGGAGGAAAAAGAGGTTCCACATCGTTGATCTCACCATGACCATTGTCCTCTCCCTCTGGAGCCAAGGGCACCAGAGCTCCCTCTGGAGCGGCCGCTCCCTCTGGAGCAGGGGCGCGTGGAGGAAGGATAGGAGGCATAGGCAAGGGGTTAATACGAGCCATGTCGTTTTGTTGGTGCCGTAGGGCATCAATCTCTTCAGGAGTGAGCCAATCTTGGTGGAGGGGTGGTGGCTGAGGCTGCTCGTCCTCAAAGTCACCATCATCAATTCGCTCCAGACCAGAGGCCACCAACTGGTCCCAAAAAGACCCAGTAAACATATCTTGTTGTAGGACGCCGCCGGTTTCGGCATTAGGAACACTTGAAAAGAGGTCGTCGTAGACGACGTGATATTGCGGGCTAACATAGCCAGTCGCAATATTCAGAATTAAGCCCACTGTGCTAGAATGGTCGGGAGAAACGCCAAGATATTGCCCTCGTCGGGCACGTGGCGACCATTTAGGGAGCTTCTTTCCGTCCTGAATCTTGGGGTCCAGTACATAGACTGGGCATCCCCACACATGGCTTCGATGTAGATGGTCCAAGGTAGGGAAGACTGTGCCAGAGAAAAGTTCAAGCGGGGCCATAAACGAGCCACGCTTGGGAAGGTTATTCCACATCCATACTGCGTGGTTGAGGGCAAATGGCCAGAGGCTTAAGTCGTGAGCATGCTCAGGCCAGTGCAGCACAGCGTGTAGCATCATAGTACGGGCCCAAGAGGTTACCGTACGAACGCCGCGCTCGGCCACACCATTTTGGTGATGGGCCCCAACTCCAGAAAACGACAGGGACTGACCAGCATGTTTCACTGCGTCCACAAACTTGGTATTGCCAAAAGGGGCATTATCCGCCAGATACGACTTGACGGTGACTCCATGGTCCTGTGCAAACCGTTCGAACTGAAGTTTGGCTTCGATGGTTTCACCAGTGTTTAGGGAGACTTGATGTACACAATGCATCAGTCCCGTAGCATGGTCGATAAAGAGCGTGCCGCCAGTGTACTGGTCCTTCTTTGGTTCTTTGCCGCGTGTATGCGGAAGACGGCCAGTCAACGTCGAGTCATATTGGTCAAGACTGACGCAGTCACCGGGACGAAGATTATTTGACCGAGTGACCATAAAACGACCATCCTTGGTGTTAGTGTGCTGTGTGTTTGCACCGCGACGCCGCTGTTTTCCCAATTGACAGGCGGCACATCGCAAACCGTTGACGGGACAACTTGACACGTGACGGTGTCGTGTCCGAAGGATTCGGCGTCGATCGGTTTTAGGATCTCGACACAAATCTTGGATCCACTCAAAATTCGCATGGCCTAGCTTCCAGTGCCATGTCAACAGCTCTCTTTGAGCCTGTGTTACATTTTGATTCACTTCGTCCGCCACCGACATCAAACCATGACAATCAAACTCTTTGGACAATGCCATGACATCTTCAAAGGCAAGTCCCATCTTGGTTTGGCGGCCAGACAGCATTAAGGGGAGATTGCTGTTGGGATGAAAAGGAAACTCTAGTTCGCTTCCATCATGAAGAGTCAACCTGGAACGGAAGGCATTAACCGACAATTCACCTTTGGCTTGTTCTTGGAAGTAGGTTTGGGGGCTAAACAGGCGGATTTGCGCCTCTGGAACGTAATAGGCACGTGTTCGGATGGTTCGTACCACTCCAAACACGTCCTTCAGTGTCCAGGCAGCCATCCCTACTCCAACCACAGTCGTTGTACTCGACAATCCATTGAGCTCGGTTGTCTCGCAATCCTTGATTGGTCCATCGAAATCTTCCAGCCGAGGAGTCAAAGACGTTGATGCTCCTGTATCAATCACTACAGGAAGGTCGGCATCATCGGCTGCATTGAGATAGACTGACATGCGTTGCTGCAGCAAAGGTGGCAGTGATCCTTGATTGACTTGGGAAGGCACAGCACCAGTCAGCTTGGCAGCAGCAATCATTGCTTTCTGCATGCGTTTCTTTGGTGCATGACTTTTGGAGAAAGGTGACCCACTCAGTACCCGTATAGCGTGGAACTGGGCTAGAGGATCTGGACCTTTTCTTGGCCAAGGCTTGGAGATGGCATCTTCCAGCTCCTCCATCGTTCCAAACCAACGAGAAAGTCGCTCTGATGTTCGATCTGGCGGCTCCTCTTGTTGTATTGTCCACGTTGTAGGGACATAGATTCCTTGGAGGTTAAACTCATAGCTATCCGTTGCACTTCTTCGTGGTATGGTAGCTTTCTTGTGTTTCGGTTTCTTGCCTCGCCTTGCGCGTCGTCTTGGAAGGCGCGCTCTGGCTTTAGTAAAGGGGGTCCGTTGAATATCAATCGTACCAGCCCATGTAACCGTCGAATCCGTTACGACGTTAAAGGCCATACTCTGTGTGGTAAAGCGCCGTCGTACGTGATAAATCCGAGTCTTGCGACGTCGTCGTATCTGGTTGGGACCAAACATCGCACGCGAAAAAGGGTTGCGTCCACGTGCACCTCCCTTTCGCAAACAGAGGGCGACGAAAGACGCACAAGCGAACGGACAAAGGGGGCAATACTGTGACTCAAAGGACAAGGCCCAGTGCATCATGGAACGAAAACACAAAACGAGGATCACAGAAAAGGAAAACAACAACCAAACTGAGGTTACCCAGGTATCCCTCCTGGGAAGAGAGGTTTGAGGGAAAGGGTGGCCTACATCGACACGAGGTCGACGGCCACGCCATCAAGATAAGTTCTGCACCTGGGTCATTAAAGACTCAAGGGTGCGCTCAAGAACGCGACGAGACTGAGCGTGGGTCGTCGCAGCAGAGCCAGTGGCAGCAACGTTGGCAGTGGCACCAGCAAACCGCACTTGGGAGGTCGAGGTCGAAGAGTCGGTTGCGGGAGCGGCTTGGTCGTTGGCAACATTGCCTTGAGGCTTGTTCCAACGTTTGGTAGTGGCATCCCAGTGCATGGTTTTGCCATCAATGATGCGCTTGCCATTCTCGTCGGACGAAGGAGGGCGCCACTTGTTAGAGCTACGGTTACGATCGCCATTGCCTTTGCCAGCGCCGGCCTTCTTCTTGGCCTGATATTTTTGACGATTGGCCTCAATGAGGGCTTCGTTCTTTGGTTTGGGGCAGTCCTTGATGGTATGTTCCCCACCACAGTTCCAACAGACGGGCTTCCATTTACGAGAACCGCCGGAATCAGCCGTGAGGCTATCAGCCGTGAATGTAGAGGGGCTTCCCCGTGTCTTGCTCCCCGTCCAATCGTTGGAGCGACAAAGGGAGAGATATTCTTGCTCGGCTAGATCCAACAAGGCTTCAACAGAGGGGATCTGGAACTGCGCTTGGGTAGATGGCGTAGAGCGAGTCAAGGCGCCAGCAATTCGTGCTTGGCTCTCAATTAGCTCAAACACTTTATTAAACTGATCCACGGAACTAGTCTGTAAGACCTTTAGAACCGTTTTAGAGAAATCATCGGGAACATTTGAAATTGCCTCCAATC
The DNA here is from genome assembly GCA_946965045.2 of Epithemia pelagica. Lineage (NCBI taxonomy): Eukaryota > Bacillariophyta > Bacillariophyceae > Surirellales > Surirellaceae > Epithemia > Epithemia pelagica. Next base: position 2,015,659 of record OX337234.1, on the reverse strand, counting down.
GTTCGTGAGCACCGAGGATGAGGCTTACGATCTTAGAAACATTCTCCCCACGGACTTTAGAAATCTTAAGATTTTCAACTGTGTCTACAAGATTCTTCGTTGCTTGTTCAGTGTGGGTCACGAGAAGCTTCATCATGATCACAAAAAGTAAAGGACCACCTTGCTGTTCGGTCTTGTAACGTTTGTACCGTTCATAGACCTTGGTCCAAAGGGAATTCTTCATGCTGGCCTCAAGTTGCTTCGCGGTTAACATTAAGTTTTCACGATACCAAGACTTACTCGGCCATGTGGAATACCACTCGTTACTGGCAGCGACTTCTTCTTCTGAGAGATCTGCATAGAACAGATATAAATCCTTGGGTGTCGTATTCGTCTTGAGGTTCGGTCCTGTTCCATCAGGTACAACAATAGTAAACACATCATGCATGTCGTACATAATATGTTGGCTCTTCAGACGAGACACCAAAAGGTTCAAATTGTAACACTCCTCCAGCTGTTTCACGTCTGTGATGTTAGCTGATAGGAGATCAAACTTGGCAGGGGTTGAAGTAGCAGCCTTCGAGAAGAGTTCCTGGCGCTTCTCTGCACCCATGCCTTCTCGGTCTTCTTTCTTGAACAGGGCTGTCTCCACATCTTCAGACCGTGTGGCACTTGTGTTCACTTCAACCTCTTCTCCGTTAATAATTACTTTATTACTCATCGTTTCGATACTACTTAAACTTGAGTCTTCAGAGGACGACCAACCTGGTATTGTCGTGGAACCGGAATCCAAGCTTGAGTCTTCAGCAGCTGCTCTTACTCTGAGAAAGTCAGCTATCGTTTCCATTCACTGGAAAATCGCAACGAAACCACCTGGTTCTTGCTTCTTCGACGCACCACCGTTCTTTAAACGGGCTATCGAAACTGGTAGGTCTTGGGGACTTCAACGGCCGCTTGTACGGATTTCCTCAACGTCAAACGCTTGAACTGGTCCACCAAATCGTTATGGTCTTTTCGCAACAGGCTTCAATGCGTGATGCTTGGGCTCATAACCTGAAAAGGGTATGTATTCGTAAAATTATGATAGAAGATTACCTAGTTCGTACGTTCCTAAAAGATATGCAAGTAGTGCGTCATCCAGAGTGTGAGGCTGGTTGGGCAAGGTGACGTCGACCCTATACGTCAGCCCTATGGCTAGTCTCCATTAGGTCGCGCCCTTTTCACGTACCGTTGGCAAGAAGTGCGAATCCTTCGGTTTGGATGTAATTCGAAGCTAAGTTCAGCCGCTTCAGCGTTGGGCACCCTTTCAGTATGCGTGCGATATGAGGAACCTGTCTTGAAGTGATGGAACAATGTAGTAATATCAATTCAACAATGGTGTTGTTTCGTTGTAGGCTTGAAGCCATTGCTGCCATGTTGGGAATAGTGCCATAACGAACACACAGTGACTCAATTGAAGTATTGGTTTCAATGGCATGCGACAAAGGAGCGTAATCATACACCGATGTTAGACGATCCAAGTTGAGGCTGTGAAGATTTTCGTTCATGGCCACCCCAGCCATGCAAGCCGACCAGATAGATTCGGACACATGTGACAACTCTATTCCGGTGATGGTCTTGTTCTGAGCCACCGCGTCCACAATGTCTTTCTTTCCACTTGGGTCCACAGAGCAAGCACAGGAGAGTCTTAAGCGCCGTAAGTTTGGACGACATTCTGTAAGTAAACGTCGAAAATCTGCGCATGCGATCGTTAGATCGGTATCAACCAAGGTAAGCTCTTGAATCGAGTCGCTTCCGATCGAAGCATCAAAGAAAGTGGAGAGAACTTTGCCCGCATCCTGTAATGCCAACCCAGGAGTTGACTTGATAAGCAAAGTTTTCAAAGTGCGCGACGTTTGAAGGAAGGAAGCGAGAAGGGATACACCAGTGTCTGGTCCAGAAGAAGCGAGACTGGATATATCTAGAAAAATCTTTCGTACATGAACATTGTCTTTCAAAGCAAGTCCCAGTTGTTCCGCACATTCGTTGTCGAAGTAAGGGAAACAATCTGTATTCACAATAGGGACATCCGGATCGTTGGCCCTAAGACTTGAGCACAGCTCCTGGAAAGATGACACCGAACCGCCCATGGCATTTGCACAGAAACAAGAACAAGAACCACCTTTTCTATCTTCTATCAGATTCTAAGTTTCTTCTGCACCCTAAGCACAAACCAACTCATCAACAAGGACGAAAGAGCCTTTTCCCGGATTAAACGTTGATAAAAAGAGTCAATCTGATATGGAGGGAACTATAGGTATCAAGTTTCATCGTCGAAGTTTCTTGTCCTAAACTTCGGTACCTAAGTTTATCCAAAGTTTCATGTCGCTGCTTTTGCCCTACTGAATACTGAATCCCTCTCTGTGAATGTTGGTGTCAACGTCCAGTGATCTTCCGTGTGGTTGAGGGAAGGAGCCATTTTTCAGAGCTACCTAAACTACCTAAACTTCAAAACCTAAGTTTCAACTAAACTTCTTTAGAAACTACGCTAAAAATCTGAGTACCTAAGTTTGATAGCCCTAAGCGGGAACAGAGACAGGCTAATCTGAAGATGTCCCTTTGTCGACTGCGATTTTGGAGAGGAACCGACAACCGACACAAAAAATGTGGTGGCAGGAGGACAAATCACGAATGCGCTCGAACAAAAAGTGGACGAGCTACCTACTCTACCCCTTACGTATGCGTCCTACTCCGCTAGCTAGGTGTCGTGGCCTAGAAAGTTGTTTGCACTAAGGTGCAGAGCTTCAACCCAATATCACGAAATGGGTATTTTATGCTGAGTATCATAATCCAGACGAGATAATCGTTTCCCTACTCTTTTGGACTGCATGGAACAAGTTCTCCTGGCTGAGAATCCATCGCAGTAGAATAATTTCATCTTCACCCAATAGAGAATCCATTGGCTAGCAAGTGGATAAATGTTACATTGCCGTCCCATCACTTTTCTTCATCGCCAAAGCTCTCTCCGGGCTGACTCTCCACCCCAAAGGCGAACACTGGTCCGTTCGCAGGCCCTGGAGCAGCGTTAACACCGTCCAATTCATCAATTGCCTCCGCATTGTGGTCCGCCCAAAGAAGAAACTTGCTGACTTGATTCTTGTGTAGAATTGCCATGAATTGTTCCGCTATGGACGAAACACTTTCATTCCACAACCAATCGTTCTCTCTCATGGCAATCACGGACGCCTTCAGAGTTTGGAGAGCCGTCCATTCTTCTTGCCAGCCAACCTTGCTCACCTCGATTCGGTTCAACTGTTCTTCGTCCAGACCCAAAATGTCCTTCAGTTCGGCAAATTCCCCATTGCGCACATTCTGTAGAACATAATCTTCAAGCATAATTTCTTCAAGCATTTCGATCCATTGCAGTTGCTGGTCCAACAATCCGGTTGCCACTTCATGTCGCTGCTCAAACGTGAGAACCTGTTGTCCTCGATCCATAGACAAAGCCTCCGTCAAAGCTGCAACATTGTCTGTTTCTCCCCATTCATGAGCTTGTAGTTGTGCTAGAGTCTTTTCCAGAATGCCGACTTCTTGCTCATACGCTTCAACCTAGGAGAGGGCGAACAGATGATCTGAGTCAAGACGCTAAAACCCATGTGCGTTTCGACAATTCAATTGAGTACCACCAACTTACCAAGTTCTTCTTCCGCAAGCGACGAAGTCTGGCGCTGGCCCGGTTTCTTGCTAGACGCTTTTGTCGTTTCTCCTCTTCTTGTTGGGCCGCATACGTGCTCATATCAGGTAGACTCATCGACCTTTGCGTCGTTGCGGGTACCATTTGCGTCAAATTGGCCTGAGCAGGGTTCATTTTGAGGTTCGCCGCGATTGGCCCCGCCAAGGGCTGCAGTGGTTGAAGCGATTGTTGAGATGGTTGTGCGGTAGCTGTCGATCCCATTGGACCCGCAGCAGTCGCTAGAGTCGCCATCGGCATCATGCCCATATTTGCATTTGTCGACGACACCACAGGTGCTGGTGGAGGCATTGATAAAGGGTTAGGAACAGATGAATGCGATGAAGGATCCGTAGGAATTAAAGAGGGCGGTGCTCCAGGATGTGCCAAAGGAGCAACTGTAGTCTGTTGTTGTGGCTGTGCCATGACAGGAGCCTCAGCATTCTCGCCAGCGGCTTGCAATACGAAGTCCGGACAAGAGGTCGAAGGCAATATATCCGGTTGTTTTTGTTGTGTGGGTGGAACATGTTGGTGGTGCTTCTGAGCAGCCATTGCTTGAGCGGCTTCGGCGCCGCGTTGATAAGCCTCCTGCAAGGCTTTGGCATAGTCTTCGGTTGAATCTGGCAACTGCGAGACATCGACTCCTGAAGGCTTTTTCGCAGCACTTGGAGCAATCGTCTGCTGCACTGCAACATTGTTTCCAACGTTGACTATTCCAGCAACAGAAGGAAATATTGGCAAAGGAGGTGTTCTCCATTGTCCAGCAAGTGCAGCTCGTTTGTTGGCTTCATTTACAACAGCGGAATTTTGTTGCTGCTCGTTCGAGCCGTTTTCTCCTGTTGTGGGTGGAGGAGGGCCTCCCAACAGTTGATTACCATCCATAATTCTGAAAGTTTGACTTCCAGAATGGACAAAGAATTCTTTTTGTTCAATTTGTTTGGTCCTTTGTCCCTCAACAACAACTTCGTCTCACATTAGAAAAACACGCAATAAGGATGAACGATGAACACGTGTGTTGGAATTGAATCGCGTGGCGCGTTTGTCGTTCGCTTTGATGGGTCACGAATGAGGATTCGACTAGGTAGGAGTAACTAAATGAGCCGGCAACCGGCAACCGGCAACCCGCAACCCTCACAGCCCACTCTAGGGAGAGTCGGAGTCGGAGTAAGTAAGTGAGTTCGCTATATGAGGCGAATGTAAAAGACAACAATGAGAAATTAAATGCATAATCTTAACATAGAGTAGGTTGTTCGCAGAGAGCGTTTATCGATGTCATCTCTCGCAACCTGAACAGCATGTATCCGGAGAACATCTTTAGTGGCCGTGTGTCGTGGGCTCTCTACACCTGATTGCATGCAAAATCGCTGCAGCAATCACACAATTGGAGGAAATCACAGTCGGGTACAACGTTGTCAATGGATTCAATTGCACAGATTTCTGTGGGCCATGAACTTGAATCAAAGTTATTGTCCTGCAAGAAAAACCTCTCGAGATTCTCAAGATTGGCAAATGTATCGGGAATGAACCCTGTCAAGAGATTGCTGGAAACATCAAGACGTTCCAAACTGATCATGTTCCCCATCTCGGAGGGCAGCGATCCATTGATAAGATTGTCCATGCATTCAAACGTCCTCAAGTTAACCAGGGAACCAAGTTCTGTCGGTAAGGGCCCTACAATTCCAGTCGCTGAAATTTCTTCGCTGTTTCGTCCCACACGAAGCGTTCGAAGTTTCACACATGTTCCGATGGATGTGGGGATCGGTCCCTCCAAGGAGTTTCCGCTCACATCGAGACGTCGCAATTCATCGAGGCCATCGAAAATGTCGGTGATACCACCATCTAGCTGATTGTCTGAAAGACCCAGAATTTGTAGACTACCAACATCACCAAGGCTTGCCGGGATTCCACCACTAAAATCGTTGTCGTCCAGGTACAGCTCCTCTAGAGCGTTGAAGACACCCCAGTCGTCGGGCAGATTCCCGGACAACCCAGAGCTACTCAAATCAATGTATTCTAGAAATAAAAAGAGAAAAATGTGAGAGGTGTCTCACCAATTGGACGCGAGGAAGCGTGTACTCGTTCTTACGCAGTGTAGGCACAGCTGAAAGGTAACCGTTCGTAAGGTCTCCATCGAAGTTGTTTCCTTGTAGTTCAAGCCTCTCAAGATTGGTCATACCCGAGATATCTGGAAATGGTCCAGTCAAGTCCATGTCGGCCAGGTTGAGCAACGTAAGGTTTGTCAACTGCGCCCAAGACGCTGGGACATCGTCATCGAAGAGGTTACCAGCGAGATTCAACTCTTTTAATGGGAGACTGCCGAGTGATTCTGTGAAATTAACCGCCAAGAAGTTCTCTTGCAAGAAAAGGATCTCCAATTTGACCAAATCTTCAATACCATCAGGAATATCGTCCATAAGGTTGCAACTATTGAGCCGAAGATCTGTCAGGTTCGTCAAGGACAGAATAAACGAAGGAAATGATTCAAAATTGAAGCCATTCTCTGCTAGACGCAAAACCTCCAGAGTCCCGAGATCACCCAGTGCCGAGTTGATCGATCCCTCTAGACCGCTGTTCTCAAGGCTAAGGACCCGAAGACGAGGAAAGTCACCGTAAAAATCTGGTATCTCGCCACCCCATGGATTGTCAGACAAGGTTAGGACCTCCAAATTCGGCATGTCAACGAATGCTAGCGGCAGACCCTCGCCATTGCCCAAGTCATTATCAAAAACATCAAACACAGTGAGCGACTCCATTTCCCGTAGTGCGTTCGGAATAAGACCTGTTAGGTCGTTCCCGTACAGCCACAAGATTGACAAATTGGTAAGGAATCTGAATTCGGCGGGAATATTCCCTTCAATGTCGTTACTTCCCAACGTCAAGCGTTCTGAAAATATCACTTGCTTTGAGAAACTTTTCATGAAAACATTGCATGAGTGATAGATTTTGACACGTACCGATATTCTCTAGATCTGAAACGCCGTCCAGGGTTCCAACCAACTCATTGTGATCCAGAATGAGAATTTCCAGGGATGTAATGGTAAAGAACTTGCGGATATCGTCTGTAAACCGGTTGTGGCTTGCATACAATACGGTCATGTTTGTGAAAGCGGACAAATCCGCGGGCCATTCGCCCTGTAGAAAGTTATCATAAAGGTACAATTCTTCCAGTTCCTCGAGCATGACGATGGAAGATGGAACATTTCCTGTGAGCACGTTGTTGTTAAGATCCAAATACGTCAAGTGGGTGAGCTGACCAATTTCTTCCGTTAACCCTTGGACATTGTTATTGGGCAAGGCAATCGACGTCACGGCATTGTAGGTAATGCCGTCTTCGGTCACACTTCCGCAATCGACACCAACCCAGGAGCACTCGTCGGCGTCCAAGGCCCAACCATTGGATACAGCCCAGTCAGCAGGAGACGCATACCAAAGTCCGGCCAAAAGGCCATATCGCTGCTTCAAACGGAGTGCATCTTCTAGTACATCGGGGTCAAGTCCGAGAGGATCCGCACCAGTGAGATACTCGAAGGCTTGGCTCTGGGGACTTCCACTTTGATCCAGAGCACTTGCTTCCATACCCACTCCTTCCAAGTAGGTCCGAACTCGAGCCACTCGTTCGCTGTCCGCGGTCGGAGCGGAGGTTGGGGCAATGTCGGCTCCAGAGCTGACAGCGGAAGTGGTTTCCTTCGTGAAAAGATCGGTGGAGAACCCTATAATGATAATAATAATGGTAATGAAGAGGCAGCAGCAAATTGCTCCCAAGACAGTGATATTTCGTTGTCGATCTGTTTTGTCCACATTTTCTCTCAACACCATGCGCTGCACGACCGATGTTGGAGGAATCTCGAGCGATTGATCTTCTGGCAAATCAAAGTCGACGTCATCTTCATCTTCGTATTCCTCGTCCGGTTCGGCAGCATACTCTTCATCTTCCTCCTCGTCATCATCGTCCGACGCGGTACCTTGACCAATTTCTTGCGGTGGGTCTTCTCGACTCCCTCCAGCTTCAGTACCACGTCCTAGAAAAGATTGTTGCTCCTCGTCGTCGTACTCATCATTGAACTTGTCACCATCGGGAGAGGCAGATTGGTCGTTCATGCTGCCGCCATCTGGTTCTCCAGGGGGAACATCATCGGGGTGCGGATAGCTCGGTGGAGGAGGAGGCATGGCGGCGCCAAAGGAATCTTCATCCGACAGCATGTCGGCATCGCTATATTGATCAGCCATGTTTCGAGGAGGAAAAGAACCGCCAGTATCGTCCTGGAAGATTCGAACGGGCAGTTGTTTCGGTCGATAGGAAGGCCGATTGAGTTGTTTTTGTTGCAGGTCTTTGGCGGCCGGTGAGTCTGCGGCCGTCGAGCAGCACGAAGCTGGAAAAATCGAGGAGGGTGGAATATTTTGGGACGACGACATGGGTACGATTTCCCCACTCACACGATCGTTTGGCTGATCCAAGAGGTGCGCTGTACGACACACAACGTTGACCGAGTAACGGACGAGTCTGGTTTTGCTAGTCCGTTTGCACCACCCCCAAAAAGAAAAAGGCAGCGACTCTTGTGGTACTTGTTATGGTTCTAAATTGTCGAACGACACCTTCCCTATGCAACGTTCGATGAATTTGGTGGCGTTGTCGATTCCGAACCACCAAAAATCGTAACAGAGGATAACAGGCCCTATTTTGTGGCGTGTCAATCTTGCGAATTTCCCTTGAGTCCCCCCACTCAAAGATATATACAATTGCCCTTTTTCTCTCATTGGCAGGACGATTGGATCATTCAGACGACTCAACGGCAACATATCTTTCCATACAATAATTCTAGTTAGGGCCATGGAGCGAGGAGGCAATGTGCCGCATGCCGACAACATTCAAAGGAGTGACACTAAACATCCATCCAATATTCCAAAAAAGCATCAAAAGCCAAATCAAATCCGCGCCTGGTGGTGCGTCTTGAATCTTGAAGGTGGGCGACCGAGGACGCCGACAGACAAGAAATTGGAAATGGATGAGATCCGAAAGGCTAGAGGTTGAGGTCGGGGTGCGACCATGTGCATAAACGAATGAGCAACCAAGGCACGGCAGTTCCACTTTTTGCGCATAGGTATTTCTCGACACACTTGTTGAAATCATAAGTTATTGAACTGGTTCGCTCTCAAATCTATAGAACCATTGTATATGCTACCTAGATTAGACACGTAACTCACTCACATCCATGGTGAGCAACACACGGCCTTGCCATTTTGGAATACCAGTGGGAGATTTGTGCGTGACTGCGGGCAGGTTCGAGTTCATTTGGCTTTTTAAGTTCCACTTTTTTCCCAGCAAAAGCACGGCTTGACCTTCCTTGGCTTGATGAATGTGACAATTCAAGGGTTTTACGGAATCGCAATGATTGTGAGAATGCGAATGGTCCTGTTCACAACCCTCATCGTGGAAGTCGGCATGGCAGACATCGTAACAAGCATTGCTTTGCTCAACAAACCGGGCCGTCGCTTCCGATTCAAAGGGCTCGACCCATTCACATCCAGGTCCCACCAATGCTTGGATCCATCGGAGAGGGACATAGTCTTGGTGCCATTTGGGACATTTTGTAGCCGCAGGACCTCGGCTGCAACTAAGTTTGGCCGACAAGATTGTTTTTCCGGGCGAATCGACCAAACACTCGCAACAATATTGCTCAAAACATTTCATCCATTCGGAAACTTCCTCCACAAGCTCTTCTCGGAACAAGAGGGGTTCTCCTCGTTTCTCTTCCACCATGTTGAGAAAGGAGCGTGCAACAACGTGTGACTCCGATGTTGCCGCGTGCATGGGACAATCCCAGGTTATACGGATATCCATGCCTCTCGGATCTTCTCCTTGAATTGGAACCAACTGTTTCCAGTACGGCGATGGATGTCTGGTGTCACTCATTTTCACAACAGGTGACTGGATGGCGAGCTTCGGTGGTATCTCATCGTGATAAATGGCCTTGGTACTTGGCTGGAATGGTGAAGGCTCCACAATTGGGATCTTTGCTTTGACGGGATGGACAATCTCAGTCATACTTGTGGCTTTGAACTACGTTGGTCCTGTTATGAAATCAATTTCGATGATGATCAGAGTCCTTGATTCAGAGGAATGCTTTCAACAACAAGGGTGAAGGAAATAATATGTCTGGTTTTGACATGATCCGTCGGTTTCGACTTCCTTCTCCAGAAAAGTCATCCATCTCTCCCTCTCAATGGCCTTTTGGCTTTTTCGGGTATCTTGTCCTTACCCTGTTCGTTATTCCATCCGGCGCGCAGAGTCCAAGATCAAAATTTGGTCCTGAAAATGATGTGATTGGTTGGAACGGACTCCAAGCGTGACCGAGAATGGCCTGTCAAAGCCTGTCAAGCCGCTCGCAGCTCGCAGTCGCAATTCCCAATGGCCTTTTCAACATGAACCATGGCCGATGGTCATCGAATAACGAATAACCATAGATCGTGAATCGTACCATCCTCCAGTTCACTAGGAGTACTTCTTTCATCCCACTGGCGAGAGTGTGATGATGATGTATTCGCTGACCCTGCTCATGGGAAACTGACGTCGAAGGAGGACAATTACACTAAGCTTGCAGATCAGGATTCGTATCTTCTTTTCTCTTTAGAGGGACGCTCACAATTTGCACTCTTGTTCGGATTTCGGATGTATAGAATCCATCGGACAACAAACAAGCTAACAAGTTACAATTGCATTCGCTACAACTATTCAATACATCCTACTTCCACAAATCTATGCATTTGCATCCTCCTCCTCAACATCCATTGTGAGCAACACACGGCCTTGCCATGGGCGAATGCCGTCAGGAGACTTGTGGATTACTGGTTCCAGTTCTGAGTTCTCCCTGGCTTTTGAATTCCACTTCTTCCCCAATAGAATGATGGCTTGGCCTGTCTCCGCTCTATGAACCTGACAATTCAATGAATTTAGCTCATGATCATCTTGCTGTGTACCACGCGTCCTTTTCACAGCATCGTAGTTCGCATTGCTTCTTTCTACAAAGCGAGTTGTTGCATCTGAGGCAAATGGTTCCACCCATTCACATCCAGGTCCCACCAAAGCTTGGATCCATCGAAATGGAACATAATCTTGATGCCACTTGGGACACTTTGTGGAAGCAGCGCCTCTGTTGCAAACAAGCCTTGCCGACAATACCATTCCGTTATCATTGAATGGTACCAAGTAATTGCCACAATAACGCTCAAAACATCTCATCCATTCGGCAAGCTCCTTTTCCAAAGTCCGTCGTCCAATAATTGGTAACCTTCTTGTTTCTTCAATGGTGTCAAGGAACGAATATGCGATTTTAGTCGATTCGGATTGCTGAAGAGAGGGACAGACCCAGGAAATGCGAATGTCGATACCCCTGGGGTTATCCCAAAGCTTGGGAACAAATTGATGCCAGTGAGGCGACGCATGGCTGGCTTCAACAGGCTTGACAAGTGAAGCCGTTATCTCAGGGTGAATTGGTGTTTCAGTGCGAGTGGTCGATGTCTTCCAGTCGGAAGAATGACGGTGAGTCACAGCTCGGATCGTAAAAAGGTCTTTAAAGGCTGTTGCCTTTGAATGCTCTGCCAATGATCCGGGGGTTCTGTCAAAGATTGTCCCTTGGAAGCAGTGCGCAATGTTATTGCTTACAATGAAGAGAGCAACGATGGCAATGGCCCAAACACTGTCTATTCTATATCTTTCGCCCATCATTGTGCCCAATCCAAAAATGGACACTGGGGAAAGAAGAAAGAAAGCATTCTGGATTCAAAATTCAAATTAATGGGACTCAAAGTCCCTATTCTGTAGCCGACAGACAGTGTATGTGTATGTAGTACGCACGAGTCACGAGTACACGGTCAGTCAAGGTCAGTCAGTACACAAACGCTACAAGTAGTGTGCGCGTTCGATTGTGTTCTGTTCCTATTGTTCGCGAATGTCCCAAAAAAGGACGAACGAAATAACAGTCACCAACGCGAACAAAGCCGAGCAGGCAACCCCATCCGTGACTTTCTTCGCGCATGAAGACACGACTTTCGTAATAAGGAAGCCATGCCACGGAACGAACTAAATGAAGCAATCGCATTGGAATTTGGAACTCAAAATAGGTTAAAGTAGTCTATGGTTGAAACGTTATGAAGCACTGTATACAAAACCAATAGCTTTCGATGATCGAATAAGTGTGAATCAATCGATAAGGGCACGAATCCGTGCTTGGTTTGAAGACTGGTGGCTGAAAATTTCCGAGAGGCGACGAAGTGCTTCGGGATCGTTCAGTCCACATTTTATTTGGAACCCTTGTTCTTCCATCAAAAGCTGTCGATAGCGCATGTTTGTTTTTCTTCGACGGATGCATTGTTGAGGGGACAATTGGTTCTCCAGACCTCGTACGCAGTGTTCTCGTTCATTTAACCGGTTCAATTCACCGTTGGCTTCAATGATAGCATGCACTGTGCCGCGGCGTCTTCTCTCGATTTCAATGTATTCAGACGGTTGGAGCCACCGTGCCCTGTATTCCTCAGCTGGAACGTTTCGGACCACAACGCTTGCATAATTTGAAAAACTGACAGATTTCTTCGCTGTCTTGTATTTCTTCAACGTCTTGTGACGCAAGACTCCTGGTTTCACTCGAAGGCTCTTCTCATCGACATCATCAACGTTTAGCACTGCCTTGCTTCGGTCGAAGGTTGACCTCAGTTGGTGAGCCTTAATGCCGGTGTGGAGAGTCATGGTTTATCGTTTCTCAGTTGTGTTTTGTTTTTGTCGTGGTTGGTGTTTGTGAGTCGAATACACTTTTTCTTCTCTTTCGAAGGAAAACGAGACGTCTTGTTTGTTGGTTTCTGGTGGGGGAGTGAGTCGATTTTTTTTGTTATGCTGTCGGCCTTCGAAACCTGTCCCAATCTGTCTTAACAAACGTGGTTAACCGCGATTTCGTCTTGGACACGCATGCGGAGTCGTATTTCTGTCACGTGCGCCCTAAATCAACGTTTGAGTGCCACCCCCCACCTAAGTGGGCTAGCCCGGAAATAAGTGATGGCTCGGCTATTTTTCCGTTGCGAGTCCGCGTGATGATCGGAGATTCAAAACTGTATGGGTAAACGCATAGGGAAACAAGAGGAATACTCCTTAGCATCTGAATTCATTCCCACTTGTTGCTGCCAATGATACTCTGAAGCCGTTACTGCTCGAACGTAGAAAAATATGGGCCCTTCCCGTTGTCGCTGCCCAACTCGCAACATTCGTGTGCGAGGCAGCCACGCAAGGAAGCACTATGGGAGTGATTTAAGTTGAACTGAATCGGCGATTGGCACATACAAGACAAAGACATGCGTACACTCTTCTGTCAGCGCCCCACCAATGCTCAACGGAAAGGGACATCGATTTCTTTCTTTCGTGTGTCCTTCTCTCTCTTCCGTCTTCCTCAATCGTGGTTTCAGACAGGGCTGGAATGGTTTAACGTCTTCTATCCTATCTAACTTTATCTGTAACGGTAGTCTCACGCAGGCCTTACACATGTCTAAGTGGAGTAGTTGTCGGGGTTTGCTTGTGTCTCGTTTTGAAACTATGAGAACATCCAATTGGCGAGTCCCATCCCGTCGAAATAAATGAGGGCAACTGACAGGTGTGTGACCATGGAAGCAGGTCGTATACAATATCACAGACAGAACGATAGAGATTGTATCCATTGAAGCAATGGCGGATTCTCATTCTTACCGACTCGTCTACCAGGTTAAAAAAGCATGCATGTAACCCCACGGGGTTTGATACATCAATTGGTTGAATCTCATGAGTCCAAATGTCATGGACAAACGACAAAACTGTCAAGTGCAGCTGTGAAATACTTTCCTGTTTGATCTCTTTTTCGTCAAAGAAGATTTGGCAATATGGATCTCAGCGGTTCCAGAGAAGTCGACAAGGTGGAGCTGAATTCGACAGCAAGACGGGGAGACAAAGTGATGAGCGTCATAGAGAAAAGTCAAAGATTGGCATGGCCTCTGAATCTGAAAGCTAGACAGCAACTGTATACCGTTTTTGTAGCTCCTTAATCATGGATCTTCCATTTTGGTTCGAGGCAAGTTCGAACCATGGATCTACCATTGGTTTCAGAGAGTTTGTAGCGCAGCTGTTCCTCGTTTGCGTAATTGCATTGAATAACGATTGGTCGTTCCATTCCCTCCTCTTGCGAATGACGATGGTGTGATCACATTCGCAGCGAATTGCTCCGTCCTTCGCCGCCACGAATGGGACCAGTTCCGAATTATGCGCCATGGGAATGAAACATGAGAAAAAACAATGAGTGTGGCGAGGGCGACTGGCGCGAATACCATTTTAGAACTGCTTTGGGCTTGATGTCTACTTAACAGATTCCAGACGGTACTTATTGGACAAAATATCCCAACCACATCGAGAGGCAATAGTAGATGATCATATTACAATTGCCTTTCCCCCCATGTACGCGTGCCGAACTGGCACAGACGGTCATCGCTCACTGTCGTTTCTCCAAATCGTGGATGGACACCAAGGGACCAACCAATGTTGTGGAGCCAGTCGAAAGTGGAAGAAGTGAACGTTGACAAGAAAACAGCGAACTTTGAGAGCCATCAGGAAGCAAGCTCCACAGAGCGAAGCTCGACGTCGAAAGATGTGGAAACGGTGTGATTGAAAGCGCAATGACATGGCCCGAGCAGGACGTCGATTGACAACAACATTGTTCCCAAAAATTCCTTCTTTGAAAAAAGCTCTCGAAAAAGAATGATGGACGCTTTCAAACGCTTGATGATGTTTCTGGCCGCCACATGGTGGGCGTTGCCACAGCATTGTCGATTGGTCAATGCCTCCGACCTGATCATCACCGCCAACAACAGCAGCAGCAGCAGTAACGTTACGGCCTCTCCCCGCATTGTGGGTGGCACGGCCGTTCCACGTCGCACCTATCGTTGGTTTGTCGTGTCGACCCAAAATACTCTTTGTGGAGGAAGTTTGATTCATGATGACCTGGTCTTGACGGCGGCGCACTGTGAGCGAGCCTTTGAAGTAGGCAACGTGGTCATGATTGGAACGACGCGACGAAACAAGGCCGATCGAGAAAGTGACACGGAATATCGCTCCGTGACCAGATTTGTCAAGCATCCGTGGTACAGCAGTTTTAGTCAGAGATATGATATCATGTTGGTCAAGTTGAATCAACGGGTCGATTCCTTTGCCCCGATACGTCTCAATGACAACTTGGCCACGCCCAGCAACAACGCGTGGACCAAAGTGATTGGATTTGGAGCAACTACCGAAGGAGGAGCCATTACCAATGTTCTTCAAGAAGTCGATGTCAAGGTTACCCCGCATCAAAAGTGTCAAAACCAATATTCTTCCAACATTGTCGATAGTGTCATGATTTGTGCGGGTGTCGACGGTGGTGGAAAAGATAGTTGTCAGGGCGATTCGGGAGGTCCCCTTCTGAGCAAGATTGGTTCCGAATGGGTACAAGTAGGCATTGTCTCCTTTGGTGTCGGCTGTGCTCGAGCCAGTCACTCGGGAGTCTATGCCCGCGTCAGTGCAGCCTATTCCTGGATTCAAGATCAACGATGTAGTTTGTCCTCCTTGAAACCCGATTATTGCAATCCTCCCGTTACCAAACAACCCACACCGGCTCCCACAAAGTCACCCACTCCTCGTCCCACCAAATCACCCACGCCTCGTCCCACGCCCCGTCCCACGCCTCGTCCCACCAAATCGCCGACACCACGACCCACCCCTGCACCGACACGTCGTCCCACGCCTCGTCCCACCAAATCGCCGACACCACGACCCACCCCTTTGCCCACCGCTTCCCCGACGGTGCAACCCACACCCTCTCCCACGTCGTCCACGGCCCTGCTCATGCTGAATTTTGTCTTTGGAGATAACGAGTCTATTCGCTATTGGGTATTGGAACGAATCACGGGATCGAATCGACAACAAGTGAAACAAGGTCCTATAGCCCCAAAGGCCAAAAACAGTCAGGAAATATCCTTTGTCACAGTCCCCTATGGACAGTACCGGTTAACCTTGTACGACACGGACATTCGAGGATCGAATGACGAGTTGACCATTTCTCAATACATGAATGGTGGGAGGAGGATTGTCATTTCGCAAACAAGGGGATATTTTCTGGAAAAAAAGGAATTGACCTTTGTCGTGTCAAGGGAAGGCACACCCCTTGCTCCAACCATTCCTCCGACCCCTCTACCAACACGCCCTCCCACGGCGACTCCGACAGCCCGTCCGACGACGCCAGCTCCCGTGGCGGCACCCACAACCAACCAAACCACTGCCACACCGACAATTCAGCCCACCAGTATCCCCACGGTGCCACCGACCGTGAGACCTACACCGGCTCCCACTCTCGACATGGTCACGATTCGACTGGTCTTTACCTTTGGCAACAGTAACTCGATGCGTTACTGGGAGTTGAGTCAACGAACCAGCAATGGTGGAAAAAGCGTGGTTCTCAAGGGTCAACCAGGTCCCAGAGCCAGCTTGGGCCAAGAGATTCAGGAAGTACAAGTCAAGTTTGGCCGTTCCTTCGACGTGGTCATGTATGATACAAATGTACAAGGATCTACAGACTCTTTGACAATCCATCTGATAAAGGGCAAAGACGATGAACCAATCATTTATCAGAGTCAGGGATTCTTTGTGTATCAAAAAAACTTGAATTTTAATGTGAATTTACGAACCCCTGCGACGGGACTAGGGACCGACAGTCCCACTGTTGCTCCCAGCAAGGCACCCGTGTGGATGCCAACGCCTGGCATGGCGGCGATTAAAATTGTCGTTCGGTACGATGACAAGCCGTTAGGTTTGAGTTGGACCATTGTAAAGGGTGCAACGCCCGTGATTAGTGGTCCGAGTGAAGGAACGGAAATCACGCCGCTGTCCATCGAAGAAACATGGTGGATGGCCCCGCTGGGTTCCTACACCTTTCGGATGATGGATGCAGAATCGGATGGAGTGACGCGGGTGGACTTTATGTCAATTTATCAAGTCAACAGCGCAGGTGAAGAAATTCTGATTTCCGAAAGCACCAAGGTATTTTCCAGTTTGGGGTACCAGAATAGCTTTGTGGTCCGGAATCTGTAGCTCTGTTTGGACATGGAATGCCTCCACGAGAGGCTTTACCCTGGGCCACTCCTGTATCCTTTGTCAATCACCATCTCGGAAAGCTACAAGCGTTTCACCACCCGTCTTTTCATACCGTGATAGTATGTCAAGACCTTTGTTGACTGATGCAGCTTGTTTCACTTGATGGGACCGCTGCGCACATCGTGCAGTTTCCAAGTCATGATCGTAATGGACGCTGGAACGATACTATCGAAAATGCCACCTGGTCGGCAATTGTTGTTTCATAGAAGCCATGTTTATATGGGAAAAGTCGTTGAAACACACAATCGTGGAATCGTCCATTGTGCAAGACAATGAATGATACTCCAACTCCTCTCATGAGATTCACAATGACATGATCTATTAAAGTCTACGAGTAATACAATATTAGAAAATCTCAATGTACTTTTTTCTGTCAGCACGGTAGCCTCTGACAAAACTCGGCAAACCACACCGTTTCTAAGGTGGAACCAGTTCAGGATCGCCCCATTCCTGTCGTAATTTCCCGTACCATGAACAGGACGCATATCGTTGAAACTGTATTAGAATTGACCAGCCCATGAACCAAGACAAGCAGGTCGTTTGTATGGCCAACAAACCGAGCCAAGTACAAGATGGAAAGACAGCAAACCAACTACCGTGACCGCGTTTCCTTCACTCTTCCATCATTTCTTCATGATCCACTACTTCTTCGTCTTCTTCATCGTCCGCGGCCGCATATTCCAAAAATTTGCGCTCAACGTCCAATCGATCTTGTTTGGTTTCCGGACAGGTGGTTTCCAATTGTTCCAACACAATATCACATTGATCCATGAGGGTTTGACAGGCCTGTTTCAACACATTCACCGCTGGTGGTGGTTCCGTCTCGTGCGGCAGCGCAATGGTTTGGACTCGAATTTGTACAACGGGTTCGGACGGATGGGGAACGGAATATCCGGCAAATCCAACATGTTCTTGTTGCATCAAGACATGCCGCAAGGCGTTGCCAATGGTATGATCTTCATCGCCAATGCAAAAGGTTCGATTATTGGGGGGTCCCGAACCTCGGACCACAAAGGCCTCTTTCGCCTTGGTAGCACGGACTTCATTGACGCTCATGAGGGAGAGAACACGCGAATGAGAGAGACCGGGACAATACTCTGGTGTTTCGGATGCAATGGAAAATGGAAGATCGGATATCGATGGAACAAAGTTTTTGGTGGTGGTTGTGGATTCCAGAAAGAGTCGCTTTTAAGTCCCTCTTCTGTCGTGTTTATGTAGGTACATTGATATGGAGCCTTCCTTTTTGATTTAAATTGCTTATGCCCATTTTTATCAAATAAGCCCAATGTCTTGTTCGTGACTTACATCATACGAGTACGAGTACGAGTAGAGGCTTTCAAATCATGGGCTTAGCAAGATGTGATCCGTGATGGACTCTGCACGCCGGCCTGACATATAAGAAATCCCCATGCACGCCGGCTGGTCGGATGCTGTCCATCGCACCAATGCTTTATCACAATAAGTACTTATTGCAACGGAGAGCACATCGCGGAAGTGTTGCATCTTGCATCCGCCACATCCGAACTCCGAACAATCGATCGAGCATCGAGCGACCCGTTGGTGAGTTGTGCTCGTTGAAACGAGGTACCAGTACCAGTACCCAGTACCACAAGACAACCAATATATTTTATTATACTGCTATAGAGAGTAAAAGCTTATTTTGTGCATCTCCTCAGAAGCTTTGGAATCAACGGACTGACTGCACCTGTCGCAAACGACAGGTCCGCCCGAATTGTGTGTGTTCCGAAAGGTTCCAGTATACATCAGACAGCAGTCGTTTCCGTCTCTCATCACTTAGCACTGCTGCAAGTGGACAAGAAATCAGAAATCAACGAGGAGAGTTTCGACTCGTGTGAATGCCATCTACCTCTCGTGTGTTGTGTTGGAGTCTCCTTTCATCTGAGTTGGAGTGTGGTGGGGAACAGATTCATTGAAGTGGAGTATATCCTCTCTTGTTTCGACCAACGAATCGTTCACCAAACGGTCGGTTGTCTTGGTTTCTTGCGTGCCGAGTTTTGGTGGGAGTCCATCTCCATTTGTCATCGCAACACAAAACTTGATACTACGTGTCGTTGTTTCCATTTCTCGTGATTCGAAGCAATTATCATCATGTTGTATACAATTCCCATGTTTTTCTACAATGGGCTGTTTCATGCTCGACGGCCCGATCCAATCGACGATGATGATGATGACGAACACGAGAATCTCCCACTCCACCACCAAGGTTCATCACACAACGAGTCGCAAGAACAACAACAACATGAAGAACCAGAAAGTGCACAACAAGTCGTAGCACAACAAGAACAAAACGAGTCGAGCCGTGTTGCAGCGGGAGACTCCCATTATTCACAACCAACCATGGATTCTCCACTAATGGACCAGAAACAGGACGTCACCCAAGAGTGGACCACAGGTCCTGTCACGGCGGATGCGGACGAGGATGCTCCCAGTGTCCTGTCGACAGGGAGCAACCGAATTCGATCGTTGCAAAGTCAAATTCAACAATGGATGATTCAAGAACAAGACGAGGATGATGATGACTACTTTTTGAATCAAAGCATGGAAGAGGGAGTTCCTCCCATGCCCAAAATTCCCTTTGTTTCCATTGATGTTCGAGGATTTTTGGAAGAAACCGAACACAGTGAAGAAGAGGAGGACGACGACGAGGACGAAGAGCAACCTATGTTGAGTTGGAAAAAGAAACAACTCAGCGTGGAATCCAACACTCGGGATGTCACCAGCCAACGGCAGGAACAATCGCGAGTCGCATTGGAAGATGATACGTTGGTGAACGAAAGTAATCCTCCAAACTCTTCCTCCTCTTCCAGTCCGAGCTTGGAACATCAAGAGGACGCAGAAGAAGAAGAGTCTTGTTGTGACAGCAAAAGCAGTTACTCAGGATGGATCAAGAAACCACAGTCCTTTCTTTTGGATTTCCTAACAGCCTCGAAACACTACAACAAACCAACCAGCACCACGCAAAGCAGTTCGTCCTCGTCTTCTTCTTCGAATTCCTCCTCCAAGTCCTCGTCTTCCAATTCTCCGTCTTGCTCTGACGACTCTGCGATAAAGTCGTCTTGCTCGGCGCTCAATCCTTCCTTGAAAGAATTGTTACGGGCGCATGCCCATTTTCAAGAGCAACACAAACAACAACAACAACAACAGTCTTCTCGCCTTTCGGTAACGTCTTCGTACTGGACCGATACGGACCACCCAGAGAGCCATCCAGTCACTGGCACGGCCAGTACACCCTATCATCATCCAGCTGTCGTTGCCAAACGTCAACACACTGGGAGCTCGGCGCGTCGGCGCACTGTCTTTTATCAAAACAATAACAACAATCGATGTCTCGTTCCTTCTCACATTTCGTTTTCGGAACCGATGGAGCAAGAAGCCGAAGGATCTGTAGTGGATTTCTGTCCTCCTGGTACAAGCATGGAGGGTACTTGTGGTGGATGTGAACCATTGGAGTATCCTGAAATTTTGGATCCTGCCGATCCATTGGAGTGTGGGAGAATTGATGACATTCATTTCCCCTACTTGAGGAGTGTATCAGATCAAATGAATGTACTGTTGGGCCAAATCGAACAGGAAGAAAATGACCACTGTGGAGATGGTCTCTTGTCCTGGATGGCACATCATCCCATGGTCTGTCAAGTCAAGTATCCACCACCTTCTCAAGGTGGCAATGTGTGTCATACGGCAGAACATGCCGTTTGTTTACCGCTGCATTACTTTTGCGCCATTGGATGGCTGCAAGGGTGTCAAGCTGCCTACGACGCCTACCCCGAAGCCATTGGAGTCGAATCCTCCTCTTCGATAGGTTTGCCTCTTCATTACGCATGTCTTCATCAACACGACAATTACAAGGTCATATCCTTCCTCTTGGACAAGTTTCCGGATGCCGCCCGCTTTACCAATACCGAATTTCATCAAACACCCTTGCATTTGGCCTGTCAATCGTATCACTGTCGATTGGATACAGTACAATTGTTATTGGAACAATATCCTACGGCAGCCCAATTGGCCGATGCCCAAGGATTCACACCCCTCCATTATGCCTGTCAACACCGATTGGGGCTTGATATTTTGCAAGCCTTGCAAGCTTCTGGTCCAGCCGTGATTGGAGCCGCCACCAAGACATGGCACAAACCATTGCATCTGGCCGCCTTGTATGGCTGTAATGTACATGTCTTGCAATGGTTGGTCCAATCCGATCGACGAGCGGCTGCCTGTACCTTGGATGACTTTTCGACGCCCTTGCATTGTGCCGTGATGGGGCTATTCCAGGAACATGGACCCCACGACCAGAACAAATCGTTGGATACGATTGTGGCCAAACTTGAGTGTCTCCGTCAAGCGCATCCCGAGGCGGTGCATTGGACCAATGCCAATGATCAAACACCCTACGACTTGGCCGTAGAACTGCACGTGAATTGGAAACCACGGAATGGATTGTCAAATAAAGAAGACGATTCTTCCGACTTTTTCAAACCCATTTTACAGGTTCTCATGCCACCGTCACCGACATGCTAACCAACCCATGAATCTCGTTGAGCTACGGTGGGAATGATCCGTGAGAGTAACATTCTCAGCCTTTGAATGGCAAAGCTGATGTGCCTTGGACAACAACGTCACGGACAAGGATCCATCGAACACTTGAATATACCGAACAAAGAGAAGGTCGCCTTTAACATTCCAGTATGTCGCATTCGACGGAAATTGTTCAAAATCCAACAATGGCTCTCTCCTGGACCAACCCATGGAGGTATAACATCAACCTCAATCCGAACCTTGACACAAAGGACGAAGAGATTCATGGGACCACGTCGAATACGAGGCATTTGGTATGGAGTGGATTGGTCGGTGTTTGCTTGCTTCAAATTTCGTACTACTTTCATGTTTCCATCAACAGATGAACACATTTGCTCGAAGCATCACGGCCAACAAGGTTTTATGGTATCCGTAAAGAGGTAGTACACGTTTTGAAACCATGATTACGCGCTCTATTAAATTTGCTTTGAAGGAGCATGAATCCAAATAATCATAGGGGATGGTTTCAATCTCAACCATTGCCACATTCTATGCTTTGAAACTCGGTCTGAAAAGCGTTGATAAACTTGAAATCTCGTGGTGAGTATACTGCAAAGACCACTTTTCGAAAGGCAGTAATGTTATCCTTGTTCGTCAGTTCTTCTTTGAACCATTGTGCGACATGTCTTGGATCGTTGCCAAACACTCCACAGCCCCATGCACCCAGAACCAAGGTATCGTGTCCCTCTTGCCGCGCAATGGCCAAGACCTTGGCAATCCTCCGTCTCATTACGATTTGCACCTCTCGGTCAAAAGCTGTGGGATCCAAGTCTTCGTCTCTCGTTCTATTGTTTCTATTTTGGTTGTCTCGTTTCCCTCGTTTCGCATACCTGGAAGCACTGCGATTCACCGCAGGAGCCGTCAGGAAGCTCACCAACATGGGTTCTTCCATAAGTCGACCCGTCTCGTCCTTGAATACGGGGACGCGAGGACTATAAATCATGGCATCGGTATAAAAGGGGGCACCAACATGGTCATTGGCACGATAATACTGACGCGTCACGTTTGGTCCTTGTGTCAGACAAGGATAGAGTCCGGAAGCTCGGGCCAAACTTTCTTCCTGTGCTTGACTGCCATTTAAAAAGCCTCCACCGGCATTACGAGCCGAAGCGAAATTCAAGCAAAATATCTTTGGCGTCACGGATGAATGGTGGTGCGATTGTTGCTGGCGATGTTCGGCCACCAATTGTCGAACGGCGTCTAGTGTGGTCAATCCGTTGACCACATATTCGACCGGTTGTCCAGGTAGTTCTATCCTTTTTTCACTTAGCGATCGTCCTTGTTCGGCTTCTTCTTTTGGTGTTCCAAACAACAGACCTGTTTCTTGGTCTGTATAAACGTGAGTATTGTTTATAGCATCTTCCATTTGTTGGTCAATAGAAACCACCCTGGTGGTCTCGTTCTGGTCGGCGTTGCTCACGTTTGGCAATTCGTACCAGCCTTGTTCCAGGATCGTCAAGGTGTCCATGGCAATGGCCTGGCGTGACTTACGAGTCTCGCCCCGGTTCGAACCACCTTGTCGCTGCCTATGTGGAGCGGTTCCACCCCATGTGGCTCTTGTATAGTTTGGTTGCGATTCCATCGTCGTTCTCAGAGATAGAGGTGCGAAATGTTCTGTTACTGATTTTGTGGTGAGTGTTTGTTGGTTCCGAGTGAGAGCGAGAACTTGAGTCCCGCAGGTTTGGAGAGTCTCTGTACCCTCCAAACGTGGACAATGCTCAAGTCTACCCCAAAACCTACTCATCGCTCTCTAGCTAGGAGTAGCTACTAGCTAGGGGAGCAATCTTCCTTAGTCCTTAGAGCCTAATGAGAATGAGACCTATCCTTTTTTCCCAACTTATGCTGACAACAATGAATTTTAATCTTTCTTCCTCCCACTCTCCGTGACAGCAGCAATGACTTCAACAGTTCACTACTGGTCGCGAATTGTTTTATCGTGCGAAGAAGGCGATTGCCTTGAAGCATGTACCATGAAGGATTCGCCGTCGAGTTCAATCCAATGCTCATCAGAGAAAAATCATCATCTCTGACCATTGGACTAGATAGCGCATGACGTGTGTGGCTTCCATTCGAAATTTGGCGGATGTCTCTATTGATGATGGGGTAGGATTCTTATTTTTCCGGCTTACATCACAACGGATGCTTTCGATGTACCGAGCGAATTCATGGCGCATGTCTCCACTGGAATCGAGCCGTTGATTTGTATCGTGGGGACGTCGCTCCCCCATTGGTTGGAAGCGCTTGGCTGCAATTTCAAATTTTGTGGAGCACATTGTCGAGGAGGACCCAGCAAAAAGATTTGTGAGCGAGGACCAACACACACAAGGGGAGACGACGTATGCGTAAGGTGCACAGATTGATGGCTTGAACTCTATCTATTTTGGGCCTTTGGTGGGATTGTTGATGCACGCTCAAGTCGAGGAATTAGAGATGGAGCTCTTGGATATTGCTTCTGAGAAGGGCATAGTCCAATTTTCTTTTCTTGGGAACGTCAGCCGACGCTCTGGTCCGTGCAAGTTCGAATACTTAGGGAAAGATCATCCGTTGTGTATGGAATGAGGGACCATTTTTCATTAAATAGCTCGGATTGATACTCGCTAATGTCTAAGAGCTTAAGTCAAAGTCTTTATTCACATAGAGCCAATGCAATGGCCGGCTGCACATGGCTTCCAACGGATCATGTAGGTTTAGGAATTCTCAACCGATGGATCGTGCAGGCTTGGACACTTTGGGACTATAGTACGGCACAGTGTGATCGTCCGGAGACAACACACCGTCCACCACACACAAGACACAGCGCCAACAGAGACGAGTAATGAGAAGCTCATCTATATCGATCGGTCCATGAAAAGGACAACCCAAGACGCACATCACAACAAAGGCGTTGGGCGTTTGTCTTGATTCGTTTACCATCGCATCCCTTCGGTCTGGGAAACTCTCTCATCGTTGAATTGAAGAAACAGGCTGAAGAAGTTGCTTTTTGATTGCGTCAAGAACACAGGAAACAACCTTTGTGTGTGTAATTGGTGTAATCGGAACGGATTCTTGCTTCCTTTGTGACGTCTCCTCTTTTTGTTGTACTTTCGGCTGTTTGTGGCCAAGAAAGAGAGAGAGGCCATTGACCATCACCCAACACTATCGTTTTGTGCTCCACGGTTGCAATGGAGCGACCATCGCCTCCTCCTTTGAGACGACAAGATTCAAGTAGTAACATTGTACTGTTGGAGGATCGAGCGACCAGTAATCCCTCTCCGACCACAGCGGTCGTGTATCGTCGACCCAAAGAACTTTTGCAACAAGCAAATCAATTGGTAAAGGAAGAAAAGTACACGGAAGCCCTGAGATTCCAAGATCGGGCGCTCGAATGTTACAAACAACAATCGCCGCAACGAGAATCGGTCGTGTCCTGGTGCAGTGAGGCCACGGCATGGAGGAATAAGGGAGCGATTCATCGAAAGTTGAAGGACTATGCTGGGGCCATTGATGCTTGGAAGACAGCAGAAGGACTCTTTCGAAATTGTCGAGAACGAGTCCTTTCGACTTCACCCGATGCACCGCAACAACCACAACGATCCTCCTCGAGGGAACGGCAAATATGCCTGGAAGCTTGTATAGTAGATGTTCTCCAATCCAGGGCACAAGTCCACTTGAAACTGAATGATCAGTTCCGATCCGCGATTGATTGTCACGAAGAAGTAATTGATCTTTTACTGGACATACACCGAGCGGGAGAGCACAACACTCCGGATCAGATACCACTCGAAGGAGTCTCCTTTATTCGCATGGATCCTTCACGCAACACGGAAGCCTTGGTAAGCTCCCTCGAAGCACTCGGGGGATTGTACACTTCTACGGGTGCCTACGAAGATGGCTTGGCGGCCTTTGAAGAGGCACTGCAGATTCTAAGAGCGCGACAAAAAGTTAGCCAACACGACGAACATGTCGTCCAGTCCATGAGTAAAATATTGTACAGCTT
This sequence comes from Epithemia pelagica, assembly GCA_946965045.2. Classification (NCBI taxonomy): domain Eukaryota; phylum Bacillariophyta; class Bacillariophyceae; order Surirellales; family Surirellaceae; genus Epithemia; species Epithemia pelagica. Next base: position 1,990,213 of record OX337234.1, on the reverse strand, counting down.
ATCGGAGCTCTATTTTGAACGCGATGATTTGGAACGGACGATTGAGACGCTCCTTGCAACGGTTGAACTACAGATTTCGCTCGGACACTCGGACATTTCCACCGTGGCGCAGGACGCTCTACATGCCTTGGATCGGGCGGGACAAGTGGCGGAAGAAGCAGGAAACTTGGATTTTGCCATTTCCTGCTACGAAAAGGTTCTCTTAACCCGCAATCACTTCTGGGGAGACAAGCATATCGATGTGGCCAAGGCACTTGTCAATGTGGGACGAGTACTGGAGCTTCAGGGAAATACCGAAGGTGGTTTGGACCTCTACCGGGCGGCGCAAACCATTTATGCCGCACAAGTCACAACGGACGAGTTTGTCGTGACAACGGAAGATGTCGAAACAGTCTTGCAGTTAATTCCAAGTTTGTTTGAACAGGAGCGATATGAAGAAGCGGTCGCATACCTCAACAAATGCCTCGAAACAGAACCAGAGGAAGATGAGAAAAAGACCGATAACCCTATTGACCGAACGCAAATCTACTTTACCTTGGGTGAAGCCTACATAGGGATGGGAGACTATGTGACGGCAACCGTCTGCCTGGTAGAATGCGCAAAACAAGAAGGTGCTGTTCCTGAGGAGGAAATATCGATGATGTTAGAAAGAGTGGAAGTCTTGAAAAGGGAGGAACAAGACATGCTTTCAGTCGAAGAGGAAGGGAACGAGAACGGGGAGCCCCTTGAAGATGACCCGGAAACAGAACCTCACCCCTTGCATGCTCCATCTGCAGAAAGAAGCCGATCAGCTTCTGATGAACTTTCTTATCCCCACGATGAAGGGGAACAGGACGAAGCTTCCACGCCAGTAACTCCTAATGCCAAAGAAAGCGAGGGCAAGGACAACGATGCCATTACCAACAATCCGTCGTCAACACCAATGACAGAGGAGCTTTCTCATAATGGCTCCCAGCTAAGTCAACCGGACCCATTATCGGATGGAAAAGGAGACCAGTCGTATGAGGCGGAAGCAGATGATGGTGTTAGGCGAAAGCTCGACAACACAAGATATGGCTTAAAAGACGAGGAACCAGACGAGCGAGGGCACCGCCGCGATGGTATTAAACTTTCATCTTCGGATCTTTCCTCTAGCTTGCTGAGTTCAAGTGCCACTTCCGCTCTTGATTTGAGCAAATTTTCTGTCGAAGGGCCGGAAGAAGGAGTTCCCAACAATTTAGAGACGGGTCCGGAGCTGTCACCGCGGAAAGACTTGGCCGAAACAGATGCTCTCCTGAGACCATCGCAAACGGCGGACTCGTATGACAGGCGAAAATCAAGAGCACTTCGGATTCCAGCTCCAAGAAAGAAAGGAGGATCCACAAAGACCGTGAAAAGTCCAGAGTCAACCACATCCAAGTCAATGGCAAAGCTTGCGCTTGGTTTTCGGAGACCACGGCGAGGCTTTGAGTCCTTACCAGAAGAGGAAAAAGAGCCAATCGTCACACCAGTCGTTGTGTTGAAGCGTGAGGAAGAGTATCACGATGATGAAAGCAATTTCGATGGACCCATCAAAACCTTCGAGATACCGTCAGACTCGTGGGATGACGTATCCCAGATTACGTTTGTCTTCCACGATGGATCTCGAACATGGCAGCGGAGTAACGAATGGTGGTGGGGAGTTTCCGCCGAGGGCTTTGGCAGATGGTTTCCATCCCAGTTTGTTTCGCAGGCCGTTGAAGTCGCGGATGGTTTCTTGTCCGCCCGGTCAATTCATTCCAAAGTCCGCTCGGCTCCTCTGGATGTGGTCTCGGATGATGAGTCCAGTGATACCCCCATAGCCGAGGAAAGAGATCACGCTTCAAATGTTGGAGTTGCAGCCAAGGACAAACTAAGCTTTGCAGGCATGTCGCTTGGAGCCAATGAAGCTGCGGCAGAAGTCGGAGAGGACCCTAAGGAAACTGACGATCTTCAAGCAATGATTGTGGCATCATCATCACGCAGGGTCAACCATAGAGAAGACTCGATGGAACAAGAAATTTCAAAACTGTCAGCTATTCTAGTGGACCAGCGTCACGAACGGGATTCTGATGACCCAGAACTAGCTTCAACGCTGTTTCGTCTTGCAGTGCTTCAAAGCCGCGGTGGGGACATTCATGGAGCCATTCAATCAAGCTCCGAGTCGCTCCGAATTCATCAAGCAAATGAGACAACCAAAGAAGTTGCACACAATCTCCACTTTTTGGCCGATTTGTACCTCCACCAGAAGCAATACAAGTCTAGTCTGGCGTACTACATGGAGGCGCTCGACATTGAACATGATGTGTATGGAGAATACAGCGAAGAAAGTGCCAAAACTCTAAATTCCATTGGCACAGTCCGGGCAATGCAGAATGAATTTAAATTGGCTATGGAAAGCCACAAGGAAGCGTTGCGTGTATTGAAGGAATGTTTAGGAGACGATCTACAAGGCAATCCCCTTGTTTCGCAAACTTTGTGTCAAATCGGCGCGGTATACTACAGAGAGCGAAATGCTCTGTCCACCATTAAATCGAAGAAAGACGACTACAGCACGTTTGTTGAAGCAGGTATGCTTGAAGTTATTGGGAGAGCACATGAAGAACGGGGGTCGTACAAAATGGCAATTGCTTTCTTTGAAGAAAAGCTTCAATTTCTAGAAAATGACTCCGAACAGACGTCTTCTCGTGAAGATCTCGCCACAACCTTGAACAGTCTCGGGATGCTTAGTTCCCGGGCGGGCTTATTCATGGAAGCTCTCGACTATTATGATCGAGCGCTAGCTGTCCAACGCAGTCTTGGATGTGACAACATATACCTTGCCACAGCCCAGGTCTTGAAAGGTACAGTAAAGTATCAATTGGGTCTATGGAACGAAGCTCTTGGCCTTCTCGAGGGTGCCCTTTCAGCGTTACGCGAAGAGCTTGGTGGTGACCATGAAACGGTGGCTGCGACCTTGTACCATATTGGGGTAGTTAAAGCTGCAATCTGTGATTACGATACGGCAATGGTGGCGCTGAAGGATGCTCTCCAGATTCAAAAGTCTTTGCTTGGTCCAGAACATCCTGCAGCCTTGAGAACACGTCGTGAAATAGGTATTATGTTCGCAGTATATCCTTCCGAGTTGGACACTGCCTTTGAACATTTTGGCGAAGTCCTTTCTGGCCAGCAGAAAATTCATGGTTTGAAACACCCAAATATTGCAGAAACATTGCACGCTATTGGTTGTGCATACGCTCGAAAGAAGGACTACGGAACTGCCTTGAAAACACTTGAAGAATGCTACTACATGCGATTGGAATTTTTGGGTGTGGATCATCCGTTACAAGCAACAACATTGCACGAGATTGCGAAGATCCACGTAAAACGTGACAGCTTCAAGAAGGCGATGAGAATATGTGACACCGTTCTAGATATTCGCAGAGAATCACTAAGTGAAGGGCATATTGACTACGCAAGGGCGCTTGCAACCAAAGGAAGTAGTCTCGTTGGTCGAGGGGATTTTGGTACCGCGTTAAAATGTGCCTCTGAAGCCCTCCGTGTAAGCACAGAAGTGCTGGATGAGGGGCACCCGGTGATTGCTGAAGTCAATGTCACCATTGCAAGCATCCACTTGAGAAATTGTCAGTTTGCCGAGGCACATGCAGCGGTGGATGAAGCACTATCTATTTACCGCGAGTCAAACATTGACGACGACTATCCTGGGTTGCATGAAGCTCAACTGCTGCTAGAGCGAATAGAAAGAGACGAGATGCTTTTTGTTTAATCAAAAAGTTTTGTAATTACTAACTGACCATTATGGAGAAATCGATATCTCGAGACATGACAGAACCGATATGATTATTCTTTACGTAGAAGTAGGTGAACGGTTCATTTACGAAAATAACATACATTTACGTAGATAGCCGAGCACAGGCTATTAGTCCGGCGTTATCAAAGGCATTCCAACTTTATCGATCACATTTGTATCCCTTCCCCATCATTATTTCTCCATTTTATTCGAACGCGGTGCCTTCATGTCTTGTGGCAATTTCAATGCGAAGCGCCTTCAACGATGCTGCGTATGCCGCATTTTGTTCTTCCAGAAACTTCATTTTATTCATTACATCTTCGGGGGCCCCATCACGATTACTGGCCATACTCAATCGTTCATTTTGCTGCCGAAGCTCTCTTGCCGTTCGCTCGGCAATACTCAATTTCGCTCGGAGCATATCTATCTTGACTTCAGTTTCCGCGAGTCTCACACTGAGCTGAGTGTTGCTTGAGACTGATCTATCCTCTGGACCTTGGTTGCTTTCAAGTTCTGCTTGAAGTCTCTTTATGACAGCATTGGCTTCATTCAGCTTATCTTTCAACTCGGTTTGAGCCGCGGTGGCTTCAGCAGCTTCCATAGTCTTCTGGTAAAGTTTCTGTTCCCCGTCTCCCCGTTTTTCCAGGGTCGCAGACAGTTGCGACACCTTTGCTTGGCTGAGAGCCCGTTCCGTTTCGAGTTCCTCGACATTCCTCCTTGCTTGGGCTAGCTGATCCGCCGAGGCCTCCGCAGCTTGTCGAAAACGCTCCACTTCTTGTTCTTTTTCCCTTAGCGCCTCTTTCAGTGACACCACATCCACTAGCTCATCCTTCGTAGATCCAAGGTGCAGATTTGAGGATGTATCTTCATGGATGAACTGCTCCAGCATTTCGCACTTGCTTTCCGCCTCAGCTAACTTCGCTGCGGTAGAAGCTAATTCCTGTTCCAGAGACTGGATTCGCTCCTCCCCGACAGCGGAACCCTCGGATACTTTGTTCTTCGCCATGACTTCCTTTGATTCACGAATCAACTGGGCCTCCATTCTCTCAAACTTAGCTTGTGCATCACGTAGTTCATTCTCAGCTGAAAGGCGAGATTCATATGCCGTTGCAACTTCTGTTTCAAGCGCATCGACCTTTTGCTTCAACTCATTGCACAAATTTTCCCTGTCAGTAAGGTTATTCCGGAGCGCAGTATTTTCAGCTTTATGGGAGTCCTCTTGCTTGCTCAGCATCGATGATTCAGCTATTTGCTCTGCCAGACTTGATCGTGCTTGTACCAACTGGCTCTTGGTATCATCAAGCTCCATTTGGAGATTTCTAGCATGCGCTTCCCTCTCCATGAGCGATTTGGATAATTCTTCTATCCTCTTTTGTGAAGTTTGTTCCGCTTCCTGCACCTCGGTGCGTCGCCTTTCCTGCTCTTCAACCAAGTCGGAGTTCGCCTTGTCTAAATTTGTCCGTACCGTGGCAAGTTCACCTTGAAGCTCTGTAATCTTTGATTGCCCCTTTTGAAGTGCTGCTTCCATTTCCCGCAATTTGTCAATGGTTGCGTCGTCGGGACAAGAAGAAAGATCCAACATGCTTGTATCTGCTCGTTCCTGAGACGAGAAGGAGTCGTTTAGAGAAGCAATTGTGCTCTTCGACGGAGAGTCAAAATTACGAATATTCTGGACCTTAGACCGCATCAAGCTTTCGTTCTTATCGAGTCTGTTTCTGAGTTCCGATAAGCGCTCCGACCGACCTCCTTGTTGTGGACGATCGGATGGGCGTCGCTGCTGTTGTTGTTGTTGCTGGACAGTTCGAATACGTTCGATTTCCGCCTGCCGCACTCGCATTTGTTCATCGAGCTGCTTGATTTGCTGTTCCCGATTAATCAAACGATCCTCGTATTCGTCCAACTGAACCTGTAGCTCCCCTACTTTCTCATCCATCAAGCGTCGGGCCTTGAAAGCTTCCAAGCGCGCACAGTCTTGTAACTCTCCCATTTCTCTTTCTTTTTTCTTGATTTTCTCATCCAATTCAGCAATTTGGCGTTTAAAATCTGCAACAGCTTCCTCCATTCGAATATCAGATTCTCGTTCTTGCTCCTTGAGCATTTTCTCCAGCGAGGTAATTTCCGACTGTTTGGTTTCCAGTTGCTGCGCCATTTGCTGTTCCCGTTCCGACGATGCACCTTCTGGTTGTGATCTGGCCAGACTACTCCGCGGCTCTCCCCGTGCCGAGTTCTCTCCATCCTTTTTTATTTCCACCAATCGATGAGCTAAAATATCTCGTTCTTTCCGGTTGATCTTCATTTCCACGTCCTTGATCTCCACCGCGGTCTGAAAAATCGCCTTCTGGTTCTTGTTTTTAGTGTCGAGTTTCTGGATCTTTTCCTTCAGCATGTGCTCCTTGACCAATAGTTGCTTCTTTTCCTTTTGTAGTCGCTCAATCGTGACCAACGCGGCACGGTCTTGGACGTCCCCTCCCTCACGGGCATGTTGTGCGAGCTGTTGGTCGCGGAGTTGGGCCGCATATTCGTCACGATCGGCTTGGACTCTCTTGAAGCGCTCTTCGAGTTTATCACGTTTCTTGAGCTGCTTGCGAATAATGTCATTGTTCTCTTCCAATATGGAGATTGTGGCCATTGCTTCAGCCAAATCCTTTTGTAGATTTAACATGGTTTCTTGCTGAAGCAAGGCTTCCTCTTCTTCACTACTACTTCGACTCAAGTGCAACGCCTCTCCATCACTCCTATTAGTAAGACTCGCGGCCCGCGGTCGCTTTTTCCCACCCAACAATTTCTTGTGTTCTTCTCGGAGCGCCAGTAATTCCGCCATGGTCGTGGCCAGTTCTTCGGCCAAATGTTGTGCTTCCTTGGAAGACGATGAGGCAGCCGTATCATTCGACTCTCGATAGCTCTCCAACTCGGCTTGGGCATCTTGCAAATCCTTGAGCATTTGCTTTTGGTTCTTACGATAACTCTTGTTGAGAGATTCGAGTTGTGCCGCCGCTTTTTGGGCGGCCCCTAGTTCCATTTGCATTCGCTCCGTTTCTGTTTGTTTGGCATTGCCCTGAGCCCGAAGCGTACTGAGTTCGGTTTGCAAGGAACGCAATTCTCGCAACGCTTGGTCGGCACTCTCCGAATTCACTTCCGCCGTATGGTCCTTGGTCAGGGACTGTACCAATTTCTTGACGGCAAACAACTGTTCTGGAGCAGCCTTCGTCTCTGGCCCACTAACAGTGCGCGGTGTCCAGGGCTTGCTTTGCTTCGATAGATTCGAGACATCGCTTTCGGATTCCGACTGCTCTGCGGCATTTTCAATGCGACTTCGACTTCCCCGGCTCAAGCTTCGGGCTCCTCCGCCACTCGCCGTTCCATCTGGTGCGACTACTACCAAGGCTTCGGGTTTGCCCGTGACGGGCTTTCCTCGAAAAGAACCCAACCAGGACCTCCGACTTGCGGGTTTGTCGTCATTCGTATTGCTGTCTCTCAAGGAGGGTCTCCGTAGGCCCATTGTCGGTTTTCGGAAATCGGTTGGAGATGTCGGTGGCCGAGGGGTCGTAGATCGTCCAAAGACGCCACCTTTGCTGGTACGCGGCGCACTGGACGGTCTTGTCCGTCCTTTCTTTTCGGGCAATACTTCGGCCATGACCGTATTTCCACTCGAGCTGTCGGGAGTGGTTGGCATTTGCTGCGGCGTTTGCTGACTGGCATTGACTGGTTTTTGGGAATAGGAACGTACCACCCTTTCATTTCTGGGCGAGGGTCCGATCTGGGAAGTGCTCTTATTGCTGACAGAGGAAGAGAGAGGAGCTTGCTCGGCTCTTGCAGGAGAAGAAGGTCCAGCAGCAGACTGGGAATCCTCCGAGGCCGTTCGATATCGACGAGGAATCGACCCTGGCTTGATCATTCCTCGCCTCGGACTACCTGGTGGATTGGAAATGATGGGCGTTGCCATAGAACTCGAGTCCTGAGTGGATCGATTCGACGATATGATTGGTTCACTCGACGCATCGGTTTCCTCATGCTGCGGTCGTTCTGGACTGGAAGGTTTACTTTCCGTTGCATTTGAGTCCACCTCGGAAAGAGGGGTAGTGGTTGCCACCGACGATGCTGCTGCGTACGGAACCTCGATTCCCTCTTCTCCTTCTTCATGGTATGTCTCTTCATCGGAATGATAAGGATTTGTCGATTCCGAGTCCGACGCCATAGCGGTTGTGTTGTCGGATAAGTTTCGTAACCGGACATCGGCTCCAGAGGCACCATATGTATGGGGCTGCTGGCTGTGACCAACTACATTGGTTGTTTTTGGATCGGTTGATTTTAAGGGAGTGGATTTGTCCAAAGAGACATGCATCTTTTCATAGGCTTCTGACGAGAGACTATCACTCGTTGCTTGACCTACGATGGAGTCAAAGGCGCTCGTCGAGGAAAGATTGTTCTTCCCGCTGTGGGAAGACACCTCGGAGTGAGCGGACATGTTTGGGTTCCACGTTTTGGATCCCGGACTCGACAGACCATCCATCAAATCCACCATAGTACTTCTCTTTTTGTTGATTATGAATGGTATCACCGCTGTGCGACTGGTGAGTGGGACTTGCTGTTGTTAGAAAAGGAGGAGATGGGACGCCTCCTTCCTTCCTGATGTGCCCGCACAGCACTCGGTGCACCTCTCACTAAAAAAGGAAGCACTTTCGGACCGCGTAATCGCCAGTGATGCAAGTAACGGTGTAGTTGTCACAATTATAATTTCCAAGGAGGTGTTTGTGTTGCAAGCTTCAGATACAACAAGTATAGTCCAAGAATCGTTTCATGCCTCTTCCACCATGGTATGGGGGGGGGATGAAGGCAGTGTTAGAAGTGTGTGTGTGTGCCCGTTGCTGTATGTGTCCCTGCGGGCCGTCTCTGGTGTTTCTCTACCGTTTCTGGTTGCACAGGCCGTGGCGCACGCGCGGTGGTACTCCAGCTCTCATTCCGCAAGACTACCCAGAAGCAAAAAGTGCTCTTTTTCAAAGATATCTTATCAATATCAAGAATATTAACGATAGGTTGTAATACGGGCCTATACAAGTCCCGCAAACAGGGCTATTTCCGCCAATAGTCGCAAGGGCAATAGCGCCTTGATTGTACTTAGGTCAAGTCTTCATTTAACCCCCTACCATGAACAATTCAAATTCAAACGGTGCGTCAACCGTCATATATTTCCTTCAGAGAAAGTTTCTGTTTTGGTCGCCTTTCCGCACCATGATTTGTGTGTGACCCGTGACCCGTGACCCACAACACCCAGCACCAACACCCAACATTCTGGAGTCTAGTTGTGAAACGGTCCCCATTCGTGATCATTGCGTTTAGTAGAAGGTCTTTCATTCAAAAGAACGAACGGGAAGATATTATAACAACATGCCTGCAGTCGGTTTGTCGGCATTTGTGGTCAATTCTTGAGAAGAAAAGTATCCCACTTTCCCATTGATTTCGTGGATGTAGCATGGAGACTCGTCCCGATGAAACTCAAGATCAGGCACGTCAGCGTCGTGCGGAACAAGCCGAAAAACGGCGCTTGGCAAAACTCCGTGCAGGAGATATGAGTAATGGCGTCTTCAAACCTCGCGAGGCCTATCTCTCGCCACTGGTGGCCAAGACAAGTGTTCAATCACGTACTCCAGCCCCGAGCAGCACAGGAAAGGTGCGAATCCACCGTCCGCCGCAGCCGCTTCCTTCCATATCGCAAAACTGTGGTGTACAAGATACAGATATAGTTATGGAAGAATCTGGTGACGCACTGGCTGTGAAACCATCGGCACCTTCTTACCAACTCGACGTGGAGCGGGAAATGGCGATCAAGGCGGTTCACTTGGAATTTGACCGAAAAGAAATTCTGCAACAGAAGGAACGGGAATGGGTAGGAATGATTGTGGCCCTGCGGGAACGTGCCAACTGGATGGAAAATCAATTCGAAATCCTTCAGCAACATAGTGTGGACCAACATGGAGGAGGTGGTGACACCCATTCATCGTCAACCCAAGACAAGCTAGATTTTATTCGCCATGAAAGCAGTGTCCTGGGGCACGATCTCATGGAACTTACTCAAAAAGCAAGGGACCTTGCAGAGTAACCCCATAGTTTCGCATATCTTAGAAAGTTTCAAGAAATTCTAGAATAAGCAGCGTAAAGATAATGAGATTCTTATGGACGTCAAAACAGGGTGTGTGAGAATATTCTACGTCACGGATTATGAAACCATAACAGTACGTAGTGCTGCAAGGTCAGTGTATATGTGGGAAAGCGTCATTCGATTACCATGCGGCACCACCACCAAAGTTCCCGCCATTGCCTCCTCCGTAACCACCGCCGCCATAGTTGCCACCATAGCCACCGCCGCCGCCACCATAGTTGCCACCACCACCACCGCCGCCGCCACGGTAACTGTTGTTGTTGCTGTTACTGCGTTGGTATCGCACATCACGACTTCCAAAGTTGCTGCCTCCGCCACGACGACCACCGCCGCCACCACCACCTCGGCCGCTGCCACGTCCCGTGTACTGACACATTTGATTCATCCAAGGCGGAACTTCTTGCTCATTCTCATCCAACATATCGCGAAGCTCACGCACAATATTGGAATTCTTTTCGTTAAGGAACGATAGAGCAAATCCAGTGTTTCCGGCACGACCGGTACGACCAATTCTGTGCACGTAATCGTCGGTATTGGACGGAAGATCGTAGTTGATGACTTGTGTGACATTGGGAATGTCAAGACCGCGACTGGCTACATCCGTGGCAACCATCACTGGTGTATCCCCTCTTTTGAAAGATCTCAACGCTTCTTCGCGTTCACGTTGACTTTTATCTCCATGAATGGAGCAAGCTGGGAACCCACGGCTTGACAAAATGTCTTCCACATAGTCACAAGAGCGTTTTGTTTCCACAAAGATCAGAATGAGGCCATCTTCAATGGTCAAGAGAAATTTCATAAGTGCCCCCATCTTGTCATGCTCTTCGACGTATTCCACTGTCTGGGTCACATCCTTCGAAGCAGAACCGACGCGACCCACAGTAAGAAACACGTAATCACGCATAAAGTCGCTCGCAAGGCGCTGAATGTTTGCAGGGAAGGTTGCACTAAACATCATGGTCTGGCGGTCATCACCAGCCGGCATGTAGCTTTCTTCCACAATTCGGCGAATTTGTGGCTGTATTCATGAAGACAGGGTTTGTGAGTTATGAGACGTGACCATAATATGAAAACGGAATGTCAACAAGAAACTTACTTCAAAACCCATATCAAGCATTCGATCGGCCTCGTCAAGAACCAAAAATCGAACACTCTCCATTGCAAGTCGACCACGGTCGATAAAGTCTACCAATCGTCCTGGAGTTGCTACCAACAGGTCACAGCCACGCTCGATCTGACGCAGCTGATCACGAGCATCAGCGCCTCCATATATGACCACAGGAGCAATGCCGGTGCAGTAGGTGAAACGGCGAGCTTCTTCATGAATTTGCTGGGCCAACTCACGGGTAGGTGCGAGAACCAAGGCATTTGGGAAGACACGGCGATGACTATGATCGGGAGGCTCAGATCCACCGGTACGGATCATGGCCATGATGATAGGAAAGAGAAAACCCGCTGTTTTACCACTACCTGTCTGTGCACAGGCCATCAAGTCACGACCAGCCGAACCGATAGGAACCGAGTACTTCTGCACAGGTGTGGGCTTGTTGTACCCACAAAGTTGCGTGTTGCGGAAGAGATCTTCTCCGATCGATTCTTCAGCATAGGAATCAAGGGGATCAGGAATGTCTTCTCCTGACACTTCGATCGGGATTTTGTCGTAGTTGTCAAAGTTGATTCCAGTGGTTTGTTTGTCACTGCGATCAAACAAGCGTTGTTCCAAACGCTTGTCAGGACGCATATCTCCATGAAAACCACGCTCGTTAGTAGGCGCACCCATTCCACTGTCTCTGCGACCACCATATCCTACACCACCACGGTAAGATGATTGTCGTCCTCCACCACCACCTCCACCGGATCCCATGTTCACGTTTGACCAGCGAGAGTTTGTCGGGGGCATGTCACCTCCGCGGCCGCCGCCACCACCACCGCGGTTGTCATCATACCCACTACGTCTGTCCTGGTAAGAACCACGGTCTTGGTACGACGAACGCCTGTTATCGTTGTAATTGCGTCGACTGTCATTGTAGGACGAGCGTCGGTTGTCATTGTAAGACGAACGTCGGTCTCCTCCACCACCAAATCGTGACGAATCATTGGGTTGGCCGCCAGTGTCGTCTTTGCTGCTGCTGCCGCCACCACCTTGAGAGTTTCTCAGATGAGGTGGCACATATTTGTTACCTGAAGTAGTAACAGTAGGCATTAATGTTGAGTGGTTGGAAATAGTTGTCATGGTTCAGGCGTTTCGTATTGTTTGTATTTTGTGTGTACGATTGGTTTTGAGACAGAAGGCGCAAAGGTGAGACGCGGCCGTAAACCTGGGCGGTTCACGTGAAAATAGTACACCTAAGAATTCCGTTGTCCAGCGATGGAACTACGGTCAATAGGCATTTGCTACGCAAGTGCGATTCGGAAAATATGGGGTGTTGGTGGGAAATGTCGTGCATCACAGTCGGCAATGGACAGCGGAGCAAAGTTGGGACCCCTGATTCGATGCGACACTCCAAAGCGCATCGACGCATTGCCGAAAGACAGCCAACCTAATGCTCCGACATAACCTGCATCCATCCAAGACACATGTAGAGACTCACCATTTTGCATATGAAGATGTTTACGTCCTTGGGCTTGCACCACAAGAAAAAATGTGTGGTTATTTCTCGATGGATGGGTGGACGGAGCTGTGCGCGCGCCAGCCTCATCCAATTTTTGTTTTGCGCTGACTAACTATCCACCTTCACGAACGAAGGCCAGGCACTTCAATGAGCTTGCTGTCAGCTACCTTCCCTCCGAGACTACCCTCTAAACGAGATCGATTAGGACTTTCTACTCAGAGTACTCCTAGGAGCATCTTCGACTCCTAATGAGAAATTTCTAAACATTGTATTAGGAGAAGAAAAAAGTTGTTGCTGCGAGGTGATGACGTTATGCTTATGCATACGCCTTACTTGCTTGCTCTCGCAGACTAACGTTCACTAAACTTGAGTAAGTCGTAAGCAATCTTGGGCAATCATGACTTCTTCGTCAGTCGCAATATCAAGACAAACGGGCCAAGTGCCAGGTTCAGTCAAGATGCCACTGGTTTCACTTCCATCCGCGTTGTTGGCGGCTTCATCCAAACTCAATTGAGGCAAAATAGTCATTTGCAATTGCTCGATGCATCGTCGACGAATTTCCGCCGAATGCTCTCCAATTCCTGCTGTAAATACCAGTGCTTCTACGGGTCCAGGGAGTGCCACCATACTACTGGCAATGTGCTGTACCAGTCGGTACACAAACATGTCCACGGCCAAACTAGCATCTTGGTGATTGTCCTTGGCTCGCTTAAGCAAGGAACGCATATCAAAGTCATGATCATTGGTCATGGCCTTCAAGCCACTTTCCTTGTTCAAGTCGTTGAGAACTTGATCGACATCTTTGTCCAGCGCGTGCACGGCATAGGATACAATTGCAGGATCGATGGAACCTGAGCGAGTCCCCATCATTAAGCCCGCCAAGGGCGAAAATCCCATGGAGGTTTCCACAGATTCGCCTTGGTCACTGACAGCTGTCACGGACGCACCATTTCCCAAGTGACATACAATCATGTTGAATCCAGACGTACTCTTGGTCTTTTTTGGCTTGGAAGTTTCATCCCATTGTTTCTTTAGGATTTCGTTGGCTTTGGCACTTACATAGCGCACCGAAGTACCATGAAATCCATACTTGCGAATTCCCTGGTTGCGATAGCTTTCTGGAAGTGGATATATACTCGCCTTGGGAGGAAGAGTACTGTGAAAGGCCGTGTCAAACACTGCAACTGCTGGAAGAGTGGGAAGAACCTTTTGAACCGACCGGATACCTTTGACGTTGTGTGGATTGTGGAGGGGTGCCAAATGCGATACAGAGTCAATAGCCTTTAAAACGTCTTCAGTGATCAATGTAGCATCGTTGAAGGTGGCCCCTCCGTGGACGACGCGATGACCGGTCGCCACGAGCTGGTCCAACAAGTTGTGTTGCTTCAAGAATTTCAAAATGTGTTCCAACGCTGTATCATGAGTACAGTGGGGAATTTGCTCATCCGTCTTGGTTGCTGTTCGATCATGTGAATAATGGATGGCAGCACTCTCTGTGCCTTAACGTTCCGCCAAGAAACTGGCAATATGTGTCGTACCATCCTCCAATAGCGCTGCCTTGAGAGACGAAGAGCCGGCGTTGATAGACAAAACCAACTTTTTAGTTTCGCCAGCAGTGTTTGAGTCTACCATGGTCGCTTAGTCAACTGTTGTCACACAAATAATGAGAAATCTGCACGGTCGTCTTTGTCGATGGATCGGGTTGTATTGTTTTCTTTGTGTTCTTGTTGGATCAACATTGGTGGTCTTCGGATTCTGGATTCGCATTTGAAAGATTCTTCGCTCCCGCGAGAACGAGAAGGTATCCGAAATCCGAAGTCCGCCAAGCCGACGAAAACGGACGCGAGAAAGGCCCATAACGAATCACCAAAGCAGTCAGTTGTCAGTTGAGATACAGCATACAGCGAGTCGTAAAACCGTACTCGTACTCATAAGCTTATAGTATTGCGCCCTACCACTAACGTGAAATGTGTCTGTGTCTGTGGTCTTTTGCCTCTCTTGAAGACAACAGCGACCCACGCATTTTTGATATGAAAGCAGAGTAACACTTTATCAAGCTCTCATCACAAGAAAACCATCATGAAAGCCTTCCAATCAATGTGGTTGCTCCTTCTATTGGTGCAACAAACTATTGCAGCTACATGCAACATTTGTGGATGCGAGAACTGCCAAGTGGGCATGGGCCGCAATATCGTGCACTATCCCAACCCACGCGAACCAGGCAAAAAGTTGCAAAACAATTGTCAGTCTGGCATCAAACCGCAACAACCCCTTTACACAACAAGAATGTGATGATTTGTACAAGTATGCAACACCAGTGTGCGATTGCTTCCATCCCAATGGCACCGATGTCCCACCATATGGAAGTAAGTAGTTTGTTGGGTGGAATTTCAGTTCTTTCTCAGAGTAAAAGGATCTTTATGCCGTTTTCTCGTGCTCTTCTCATCAAAGATTTTGCTGTGACATAGAGAAAGAAGACGAAGAAGTTCAAGATGACAGCCGATTTGACGATAATCCCTACGGTGACCCAAGTAAGTGACCAGGTTATCTGCTGGAAATCCAAATTATACCAAGCTCACCCATTGGTTTGAATGTTGCTGTTAATCAGATCCCGGAACCGGTGAAGGAATTGACATTCATTTATCACCACGAAGAGAACCGACCCAAGATGATGCCAATTTCAGTTCAGCAGGCAACGTTGGACCGTTCGTGTACGGACCAGTCGCTCTAATTTCTTGGATACTGGTTTTGGGACTGCTTCCATGACGAAGCAACTGCTAGTATTACTTTCTGAAAATATATGATCTACGACAGTTCACTCTACAATCTGCCCCGTTTCTTTTCGTAGTTATCAAGAAGTGCACGGGAGCGTTTGTAGAAGTCATGGTCGAGAGGTTGGGAAGGGATTATTCTATTTGTAAACTATGAGATCGACACTTGCATTTGTTGGCAATGATAGAAGTAGGCTCGTGTCTTCTTGCTGAATATACAATCTTCAAGTGAGTTATAAATCATCTCTGGGATTACCTTCTACCTTCGTTCGTTGTCCTTGACAACTACCTAGACAACCTCTAAGTGATTCAGATGTCATACTCTCTTCGAGTACAAGAGGTAGTAAGGTTAGCTCCAGCTTTCCCTTATTCACAAAGAATGGTTGGGCGTACTCGTATCAGTCATGTCAGTCGTTCTTACCCAAACGACTTGTGAAAATTTATGTCCTTGGGAGTGCCGGATTCCCAACCAAATTAGCTTTCGAAACTGACATGGTTGGTCGTGCTGCACGACGAGGTCATTCTTAAAACAAGTTCGCAGGGTCTTGCGTCTTGCGGCCTCTTGCCACAAAACTTTTTTTATTCTTCATCCATTGCGACTTGCGACCGTGGCAAACGAACAGAAAATATCGAGCAACATGTTGAAATCCTCTGTGACAGTAGCTCAAAGGCCAGCATTTTTATTGCTGATCCTCTGCAGTCTTCTCTTTGCATTTGGACCATTCCAAGCTGTATACGCTGCCAAATGCAACATTTGTGGGTGTGATGGTTGTCAGCCGGGCAACCTGCTTGCCATTGTGAGATACGAGAATCCCACTGAACCAGGAACCTTCTTGAGGCAAAACTGCCAAGCCCTCGCCACAATAACCAGCACAACGAGAAACGCGTTCAACCAACAGCAATGTGATGAGTTGTACAAGAAGACGACCAAAGTGTGCTCATGCTTTTACGCCAACGGAACAGACGTACCACCATATGGATGTAAGTTCATTTCTTCCCTTGTTTAATTGCCTGATTTAAATGTCTCGTGATCGTGTTCTCTGACTGATTGGCGACGGTTCTCAAACACCCTGAATTCCATTTGTTCTCAATATGATCAGTTACACCATCACCGGGCACCGATGACACAACAAATGATGATACTGTGCCGAATCCAGGTTTTCGTGACGACGATGTACCCAATGATGACAACGTTTCTTCAAGCTCTGCCATGTCCTTCCTTGCTGCGACTGCAGAACATAGTTTGATTGGATTGTTGTCGGTGGGGGTGGTGCTCTGTTTGTCTTTGGTCATGTCGTAGAGTTACCACCAAAGGAGACCGGGCATGGGGCAATCATTGCAAAAGTGTCACATCAGAGACAACACATGTGCTTCTTTAGTACCACTACCTTTCTGTGGCTTGTAAAATACTAGAAGAGCAGTTTATTTATGGACCAGCATCAAAGGTGACGGCAGATATACAGCACTGTTCCAAATTCCTAAAGAATGCGTTGCGTCAATCTGAGAAGTACACCTGTAGATGTCATATGGGTCACTGTTCCTTTGACTTTAATACAGTAAGTCCAGGCAACAATTTTCTCGAGGGGAACAATGTTATTCAAAAGCGTACTACAAATGCGACTCTTCCGTTTCAGAAGCCAATGAGTCACTACAACATTGCGCGTAGACACAAGGAAGAAAGGACAACGTACAGAGAAAATGAACCGGAATTAGCGGGCTAAATCACAAGAAAGACAACAAGAACCACGAAAAACGAGGAAGGCTGTAAAGAATGCCCAAGGGACGAGAACAAGTCCATGGGCCATTGATTCTGTACGTTTGTGGTCGTAGTTTCCTTCGTGAAAAGCATTACTCTATGAGTGCATCCAGCACTTCATGGTTTGCATTTAGACGTTTCGCCATTTCCATTGGTGTCTCCGATTGCCATTCCGTCTTGTAATCCAAACTCGCTGGGCAAGACTTGACCAAAAATCTGATAATCTTAACGTCACATTCGTTCTCAATGGCCATATGTAGAGGGGTACGACCTTCGACATCTCGAATAGTCAAAACGGACTCTTGAGCTTTGATCAGAATTTTAATCTTGGGCAAGTTCACTCGGTTCTCGAGTGCAAGGTGAAGCGGAGAAGCTCCAGCTTGAGAAGTGGCTATGCATGCCATACTGAACTTGTCTGTCATCATCTCGAGCACTTCAATGGGTGCATTGTTCTCGCACGCTAAATGAAGTGGTGTGCATCCGTACTTGTCCGCGATCTCAAGGCCCATGGGCGCTGTGTGTAAAAGTGCTTCCAGAATCTCTGATCGTGGATTAAACTGACATGCAATATGAAATGGACTCCTTTTCAGTCGGTTGACTGTCGTCAACATGTTGGATTCCTGCTCAATCAACCATTCGACTACTTCAAAAGGACCTTCGTACCCACAGGCATAATGAAGAGGAGAACCGACCCATGGGTCTTTTTCTTGCAAGGCCTCTGGGAACACCTCGTAACACATTTGGATGGCCTCTAAAGATGATCCAATGGCGCACATCATTGAAAAGGGATAAATAACAACTCCAAAGAACTCGAATCGGTACTTCTTCTTGACAGACTCTGGATCTGCCTCAATGGCATCCATCAGTTCTTCGTCCGAGTAGGTCGTATTATCACTGCTCCACGGTTCAATGTCTAAAATAGCAAACAATTCCCGAGGTGGTCTCCGTTGCTTTAAAGTCGGCGATGACGGTGGAGACACTGTCTTTTTCGAAATAATGTCATTTGCTGTGTGTATTTTGGTACTACTCTTTGTCTTTGAACGCGATTTGCTCTTCTCCTTTTCCTTTTCTTCTTTTCCAGCGTAGCTTCTTCTCCGTGACTTTTTGTATTCGGCCTTTGCCACTTCCGCTAGTTCCATGGAACTGTTGTCAGTGGAACCGACCCGACCAACCATGGAACTTCGTCTCGACTGATATTTCCTACTGCTCGTTCGCGTCGGACTGGATGCTCCATTTGAAGATGACTTTTTGGATTTTCCGTTGGAACCACGCAGCGGTGAGGAATTGGTGCTGGTTTCAAAGGTAGCACTTTTATTGGGATCGGGAAAGAACCAGTCCGTATCATCTCCCGCCGCAAAGGTGCTTTGTGGTTGTTGCTGTTTACTCTTCTGAGATAATTTGGTGGACCACTTTTGCTTGGACAACTTTTGTCGACTCGAAGGGGACGTGCTTCGGTCCGTCGTCAGTTTCCCCGACGATTTCTGTTTGGCTCGCGGCTGCATGGTCATGAGTTTTCTGTTGGACGGGGATGAAGTGTGACGAGGAGAAAGCTCTTTTTCGCCATTCTTTTTCTTTTTGCTTCCTTCCTTCTTTTTACGAATTGGCTTGTTTGTACCCATGTTTGTGAAAGAGTCATTGAATGCTACTGGACTGGAGAAGGATTCCATTATTTTTGCGTCATCATTGTCAAAGGAGTCATCCGGGGTGGGACTCTTGGTTGCAGAAATATCATCAAAATCACCAAAACCAAACGATTTATTCGCTTCCTCCATGTCGAATGGTTGAGAGACTTTCTTCTTCTTTTTGACAGTTTTGGTTGTTTTCTTTTTCACCTTTTTCTTGGCATTTTCTTGACTGCGATTTGCCCCGTCAATATCGCTCCCATCACTGCCATCTACAAATTCAAATGAGTCTGGCTGAAATCAACGAGACCACGCGACAAGTGGGAAGGTTGTCACAAAGTGAGTCATTCATCATCGATGTGCTACCAAGTAAGACAAAGCTCAATCTTCTCCCCCAAACATGGTCAACATACCGGTGGTTGTACTACTCTATTCTTGGCCTTCGAGGGTGACGAAGACCTGCTTTTAGGCGATGCAGCAGACTGCACCGAAAAGAAAGTAGGCGTTGCAGATGTGGGGAACAGGTCGTCGAGATCGTCCTGCATGCTTCCGGTCGAATGATGTAGACGATGATCAGCAGCAGCAACGCAGCATAAAGAGCCGGTCTTAGAAGGGATGTCAAGGTTTGTTCAAGTTCCACTCTCCTGCACTTGACCCATGAACAAAGCCTCTCTCTGCATCGGCTCATCGGTTGTAGCGTTGGGTGTTTTGTATCACATCACACCCCCACATAGTTTTTGTTTCTGGCTGGGACAGGTCCTAAAATTCTGTTGTTTGGGCGTTTCCAACAAAAGTGACGAGGCGTAACAAACGTAAGAGGAGCCAGGACCGAAAGATGGTACAATAAATATACACCACAATATAATAGGGCTTATATTCAATACATAGGGCATATTTCAAAAAGTATATGTTTCCGAATAGCCTTCTACAATACACCCGATGCACGAATGATGAAGTCTGTTCAAAACGGTGAGAACGAAGGAACAATCATACCGCTACTTGTAAGTAGTAAGTAGTGAATGGTCAGAAGAGAACACAATCATGTCCTGCGCGGCATTGCACGTTGTAGTGCGGGTGTGATTTTTTGATGACCAACAACACCCAAACTCTTGTCTTTGGGACTCGGGACTCTCCAAGCATCTCCGCAGTGGATAGCGTTACAGGAGTAATAGTATGCCTTAGTTCAAAACTACCAAACAAATGTTGAGCCATGTAAAAAATGGATTGCACACCAGAATCAATAGGTGAATAGTTTCGACATCCATTCAGGCAAGAGCTTGGGTACCGTGCATCCTTAGCTGTGCCAATCCGCAACAAGTGAGGTGCCTACTCCATCTTTTCCAGTTCTCTTGACGTTCCTTCTCACAGGATTGCATGAGTACACTCTACCGAAGTCACTTCCTCTACCTAGACCTTGAAACGCAACGTCCACTGTCAGGCTCGGCTCTGGAATGCATCGAAATTGGGACCGCAATGAGAGGGATTCATCAGATCCTGAAGCTTCATGGCTGCCACGTACTTTATCAAAAGTGACAGGTCCCATTTTCAGACAAGCCTCTGGCAAAAGTTACGCCAGTAAAAGTTGTCCACGGTCGTGGTCTTTGGATGCAGTCGAATTTCTTATCTTGCCTCAATCTAGGTAGTCCCCAGTTCTGTCCTGATGCCGTTGCATATGCTTTTGCACGGTATAGGCCAACTGCTTGACCATTGCCGCCGTTTGTTCAGGCGTCAGTAGTTGTGAGTTCAAAATAGCATTCTGCAGAACAATGGTGGCTTGTGGACTGGGATTGGCATGGATCCACAGCAAACCATTGACACCAATCGAGATTTCAAAGGTAGACGTCAAGGTATGTCGCGTGACAGATTCCCATAGTCCTCCAGCCTCGGGAGACAACAAAACTCGGGCCAAACCCGGCGTCACTGAAAAGGCGGTCCCTCCCTGCAACACACCGTAGACCCCTTCGTTGGTCATCCAATCCTTGGCCTTGATGGCCGTACTATCGTTCGGACCCAACTGACATGACAAGACGGGTTCCAAACAAGTTTCGTACTCTGCCACGCGAGCGTACAGTACTTGTCCCACTTCCAGATTGGGTTTGTTTCGTTTGGTGGCGCCTTCAAAGCTCAAATTGGACAACACTGCTGTGGAGGGGATACTCTCCTTACCCAAATGGATCCGTACATACTCTCCACCAGCTCCATCTGGACCAATCCGCTCTTGAACGATTCCAACCACACGATCATGCACTTGAATTGGTCGAGCCGCATTACTACTTTGAATCCAAAAGACATGCTTCTTGTGTTTCTTTTTCCCGGAAGAGGTGGAACGACATTGATATTGCAAACAACCCGAGAGTGTTGCATGTACGCGACCATCCAACGAAGAACCGTTCGAAACCATTTCTCCGTCATCAGAAGATCCAGATGAAAATCGTCTCAAGCCAGTTCCCAACAAAATCTTATCTTCGCCACTTGGTTGTTTTTGGACAATGTGGTGACTAATGTCGTCACCCGGCAGAACAAACACCAAATTTGAATCGTTGGTAACAGAGTCGTTCGGCTTCATCGTTCTAGTTCCAAACGGAGCTATCGGCACAGCAAACGCGAATTTAGTTCAAAGAAGAAGTGCGTTCTGGATCTTCTCTGGAAACAGTCGGCTTCTCGTCACAAAGTATTCCGCCGAGATCTCCTTGAGTGGATACAAAGGATGGCAACGTGTATGGTGTGTTTCTGGGTTCGCAAAAGAATCCCGAGCGTTTAGAGGATCGCAAACCTTCTCACTGTGGGCTGAGCGGCGTAGTATTGGAAAGTAGGGGTAGCTCTGGGAAATGGGAATGGGAAGTCGCTCATTATGGCGTCAGAAATCTTTGATGGTGCCGTCATCTCCTACCGGTGCTGTTCCTTCTCGACCATCGCGACGGGATCCATACTTTGCCTTTTCGTTTACTGTTATTTTCCTTTTACGACTTTGGGTGGCTTTCCATTGTTGCATCCGCGCTACAACTTCCCTTCGGTGGTTGATTACAGTTCCTTCCACCACCACATTCGCGTTTCTCGTCCGTGTCGGCGCCCCTCATCCCTTGTCTCGTTCGCCTCTTTGGGTTTTGTCCGCCCTTTCCAGTTCAAATAAAGAAGATAATCACAACAACAGCAGCATGGCCTCTTCTGTCGCACGTCGGGCCGTGGGAAAATTGGATCCTTCCAAGACTCTCTTGTTGGTGTGCGATATGCAAGAACGATTTCGCGACGTGATTCACAAAATGTCAACCGTCCTGCAAACGACGCAATACATGACGAGCGTCGCATCGGCCTTGGATGTCCCTATTTTGGCAACCCAACAATACACCAAAGTGTTTGGTCCCACCATGACGGAATGCTTTTCACCCGAATCAACCACATCGGTGGAGTCCTTGCAAGCGGCCAATCTGGTGTTTGAAAAAAAGTTATTTAGTATGATGACACCGCAAGTTCAATCCAAATTGCAAACAGACTTTGCCGATAAGACTACCTTTTTGTTGGTAGGCATTGAGACCCATGTGTGTGTCCAACAAACCTGTTTGGATTTGTTGGAGCAGGGGAAGGACGTTCACGTCATTGTCGATGGAGTGAGCAGTCAACAACCCATTGATCGCACCGTGGCCATTCAACGAATGCAATCCGCGGGAGCCTTTGTTACCACGGCACAATCGGCGGCCTTTATGCTGATGCAATCGGCCGAGCATCCCAACTTTAAAACAGTTTCCAAACTCACGGTGGAACACATGAAATTGACCAACGAATTCAACACCTAGAATATAAGTAAACATTGTCTTATTCGTTTCTCAAAAACAGTTTGATACCATCATTTAACTCATTCCGTCGATTCGACGTTTGGCGTAGGGGGGACTTGTTGTGAGTGTTTCTGCTCAATCGTTGGTGTGACTTGCTCTTTTGCGGAAGATGGTTCAGATGTATCCAATGGCACAGTACAAGTTGTTGCTGGTTTCGTTTCGGTCTTGGACGACAAGATTGATGTAGAGGGTCCTTCTTCTGTTTCGTTTGAATGGGCAGAGACAAGGGGAGTCACGAGACGAGGCCAGGCTTGGCTTTGACTGCGTGGCACTCCATGAATGGTGGGAAATTCCAAAACCGTACAATCGTGCAAGGCTTCTCGCAAGTGGAGTTGGTGGTTCACAGAGGAGGAGGAGGACAAGGATCGATAGGTGAGTGGTTGTGAGGGCCGTCGGACTTCGAGCAACCATTCCAACTCGCCGCCGCACGAATGATGGATCCACCCGTCGTTGCCACCGTCGGTGGATTTCTTGGAAAGAATGTTGGCCCGTCGCAACTGCAATCGTCGTTGTTCCCAGTGGTGTTCTAGTTCCTGAGGAACCAAGGACTCTTCGGACAAGAGAGTATAAAATTGGTCCACACAAGTACCTCGACTCGTTGTGGTTGTCGTTGGAGAGTTGGTGGTGGTGATAGTTTGTGAGTGGGGACTTGTAGTAGTACTAGTACTAGTAGTAGTTTGGTGGTTGGGATTGAGATCATTTTCCTGCTGCACCTTGCCGTAGATTTTACATTCCACGGTCCAATGAATCACTTCTTGCAGCTGTTTGGTTTGTGGACGTGGTGGGTCCTGTTCCGGCTCTGGCAACTGTGAGCATGGCGCCTTGGTTTTGTGTTGCTTTTTCACAAACGATTTGTTTTGCAGGGGACGTTGCATTCCCGGAGGCATGAAGAGAATATGAACCCGTCGCTGCGGAGAGGCCGCGACTCGTGCCAAGGTCGTACTACGAGATTTGGGCGCACGACGACCCGAGGGTCCACCCAACACCCATTGATGGGTGGCAACCGGCTGCATCAATAAGGGATGCAATTCTGGTTCTGGCTGGGAGCATGGTTCCGGGTTCGGGTCGTCTGTGTTGTGTGATTTCCCTAGCAAACCAGTTTGCTCCTCGACTTCTCCTCCTCCTCCTCCTCCTCCTCCTCCTCCTTGTCGCGTGGACCCAACCTCGTGAAAGGGTCGGCCTCGTGTTCGGTTTTGGTGGTTGTGGTCGTTGCGCCGCCGAAACGACGACGAATGGTGCTGGGTGGACCCCATGACACTGGCCGGACGTTTCCGTTGATTGGATTCGACCCGTTGTCCAACTTGTTGCAAAAAGTAAAAGTCTTGGACCATGGTTTGATCCGTCATGCGTGACAGGGGGACAAAAAACTTGCCCCTACTCGAATCATTTGTCGTCGTCTTGTTCTTGTTGTGGTCCGCATGATGGTTCGTCGAGGGAGGAGTCGCAAACAAGATGCGTTTGCCGTTGCAGTTCCGTTGTTTCTTGTGGACCAAGCAACACTGCAACGAGCAGGATCGAAAACCACATCGAGGACACTGATACAACGCTCGAGTCTTGAGACATTCTTGACACAGAGGTGGTTGCAACTCTTGCGGAGATGGGTCTCCTTCGACCGGACGACCAGGATCCTCATTCCGTGGGTGGTCGGATGGTTGGTCGGATGGTTGGTCGGATGGTTGGTCGGATGGTTGTCCCTGCTGCTGGCGGCAGAAACCGATTGTGGTGGTGGCCCTGGAACCATCCTCCATTCCGATAGTAATACTGTGTGTTCAGCTTGGATTACGGCACAACAAGTGCTTTGGCGATTACACAACCACAAAACACTTTGGAACAATGGGACAGAGCAAAAACGATTCGTGAATGAAAAATGAGGGGGACCGACTCGGGACTCAAAGGATCTTTTGTCTGAATGGTGGTCGCACAAAAAGATCTCTCGCCATCGCACCTCCACCCTCCACCACTCGATCCATCAAACAGAAAAGAGAGGACTGGACGAATCCAAGATTCTTGGACGATCCAGAAGCATCAATAGTCAACCGCAACAGGCATTCGAATCACAAAGAAAGAAAGATCCTTGTTGTTGGTTTGAGAGGGAAAGACTTGTTGTCCACGGCAAAGTATAGAGCATGTCGTCGACCCAAATGAATCTTTCTCGGGCCGAAAGCGAAGAAGATCCCTTGCTTCAAACGACCATTGCCACCACCACCAACTACCCGACCCAGTCGTCTCGACTCCATGCGGCGAAACGAGCAGCAGTGGGGTTGATCACCTTGTTTGTGGTACTGGCCTTTGTCTATCTCTTTCCGTGGAGGTCACCACCGAATGGCGGCGGCGACGCGGCACGAGCCATTACTGGTGGGGTAGACGACACTCCCCGAACGACGACCTCCCCACTCGTGTATCGGCCGTTGTGTGAATATTGGAACGCTCCCAACCAGGATGACAACGACGACGACACGCGTGCGATTCCAGTCTTTCAAGAGGGGATCCAAACTTCCATGACGGCACCCTCCCAGCAGTGGTCACCCTTGGCGTGCTTTCCGGCCCAGCCGCGTCCACCACCAGTGGCACAGGGAGGGTATGGCTTTTTTAGCGCATCCCAAGAACAGGGTCAGAAGGCATCTCCAGACACGAATGGATCCGTGCCAACAAGTCCCTTGACGTCTCAAGTCAATCACTTTCAGGCCCCGGATGCCATTTTACAAGTGGACTTTTCCACAAGGGCCTTTGCCGATCGTCCTCCCATTTATGGATTTGGTGGAGCCTTTACCGAAGCCTCGGCGCTCAACTACAATCAATTGTCCACCGAGGGGAAAGATGCCGTCATGGAATTGCTCTTTGGCAAAACGGGCCTGGGATACTCCCTCGGTCGCATCCCCATTAATTCCTGCGATTTTTCGGTCGAATCCTATTCCTTTGATGACATGGACGGAGACTTTGAATTGAACCATTTTGATATGGGACTCCAACATGATGTCGAATCGGGTATGGTGGACATGGCACTTCGAGCCGTGTCCGTTCTCCGAAATGCCTGGGGGACATCCTCCTCCTCGACCAATGACGACGACGACTACCATGATTCGGGCGTCCAAGATGGCAATTTGTTGCTCATGGTGAGTCCCTGGTCTCCACCGTCGTGGATGAAGGCACCCACACCCAATGACAATGAAACTGCCGTACATGCCGAAACCATGGTATCGTCCGCCGAGCCCGTCTGTGTCCGGGACGGGGTCGGTCCCACATCCCCCTATGCCGCCGCATGGGCCTTGTATTTTTCCAAATTCTTGACCGCCTATTCGCAATTGGGCTTGCCCATTTGGGCCGTGACGGTGCAAAACGAACCTGAATTTGCCGCTCCCTGGGAAGCCTGTTCCTTTACACCGGAATTGGAAACGGAATTTGTGGCTCATCATTTGGGTCCCCGACTGGCACACGATCATCCCACTGTCAAACTCTTTGTCTTTGATCACAACAAGGATCACATCAATGACTGGACCAATGTACTACTCAACGCGACGCTGGGGGCACGAGACTATGTCAATGGAATTGCCTATCATTGGTACGCCGGTGGTATGGATCGCTTGTTGGATGGAGCCTTGGGAATTCCCAATATGCATCGCCTTCAAGCAACCTTGCGACACGAGGGACAAGACGAAGAGGAACAAGAATTGCTCTTGGGGAGTGAATCCTGTCATTGTCCTTCGACGGGGTATGCCGGTGGGGATATCCGCGTCGCGTGGGACCGCGCAGAACGCTATGCCCATACGGTATTGGCCGATTTGGCGGCTGGCAGCAATGGATGGACCGAATGGAATTTGATTTTGGATTCGATTGGCGGTCCCAATCATTTGGGAAATGTGTGTGAATCCACCCTCTTGGCGGCTCCCCATCGAGCACGGAATGCCAACAATAAACAGCCATTGCCACCCTTTGAGAAAAGCCATCCCTTGGGTGAACTGAATGTGGGGGATGAACGAACCCGTGAAGAATTGCAGGCATTGGGCTTTCCCGCAAAATATTTGGATGTTGGAGTTGTGGTACAACCAATCTATTATTACATGGGACATATTTCCAGGTATGTACGACCCGGGTCCTACGCCGTTCCGGGATTGGTAACCTCCTCCTCGGCGTCATCCAGCAGCAGCAGCAATACTGAGGAGAGCAACAAAGGAGGAGGAGGACGCATTTTCCGACCCACGGGTTCCGTGGTGGCCGGCGGTGGCGAGAATAATTTGGCACGGGAGGGAATTGAAATCACGCTGTGGCCCTGCGAAGGATCCACACGACAAATGTTTGATTGGGAGTTTGAACAAAGCAAACATATTACGGTGCGTGGTCATGATTGGTTGGGACGACCGACCAAGA
The DNA here is from genome assembly GCA_946965045.2 of Epithemia pelagica. Lineage (NCBI taxonomy): Eukaryota > Bacillariophyta > Bacillariophyceae > Surirellales > Surirellaceae > Epithemia > Epithemia pelagica. Next base: position 1,963,313 of record OX337234.1, on the reverse strand, counting down.
GTTGTATCGCCAGTGACGTCGATCCCGAATTCCTCGGACTTCGTCTGGTCAGCTGCGACAGCGCCTCGGCGGGAATCTTTAATGTCGTACCCGTTTCGGGCAGTGACGAGCCCGGCTCCAACGACGACATGTACAAGATCATGTTGTTGAACCATCCCAGTTCCGATTCACAGCAATGTTTAACCATTTTAGAGCTGGCCAACAATGGGGGAGCCAATGGACCACTTGGTGGAGCACAGGTGGTACTGGGAGATTGCGACTCGGATCCATCGGCCAATTGGAAGATTGATGCCCAGTTTGGTGAAGCATCGTCCACATTTTTCGGAGATGAGGTCTGCATGACGACAGGATGGCCCTTTTTGCAAACGGGCGCCTTTGTGACGCCCCGCAGCAACAAAAAGACTGTCGTCCTACTGAACGAAGCGACTCTGTCGGCCAACTTTGTGCTTCAAGATCAAGACAACGTCTTGATGACGTCGTCCATTCCGGCAAGGTCAATACAAACATTCGTCCTTTCCTAGGGAAACAAATCTATTGTTGTGGTTCACGGCCTCGTCTAGATCAGTTACTAGTGCCAATGCTTTCGAAGAAAAGACGAAATAAAGTTGTGCAAGACTGTATATTCCGGGCAACAGATCAACTTCAAACATCAGGGCATCGTCCATCGGTTTTTAATTCTAATAGTGTTACTGTTCCACATTACTGGTAGCTTGTGTCATCTCCACAATCAATGTCTTGACATCTTTGCGGTCTTCAGCCGGTCTCGGGAAGGGGAGGCGAAGTTTGAACGATTTTGGCAAAAACGAGACGGCTTCCTTTCTGGTAACTTTGATGTACATGCCCAACGAATCCACCGAAGTGATGATGGCTTCCTCAATGGGATTTTCAGGATCGGCCTCCATGCTGGGCACATTGGCCTGGACCATGGCAATTGTTGCTTCCATATGATCTTCGTTCATGTGTTGGGCAATCGCACCACCAAATTCGGAAATGGGATCCGGTTTGGCCTCCTTGTATTCCTCCGCAGTGACCGCGCCCGCACGAGCAAATCCTCCCACAAATCGAATGGCTTCCACCTCCAAACGAAACCTGCACCAACAACAAAACAAAACCCACAAAAGAGTAAAACACGTGTGAATCAGAACCCTCCGCAATTCTTTTTCCAAAATTGACCGAATTATATCCATGAACTGATCGTACCAGTTGAAATCACCAAAATCAACCCAAAAAGCCCCAGGATGTTTCTTCAGATAGGTGTCCCTAGCTTTGGCAATTTCTTCCCGATCCTTGATCAGTTCACAGGTTCCCATGAGATTGACTCGACCATCCGCAGCACCTTTAAATTCTTTGGCGGCAATGGTAACACTGCATCTTGGATCGATCAAGACGTCCTGCGTGTGGGTTGACATTCCCGAAAAGATAAACAAGGGTCGTCCGTCCTCATCGGGGGCAAATCCAACCACACTTCCTCCAGGATACCCAGGATTGGCCTTGGAATGGGTCGACATGACGGCAAATCCATGATTGTACTCCACGAGGGTGCGAATGTCGGTCGGCCATCCCAATTTCGGAGCGGCCTCTTGATGTGCTTGATAAGCAACAATTTTGGCCTGAACTTCTTCGGGCAAATCTTCCAAGGCTTGTCCACGAGTATCATGCGTCGGAGCTTTTCCACTGTGGAGTTGTTGCCAGGAAAACTTGGTACGTTGTGACATGAATGCCACAGGCCGTACAGAAGCTTGCATGAATGCAATTGATCCATGCGCCAGGCACATAAGTCGGACAGCCGAAAACAATCTCATTGTCGCGTCTAGGGATGAAATCTTTTGCTATGTGTTTCAGCGCCGTGGATCTCTTGGATCATGGCCGAAACGATGAGGTGGTCGTTGATCTTGTCGTCTGAGTTGCTACCAAAACGTGGTCAGTGATCTGAAAGATATTGTCGAGATGGTCGTGATCGTGATCACGGATGGGGAGATCTTCGAACGGGACTTCATTCACTCGGGAGTCGGGAGGCGGGAATGAGTGCGAAGTGCGGTCAGTCTCAGTCACAGTTGGACATGGTCTCTCGATTCTAGAAAGACAAAAAGTTCAGAAGAAGTGTGGGTCCATTTGAGGCTGCCAATGTCCTACACCATTCCCTCGTCGACGGAACGTTGCAGGGATCGGTGAACAGTTATACGTTCAAAGGCAGATGCCGTGGGGAACGGTAAACTCTCGTCTGGCACGAATGTTCCGCAAAATTGTTGTAACTGGTATGCTTCCAGAACCCCATACGGCATTGATAGTTGGAGAGGAGATGGTTCGTGGGAATCCAACAACATGGACTTTATCATCTTCACAACCATGGGTTCCGAGTGCCGAGTCAAGTGGCTATTCATTGCGCCGTCCGTCACTTTTGACGATGCAAGTAAAAAGAGGAGGAGAAGGATGCAATTGGACCGCCACGAACTATTGACAAGTTACGATTCATTTGCAGCAATGGTTTGTCCAAACCAGTGGGGATACCTTTCCAAAGCAGACTTGACGCTTGCAGTTCTAGCGACGAAACATATTTACCATAAGTCAGTAAGAGTCATTTGAAAAGAAAAAAGAGACGCCTTTCCCTATTAGAACAATACAAATATGTGTTCTTGAACAAAACACCAACGGTAGCCATGCTACGACCTCGTCCATGGACATTGGTTTGTCTGTCTCTGTTGTTGTCTTCACCATCCCGATAGATTGACAACTGACGGTTGTTCTTTTGCATGCCATAAAACTGTGAAGGACTCCATGAAATCATGCAATGATCATAATAAACGTTCCCGACATGGACACATGCTCGTAGAGTACATGTGGGAAACTAATCGACCTTTAGGGCACCGTATATTGTTTTGTTGAAGGCAAATGCACACAAGAAACCGACACTTCCGCAGAAAATGGAAAAGAGTAGACTGATCATACTCATATAGGTCAAGTAGACCACAACAGGTAAGACTCCCACCAATTCCAAACGGCTGACGAGGAACCACAAACTATACAAGAAGAGATAGACACCAGCAGAGGCGCAATTGAAAAAAGATTTCCACCACCAACAATGATCTTCACTGCACAATTGCAAATACGTCATGACAATGCTTACTTGGGCACAAGTTGCGGCGAGAATGAGCAACACGGCCAGTAAAAAGCCCATGACGTAGTATATTTGGTGCAACCACAAGGCGCTCATGATAAAAAAGAGTTCAATGCAAACACTACCAAAGGGTAGAATCCCTCCCAAGAAGCATGACACTGGAGGTTTGGCATACCATGGCATTTCGGGAACATAACGCCCGATCTGGTTCGTTTTGGTCGGTACTTCGACTTTGGGTGCCTTGAGGCCAAAGTAGGCACCCATGAATACCAACGGAGCCGAAACGCCAACCCACAAGGCAAAGATTGCGAGAAGGGTGAAGAATCCTACTGCGGTTGCGGCTCCCGCGAAGGACAAGAAAATGTTGAGAATGGTGAAAATTCCCACCAAGACTCCAGGGAGCGCCGTGGCCGTGAGAAAGGTGTTCATTTTCCAATTTTTAGCCTCGCAAAATTTGTAGACACGAGAGGAAACGTAGCCAGCAACGCAACCAGAGAGGACATAGAGCACGACCAGGGCCGTTAGTGTGTGTCCCTTTTTTATTGGATTCAAAAGCTTCAATACAGCGGCAAGCATGCTTATGAAGAAGGCCACACCAATCTGGGCACCATTCCCGACCAATACAGACAACACCATGGGATATTGCGTAGGGGGACGGAAGACATCGCCATGCAAAAGTTTCCAGCCAGTTTCATCTTGTCCATCCTCCAAGAGCGCCATTTCATTGTAAGTGGATATATCCTTGCGTAATGTTCGAATCATGATTGTGGCAATAGCTCCAGTCAGGAAGAGAACAATCATGAGTGAGTTGACAATGGCAAAAAAATGAATGTCGTCATCAGGAGAACCAATCAAGTAGACATCCCAGCGATCGGCCCAGGGCAATTCCGATGGAACCCATTCCACCTCATAACTAAATGTGACTTTAAGATGCTCGGCAGTGACTCCAGTACGTAGAGTAAGGTACGTAGCTGGGTCGTTTCTGGGACGGAAGGAAGTTTCACCGAGGCAGGTAGTGTCGTTGTGATTCAAAGTCACTGGATGTACGTCAAAGCCAGTGATATAAATGCCCCCACTTGTCGGTTCTTCTTGGTAGGTGATGGAGAACTTTAGATGATTGTACAAGAAGTATTCGTCATGCGCCAGTCCAGTATAGGAAGGAGGGGCTTTGAATCCTACTGGATACCCACGCACGGCATAATTGAGTTGCGAGGATCTCATGAGTACCGGTAAGGAGTCAAAGGTGACATGAACGCGATATTGGCGTTCCACCAATTTGCGTAACCAACGGACCTTGTGTGGTCCAATGTCCACAGAGCAAAGCTTTCGACAAGGTTGGTTTTGTTTGACTTTGAGCGTAAAGGGAGCCGGTTTGAGTTCAGCACCCTGGAGTCGGGCACCCAAATTTTTTCTTTGCGTCCGATGGCGTCTACGGAAATCTGCTAGAGGAGGTGCCTCGCAAACGGGCAAATCATAATACTCAAATGGAACATGCTATCGATACGGCGGCACATTCCAACATCAATTGGAATAAAAAATTCCGGAAAATGACCAACAGATGGTGCGTCAGAAATGCTTCGTCTTCCAATTTCAAATTCAAGCAATTCATGATGAGATTAAACGTCTTCTCGCACTACTTACCGTCTTTTTCGATTGTACGAGATCTGTCATCATGAATACTTCTTCGTCGACGGTGTACAATTCGGGTGCTACGCCAGGAAACAACACTTCGGCCAAAGATTTCTGCTTTCTCCCCAGCAACCCCTTTCGCTTCTTCTTAAGCAGTTGCTGATGACGCAAGGCTGCCGCTTCTGGAGTATGGCCTACTTCATCATGTCCCTTAAATTCTGTAGAAGCCAGTGGTGCATCCACCTCATTCTTGCTGCCGTCCGGTCTCGTCGATAGTTTGCGTAGTCCCCCATTTGCATCGTAGACCGCTGCAAAGACCACTACGCATGGAAGCACAAGCGATGCTATTATCAATGCAAAGATAGTAGATACAAGTCCATTGTGTCGTTGCATGGTCATTCCCAAACCTTTTGTGAATAGCCTCTATGCCTGCCGAACGAAAATGGGGGGGAAGGCATTTCTTTCTCCGAACAAAAATGGGGGGAGTTCACGAGAGACGGGGGAGGAAGGAAAAGGGGGAGGAGGAAGAAAAGATTCTCCCAATAAGGTTAAGGCTACAAGTCTACGTGATGTCACCTGAACAACTCCCCAGCATCTTTTGCGGTTAAACTTCATACTTCCTTTTATGTGTTCGATTGCTATGAACGATTGGAGTTTTATTCGTAATGTATTCAGGCGTCGCAGTCGCATACCAATGTTTGAAGTTTGGGAGGAGACGCACTTCTCGGTTGGCCGGAATACCTGCGCGCGTGCGTGGTCGATGTATTCCGGTGGCGCAAGAAACCCACCACTGTGAGATATTCAGTAGAAAATGTCGGCGTGCAATTTTGAAGTCCGGCATCATACTCCTACAATTGTCTCATAAATTCCTTTATGCCATCTTTTGATTCTTTGCATACCAAGATTGGGAAAACAACGATGATCGGACCATTAAAAAACGTGTCATAAGATGAAGTTGCTGTCACGATTAGTCATCATGCTTCTCGTTGCTTATCCTCATAGTAGGCACACCGGTACATGGGAACCTCTCATCATAAATTTGATGAACCTGTTCTCTTGACAAACCGTTTTCCCCAAACCACTTTGATCTAACAACAACCCAGCAGATGCAACCATCCATCATGATGAATGATGTTTTACGCTCAATTCATTCTGTGGATCACGTGTCCTCATCGAGAATAGGTCGTGTTGATTCCACCACATTCACATGTCAAGACGAAGTCGCCCTTCTCCCCGAACTTCGAGGAAGAGTTCGAGGCTATGTTGAGTCTACAATACGTTCGATGCCAAGGGAGGAAACAGACGCTTACATGCAAGCTTTGAAGAAATGTCCAGAAGTCGTGTCGACAGAGACTGATTCACTTCAGTTTGTTCGATATTGCAACTATGATGTGACCATGGGAGCCAAACGATTGTGCTTGTACTGGACTGAGCGAAGAAGACTCTTCGGTGAAAAGCGGGCCTTTCTTCCATTGGTACTAACAGGTACTGGTGCTCTGAGCAACGACGATGTACTCACTTTGCATGCTGGCTTCCCGGCCATATTGCCCAAGGTTCGGTCAGGTCAAAACTGTGTCTTGTTTGATCGAAGAAAAGGAATCCCTGGCATGTCCATGGAGAATCATCTTCGGTGTCTGTTCTATGTATTCTCATTGTTGGCTCAAGATGACAGATCACAAGTCGAAGGAGCAATGTGCTTCATTGTTATGATGACGGCTCGTCACCCAGATCTGGACTGGGGTTGGATTGACCAAGCGGGTCGTCTCCTGGGAACAGTCTTCCCCGTGCGACTTAACCTTCATCTCTTGAACTTCCCATCGCAAAGCAGATTAACACTGGCCGGTTTGCTGAATGGCACTGCTCGAGCTATGCTCCAGTCATTCGGATTGGCCGCCAGGGTCCACATTCAAGAACGACCTGGTCAAATATTTGACCAGTTGTTGTCCATGGGACTTGCTACTGCAGGGATCCCTCTTTATTTTGGAGGAGAATGGAAATACGAGGAATTCTTTAAGTGGTGTCAAAGTCAATGCGATGGAGAGAAGGAGAGATGCAAGGGCTTTTTGTTGGAGGAGGAGACAAAAACAAAAGAACGAAAACGCCAGCTCGATGATCCAGGTGCCTTGACCTCAGCCAAAGCTGCCAAGCGAAGAATGGCGGACCGACTACATTCTCGTCGAAAGCGAGAACGCAAACAAAAAGAGGAAAATTCTCTGAAAGAAAAGTATTCCAGTCTGCTTCTACAAAATCGCAGTTTGCATGCTGAACACAAAAGACTGGAGAATCTTGTCGAACAAGCATCCGCCATATTGGCTTCTTTTCCTGATAGAAAATAATCCTTGATCTAAGTACGCCTATAGAGGAATAGTCTCTTCAGGAGAATGATGTACTCCTAGGATTAGGAGTGAGTATGGCTTTTCTGTATCTGATACTGCCGGTAGCAAGGGTAGCTCCCTCGCCGTCTCACATTTTGGTCGGAAGTTCTCACCAAACACGAACGCACAAAGATCTTCCTCCACGCACCACGCACAAATAATTCTTCGTCCTGTTGATAAGAGAATCTTCCTTTGTTCTTCTTCTTGTCCTGTGTCATAGACGTGGTTGATTGGTGGTAAAAAGGCAATGAGAATGCCCTTCAAGGTACTCACTACAAGTGGACCTTTTAGCATTTTCTTTCCTTATCAAACTACCTCCGCGGTTACTGCCCCCAAACATTCGTCGTCGCGACCGCAAACAGTCTCCTTGGGCCAACTCTATCAGTCGTCGTCCGGGGGACCATTCTTTTTGGCTTCGTCTGCGTGTTGTCTAGTGTTGGCACCAAGACTGTCCACTTTGGCGGTGTCCATTAGAATCCGGTCGGCATTAGCTTTTAACAGGAGACAAGCCATGAGAATGATGTTCATGGGTCGCTCTTCGCTGGCCATGGCGGCTCCCTTTTTGGTAGCCTTTCTCACATCGAACGACAACCGTGTTCGGACGTTTGCCGATGCTCCTCGCACCAGTGCCAATGCAACATCCGAAAGTGCGGTCGGTGGAATGGAGGCTCCCGAAGTCAAAACACGCGACGACGGCTGCCCCTTCTTTGGATGTCCATTGTTCCCTGCCGATGTCCATTACAATACCGATGCCGTGAAAGCAATCCTTCGCAGAATTCGCGATATCCCTGCCGAAGAGGTGGACGAAGATGTGTTGAAGGGAGATCCTCAGTCCAAGGGCTGGAATAGACGTGATGCTGTGAGTCTGACATTGATTGGATGTAAAGGAGGGCCTGTTATTCAACAAATAAACCAAGATCGGGCCATTGTTGTTTCACCTTTCATGGGATCACCTGCCGAGTTGCCAGTTTCAAAAGACAATGCCAACAGTATTTATAGTATGTTGTCGTCGTATTCCAGTTCTCAAGAAAATGGATCAAAGGAAACACCACAGAACGAAAGAATATTGTTGGCCGTCTTTGATGGCCATGGTTCAAGGGGAGAGCTGGTTTCGGAATATACGGTCCAAAATCTTCCTGCCACGCTGGCAACGAAGCTTGATGCGCTACCGCAGTCTGGAGAAGAACAACGCAAAGAGGCAACGATTCGAGCTCTGCACGATACCTTTGTTGAAATGGATCAAAATGCCCCCGCCCATCCATCTGGGGGATGCACGGCATCCGCCATTCTCATACAAGAGAGTAGTATATATATCGCCAATGCCGGAGATTCACGATCCTTTGTGGTTGCATACCGTCCGTCCACGCGACAAGTTCAAATATTGTACATATCGAGGGAAGATAAACCAGACCTGCCGGACGAAAGGGCGCGGGTAGAAGCCATGGGTGGCCAGGTGTATATACCCAAACGGGGAACAAGTCGAGTAGTTTATCAAGATCCCCTGACTGGAACACCATCTGGGTTGGCCATGTCGAGGTCGATTGGCGACTGGGCGGCAGCCAAACTAGGTGTCATACCGGATCCGATAGTGGATGTACTGGAAGTTCCGGACTTGGTACAAACTGTGTTGAAGAACGAAATGGAGCAATGTTTTATTGTAGACGAAAACGGGGAAGTTGATCGCAGTCGGTGCGACGATCAATCCGCTGCCAAGATGGTAGATGATGTTTATATCTTTGGTGTGGCGGCTACGGATGGTATGATGGATTATTTATCACCAGAAGACATCGCAAAAGTTTTGGCAAGCTCCCTTTTTGATGCCGGTGCTTCTCATCCTGTCACAGCGTGTGAATTATTAATTTTTTCGGCCGCGAATAGTTGGCAACAAGACAAGCAAGGTCGATACCGTGATGACATTGCCATTTCGGTAAGCGTTCTTAGAAAACCACCACTTCAACCACAAGAATGAAATGTCGAGTTAAATACAAGATGAGCCTGGGGCTCTCGCTTGCAGCTATTTCACCGTAATGCTACCTGGTCTTGCACCCAAAGATTGGATACGCCCCTATCTCTGATGATAACATGATTCTTTATCCTATATAGTGACCTCTAAGCGATCAATCGTGCAGGAAGAGGACTCGATCAGCTTATTAGCGCCTAACCAAGTGATTACTCGCCCAGCATTTTCCAAAATAAACTCTTTTCCACAAGTATTTGATCCGCGGGTGGAAAAGTTGAAGGACAATGCAGATCTTCTCTCCCGTGCCAAGGACCAGATTCTCTCCAAGCTGAAGCTGACCTCTGCGTTCAGGATCTTGTTATAGGCGGACATCCGATTGAGCTGCGTTCCATTGTGGTCCACAAGAGTCATCACGCATGTTCTTTTTGCTATTGTTGCGTTTGTTTGTGTCGTTGAATGCGTTCCAGTAGAGAAGCCCCCATGCTGCGACTGCTTTCTTTCGAAGCTACGCTCTCTGTCGCATCTGTCACAGAGGACTCTCCTTCCACAATCAGTTCCCCTTCCCGTTCTTGACCTTCCTCGCTTCTCCTTTGCTCTTCTTCTCTGGCGGCGGCTGCCTCTCTTTCCTTCTCTTCTTTTTCCCTCTGCTCTTGCTCTTTCTGTGCAGCCTCCGAAACTTCCAACAATAGCTGAATTGCTTCCTCCTCCTTCATTTGACGACCTCTGTTGTCCATGTAGTTTAAGTATGCAGTGCATTCCTTCTCAAGATCGGCTGTAGTCGGGAGATCGGGCATTTCCAGTTGAATGTGTCGTAGTGCCTCGGCCTTTTCACAGGGAGAACCAGCTCGGATTGCTTCAACGGTGTTATGCATGCCTTTGGCTTCCACCAACAATGTAGCTGCTGCCAAGGCACCTCCTGCAAAGCGCGCAAAACGAAGTGTTCGCATGGCTGCCGTACCAGATCGAGAAAATAAACGGGCACCTCTCGCAATGGTGGCACCCTCAGCCAGGCCCAGAAGTTCCGCGCTTGCGAGGGAGAAGCGTCCAGCTGTCATTCCAGCCAGCAAAGCCTGGCGATTTTTGATGTGGTTCTTTTGAAGTTCCCTCAATATTGGAGAGTCGTCTTCAAAGGCATCTGTTCGGATATGATCTCTTGTAGCGGCATCACGCAACGTTCCTGTTACAGTAAGGACGGAAAGAAGCATTCCATGAGTGGCCATGATTCTATCCGCGACCTTATTGGGTTCACTAAAGTATCTGCTGTTGACTTCGGTTCCCGTCTGAACAGCAGTAGCTCCAGTCCCAAGCATTAACGAGGCAAGCAATAAAGGAGCTCCTGCTGGTGTCAGTATTGTCACAGCAGCTGCAACGCCCAGTACACCAGAAACAATGCCAGCCGAAGAACCTCCGACGTTGAGATGGTTGTGTCGTTTCTTGGTATCTTCAAGGCTGTCAGCCACTTCGTCAATATATTGAGCTGAAAATTTCAGAAGTAATACCGCTCGATCGTACAGGTCAATTAATTTGTCCACCTTGGCCTGGCGCTCTTTCTTATTCAATGTCATGCAGTCCACAATGAAATCCATCTGGAACACACCTTCACACTCGCTGCACACGGTGATTCCTTCTCGACGAAAAGTTGCCGACGAATGCTTGGCACAACATGGGGCTCCACAGGTCAAGCATCGATCCGGTTTACTCTTCTTTTCACGCTCTTCCACAAAGCGCTTGAGCCGCGGCATACTATCCGATGGCTTGAACATGCTCGAGAAGCGACCCGACATACTCGCTGCCCGCGCAGCGACCGCTCCTTCCAACAAACATGCAGTACATTCTTCGTAGTCGACATGTTGAATTCCACATTCCTGACAAGCGACTTCAAGATTGAATTTCCTCATGGTCTCGAGAGACGCATAAGCCTCGCCCAGTTCCGTTGCTTTTTTGGCGCGGACGAGGGCATCCTTCGCCTCTTTCTCTTCTTGTACTGCAGAAATCGTCTCCTTGTTTGCATAGAGAATGCCGAAAGGCAGGCGAAGTACATACGTTTTATCTGTCTCACGATATAAAGTCAACTTGGCTTCCCCGTAGGGAGTGGAGACAAAATCACCAATTCTCATAGTCCCTTTGTCTTTGGAGAGTCTTTTCTTTTTTGTGACAGCGACACGATGCACGATGCAAAAAACGCAAGGTAGGCGTGTGGTGTGTAGTGTATCCCAAATCCCAAGTTGGGATTGCGCGACTCTTTCTGAACCGATGGAGTGTGAAATAATGAGTACCAAATCCGGAAGTACTTGTAACGACAAAACGTGTGGATTGTGGATATGTTTGGTCGTGTTTTGCTTCAATGACAACCCGGAGCTCATGCCTACCACGAGCAATTCGGAAGTACTGCGCATAACCTATCTCACTGTATCTGTTCCGAGCGCTTGGGAGTGGAAGTAGAGTTTTGTTGGGGGATAGGAGTAGCTGATAGCATTACCGCAATCGAGATAGGGAGAAACCATCACGTGTACAAAACAAATCAAGGTCAGCCACCACCCCGTGTACGCTGAGATGAAGAGGCTCGGCGTCCAAAGCATTAGGCGTAGCGGAACGTTTCTGATGGGCATTTCGTCAGCTGCCGTTGAATGTGGAATCCACAGACATGCATGAAGACGCAAAGATGTCAGTTGCTATCTCACACTATCAATCGATTCATGGCTCCAATAAGGTCTATTAGGGTGCTTCTTGTGAGCTCAAGAACTGATACTATGCGGGATTGCTGGATCTCTCAGATTCATTTCGATGAGTTGCTCAAAGAGATTGTCATTTCATGTGCAAGCCGACTTCCTGTGAAGCCATACTTCGCTTAATTTTCAGCTCGTGCTTGTTTCTTCACTCTCGGCTGTCACAGGGGCAGCTGTCATCTGCTCCTTCGCTTGTTGCATCATCTCCTTTTGGTCCTCCTCCGTCATTTCCTGTCCCTGAGCCTTTGCCATTGTGGCCATTGACGCAACAGCGACGCGTGCTTTGATATCTTCGGCATCCTGTTTCGTAGACTTGGCCATCATCACCCCAACGGAGTGAAACTCTTTACCCAATGTTCTAATGGCTTCAGCGCGTACCAGGCGATCTTCTTTGGGGACTCCAGCATCTTGTAGAACTTTCTTGCAAGCCTCCTTGAGAGTGCTTTGAATATCACGCTGAAGTAGCGTTGATGAAACGCAAGATGATCACAATGACATGTGAGATCGTGTGACGGGGCCAAACGAGAGTCTAAAGAACATGCGCTTTTTCCATACGAACCTTGTTCACCGCCCATGCAAATTCCAAGAATGCGGGAAGACCATCGTCGATAGTCTGCTGCACCTGTTGAGCGGCTTTCTCTTCATCTTTCTCATCCTGTAATGATTCAACCTTTTCCATTGCGCGACTTCCGGCTGGCCCAAAGAACACCATCAATTTTCAGTTTCAGGTCTGGATCATGACTAGGGGACTCTCGGTTTTGTTATCAACACAGACAAAACTTACCGCTTACTGCCTTTATGCCAGCGCCAATCATTTTCATTTCACCTCCGAAGCTGCAATGTGGATCAAGTGGTAGGAGACCGGGATATACTGAGAATGATAGCGTTTGACATAAGTTTTGATCGAGATTCCTGCTTACCTCGCAGCTCCTCGTTGCCATCGGGCCAAGTGACCACCCATACCAAGGAATGTATTCTCGAAACCAAGGTATTCTTCAGCAGCGACCATCCAAGCGAACCCAATTGTCTTGCAATAGGTAGCTCCATAAGAACCAGAAGCAATCTGCATGGCTTCCGCACGTGCCCCTTGGATAAAGGTTTCGCGATTTTGGGGGTCATAGGAACTAACTCTTTCGCGCAAATTAAAGGCACAGTCTACCCGACGCTTTCTTTGTCGGAACTCTGACTCTTCACTCATTACTTTCATCTTTTCCTCCATCATTTCACGCTTGGTGTCTTCATCCAACTGTTCGATTTCCTCTGGACTAAGATCACCATCTTCCTGGGACATCAAACTATCTGCCATTTGGGACATCCATAGTTCACCTGTGGAAAGTTGTATCAAGTAGCCTCAAGAATGGTGACAAATAGTGATAAAGAGAACCACTTTTATCAGACAGATAATACTTACCGATATAAGGGGTCACGAGTTCACTTCCAAACATGACATTGAAGAAAATACTGACATCAACTTCCATGGTCTCCTGTGTACTACTTTCGCTTATTCCGTTTTTGTCATAGTTTGCCCGTAGTTGTTCATTGCTCAAGACGTTGTAGGCATGACCAAGTTCTTGGAATTTGGCTGCAGCTTCAGAGTCGCCCGGGTTCTTGTCGGGATGACAAGCCCTGGCCTTCTTATAGTAAGCTTTCTTTATATCCCCAGCTGTTGCACTTGTCGAAACTCCCAACAGATCATAATAGGCACGATCTTTCACGGGACGTTCATCCTCACTGGTAGTTGTGTCGTTCTTTCCAGCCTTTTCTTTCTCGATGCTCTCGATTTCTATGCGCTCGGCGTCCAAGAAGTAGAACTCCCATGATTTAGTTTCTGGGTTCCAGACTTTGCCTATCGACTTTGCTTCATCAGCCTTTCGTTTCTCTTCTTGTTTTGCTTCAAAGGTTCTTTGTATACTCCCCCACCAGCCTCGAACACCGCCACTGGTACTACCATTTGGTTTATCTGCACTGGACATGGTTTCATTGTGAGAAGTCATGGTGGGAACTGGGAACGTCCATGGCGCAGTCGCGGATACTTTACGTGGAGAAATGCCGACAACACGCACGACCAACGACCACACGACACACGACCCAACAGCCAACACCCAACCCTTCTATGTCGAACTATCAGTCAATGAGTGAGGGCTATCTTCACCCGGGCCCGCTAAAGGCCCCAAAACCGCTATCGAACTCCACCATCTCCTCTAACCGCTAACCAGCGCCACTATCCGCTATTTTTGCCGCTATTGGGGGCCCCGAATAGCGGGGAAAATAGCGGATAGCGGAGCAAAATATAACCGTCGGCATTAATAAATTAACGTCTGCTGCCAAAAGTGAAACTTTGAATCTCTCGTGTCGAAAACATGGCAATGGCACGTATTGATTGTGACGATCGCTTACCATCTCTTTTTCCATTGTTGTGTTCCCTACTTCCTACAATGGGACAAGAACCATGCACATGCACAGCAAGATGATTCGAGGATCACGGATCGGAAGGAATGCAACAATCAAACAAATGCATCATTCAAACTATTGATGAGTTCGATTATCAAACAATCAATCGGAAATGGGACAGGGAATACAATAGGACGATTGGACTGCAAACTACAACCTACATCTACATTGGCCATGAACAACAACATGATTCACCATGACAGTCAACAATGAAGAGGGAGAACAACGAGTCCTCCATCTTTGGTTTATGCTTTGTGCTCTCGTTGATTGTCTTGCTTGTTTGAATTCCGCAACTTCCGCGGTCGCACCCCTTTTTAACCGAAACAAGAGAGGGCATATGCGCAATGCGTACGCGCAACGCGAGATAGCGGCGTTCTTTTAACGGAGATCGTGGAGTTTATTTCCCTTTGGCTCCGCTAATCCGCTATCCGGATAGCGAAGCCAATCAGAAAGCCCAAATACGTCAGCATAGCGGCGCTCGGGTGGAGATAGCCTAAGTGAAGACTATTCCTATATGATCATTTTCACCATGGGGTCTCTATGGTTGCATGTGCAGACCTAAACCCAGTGAGGCTCTCCACGACGTTCCTGGCCATCGAGAAAGTTCACCACTCGGCCGTAGCCTCTGGGCATTTCGTCAAACAAAGCAGCAGCAAGTGACGGCTTCCTTTGCTTGAATTCAAATCCCAAGTCGTCAGCAAAAGAGAATGACTCCTCGTAGAGAAAAATGTTCAACGACATGTGATCTCTGCCATCGTATAAGGTCACTATATGCCCCGTTCCATCTGACAAAAATGCAACAATCACACTGCCATCTCCGATGTCCAATTCTTGAGGAGGAATGCTGGTTTCTATTTCCAAGGCTGAAAGTGAGTTAATCAACAAATCTTTCACTGTGCCCGTGGACAACTCTGTTTCATTGCCTTCGCCGTGCGCCTGTAACTGAACTATTGACTGATGGCCTGTGGGCTGCTGGGACTGCCACTGTTCATAGGGGCCTCGTTGATCGTAATCCCCGGGCAAGAACCACTGAGATGCTTCGAAATTCTCTTGAAACTTGAAACCTCCTCCTCCAAAGCCACGAATGTCAGCCACGAGGCCAGTCCGCGATTCAATGCTTTGAACGGATTCTTTCATGTGAGTGATGAAATGATCGTCACCGGAGAGAAAGCTTACAATCTGCAGACTATTTGATGTACCGTTAAACAATACATCAGCCATGAATGCCGGCTCCTCTGGAATGACATCTCTGAACTCATCCACAAAATGTTTTCTCCAAGTTTCTGTTGAATCTTCTATCGGGGCAACCACCTGTATATCCTCCGTGAATATCTTGTTTGCGAGGCGTACGGCAATTTTGTTGATAATTTGGGCCAAGGCGAAAGAAGCTGAGATGTCCACAACAAGAAGTGAAATCTTATCACCATCGTTGGTCGACCCTATCAAGAGGTCCAACAACTCCAACTCGCATGCATACTGTTCACTCGCGCTATCTTCATGGTTCTCGATGCCGTGCATGACCTGACAGGTGTGAAGCGGAATCGTCTTGCGAACAGACGAGTGCTTTGAAACGAGACCAATGCTGTGGCACTCTTGGTCCTTTGGCCCGCACGTTACGGCTGCAACAACATTTTTCCATCCACTGATATCCATCATATCAACAAGTATACTATCGATAGTTTCGGAGTCCATACTCGAACTTTGATCTGGTCCTGGAGGCTTGCTGCAATCTTGCGTGAATTTTGGACCGCGAGCTTTGTAATCTTCTCTCCACGTGCTCAGGCCAAACATACCGCCAGCCACGATTCGATACGAGGAAGTGGATTGAGACTCTCCACCAACAGCTGTTACCAACGATTGCTTGATTTTGTCGTGATTGTCAAAGCTACTCCATAGGTGTATGTCAAATGCACAATATTTGTGTTCCGGCCATGTTCGTGCAACCACATACCCCTCTCTCAATATGGATATCAGAACCACGCCTGAACCATCATCTGACACAACTGTAGATACAACTGAGAGGCCCTCCTTTTTCAACGCTGGAACCAGAACACTTTCGAGGGCACTGGAGGGAGCAAGAACGGCACTGGCATTTTCCGCTTCAACGATCATGAGAACACCGGGACTTGTCTCTTGTTCAGCTTGTTCCTCTTTCTCTTCATCTGTGGCACAATGCTTTTCTGCGTTGGGGTTGCTCAAATAGTCATGAACAATTTCGAGGTCGTGATCAACATTGTCTAACAATGCAAGCTTAGTCTCAACTTTGTGGTCAGTCAACTCTCGATGGATGAAATCTAAACCGTTACTTCCAAGGCACAAGCTCTGACTGCAGACAACAGGTACATCGTAAAAATGTACCTGGATTGTGTGCTTGAAAATTGGGTTCAGTTTTTCGAAGTATAATTCATTCTGCACAAACTTACATGTAAGCCCTTTTCTTTGTGAGTCCGCACATAGGATGTGTATGCTTCCACACGTACCTTGACAAAGATACCCTCGGGCTTCAGAAGCAACGAAAGCGCCGACATGATATCCAAATCCTTTGTGACAAGGGCACTCATCACAGTTTCACTGAGGTCCACCAACACCATATCGAAAGTTCCGAAGTATTCCTTTGGAAGCATAAGCAAGCTTTTGGCAGCATCACCGTACCACCACTGCACCTTTTCATTGTCCCAATGTGGCTGCGTTCCAAAGTGTTTGAATGCCCCTCTTGTCACCGTTTGATCTGAAACATACAAGACGAGCTGAGAAGTCGATAACAACGAGAAGACAACAACAATGATTCGAAACATACCTAGCTCTAGTCCGACGACAAATTCCAGTTTGGGGTATTTGAGGACCTCATGAAGCAACATGCTGAGGAAAAGAGTTAGCTTCCGGATTGAAAGGGGAGAGTTTGGTAAACCTGAGACTCACCTATCCCCACCACCTACAAACAGGACACGCTCAACTTTGGAAAGGAAGCGGGCTGTGTAATGAACCACCATCTCATCTAGAAAAATTCAAATCGTTCAGCACAATATATCGTGAGAACATAGGGTGATGGATTTGAAATCAAGCATAACCGACGACGTACGGTAGTGAGGACGGTAACTTCCACATATTTGATAAATATCATCTGAGAGCCAAGCATTGGACACAAACCAGGCTGTGAGAAGAAAAAGAATGATCTGAAGCCACAATCACCGCTTACACGTACCCAGATCAAAGCAAGTATCCCTGGTATACGGACTTTGTATGTAGGAGCTGACCTGGTAATGTGATTGAATTTGATCCAGTTGATAGTACGACGAGAAATCCAATGAAACGTCCTTGTCACAGGTGCGCAAATCGTAGTCCTCGTAAGGCTTGTCGAGTTTGCTGTAACGCTGTGAAGAAATGTAACATTGCCCTGTTGCAATCGCTTTTCCATCTTCCTCCGGGGGTGTTGCACAAGTCACGCCAGTGGCCACGTCAAGCAAAAGTTGGATGGCCAAAATATAGGACTGAGTGAATAAGCGGAGTGTATGCATTTCGGAGGATGGAATGCCTTCATTACGAAATCTCATATACATGGAGTACACCTGGCGCAGGCGCTTAAGTTGCTCTGCAAAGAACTCGAGTTTATCGCTGTCATTTGGGCCTACTTCCTCGGAATGCCAGATCAACTGCAGTTCGTCATCATCATCGGGCGGCAGATCAACGGTAAATGCAACTCCCTGCTCTCTGAAAATGAACTTTTGAGGGTACTGCTCCACAAAACCATAATCCCGTAGTAATTCGGGAGTACCATAGTTATCCACCCTTCCTCTACAATCTTCACAATGTGTGTAGCTGCCATAAATTTCGTCCCCAGCCTTGATCAATTTTGACGCATAGACTTGAACGTCTTGACTGGAATCATGAACACGGTTGCTTTTTGTATTAAGCCATTTTCCGTTCCGATGATTGAATAGCTCATAAAGTGGAATAAGAAGGTCATCCCAACCACGCTGAATCACTAGTAGAAACGCGTGTTGTTTCTTCCGATCATTTGAACCGTTGCATTCTCTGCGCCATTCGTTGTCAAGCCATGCTGCTGGACCAAAAGGTGGTATGATTTGATCATCCGCCTCGTCTGTTCCTCCGGTCACCTGGAGAAGCAAATCTTTCCCCCCTGCGCTCCACATACTCGGCAACTGACCATAGGGGAGCGTTTTGAGGTACTCTATGTATGGCGCATACTTGGATTTACTGCCAAGTTTCATTTCTCGAGCGAGATTGCGTGACGTTCGACAGACCCAATCAGGTTTCTCTTGTTCACTTGTAATCAAGCATTCACGTGGGATCGATAGAATCATCTCATCTTCTTGAATATCTTCCGTGGCAAATACACCAAGTTGAGATGTATCATCGTTGGGATCAACACGCCTAATTGCAACCTTTGAGGTTACAAACCCCCCTTTGGATCGCACCCAGTCAATCTGACGCTTTGCATGGTCAACATTTCTGTTGGCATGATCATTATCGCTGTCACCGATTTCAGTAAATCTCGCCAAAGTCCAAATGTCGATCGGTTGATGGATGAACAGCACCACCACTGCGACGGACAACCGTTTTAGAGATGATGAAGCAATCATTTTTAAATCGTCGGGAAGTGGTTGTCCCGTCTAAACTTCCGATGTCTTCTTGGTCGTCTTAATGGCCAATCTCTTGTCGTATTGGTTGCGTCAGGGCTGAAATAATAGGTTCATGGTTCATGTCATATTACATTACCAATGATAGAACATCACAACGCGTGCCCACAATCAATGGAACGAGTCCAAAAAGCTGTGCCGGCGCCAGTACATGATCAAGACCAAAAAACTAAATAAGGAAAGAGAGAAAAATCCGTGCCAGGGGTCACCATGTGGCGGGACGCGCACGCCGACACTGGAACCAGATCCATCTCCACAACGCAACATTTTCGGATTCAACAGCATGCTTCGAGTCACAAGGGACACGGGAGAGTTCTCAACAAAGTAAAGTCATGATGAACTTGGCCACTTCGAACTTTCAAAAATATCCCCCCCGTCTACATTTCAGACGAGATCATATGCCCTCGTGCCCCTACTAGAGCGCGGTTTCTCGGGGGAGCAATTCATTTCAGTAGTTCCATTCACCAATCGCCAGAGAGAAGATAACGCATGACACATCGGAAGAAATCGCCAGAAGATATGATAAATGACAATTCTGCAGCCACGAGAATAAAAAAGCAGACTTATGATCTGACTCAACATTCGACTCCGCCACTACCTCAAATCTAGACTTTCATACACAGCAATATGATAACAAGAGTCCTTTTATGACTCAACAGCCGTCTTTCTCCCCAAGACAACTCCATATGCTCCTCTCACAGAGGTTCTAGGTCGTTTCAGTTGGCACTCGCGTTTTTCATAGTCTTAGAGACTCTATTGATAAGAAGATAGGGTTTAACTGATTTTTGATTCAGCTCACCCGCCTAGTCGGGAACGTTACCTGCAACGCGAGGTGTGACACTTTGCCTACAAACTAGAAATAAGGATTCTTGATGCTCCAAAATACAAGTCTTCAATGCGAGCTTGTCATGGCTTTTGTCAGACAATAGTTCGAATTAAGTTGTTTCCACTTCCCCTTCGATAGCTTCGTCTTCCTTTTTCACTGGATCTTCAATTCCTAACGCTTCCATGACCTCTTCAATCGACTTGTCTTGAAAGAAAGCAGGAGGGCGTGCAGCTCTGATTTCTCCAGGCCTGTCAACGTATTCAATAACAGCCATATCAGCTTTATTGTCAAAGCGGGGTTTGGCGAGTTTCATTACTCGAGTGTATCCACCCTCTCGGAACTCATAACGTGGTCCCAGTACGTTCATGAGCTTTACTTGTGCATCTTTCGTGTAAATGTATCTATTGGCCAGGTTTCTTCCGTGAGCCTTGTTATCCTTCTTCGCATATCCAATGAGTCTCTCACAAAGCCTTCGCATTTCCATGGCTCGACCATACGTTGTGACAATGCGCTCATGTTGGATGAGGGCGGTTGCAAGATTTCGGAGGAGAGACAACCTGTGAGGTTTCTTGCGGCCAAGCGTTCGGTATCTCTTGTATGTCATCTCTCTCTTTGTATTTGTCTTGTGTCGTTTCCTTCCTGCTAATGAGCTACGATTTCTGCAGCCCCATGGGAAAGATACGAATCTCCAGATCGCAAGAACAACGTCCCGAGTCGGTTATTTGTTTGATATTGTAATATTCTCCGCGATGGAGTGTAGAGGAACTTTGCTATGTGGCTGCAAGCATGATGGTCTGACAGACGTCCGTTTGGCAAAAGAAAACTACAATACAATAGGAGTATCAGAACTGTCATACAATATTAACCCCGCCAAAGACAATTGCCCTACTCCAAACCCTAACCCTACAACCTACAAGTACTCGTATGAATGCTACTTCAGAGTTCTGAGTTCTTCGCCCTATCCCCCAGCGAGTGAGAGTGTATCCACCTGGGTGAATTCTCTATGCACGAAGTTCCTCATGACTCATCCCCGCTGGGAGATAGATTTCGTCCAACTTCCAACTTCGAACTTCGCGTTCCATTCACTCGTTTTGTGCATCCAATCTCAATATCGTCAACGTGGTGCGGGTGCGATGGGACCGCACATAGACGAATGTAGCCGTGATTTTGTCTTACTGTGACCAGTGTGAACTAGTTGAACTACATTTCATTACAGCACTTGTAACAAATGTTCAAGAAACGGCTTAGCGGTCGACATAACACCTCGTCTTCGGTGGGAAGCGACAGTGTGGCCGGCTCCAGAACTAGCAACTCTACTTCGACGGCAAGAAACAATTCAAAGAAACCAAAAGCCTCATCACTAAAGCACAGCAGTGGGAGATCCACGCCATCGAATTCCCATCATAGTGCTGCCGAACACAGAGCTCGGGTTAGTGATAGGAGTCTTGGCTCTCAGACTGTTTCAACGCGAAGCTCTACTGGTCCCAAGCATGTCAGGTTTTCCAATGTTGAAGTGCGAGAGTTTGAACGTGTCCTGACAAACAATCCCAGTTGCTCTTCAGGTGCACCTATAGGGTAAGCTTGTGGATTCATTTGCGGATGTTTAGCTGGAGCTTCCAACAAATGTGTATCTTACTTTTTGTTTTTGAATACAGACTTGGTTGGGGATTTGCAAAGGGGAAAACAATAGAAGTGGATGACTACGAATCTAGGAGGTCAGCTAGACGGACCCAGGCCGAGCTTGTGTTGTCGAGGCAGCAACGGGAAGCAATTATGTTGGAATGGGGTGCATCTGTTCATGAGATTGTGGACGCTGTCAGAAGTAATGTACGAGCAAAAAATCAACGACGACACTCTGTATATTCCTTGGGCAGATACGATCGATGGGAAGAAATGATGCAGAACGCAGGTCGTCGGTTGAAACGAACCATACTATTACAAAAGACTACTGGGCAAAAGGCGAAAGAACTCAGTGCCCAGGTTCAGCCGTGTCTGATGCTGAAAGAACCCGTTATTGCAGAGGAGCATGAAGAAAATCATGAGCATCCGACCGGTTCTCCTGATGTACCTCATCCACCCAATGGAACAGCACCCTCAAAGCCCCATTCTGAATCTACAGCACTCATTCAGCATAATCTTTATGCACCCGAGGAATACATTCTAGGGATGTCGGACCCAGGTATGCATGAGATGTCACCAGCTCAGTACACTACATCACGACAGGAATCCTTGAGTTGGAGTGGTACCATACAAAGAGTATCCGCCACCGTGATGGAAGTGGACTTGTTTCGAAACAATGTCGATGTATCGTCCCAGCTTTCATACGATGATGACGCGACAACTATTGATTCAAGCGACGAGTATGACGACGACGACGGGTTTGGAGACTTGGTGCGCGACACACGACACTGGTACGTCGACGGGTACGACGCACCGCATCCACAGCGTCGAACAGTCCCAACAGTTATATCAGAGGATTTCAATTACTTTGCCGACCATATGCATCAACCGGTTCTGATAGTACAACAATATCAACAACAACCAGTCAGGTATCCAGGCTACGAGATGGAACAACTCCATTACTGGGAACAAAGGAGTCCTGCTGTACATTACAGCTATTAAAAGTTAATGAATAATGGATTATGCGCTGCATTGAATGAATGTCGAAGTAAAAACACTGTCAACTGTCAAACCACAGTTGATCAAGAAAAGGTTTGAGGGAAGATCAAATTCCTGATTCATGCCGTGTGGTCAACATGTTTGACCTCGTAAGCCGACCATGATTCTAGGTTGTACTTTGCTGGAAGAAGGAAAAGGAATAAGGCTATCTCCACCCGGGGCCGCTAAAGGTCCAAAAACTGCTATCGAACTCCACCATCTCCTCTAACCGCTAAACAGCTCTGCTATCCGCTATTTTTGACGCTATTTGGGGCCCCGAATAGCGGGGAAAATAGCGGATAGCGGAGCAAAATATAACCGTCGGCATAAATAAATTAACGTCTGCTGCCAACAGTATCTCTCTTGTCGAAAACATGGCAATGGCACGTATTGATTTGTGACGATCGCTTACCATCTCTTTTTCCATTGTTGTGTTCCCTACTTCCTACAATGGGACAAGAACCATGCACAGCAAGATGATTCGAGGATCACGGATCGGAAGGAATGCAACAATCAAACAAATGCATCATTCAAACTATTGGTGTGTTCGATTATCAAACAATCAATCGGAAATGGGACAGGGAATACAATAGGACGATTGGACTGCAAACTACAACCTACATCTACATTGGCCATGAACAACAACATGATTCACCATGACAGTCAACAATGAAGAGGGAGAACAACGAGTCCTCCATCTTTGGTTTATGCTTTGTGCTCTCGTTGATTGTCTTGTTTGAATTCCGCAAGCCGCACCCCTTTTCAACCGAAACAAGAGAGGGCGTACGCGCAACGCGAAATAGCGGCGTTCTTTTAACGGAGATCGTGGAGTTTATTTCCGTTTGGCTCCGCTATTCCGCTATCCGGATAGCGAGGCCAATCAGAAAGCCCCAATACGTCAGCATAGCGGCGCTCGGGTGGAGATAGCCTAACACTAGCTATACTGCTACGGGAAGTTCAATTCAAAATACATATTAAGGAGTCCCGATTCCCGAGTCCCGATCATGCGACATCCATCGCTTGGATAAACTCCTCGGAAGCGCTGAGGATATGATGAATCATACAAGAAAACATGATACTGTGGCCTTCTAGCCGCTTAGAAGTTCCGGGAGGGTGCGACCATGACGCACAAATATTGGAGCAACCGCTGCTGAAACAATATACTTGCTCATTAGAAGCCTCGAGGAAGCAGCTCTGATAATTTCTCGCTGAACAATGTTCAACCACCGTGCTGCTACGTGGTTCGCCCGGTCAGGGTCGAAGCTGAGAGGAGTTCGGGCTTCTTCGTCAAGCGTTTTGGGAAAGTACTCTCCAACGATGACAGAGCAGCGCGGGTCAGAAGTTGGACATGGTGGTCGATCGTCGGACAAAGGCGTCAAAGTTGCTGTTTTCGGAGGATCTGGATTCTTGGGAAAATATGTTGGTTCTGAACTTGGTAAGTCAATGTTTAAACCTGCCGACGGACGTTTACTTCATTCGAGAGCTTCATGAACATGCTGACATGCTTCTGGATAACAGGAAACAATGGATTCATGACATATTTTGCCAATCGTGGAGATGACATGGAAATGCGACATCTGAAGGTAGCCTTCGACCTTGGTCGGTGCTCCTTTGTATTTTACGAGCCCCGTGATGAGGATTCCATTCGACAGGTGATAGCAGACGCTGATGTTGTTGTTAATTTAATTGGAAAGTACTACGAGTCGGCACATCCTTACGAGAAGAAGACATTCCCGTACATTGGATATAAGAAGAATTACACCTTTGAGGAGGTAAATGTATCCATTCCTGAGAAACTAGCTCGTATTTGCCTTGACATGCAAGTTGATCACTTTGTTCATCTGTCATCGGCTTCCGCTTCTCCCGATGCCAAGTCAGAATGGTCCAGAACAAAGTTTGCTGGAGAAGAAGCTGTTAAGGCGATTTATCCTTGGGCAACAATCATCCGCCCTACCCAGATTTATGGACGTGACGATCGTTTGTTGACACCCATGGCTCGGACTCAGTGCTTCTACAAGAACATCTTCCTGGTGGATCGAACCTTCGGGATGGGCGAAACCTCTGTAATTCAACCTGTTTGGGTTGCAGACGTTGCTCGGGCAATCGTCGGTATTTGTGACAACGCCAAGGCGTTTGAAGGGAAGCGAATTGATATGTTTGGTCCCAAAGACTACACGTACATGGAATTGGCAAAATTTGTGGACGATTGCACCCTACGCAGAACCCCGATCCGGACAATTCCTGCGCAATGGTACCGCGCGGCCGCGGAAATTCTGCAGTACCAGCGAGAGCCTTTCAACACCCCTGACCTTGTCGACATTTGGTCCGAAGATTTCTTGCCTCCCCTTGGATCGGCGGAGGCGTACGAAAACCAAGACGAGATCATCACCTTGAAGGATTTTGGTATCGAGGCCATGCCCGTTGAAAAGGTCATGTACGAATGGCTTCAAGCCTTCCGTAAGTACGGGCACTTCCACTACGTTGATGGATACCATTAAGCTTACAGTTAGCTTGATGGAAACAATGGAAGTAACTTTATTAAAATCTTTGCACACTTGAAACCCTCAGGTTTAGATATCGAACACCATCGTAAGAGACCTGCCTCTCCAGACCACGTATCTGAGAAAAGCGAAACATAGGTAGAATAAACGATGTCAAATCGTTGATCGCTTTCATTGCGCATGCCAGATATTTAGCCCCTGCATCGACGTTAAATGTTGATACGTTTGTCAGTGCTGCTTCCCATCTGGATTCTTAATGTCTTCCAACGTATCCGATTCATGTTGGCAGTGACACTGTATGACATGCTTGCTGAAAGAGGCTTCGGAATTTTCACCCGTCGCACCGTGCCGTCGGTCCCAATCAGACATAGGATGGCAATGTGGCTTTCTGCATTCCACGGCTTTGCTCCATTTGTTCTTGGAAGCCATTCTTCTTTCTTGATCAATCAGTTGGAGGCCTATTCTCAGAGAGCTGCTAACCTTACAGCCTCTTACAGCTACTGCTACGTCTGCTACCTGCTACGCGACAACACACCGACTTGGTCGCACGTCAACGTCGCATCGAAAATCACTCCCTGCCGGATTTGACGGAACTTGAGGAAGCTTGCTTTCACCTCATAGTGTGGGAATAGGAGTACAGCTATCTTGTAGAAAGAGGTAGTGGGAACTGGTAGCGATAAGATGCCTAATAATGTAGGGGCAATATTGGGGGGTCATGAGTTTTTCGCGTTCCATACAATTTTTGACAAAAAAAGACTTCTTTCTCCCCCATCACGCGGTCAATGGTCATGCGTGTGCGTGGAACGACCGTTGTGTTGCGTTTTCCATTTTGAGCGGAACAGAGTTTACGTTTCGCTGTTTGCTTGACAACAACCTTTGTCTCGGAAACACTTGGTGAAAGGACAACGAACGTGGGCTAAATCTTGCGATTGCCTCCACTGTATGATATAGAAAAGTAGATCATTACATGCATGCCATCGTCTTGACGACAAGACGATATTCCAATTCCAATTTCCAATGCCGCAGAATCGCCTGAGAAGAGGAGGTATCCTCCTTACCCCTTACGGGGTTGCAACATTTCTGTCGTACCGTGAAAAGGACAATGTATATAGATTGAAACTACCATATGCAGAGCTATACGTAAAAGGCGAATTCATCAACCCGAGTGATGAGGAACCGCAAGAGGATATTCAATCAAGCGAAAACATGAACGAATTGAGGGCGATGGAGATCAATGAGGCATACGAGGCTTTGGAACACATGAGGCAGTTGAACCTCGGTCTTGTTTGTCAAGAATTGGGTGCTTTCGATATCGATCACGCAGAGTGCAATGCCTGTATCTTGAAACGCGCACGAAAGGCGAACGAATCAGGTTCACCATATCGGAAAGCTTGGCTCCAGCGAAGTAAAGCAGATCGTTGCCTTACTTGTGGTTCTCCCTCTTGTGCTAGTCACTCGTCCGACATTTTCCGGAAAGAAGGCATTACACTTTGCAAAGAATGTGAAAAAATCTTCCACACAGATTTCATACTAAGTTGCATGACTCTCGAGGCAAAGGAACGAAGAGAACGAATGGATCACTTAACGGATTTATACGATCGGACGGTGCTACTTCTGCGTTATTCCAGTCAATACATCGAAGAGGTTGCGGTTGCGCTGGAGCAAACCAAAATGAGACAGAGCAAGATCAATGTTGGTGGATCATCGGCAGGAATTGTTTCTGGAGTTTTGGGTGTTGCGGCCGCATTTACCATTTTCACTCCTGCTGGACCACCTTTGCTAGTTGCTTCCCTTTTGTTTGGTGGCGGAGCCACTGCAGTCCAAACCGGGACGGAAATCAAAAAGCAGTTCTTCTTTGAGCCAGGAAAAGTCGCGGATCGGATCCTCGCTTTGCATGGTATGCTTCTTACGATTCTTACCGTGACAGGAACACTTCGCGATGCGGCCCTGCTCGATCAAGACTTGTCACGCTTTGTGGACGAGGACTCAATGGCGGTGCAAGAGTTGAAGAAAATGAATATGGAGAATCGTGAGAAAGTATTGACCAGTGCTATGGAGCATGAAGCCAGCGCTTCCATTCGTGTCGATCGGGCCATGTTGGCAGCCGCCGTGGCTGCAGAAATGAAGCACAGTCGCCGACGAAAACGTGGGAAAATGAATTCCCGTTCCAAAAGTGGTATAAGTATCGTGACTCGAAACTCTCGGTACATGTCAAGACTAAGCGCCGGGATTATGCGCACGGCGCAATTGGCCCAGTTTGCTGGAGGTGCCTTGGCAGCCGCGTCACTCTTGATTGAAGCGCGAGGCATGACCAATGCTATTCGATCAATACGATCAGGAAGCTGCGAGAAAGCTGGAACTCTACGCCGTATTGCAGAATCGATGCATGACTTCCCCTCCACATCAAACCTTGACAAGGAGTGTAAAGCCTTCCTTTCCTTCATGAATGAACGGAGTGAGATGACGGAAGAGGAAGCTGCACAGCTACTCATGGAAGTATCAACCAAAGACGAGAACCAAGAACTCGACAATGTGGTTGACTCGGATGACGGTGATGACTATGAAGAAGAAGAATGGTACGAGGATGAGAACGAGAAGCCTATCATGGAAGGTGGAATCCAAATTGTCAAGAAAGGCACAAAATCTATGCATGACAGAAGTACCTCAATGACAGCAAGTACCACATCGTCCTTGGACTTGAGCACTCTTCAGGAAGATGCCGTAAATGAGAAGCATGCAATTTCCCTTCCTGTTCATTGAATGAAGAAAACTACTGTTTCATTACATCCATTTGTAGATCGTGGCCTATGCACATTTAATGATATTGGACTCTACAGCTTTTCTGGTTCACTTGAACCTCTAGAAGTAACCAACCATAAAATAAATCTTCGTCACATGGATTATAATAAGAATACTGCCGAATATAAAAATCAGATAACTAAAATGCATCCGGAACCTCCCAACAACAACAACAATGAAGGCCGACAACCAGTTGATGACAAAGCAGAGTACGCAATTTTCCATTTGCATCAAAGACGGATTGTGACGATGTATCGAAGACGTACCTGAGCTTCCTCATAACAGAGGAACTCGTCGTGTGAAAAGCTTGTCTCACTGGTCTTTTGTTCCGCTTCGCTAACCGGTACAGAAACCTTGTTTCCATCAACTAGCATTTCACCCCATTCCTGAGGCGTCCATTTCCCAACAGCGTGAACAGAATCAAATCCGTCCGGGGCCTTTTTAAGCGAAGAAGCATGGTGTCCATCAGAATTAATTTTGTGCATTTTCCCCAACGCGGCCTCGCACAGAAACATGCAAGCATATTTGGAGTTGTAACCGCTTGTGTACTGTTGACTTTTCTCCTGCAAAGCGGCCAAGTAAATACCGGCACCAACCCTTCCTCCGGCATGCGGCATTATGCGTAAGCCATTTGTGAGAATCGGTGCCACGACAGCAATGTTGGTCCCGTGCCACAACAGCCGCCGATTGTCCAACTTATCGAATTGCTTGAACCGTTCGCCCTCAGTACGACGGTTGACTTGCCAGATATCTAACATGTGCGATCTGGAATGCAATCCACGTGTATTCTGAAAGTAGTTCACGATTGTCTTGTATTCAAGGGAGTTGTCATCCACCAACGTGAGATCAGTATTGAGGCTTTCATAATGGCGATCAACAGGGTTCTCCCGGACTATCACGGAGTTACTCTCTGTTCTGTCCTCTAGCTGCCGAATCGTCTCGTTGGTCGAATACATGTCCAACAAGATGTTACACATATCATACCGCATTTGTAACGAACTGGATGTGTTGATAATCGGCGGGCGAGATCGACCAAATGAATGGGGAATTGCAGTGTAGAAATCAGAAGAAAGCTCATCAAAAGAACCTGCAACCAAGTTTCCACCGAGCTTGTTTTCAATCTTCTGAAGAATGGAAATACCATGCTGAATCTGTTGTTGACTTGGCACTCCTAATGGCAGACGTTTCAAATCCAGCTTGAAGTTGGCTAGTGCCTCATTGCGCATTTCTTTTGAGAACAGCACCTCCACAAGGTCCTTTGTTTTGGGATCAAGCTTCGATGGCTTGTACTCAACTGACTCCAAACTCGGTTCCTCTGTGTTCATACCATCGGCTATTTCAATCAACGTATACTTTCCTGACTTGCTAACAAAGTTCTCTGTATCCCATGCATTGCCAGTCTTGGCCTTGAACTTTCCGGAATACTCCCGTAGAGCTTGTTCTTCGCTGGCATATGGACCTTTTAGGGCCGACGAGGATGATCTACCAGGCTCTCCAACCCTTCCCCATTTCTGCCAAACATAAAACTTACTCGAAGCAACCTCCCGGATCATCTGTATACGGTAGTACTTGTTATTGTTGTTTCCCTTGGTTATATTGCATTGGTTTAACATCACGCTGTAGTACCGGTTCGGATTGCTTGTAAAGGCAACCACTTCATAATCAGCCGCATTTATATTGTGGAGAAAGACTTCAGGATCTACCGGGGGACGAGACACAGAAACATCTGGTCCAACATTGGGTGTCACAACGTTTGGAACGGTGGAAGATCGAGCAGGTGTGGTGGGTGGTGGCTTGATCTTAGCGTCAGTCTTTGCCTTGGTCCCTGACGTTATTTCGCTGTTTTCTTCTTTGTTTGAGTCTCTGGGACATCGTTGGATGCGGCGTACCGAGCGCGTCTTGTCTTTGACATCCGTTTGAGTCATACTTGCCAAATCCAACTCATAGTTGTGAGAACCGAATTTTCTCCAACGACGGACCAACCCCGAGTTTTTGGTGTGCTCAGAGAACAGTCGCTCAGTTTGGATCATATCCACGGGATCAAAGTCATACCAGCCCTCTTTCTTTCCATCGACACCATGATCAAGCCAATATCGCCATAATGCACCGGAAAATCCGACTTTTTTGTTCTCATAATCTTGAGCAATGAAGCGATATTTGCCGACTTTTGGGGATCCGGCCCGATGTTCCCATGTAAGACCAGTCTTTTGAGTGAACTTTTTCATAAAACATTCTTCGGCCAGGTGCGACGCGGCAAAATCTTGTTTCAGAGATTGTCCTTTTGTTCCTGTTCGTCCCCAGCGTGAGTGGACGGTGAAGCTGTTCGTTGGAGTTTCGATCAGCTGTAGCACGTAGAACCTATCCATGGTTTTGGCTGGATCAAGTTGCACAAGCATCACATCACATGGCATGTTATCCAACAGGGTAACGGTACCATCGATTCCAGCCTCTGGGTCAACCACGCCAGACAGAGATTCTGGAATGATGGATTCTGAAGAAAGGTTGGCGGTCTTGAGCTTCTTGGACGACGGCTTCGTTGACTGTCGACTATCGGGGCTTCGTTTGACGCTAGAACTCTCTGTGGATTCCATGGTGTCATATTTTAGATTTGCCTTAGCGTATGCAGCTGCAGTTCCTCGACCACTTCGGCGGATCATTTTGATGATTTTGGACACCCAGTTTTGCGCTAAACAGGTAGCTTTCGATCGAAATT
This sequence comes from Epithemia pelagica, assembly GCA_946965045.2. Taxonomy (NCBI): domain Eukaryota; phylum Bacillariophyta; class Bacillariophyceae; order Surirellales; family Surirellaceae; genus Epithemia; species Epithemia pelagica. The sequence goes on along the minus strand of OX337234.1, from coordinate 1,932,902 downwards.
ATGGGAACGGGGACTGGTCGATTTTGGCGAGTTGGCTTCGTTGGAACGAAGTTTGTGGTTTTGTTTTTAGCCAAAATGTGCGACTCAAATGATGACAATGAATTTTACTTCCGAATTCCGAACTTTTGTCCTCTCGATTCAACCGCTAGCTTGCATGGTGGTGTTTCCAATAAAAGAAACTGTGGGTATGCTAACAAATGTGTACAACACTGGCTGTCCAGGAGTAACAATTGTTGAGGAACATATGTAAGGAAATGCTGTAGATCAAACGAAGTCATCTATGGTATAGCCGCCGCCCTCCTCCACTCAAAACGAACTGTACCGGTGCAACATGTTCTCATCGACGACACACCAGAGAAACCACATGATCACGCGAGCAACATCAATGCAAAACTGGCAAAATCAGACACGGACTGTAAAAAATGCGTTCTCCAGGGACCCAAATATACACAACCGAATATGGGAGATGTGGAGCATCAGTGAGCACAAAGGCTCATTCATTGCCACCATGCTTCTCTTCCTTTTCTGTTTCGTCTTCAACTAAGTCCATGTAGACTTCGGGGTGGCTTTCATCACAGGTCCTGGATAACTCTGGTCCAAGTGTTTGCTGTCGCGCCTTCTCCGAATTTTTCATGAGCTCTTCCAGCTCGCGCATCTTTTTCTTAGACCCAGATCCAAACACATTTGCTATCACTCTGCGTGCATTTTCCACTGTCTCTTCGACCTTTGTCGATTTGTCCAAATTATTCACTGTTGTACGACGTTGATTCTTGATCCGTATATTCGTGCGCACCTGGGCAGCAATCTGGTTTTGAGTAACATCCCATTCTTTTCGCAACATGCGCTGACGTAAATCTCGTGGCAATATCATTTCTATATTCGTCCGACGAGGTGGCCGGTTACCTTCATAATCATCCACCGACAAGAAGGTGGAGGGGAAATACTCCCATGAAATCCTGTTGAAAAGCAGTAATCGTTTGGGTCAGTGCCACACGAAGATCCAATAAGTGATCACAAGCAGAAACGTACGATACAGGAGGGCCGCTGGTACAGGAAGGATTATCACCAAGCGTTCGTGCGTACTCGCGTATCTCGATGGTAGTGAAGGACACGCGGTCTACGGTACTTCTCCTCACATGTTTACTTGCATCTGTACTGATGTTGGAATGAATGCTTGCATCCAACAATCTACCAGTGCTTTCGCTTCCCCTTGCCCTTATTCTTTTGGATTGATGTGGTGGTTGGGGAGCTTGATTATTATTCGCGGCAGTTCCACGATGCCGATTCTTATTTTGTTCTCTATCTTTGCGACCACGAAACATTCTGCCACCCACTTTCCAAAGGAAACAAGGATTGCTCAAGCGGATCTTTTTCGAGGCTCCAATTTCACTATCTGAATGTTGATTCACTTGAAGCCATTGAACCTCGTCTGATGTTTCGATACTGGAAAATGGGTGACTCAACAAAGAATGTTGATCCGTGAATTCTACGTAAGATACTGTGAATGAAGTCCGTCTAGCAACAGAACGAACAATAGGATCGAAGCAATAATAATAACAGCGGCAGAAAAGCTTCGGATAGAGTATCGAATATTGAAGGACTTGCTTCCTTCAAACAGGAGGGGACAATTATTTTTTCTTCTATTGTTCTTCTGTTGCGTCTTCACAATCATACATTGCGCCCCAATGAGAAGACCGTGCACAACGCACAAAACACAAAAGTGCCGTACCTTGGCAGGGTGCGTCCTTACGGACAATATGGAGAAGATGGAGTTTGTCTTTGTTCTTTTTTCCTTCTGTCGCTTTTTCCACATCAATCCTGCGCGTTTCAAGTTTGTCCCATCATCAGAATTTCATAATAAGGCCTAGTCCCCAGCATCATTTTCAGCATTTGAAACTTTAGGTTGTCACCTAATTTCAAGACGAACTTCGAAGATGGCGAGAAGAGGTGCCGGAAGCGATGGATAATCGACAAATAATGGGAATGGGATGAATTCTGTAGAGGAATTGCCATTTGCAGTTTGCAGAGCTGTGTTCCATGTTATTGGTGAACGTGCGCTGCAGCTACGTGATGAGTCTTGATACAAATGCCTGTTTCGTTTAGAGCATAGTCCACATTCATACAAGTATTGCTATTCCTCTAGAGGAGAAGTTTTTCGAATCCCAGGAGTAGGTGAGGCGAACATTTTGAAGCTTAGGTGTATGTCCCTAGCTAGAGGAACTTTTCTATGCATGAGGGTGAGTGCCTCTCTACCAAGGGAGAGGTAAGGATTAGACGTGTAAGGGAGTGCTCTACTAGAGAGCTAGGAGTAAGGAAAACGACGGATAGGGTGCGATTGGGGGGGTACCTTTGTTCGTCCGTCATCCGAATGGAAAAAAATTGTCTCGTATTTTTTCCCAAAGCGCCAGCCGGGTGATATCGCCAGCCTCCCTTCAGTCGTTCGAAATCGACGCGCCGGTCACGCCTTGTATTGCTGGCACATGGGGCCAAGAATCGTCTCACTTTTCGAGCAACACCACAAAAGACGACCATGAGCAGTGAGCACACCAAAAACCAAAAGAAAACCACCCAGCCGGACGAACGACCAAAGTGACAACTCTATGGTCAAAACCATCCACCTAGATCACAAGTGAAGGTGGAATGCATCAAAGGAAGGATGACAACATGAAACATCACAATCCACCAGTGCAATGAACAATCAACCAGTGCACTGGTTGACAGCGTCATCATGGGGTATGTAAGCCCAGGAAGCAGGTATGTAAGCCCAGGAAGCAGGAAGCCTAAATTAGTAGAGGACTATGCTTTTATCTTTCCCATAGACAAAGTGCCAGGAGCTTGTTTTGATACTCCTCTAGAGGTGCATGCACCATGTGTGTGAATTTCATGGTTTGGTGTGCGTGTGTGTGTGATGATTCCGTGAAGCTAGATCCACTACTGCGTAAAGAGTACTCGCTTCTGAAACAATAGACTATTGAGTACAAAATGGGCTTGTAGATTTCTTTGTCCATGTCTCGTCAAGTCTCACGGCTCACGGTCATGCATGAGCGGAAGCGGCTACACAATAGGGCGAAGCCAGTCATTACAGTTGGCTTGGACGTTATAATAATGTGCTAAATCGAAAGAAATTTGCCAGAAATAATTTTAACATTTTTTAAGAAAATTTGAGAATAACCGTATGGACAGCAGACGGGAGGTACCCCCGCAATCGGAGGGTATTGGTGAAGGTTGGGTAGTACACATAGCCTTTTCGTCTGTCGTCTTCGTGTCACAATCATCTGTCACAGATTTCGAAACAACAACACAAGAACGACCCGATGAATACCATTTGCCCATTTTCTACTTTCGGCTCGCAAACAACAGAGACCAAGAAGCGCCCCACAGACAAAAAATCGGAAGTCTGACAAGAAGATACAAAAACCTTTATTGTACGACTCGTTGGGAAGAGAATTAACACTTTGGTACCAGCAACGAATCAACCAAAAGCCAAGAACACATGGGATTATTATGTTTCAAGCCAGCCAAGGCTCCGGCCGAACCGGAACCGGCCAGTGGAACCCTGGGAATCATGTTTGCGCGTTTCGACAAGGAGAAGAAAGGCTACATATCTCGCCAAGACCTGCAGGCCATGATGAAAGATGACAAGACGCACTTTCAGGGTCGAGATGTGGACCATATTATGAACAAGTATGGGACGGATGGGAAAATGGATTTCAATCAGTTCTCGACATGGTGGAATTCGACTTATACGACCTACAATGATGGCGATATTGCCAATTTGGTAGATCAAGTTCATGCGGAACAACAACACATGGAGACGATAGAAGAAACAGAACTACCCAATGATCCACACATTACCAATAAAGCTGTCGGACGGTCGTAGTGCAAGGTGTTTCTTGGTGCATTTTCATTTGGCAGAATGCAAACGTTTGCTTTTTCTCCGGTCGTTGTCTCCATGTCATGTAAATATAAAAATCAACAAAGTTGTTTCTTGTATGATGCTACTTCTAACAACGATTGCTCCATTGCTTCAAAATTAATAACTTAGCCCGAAGCGCTTTCTTTGTTCACCGTGTCTGGGAGCGCCGCGTCAATGTCAACCGGTGGTTTGCCCGTCATCCACGATTGGACGTAAAAGAGAAGGATACTGAGACTCCCCCACGTGAGGCCCACCACCACACCGGCATCCACAATATTGCGCCACGGGTAGGGGAATCGTTTGACGGCCGCTACAATGGCAGCAATTCCAATCGAAACGGACCAGCTTACAATTTGACGTTTCCTCGTGGCATGCATCATTCCCATGGAATAAAAGGGGGCTAGTAGATAGTGATACCAACGCGTCCCATTGCGACCCGGAACCAGAGTGAAGGAGCGCTTTACAACGAGTGGGCTGAACTTTTGTTGAAAGCCTTTGTATCCTTCAACATATGCAAACCATAAGCACGTCACAATATAAGCCCTGGATGCAAATCGGATGAGAGAACGAGACAACAATGTTGTTTGAATATAGAGGGCACTGCGATGAGAGACTTCCAAACGAATCCATCGTGCTCCGATACATACGAATCGTTCACTCTTTCTTGTGGAAAATCATGGAGAACTTACCCGAGTTCGAATTGCGTCAATGGCCGCAAGGCACCTTCCGTAAATGGTTCCATGGCAATGGGAATGACTCTCTTGATGGCTTTGGCGAGAATGTATAGGACTCCTCCGGATCCCCACAAGGATGCCACAACTGACATGAATCCTGTTGCTGGACATTTTGTTCCTGTATCATAGGGCGTTGCCGCCGCACGGGTCTTGGTGGTGCTGCTGCTGTCATTTGCACCACCACCACGTGGGACGGCGGCCACAGTGGTTTTTCTCCCACCCATCCAGGGGTTGGTTTTACGGGACCATCCACCAGCAGCATGGTTGGACGAATGAAGGAGCAAGGGTGATGATGTCCGAGAGAACGGATCTACCACAACAGGTGCGTAGTAGTGACCAAGTCGAACTCCAGACGATTGCCCGGTAGAGGAGGGAATCGATTGTCGAGAGAAGCCTGAAACAAAGGACAACCAGAGTGCCACAAACGCAAGAATGACAGACACTTTCATTATCGTGTTCTGGAAATGGTCAACAATGAACGAGAGGGCTTCCTTCTTTGACAGGGTGACCTGGAGATGGCACAAATAGTGGCACAAATCTTTTTGGCGGGGTGATCGTATCTTTCTCTACGCCTTGGCGTTCTTGCCTTCATTCATAACGTTTTCGCCCTTACAGCGACGGGAACAACAACGACGAACCAAGAACCAAGCGCCGTGTCCATCTGTATGTATCACAAGCAAAACAGTTCATATTCTTTGCTTCAGATTGGAGAAAGTGCAAGGATGTATCGAAACCCATTTCGCTTTCGGCGGGGAGGTGTTGGTGGCGATCCGCGAAAGCAACAACAACAACTGCCCAAACATCAACAACAATCCCAACGGCGACTGCAACAACAAGAACGGGGAATTCTTTCGACCCTCATGACAATGGACCGGAAAAGGACTTGTCCAGGAAGCAAAGTGGTTGTCCTTGTCATGATGCGATGGATGGATGTCATGTTCTTGCTGGTGGTTGCTATTGGCGTTTGGAGAATGGCCACAAGGTCCCATGCACCACCCAACCACAACAACCCTCATCTGCTGAGTCTGCACGATATGACCATTGGCTCGTCTTCCCTCATTGTACAAGACGGCAATGAGAACAATATTCTCAGTAATGGATCTCTGAGATTCCGAGGGACGCGAGCCTGTGCACAAAGTTCCAAGCCGAAACAAACGGATGGGGGCACACTGTCGACAACTTCCGAGACAATGACATGCCAAGCTCATTTCCCTTTAGATATCATCCAAGCAGTCGATTCCTCTTCATCTGTTGACAAAGGATATTGTCTACGGACCATGCTTTTGGGGTGTCAACGCACGGGTTCGGCGGTGACAACCAACACGTCGACAACAACTTGCAACTTTCACAAACGAAACCATGCGGCTCTTCTCAACCCACTCTTGTTTGATGGCGCAGAGCACCCTGGTGGAAACATTGGCCAGATGATTGTTCTGTCCGATGGGATCAACGAAATGGGGAACATGGTGGCAGAAGATGTGGTCAAGCATTTACCAGGCCTTGTGTTGGACCCATTTCGCCGCTATGCCAAGGCATATTCCAAAATAAAGAGCAAGATACTGCCCCATGCCTTTGAAGCAATGGATCGGAAACTTTATGAAGAGCATCAGTCTCTCTGGAACAAAGCCAGTGCATCTGCGCTCATTATTCTGCAATATACCAACACCGTCTTTCTGGCATCGGCCGGTAACTCGATTGGGTTTTTGGCTCGATGGAACCCACAATCGGGTCAGGCCGAAATCCTCCAATCCGCCACTCCCGACATGGAATCCGAACGAAAAAGAATACAAGACTCGGGAGGTATGGTCGAACAGGCGGACGCGACAAGCAGTCTATCCGAGTCCAATGGCCAACTAATGGTGTATGTGAAGGACGATCCTGCAGCTGGAGGGATTGCAGCCTCTCGTGCCATTGGTGCTGGACGCTTCAAGCTGAATGCTGGCGTTACAGCCTCTCCAGTCGTCCAAGAACTCAATCTGTCCCAGTTGCAACAATCACAGACAAGTAGAAGAGACGCGAACAATCCAATGGAACCAACCGACCATTTCTTTGTTGTGGCGGCATCCAGTCCTGTTCTCAAAGTTTGGAACGAGCAAGAGCTTGCCGACAGGATTGGGACAGCTCTCTTTTCTTCGGACACACGGTTGAATGATCAAGTCAACAAGATTTTGCGTCAAGTTTCGGAACACCTCCTGAATCGTATGGAACCCCAAAAGAGCGAATTCGTCTATCCAGATCAGTTGACGTTGGTTGCAAGCAAGATCCTGTAGAAATGATGCTTAGGCGTATTTAGAATCAACGGTGGCATGGCAAAGGTTTTCTCGCACGATTCTGCCAACAGCAACACTACCTGTTGGCAACTACCCACTCCGCTTAACTATCACAATGAACGATAGCACTTTTGTGCTGTGGTCTCAAACAAGTATTACTGAGACGCATTCAATCCTGTCGTATAACAATGGTTCTTAATTGATGATTGGATGATTACGTAAAATTAATGCATAGTTAATGTCTCAAAGAACGCTTGCAGGCCATAACTATTCTCCTGGACCCCTGCGCTTTCCTTCTCACAACCCGGTGATTCTTACATCTGGAACAAGAAAGAGCACACTCTCTTCTCTTCTAGTTTCAACATACATACTGTTTAGAGAATGATGCAGCTGCCTTCCGCGTTGGCACAAGGCAAAAAGTCCAATGGACCATTCATGTCAGCTTCAATTCCCTTCTCGGATGGGACGAATTGGTCCAGCGGTTGGCCTTCACGCTTGCGATATTGCGTCCACAAATCGTGCGAGATCTCGAGAATTGGTCGTGCCGATGAAGTTGAATCCTTGATCTTGGCAGCAGCATCCTTTGCACATTGTTTCGCTTCTGCACTTGTTCCTGGGACATCAGCATAGGTCAACAACATTTGAGAAATTTCACTGCAGGCTTTCTCGCTTTGGACAGACTTGCGAGGTGGGTCAGCAGGTTGGAGGATTGCTGGAAGCATGGCTTCAAGAGCACCAACAGCATATTCGGAGGACATGGCATCCGGGATGTACTTGGAACCACCTTCGGCATCATCCATGGATGAAATAACCATATCGGAGATGATTTGCAAGGTCAACGCAACCGCCGATGGGAATGCCAAAACCTTGCTATTGGTCTCGGGATCGGCCTTGGCGGCAGCACGTGCGAGGTCTCTGTAGGCTTTGGTAGCGGTGTACAACTTGAACACACCATAAGCATATTGGCCATCCTTGCCTTTCTTTTCTACAATGTTTGTCATCAACTCAGAAACAGACTTGGCAGCCGGGTTACCACCTTCAGGGAAGGCAGCCCAGTTCGCGCCGAGGAATGCGCAGGCCATGGTGGCCTTCAATCCTTGAAGGTCGCCTTCAGCCATAATGGGCTTGATAACATCGACAGCACCAGCGTTGATGAGCGTTTCTCGGGAAACAGGCCACTGAGCGAGGTTCAAAATGACAAAAAGTGAAAAGTCTTCAAGACTGTTGGAAGTCCATCGAGAGGGAGGAGCGGTGGTGGAACGAATGTTTTCAACGACACATTTGGGGATGTCAGTCTTTCCAATAAGGGCAGCGTTCTCTTCGCTCTTGGCCAAGTTTTTGATAAGACCACAGGCCCAGCGGACGCCCTCCGACTTTCCTGAACCGGACTTAGGAACAGCAGGAGAGTTGGTCAAGAGCTTCTCCAAAACACGGAGGAGAGAGTTGGGGTTGTCAAGTGGGAGGATTTCTTTTCCGTCGGAAGGAGAGTGTTGGAGAATTGATGTGATACTAGCCTCGAGGAATGACAAGTTCATGAGACAAATGCAGCACAAGTAGGACTCTTGCTTGTCTTCGGCGATAACTTTGCAGAGTCCTCCAATGACCTCCTTGGAGGCAGGTCCTAGTGCCATAACACGCTTGTTCTCCGTGGGGATGGAAAGGTTATTCAGTGCAAGACAAGCCAAATGACGTCCATCTCCACTCTCCTGTGTCAAGCACTTGGCGAGGGGAGACAGAACATCGTACTTTCCGGAGCACACCATAGGAACACGATTTTGCTTGTGACCGACATCACAAAGCTCGTAGATTCTCTTCGTTGCAGCGGCGCTCTTTTCTCCTTTCGAGTTCAACATTTGATCGACGAGATCGGGAATGTCGTCCAAAGTGGGTGGCTTGGATGGGGCGGCAGCCGCCTTTGGTGTGGCCTGTTGCTGTTTTGAGATTTCCGAGAACTTTTTCAGTGATCCAGGACAACGAACTAATAAAAAACAGCAATATAAAGCTTACCTTCTTGGAAGCAGCAGGAGCCGGGGCAGGCTCTTCCTTAGGAGCGGGCTTTGTCGCAGCCTCTTTCACCGGCTCTTCCTTCTTGTTCTTACGGCGAAACGAAACCCTGTGACGCGAGCAAGAAAAACGGTAAGCGATTGTCATTTGTCATGTTAACCCAACCTAATCAGTCCACAACTCGGGTTGCCCAAACAGAACTCGCATTTCAACGCAAACGACCTACATGGTTGATGTTGTTTCAATAAAGTGGAGAACGATGCAATAACGTCAATGCTTTCGCTCAAAGACCAACTTGGTCCTTCCTTTCCCAGTTATGGTATAATCTGCATTTGTCAAAAGATCGAAAGAGAGCGGATCGTCCACGACGGCAAAATACATTAAAAATAAACGGATCTGTAGATATCATAAATCATCATTTGGCGAGCGTGCGCTAATAGATCGGATTTAGATCGGTAAGTACTCGTCCGGGGTTCCGAGTACGGATCGATCGCAAAAGCGTGCGTTTCTGTAATTCAATTATAAGTCTTCTCGAGCTTTCCATCCGTGATCCTGAAATATTGGGGAATTGACATTACTCGATGTCCCCGATGGGTTGTGCGACTTGGCTCGAACTTCATTGGATGGCACTCCACGCGAGCCGGCCGATTCTCTCATTTCTTCCACCAACACGAGCGCAAAATACGAAAGAACGCCGGCCGATTCACGACTTCCCACAAAACAATGAACTGCCGGGGGATTATTCTTGATGTTCCGGTCGCGGCTGATCCTCCGCCCCACCCCCACCACCATAGGTGCCATCTGCCATCTCTCATCCATCTCCAACTCCACCCTCGTTTGATGAGCGGCGACCTCGACCGTAAAACCATGAAAACAAGTCGTTTGAACCATGGAAGAAGAAGACAGAAACTCGGACCCACATAGCCGTAGCGAACGGACGATGGAGGTAGCAACAGAAGAAGTGCCCCTCAAAGGCTTTCTTGTCGAGAATGTATCTTCCAAATCGTCATTTGCAAAGATACGAGCATCTCGCCGCCCCTTTTATGATAAGTACAACGATTCCAGAAAAAATATTTCTACGATGAACCTTGTCTATCCAAGTGGCCTCGACTTTGAACGCGTCGTCAACAACTTTTCGATTGAAGCGTCCAGGGATCGCTACCTTGCACCGATGGGCTGTTCCTCCAACGACTCGAGAAAAGACGGTCAAGAAGGTGCGATACCGGAGAGTATACCTTTGGCGGAAAACGAAGAATATGCACAAGCTCGATACGATGCGATTGAGGACAGTCCAACCGATTTATCCACACGCACCCCCGTCCTTGGAGCACCATCGCAGTCAACTCGGAAGAAAAAGCCACCATTTCCATGGGGATACACGGGACGAACGGCCACCGGATGGTTCTTTTGTGTCTTGACTGGATTGCTCACCGCTACCATTGCAATTTTCTTGGCCTACCAAAGTGAGTAGATTGAACAAAGTCTTCCTCGCGTCGTCATGGAACGTACGATCTCACCACCATTTTTGCAGCGAAACGGATCAGAGACTTCCGATCACATTACTTAGACAATTTATGGAGGGAAGGACATAAAGGTTTATCAACCTTCCTTGTTTATGCCGGATCCAATCTCCTCCTCGCTCTTCTGTCATCGATGCTTTGTCTTTTTGTGTCTCCCAATGCTGTCGGTTCCGGTATACCCGAAGTCAAGGCGTTTCTCAATGGAGTAAGAGTCCAGCGCTTCAGCAGTTTACGCCTCTTTCTAGTCAAAATCGCGGGAACAATATTGTCCGTTTCGACAGATTTGGCAATTGGTCCAGAAGGCCCGTTGGTGCAGATCGGTGCCATTTGTGGAGCCTCGTGCACCAAGCTGCCAAATTTCTTGTGCAGCTGGTTCCCTCCGAGCTCGTTCTCTCACAGTTTCTGGAAATTTGTAACAATGGACTTGTCGCATTTTTCGACTGATAAAGAACGGAGGATCCTTGTGAGTATTGGATCAGCTGCAGGTTTCGCCGCAGCTTTTGGAGCACCTATCGGAGGTCTCCTCTTCGCCATCGAGGAAACAAGTACATACTTTGACAGCTCCATGTTTGTCAAAACTTTGACCGCAACTGTCGTTGGAACGTTCTTGCTTTCAGTTTATCATGGTGACCTCAGTGAGTTTAGCATTATCTCGCTGGGAAAGTTCCAAACGCCCGACGACAATATCTTTTTGAATCGAGTTGAAGAGTTGCCTCTGTACTTTGTTGTTGCTGTCATGGGAGGCATCATGGGTGGCCTATTTTGCAACTTTTGGAAATTTATACAACTCTGGAGAAAGCAATTCTTTCCGGCAAAGACATGGCCAAACCGATGGAAGTTGACGGAAGTTGCTGTTGTAAGCGTTCTCACGTCAAGTTTGATGTATTATGTTCCTCTTCTCCGGATGACAAATTGGACGTGCCGTAATGTTTCCAGCCATGAAGATGCTGATAAGAGCAGCTTCTTTCTCGATGCCTACATGGACCATTCTCACCAGTTTGATTGCCCACATGGTCATATCAACGAACTAGCGACAATTTTCTTTGGGAACAGAGAAGATGCTATCAGCGACATTCTAAGTAATCCGTCCCAATTCCACCCAATGACACTCTGGACAACCGGGATCCTTTTCTTCTTTTGCATGACACTGACCCTTGGTGTCGCACTGCCGTCTGGTATTTTTATGCCCACGTTCTTGATCGGTTCTTCGATGGGCGGTGCTGCTGGTTTGCTGTTTCAGCGGTGGTTGAGTCCAGACATTGCACCTGCAACCTTTTCGCTTTTGGGAGCAGCGGCGTTGCTGGCTGGGATTCAGAGAACCACTGTTAGCATCTGCGTCATATTGGTCGAAGGGACGGGTCAAGTGAAAACGCTCATTCCTGTCATTTTGACGGTGATGGTGGCGAAGTACATAGGGGATCGAATAAGCGGACATGGTCTGTATGAACTCTCAATGGATATCAACATGTTTCCGTATCTGGAACCAGGTGAGTACTCACAAGTTGCGTCAAGCATGAGTATCCGTGCATTCGCGTCTTATGGTCATGTTTTTGTCATTGTCTCTTCAGGTGATAAGAAAGTCTATGATGTTTTCCCAGTTCGAGATATTATGAGTAAGCCCGCGATAACCTTAGGTCCACGAGAGAAGGCACATACCATTGTTCGTCTTTTGAAACAATCCGTTCACAACGGTTTCCCTGTTGTTGATCCTGCAACCAATCGGTTTGTTGGTCTTGTCCGTCGGGACCAGCTCGTTGCTCTTTTGGAATGTGGTGTATTCGAAAAGGAGGTAGACGAAGACAAGTTGCAGCAAACCACCAATCGCATCAGATCCTGGATGGGTCCTTCCGGATGGGGAAGCTCTCCTGATATGCTCCTTGCTTATCATATTCGACCCGATCGATATGCCCACGTAGAGCACAAAGAACATTTCCCGATGCGAGGAAAGCAACCTGCTGCCAAGGCGACCAATTCTGGCGAGAACGAAGCAGTGGATGCGGGGACTGTGGGCACAAATCTTACGTCAACAGAGACTGATCGAATGCTCGATGAAGATGACTATGACAACAATGCGTGGTTACTTGCGACTCACCGAGCCCATGAACATTTGGAAGCCCACTCTACAGTTGTCTCTAGCCACGGTGGCCTTCGTTCCTCGCTAGATACTATGCCGTTGGTGCCAACGCATCAAGGTTCATCGGTGATATCATCGATCCAGTCACGGCGTCGAAACGTCGCTACGGTTGGGTTGAATCGACGTGGGAATGTCTATGTGAAATGGCTTGATCCTACCTACGAGGACAAATATGTTCCGGTTGGGGATGTCATGAACATTGGAAGGTAGGTCACGGTCATGCAAAATGTCTGACTTGTTTAGGCGTGAAAAGAGTTGAACTAACTTGCATGCACTGTTTGCAGTTATTGCGTCCATGAACATATGCCAGTCAGCAAGGCGTATCTTCTATTCACGTCGATGGGCCTCCGACATTTGGTTGTTCTTGGCGGACAAACAGGTGGCGAAGTCGTTGGCATTCTGAGTCGAATCAACTTTCTCAATGACTTCATTGAGGAGAGGACAGGGTGCGAACATCTGATGCATCATTAATGACGCAACTCTGCTCCTGCCGTAGTTGAGACTACAGCTGTGGTAGAACTTCCGCTGGGTAGTTGGAATCCCAAAACTCGTACTTGATCCTTGATATCCCAGCAATATGTTTGTATTCTCGTCAAGTAGGCAGGTTTCGCTGTGAAAGTGACAGTTCTCTGGCCTCTAGGCGGTCATGCTCTCCTTCGCAAAAAGTCATGCGGATATTAGTGGTCGAACCAATCGAGGTAGCTGTGTTCAATCGACCAATCGAGGTAGCTGTGTTCAATCGATTGAGGCGACCTCAATCTCGCTCAACTGGATAAGGAGGCATGGAATTGCCGATTGGGTCGGTTGGTGCGATTTGGACCAACGTTATCATTGGTAACAGGAGCACATGGAAACTGAAAGCTGTGGTCAGGAATGAGGTTACGAATTCAGTTGAATAAAGGATCTTTGATAGTCTTGCGAAATGGAAGTTGTCATTGGGATCAGGAGCAACTGGAAACTGAAAGCTGAGTTGCAGATCTTCTCGGGTTCCCTCCAAAGCATCATTGATCACCCCAGTAAACCAGGCAACGGTTGAGAAACTATGGACTATGAATCCTCCCTGATTCGCTGGCGTCGAAATGGGTACGGGTTGTGTACCGGTTTGAAGTGGCCATAGCGTTTTTTGATATCTGTTTTTACGTATCGCGAGTGCACGGAGAATGGAGTTGGAGAATGAGCATGTTGTCTCTCGGATTCTCTGCGGCTCTGTGATGAGCATCATATACTCGTACTTGACAAGGCATATTCCAAGACCCGTACAATGTTCATATTTGTAACAATACCCGTATCTGTTGTAGCTAGTGATATGGAAAGTCGAAAGCACTAGTAGTACGCCGTATGACTAGTATTCAACGAGATGACAAGATGATTTATGGGCATTGGTTGGATAACACTTCTAAGATGAACAATGGTTCGGGCATTTTCGAATATGCGAGCATCAGGAAACTTCAGAGAAACCAGGACTTACAATATCACTTGCAACTCTGAAAATTGAACATCATCATCATCAATACCGTGTCCCTTTCGACGACATCAAAGGAGTCTCATACCATGTGAATGTTCTATCTTCTATGTGACTTTTTTGTATGGGAAGGAAGCCATGACAAATGTGAAACTGTGTAGTACATTTCTACGCATGGTCTCTGTAATCGTTTGTCATTTCCAGCGAAGATCTGGGCGGAGACGACGGTGTGGTGGATGGCAACGACTGTGAGGGTGAAGTGATATGAGATCCCCGTAAAGTTACCCCTCCCCCGCTACTGGATCTTCCCCGTTTTCGTGCCATGATCGTTTCATAGGTTGTCCGCGCCGAAACTCGAATCGTAAACAGAATCATTCCCAACAGCCAATATCCAGTAAACACATTCGTGGTCCAGCCGACAACCAACCAAACCAATATCAGAATCGCCACCAGCGCAATGCCACGATCAGTTGCATCACAGCACCATGTCAAGATACAATGGCTCGTCGGTGTGTATTGTGAGTTGTTCAACAATCGTGCTGCGCGACGTTGGCGAGCAGCCGTTCGAAGCTCGACAAAGGATTGCCACAGTCGTCGAGGAAGAGGTTGATGTGAAAACTCGGCTGGAACAATGGGTATGCGATTCCGGTATGCATATCTCCGAACAACTTGTGCATCTTCTTCTTCATCATCTTCAAATAGATCCCCTCCTTCGAGGTCCCAGCTATTGTTTCGTGAGCGATTGTGCACGACAGATGACTGAGGTTTATCAAGTTCTTGTGGTAGAGGTTGGTCTTGATTAACTTGATGATATCCATCACCCGTGGAGCCTTTGCCGCTTCCTACTTGAGGTATGTCGAATTCATCAGCGTCATCTTCATCTTCATCATTCACAGATACCGCGGTATGAGAATTCCCATCCTGGATGCCAAGCTCCCCATTGCCATTTCCTAGGTTATTGTCGACACCATTTAAAATGCTCTCCTCAGGTTGAGTTCGAATACGATGATACCCAGGCCCACCCGCGCCTCCTGCCCCAGAGGAAAGCGACAGATTGTCAGGTGATTGCATAGATGGCGTTGTTCCGGAAGGATGGACGCTATTACAAGTGACGAAGGTCTGCGGAAAGACGTTCGACAATGATATGATACCCCCGAATCCATTGTAAATGGGGGGTCATATCCCCTCTTCCATTTCGAAAAGAAAGGAACGACCCAGAAAATCAAAGAGTCGCTGTCTCTTCTGTTCAAATCATCGAGGGCACTGTGAGCATCCTTTCGAGATCTCGCTATTGCTGGAACCAATCGAAGGGAAGGAAGAACGAAAAATGAGTTCTGGAAACTCGAAGGAAAAAGAATCTGGTGAAAAGAAAGATACCTCTGTTCCTGGAGTAGCACCATCCGACAAGGCCGACAACAAATCCATGCTGGAAGCCATTGAAGATGACGATGATTTTGAAGAGTTTGAACCAAGCAATTGGAGCAAGGCCGAAACAGAAGACGAAACTCAACAATGGATGGAAAATTGGGATGATGATATGGACGACGATTTCACCAAAAATCTACGGGCAGAACTCCAGAAGGAATCCATCGCGCCTCCTACTGCTGCAAAGTAATTTTTATCTACTATGGGGACATCAACCTTAACTGATTCTCAAAAGAATTTCCTTCCTTTCACGGTTGAATGAACTTGAGAAGTGATCCTTAGGATTGGCTATTCAACAATCTTGCACTCGCTTGTGGTTGGGATCACACACATCACACCGGTCGTTCCATATCTGTATGAAGCTGCGAATAGCTGGCCTATCTCTAGCGGACCTTCTAATAGATTACACATTATGTTCCGCACTCTACGTCTTAGTGTATGGCGCAGTTTCAACCAGTACCTCTTGTAGCTCCACTCGGTGCAGTCAACATTTTACCAGCGACATCGACATGCAGAGTGAGTGCGCCGGGTCTTGTTCCATGGCTCCATTTAAGATTATGGGACGCAGTCAGACAAAAAGGCTGACATTTCTCTTCCGAACTCCAACAACAGATTTAGATTTTTGGGATCGAAAAGGAATGAATCAGGTTGTGGAGAGAAAAGTTGCGCACTGCTCCCAGCATGTATCCAGCCAAGGTGCCAAACACAATGCACTCTAGGATGTCACCGTTCGCTACGACAGTGTCAAATAATTGAATGTTCTACGTCTTATCCTCCCGTATGGAATTAACGTATTGTATTGGACGGAATAGAGACAGCGCTATCTCTTATGAACTTAGTGAACGTGTTGGCAGAGTGCAGGACATGGCGGTCAACGACATGCTGGCATACTTCTTGCGGCAAACCGTATTTGGGGGGAAGGATCATGTCTTAAAATGATCCTAGAAATCACACTGAAGCGATGTATTTGCAACAGCTCCATACCGGTGGCTGGTATATTTCTTGTTCACTGCTTTCAATTCTGGACTGGCTACGCCTTTCTCCGCGAGAATGGCTCGAGCGACAGGCATTACCTCCTCTTCACAGTAAAAGGCATATTTGAGCAACGTGGGGCTCCACCCGTTTCTTCCAACCGTGCGACGAGCGATGTACACTGCTGCAGCTGCAAGCTGACTGGGTAAATAATGAAGCAGATTGTACGACTGCAAAGTTCCATCCAAAACGTAGCACGACAGCTGAACAATCTTTTTGTCAGCATGGCCAGCTTTCAGGATACGGACAAGAAAGGCATGTGCACTTGGAACGGTGACTTGGTACTCCAAGGTTTTAAGAATCTTTTCTTCCATATCGATAATCTGTTTACAACACGACAAATGAGGATCTGTGCGGAGAAAGATACCGGTTCATTCGTTTGAATCTTTGACTTACATCTTGTCTTGTGTAGGCGCGATCACAAATGTAGACAAGGTCACGAAGTTCAGGTGGGTAAATCTCTTCATATTTGGATGCGAGGAGAAGAGCCGTAACACCAACAAGCTGGAGCCGCGGCCGTGAGACTTCGGCGCGCTCCAAATAACGATCAATGAGGTTGACGGTCAAGTACAAGGTTTCGGGAACAAGTTTGAACTTGAGATGAACCTCCACGAGCCAGTCAACAAGGATTGATCGCATGCGTTCGTTGATGTGAGCCTGTGTTTCCATGTAGGTTGGGCGAACTGAAGTTCCAATTTCTTTCCCTCGGAAATGTGTGTACATGTCCTCAACGTATTCTGTAACGCAAAGAGGATCGTCTTTGTCGCGGTCATCAATATCATCAACAGATCCTGTGACCTGATAGGAGTTTGGATCAGCTCGGGTTGATGCGCTGGGAACAATCTGACGAGGAATGACATCTTCTTCCATCTCACTTCTAGTGAGACCGAAAGCATTGGAGCGTACTATTGTTGTGGATGGCTTAGCAGCCTCAATGCTCATTGACCGTGTTTTCACTCCATTGCTCTTTTTGACAGGCAGCGGCTTTGTCTTGCCGTTATTAACATTCGCTCCAATACGATTGTTGTTTGAGACATCCTGAAGCAAGAAACGAGAGTGTGAGTGAAGTCTTCGTTGATTGGATACAATGAAATGCCGCATGTCGAACATTATTGGGCATCAAGTCATCGACTCAAGACCCACGGGCCGAATCAATTTGTTGAATCAATGGAGGGATCGAGATCTGATTCCAGATATGACACCACCAATATCTCTCGACATCAGTCAGAACGGGTCCAGCGGTTTCATCTCGGGCGACGTCGACAGCTTGTCAAAGAAGAAGGAGAAAGGATTCTATTGTTTGACGGAAAGGCAAACTCACCTGGAATGCTCGGCGGCTCGAAGAGGACCGAGTCGACATCATCCTCTGCTTGAACACTTTCCTGACTATGAACTGATGGAGAGACTAAAGAGATGAGGACAAGCAACGATATGACAACAGTTGTTGGAGAGATGCAAAATCGAGAGTGAGTAATGTGGCGATGGCGACTCAAAGTCGTCGTGTGTGAATAAAGGGAGAGGCAGACGCAAAACCCCGAAGACACCCAGCGTTTAGCGAACGAGAGGTGAAGCGAGCCCACCGCGCTTATATTCATATACATCCTGAATAAGTCTATATGTTTAGGCCATATGGGTACTCTTGATATTTATATACTAAGCATGTTTAAACACACGCGCGGCCGTTTTCCGGTGGGCGGCAAAACCGCCTGTCCTCACAAATCAACTATCTAAATGTCACAGTTCCGACGTCGCGCAGAGAAGGGTAACTCCCCGTTATCTAATACTCCTTGATGGAGTACCGTATAACGAAACTCAACAAATACGAAAGGAGTTGGAAAGACAGAAAGAGTGGGAGTGAAAGTGAATGTATACTCTCTTTACTCGCCAACATAAAAAAATTTACTGAACCTTCTACTTGCTGCAATCTGCAATCCTGTTTACCACAACCAACAACCAACGCACGCAAGGAGAGGACATCGCTGGATGCTGGATAGGGCAGTACTCCCGTCGTTCTCCACGTCTCCCATGATCGAGCTTTCAGATGTTGACTTGACTTCCTTTTCAACGGAGCGGCCATTGTTTGCTGTATTGTTTCTGTATTGTTGTATTTGGTGCCAATTAAATGTTGGTCTCTTTCGCTGTGGCCTGTCCACTAGGTACACGTTGCAATCCACCACCGGCGGCGCGCAATGAGTGAGCAGAGACATCGGAAGGTAAAAAGCCAAGGTTGGCACCGCATTGTTTGGTGGCTGGGCTGCTCGAGTGTCTTGGTTGGCCGTAGCCTCTGCCTCCATGGCGACATCGTCCAGGACTGTCATGGTGTCCGCGACGTCGTTCGGGATGGCTGGGGTACGCTGCAAATCCGTGGCGGAAAACTCCACCAAATTGTACTGTCCATGCGCGATGTCCCCTGCCTGAGCAAGCCAGCGATTGTCCCAGAGTCGTTCTTGTACGGTGAGTTGGGGGTAGTACAGCGTAGGCCGTACCAGACACTGGATCAGGCCGGTCGGGTGTCCTGGGTAGTTTACGTGAATCGCCATC
Organism: Epithemia pelagica; assembly: GCA_946965045.2. Taxonomy (NCBI): domain Eukaryota; phylum Bacillariophyta; class Bacillariophyceae; order Surirellales; family Surirellaceae; genus Epithemia; species Epithemia pelagica. The sequence continues at coordinate 1,913,864 of OX337234.1, read as the reverse complement.
ACTAATACTACGACTTGCATGGTAGCTCCGTGTAGATGGGCTTGCAAGGCCACTGTGTTGCCCACTGCTGCAAACTCGACCATAGCTCCTGCTTGACTACCTACTCCTAGATCGTTGCCACTATCTACTCAATCAACCCATGCCTATTACTGCTAGGTTAAAGAAGATCTGGGAATCCTCCCCCCACCATCTCCCTTCCCTTGTTCATTGGACTCTGTTGTTTGGCACTTATCAAAACCACAACACAAACCAACGATGACGATAGATGGCGTGTTCCGCGCTCGAGGGTTTTAGGAATAAAGGCAGGATCAGTCAAGTTGTCAATTAAGCAGCTGTGCGTGTCATCCTGGAAATGCCCGCACTAACCTGTTGAACGCCGACGATCAAGCCTGGTATGTCAAGTACTTTTTGCGATTCCTCTTTCCGCCCCTCTTTCAGTTGTGTGGCCTGAGTCACTGTCTCTACGACGGAGCACTTCCGGCCATTAAAGCACTCGTGTCAGATGATGCCAAACCAGGCGTCTGCTATGCACCGGGACATTCGAATGAAATGACGGGGGACCCCATACCGCACCGTCGGAAAGAACTGCAATCATCGGTCGGAATCGGCATGAACCTAATCCCTGCCGGTTCACGATGTGTCACTCTGCGAGATTCCGATGCCGTTTTGATGGACTTCATACTTTCTCATGATGACGGACGAATTTATGGAAAGTATGTCTCATGAGCAGGATCACCACGACCGAACATCCTGTATCGTTTTTAACACATAATGTTAACGCGCAAGTCAAAATTCAGAAACCATGTTTTCATTTCCCGAGAATCCTTGTCCTCTTGGATACTCCTACTTGATATCTAGCTAAGCTCTAAGCGACTTCTTGTTGCGGAACAATCCTCTTACATTTTAGTCGATCGAAACTGTGAATGAACCAAGGCGACACGTCGTCCGATGGGTTCTTGGTTCTTTTGGGAAAGAGGTGCGCGTTTGAAGAACTGCGACTGCCACAGTGGGCGGTGACGTATGGACACAGCGTTTGACGCGACAGACCCTTTGACGCGGAAGATTCACACCTTTCTCGTCATGAAACAAAAATCCCCCTCGTCGATCTCGAGAACGCATAAGTCGACAAGCAGGAAGCATCCAGGTTTCTACGGATAGTCACATTAAACAGGCCTCAGTCTGTAGGTTTTCGAATTCATCATGGCCTTGCCCGAGGTCGTAACAAACTTTTTGGATGCGTCTATTGACGCTGTGTACAACTTGGCACCCGTCTTCGAGCCGACGGTTGTTCTCGGTACGTGTGTGATGGTGCTTGTCAACTCACGGTTCTCATGCACCACAGCTCTCTCACTGAAGCCTACGAACCTACCTAGTTCCGGAATTCCTTCGCGATGGTATTCAGACGCTTGCCGACACAATTGGATTCGACGTGCCGACGCTTAATTTCACGGTCGGAATGTATATCAGCTACTTGTTTGGTATGTTGATGAATTTCGTCCCTCATGGAAAGACCCGTCATGCATGCAACTTGATCTTTGGAATTTTCTTGCTCCAGTTAACAACCGGTGTCCAATGGATGCACCAACTGGTCACTTCCTTGGTTGCATACGGGATGTTCTTAGTTTTGCCTCGCAAGACATGTGTCATGGTTGTTCCTACGTTTGTCGTCATCTACTGCGTTCTTGGACATCTTCATCGGCAATACATCAACTACCTTGGTTGGGATCTAGATTTTACAAGTGCACAGATGGTGATCACCCAAAAGCTGTATATGCTTGCATACAACTTGTACGACGGTGAACTCTTGGCCAAGGGAAAGGCGTCGAAAGCCTCCAAGAAATGCGAACCATATGCCCTTCAGGAACTTCCAGATCTCCTCGAATTCCTTGGATACACATTTGCCTTTGCCTCCGTTCTCTCGGGGCCTGCCTTCGAATTTTCGACTTACCGTAAGGCTTGTGATGGCAGCCACATGTACAACGCGGACGGGAAGCCCAAGGGCGAAATTCCGTCGAACTTCTGGCCAACATTCCGCCCTTTCTTGCAGAGTGTTTTCTCTATGATTGTGTTTATCGCCATCGGTGGGATGTTTCCTCTTTTGGACCCCACAGACCCCCAGAAAAACACCCCTGTTGTTCTCACCGCAGAATTCCTGGCCAAACCCTGGATTCAGCGTTATGCCTACATGTGGGTCGGACTGTGGGGTGTCCGCCAAAAGTACCTTATTGCCTGGTGCAATGCTGAGGCTGCCAACAACGTCTGGTATGCAGGTTTCGAAGGATTTGATGACAATGGAAAGGGGAAAGGTTGGGAACTCGCCAAGAACATGGACATTTGGGAATTTGAAACGGCTCCGAACATCCAGACATTGTCAAAGAGTTGGAACAAGAAAACTTCTCTTTGGTTGACTCGTTATGTGTACATCCGAACCAATGGAAACCTGGTTGCAGTGTATGCCATGTCGGCGTTTTGGCACGGATTCTACCCTGGATACTACCTCTTTTTCTTCTCGGTACCCTTGGTCACGTTCTGTGAACGTATCGGAAAGAAGAAGATCTCGCCTCACTTTTCGCCCGAAAAATGGTCTCTCTACGGAATTTGCTGCATTATCACAACCTCTCTCTGTACCGAGTACTTGGTCTCGGCATTTGTCATGCTTGCCCTGGACCGAAGTTGGGATCTCTGGAAGAGTCATTTCTTCTTTGGGCACATTGGTTGCGTCATATTCTATGTTCTTGTGTCCATGCTTCCCACTCCAAAGCCCAAGTCGAAGACCGCGTAGCTTTGTGGCTATCTCATCATTATATGAAGACTTGATGGGTCCTGGATCCATCTGTGGACCATGGGAAATGGGCTCGTATTTTAAAACATGAAATCGGTAGTTATATCTTTCTACTCCTAGAAGATATTCGCATTGGCAAGTGTCACTTCCCCTTATGTATTGAGAGACCGTAACTCAATCTCATCCTTGTTCTACGACTGCTTTGTCCATGGTCGAGGAAAATCCGTACGCCTTAGCGCTAGGAAGGAGTAGCTAGAGACGCAGACCCACTAGCACTAGCGCTTGATTGAGTCGCGTATTGTGTTGTGGCGCGCATGTCTCACCCACTACGCGCCATCCACGCACACGTGCCCATCAGAAGAGACATAGTGGGACGGAACGAGATCAATGAAGCGACATACATTCTTGCGCTGGAAAACAACACTCCCATGTCGCCATGCCCATCCAGTCCATTCCTCATGGATGGTACTCCGTCGTTCCGACAGTACTAACCACACTTGGATGGATGTGTGGTTTGTTTCAAGATGGATGTGATTTTGTTCGGGTCGAAGGTGAAATCGTGGAGAGAATTGCAAGTCAACCCAATGCTCCATACTTGGAAGCAGGGCGAAAAGCTTACCGTGAACCACGATACAATGCGAAAACCGATTCCTGGGAAGTCGAATATATTGGCCAATGCCTTACGTATCGCGAGGAAGAGGTGGAAATGGACATCTGGTGGAACGTGGCGAAAGGCTTTGATTTTGCCAGTTTGGTGTTGGGTGGAACATGCAGTCTTTTTCTGTGTTTCTCGGTTTGCTGCGTGTTTTCGCGTGGAACGTGGCGATTAGCTGGTTTTGTGGTTCTCCTGGCTTGTCTTTTCCAGGCAGCGTCGTTTCTTTGGTTCAAGACGGATCTTTGTCAGAAGAATGACTGTTCTTTGTTTTGGGGTTCCAACGCGGACATTGCCGCTTGTGTCTTGTGGTTGGTTGCTGCAATTTTGATATTTAGTCACTATCCCGTTCCAAAGGATCACATGCATACCAGAGAAGCTGGAGATGGACTTGTGGTTGAAGGACGATCACGCCAGAGCCACGTTTATGACTCGAATTCGGCCCAACACAACAACTACCCAGTTGTAGAACCATCAACGGTACACGAATCGCCAACCAGCATTCCCACTGAGGAAGAACAAAACTCGAAAGAGGAGCACTGGCTATCTACGCAAGGTAGTGGTGGAGAGGAAGCGTCGTGTCCTGCTGGACAAGATTCCGGGGAAAACTCGGCGGAGCAAGACCACAGCACATCCGGATCAACAACTCCTGCTCAAATTGTGTAGAAGTGAATAGAACGGGGCCATGGTATTTATTCAATAACCGTTGTAAAGTATGTAGTTATTTTATTTTATTCTCTGTCTCATTTGTGGGTTTCCTTAGCAGTATGCTTTGTGGCGGAATTCCAAATGTAGGCAATGTAAAATCGGGTAACCAGATCAAATAAGATGTTCGGCGTCATCAATGTTCCAATCAAAGGTCGAAGAATCTTCGCAAAATGGCCCCATATCTCCTTGGACGGGTTGGTACCCATGGACGGGAACGTCCTCCTCTAGAATCCAAGGGTTAGCTGTGACCTGGTAGAGACCTGCCTTCAACTTTGTGGAGCTGCCCTTTACACTTGCTGCAACATCGCCGAAATTCTTCCATATCGGATCGACCATGAAGAGGAAGGATTCGCAGGGAGTTCCAATTTCCTTCTTCTCATACACTCGATTAAACTCATTCATCTTGCGATCATAGTGCCAATGGAAAGGGAAACCATCCTTTCGTTTGCGGCGTTGTTCGCATTCTTTCTGGGCGTCTGATTGAGCTTCGTCAAGGTCCACCAGATCTAAAGCTCTCTCAATGCGCCAATACGTGCTATTATCACCCGTCGCAACCTTCGTTGGGGGTAGTCTCAATTCCGCTGTAGAGCCTGGTGGTACCAACATTCGAATCATCACCTGTCGAAGTGTTTTCGTGGTTCCTTTAAGCTTCCAGGCAATGGCAGCTGTTCCCATTTTGGAACCTTGAGTAGCGCTTGCCTCATTGATAATCGAGGCGGACTCCAGAGTTGACGGAAGCCGCGGCCAAAACAGAAATTCCTTTCCACCAATTGATGTAGGTGACAGGGAAATGCCAGCAACGGAAGACGCAAGCCACTCTGCGATTGCACCAAGCATTGGGTGGTTCCGACTAAAAATGTCTTCTGAACGCCAGAATGTTTCCCATAATGTGGTGGAATTGAAGGAAAGCATCATGCCAAAGCTAGGCATGAAGGATCCCGAGGCCTTTGTCAGCGCGAGGCTGTGAAATCCATTGTCGGAAAGCGTCCTCAAACCATACCTGACACCGAAGATTCCGGTGATAATTGCATAGCGTACTTTATACGACGACATCCCTTTGTTTTCCTCCCGTTTGACATGACCTTCCTTCATCATTGTCTCATTTTCCTTTTTGCTAAGTGTGCGAATAAATAAATTCTCCTCATCGCCGGGCCATATCGCCGTATTCTCGTCACCGGCAACGCTTAACCTGTTGGCCAAGTGCTGGCATCTCTCCTTTCCATTCACGATTCTTGAAAATATGGCAAGATCATGGCCAAGATGATAAAGGTTGTTGTCGTTATGAGAGAATTTGGTGCCTTTAAAAACACGTGTTATGTTTCTTTCAATCTGAGTGGCTGTCCCGAATGCTTTCAAACGCAACTTCTTGTAGGCTGCATTTGCAATCCCATCATTGGCAATGCCGGGATCTTGTTGGAGAACTTTATTGGTTGCATAGGCGATGGAGCGTGCTGTTGCAAGGAAGAAAGCTTGATGCATGAGCCAACTATCGCTTCCTGCAATCGCTAACCAATCACCCAGGCCACCGTCAGTCGTTCCACGATACTTTTTGATGTTGCCAAATTTCTCCTTCATGCCTGCATCCCAGTTATTCAGAAGAAGGTCAAACCATTTGTCGTGGTTCTGAAGGGTTTCTTTCGCCATTTCAAGGTCTCCATAGTAACGCATGTGTCGTGCTGTCATTACAGGTGCTACAGATGCCCAAACAGTTTCCCCAGCCCCCTGTCCAACTGCAGACTCTCCCGCTAGAAGGTCCATAAAAACCGACGTGGTGCCGTACGCTCCGTTTGAAAACTGCGAATCAGTCCAGTCTCTTACAACCTTTCTATAGAATGCAGACATGTCATACATATGCAAAAAAGCAGGAGAGCTTGAGACTATGTCTCCTCCATATTGAAGCCGTTCGCGATGTGGACAATCGGACTGGATCCCCAAGGTGTTGCTTTCAAAAGCATTCTTGGACATTTCGTATGCTGTTTTCATGGTTTACCAGTGGGGTGAGACGAAACCATTGCGCAAATTATTTTTCATATGACATAACTCACCTCCATTTAGAACAGGATTGCTGCTGTCAAATTTGCCCCAAACTTCATATGCTGTGCGATACTGAATGGCAAAAGCGTCCACCGGTGCTTTATGGGAACAGCACACTTCGGCATAACGGAAACCATGGACCGCGAAATGTGGCTGAGTAGCTTCAACAAACAAGGATGGGTCTGCATCTCTTGGAACAACAAAGACATCTCGCTGTGTCAAAGCTTGATATCCTACCAAATCCTCTGGAGGAAAGCATTTTCCTCCTCGTTCATCTAGATTCCTTGGTTTGGATTCACCTCGTTCCCCACCTGAATGATGACCATACCCAGCGACCAGGGCCATGTTGATATCACCTGTGGTTAGTTCCAAAGAGTCTCCGTAGACGATTGATATAAACTTGTCATTTGGGTCAAACGCCATTGAAAGATTGTGTGCTCTTGGGTATTTTTCAGGCACATAGGGAACAGGCAACCCACTTTCAAAGCGCACGACTCCTGACGTTCCTTTTCCAAAGTCAAGAAGCCAACGACCATCACCAAGAGGTGTAGTTGACGTTGGAGCAATCTTGTCTACGGGCAGAACAGGAGGTATTTCCAGTGGCACAAGCATTCCAATCGGTGGAATGGCTTTGAGAAACCTTCTCTCGCGATGGACGGCAAACTGATCAAGATCTTCTCGCCAAGTTCCAAAATCACTGCCCTCGAAAATATGAGGAGTAACCCACTTAATAGAACTTGACGAGCTGGGCTGAAAAGAATCCCATCCTCGATGCATGTGCTGTCTTTTCAAATCAATCTTTTCACCTGTGTATAAATTAGATTCAAGACGGTGTCCTTTTCCCACCATCCAATTACCACTATCTCCTGTTGGGACCAGAATCTCTTGTTCTCCATCACGATACTGCAAGTGAAGCTGTGCAATGGCAGTAAGTGAACCCGTGGGCATGAAGTCCATTGTTACAATAGCAGGATTGATTGGTCGAGGATCCCACCATCCAGAGCCAAGCTCCATGGAAAGTGTGTGGTTGTCGCGAGAGACAATTTCTTTCGTCACATCAAACCCTCTATACGAAACGCGTTGAGCAAAGTCTGTAAGTGGTGGATCATGGACAGAACTTGACGAAAGCCGCTTTCCATTCATTGATACGGAAAACATTCCAAGACCACTTGCAACGACCAGTGCTCCGACAACTTCATTTTTCCTCGGTACGTTGAACTGAGCCCGTGCAATTGGTAAGGGGAGCCGATGTTTCCAGAGGGAGCAGGTTTCCTCCGAGTCTATATGATTCGCGAGGTTTCGCTTATGTGGTTTACCCTCTGCATCAGAGAGAGTATCGAAATCGTTGGAATCGTTGGGGTGAGTGATCCATTCTGCATCCCAGTTCCCAGAATCTGGACCGACTCCGAACTTGGACCAATCGGAGCCTTGGGGGCCTTGGCCAAGGAAATCCCACACCAGTACTTTCCATTTCACGACACTGCCTGCTTTGAGAGGTGCCAGCCTTCCATCCCACTTGACGGATGAGGGAGCTAGAATCTGTTTGTTGTCGACGTGAATTTTGCCTGAGTTCCAAATGACTCGATGAGGAGCATGAGCCGTCTGAGCAATGACTTGATACGCAGAAATTCCTTGAATCGCGTCGCTACAGTCGACACTTTTCTTGGATTTGCTTTTGGAAATAGGACGTAGTGGGAATCTGAAGTCAACTCTGGAAGCTGTGACAATGGGCAAGAAATCTTCAGCCGTGGCTGACTTCTCCATGGATGGAAGTGCACCATCCCAAAAGGGAATAGTCGTAGCTGATTAACAGTCAGGTCGAATGGTTCCAAACATGAAAAATGACCGTGACCTGGGGCAAGAGGAACGGAATTGTCATCTTTTATGGGATGGCTTAGGGACTGTTGTTCAATCTCGATCGATTGAAGAGTGTGCAATTGTTGCGAGATGTGCAAAGAAAGAAAATAGAGAACACAACAGGCAGCTACAGCAGACCCTGGTACCAAAAGCCGACCATTCCTGCTTGTTTTCTTTGTTTTTTTATTGAGACCATTGTCGTTTTCAGGTGGGAGTACCAGACAGTCTAATACTGTTGTGAAGCTGGAGCTGGAGGTGCTTCGAACAAGCAAAAGATCCCTCGAGATTTTTTGTTGACATACAGCAGGAAGAGAGAATGAGAATGCCAGTGACCGATGATTAGAGTTAGAGGTTAGAGCTAAAAAACACTTGGGGCCTGCTGGGGGCCAAGATGATTGATGCCAAGCAGTGTATTTATGTGATCGGTCAGGCCGCCCGACGTGAAAAAGTGCGCCGGGCCCGTTTCTTTTATGAATACTTTACCTTTGGTTGAAGTTGAGGAGGTGCTGCCGGCGGATGTATCTAAGTGATAAAAAATCCAACTGATTAATTATTCTTGTCAATGGACAGAAAGGATGATTATGTACGAAGTAATTGTCACCATTATTTTTTATAGCATCAGTCCGAAGACACGCCAGCCCGCGCATTAGCGAGCGGGAAGTAGAATACTAACTCCATACCAGACTGTGTAGGTAGTTCGTCTCACATTTTTATACTACAGTAGGAATTTTTTGTACGACCGGGAAGTAGTTTCGTGCGAGTCGCGCGGTTTCCCTCTCGTGTGTGACACTTGTGTGACACTTTGTGACATGGCTTCCAGGAATTTCTCACTACCTACACAGCTTGATAGGGAGTAAGTTTACTACTTCCCTGTGTCTGGCCGTCCTCTCGCGTCGGGCGCGCCCGGCTTGGCGGGAGAATGACTCGACGGGCGATTGTCTTGTCGGGCGTGCGCCCTCCTCGACCATTGCCCTCCTCGTCATTCTACCCTCCGCGCCGGGCGGTCCCTCCTTGAAAGGACTCAACACCGGGAAGTATTAATACTCCCAGCTCCCAGCTCCCAGTCCTAGGTCCTAGGTCCTAGGATAGAAAAGAACCTAAACAACTAGCATCCGCACACTCTTTGCTGTTTATCCAATCTGATTATTTATTTGTAACCATCATCGGCAACTTATGGGCTATTTTATCGGGCTTGCGGGGGCCAGCTCCACGATGCATGCATGCTACGAGTACTACCTAGGTAAGGTTAGTACTCGTATCCTCTTTAGAGATGAGATAGGAGCCTTAGGCTATCTCCACCCGGGGCCGCTAAAGGTCCAAAAACCGCTATCGAACTCCACCATCTCCTCTAACCGCTAAACAGCTTCGCTATCCGCTATTTTTGCCGCTATTTGGGGCCCCGAATAGCGGGGAAAATAGCGAATAGCGGAGCAAAATATAACCGTCGGCATAAATAAATTAACGTCTGCTGCCAACAGTTCTCTCGTGTCGAAAACATGACAATGGCAAGTATTGATTTGTGACGATCGCTTACCTGTTAGAATTCTCACCGTCTATGGTGGTTAGATTCTACATCTCATCGATTCCCCATGTCACATAGCCTCGTGCTATCGCATCATGCCATCTAGCTTCGAGCTATGTTCCCTAGCTTCGCGCTATATCGACCTATATTTCTTCGCAAATCATGAAAAGTGAGAATAGATTGACGAACTCACTCTCAAGACTAAACTGGGTCGTGCGGTATTACAACGGACGTAAATTTGGCCGTTGCTCGGACATTATACTAACGCCCTAAGCGTACGCGCCCGAAATCATCGAGCGCGCCCAAGCGACATCCGAGCGCTGTCGGCATCTATCCGACCCAACGGTCTAAGTATCCCAAGCACGACACACGATCACGCGAGACCATATTTCCATTCCCACAATCTCCAAATTGTCAACAAGCTACGCGCCATGAAAACAACTATGCCAACCCAAAGCAAGAGCTGTTGACCCTGTATATGTTATCCGTCCACATATACATGTCATATACATCACATGAATCGACTCCAACTATTCCAAACCTGTTGCTGCCAAGAACCTATGACACATGACCCTTGGCAGGACCGAACATTTCACGTAGACCTATCGTAGTAATCAACACACAATCTAACAATATCACCATTTATCACATCTTCTTTTGTGTCCCGACTATCCTTCTGATAGACTTCGGCTTGCTTGCTTCTCTGACCCTGAGAAGCTTGTATCGGTTGGTGACCTACCTGATTGTCTGCTCTACCGAGCATCAATGTCCCTACGATTCAGAAAGAATTGTAACAGATTAACAGTCTCAAAGCTTATTTCCTTGTGGTTTCATGGATACTAACGAGCTTATCACTCCTGTACGACAGATCTATCGAGCCAAACTGCATCCCGGGCAGCCCGATACCCTGGTGCAGCAGGAACTGGTGCCGACGCCGAAGGCAGCCAACACATCGGTCAACATCTCCGTCGACAGTTCCAACAGCAACCCATTCGAGACTCCAACCCAGCCTCACGCTCCGATCCCTGCGCCGTTGCTTCGGCCCCCGAGTCCGCCTCGTCGGCTCGTCCCTTCTCGATCCCGTCGTACCACCCGGTTGATTGCTGATCATATCAAGTACTTCCGTCAACCAACTTGTTCGACCTTCGATCCCGAGATCATCCGTGGGGAGACCCAGATCGAACGCCAGTTCCAATCGGTGACCCACATCGTCGACCAAGAAGACATTGACCGTCTGAACGACCAACTTCATCGTTCTCCGAGGCGTCGCCTCATCTTGGCCGCCCTCTCGGGCAACCCCATCCGTACTGTCCACCTCCGCTTCCTAACCTTCGAGCGCCCAACTGGATACTACAATACCATCCACGTCGTGAACGCGACGACTTGCCCTCTGCCTCCTAACGTTGTACGCCTAGATAACTACGTTGCCTACATCCACGAGGTCCATACCATCGAGGACCATCGTGCAACTATCTTCCCTTTGCGTACCGAGGTCGAGAACCACCTGGCTGAAGGTGATACCCCTTCTTCTGTTGCTTGTGCTGCCCCATCTGAGCCTGGAAACGACTCTGATTATTCGGAAGAGAGTGGGGATTCGGAGACCGAAGCTTAATTACTCGTAGTTAACTCCCGTCCTCTCAAAACCTTTCCAAGACTTAAACTCAACGCACATCCGGGTACCCTTGGTCGCACAACACGCCACACATTCCCGTCAAATCGCGAAAATTCGGCGAAAATTTGTTGAAACTCGGCGAAAATTTGTCGGAATCAACGGAAATTTCCAGGAGTCGCACATCACAACACACATCCGGGTATCACATACGTGGTACATACGTGGCACACGTGGTACATCCGGGTTCACATCACATCACACATTAAATAAACCACATCACACCGCACATTAAATAAACATCGAACCAACCAAATAACACCATGGATCCTCAATCACCCAAGACACCTACAACTCCTAAGGGAGAAGATAACCAAGACAATGTCTCGAACACAGACCTATTCGACCACATCATATTTACTGTCTGCCAATTCTTTACCAAAGAAAGGGCCGACTACTTAATGAAGTGGATGAAATACCATGGTTTTGAGAACATTACCCATGTTATCTCGTATATGCAAACTAATACCGAGGAATCCATGAAGGAACTGACACAATACAAGGTCAACAAACAGACACATGATCTACAAGGCCCCACAAGACAGCAGATCAAGCTCTTGGCTTATTGGGCCATATACAAGACCATTGAAATTCAAGACGAGCTATCCAATAGCGACTGGATGAACCTAACGAGGAAAGAGTTCAACACTTGGAGGATCAACACAGATTTCTCTAAGGGACCACCTAGCCAAGTCCCAGTCTCGCCAATGAAGTCACCGTCATCTGTGAAATCTGTCAGCACAGTTACTGCCGCATCCCAATCTCAACAAGACCTTACAGCATTCAGAAAGGGAACTAAGCGCGACGCCACTGCATATGAGGTATTCAAGGATGAACGATACTACGATTCATTCTGGCGTGTATTCAAGACTACAGCTAAGGCTCAAGGCCTATCCAACGTTCTGAATTTCAAATACACACCACCCCATGATGATGAGTATGCCGAAGAACTTTTTCAAGAGCAACAAGTATTTCTTTACTCCGTTCTTGTCCGTATCATTCAGACTGACCAAGGTCGAGCCTATGTACGTGAACATGAACATGATGAAGATGCACGTGCCGTATTGCAGAAGTTACACTCTTTGCATACCGAATCCGACCTAGCAAAGCGAGAAGTCCTCCGTTTAACCAACTACATTTCCAATCTACGTCTTGACGACACATGGCGCGGAACAACACGTCAATTTCTTCTACACTTTCAAGAGCAGCTACGTTTGCTAGACAATCTAGTGACATTGTCTGATCGCATCCCTGATCATACCAGGATGACCTTCCTCATGCAAGCTGTAGAAAAGGTACCTGATCTCCGCCAAGTCAAGATCTTGGATAATGTGGTGAACACCAAATCCGGTGCAAAATCCCTTTGCTATCAATCATACTTCCGTCTCCTTCTAGACGCAGCTTATGACCATGATCAAGCAACCCAGTCATCTGTTCATAGTCGCCGTCGACATGTCAAACAACATGAATCACTATATGGCCAAGATACAGATGCTGACATAACCTCACAAGATGATATGGAGTATCATGTCCACAACACCAAAGCGACATCTGAATCTCCATCCTCTTCGTCCAAGGTTAGTCTACCGCGTGACCTATGGTTCAAACTTTCTGAAGAAGATCGCAAGTTGATCATTGAGTATAACAAGATGATTCAAGCACCTTCATCAACAACACCGAGGAAAGTGCAAACACATGCCCTCGACATTGATCCGGAACCTGATCCTGACCCCAACCAAGTTGCATCTGATGACGACTCACCTGGCGTAGTCCCTGAGCATCCAGATGATTCAGATCCGGTCACACAATTTATCAACCAAGCCATGACGACTGATATCAATCACCCGGCAACTGACCTGACTAGCGTTCTTTCTAACGCCAAGTCCAAGACGAGCAAGAAGGTTACTTTCAAAGCCAACATGCATAAACAAGCAGGACATGTTCCACGCTATTTGTTTTCCAGGAAATCTACTTTACCAGGAAATCAATTGATTGACCGTGGTGCTAATGGAGGACTTGCTGGTTCTGACATGCGCATCCTTTCTAAGACTGGCCGCCATATCACTATTGTGGGTATTGATAACCATGAACTTACTGGACTTCCTGTCGTCACATGTGCCGCAAAGTTTGAGACCAATGATGGACCTATTGTCGGCATCTTCAATGAATATGCTTATTATGGAAAGGGCTTATCTATCCATGCTCCTGGACAATTCGAGCATTTCGGACTTGCTGTTGATGAACGATCTGTTAAAGTTGATGGTAAACAACGCATCACTACACTTGATGGTCGTGCTATACCCCTTCACATCAAGGATGGGTTAGCCTACATCCACTCCTTGGGTATCCCCAGCGACAATGACATGGATACCTTACCTCAGATCATCTTCACGTCACCCGACACATGGGATCCTGGTGTTCTGGACCATTCGTATTCTCCCACACCCTCTGACAATGATCCTGATTGGAAACACGTCAAGACTGATGGTAGTATGTCGAACCATCCATATGACAACTATGGGGAGTACACTGATCGTGTTGTTTGTAACCTCAATCTCCTTTTGGATCTCCCATACGATCATGGACCTGACGACGCACCCTTCTTTTCTATCTATGCTGACGCAGAAGGTAATGATCCTACACTTCATGCCTCTGTCCACCGTCGTTACCAGGAAGCGTATGACTGGAAGAAGTTCCGTCCATTCTTTGGTTGGCAATCTGAAGATGTTATTGCCGATACGTTCAAGCACACTACACGTAATGGTAGCATTACTTTTGACCACGACACCCTCAAGAAACATTTCAAGGCTCGCAATCCGGTCCTTAATATACCTCGACGCCATGAACCCGTTGCTACTGACTCGGTTTTCTCCGACACCCCTGCTGTTGACCATGGCGGTAAAGTCGCACAAATCTTTGTTGGTCGAGATACTCTAGTTACTGATATCTATGGGATCAAGTCAACCAAACAGTTTGTCAATACTCTTCAGGACAACATCCGGTTTCGTGGTGCCATGGAGACTCTTATCAGTGATGGTGGTTCATCTCTCATCTCTCAAAAGGTCAAAGACATTCTTTGCACTTTGCTTATTGGGGAGTATCGATCCGAACCTTATCATCAACACCAGAATAAGGCTGAAAACCGTTACCAGACCGTCAAACGTATGACCAACGCTCTCATGAATGCCACTGGTTGCCCTGCCAACACCTGGCTTCTTTGCCTTGAGTATGTCTGTGACTTATTGAACCATACATCATCACCCACCCATTCCGGTCGCACTCCTCTTGAGGCTCTCTCCGGACGCCCACCCGACATTACTCATCTCTTGTTCTTTCCTTTCTGGGATGAGGTTTACTACCGTGTCGACCCCGCTGAACCCAATTCTGGTTCATATCCATCTTCTTCTGATGAGAAACTTGGCCACTGGGTTGGTTTTGCTCACAACGTTGGTGATTCTTTTACTTGGAAGATTCTCACCCAGGATAACCAGATAATCTACCGTTCTGCCGTTTGCCGTGTTGAATCCACTACACCTAACCTACGTGTGGATCGACCTTCAGGGGAGGATTTGTCTGAGAAGGATGACAATGATAAGCAAGCTGACACTGTCTTCATTCGCAGTGATAGTGAAGATCCATCCAAACCAATGCCCACGATCGATTTTGACGACATGATAGGACGCACATTCCTATGCGACACAGAAGAAAATGGGGAGCGACACCGTGCACGTGTCATCAAACGAGTCATTGATCTTAATGAAGAAGCAACGAAACAGGAAGAACGTGTCAAGTACATCTACCAAAAGACAAATTCTGATGTTGATGAGATGATATCCTATAATCAACTCATGGAGTATATCGAACGAGATAACCAAGCTCAAACCTCTGGAGATAATCTTTTCAGGTTCAGGGACGTCATCGCCCATCAAGGCCCACTGAACACAACTGATCCAGATTACAAGGGGAGCAAATATAATTTGCTTGTTGATTGGGAAACTGGGGAGACTACCTATGAACCTTTATCACTCATCGCCAATGATGATCCGATCACTGTAGCAATTTATGGAAAGAAACATGATTTACTCAACGAACCTGGATGGAAGCATTTGAAACGTTATGTCAAAACAAGCAAACGTCTCATTCGAGCAGCCAAACAGTCAAGGATTAAACAAGTTCACCATTCCGTCAAGTATAAGTTTGGATTCCAAGTACCACGCAATTATGAGGAAGCTGTTGCTCTTGATAAACAACATGGCAACACAAAGTGGCAGGATGCAACAGAATTAGAATTGTCACAGATCCAGTCCTACAAGACATTCAAGGATTTTGGGAAAGCCATCTTCATTAAAGGGAAAGTATCCAATGCACCTGAAGGATATCATAAGATACGTGTACATCTTGTCTTTGACGTAAAACATGATGGACGACATAAAGCAAGACTTGTCGCAGATGGACATCTCACAAAAGAACCTGTTGAGACAATCTATTCAGGTGTTGTTTCCATTCGCAACCTCCGCATTGCCTTATTCCTGGGTACTTTGAATGACTTGGAAATATGGGGAGCAGATATTGGAAACGCATATCTGGAAGCCTTGACAGGGGAGAAAATTGTCGCAGGACCTGAATTCAAGGAATTAGAAGGTCACATCCTGATTATATACAAGGCACTTTATGGATTGAAGTCATCAGGCGCACGCTGGCATGATGTCTTATTCGATGTTTTGACAGACATGGGATTTTCACCAAGCAAAGCAGATCCGGATATCTGGATGAGGAAAGCACCTGGAGAAGACTGTTACGAATACATTGCCGTATACGTTGATGACTTAGCCATTATTTCTACTGATCCTGGGAATATCTGCAAGATCCTGAAGGAGAAATACAACTTCAAACTCAAAGGAGATGGACCTATTGATTTCCACTTGGGATGTTGTTACACCAAGGATTCTGATGGAACATTAGTAGCAGATCCAAGAGGCTACATTGGTAAGATGATGGACACTTTCGAACGAATCTTCAAGGAGAAACCCAAGAAAGCCAAAACACCTCTTATTGGTGGAGACCATCCTGAATTGGATGATTCTGAGCTCCTTGATGAAGAAGGTACTAGCCATTTCCAAACTCTGATTGGACAACTCCAATGGGTGATCACTATTGGTCGTTTCGACGTCTTCACCGCTACAATGACGCTATCACGCTTTCGTGCTGCTCCGAGGAAAGGACATCTTGATAGAGCCAAGCGTATCTATGGATACCTTGCACATCTCCCAGAAGGCGCAATCAGATTTAGGATTGGAGAGCCTGATTATTCAAGTCTTCCTACCCAAGAATTTGATTGGACTCGCACTGTCTATTCGAATGCAAGTGAACGTATTCCTGAAGACTGCCCAACACCTCTTGGCCGCTATGTTACCACAACTCATTATGTTGATGCCAATCTCATGCATGACATAGTCACTGGTAAATCCGTCACTGCTGTTCTACATTTGTTGAACGGAACACCTATTGACTGGTACAGCAAGAGACAGAGCACGGTGGAAACTGCTACCTATGGATCCGAGTTTGTGGCTGCAAGGACAGCAATAGATCAGATTACAGAATTACGACATTCTCTCCGCTACCTTGGAGTACCTATCCGAGAGCGAAGTTACATGTACGGAGATAACAGATCTGTTGTGCTCAATGCAACCGTTCCTCATTCCATACTATCCAAGAGACACCATCTTCTGTCATACCACCGAGTTCGTGAAGCCATCGCAGCAAAGTATGTTGCATTCTACGGGAAAGATGGAAAGACCAACCCTGCCGATATCCTTAGCAAACATTGGGATTTTGTATCTATTTGGCCCATGCTCAAGCCATTGTTGTTTTGGAAAGGAGAAGTTCAAGACCTCAACAAATCCAATGATGACAAGGCTGAAACGACGAGTTGTGGGGAGTGTTAGAATTCTCACCGTCTATGGTGGTTAGATTCTACATCTCATCGATTCCCCATGTCACATAGCCTCGTGCTATCGCATCATGCCATCTAGCTTCGAGCTATGTTCCCTAGCTTCGCGCTATATCGACCTATATTTCTTCGCAAATCATGAAAAGTGAGAATAGATTGACGAACTCACTCTCAAGACTAAACTGGGTCGTGCGGTATTACAACGGACGTAAATTTGGCCGTTGCTCGGACATTATACTAACGCCCTAAGCGTACGCGCCCGAAATCATCGAGCGCGCCCAAGCGACATCCGAGCGCTGTCGGCATCTATCCGACCCAACGGTCTAAGTATCCCAAGCACGACACACGATCACGCGAGACCATATTTCCATTCCCACAATCTCCAAATTGTCAACAAGCTGCGCGCCATGAAAACAACTATGCCAACCCAAAGCAAGAGCTGTTGACCCTGTATATGTTATCCGTCCACATATACATGTCATATACATCACATGAATCGACTCCAACTATTCCAAACCTGTTGCCGCCAAGAACCTATGACACATGACCCTTGGCAGGACCGAACATTTCACGTAGACCTATCGTAGTAATCAACACACAATCTAACAATATCACCATTTATCACATCTTCTTTTGTGTCCCGACTATCCTTCTGATAGACTTCGACTTGCTTGCTTCTCTGACCCTGAGAAGCTTGTATCGGTTGGTGACCTACCTGATTGTCTGCTCTACCGAGCATCAATGTCCCTACGATTCAGAAAGAATTGTAACATTACCATCTCTTTTTCCATTGTTGTGTTCCCTACTTCCTACAATGGGACAAGAACCATGCACAGCAAGATGATTCGAGGATCACGGATCGGAAGGAATGCAACAATCAAACAAATGCATCATTCAAAGCATCAAACTTTTGATGTGTTCGATTATCAGACAATCAATCGGAAATCGGACAGGGAATACAATAGGACGATTGGACTGCAACCTACAACCTACAACCTACATCTACATTGGCCATGAACAACAACATGATTCACCATGACAGTCAACAATGAAGAGGGAGAACAACGAGTCCTCCATCTTTGGTTTATGCTTTGTGCTCTCGTCTCTCGTTGATTGTCTTGTTTGAATTCCGCAACTTCTGCGGCCGCACCCCTTTTTGAGAGGGCATATGCGCAATGCGTACGCGCAACGCGAGATAGCGGCGTTCTTTTAACGGAGATCGTGGAGTTTATTTCCCTGCTCGGGTGGAGATAGCCTGAGGCTATCTCCACCCGAGCGCCGCTATGCTGACGTATTGGGGCTTTCTGATTGGCCTCGCTATCCGGATAGCGGATTAGCGGAGCCAAAGGGAAATAAACTCCACGATCTCCGTTAAAAGAACGCCGCTATCTCGCGTTGCGCGTACGCATTGCGCATATGCCCTCTCAAAAAGGGGTGCGACCGCGGAAGTTGCGGAATTCAAACAAGACAATCAACGAGAGCACAAAGCATAAACCAAAGATGGAGGACTCGTTGTTCTCCCTCTTCATTGTTGACTGTCACGGTGAATCATGTTGTTGTTCATGGCCAATGTAGATGTAGGTTGTAGGTTGTAGGTTGCAGTCCAATCTTCCTATTCCCTGTCTGATTTCCGACTGATTGTCTGATAATTGATAATCGAACTCATCAATAGTTTGAATGATGCATTTGTTTGATTGTTGCATTTCTTCCGATCCGTGATCCTCGAATCATCTTGCTGTGCATGGTTCTTGTCCCATTGTAGGAAGTAGGGAACACAACAATGGAAAAAGAGATGGTAAGCGATCGTCACAATCAATACGTGCCATTGCCATGTTTTCGACACGAGAGATTCAAAGTTTCACTGTTGGCAAGCAGACGTTAATTTATTTATGCCGACGGTTATATTTTGCTCCGCTATCCGCTATTTTCCCCGCTATTCGGGGCCCTAAATAGCGGCAAAAATAGCGGATGGCGGAGCTGTTTAGCGGTTAGAGGAAATGGTGGAGTTCGATAGCGGTTTTGGGGCCTTTAGCGGGCCCGGGTGGAGATAGCCTTAGTTAGATGGAAGATGGGACTTTTAAACTTGAAACTCCGACGTTAGACGTTAGACCGCGAAATCGCGTTTTGTCAACGGGACGATCCAAGATAACCTTAGGCCATACACCTTACACATCTTACAACAGTGTACTCCTACAACATACAATGCCTACGGATACGTTGTCCCTAGTATGCCATCAGAAAATCCACCAACAAGACGGCTAATCTTAGACCCCTATTATTCGGGCAACTTCTCTCAAGGAAATGAGTTTTCTCATTGACCAGTATTGAAGGCTTCTAACAATAGAGGAATGTGAGAAGGTGTAGTCGAAACATCGCGGCTTTACCCTTCGATCATGTTTGCTAGCTCCGATTCTGGGACTGCCGTTTCATAGAAAAGCTGCATATGCACAGGGTTATTCTCCTCTCGCATTCGGTTGTTGTGACAATCTTCGTCCAAAGTGGTCATTGTTCCTGCCTCGCTGCCGCAACCACTCTTTTCTCGAGGGTTCGAGTTTTCATCCCACACATTTTCCAACTCTCGAAGACTGGTTTCCGTCAATAGCATCTCCTGCTATAAAGTGTCACAGAAAACAACAAAAGTGAACACAAAGAAAATTTCCATTCGTTTTACTGCACGAAAACGTACCTTTGATTGACTCAAATGGCAGTCAGATTGATGAAGCTGATGTTTCAGTACGGTAGTGCGCATTTCGAGAACACTCGCTTGCCATTTCTTTGCATTTAGGCACATATCTTTGTAAGTCTGACTTGCAGCAAGAAGAGATGCAAACGCCGTTTTGTCCTCCTGGGTAATTTCGTCCGATACGCAAGCGGGGTTGAGATACTCGCAGATGTCCACTCCAAGATCCATCGCGGCGTCAAGCCGTCCGAGGAGACGCTCTTCTTCTTGACGTTTGAGCATAGAGTAGAGCTCATAGTTCAAAGTAAACATCTCATGTGAGAACTGGAGTTTTCCTTCCGCCTCATCTTGTAGAAGGGTTGTTTCGTGTTCACAAGCATCTTTCAACTGTTGACTTTCCTCGTGAAGTTGATCATTCAAACGTCCCTTTTCAGTGGTGAGGCTACGTGATTGCTGCTGAGAGCGACCGGCAAGGTCACGAGCCTCGCGAATTTGTTCCAACAAATGTTTCTGCTTTGGACGAAATCGTTGAGACAGCTCCTGGGAAAGTTGGTGGAACTTGGTTTCGATTTGAACTGTTGACTGCCGCAACTCTTCCGTCTCCTTGGACAAGCTAGCTAAGGAGGAGTGGATCGACTTGGACTGTACAACGTTGTACGGATTCCGAATGGACGATGACATGGTGATCGGTGGCACGAAGTTTCCTTGCTTTGTCTTGATTTTTGGATGTGACATGATGGGACCAAAGTTTTGTGGAGGGTGTGGGTTTGGGGCTTAGCACCAAAAAGACACCAACGCTCGGTAGTACAGCGATAGAAAGATCCAAATGTTCCACGACTGATGTGGGAAATGGCCTGAAACAAAGCGTTGATAAGACGATGAAGATGAAGGTCCTTGCTGCATTTACCTTGATTGGAACCAGCGTCCTGACATCCAAAACAGTTGTTGCAAAGGATCTTTCGGATATCAGCAGCAGAATTCTGTCGTATGATGAATACCTACAGAAATACGACAAGAGATGGCCTGATAAAGATCAATACGAGATCCATCGTAGAGTTTACTTATCAAACCTTGGCAAGATACATGACCAGTATGTGAAGGGAAGTTACAAGGGTTACAGTGTTGGGGTGAACCAGTTCACGGACATGAATCCCAGGGAAGTTTGGAAGGGCTACGACAAGTCTCGCAAGCTCAACCGAAACAAACACCAAGTATTTGAGCATGAGTCAACCTCCCTACAGGAACGCCATCTTCTTCTCGGGAAGCTTGAAACTGTTCTTGGCGTCAGCTTACGTGACCCAATTGAATCGTTGCCATCTCGTGTTGACTGGCGTAAACAAGGAGTATCGACCCCAGTCAAAAACCAGGGCATGTGTGGCAGTTGTTGGGCCTTTGCCTCCACGGCTGTACTGGAATCCCATCTGGCAATTCAAACGGGAAAGCTGTTTGAGTTATCGGTGCAAGAGTTGGTCTCGTGTTCACAGAATCCGCGAAAATGTGGCGGTGCAGGAGGATGTGCGGGGTCCACGAGCGAACTAGCATTCGAGCATGTGCAGGAACATGGAATGGTCACGGAGTGGCAGTTTGGATACCAATCGTATCGTCCACATGGTCCTTTGGAATGTTCGTTGAAGGAACTTCACCAACGTCAGCCATCTTCGCGGAAGAGTCTTCGTCATGGAGAAAGCCTTGGCCCTGGCCGGAACACAAGTGGATACTATGAGGGAGCTGTAATGGGTATTGGTGGCTGGGTTTCCTTGCCATCGAATGACTATGTTGCTGTCATGAATGCAGTTGCGAAATTGGGTCCCCTTGCTGTATCTGTGGCATGCCACCCCTGGATTTCTTACGAAAGCGGCGTGTTTCCAGGAGCAAACTTTTCCTCGCCCGACATGGATCCTCGCGTGACGGATGTGAATCACTTGGTGGTTTTGGAAGGTTATGGAAAGGATGAAACGACGGGCCAGGAATTTTGGATTGTCCGCAATTCATGGGGTCCCAATTGGGGCGAAGGTGGCTATATTCGCTTGGAGCGATCCTCCGAAATTCAGTGCGGACTTGATGTCACCCCGGCCGATGGAGTGGCATGCACACACGATCAAAATGACCAAGAAATTGTTCCTCCCAATGCTCTAATCTGTGGGAACTCGGGTATCCTGTACGATGTGACTATTCCAATTCATGTTTTCGAGCCCTAGTCTCTGTTAAAGGAGTTGGGAGTTCGGTGGCTATACCCAATTTCATCCAAGAGTAGATGCAATGCATAAAGTGACTTGGTAGAGCTTCTGCTAGGTAGAGCGACTGGCTTTGCCTTTGCGGTTTGCGGATGCAATATCTTGCATCATTTCCAGAAGCCCGTGATGAATTAAGGAGGTAGGAGTAGCAGTGGCAACGAGGAATGTGAATGACCATGACCAAACATAACTTGCAGGTAGGCTAGAGGAACTAGGAATCAAAGTCGACTCGCTCTGCGGGCACACGTTACAGGAGATGCAGAAACAGTATGAAGCCCCATGCAGCCTGATTTGGTGACGTACAATTACAATGGTGTCGATTTGTTATATGTACAGTAGCCAATGGCTTTAAATGTCAAGGTGATCTTTCCATGTTTTGCAGGCATACGAGTATTTCCATTGTATGCAATCCTTGAAGACTTCAGGATTCTTCACAAACACATCAGTCAGCCATTTTCCTTCGCCCTGGTCTGATGAAGCAATCTTCAAACTACCCTTCATATCATCCTCAGCTAGTTGCGAGAAAAAATGAATGCGTAAGTCACCCTGTATCGGATTTCTCCGTCTTCCATTTGTGTCGGATTCTTGGTGCTTTCAACCCACTCGATTCCAAGGGATGGAACAAGATGACCTTCGCTAGTGTGCAAACCATCAAAGAGTTGATGCAAATTCCAGCTTCCAGCTAGCATGTTGTTCTCCTCGTCCCTGAGCGTCTTGAACTTTGCCTAATCCTTGATATGTAGTTTGTATGGGTTTCGAAGCGCAAAAACATCTTCCTTTTCGATCGATTGATATTTGCTACGCGGTTCTGTCAATGAAATCGGTTCTGTTGGTAAGACAGAAGACATGCCCCTCAAATCTGCCAAACTTGTGCAAGGGGAATCATCCGCTTCCTTCGGATCATAGTCATTCAGTTTAATCGGAGATAGGTCACCGCGGAGCGGAACCCTGGCGGGAAGGTCATCTACTTGGATTTCTTCCAAACTTGAACCAAGCATTGGGTGGCTAAATTTCCAATTCCGAAGTTTCGTGGAAAACTGCATTGCCCGTTGTTTACTTTCAAAGAGCAAAGACATTCGCAATGCTGACGGTTTGATATTCTCGTCGTACCGAATCGGAGTAACATCTGGCTCTGAGAAAGCGTTGAATTCTTCTGCGAGCATATACATTGAGGCACGAAATCCTTTCACAAGCCTTGCGCCTTCAATGTAGGCGTTCACTTTAAAGCCTGGGGTATCCGCATAACGACGGAGGAAGTCTTTCACTTTGTTCCTGCTTTGGAAATCCTTCTCGTCGACGGTCAACATCTTGCACGCGTCTGCTACATCATCCTTGTCTCGCCAATCAACAGATTCAAGCACTATGCCATTCTTCCGCTCTTTCGGCCCAATCCTCGTCTTGTTGAGACGTTGCGGTTGCCATGTCGCTGCATTCTCGCTGCTGAGGAAGATGCAAAGAGTGCACTTGCCACTCGCCACTCTTGCCACTTGCCACTTGTATGCGATGACCTTGGGAATTGGAAATCGAAGTCTGCGCGTTCTGCGCGCGAAGTGCGGCACAGACGAAACATGACGAAACGTGACCCACGTTCCCATTGCGCCTTGGTTAGCCTCGTTTGCGACCTCAACGGATCATCCTGTCATTCATATCTCCTCTCCTGCTTTTGTTTCGTGAAGACTCGATTTTGCCTACCTATCTCTCTCACATCTTCATTCTGTCAGAGATCGGTTAGAAGGTGATCTGCATCATGGATCCAGTTTACAGATTGAAGCACGTAAATTATCGGGTACGTCGTCAAATTATGTGCCATCCAAAATCCAAACCATTTCTTGAGGGTCAACTTCTTTGTCACGTGTTATTCCCACTGCAAGCTATTCGGTGACCCCTCACACCTCTCATTTGTTTCGGTGAACAGGGTCGAGAATGCCAAATTCTGTTACAAAACGAGAATGGACCCTGCCCTCTTTTGGCGGCAGCCAATGCACTCTTGCTGCAGGAAAAAGTAAAATTGCCACCATCGGCAGTTCGAAACAATGTGGCCTCTCTGTCCGATTTGACAAACGTGCTAGCAAATTACGTCTTGCAGACAAGCAGTGCGGCTGCCGAAGAGTCTCAGTTCTACTTTGACGAATTACTCCGACAAATCCCAAAACTGCAATATGGCATGGACGTCAATCCGAAATTCACTGCTGGTATCATGGGCTATGAGTACACACAAGAGCTTACTTGTTTCGATCTTTGGCATGTTAAATTGGTTCATGGCTGGATTCTTGATCCAGCATCTGAGGGAAACGGTGCAATCTTTGACGCCATTGGAAACAAAACGTACAACGAGTTGATCGAACTTGTCATTGTCGGCCGAGAGGCGGATTCAAAACAATCGGATACCAGAAAGCGGCTGGATGAGCTTCGGGAACAGCAACAAAGTACTAC
Organism: Epithemia pelagica; assembly: GCA_946965045.2. Classification (NCBI taxonomy): domain Eukaryota; phylum Bacillariophyta; class Bacillariophyceae; order Surirellales; family Surirellaceae; genus Epithemia; species Epithemia pelagica. The sequence goes on along the minus strand of OX337234.1, from coordinate 1,889,343 downwards.
AACTACCGCAGCAGATGGAAGTGAAAAGGAGGAGAAGCAACAACAGCAAGATGTTCATTCAAGTGATTTGTTGGCCCAGATAGCAGAATTAGAGCAGCAATGTGAGAAACTCCAGATGGATGCCACCCGGGCTTCTTGTATCGATCATTTCCTGGAAACGACTGGGCACCAGCTGACACAGTACGGTCTATCGACCTTGCACCAGGAGCTGAACGAGGACGAACTAACAGTGTTCTTTCGTAACAATCATTTTGCAACGTTGACGAAACACGACGGAAGTTTGTTTCTTCTTGTTACCGACTTGGGCTATGCCAATACACCGATGGTCGTCTGGGAGAAACTTGATGTGATTGATGGTGATACGGAATATGTGAACTCGCAATTCAAGGCACCCGGCCAAATATCGCAGTCTGGATCAAGCCTTACCCCAGAACAACTCATGGCACAATCCAGTCAGAATGACGCTGACTACCATTTGGCGCTGCAATTAAGTGGACAACCATCTGATGCCAATATCAACCCAACGTCACAGTCTTTGTTAGATACCGAAGAAGGGAAGCTTATGGCAGCTGCGACCGAAGCAAGCTTGCGAGAATACCATGGACAACAACAGGTGATTGAACCCAGTTCTGTCCAAGGAGACCAGCAGCAACCAAATCAAGTCGCAGCTGTAAAGCACTCTCCATTGCTTGGGTCGGCCTCTGTAGACCAACTTGCAGTAGGCGTGCCTGTCCCCGAATCCCAAGTGCCACCTAGTGCTGCAACGGGGCAGCAGGCGTTCGGTGTTGAACACGCCACGCCGTTCTCTGTTGACGCACAAAGGCCTGTAACGACGCAGGAAGCAGCCGATGCTCTTCTAGCGCAACAACTGGCCAAGGAATTGATGCAAGAACAACAGAATCAAGCGCAAGGCTCCCATGAGGACGACTTTCGGCTGGCCCAGCGGCTTCAGGACGAAGAGCATCAACGTGTTGCTTCTGGACAAGGATCGTCTTCTGCTGTCGCAAATACTCCGACCTCATCTTCGGGGCATACCAGAAACCAGGTATCAACTTCCTCACCCAACAACAAATGCATTATTTCCTAGGTAATAAGATCAACCTTCTACTAGAGGAGTTGAATGTCGGGATGATTTCCTACGGTTTGTCTCTACTCGTGAACCTTATCCAATCCTCCCAGATGTTGTCCCAGACTTTGAAATACTAAAAAGTTGAAGTCATTAGGCGACGCTGAATCCATAACCTGTATTCGTTAGTGGAAAGGCCATGGGTCAGAATTGCTGTCATCCACCCGAGCTACCGTGGCTGCGAGCTCTACTGCAGTGCTACCGAGACTAAGTTGCATCATTCCCTTTGTTGTCACGTCTGTTCGTTGCAGTCAGTTTTCACTGAACTCTTCATTCTGTTGTGCTTCAAGAGTGAATTAGCCCAGCCTTTCCCATTGATTCAAAAATCGAAGCCATTTCAAGACAAGTAGTATTTGGAATTGAGAGTGTTGCGACTCTTGCTATTCAACGGGCAGGGGAGGGTCCATGAAGCCCATTTCTCATACTTGAAAGAGATTGTGTCACGTAACGGTGAATGCGTTTGAATAGGGTCGTCCAGGGGGGAGGAGCAACTCCGATTAAGCCTTGAACCCAGCAAAAACGTTTTGTAGCATCGAGTCGGAGCCAAATCCGGCGGGCACACATGCACAAGAATGATGATGCGAAATGCGAAACATGTTGTTCGTTATTATCGTTATCTGGGTTCGACAAAATCCCGCAGCGCCGTTCTCTGTGTGACGGACCAACACAGACACAGAGACAAGATTGGAGGCATCAACATCAACATGCATCCCAAATCCCAAGCATCCCCCGATATTGTCGTTGCTTGAATAATGAAGGACAAACGGTCCATTGTCAGTCGTGTAGACACAGAGCACGATGCCAACGCCAACGTCCAGATGTCGATCAACGGACAGATCATAATATGATCGTGGTCGTGATATGGATACACTACTTAAAGCTCTGTGACCATATTAATCGCTTTTGATTGGTCGGCTTGTGGGAAAGCAAGTACCGGATGAAATGGGACCAAATCGACCGCGGAGTTTCGTTCCCACGCTCACATTATATTACATCATCAGTCTTGATAAACGGTCCGGTATCATCGCGATGCTTGGCAGGACCGACCCCAACCCAACGATCGAATACCTCTCAATGGACGAACTTGGCTCGTGCGATCGATACCCGATATGTGTCACCGTCACAATTTGCAAAATTCTGCTTTGGGCAGGATCTGGAGCGGAAAAGTGGAAAAGGTTTATTGCATAGTGGAAAAATGAAAAGGGGCACCATCTTGCAATGGCTCAGTTGCGTTGGCTTTCTGAATGATTTGTCATTTGGTTTGAGAATCATGGAAGAACTTCCATTGATTTGGTCAGAAGAGTTCGACTCTGGAAACCTGGACGAAAGTATTTGGTCCTATAACTTGGGAGCAGGAGGATGGGGAAATTCCGAGCTACAACATTATCAGAAAGAAAACGTTGATATCAGTCCGGGGCAGTATCTTCGCATCAATGTGACGGTTGATAATGGGACATTCAAGTCAGGGCGTGTGACAACAGAAGGTAAATTCAGCTTCAAATATGGCAGCTTAAAGGCCAAAATTCAAATCCCGAATGTCGTTGAGGGATTGTGGCCTGCATTCTGGACAATGGGAGAGAAATTTCCGGAAATTGGCTGGCCACATGCTGGAGAAGTCGATGTAATGGAAGTAGGTCAAGGGAAGGCCCTACGTGATGGGGTCGGGAACAAGAGAGTGATATCTGGTGCTCATTGGTGGAACGACGATCATACAGCAAGCTACGCCGGAAATTTTACAGCTGCTCAGGATCTTAATGAAACCTTTCACATATATAGGCTCGAGTGGACCCCAGATAGCTTGACAACCTACGTTGACGACAACATGATCTGGACGATGGACATCAATCTTGCTCAGTGCCCGTTCTGTACAAGCTTCCACGAGCCCCATCATATATTGTTGAACGTTGCAGTGGGTGGGGGTTTCACGAGTGGGTGGAACTCGAACTCGCCTGGGTGTGGAATCAGCACAACGGGCAGTGAGGAAGGATGCGAAATCAGGACATTTGACGACATTTCGGCTCCGATACCAGCTACAATGAAGGTGGACTGGATTCGCCTGTATCAAAACGGAAATTCGATCATTACTACGGAGCAACCGTCCTCATCTCCGTCTCGAACGCCTTCGGCACAACCGTCGAATGTGCCCTCAGGGAGACCCAGCAGGACTCCGTCACAGACCCCTTCTTTGTCGGCAGCTCCATCCGATGCACCCTCATCGAGACCCAGTAAGACTCCTTCAAACGCGCCCTCATCGAGACCTACTCGCTCCCCGACACTTCCAGTCGAAAATGCTGCAGCCGTTGCCACCGTTGCGACGTTCAATGATCCGCCAAGTGACAACGGTGAGATTGTCGACAACGACCCTATTCAGAGTGTTGAGGATGAGATAGAGTGTATGGAGTCATATGACGAAGGCAAAGGAAAGGGGAAAGGCAAAGGAAAGGGTGGAGGGAAAAAAGACAAGAGCGAAAATAGGAAAAGGAAATACAGGAGAAGAGGGAGCTCATGTGGGGAATCCAGTTCTGGAAAAGGTACGTCCTACATATTGCATGACTTGTTTCGTATTGTTACCTCTCTCATCCTTGTTGTAGTTGGAAAGAAACACGGGAAAGGAGGCAAAGGATATGGAAAAGGAAAAGGAGGAAAAGGGAACGATGACGAAACACCCAATCCCGAACCATCTCAAGAAGCTGAAAATGTCATTCTCATTGCTCAGGGCACTTCGGGTCAAACCGGAGACCAGATTTCAAGTTTTCTGTCAACGACATCTGCTACGGGTTCAGAAGGTGTCCGTTCCAGTAGTGGCGCATCCACTGAAAGTGGAATGGGGACCCCGTCATCGACAGACTTCACATTCGCCTCATCGATCACAGAAAAGGATGGACTTGTATCCAACGACATGCAATCCAGAGGGATGCATACAGGATTCTCTTACACTCTAGGGTGGGCAACTGTTTTGCTGTTGTCATCAATCTGGCTTGTCCCATGGGAGTTTGTGTGAAGTGAATTTGCTTGCTACTTGAGGAAGGGCATTTATTCAAGACTCGCTGTTTTCGTTGAATATCTTGTTTCTTGCTCTAGTTGACATTGATCGTATGTTCTAAATGAGGCAACTGTTTCCTTTACGAGTACTTAGGATACTTTCAGATTTAGCTTCAGCGTATGTTTTTGGCTACAGAGCCGCCCCTCCTATATTGTTTGTCCGAGAAAGGCCTCACTTGGTTTGGCATTTTTACGGCTATTGACATACGTCGATCATAGAAAATTTCTCTGTTACACCCGGATTACCATTCTTCATCACCACGATTGTGGTTGCGTTGCTGTTGGCCTCGACTATCATATCGGCCACGGAATCGAGACGAGTCGGAGCTCTCTCCTCTCTTTACATAGCCGTGGTTGGAGCGGGGGTGGTTTTGAGGGTGGAAGCTGCTGGAGTAACGGTTTCCTCTACGCCTCGAATCACCAAACGGTGATCTACCATTCGAACGATACTGACGCTCGCCTCCATACCGTCTGTCCCCGCCGGTCCGTCGTCGATCTCCACCCTTCCTGTTGTTCTGCCCAAACCTGCCACCTCGTCCGACGGATTTTCCAAAGTATCGACCGCGAAGCACTTCGAGTTCTTGTAAGAGCGAAAACGTTGCACCGCCAACGTCAACATCCTGGCTAAGCTCTACTAGTTTTTTCGCGTCGTCAACCGCCATATCAAATACAGCTGATCCACTCTCTCGGTTCGTTTGAATCTTTCCAACATCTCCATCAAAAGACAACGATTCGTCCCGTTTACTGATCCTTGAGAGCTTTGAAACTGTAAACATGACATCACCGGGACTTACGGCTCGGTCTTTGCTTTGCATTTCAACTGTTGCCATGCCAGCTTCACCTGTGATTAACGATCTACTTTGCACATCCGCAGCTCTACGGCTAATCGCAGCCAAACACCGAGCCACAACCTCTTCGGGGTCCCGAAATTCTGACAAGAGCTCCGAAGCAGCTTCCTTGAAGTACGCTGCAGTCTCATCTGGAATCAGCTGGCTAGCTATGGACGAGGTTTTAGCAGCAGCTTTGAGAGCTGCCTCTGTCGACGGTGGACCAACTAAGTCAAACTGAAAGCCATGTCCTAGATCGCGTTCAATCCTTACGATGTCGCGTGCTTGTTGTGGATTGAACAGCAGCACCGACACCCCGTTTCGACCGGCACGTCCTGTTCTACCGGATCTGTGAACGTAAGTATCAACGTCTCTCGGGGGATCAAACTGGACGACAAGGTCCACGTCCTGAATATCGATACTGTTCATAGGGAAGCAAGTTAGTGAATGACTCATCAGAAAACATTTGACCATTCTACGACGTACCCTCTAGCCGCAACATCAGTCGCAACAAGTACATTGAAGGCTCCACATCGAAAGGCGTTTAGTGTCGCATCGCGTTGCTTTTGACCAACGTCCCCGTGAAGAGCCTGAGCAGTCAAGCTCTTAAAGACTCCTCCTGACACGAGTTCGTCAGCCTCCCGCTTCGTCTCTGTGAAGACTATTGTCTTCCCAAAGATTTTCTGTTGAACAGCTTCATTGCTTTTCGCTTTCTTCTCTGCAGCAGCAACAGCAATCGCATTAGTTTCGTCAACTGAACTTGTCTTCTTGTCTGCGTCCTTCGAAATTTCAACCGCAATTATATCTTCAAGAACTGATCTTTTGGACGCAACGCCAGGTGGCAACTGCACGGCCAAGTGGCGAACGGTTTTGGCTACACGAGCCCCACCTTCCTCACTTGTTGCATCAATCGAAACAACGTTTTCTTGGTATTGCGCACCGATTTGTTTTACCCAAGGCGGCGTGGTCGCAGAGAAAAGTAAGCATTGAGTTTTGTCGTTATTGTCTGCTCCCATATCTTCCAATACCACTTCAACATCCTCAGCGAAGCCCATGTTTAACATTTCGTCAGCTTCGTCTAATACAACAATATTGCATTCGCTCAGGTCGAGGTTACCCCGATCCATGTGATCCATAACACGACCAGGCGTCCCAACAAGAACGTCAATTCCACTTTGAAGAGCACGTGCCTGTGGATCATACGACACTCCTCCATGGAACACAGTTACGAAAAGGCCAAGTGGACGAGCAACAGACTCTAATTCGTCGGATACTTGTCGCGCAAGCTCGCGGGTGGGACAAAGAACCACCATTGAGACCTTGCGTCCTCTACGCATACGACCGTTTTCATCACGGGTTCCTTTCTCCTTACAAATATCGACCAAGCGAGTGAGGCTGGGCAAGCCAAAAGCCAGTGTTTTCCCAGTACCTGGAATAGGCAAAAGACAAGAAGACAGGCACAAAAACCGAATGGAAATGAAGTGAGGAAGCTTCGTCAAGACGACTATCTAACATACCGATGTCGACATACCGGTGCGGGATCGACCTATGACATCTCTCCCTTTGAGAACTGGGTGAAATGCCTCGCCTTGTACTGGTGTAAAGACGGTTATGCCCTTACTGCTAAGTACATCAATCACTCTTGGGCTCAAGCCAGACTCGACCCAATGAGGGTTGCTAGTGGAAAGCATTTTAGGGTCTGTCCAATCTATAGGGTTCTTCATGGGAAACCGGGCGAGTCAGAGATATAAAGCCGGCTTCTCAAGCACAACTATTGATCATGGAATTTTTGCTTACATCATTTTCTTCGAACACAGGCCCGGGTGACCTCGACTTGATTCGAAACTTTCTCGGCACGTCCCCTTCCGCTTCATTCAATGCATCAACAAGAAGGTTGTCAAGTGCGTCATCAAGATCTTCCTCTACAGTAGCCTTAAGGATCGTCTTTGACTGAGGGCGGACGTTAACGTCCAATAGTTGTGGTCGCGAAATCGACCCATGTATGGAACGAGACGATCTCGATGACGTTGTCAGCGACTCAACGACAATGTTGACAGAGACCCAGATGATCAACGCTGATAATAGATCTCCTTTCCTCATGATAGCTGTGACCCACCAACAATTGAAAGAGCCTGAATCTTGTCGAACCAATAAAGTCTGGTCTCAACTCGGCGACAACTGAGTAAGTTCTTTGATCCATCAACAATGAGTGGAGATCAGAGCAGCCATCAGAAAACAGAAAACACTACTGTCTGTCGGCAGGTTTATGTGTTCTTGATTCATGACTCGGTCTTTGCGTGGTCAGTGTTTCCATTTTCCAACGCTAACACACTTTCGTTTTCGTGCATTATGACATCTTCCTTCCTCACATGGAGCAAGTCTGTTTGACGTCAACTTCCCCTAAGGATGGGATCATGCCTTGAATGGAAAAGAGTAAGCTCTGCGCTGCTCATTTACTGCAAAGAGAACAGCCCGTTGAAAGAAGCATCTAAACTAAAAGCTGAATACACTTCATGGGGTTTTTGATTTTTTGATGTCATTAAGTTCCTTGTTATCCGAAGAAAGTTGAGGGACGGTTCTTTGAGAATGTTCGTGATGAAAGAGCTTTTTGTCCTCTCTTGCCCGACGCAACCCGGTGTGGCAAGGGGAATTTCACGCTATCACCAATATATTGCATGGGATTCGCTCGCTTTACATCTTCATCCTTGACCTCGGCCGTTCGAATAATTCGGATAGAGCGGGGACGTGTACGGTGTCGTCCAGCCATTTCGTCATAAAGCTGACTGACGGCTCCTGTAAGTTTGACATCTCTAAATTCACGATACATGTTGTGTGTTCCAGAACGAGAGTCGTAACGAAGCCAAATTCCGTACGTCTTCACAACACGAGAATACTTTTCCACAAGTTCGACGCAGTCCAAGATTTCGCCGGTCGTTTTCTTCATCTTTCGAAACTGGTGCATGTAATACCAAAATTTTGACTTTGCGATGACGGGATTTGGAGCAAAAATGATCATGCGATAGGCTTCTGGGTTGGGGTGCTCCTCGTCGGCAGCACGACGCCCAACCACTTGGTATTGACGCATTGGTCCAGCGACAGTCATCTAGCATCGACAACTATGTGAGCAAAATGACGTAGTCTCTGAGTGGTCACCAACCACGCCGACAAAATGCTTACCTTTTCGTACTTCTAATCTCCGTAGCTGCGGTTGTTACTGCTACGAAGTTCAGCAAGAGTGGACCCAAGCAGATTTTCTAGAAAGTAAATAAAGTAAGGCGGTATGAGGTAACGGGAGCGTGACGTGAATGATCAACTCGTGACTCACGACTAACTACCTGCTACTCTACCTCTGTCAGATCTCCTCTACAAGGATCCCGGGTTAAAAGTTACAGTACGCCTGGATTTTGCTGTTGTCCAGAAGTCGAAGTCGAACAAGCTTGACATGTGACCACACAGCAAAAAGCCTCATCTGTTGATTGGACACTTCCGGAACGATGCTCAAACGTGATATGATCGGTCCTTTCATTACGGATCGCCGTCTGAGCAGTACACTGAGACCACGAGGGTGCAACAATATTTCAGAGGCGAACCGTAAAAACATTCAGCATGTGACCGAAACAGAAAAAGCCTCATGATGATTGGACACTTCGTGAGCCATGCTCGAACGCGATCATGATAAATCAATTCAATATATTCAGCCACTCTACGCACGTTCAATGTCTCAAAAGTGAGATTGAGAGCACGAACGAGTACCACTATTTCAAAGTGTAACTGGCATTTTTCCTTGGGGGGCAAAAGCAAGCCTTCACTTAGATTTACATCCATGGAAATAGAAGAATATATGGTGTGATGATATCCAAGGTGTAACATAAAAGGACGTGAACGGAAACCAGGATGGACAACACCGACAAATTTATCCTTTTATCCTTGAATATGGACAGTACCACAACGAACGAGCAATATCAAGCATGATCGTTCGATTTAGGGAATCCTCGATTATTGCAGACATCACACAAGAATTGGTTATTTCTTGATTCCATTTTCAAGCATCTCAAACAAATCTTAAACTTCAGTCATAGGGCAAGGCAAATGCGTCATGCGTCCCCAACGACACAAATCAGATCATTATTCAGCTCATTGCTCAATCTCTCCGAGACTCTCGAGATGCGCGCTATTGCTTAGAATTATCCTTCATGTTTTTATTCTTTTGACAGAGCAACGAAAGAATAATTCGTTTTGTTTGGACAATGAGGATGATGGCGGGCGACGAGCGAAGAAAACCATGACCGTCTGATGTGGGCAGCGATAAAAAGGAACCATAACCTGTTAAAAAGCTCGCTGCTCAGTCGTCGCCGTCATTTTCTAGTTTTGGCCGGTCCAACACCGCCAAATCACTATAACGATCTGTGAGTGATGCAAAATGCGTTTGGATAATGCTGTTAGTCTGTGTGAACTGATTCCGGGATGAACGGGTTTGTAGTGTTTTCGACGCCGTAGAGTATGTACCAAGCGAAAACGACGGTACATGATCAACAGTCTCCATTGCGTATGTAAAGCTTGGTACCAAGTCCATGCGGTACGAGGTTCTACGCAGGACTCGTGTGGAGTGTGGAGGACGGAGGACACCGCATGGAACGGTACTCGAAGAATCTGTGATTGGTCCATATTTTCTTTATGTCGTCTGTCCACCTGTCCGTCCGCTCTTGTTGGCTAACTCCTGTCTCCTTCATTTCCTGGGTAGATTTTAGGCTAGCGATATGACAAAGAAACTTGCTCGTGATCCTAATGCTCCTAAACGGAACCTTTCGGCCTACCTACTCTATCAGAATGCGATGCGGGACCAGTTCAAGGCTCTAAACCCTGGCATGACTTTTGGTCAACTTGCGAAGTATACCTCTGCGATGTACAGCGAGCTCCCTCAGACCGAGAAGGAAGCCTGGGTCAGCCGAGCTGAGGCCGACAAGGCCCGCTATATCAACGAATTAAATATGTATGTGCCACCACCCGGCTATGATTCAAAAGGAGACGCTGTAGTTAGCCCCGTGGTGACGAAAGGGGGAAAGAAGGGGAAACCGGAAAAGGATGCTAATGCTCCAAAGCGCAATATGTCTGCCTATCTGCTGTACCAAAATGCTATGAGAGATCAATTCAAGCGGGAGAACCCCGGTATGACTTTCGGTCAACTCGCCAAGTATACTTCGCATATGTACAAAAATCTGACAACCGAGGAAAAAGCAACTTGGGAGTCACGAGCGCAACAGGACAAGGAGCGGTACGACGCGGAAATTTCGACCTACGTTCCTCCACCAGGCCATGACGCTCGTGGTATCCTTATCGACGATCAACGACCAAAGCGACGCAACAAACGGGGACCCAAGGACCCTGCGGCTCCGAAACGTGCCTCTGGTGCGTATGTGTTCTTCACAAATGAGATGCGCCCAAAAGTTCTCGCAGAGTATCCAGGGATAAAGTTCGTCGACCTTGGCAAAGTCCTTGGCGAACGTTGGCGTGCTCTAAATCCAGACGAAAAGAAACGTTATGAGGATATGGCTGCTTCAGATAAAGTTCGTTTTCAGGTGGAGATGCAGCAGTACACGGCCAACCAAGCAGCTGCACCACCTTCAGATGGGACGTATTTTCACGACCCAAGTGGAGTTGGGAGTTCAATATCATATGATGCCTACGGATCCCACGACCAAGTTTCACAAATTGACCCATACGGTCACACGCATTATCATGCCTGATAGTTATCATTTCATCTGGTTTCAGTGAATCTTTAGGGGGCTGCTTCGTGGAATAGTCTATCTATCTATAAGTGACTGTGGCTGATATCTTGCTGGACAGATATTTGTAGTGTCATATTATATTTGTACCATCTCTTTCGACAGGCATTTCATCTGTAGGTATAATACCGCAAGAATTTTTCTCTAAGCGCTCTTGTCTACGAATTGCTCGTAACTCGATGGCACTCTGATACATTCCTTGCAACAGCGGAATTAAACTCAAGAGGATTAGAATTGACACTGCAATCGCCGCGGCAGAATCGGCTTCCTCAGATGTTACAGACGTCAATTCAGCAACCAAAGCAGCGAGAATCACAGCGATACTACGTAAAGTATCAGCAAAAACATGTGTATATGCAGAACACTGTAAAAAGATCCGGGTAAGTGACAAGGAACCAAGTCAGTGCTTTACTTCACAACCTGCGTACCATGTTCAGGTTCGTCTTATCAACCACGCTCCCTGTGGAGCGGTTGTCTAGGTCCTCGTCTTCGCCAGACTCATCGCCATCGCGTCGCATTTCTCCACTGGGGCTTTCTTGTTGTACATTTAAATACGACGTCCCAAGATCTTTGTCAGTCTCGTCAAACGTCGACGTGACAGGAGCTCTTGGAGAGTGACTATGAACTGCGGTTTCAAATCCAAGAAGATGTTTTGCCCGTGCGAAACAAAACACATTCAGAAAATCCAACCCCAAGTTTACAACGGAGAATGTCATCATAAGATGTATTTTTGGATCCGCCTGCTCGGATTTGCTTCGTTTTGTATCAAGATATAGAACCTCGATGGCCTGTTTTAAAACAATAATGGTCACAACAACGAGAGTTGTCACAGAAACAAGCGGTGGAATGATTTCGAGCCTCAAGACGAGTTTTCTTCTTTCCCTCGAAATATGTCCAACCCTGGCATTGGAGTTTGCACCGTGATCTTCGTCGAACCGTGTTTTCTGTTTCTCAGCATACCAATTGAACAGGTACGTCATTGAATCAACGACCATCGCAGCGCTATCCCCTTTCATGGCCTGCGAGTCCGCATAAAAAGCGAAAAACAGTTGAACAGACGCAAACGTCATGAAAGAGGTAAAAGCTGTACATAAGAGTATTGTGTTCGAAGGTCGATTTACGCCGTCGGCATCTTCGCCTTCAGCAGGTGACGAGCCCTGCGAGGGGAACTGGTCATCGAGACCAGTTGGCTCAGAGCCCAGTGGCAACTGTGCACCATCTTCCGCTGAATCCGCCGACAATTCAAACGAGATGCGGGAATCATTACTTTCTCCTCGGTATTGACCTTCGAGACCATCACCCGTAGTGTTAAGAGACATGCTGTCGGGAACTAGATTCTCTTGCTTTAATTCACCCGTTGACAGCGACATTAGAATTGCGACTGGTCATAGGAGGAAATCGGACTGGTCTTGACTCAGCTCAGGGTTGGGTTTTCGTTTTGGTCGGTCTGTTCTCGGAAGGTCGCGCTTCGTATGGTCTTTGGTCTATGGCCTAAATGTGTGGTTTGTGGTTGTGTGTTGTTGTTGGTGTTTAATTCGGGTGGTCGGGACTGGAAAGATCAGTCCCGGTCCTTGGGGACATTGGGGGGGGGGGGGGAGGACTACACTTAGCTAAGGCAGAGATATGATTGGTCGAAAACCTCCAAAACCTATGTCGTTCCTACTATATTACTTAGACAAACCTTTGAAAACCTCCAAGGTTTTGAAATATTTGACTATACATTAGACTAGAGTGACGAAGTAAGACAAGGTTTCCTACCATACAAATTAACGGAGTATCGGACTTAGGAATGGAGGGAATATGGAGGCAATTCATCATGCCGATCCATCGGCACCCAAAATGGATCGACAATGAGGGTGCCGATAGAGCGCCAAAAAACTTCCTATCACTACGGCAAACGAAAAACAACAATCAAACAAATTTGGCAATGGTCATAAACAGGGGATTATTACATGCATGGAAAAAAGCTAGCGCTTAAAAAAAAACCATGGCAGGTGAAGGCCTTAATGGCAGCAGCAACAGCGCGGCCAAGAGGTTGAGCAACCCATACGTTGGATGGACACCGCAGCCACTACCACAAGCAATCCGCAACAGCACAGAACGGAACGAAACACGTGTTCCCACCGGCTTTCCTTTAGTTTCTGACTTATTTGGAGAGAGAGGAGAGAGGAAAATGGGAGTCCAAAGCCAAAAGCGAGCTACAAACAGTAGAGCAATCCGCAGGAGACCAGAGCATCAGTACAAGTCATCAACAGCTCACAGTCAAAAGAAGGCTGACGATGAGGACCGCCCCTTTGACCCAGCTCGAGACTGCCCTGTCTGCAAGAGAGAGGCAGCAGGCAAGTCCCAACCACATCGAAAACATCACGATCTTTGCCCTCGTAGTAGAAGCAATCGCAAAAACCAAAAAGTATGCACAAAGTACATGAAGAAACTGACGGACGTGTTTGCATCGAACCAACAACGCCAGTCTCCCCTCAAACAGAAGGAGGCCGTCCAGCAGCAAGCGATGTACACTTTCTTTGTCCCTTCTCCTGATAGGAAAAGGAAGGCAAGTGACGACGACTCGAAACCGAAAGCAAAGAAGCTGAAACCACCCCCACAGGGGCAGATGAATCTTCAACCACCACCTCCACCACAAAATGGCGGCAATACAAATGACCCAATTGTTTTGGATGATGCAGATATGGTTCCTGTTCAGGGTGCTCCAGAAATGGATGAATCCGAAATGAACAGGAACCTCTCTGTGGATCAGATGGAAGTAAATGAGACCGAATCTCCTCCCACTGGTCCTCCCCTTGTTGCCTCGAATGTCGCGGCTGGAGTAACAGATACAATGCTTCCACCAATGGCAATGCCAACAGGTTCCCTTCTTACCATCGTTGAAGGGAGCTTGAGTGGAGATGGCAGTAAAAAAAAGAAAGGAATCCCTGAACCCATCAGTATAGTTGCGGAGTTCATTTCAAAGATGTCGAAAGAGGATTTGGACTTGTGGTTTCCGCCCCATAGTCTCAAGTTTGTAATCCCCAATGACAGGAGCTACGGTAGACCACTCAACCCCCTCTACCATTCAGTCGAGGGTACGTCCCTTTATCATGTTCACTGGGAAGCCCATTTCCCCAATATCAAGATCCTTTGTCCGGATCCAACCTGCGACGGAGGGATGCTGAAACAAGATCGGACGAATTATTCCAAGAATAAGACTTTGATGCCCTTGTTTAATATGAGCGGACCGCCATCGTGGTGCATAGTGATGTCGTATGTTTGTCAGACATGTGGGAAGCGGTACAATGGCAATGATGGTCGTGTGCTTCTCACGTTACCCGAGTACGTGCGTAATGCATACCCCGTGGAGCCGAAGTATGCTGGAGCGGGCAACTGCCATCTCGACCTCGACTGCTGTCATGTTGTGCAAGAGAATATGGTAACGTACGGAAACGGCGAACAGCTTGCGCGATTGATTGCGAGCCGAGGAAGTAAGGACTACCTCCGTCGGTTCGCTGAGTATGTCTCTTTCATGAGCCATTACAATGCTCACAGCGACAACCCAGTCACCCCTGCAGAGTATCCCAGCTTTGAAGAGTTCATGCCAACCATGCCCCCAGCTGGTGATACGATTCGAGATCTGTTTGATGAAGCTTGCGCTTCGAACCTTACACCTTATGGGGTAAGCGATCATGATCGGTGTGTTCGCGAGATGCAATCAGTTGGAACCAACGCTTTCTTTGCCCAAGACCATACAATGGAGATGGTCAAGAACTACACCAAGAAGCTTGGAGCGGCGGCCGCTTGGGATACAGCAACCGAAACCGGTGAAATCGCTTCCGTTGTATTGACAGGAGGCACTGGGGTGGCTGATATTGCGCATGCCGCCGAGCAATTGGCCCGTCGACCACATTTCAATCCGGTTGCCATGTACAGTGACACGTACCCTGCTAAGGACGCGTTCTGGAAGATCTTGTTCGGTGCGGTACTGACTGGGCGACTCGGTTTGTACCATTTTCAACAAAGGATCATCAAAACGCTTCGTCAGGGCCACATCGATTATCATAGAGCTTTGCGAGAACTCTGCCATTGCATCTATGAGTGGGAGCCCGAAACGTACCAGGCATTGGTACAGGCTCTTCGTGCAGGAAATATGGGTCGAGACAAGAAACCATTGTCTGATCAAGATATCCTTGACATCGAAATGTCCAAGGATTTCCGTAAGAAGTATGGAAAGTTCCTCATGAAGAAAATCAGGCCCCCTGATGTCATTCGACAGAAGCTTGAAGAATGGTTCTGTAATTACAAGGTTGACTCTTCCGATCCCATCGAACGACCTGGTCGCGGACGCCCCGATCCCATTACAGGAAAGAAGCTTTTCACCGTCGATACCAAGACCGCCGTGGAAGAGCAGAAGAAGAATGCGGCACATATTCAGGACATTGTGCCTGTTCAGGATATGTATCGCGTTATCCCACCCACGAAGACGACTCGTCATGGTTTGGCCGAGTACAGTTCGTTGCGATGTGAATCGAAACTCGAGGGGTTCCATGATCACCTTGCTCACTTCGGTAATGTTGGAATGCGTTCTTCCTTGTGCGACAATGTCAACTTGTTAGGTACAACAATGTACAACACGAGAATCCGTCATCGGCTTCGTATGGCTGCAACACCAGTCGATGAACGGCCGAATGTTCCAGCATATTGGGCCAATAATCCCACATTTTACAACCATTCCGAGCTCGGTTACATCAACGATCTCGCAAAGGAGTCCGGATATCCAACAATTCCTTTCGAGTATGCTCGTGAGTTGCCTGAAGACAACGGCGAGCGGTTCTTTTCAGAGTATTGGATTCAGGAGCGAGCAAGGCAGGCTGCTTTCCAATCGTCTCCCTTAAATGATCGTTGTTACTGTGATCAGTGTGGAAATAATCCGGTTCCTCTTGTTCATGACAAGAAGAAATCGCCATTGCTCCCAAACAAGAATGGTCCATCTTCGAAGGAAGCGGACAGTGTTTGGTCCTCCCCTCTTATCGCGACACCAGTCAAATCGAAGAACGAAGAGACGCCCTCATCTGTGGATGTCGTTACGAAGGCTGTGTTTGATTCCTCCAAGAAGGCATCACCATCCAGTTCCTCCAAAAAGGCATCGTCCACACCCAGTTGCGATGATTCGTCTCCAACTTTGGTTGACCTGTCTCCTGTTCCTCTATCGCCGCAAAAACTGTCTCCTGTGAAAGCTTCCCCTGATATTCCAGGTTGGAGTAACCAGCTTTACTGCGTGCCCGCCCAGATGGAGGGTAGTCATCCGCCGTTCCTTGTTCCTCGAGGTGGTTACCCGATGTTTGGCGGACCAGTGCCTCAGTATCCACAAGCACAAGGATGGGGATGGGGAAATATTGCAGAAACGGCCCGTCCAAAGGCTCAGCATCAGGTATGCTGTCAGCCATTTCTTCAGTGGGCCTGTCGTCCCAACCGAAATGGCCGTCCACCTCATGACAAGAGTTGTCCAAAGTCGAGCAAAGCCAAAAAGTAGGAAACTGGATTACGGCCGTCTCCGCGTTGTGTTTCATGCGGTGACTGTTTGCCATTTGCGATAGTAATACGAACGATAAAAGACAGAGTAGTGTTTGCCAACATGTTCTATCATGGTTACAGTCAAGTTTCAAACTTGCCCATTAGAAGAATAGCGGAATGGAGAGACTCACTCATATCCATCGCTTAGGGAGCCGTGGGAAATGGCCATCCACGTGCATATGGTGCTTCTCAGTGGTGACTCCCATGAGAAGAGCGGCGGTTGGAAGGAGCTGGTGTGGCTCCCCATCCACTACCACGAGGGGGAGCAGCGGAACCACGATGGGCCGTGTTGCTGTGAACCTGAGTCGTACCGGCTCGGGAGCCCGTTTCAATGTGAGTGGGAATAGTGGGTTCCCCACCTTCTTTGAGATCGGCCATCTTTTCCGTAGCCATGCTTGTCACCCAAGCTCCGTTGATTACCACGGCGTAATGCTTTACACCTTCAGCCACAACCAACGGTGGTTTGATAAACGGTTTCGATGGTTGCGTTGGCTTCGCCGGCTCACATTCTTGCTGTGGGACAGGGGTGAGTGAAGCCGGTTCCTCAGCGTTTTTGTCTTCCGAGGAAAGCGCCTCATCCTCCATAATGGAATTCTTCTTGGGAGATTCATCCTTTTCGGCTTCCTCTTCAGAGGACTCGGACTCGTCGCCCCATACACCTTCCTCGAGGTAGCCGTATTGGACGAGACGGTCTTCCGTCACTTCCCGGCTGATCGTTTCCTGTGCATCGTAGATCCAGTTTTGGACCACGGCAAAACCATGGAACTTGTTCGGAAGAAACTTCTTTGGGTCATCCTTGCGGCGACCAGGAGGAAGAAGTACCACAATCGGCAAGACGGGGCTTTTGTGTAGAATGTTAATGGGCTCCGTCAAGCACACCCATTGATAAAAGGGTTGTAGTGTGTGCTGGATCACGTTGTTCACGTTCTGTAGGAGGTTCAAACGATCCGCAATCTTCTTCGCTCCATGGTCGCGTAGGTTTTGGAGCTCCGGAATCATGGAGCCTCCGCCACGGTCCGCTTTGTAAAACCACAAGCAATCGTCCATTGCCGAAGCAAGCCCGAAGGCCGCTGAGCAAGTGCGTTTCACCGTAGAGGGGAAGGAAATTGTTCGGGGAATATGGCGGTCAAGGATTTTGGCAAAAACCATGTTCTTGTCGGTTGATTCGCCATCGCCTCCCTGGGAATCATCGTCGTCGATCAAAATCTCGGCAAGCTTCTGAGCTGGTTTCTTTTCTTCCTCTTTTGAGGAAAATGCCCCCGCCTTCAGTGCTTTGGATGCTTCTTCCTTCGACACTTTCCTGACGACGCCATCAGGGGAGCGGACTTCTACGAGTCTCACGGAGGAGCCTCCAGTGTCATCCGAAGCGTCGGACTCGCGTTTCTCAACACGGGTTTTCTTCTTTTTGGGAATCGTGTCAAGGGGCTCATCCTTTTGCGTGCCATCTTCCTTAGAAGCGGCGGCAGCGGGAGGCCTTTTCGGAGCAGCTTTGCGTTCACGTGCCATGGTCAAGTGAACACCAGTAGGATCCAATGGGAAACACTGGTGGGTATGGGAATGGTGAGAAGTTACTTGCAACGTTGGGCAAAGTGACTCAATTTGTAAACGAACTGTGTGTGAGTGATTGCTTCCACTATTTTGTTGTGTGACAGTTCTGGTACTGGTTCACGTACCTAGGTACATACGTGATACTGGTAGGCTTTTCACGTTGAAATTAGCGATTTTCATGTAAACCTATTAGACCGGTTTGTGTCACGATTTTTATGGATGGGTTTGATTGGTTAATTTTCTATTCCTATCGTTTTTCTGTCATTTTGTTGAGTGGTTCGTAATTTTTACTATAGTCTTAATTGTACTGATTCGATTCCTTGTGCGACGTGCTGTGGGTGGCTTTGGGTTGGGAGTGATTGGGAGTGAATCTTTCCCCCTTTCCCCCCTCGCCTCTTCTTCTTTCTTTCCCCTTCCTTCCCCCCTCTTTCCCCCCTCTCTCTGCGCCTTTTCCCCCCCCTAGCCCGGGGGGGGGGAAGAATGCGAATCCAACGGTCATAGTCATTTACCCATTACCTCTGTACTTGGAAGGCGGATCCAAGCTACGTAGTTTCTAAGCTTAGTCTTTTGTTTGAATTGGAACTTGCTTTCGTTACGACACGAATAAGTGAGTTTATCAGACCCACGGACCCAAGTTAAGAGCTATGACGACGACGACGCGATCTACGACGAAGAACGGTACTTCCAGTACCTTCTGGTACGACAAAGTTAACTCGGGACCGAAAAGAGTCCCAAGAATGCTTCCTTTCCCCTCAGCCTTGAAATTGACGGACTCGTTGGTTATCGCCTGCCCGATCAAGACTACGACCAAAGAAAAGTAGATAGCCGTTGGAGACGCAGGGCGTCCCTCCCGGATCCTACTTTTTGGTGCTTGTCATCGCAATCGCATTTGGTATAAGATCCACCATACCAAAACCCGAAGTGTTGATGGCAACATGACGACCTCAATGCCACTCACTTCGGCAGGCATAACAAAAATATCCGATCAACCAAGAACCACTTTCACCAGCGTCTTGCTTCTACGACGGGTATCAACTGGCAACCACGCACTTCAAGATCAACGTCAGAGAATCCCCAAAAACCTCAGAACCAACCAAGAGCTCACTCTTCCAATTCACCACGTTCGGACAGCAAAGGCTTGATCACCTTTGGCGCCGTTCAGAGAATTTTAAGAGGATTTTTGCCTTCTTGTTCTTGCTTGTGCTCGCTTTGCTCCCATCATGTCTTCGACCTCTCCTTCTCGCTCCCCTCCGCCGGATGACGATGCTCTTCTGTCGTCGTTGGTTGCGTCGGCGTCGATTGCCACGCCTGGCGTTGCGGCCCCTCGGGTCTCCTCGGGTGCTCCAGGGGGGGAACGCGGTCAAATCACGTTTGCTCCTGATCCAAGTGTTTC
Source organism: Epithemia pelagica (assembly GCA_946965045.2). Lineage (NCBI taxonomy): Eukaryota > Bacillariophyta > Bacillariophyceae > Surirellales > Surirellaceae > Epithemia > Epithemia pelagica. Next base: position 1,870,062 of record OX337234.1, on the reverse strand, counting down.
GGAGTTGGGTCTCAAGATGGATTCGGTCTCTCGTGACACGTCGGATGCGTCGAGTAAGTTTGGTATCGTTGTGCTGCCCATTCAAGACAAGAAGCTTCTTTGCCTTGGCATCAAGAGGGGGGGGGGAAACACTTTTTGCATTGACCCCAAGTGCTCCAAAGCCGGGGACCATGGAATGGGTGTCCCCCCTCATGACCTTGGCGTTGCTGGTGGCGTGTATATCATGAAGAATGCCGCCTCAGCCTTTTGTTCACCCGTGGTTCCGATGGACATGGTCAGTCCTGAGGTAGTGAACAAACTGAAAGAGGAAAAGCACTCTTTGAGTGATTGGATCAAGAAATTCCTGGTCCTACGTCGACTTGACCACATCAAGTCCGAAGGTGCTTCCTCCCCTTCTTTTGAAGATGAGGAGTCAAGGGTTGTGAAAGCAACCATCCTTGATACTCCGATGACGACCACCAAGTCCATGAGAAAGACTTCGGTCACCTTCGCGGTGGACAATTTCTCGCCCCATCGGAAGATTCTCGCGGGCGACATCACCGAGGTTGTCCGTAGGGTCCAACAAGATCCCTCCATCATCCCCACGGTGGTCCGGGAAGTAGAAGATTCAGTGATGGAGGCCGGAGAGCTGATCCAAGCCCTATCAAAGGATCAGTCCCAATCCAAAAAGGAAACCGTGAATTCAGTGGAGTCGTTGGGCCTTCAACTTGAGAAATTGCAGATGGAGATCGGGCCGAGGGAGGAATTGCAGGAAGAATTCCAAGCCCCTACCCTTTGGGGAATCATCCAAGCCACTACTGGTTCCCTCTCCCAGTCCAAACCTCCTGTCCAATTAGAGACTACCAAGGAAGACTGAATTCTGCAAATTGAAGCAGACCTTTCGAAGACAGCCACCTTTGTGCGATCCCTTCAAATGGATACGATGGCTCGCCTCCAGACACTCCAAGCAGAATCGAAAGGATGGGTCGATAGCCTTCGAACCAGTTTGGTCAAAGGGCTGCAAGGCCTGATTTCTCGTGTGGGAAATGTGGAGCAACAAGTTGTGGCTATCTTGCAGCAGCAAGCTACTTCGAGTTCCATGCTGGGCTCCGGTTCATTTGGAACGAACAGTGCTCACCTCTCATCTGGTACTTCAGGTAACAGCAATTTGGCGGCAAAGACTACGGCAATTGAAACGGAATAACGTGCTTTACAAGCCTTGGTTCAACAAGGTCAGCTCAAACTGCAAAGGATGAAGTCCAAGGTGGATTCTAGCGCTATTAAGTTCGGGAACTTGGGCTTGTCATCCATCGACGACTGCAAGGCCTGGGTAGCCATGAAGTTTGGCTCTCGTTCTTATGGCTTACTGTTTGATATATGCCTCGTTCTTGAATGGTGTGCTTCACAAGAAAATGGGGATGTCCTAAGCATGCTAACTACAATGGAGAAACGGCACAAGATGCAGATCTCCACGACCAACGATGCAAGAGCACTCTACGCCATGAAGTTGGAATTCCCACAAATCTTGTACAAAGATTTGCCAGGAACCGGAAGAGACCCATCCTTTCTAACTGCAATGAAGGATTATGAGGATTGGGAATCTCCCGAAACCGGGGTGCGCGACCGCATCATCCATAAATTGGGCAACATGCATTCGATGTTCGGTGAACAAATCTCCGTCACGATGGAGCAGGAGCCCGAAGCGCGTTCATTGGCGATGTCAATGTTGTCAATGTCCATTGGCTGTTGCCGGGATCTCATCAATTACTTTGATGAGACCATGCATGAGTTGACGACCAAATCAAAATTCACCAAGAAGAAGGCCTTTAGTTTGGTGACTCAAGTGGTTCGTCGTTTCTTCCTTGATTTGTACAAGGTTCGCGCTCAAGTTTATTCATCGCTCTCCACGGCGGATAGTGCAGGGCAGTGTGCATGGATGTTGTACGGGGTTCTCCGCACCCACGATATTATGACGGAGTATTCTCAAGCAAGGTTCAAGAACCACCCGTCTGTCTCCAACAAAGTTGACCACCACAAGCAAACGCTTGGTCAAATTGCTAAGGATTGTCAAGCAGCCAAGAAAGCGGCAGATACCGCAAACAGTACCATCGATACGCTCAAGAAAGAACTGCAAGAGCTCAAACGCAACAACAAGAAGCGACAGGGCAACTCTGGGGGTGCGGGTGACGCTTCGTGAAGCCTAGGAGCATCTAAATTAGGACCGGATGATTCTACAATTGAAGGCTCCTGTTTAGATGCTCTTAGTGTAGCGTCATCTGTGTCCACAACTACAGAGACATTTCCATTCACCCCGCCTCGAGTTCGTCCCAACCCTCCGAGTGCTATCTCCTGTCCTCGACCCACAAAGCGAATGGTGGATCGGGGCGAGCGCGTTTTTCGCGAGGACCTCTCTTGCTTATTGCTTGGGCAAAGCAGCTGCTATTGGGGCCTGGCCTTAAATCCAGGAGATTGGAGCGGCATTTACATGCTTAGCTCGGAATATGCCGCTCGACGGGCTGACCCTTTCTGGCGGTGTGTCCCGGATCATTTGAAAGACAAGCTCTTTCTTGTACCAAGTATGGACATGGTGCTGGGCCGCGGACTTATTTCCGTCGTCCTCATTGAAGGCGATCCGGACTTTTTCACTTCACAACTGGTGTCGGTGCCGCGTGATTGGGCTGTGCTTTTGTTGTTGCCTTCCGGGTGGACTCGCCCTCTGGTTCCAGACGTGACATGGATCACGGTCACACACAAGCAATGCGGGGGCATTACGTCTGCACGTGTCAACATTGGTCGTCGGCATGTCCCGCCGCTTCATTTCAAAACAACGGTGAGGCGGTCTATCTCTTCGGTCCTCGACCACTCGATTCGACCACAACATTGCACGGACGCAGGGCCTGACGTGCCACATTATTTGGGGGTTAGCAGTTTGCTGACTTGGGCCCTTGACCGCCCAATCTTGCTTCCGACTACCTTTTTCAAATCGGGATGGGGCTATCGTCGACTTTCCCCTGGGGAACTTGGAACCGCTTTTGATTTGCCTTTGTGGTTGGACCCTTCCTCTCCGCCCTTTGTGTGGTGGCGCAGCCAATTGCTTTCTCCACGCACGGTTCCCATTAAAATCCCGTCCACCATTTTGGCCGCGGCCTTGCCCCATTTGCTCCCCGTGTTGGTCCATCACACTTGCGAACACGCTTGCGTCAAACGCGACCCCACGCCACTATCCCCTCCTACTCCTAAACGTGGTCGTTGGCTCCCCCTTCCTGTTGAAACGGTGCAAGATGGCGTTTTGGGTACGTGGCTTCCGTCCATTCGAAGCTTTCTCCCTCATTCTGCGTGGCTGGACGAGACGTTGATTGCTGCGCAGGCAACTAAATCGGATGATGCCATTACCCCGTTTTGGCTTTGGGACAAGCGCATCCAGGGCCTTTTTCCATGGCTCACCTCCCGCGCTCTAGATGGTTTCCGTCTTTTGGCTCTTCGCTGGTGGCGGCGATCCCTTTTTCGGAGTTTTACGGCTTATTTGCGCTCCCGTTTCGGCGTTTCATGGTTGGAATTGTTAACTGTGGGCGCAAAGGCTCAAGGGGGGGATGTTTTCTCTTTGCAAGAGGTACACCTGGCTGGTTGTTCTGTTCTGGCTCAGCTACTGGACGCTTCTTGGTGGGAATGGGATCATGGATCCTCCCTGATTTTTTGGCGTTGGAATGGCCTGGAGCAACAACGCAACGCGCATTTGGGCCAACCCATTCGTGTTGCAGATCCTCTCCCCTCCAACAAACGGCCCCAACGTCCCCCTGCTCCCGACTCCGTCCCACGTGTGGCCGCGAAACTTGCGAAGGTGTTGCATCGGGGCTACTTCGACCAAGGACAACCGATTCGGAGCCTCACCGATTTCTTCGATGTTCCAAAAGGCGAATCAGACATTCGCATGGTCTACAATGGGACAAGCAGTGGCCTCAACGACGCCCTTTGGGCGCCAAATTTTTGGCTCCCCACAGCGGAGTCTTCGTTGCGATTACTTACCAGTGAATCCTACTGTGGGGATATGGACCTGGGTGAAATGTTCCTCAACTTCCCCATAGACATCAATCTCAGGCCATATGCTGGAGTTGATCTTCACCCGATCGTCAAGTCTCTTCCCGAGGATGTTTTGACCCACCGCGACTCGGACCAAGTCCGTTGGAACCGTCTCTTCATGGGCATGCTACCAAGCCCGTATCACTCGGTAGAACAATTCTATCTTGCCGAGGAAGTTGCCATTGGATCTCCCTCGGAACCAGACAACCCATGTGGCTTTGACGAGATCCGTTTCAACATACCAGGATCCTCCGACTACAATCCAGTTCTTCCATGGACTATGAAGTGGAACACCAAATCTGATTCGATTGCCGGAGACTCCGTCACCTACATGGACGACATTCGTATAGTGGGGTCCTCCGCGGAAAATGCCTGGCAGGTAGCCCGGCGTCTTGGTTCAAGGCTCCAATACTTCGGTATCCAGGACGCCCCCAGAAAGCAACGCCCTCCTTCAAAAACGCCCGGAGCATGGGCTGGCTCAGTACAACACATCACTAATGACGCTGTTTCCAAAACAGTAACCCAAGCAAAATGGGACAAAGGCCAAAACATCATCAAACCCTATGTTGAAGCGTTCAAACAATCAGACGTTCTCCCAACCTTCTCCCACAAACAGATGCAGCGAGACGTGGGGTTCCTAGTCCATCTTGCTCTAACCTACTCCGCCCTTATGCCTTTCTTAAAGGGGTTTTACCTTACAATGAATAGTTGGAGGGGAGGGCGTAATGCTGATGGGTGGAAATTGAGTGCACGAGAATGGATCTCATTACTCCAAGTCAAGATGGCCGACCAAGAAGTTGATTCAATATGTGGCCTTCTGGAGGATGACCAAGACAATCCCGACACCAAATCCCCAACACCAACTCAGCCTAACAATACAAAACCTCCTCAACAAATTCAAGCAGTCCCCAGGCTTCGTTCGGATATCCAAGCAATCGCTCTCATGTTTGAACCCACCAGTCCTCCAATCATTCAAGTTCGCAGCTCCTCCATCTTTGTGGCTATCTACGGGGCAGGAGATGCGTCGGGAACTGGGTTTGGATCCGCCATCCTCCTTCCTCAAAAGAGCTTGTCGTACAGGATTGGCGTATGGCGACACGACAACGTAGTTGGTGAATCTTCAAATTGGAAAGAATTTACCAATTGTGTCGAAGCAATGGAAGAAGAGGCGGAAAAGGGGAACCTCTCATCGACTGAGCTCTTCTTCTTCACGGACAATACTACCGTGGAAAGATGCTTCTATAAAGGTTCTTCGTCAAGTGAAAAGCTATTGAACCTAATAATTCGACTTCGACGATTAGAAATGCGCTATTCCCTCCGCTTGCATATCTCTCATGTGTCGGGCAAGCGTATATCGCCTGGGGAGTAGATGGCATTTCCAGAGGACAACTCAATGAAGGAGTCATGGCCGGCAAGCCAATGCTTTCCTTCATACCTCTACACAAAACACCTATGCAAATGTCACCGACACTATTTGAATGGGTGAAGTCTTGGTTGGGACCCAAGACTGAATTACTTACCCCTATGGACTGGTTCACCACGGGCCATGACATTCGGGGATGGACTCTTCCGTCCGAGTACAACAAACTGTCCCTGCCAATTCTCAGGCCAGGTCATTTTGTATGGAGTCCGCCACCGGGGGCAGCAGACGTGGCAATCGAGCAACTCCGTAAGGCGCGGCACAAGCGTCAAAGATCTACCCACATCTTTTTCTGCCAGCGTCTGCTGACACCCAAGTGGTATAAACAACTCCACAAAGCTTGTGATTTAGTAATCGAGATTTCGGCAGTGACGAGATTTTGGCCAAAGGAAAACTTCGAACCTCTCATCATTGGTTTTGCTTTCCCTTTCCTCAGGTCAAAACCCTGGCAACTCCGAGGTACACCTAAGATGTTCGCAATTGAGCGGGCTCTGCAAAAATTGTGGCCGGAGGATGAAGTGGCAGGACGGAATCTTTTGCGCAAATTTCTCGTTCAAGCTTGGAAAATGGGATCCATGTCAGAAGTCATGGTGTCCCGAGTGTTATTCTTTGAAAGAGGACACAAGTTTCTACATCGCGAGCAAGTTTACCCTAAAAGAAGAAAACGACGACGATCGACTGGTAGCTAGCAAGTGGCGGTCCCGAACCAAAGACACATCTGAAGATTTCGTACGAGCCAGAAAGGGAGACCATCTTATGACCCCCTTCGAATGCGACCTCTGCATTTTTCGAAAGCTTCGACATTCCAACCCAGACCCTCAACAAATCCAGGACCAATACCTCCTCAAGTGCATCCGAAGGATGAACCTAGACGCATTCTGGAGCCGCGCTTCTAGCACGGTAAAACAGAATCACCTACTCGCCTCCCGTATGATTGAGAGCTCTTCCAAGGTTGGAATCCCTTAGGGGCCCTTCATTCGTCGACAGCCATTTCCTCCGTTCGATCATTGCGGCTACCACACCGCTTATCTAATGCTTGACGCCTCCCTGGATCAAGGACGATATCACAAGGATCATAAACAGTTTGACTCAATTCGAAAAATACGATCCACCTACTCGAACTTTATCAGAACAACCACCTCCACGGTTGTTGGCCACCTACCCCTTACCCTTCTAGACAATGACGGAAAATCTTCATTGCGCATTGGCTCCGACGAAAGTGGCTCCTTGTGGTTCGCCCGTTTCACCGAGGGTTGTAAACGTAGAATGGGGCAGGACTGGAGACCGGACCAAGCGATCACCCCTGAATTAATGATCGCTCTCCTTGATCATTTGGAACATCTTATCATCAATGCAACTCGTCAAGAGGACGCTTATTTCATGGTCATGGCTGGCGCGTACTTTATCACGTGCTTCATTTTATCCTTGCGTGGGCCAGAGGGACTGTTGTTGGACCTAGAAGGTATCTTGAAGCACGGGGATGCCCAATCCCATAAAGACTGCGTTGTCATTGTCCTATGGGGACAAGTGAAAGGGGAACATATCGAGCGATCCCATCTTCTCCCGTCAATCAACACAACTAGGTCTGGACTGCAAGTTCGACGCTGGATAAGAAGAGCAATCGTCCTCGCGCAAGATAATGCAAGGAACAGAGGACCTTTGATGGTCCACAAAAACGGTGTCAACATCAAACTAAAACAATTGGACGACCTTCTTCATCAAACACTCACGGCCATCTATTCCATCTCTCCTGAACTTTTCCCTTCCGCCTCCATCAAGAATAAGGATGACATCGCTTTGAAATATTCTACCTTCCGATCCTTCCGCAGAGGCTCCAACACAAGAGCCAAGGAAATGGGCGTCTCTGTCCCAGACACAGAAGTCGTTAACAGATGGCGTGGACGAGAAAAGGCGGGGACTAGAAAGCAAGGAGGCCCCATTGACCAGATGTACTCAGACCTCTCTCTTTTGGTTGGACCTTTCATCCGGTACACCAAAAACATGTAACAAACAACCAAGATTCTCAACGGGGGGTTTTTCGGGACCAACAAGTTACCGTGGGCCGACATGGCAAAGCCCTGGTAACTTGCTCTGGGAGCTTCTACTCGGGTTCAACGAGAGGTGACCGCCTGCACTTCGGGGACGACGATTGTATGGTGCTACCTGATCGTCCGCCCCGAGCTCAGTGGAGGGATCACGGGATCCTCTTGTTCGTTCCTAGGGTTTTGGCTTTTGGAACTGGTTCCCTCACTTTCATCTGAAAGTGATGACCCTTGCTGGTGAAGGATACTATCCTTAACCCCCCACATTACGATCCAACCTAGCTGTTGTGATCGGTTGAGTTTAAAAATCTTAAATTTACCTTTCTCTCTTATCTCTCTTATTGGGGTACTCTCGACATGGATTGCCGCTTGGACCGTGAAAAGGTGAAAAAGATTGGCTAAGGGGAAGGAGCCTGACTGAGACTCGACAAAGGCCCTGGGAGGGATATCCCAAGGACGGCGGGACTGAAGGAAGTGCCAAAGGAACCCCGAAGAACGCCAATCCGGTTGGTGCTTCAACCAACGGAACGGCAGCCCGTGAGAACAACACGGGCGATCCTGATGTCACGGATCGCGGGAACGCCGCTGGAGGCGGAGGAATGAGCGCAGGAGGCGCTGGTACTGGAACGAGTACCCACGGAGGGACTAGCAGGCGCACCGCAGGAGGTGCAACTGGCAACGCCGGGAGCGGCGGAGGACACGGTGCAGGCGGCACCGGAGGAAGCACCGGCGGAGGTGAAGGTGCCGGAGGAGGCACGGGAGGTACCGGAGGTGGTGCCGGTGGTGGCGCCGGTGATGGAGCTGGCGGTGGAGCCGGTGGTGGAGCCGGCGGTGGAGCCGGCGGTGGCGGTGGAGGAGCGCCAGGAGGAGGAGGAGGAGGTGCTGGAAGAGGCGCCGGACATGGCGCTGGACCACCCTTACCCTTATCTGCTGTTGGACTCGCCTTGACGGTGTGCGGGGCCGACCCGACCGAAATTCAAGTGCTTGAAGTCACAGAACGGCTTAATTCCCTTCAAGCTTTCGGGAGAATGTCCGCGGATGACGTATCTCAGCTGGCATCTCGCCTGGAAAAGCGAAACCCGCCTATTAGCATTCCGACGGGAGTCGTGAAGAACATTCAAGGCCTCTGTTTCTGGGCCAGGAAAGCCCGACGACAAGGACGTATTATCTATGCGGGCGAGTTTGATGCAGGAACTCTTTCCGATGCCCTCGACGGCATGGAAATTGAGGACACGACCGACACGTCACCTGATATAAAACCAGACATCCTCAAGGAGGATGCGTGGGAGGAATGGTCCCAAGAATTCCCCACATATCTATCCCATGTGTCGGGAAAGCAGAAAGCTCCGCTGGACTATGTTATTAGGCTCGAGCTAGAGCCTGGTCACGTGTTTGCTACCCCTAGCGAACGTGAAAAATATAGTTATCCTCTAACTGGACCTTTCTTCCGTGAAGACAACCGTCAAGTCTTTCGCTTGCTAAGCGATCGGGTTAAGGATCAACCCGCGACCTGGATCCAGCCCTTCCAGTCCCAACAGGATGGAAGAGGCGCTTGGATGGCCCTTGTTGCCCACTATGATGGTGGCGGGCAAAAGGAGAAGAGAATCATTAAAGCGGAAGCAGTGTTGGAAAACCTCTTCTATAATAATGAGCACGTCTTTAGTTTTGACGCTTATGCTGCTAAGATCCTCCGAGCCTTTCGAACGCTGGAGAACACCCCAAATCCTCGCACCCCCTCAAACCAAGTGCGAGCGTTGCTCGAAAACATCAAGATTAACACGGCCGAGTTTGCCGTTATCAAGGGCCACGTCAGGAGCAACTTCCGCTCTGACTTGCATGGCGCCATCTCTTACATCTCTACGGAGGTATCCGAGCTGTTTCCTCAGGTGGTAGTTGAGGGGACTCGTGGTGGAAACTGACATCGTTTCGTTTCCGAGACCAACTCCCGCCCTCAGCAAATCCAAGGGCTGAGCCACGCAAATGGCGTTTACACCCTGTATGGAGTCGACGTCACAGACGTCAACCGTCGCTTTACCGACCAAGAAATGGCTACCCTTGGGACGACCGGGCAGCAGTACGTGTTCCAGGAAAGGGCACGGCTGAGGAACCAAGGAAATGGTGGCAATGGCCGTGGAGGCAGCCGCAGTAGAAACAGGGGAAACGGCCAAGGAAATGGTCGGGGGAACGCCCAGGGTGGCGGCAACAGAGGGGGACGTGACGTTGGAAACGTCCAGACCGACGAGAATTGTGCTGAAGGGCAGCGAGCACCGGATACACAGACCGACGATCAGACGGGGGATCGTGGTGGTACCAATGGCCGCAGGTTCGGGGCAGGGGCATATCCGACGGCCGGCGACGGAAGGGATGTCTCCATGGTGACTTGTGGGCCACGACGACTCGTAGGACAAGTCGAAAAGGGTTGGTTGTTGGATACCAAGAATTCGAGTGTGCCAGTGCTCGGACGAAACGAGATGGACACGATGGCGGACACTTGTTGCGCCGGTGAGAATTGGACCCTGGTCGAGACGACTGGGATGGAATGCGCTGTGAACGATTTCGCAGGCAATCAAGTTGGAAAGAGCCATGTCCTAGTGGCAACATGTGCCACCTTGATTCGGGACGAGAAAAGTGGTCTAGAAACGATCATAATCGGCCACCAAATGTTGTGGTTCGGGAAGAATTTGTCTAAAACTTTATTAAATCAGAACCAGATCCGCCATGCGGGGCATGAGGTCAGGGACGACCCAACGCGCCAGGGAGCAGATGGATTCAGCATTTGGGTCGATGGGATCCACGTGCCATTCAAGATGGAGGGGACGACGGTGTACTTTGAGTCCCGTGCCCCGAGTCACCATGAAATCGAAAATTTGCCGGACGTGGTCATCACGAGGCAGGAAAGCTGGGACCCGAAGAAAGTTGATTTATCGTGGCTACTTGGCGCGAGTCCGTATGAGGAGGCACATGCGATTGCCAGTAGCGAAATCGGGAAAGTTTCAATCGCGTTGGATCCAAATGGTCTTGGTCACGCCCTTACTTCCCTGCATCAGGTCGCGAGTTCGCGACACTCTGGAGTTTTACCGGAGTCACTCAGTCGCAAATGGAATATTGGACTCGGAACGGCACGTAACACCCTCCGAGTGACCACCCAACAGGGAGTCCGTACTGCGGTTGCACCTATTACGCGGTGTTACCGCGTGGATAACCTTGCGTTGCATCGTAATCGGCTCAACACACGCATCTACACAAATACGTTGTTTAGTAAAACGCTTTCATTAGCAGGAAAGAAGTGCGCCCAGGTCTTTACAGACGGGCAGTTTACAGCAGTATACCCGATGGCCTCGAAAAGCCATGCCGGTCAAGCTCTGGCAGAATTTATTGACAATGTGGGCGTGCCCGAACACTTGACTGCCGATCTTGCTACTGAGCAGACAGGTGCAGCCACCATGTTTGCGAAACTTGGTTGTTTTCATCGAATCCAGTTTCATTATTCCGAAAAAGGCACTGGCAAGCAAAACCACAAAGCCGAACGAGAGATTGGCCTTCTCAAGCAGCGCTGGAGGCAAAGGATGAATAAAAGACGTGTTCCGAATCAATTGTGGGACTACGGGTTAGTATATGAGGCGGGCCTCCTCAGTCGAGTCGCCCGGGGACAGGACGGTCGTACCGGAATTGAACGACTCACTGGGGAGACGCCTGATATATCGGAGTGGATTGATTTCCAATTCTTTGACTTGGTTTGGTATCATACCAACCAAAAGACCGACACCGCCGACGAGCAATATCATCTGGGGTATTGGCTCGGCATTGCTCATCGCATCGGTAGTGACTTGTGTTACTGGGTGCTAACCAAGTCTGGGAAAGTGATAACACGGACGACGGTGCAGCATGTGACAAAAGAGGACCAGGAGAAAGAAGATGTTCGCGAAAAAATTCGGAATTTCCGGTTGATTGTCGCAGAACGGTTGGATGACACAAACTTCAAAGACGACGGCGATGGCCGACCCGGGTACCTGGAAGACGTCGAAGACGACGAGGAAGAGTGGCGACGACGCGGATTGGTCCCGTCCGACGAGGACTACGGACAGATGATAGAAGAACAGACGCCTGACGCCGACGATATGGGCAGCCAATACGACAAGTATGTCGGTGCCCAGATCCGAATGGACATCGGAGGCGAGAACATGGTGGGTACGGTCACAAAACGACAGAAAGGGTTAGACGGGAAGCCTATTGGCAAGAAACACAAAAACCCCTTATTTGATTCCCGCACTTACGAAGTGAAGTTTCCTGGGGGTCTTATCCACGAGTATACGGCGAATATCGTCGCGGCAAACCTGTATGCCAAGGTGGATGACGACGGGAACAATTTCTTGCTGGTGAGAGAAATTGTAGGGCATCAAAAAAACGGGGACGCTGTCCCAAAGGAGGATGGGTTCCATGTTGGATTGAATGGGAATCGTCATCCGAAGCGAACAACCAAAGGTTGGGAGATCGCAGTCGAACTGGTAGACGGATCCCAAGTGTGGATGCCATTGAAAGATGTCAAGGATGGATATCCTATCGATTTAGCCGAATACGCTGTGGCCCAACAGATAGAAACAGAACCGGCATTCCATTGGTGGGTGCCAGAGACACGAAACCACATGCAGCGGATGATAAATAAGGTTAAAAAGAAATATTGGAAGACAACGAGCAAGTTCGGAATCCGGTTACCGCATTCGGTCGAAGAAGCCTTGGCTATCGACGAACAGACGGGGACGGATTACTGGAGGAAAGCTATCGACAAGGAGCTAAAAGCAGTCAAAATAGCCTGGGAAGCGAGAGAAGACCTAGATATAGATCGAGTACGCGCCGGGCGACAACTCATTGGGTACACGGAAATCACGTGCCATATGGTTTTCGATATCAAGCTTGATCTAACGAGAAAAGCACGTCTGGTAGCGGGCGGGCATCTGACTGATGCGCCAACGAGCTTGACATACTCGAGCGTGGTAAGTCGGGATTCAATCAGGATGGCGTTCCTGATTGCGGCACTGAACGGCCTTGAGGTGATGGCCTGTGACATCGGGAACGCGTACCTGAACGCCCCGTGTCGTGAAAAAGTCTGGTTCCTAGGTGGGCCGGAAGTAGTATTAATACTTCCCGGTGTTGAGTCCTTTCAAGGAGGGACCGCCCGGCGCGGAGGGTAGAATGACGAGGAGGGCAATGGTCGAGGAGGGCGCACGCCCGACAAGACAATTGCCCGTCGAGTCATTCTCCCGACAAGCCGGGCGCGCCCGACGCGAGAGGACGGCCAGACACAGGGAAGTAGTAAACTTACTCCCTATCAGGCTGTGTAGGTAGTGAGAAATTCCTGGAAGCCATGTCACAAAGTGTCACACAAGTGTCACACAAGTGTCACACACGAGAGGGAAACCGCGCGACTCGCACGAAACTACTTCCCGATCGTACAAAAAATTCCTACTGTAGTATAAAAATGTGAGACGAACTACCTACACAGTCTGGTATGGAGTTAGTAGGGAACGAGGATAAAGGAAAGGTATGTGTGATGACACGAGCGTTATACGGATTGAAATCATCCGGGGCTAGTTGGAGGATTACGTTGATGAATACCCTCTACGAGATGGGTTTCGCTGACACAAGGGCCGACCCTTGCGTGTTGAGAAGGCGGGCTAGACGGGCAAACGGCGAGGAATATTATGAGCTAATCCTAGTCTATGTCCACGACATACTACTGGTTAGTGCCGATCCTAAGCCAGTGTTGGACGAGATTGACGGATACTATAAGATTCAATCCGGAAGCATTGGGGAACCAAGTGTCTATCTCGGCGCCCAAATATACAAGCACAGCCTTCCTGATGGGCAATGGGCTTGGGGCATGACCAGTAAAAAGTACCTGGGAAACGCCATAAAGATTGTGGAGGACATGTTAGAAAAAGACGGGGACGGGCAACACTTGAAAACCACGGCCAGAGTGCCTATTGTTGCTTCTTATAAGCCCGAATTGGACACAACCCCAGAGTTGGGGCCAGAGTTGACAAACAGGTACCAACAGTTGATTGGAATCCTGCGTTGGGCGGTCGAATTGGGGAGGCTTGACATCTATCTTGAAGTGTCGCTGATGTCCCAATATCTTGCGAACCCGAGAGCCGGCCACCTTGAGGCCGTGTATCATATCTTTGCCTTTGTTAAGAAACATCTGAAGTTGAAGATTGTGTTTGACGCTAAAGACGTGACACTCGATGATAGTTGCTTCGCGCAAGTACCCATTGCGGAATGGAAAGAATTTTACGGGGACGTCGTTGAAGAGCTGCCACCCAACATGCCCGAGCCGCTAGGAAGCCCGATAAAGATCACGTGCTTCGTTGATGCTGACCACGCTGGGAATGTTGTTACCCGTCGATCTCACAGTGGCATACACATTTTTTTACAGAACGCACCGATACTCTAATATTCGAAACGACAGAACACCGTCGAGACCTCCAGTTTCGGAAGCGAATTTGTTGCTTTGCGGATCGCCAAGGAGATGATCATCGAGCTTCGATACAAGCTTCGAATGTTCGGCGTGCCCGTTGTAGCACCCGCAGATGTCCTGTGTGATAATCGCGGGGTGGTAAAAAATACCAGCCTCCCTTCATCGATTCTTTCCAAACGCCATAATGCCATCAACTACCATTCCGTCCGAGAGGCTGCGGCCGCCTCGATCTTGCGAGTTGGCAAAGAAGATACCGAAACAAACTTGGCCGACCTATTTACGAAGATCTTGCCCCGTGAACGTCGCAATGCCCTCATCTCTCAGTTCACATATTCTTCCGCTTTCGGCATGAGTGGACCACCGACCATCGCATCTACGAATGCTGCCGACTTGTAGTCGCCCCGTCGTTGATTGTTGAGCAAGTCCCAAAAAATGTTATCTTCCAGTTTTGATACTTGCGGGGACTGTTTAATTCGGGTGGTCGGGACTGGAAAGATCAGTCCCGGTCCTTGGGGACATTGGGGGGGAAGAATGCGAATCCAACGGTCATAGTCATTTACCCATTACCTCTGTACTTGGAAGGCGGATCCAAGCTACGTAGTTTCTAAGCTTAGTCTTTTGTTTGAATTGGAACTTGCTTTCGTTAGGCCGTTCCTATAGCATCGACAAAACCAAACCTGAAGCGTGACACGTCACGAAAAACCCGGAAATATGACGTCAAATCCGGGTTTTCTGTCATTTCAGGTTTTGCAACGACAAAAGCTGAGCGCAGGTTTTGTAATTTTTTTAACCCTCCAAACCAATTTTTACCATTAGGGATAATCCGAAATGACATTAGGGATAGTGTTTTATCTATGCTAGTGTATGTTTTTCCTACAGAAATGACAAATGACGGTTACTATATGCGCGGCGCGCGTTCGACTTCAACGGTCACCCTAACCCCAATGAGGCTACATGAAACATGCGGGCTTGATGTCCTACTTTCAAAACTTTTAGTATTCAACTATTAAAAGTGAATATGGGGACTGTTGGGGGCCTTGGGGGAATGCAGCGCGGAATCGGGTTTTGGTTTTGCCGGTGCTATAGGACGGCGAAACGCGCCAAAACTGAATTTAGTGATGACGTCACGCTTCAGGTTTGGTTTTGTCAATGCTATAGGAATGGCCTTACGACACGAATAAGTGATTGGGGGGTGGATTGTGGATGGCACGCGCAGGCCACGCATTGGTCTCTGACTACACTCAGGCATGGCGAAGTCGAGATCACTAAATAAAGATTCACAATATGTGAAATTTACTCTAAAACCGCTTGGAGGTAGGAAGGGAACCGTTCCATTTCGTTTCCCACATCTTTTCGCTGCCAAGTGAAAGAATTCATCCTTTCTCCAATCACCCCGGAAGGTACGGGAATGACGTAGATGACCAGGATGTACAGCCATGAAGCTGATGCTATGATAAGGTCACCTTCGTCCTTGCCGCAGCCCTAGTTTAACAAATTGTTCTAAATAGTTGTTTACTTGCGGAACTATGGGCCCCTTTAGAATCACCACGACTGGTATTGCATAGAAGACTAGAGAGAGTAGCCAATACATAGATGAGATTGCAATCACATCAAGTCTCCTCTTGGTTTTTTAGAAATACAGTCTGTGGTGCGAATGAACTAGTAAGCAGTTAACTTTAGCTCCGATCTTTCATTTCAGTTCGTCTGAAATCCGACTGACATCATGTCAGTGAATATATCACTGACGTCTGACAGAAGGAGTAAGTAACAAGGCATTACGGGTAGCTACCCACTACTTGACTTGCCCTTGTACTCCTAGAGTAGGAGTAGTACTAGAGGAGTAGTAGCTACGTAGAAAATGCATAAGGACACATAGCATGTATGATGTCTACTAGCAGAATGATTATGGCCACTCTAGACTCTAAAGGTCGAATGGCAATCTAGCTAGATGCAATCTCAAGTGATCTAGAGACCATGCATTTAGGCGAGAGCATGGTTGTGCTGAGCGGTGATGTCGAAAGGTGCACCCCCAGTCATGATTTCTAGCTGTGTGATGACAGCAATAGGAGTAAATACAAAGCGGTGCTTGTTTCGGTCATGACGAAAAACTTGAGAGAGCGCACCGAAGTCCTTGAATCGTCCGTTGACGATCTCATGGCGAGAGCGAGCAAGGGCCATCTCACGTGCGTGTTCGGGATTCCGAGCTTGTTGTTTGAGAATGACGGTAGGGTCTTTGTACGTTCCATCCGCTACCACACGCTCCCCAGGAAGCAAGTGGGTCTTCAAGGCCATGCGATAAATACGAAGATCCGAGTAGGTCCCGCAAGGGAAAGGGCCGTGGATCCAAACTATCCAACCCGTGTTAATACACGTGGCTACCTCCCAACGGACACCCGGACCACGAAATTTGTGCGAAAACCAACCAGGGTTAAAACCTAGTGCCCTAGGCTCGAAGATTCTATAGTCGGTTCCATCTACGACCAGCGCTGAGCGCTGGTGGGTGTCTTGCATGAAGCGGTTACCCAATCTTATCTGTGTACAGAAACAGGTAGAGAAAAAATTGGTGAGTGGGGGATTTCGTGGGGGAGTTAGAATGTCACTGACCACAGAACTTACAAATTGTACGCGGAGTGTGGTCATTCCTTTGAGAATGAACCACACCCATTTTCGAAGTGTTTTCTCATCGACATGGAACACAGCAGCATGTTGGGCCTCTGTCCCATAGTTCTTTAGAAAATAAAGAGACCAAAATAGATGATTAAGGACACAGCCATTCAGCTGTGTGATCCAATTCTGTAGCTCTAGCCATAGGATAGCAACTACGAGTGGATCCGTACCGTAGAACGAAATGAAACGACGGTACGCGTTGTCCGGAGCTCCAGCAACCCGGCCCAGCATCTCCAAGCCATGAAAGAGCATGTGAGGGGGGGTGACAGGAAAGGCAACACCTTGCCATGGGTGGTTGGGGACTGGTGGCATTATTTGTTAGTTGGGTCGTTGCAGCAATCAACCTTCCTCACTGCAATGCTTTGTGCGACTCTCTCGGCATGCAAAAACATTCCAGATTCCAGGAAGGTGCCTCTGCCATGAATCGTGCAATGGCGACTGGTGAGGACATGTATGTGACAATGTGACTGCAATGTGACACACTCAAAGTATCATATTGTTGTGTCTGTCGTTGTTTCTGAAACAGAATGATAAAGAATGTCCGATCAATGAGTTTCATTTAATGAAAATCTTTCACTCATTTAAATGTCATCCGGCAATCACATTGAAAGACAGTTCTGTTTCTGAAAAGACAAAAAGTGATTCTCGTAAAAGAAACGTCACCTCGTCATTCACCTCGTCTGTAAGGTGACTTCTAGGGTGACCCTACCATAGTTCCACCGTACTAAAAAATGACGAGAAAATGACGCCCTATGTCCTTTCTTCGTCATTTTTTTCTAAGGAGAGAATTGTTAAATAACTTCTTCGCTATTTAGTGTACTTCTCGATGACACCTTGTTCAAATACGACTGGTCACAAGGTACGGGCACGTGCGGCGTTTCACCTTGCTTGCACGCAAGGCGTGCAGCATCGTTTTCTCCCTTTTTGCGGATCGACACCAATTCATTTTGCACCCATTCTCAACAAACACAAAAGAGGAAGATCGGAAACGACATTTGCTTTGCGACCATGGCACCCCGTCGAGCTCCTAATGCACAAACCCCTAGCTGTAAGTTTAGTAGCTCAGGAAGGATTACAAACTGGTCGAAGGAATGGGATGAGGCGAAGCAACTTGAGCTTCTTGTCTCGCAAGGCCTGATCCCGAAGGAGTGGACAGCTTCGCAAGTGATGCGAAAGTATCCGAACTTCGAGAAGTTCACCTGCAAGGCATTGGCCTCTGCTCTTGCCAACTGTCGAAAGAAGCACTTCAAAGAGGTGATGGATCGCTCCTCCCATGTCCCTGGAGTCGAATGTGAGTTTGATTGTTGCATTGTGGTTTTCCTTCCATCCTTGCTTCCTTCCTTGCTGTGAATTCTTCCCTCGTTGCTTCTCGACTAAATCAATCCCCTGTCTTACCTTTTCCTCTTTATATGGTTGCAGACCATGGGTTGATCCCAACAATCCCTGAAGAAGGGGATGATCGTGCCACCATTGCTGGCGGTATGACCATTGATGGTTTTTCCATGGTTGCCTCCGTGTCTGGTCGAGGTGGGGGACAGTCAGACGACCGCTCGGTTTCCAGTCGCGCTTCTGCTACGAGTCGTGGTGGGGGGGTTCAGTCTCGAGTCGTACTGTGCGCGCATCAAATGCTACTTCTTCTCGCAGTGCCTCTAGCTCCTCTAGTGTGAAGGTTGTTTTACTACGATGACGTCGACCACCCTTAGTGCGATGCAATATTTTATGGACATATGGAAGGACCCCCAGCTCCGCAAGCGCTGTAGCTTGCAGATGGTTTTGCCTTCGGGCAATAACCCCGTCATCCGAGTACGTGTTTCAGCATCTGGTTGGGAGCTCGTCATCACGCTTGTGATGAATACCTACATGACGTCGGCCGAGTTAGCCTTCAACTCCTTCACGTTGAATAGAGACGTCGTCAAGAATGACATGAGTGGGAACACGGCAAAACTCGTTTCGGATATCATGACCATGCATCCGAAGATCATTGCCCGTCGCTCGATGCTCGAGAAGTTGAAGAAAGAGCGATCGGAGCATCTCATCGATGAGTTCCGCTTGAAGTTGCCCTTCCCCGTTGAGAACCGCTACGTGAATGAGAGTGAAGATCCTAACTTCAATGGGATCAACATCTACTGTTATCCCGATGGGTCCAAGCACATGCACGTCGAGCTACTTGGCCGTCAACAAGGATCCTACTCCTTGACCTCTGCTGATGACATGTCTGTCAAATCTACTGCCGAAATTCCGCTCTATCCTACTGCCTCTGTCCCAGGGTCAGTTTCAATCGGTCAGTTCCCTGCTTCTCCTTACAGATCGTCGTCACGCCGTCAGTCGGACAGCAATTCGACAATCTGTTCAAATCTGTCCACGCTGTCAAACACTCCCGAGTCACGTCGTGCTCGTCGTGCATACAAAACTCCACGCGGCCACGAGAACAGCGACAACAACGACGGAGCCGACCTCAACAACGACGACGATGCAAACATGGTGGACAACTCGAACGAACAAACTTGATCTTATAGACTACGTCGTGCTGAGACTGATATTGGTTGAGCTTCTTTACAAGTTCCCAATATTACTAACCTATCTCTATTAGCTTTATTCGATGAATCATAGTACTTCGAACATCTCTAGACTAGGTAAATTTCTATGACGTGGCCAAAGATCTAGGTTGAGGTGAAAGGTGACCTTTCCCGTACCTTCCCGATATTACTGCGTTTCATTATTTCTGAACGAATCTACCGATTGGTCGAATGCTTGTCGTCATAGAGAGTCGGAATTCGGTAGGCGTTCTTGATGAATGACCGAGAGAATCTGACGATCTTTCACTCAAGATAATTTACGTCGCCAAAGTCTGAAAACAATGGAGATACGACAGAAAACAAATGAGGGAGGGTTATTCAGTGAAATTGTTGTCTCCTGTTGCGTCCTTTCTCTTTTCGCTGTGGCCGCTGCTGTGGTATATCGAAGTCTTGACAGGCAAACGTTAGACCAAACCAATCAACGGTGTCAGGAGGAGAGGACAGGAAGAATACGAGCCGAGGTGAAACTACGAACCGTTCAGAAAGAGTTGCAGCAACTTAAACTCGAACGTTTGCGAAAGCAAGAAACGCGTACCGAAGAGGACGTGGCCTCGCATCTTTTGTTGCTACGTTGTATTGGCACCGTTGAATCTCCGTTTACAAAACGCATGGGCACTCCACGGCAATCTCAGCTGGTACCGTCAAGTCGTGGGATTATTCATTTTAGCTGTCAAAGTGCAGCACTGGATGGAATTGACGCGTACAGTCACCTTTGGATTATTTTTGGCTTCCACGCAAACACAAATATTCAAGCGGAAGGCAAAACACAGAAAACAAAAATCCGTCCTCCAAGAGCGGGTGGACAAAAAGTCGGACAGTTGGCAACCCGATCACCTCATCGACCAAACGCTATTGGACTAAGCTTGGTCCAGCTTCAAAGTTGGGATTCTTCAGCAAAGCAACTCCATGTAGTCGGGTTGGATTTGGTCAATGGAACCCCAGTTTATGATGTCAAGCCGTGCGTTCCTTGGGACATTCCAAATTTTTATCACAGCAAGATGATATCTTCTGTATTCGTGGACATGGGAAGTCATGGGAGTGGTTTCAGAGTACCCGACTGGGTAAAAGAATCCGATGTTTTCCCAGAGATCTCGTTTACGGATGTCGCTTTACAGCAATTACGGGACATTGTTGTTAATGGACAGTTGGCACCTTTGTACACCAGCCAGAACAATGGTGAAGAAACAGCTGCATGCGCCATCAAAGAAGTCTTGGCCCAGGATCCTCGTTCGTCACACAAGGGGTTGAAGCGGAATGCACGCGGTACCGCATCCGATAATGGAGAAAGTTACAGCATGCTGTTTGGTAACTGTCAAGTTTTCTTTCACATACGAAGCTCAACTTTGGTTGAAGTCGTGAATGTGTTGAAGTTCGAGACGGCTTCAATGCCTTTTGTCGATGGTGTACCTCTTGTCTTTTCAGGTGCCAAGGCGTAGCTTGGTACTTTTTTGGGCAGTAGATGGATTTGAGGAACCTCCATCGACGAGCGAATTCCTGTTAGAATGACTGAGAGTACAGCACTCGGAGAGAGTGACTTGGTCGATCTTTCCCTGTCTTTCAGCTGAGGACAGGTGCAATCAGTCGAGTCGAATCGATTTTCTGGTGCTTGGTTGAGTCACCTCCCCAGGTAACAACGAGTTCGATCAACCTGGACACAAACCGAGAGTTCACAGCTCTGTCGCTTGATAAGACCTACTAGCAGGATGGAAATGATGACCATGATTTCTGTTACTTGGAGCATTGTTATGATCTTATCGCTCTTCAAGGGTTGACCGAAAAGTCTGCTTTAAGTGGAAAATGGATGCCGATGATATCAAGCAGATCACCAAGTATATCTGAAGTAATCAGTGGTGCGGTAGTCTTCACCCCTTCTCAATACACCTGGTAGGATTAGTCCATTCTCGTCGGTCAATTAAGGTCGCGGTAATGAAAATTTTGAATTAGTTTACACCTGATCCACAGATGCAACGTTCAGGAAGGCGGCATCCTCACCGCCAATATTCATGTCACCCTCCATTGCAACAACATCTTCCATATCTTTGTGTAAACTGGCATCTCTCATAAACGCATGAACCGCAACAAAGAACCCACTCGTGAACAGCGTCCACCAGAATATTCCAGAGAGCACGTATAGGAGCACAAAGATTGAGATGACACCCATGATAATAGTGGCAGTTTGTTGCGGTATGGTAATATCTAAAAGAACACACAAAACTGTAAGAACAACGACGAAGTGATTGGCCTGGAATTTCTTTGAAGAAATCATCGAATACTCACTGGCGATTTTTAGACTTCCGGATTGCGAAGCACGGATTATCCACATCCATGCAGCAGCTAACAGGGCCATTTCAATAATTGCTGATGGACTTATGATCAGAGTAAGACAGAACAAAATTGCGGTCAAGAGAAGGTAATTGAGGTAGAAGAACATTGCATTGTGGCGCAACCGGTCCATGAGGAGAGACGGGGTGCTTTCAAGATAGAAAGGGCGGTCCTCTCCAATGCCAAAAAAGACAGCGAATGATCGCAAGTGTTCCCGTTTGAACACACCGCTCACATATTTCTTGGTAGAATCGGGGATCGAAGCAGAAACCCGACCCATCGCTTCGCTGGCTCCACTCGCATCCCATTTCTCCTTCCTGGAAACGAAGTATTGTGATTTCAATGTGAGAGACTAGAATGCCATTAACAAGTCAAGGTCGCACATGGAGATCTGGTCGACGGGTCCATCGGAGGAAGACGTGCGCCATAGTCCAGGCAATGACCGCGCGAAGGTGGGACTTACGCCATGGTCATTACACCCATTATGGATGATGCGGTCCCAGCTGCGGACGGATTCCCTGGTTGATTCGACATGGTTCACTTGGAGACCGGACACAGTTCAATGGATTGGAATAATCGACAGAAGACAGCGAAAGTCACGACAAGTCAACAGACAACGGAGCGGTGCAATTCTAAGGTCATTTCTTGTCGTGCGTGAACAAAGCTCCGACCAAAAACGCCCTCCAACCTCCAACTCCAACGGTACACACACGAGTCGCATATAATCATCACATGCGACCATCCATCGTCCGTCCTTTGCTCCAGACTGATCTTCCTGTGAACCACCCAGGCACCCAGGACAGCTGAGCTGGTGAGATTTTTCTGTTCACTCCAAAGTCGCCCAGAAAATCTTTCTTGGACCTTCGATGCTGGCAGAGAAAACGATCTAAACGGAATTCGAGGATATCAACTTTTTGCAGAAAGCCGGATTGTTTTATTGTGACTAATGACGATGTCGAAATCACTGTTGCGATGTTTGAGCCGCGTGGCAAACACGCGAACGTATCCTGCGTCTCTCCTCACGACGCATGACCGGTCGTGCTTCAAATTCCTTGAATCCGACGGGGGTATCGTCGAAGCTACCGGTAGCAACAAGCACCATCTTGTTGCAAGTCAGATCCGATGCTATTCCCCCAGTATGAAGACTGCATTTCCTGCGCCAATGGCAGAGTACGAAAGTTCTGTACGTGCTGATTCGTTCTTGTGATGAGGAGATGTCTTTCTAGCTAACCGAAAGTGCGGTTGTATATCAGGCCTCTGTCGACGACAGCGAGGAATTCTTGTCGACTTCAAATCCACATTGGATTGATGCTGGTCTTAGCCCAGACATTATAAGGCTGCTGAATCGTCGCGGCATTACAACCTTCACGCCTGTTCAGGGAGCGTCGTTTGAACCAGTCCTCCAGGGGCGAGATGTAATTGGTCGGTCCCGAACAGGTACCGGGAAGACTCTGGCGTTTGGACTCCCAACAATGACTAGACTTGTGGATCTGACTGTCCAGAAAGGAACCCGCAACACCAGCGGTCGCATGGCGCGGGGACGGAAACCCTCGATGGTGGTGCTATGTCCCACACGGGAGCTTGCTCGCCAAGTCTCCGACGAACTCTCCATGTATGCTGATCTTCTAGGTCTCCGTGTTGCAGTTTTTCATGGTGGAGTTTCTTACAACCCCCAAATGGACGCGCTTCTGGCCGGTTTAGATATTTTGGTGGGAACTCCTGGTAGACTGGTTGACCACCTTGAGTCGGGAAATCTGGACTTGAGTGAATGTAACATTTCAGTGTTGGATGAAGCCGACGAAATGCTGAACATGGGCTTTTCTCAGCAGGTGGAACAGGTTCTTGGGAAGATGGGCACGGCGAATAAGGAAAAGCCGCAAAGTCTCATGTTTTCTGCCACGACCCCTGACTGGGTGAAGCGGATTGGTCGTCAGTACCAGACGGATCCATTTTCAATTGACGCCACCAGCGATGAAGGAGGTGCCCGGGTTGCCACAACCGTGCGCCATATCGCCGTGCGAGTCCCTGGCGCCGACCATGAAATCTATTCCATATTGGAAAACGTCATCCGGCTCCAATTATCTCACAAGAAGGCGGATAATGACACCAAAAAGAGCGCGCATGGCAAAACAATTATTTTTACAAGTACAAAGCGAGAAGCCGACGAACTTGTCATGTCGGGAGTATTTCAGACGTTGATGGCCGCGTCGCTTCATGGCGACCACTCTCAGATGCAACGAGATAAGACCTTGGATGGATTTCGCAGAGGAAACTTTAATGTCCTTGTCGCAACTGATGTCGCTGCTCGAGGGTAAGTGTGCTGCACGCGGTGAACAAGTCTTGTACTTTTACTTTGTTCTCAGTCTTGTTTTATGTTTTCCAACAGAATTGATATCAAGGAAGTTGACCTTGTTGTTCAGATAGGCCCTCCATCAAACACTGATACTTATGTCCACAGATCGGGACGAACGGGGAGAGCTGGCCGAGAGGGAACATCGCTTGTTATATTCCGACACTATGAAAAGAGAGACTTGTTTTATATCGAAAAAGAATTGGGACATGAGTTTCGCTTTGAAGTTTTAGATCCCCCGTCAGATAATGATTTGATAGCGTTGGAGACCGAAACGGCCTTGAACAAACTGAAAGCAGTGCCAGGCAGTGCAGTGGACAAGTACAGAGAAGGAGCGGAAAACTTGCTCGCAACATCGCCGGATCACGTGGAGGTGGTCGCCAGGTGCTTGGCAGCAATGAACAGCAGGCCAACTATTGTGTCGTCAGGCTCTGGTCGTAGAGACCAAGGCAGGAATCAAAATGCTGGTCGTGGTGGTGGTCCTCGGCAACATCGAACTTTCAATGGTCGCTCTGGGGGTGAGTACGGCAGAGGACATAGTAGCTCACATGGCAGAAATGTGCACAGAGGCCGCCCGTTCAACGATCGAAACCGCTTCCATACAAATAGAAGAGGCTCTGGTTTCCATCACTAAAACTAGCAAAACACTTCCATGAAGAAGATCCTGATCATTTGTTTTGGACTTTGACCACAAAAGATTCACAGCTCAGTGTTTTCACCAATCACTACATGGTGGCGGTGTGATTAGAAATAAAAGAAAAGAGGGAACTCAGATGTGGAGTCCGAGTTAACCTGAACGAATTGAGCTCCACTACCTAGACCCACGGACTAACTCTATACCTAGCTATGCACAGGTACCGTTTTTTTGGGTTTCCGTACCTCCGGAGTTCATCAAAAAGATCAACGATTCACGTATGAACGAGTCGGGTAAGCCGTCTAGGCTCAGAGGTCTGGAGATGGCCACAACTCTTCTACCAAGATTGCGCAAAATATGGAACTAAATTAATAAATGACCGACGGCAGGCGTCGCGCCAGCTGCAAAAGCATACTCTAGTTTACACTAAAAACAAGCTCTACTGTAGGAGTCACAGACATTTGATGTCGGTCTCTAAGGACTTTTTGTCTTTGGTCCTTGAAATGATCCAGGTCCACTTTCAATGATGTGGAAGCTCAAAGTCACCAGGACCTACGGAATAGTGGAATCTGACCGTTTCGAACAAGTATACGACCGTTATCTCGATGGAAACGTTTTTCCGGTACTCCCACACACATTTTCTGTCCATTATCCTGGCACTACATTTACAGCTGCCATGACTGATCTACCCGCAACCACCACGCAGCACTTACCACCGACATCGTGGGACACTCCTACTTGCACCTACTCGTACTGGGAGTAGGAGCATTACACCAGCTTCCACTAGACTTTGGAATTGAAAACCACGAATAACTATTTCCTGTGAATTAGGTGCGGACCACACTTACAAACTATGGCATATCCGCAGGTACCTCGATTGCGAACTCAAGATATATATAGTAAATTCATTATTTTACGACTATCCTGGTCCACGTTATATGCTGGGGGAATTGTCGACCACAGCCGGAGCGACGGGTTCGATTGTGAACTCAACATATCCGAATCAATCCAAGAACTTGATGGCATTCTACCTGGGCCACACTGCTCCTTATGTACCTCCGTAATCGTTGGCCCCTTTTTGCCTGCCATAGTCTTGGTCACTCCCTTCTGCATCATGGGAATCCGATACTTTTTGGTTCTGGTGGGAGTAAGCTTTGATGGCCTGGAACTGCCAACACTGGCTCTCATCCCCAGTGGAGATTCAGTCGCCTGATCGTAGTTGTTACTCTGGTCAATAGTGTTGGACAACAAATGAATAGATCATGATGTATCAGAGGCAAATCATAAAACATCATGATGCAAATGGACTATAAGCTTACCATGGCCTCAAGCACTACAACAATGGTTTTTAATGAATTGATCTGAATTTATGGGATCGCTTGTCACATTCCGCATCACATCTGCATCCCCTCATTGCTTTAAGGAATCCATGTTTTTCCCACGTAGTTTCCCATCCTCACCTTCACAATGGTGAGTTGACACAACCACATTTTTTGTGAGTGTCAAAACATTCATCATTCCCGCAAAAACTGTCATTCCCATCACAGGCAACACAGGAAATTTCATTCCCATCACGGCATTAACATTCATGCCCCCCCCCCCCCCCCTCATAAGAAGGGTTTGTGTTTGTGTGATTCCTCAGCAACTTTCACAACAGTCACCTAACTCCCAACATGTAAATTCATTCCACTCACAGTTTTACCTGTATATGTGTCCCACCTGACTATACAGAAAATTTCATACCCATCATGACATTGCCACTCACCCCTCTTAAGAATGGTTCCTGTGATTTAGAAAATTTCAAATGACATCCAACTCCTAACATGTAAATTCATTCCCACCACAGTTGCACCTGTATCATATGTGTTCCACCTGACTATTGGACCTCTACAGAGTTTCTCTTTCAGTTCTGGGACCCAGAGACTCCAATCCCGGCAAGATTACTCACCTCTCTGGTACCAAAATGAGTCCCACCTACTAGCGCACCTCTACAGAGTTTCTCTTTCAGACCCAGAGACTCCAATCCCGGCAAGATTACGCACCTCTCTGGTACCAAAATGAGTCCCACCTGACAAACGCACCTCCACAGAGCTACTGGTGTATTGGTTGTGGGACCCACAATCAATCCCAGCACAACTGTGCACCTCTTTGGTCTTTATCTGGCCACCATATGAGAAGCACCTTTGCAGAAGAGATTCTTTATCCGATGTTGGACCAGGAAATCCAATCCCGACATGACTGCGCACCTCCTTGGGCCTTACAGAGATTTATAAGCTTTATTCCCTCCGTAAAGAGAGCTGATTCACACCACGGTACCACATTTTCCACCATTCTTGTACATGGTTTGTGGTTTGTGGACCAATACAAAAGAAGAAAACCACCTTATTTTCATAAACAACAAGACATCCATTCATTTTTGTGAATTGTTGGGTCCCACAAAGTGTCATGTGACTGAAATGTTGTTATCCTATACGTATTATGATGGCAGCAGAGACTGGAAAAGGCATTCCACCAGATCCTACAGAGGTTGACTTAGATGGCATCGATAACTATATGAAGGCATGTAAGGACATCAGAATATCCTACCCTGGGTTGTCAACAAACATTCTTTCAATCACAATTTCACATTTATTAGGTTGGGACATGACAAAAAGTAAGAACAAACCAAATGAGGGCCTTTTTGGTAATTTGACACGTGGTAGTCCACGGTTGCTTCTAGCTTGGGCTGGGTACGGGCGGGAATGGTGTGTTTCCACGGTTTGTGTACTACACGCCTAATTAACGTTACGCTAATTGGTAGGAGTAAACAGGAAAATTTTAGCTCCCGGCGTGGGAGTTTCGTTTTAGCTAGAGTTGCTATGGGAGTACAAATTAGTTCTCGACATATACATAGCGTTCCTAGTCGCAGTGTGTACTCCCTCGCTGTTCTTTCTACGTTTTCGTCTTCCGGCATGACTATGAACTCGGCCGCCTTTCCCGAAGGGATTTGTTTTTTGCCCAGGGACATGTCCCTGCGCAGGGGAGGAGGAGATGGACGCCCGCCCTCTTCTGGCCTAACTAATTTCTGCCTGTCGAGATCTCGCGCCCAACTGGAGCTGAAACCGCCACATTTCCACAAATCTCCTCGTGGGTTCAAATCTCTCCACCTGAACAATCAAACCGTTTAGAGTTTTGAGTGTGTGCTGCTGCTGTCAACCAACATGGAGTCCATACCCTCTGAGCTGCTGCTGGATGACCCAGTATTCAATGCTGTTCCTCTTGAAGTGCTTGAAAAAGAAATGAGTGGTCGCATTCCCCCATTCTGACAGAAGTCAACTTCACGGTCCTGTGAGAAAGCACGATGTGCCTCCCGGTTTCTTGATGATTTTGCCCAGATTCATGGATGCCCCAAATTATTTTCCTTCACCTTGTCTGAAGTCTCTGAAATGGATGAAGCTGGCAACTATTGTCTTCTCCACATTTTCCGCTCATACGCCACCTATGTACTGGAGCTACGGCAAGTGGTTGATGGGAAATCAGTGCCATATTCCCCTGCTTCCTATTTGAAGTTTTTTGCAACACCGAAGACAATTCTTGCTGAGAGATTCCAAGATGCAGATTGGCTGCAGAAGGATCATCCGAAGAGCAGGTGGTGGGCGGAGCTGTACTCAGATTTCAAGTTCCGATCACGTGCGGAGTGCATCAAGTATGGGGGCAAGTTGGAAGAAACAACTGAAGGGATTCACTATCATGCCCTCCACTCTATTGTGGATGGCATTATGAGGGGAATGCATCAATCAACTAAAAAAAGCAAATTCAGATGACATGGAGATACGCACGGCTATGACGGCGATTCTACGACAAGCAGCCGGACGATCAAGTGAGGTGGCCCTTGTTTCCTTCCATGGAATGTCATGGCAGGAAAGACTGTTTATTGACTGGGGAGAGATCAAGAATGCAAAATCAACTCTACTGGATTTCTATCCAGATGCCCGTGGATTGATGTTGGATCCTTACCATGCCATTGGGTGTATGGTCGTGACCAAACCAGGATATCATGCAACACAACCTACAGAACAAGGAGAGAGGAGTTTTCTCTTCCCCAAGCTCTCTCTCTATGTGGATGGAGGGGCAGCAGGGAAATTAACCAAGACCATTCATGATGTTTGTGAAAGTGCCCGAATCCCAGGTTTACATGGGAAGCTTACAGGCCACGGCATTCGAGCTGGAGCAGCTGACGACATGCTTCTAACGGTACACTCCTTGGACGTTGTTGGTACAGTCCTTGGAGCTATTTTCCGTGGTGGTTGGGAGTTTGTTTCGGAATGTACCATGCTCCGGTACCTATTCGAGAAGAAGTACATTGCGATGTCCGAAAAGATTCTTGCCGGGTACGAGCATTCGGAGCAAACTGTGTCTCAGCCGACTCTTGCTGCCATAGAAACAGCCTCATCTAACCTTATCCGGATTGACAATCTGGCCCTAAGCATCTTTTCATCTCCAGAATGGACCAGCTTGGCATTTCAGCCTCTCCGTGACACCATCCTTGCCAGTCTGTTCATGTATCAAGAGCAGGTGGTGGAGACGTACGGAAAAGACCATGTTGCGGCAGCTTTCTTTATTGCGCAATGCAATGATGTTGGTATTGAAGACCACAGTATTGAACAATGGGGAAGACAGATTCACAATAAAATGCAAACAATCAACAGTCTGGCATACCATGCCATTATGGAGTCAAAAGCCAAGCAGTGTGACGGATTCGAAAAGGTTCTAGTCGAACAACAGAAAGCGACACATAGAGAGCTAGCCTTACTACGTGATGAGAACCGTCTCCTCCAGAAGGACCTGGCTGAAATGAAAACAATGATGGCACAGTTGGTACTGACACAGCAACAGCAAATCACTCCGGTCACAAGCATTGAGGAGGCCCAACAAGAAAACAACAACGACACTGACAAAGAGCCACAAGTGTCATCGAACAATCCCACCATGGATCCCACCCCGGAGCCACCAAGAGCTCCCTCCAGTGAGATGACAAATTCATTCATGGAACTTATGAGACAACCAAGGTCCCGGTCACTTGGCCTGAGAATGAGTGATGGACAACTGCAGGAAATGACCATTGCAGCACTCCTGACCAAGGTCCGTCTCCATTGCATCAATATGATGCATTCTCACCCTTTTGGCCCAGACATTTCAAGGAAGGTCAAGGCTAAAGCAAAAAAGGCGGTCGAGGAGGCTATCTCCCGTGGAAAACAGTCTGGTGTGCCTAGTCTTGTTGCAGCTGCCACGGAGCTATCATCAAAACAGTTCATTGACAAACAGGGCCCGGGGTATGCTTGTCAACTGAAAAAATCCAAAATATGGCCTCTGAGATACCACTAACCTAATTTCAGCCTTGCTTGATTAATATCAAGCTTGTCCCTTTTTGGAATTCCAGGCCCAACAGGGTGGCTCCTCCCCGGACAAACAAATGGAAAGAAAAAAAACTCATTAAAAAGTTCAGGGCCAGACTGACCAAAGGACAAGTTGGTGCATCATGTATCATTCTTGAAGAAAGGTCTGCCAAATGGTATAAGCATACCATTCATTAGCTTTGCCCTGTCATGATTTGTCCCCGTCTTGGCCTCGTGTTGTTACTATGGTAATAGAAACTACATTTTTTATTTTTTGACAAGGATAGTTTCTGCCTCTAGTTTCCCTCTAACTAAAAGGATGTGAAATCCAATTTGTGAGCAAGAGTTTGTCGAATGACAGACGAAACACTCCCCAGAGAGAAGGTCAGGACTCAAGAAGAAATTCGCTCGATGGGGAGGTCATGGAACATGCTGGGCCACTCGATGAACCCACCAAAGACAACATCACAACGGCACCAAACAGAGTTCTGTTGTGCCAAATATTTTTCATATTGTGATACTGGTGGAAGGAGAGGCCGGCCTCCTCATGATGATGATTGTCCCAAGAAGAAGCAGAACACCAACACAAAGAAAAGGAAGGAAAGGGCTGGATGAGTCCAATGGAGACTGTCGTCCACTTCATCTTGGATCCACTGCCAAAACCAAACCACGACCATCATGCCATCCAAACCACCACCACATCCAAACAATACCACCAAATGAATTTTTGAAAGACAAAGCACCAAAATATTGCAAGAACTGAATGAGAAAACCACTGTCATGATCTGAAAGAACTACAACAGCAACGAGAAAAGATTTGAGTTAGAAAAATGAAATAAAAAAATTATCAGCGAATCCTTTTCGTAGCAGGTAGCAAGTTCTGCAAGCGATCTTCGCGCGCAGAGGAGTGACGCGTGAGATCTTCGCGCGATGATCCGTGCGAATGCGTGAAGCACACACGTACCTTGCAATAATGAGTCTGATTCTCCTCCGACTGTCTGAGAAGTTAAATGTAAGGAGGGCAAAAAGAGCGAATGTGAGTGCCAGTAGGTTATAAGGAAAACATGTACGCGCCTCTTCCCCTCTGATACTCACATTCAAGAACAAAGAAGAAGGATGCCTTGAAAGCATGACATTCGTTCAGAAGCAACGAAATGTGAGTGAGAATTGGTTTGGTTGCATCTTGCAATCAATGGAATCTTAGTTACAAATCCTTCCCTTCCCTTCTCTCTTCTTCCTCCTTCCCTTTCCCTCCTCTTCTTGGCCTTTCCCCCCCATATTTTCACAAGACGGACTAGTACACTTAGCTAAGGCAGAGATATGATTGGTGGAAAACCTCCAAAACCTATGTCGTTCCTACTATATTACTTAGACAAACCTTTGAAAACCTCCAAGGTTTTGAAATATTTTACTATACTTTAGGCAAGAGTGACGAAGTAAGACAAGGTTTCCTACCATACAAATTTACGGAGTATCGGACTTAGGAATGGAGGGAATATGGAGGCAATTCATCATGCCGATCCATCGGCACCCGAAATGGATCGACAATGAGGGTGCCGATGGAGCGCCAAAAAACTTCCTATCACTACGGCTAACGAAAAACAACAATCCTCAACAAGTTTTGCAATGGTCATAAAGAGGGGATTATTAGATACATGGAAAAAAGCTAGCGCTTAAAAAAAACCATGGCAGGTGAAGGCCTTAATGGCAGCAGCAACAGTGCGTCCGGGGCCAAGAGGATGAACAACCCATATGTGGATTGTTGTTGGTTCTGCCTGATCCTCCTCTGGTTCTTCCTCTTAGGAACTTTGGTCCATGTAGCGGCATCTGAATCAACATGGTGTCTGTGTCTCAGCGACTGATAACAGACTCCTTGTTGCGAGAAAAACATCCCTTGAACAAATTTTGTAAGAAGACCCTGGTACAGCAAAGAGTTTCTTCACGGGAAGGTCTGCCTTGCAAGTGTTGCCTTGTCTTGATTGGACCCAAGACCAACAAATTAGAATCAGATACCTCTCATTTTGGCGTGAGGCATTGACTACGTAACGTTTGGATGCAATATCAAAGAAAGATTCACTGGGTGCCTCCTTCACTTCGTGAGAGTTGATCCCTATGATTAGTTCATCTGAAGGTATCGTTGCCAGTCCTGCCCTTCTGACAGAGGACTTCCTTGATAGTGCAAGGGTCTTTGCTTCAATTTTGAACAAAAAATTGTATGGGTTTAGTACTTTATTAGAAACCTGTTGTTTGACAGTACTAGAATCAAGTCAAAAAGGGGGAAATCTCCATCGAGCACTGTCCAACAAACGACATGGTGGCCGATTTCTTTACAAAACCATTGCAAGGAGGACAACTATTTACAAACTGCGTGACATGATTATGTGAGTGGATCCAACTAGTATGAACAAAACTATTGTCCAATTTGTTATGCATGTGGTGTAGCTTCTTTGTAGTTGTTTTTGCAGTTTTGCCAGAGTTGTTGATGAATTGCCATCTCATTGGAAGCGAATTTTTTGGGTGTTGTCGTCCGCAATGAATGTTGGCGCTCCAATTTGCAGCCACAACCTTGTAGTTCTGTTGACAGATGCCGTCCTGGACTAGCATTGAATGAATAAAAAAAATCATTTGTCTATGAAAAATGACTGAACTGACTGTAAGTCAGAATTTCAATTGATACATGGATGTTTTATGACTTACTCTCTCGCCCCCTTCTCACTGTAACCGTAACCCTCCCCCTTTTCTCACCGACCATGATTGTGGTAAGTCATCCAGGTGTCAGTTGATTGGAGAAATTCTAGAAAGTGTTTGTTATGCTTCATGTCCTGAATGGGAAGGCCATATGTTTGGACGGCAATAACCATGTAGAATCGATAGGCCCCGTGTTCGGGCCGGCATTCGAGCCCATGCTGTGGGGTAATTCATGCAACATGCTATGTCATTCCGAGACCATGATCCTTGTCCTTGAGATCTTCAACCACGCCAGCACATGGAGTTAGACAAAACTGTTTGGATGATGCTGGATGTGAAAAAGGGATCAGAACACAAGATTTAGCTAATATCATTTATATGGGTCCCAAAGAAGTGTCCTGGTTGAGATGTTGTCGGGAAACTGGACTCTGCATTGGATGAACAGCTCCATCAGAAGGTGGACGTTGACATTGTTGTAGTTTCTACAGTTGAGACCAAACTGACAATGGAGTACTTGTTCGATGAACAGCTCCATGAGAAGGTGGATGTTGACATTGTTCTAGTAGTTTCTATAGTTGCATCTGACCTCCTTGAAGAACAGAATAGCACCCAACAAACTGTTGCAAGGACAACTATTTTACAAACTGCGTGACATGATTATGGGAGTGGATCCACATAAAAACAGTCGATGGATCCAAGGAGTGTGTTGAAGAAAACTAACGAACATGCAGACGACTCGGAACAAGGTCATTTGGAACCAGAGGATCTGCCGGCATCCGCCAACCTTGTCCACCAGGGAGACAAGGAGTCATCAAAGGAAAACAAGAAAC
Source organism: Epithemia pelagica (assembly GCA_946965045.2). Classification (NCBI taxonomy): domain Eukaryota; phylum Bacillariophyta; class Bacillariophyceae; order Surirellales; family Surirellaceae; genus Epithemia; species Epithemia pelagica. The sequence goes on along the minus strand of OX337234.1, from coordinate 1,836,627 downwards.
TGGCAGGGGAGATGACTGATGTTAGTTTGCAAGAATGAAAATGTAACGACATGAATTTCAGTGCTCTCACCATTGTCATTGTTTTCTTGGTTACCATCATTGTCATTATTCAGTTGTGGACAGTCCCTGGCAAAGTGACCAGGACCTCCACAATTGTAGCAAATCACTTGACTCATGTCACGGCCGTTGGATGAGGATTGAGCAAAGGCTACCCCATCATTTTCAGGGACAATCGCCACATTGTCCTCTTCACGTCTCTGAAGGATATTGAACGCGGCATGTACTGTCTTGGAGTAGTTGTCATGGTTATCTAGATGACTGTTACGGAGGTGCTTGAGATATCCTTTGTGGATTTCGTTGGTGCCACGAATGAAGCGAATAGCCAAAGCCCGTTGCTTGGCCTCTTCATAATCACAACATCTGTGAAGAAGTTATCCACTGATGTGGTTGCTCCCAAAGCCTTCCTTAAGACTGGCAGATTGGCCCCGTGTACCCATATTAGAGTCGTCCTCCATTGGTACATTTTCAAACTTCTTTGTTCACAATTGGAGCTCCGACTGGAAAATGCAATCCAGCAAGCCATTGCAAACGCTGCCGCTAACGCAGCCGCTGCCGCTGCAGCAGTAGCAGCATGTGGCGGTGGTGGCGGAGCAGGAGGAGGAGGACCAGGACCATTCCTCCTCAGGACCCCACTCCGAGCTGGAATCGGTCAGCAACTCAACTTCAGCACAAAATAAGAATGAAAGTACTATGAGCAAGCCACTCGTTCATGAATCAGCACAGATGAGAAGTTTGACGTGGAACCAAGTCAATTCCAACTCTTCATCAATCATTTCGAGCCAAGGACTGTGTGACTCGAAAGAAGATTGGTGCTTGCTACCCCTACTTGCGGCGCTGGAACAAAGGCACTGCCACCAGAGGTTGTGTTTTTATCTGATGGGTGGACAAGTCAGGATTCTGTTCAATTGGTGAAGCAGCTCTTTGAAGAAATAACAGTCTTATTGGATTGGATAGCCACAACAACACCAAAATTATCACAGACCTGTAGGCACAAAGATTATCATATCCAAAATATGGATCAGACCCCATTGCCATTCAACTACAGTCAGAGTTCAGCTCTTGTTGTGATAGGACAGCACAAGACATGCTACATGTGCAACTATGATCCCTGTGTCTGTGTTCAAGAGACACTGGATGGAAGGATAAGGAAGAAAGAGTTTCCATCACCATGGAATGCCTGGATGTTGGACAAAAGGGTAATGCTGTTTTGGGTTCAAAAGGTTCTGAAACTGAAACCATATATTGCTTGTGTACCACAGACCATTGTGTCTATCTTGTTTTTGGGATTGTACCAATCATGCCACCAGCAGATGATGGCATGTCATCTGTTGTCAGTACAATTCAAGACCTTGTTGTTGAAGTTGAGCATTTATCTATCTGTTGTTAATTCTCTCCTGCATTTAAAGTTTGAAGGGGATTTGTGACAGAACAATCCAATAAAATGCTCTGCCATGTTGTGTTCCTAACCCTAAAAGGACCATACCTATCTGTACCCATTCAATCCAATAAAGTATCACAATTCATACTCTTGTTTTCAATATTACTAACTCAGAAGGCATACTTTTGTTTTTCATATTACTAACCCAGGATTGTCATTATTGGTCGAGGCGTTGGGCTCGGAAGAATTGGTTGTAGAGGCTCTATCTGGTGCTTGATTAGGGACAGTAGGGTGCCTTCAACTTGCTCGGTAGTGGCTGCAGAGGTACTTTGGTCTTGTTGATTAGTGTTGGCTGGGTTTGCGTTGTTTTGTTCATTGGCAATGACAGAAAGGCCTACTGGGTCTTCATTCAATGTTGGGCCATTGTCTTGATTGGAGGGAGGCAGAGGTCCCTTCGACTTGAGTGTTGGTACGGTTTGTCGTTTCAGACATGGGAGAAATGGAGGAGAGAAAATACGGAAAACCTTGAAGAGATTCACTAACAGCCTGACCAGTGGCATGTTCAAGATTAGCTCGGCAGGATGCATATTGCACTTGCCAGGCTTGTTCTGCCCAATGGATAATCCATCTCTACCACACACAATGGTGCATTCTGACAGAGGTTTGACGGGGTTTGAGAAGCATTGAGGGCAAACAACCATTCGTTTGGAGATACACAATAGGTCCTTGTCCTTCTCGTTACCTGGTTCATCAGATTCTGCAACAACTCGAAGGCATTTCCATAGACCAGGGAGATTGCTCGTCTCGAGACTATTACCCTTTTTGTCATGGTATTTCTTGAGTTTAGGCCAATCACCAATGTGATTGAGAAGGTCCCACAGGGTGGTGGTGTGTTCATGCCATTGTCTTTATCGGAGGGAGGCAGATGTCCCTTCGACTTGAGTGTTGGTATGGTTTGTTGTATCAGACATGGGAGAAATGGAGGAGACACTTGCTGCTGTGGAAGAAAGTTGGGCAACAACAGAAATCATACTTGGGCCACGAACCTCAATGAATGAGGCTCGGTATGAAACAAAATCTTCCCTACTAATCTCCGACAAGGTGTACTACGTCTTGAGATGCATTGGAAAACGCCAAACCCATGATTTCGGCTGATCAGAACAATCATCCGCGCCACTGTGGTTGATTGTTTTCTTGCCACGAGCTGCGATGGTCAGTACCAGCATAAGGTAAAACTTGGCGCAGCCAGTTGTTGTTAATGTGACTGGGGGTGTGGAGGAGTTCTGGGGAATAGGAGGGGCGTCGAGTGTTGCGTCGAGTGTTGGTAGGGAGGGTCGGGATGCAGGGCTACGATGCCAAGGAACATCCACTGGATCATGTGAGGAGGGAGTTGGTCTGTGTCCTGGTAAATGCATCGGTCGAAGGTGAACTGACCACGTTCTTCCATGGTGCGGCGAAGGAGCGGGATGTAGGCGGAGGGGGACAGAGTTGAGTGGACGTGTTTCAACCGTATACTCGTGAACCACGTGGGGTGATCGACAGGAAGTTGCCTCGGAGAGGTTGGTGAGGCCGTCCCAATACCATTTACAAAACCAAAACTGAACCCCCCAAAACCCGGATTTGACGTCATTTTTGCGTCATATTTTCGGGTTCATCTCTTTCTCACCTTTGGGAGTTACAAAACCTTGACTCGGTTTTGGTAAACCTTCAAAAGCATGATTTTCATTAAGGTTATTATAACATTCATAGCAGTGTACAAGCCTCCTACAGAAATGATGGTGTGGGGTGTGGCGCGCGTTCGCCTCCAACGGTCCCTGACTGGGAACCTGCATATGTCCTACTCATGTCCTACTGTCGAGCTTTCTTGTAGTCAATGCATCAAAGTGAATTTGGGGGAAAAGCGCGGGTTTTGGTTTTGGTTTGGTAAATGCCATTGGGAAGATATTGCCGCCAAAATTGAAAGTGTGATGACGTCAGCAGCCCGGTTTTGGTTTTGTAAATGGTATTGGGACAGCCTGAGCAAGGGGATTGAATGTCTGTGAGTGGTAAGGTTGCAATCAATACTGTACGGGCGTCCAAAGCTTGGCGTTGGTGAGCAAGGGGATTGAATGTCTGTTCCCCTGTGTTTTCTCATTCCTTCCTCGTCGGGCGCCCGGCTTGTCGGGAGAATGACTCGACGGGCATATGTCTTGTCGGGCATAGAGGGCACGCGGCAATTCATGTAGAGAACAATTTCTGTTAAGTATCTGAAATCTGAAAGGAATTTTTCGAACAGTGCTTCGAGTTTTCATATTAAACCTGAAAAGTCTTCGAGGACAACAGCGGGGCTCTCGAGATGGCAAAAGTCTACACATTCCGACCCAGGACAAAACACTTGAATGTCAAACTGCACCACTTCAGGTCCTATGTCGAGAATGGGAGCATCGCGATCCACAAAAAAGCATCCGCGGACCAACTGACGGACTACCCCACGGACCAACTCGCGGACTACCCTGCGAACCAACTCGCGGACTACCTCACAAAACCAGTGTCATGATTCGACACACTCACGCGCTTGCGCAAATGCATACTAGGCTGGTAAGTCACAAAGGTGCAAAATTGAAAGTGAGAGGGAGTGTTGGAAATCCCCAATGCCGCCAGGTGCATTCGGAACCTGGGGGATAGATCAAGAATGAAGAAAAGCCGCGTTCCACCGGGTGACATATAATCCCGCCGCCGCTCTTGCATTCGCTAGCGTTCTCGGCCATTTCCTAATCATCCCCGTTTACATGATTTTCGGGGCAAAAACAGCCCTTCCTACTACACGCTACCGGGTGAACTGAGAGCACACCTCTCATGCCAAGCACACCTCTCATGCTACCTCGCCGGCTTCAACCACGCAAGAACTCACCTAGCCGACAGTATCAAGATTCCGCCGCCTCCCTCCCCCCGTAACTTGCGCTCCTTTGCTCCCGCTACCCGTGACACGCTCAACCAAGGCACTGCGGACGTGGTGGATTTGCTGCTGCGACTGGTGGGGGGAGCAGTTCGGTGGGAAAGCCCGGGTAGAACCGGAGTTTCTCTTCATCTAATGTAAAGGTATCAGGGCCAATGCGGAAATAGAGGTTGTATCCCCGTGGGTTCCCCATAATGGGGGACAAAGGTAGGGAACATGCCTTCAAAAGCAGGCAGGGTGTATAGTGTCGCCCATTGCAAGTTGATACAAATGCACTTGGTTTGGTAGTGATGATCAATGTTTCGGACGCCTGCAAGTTTTGGAATTTGACCTCCTCGCACAAGAAGGTCCAGCGTCTCTGCATCCTCCCAATCTTTAGAACAATTACTGATCTTACCATTCTTGTTCTATTAGTTTGTACCATCTTCTGGTTTGAGATCTTACGGGGTACCATTGTTGTTGGGATCTTCCAAGCTTGTTTCCACCTGTCGTCGTTTGTGTTTTTTGGAAGAATGAAAAAGCTTCAAAGATGAATGTTTCCTCATACGAGGATCACGGTGGCACACCATGCGTGCGCGCAACGTGAAGCTCTACCCAATGTTACCAAGGATTATTTAGGATGCCTATGCATCCTCCTACAGACGAAGAGCTACATACGCTACCCACTGTAGTGTTAACTAGTGATGCCTTATGGGAATCTGGTGTCTTAGATCACAAAATTGATGTCGAACAAGATGTATATCATGAAGCTATGGAGTCCCCCAAAGAAGAAGAGGAGTTCAACTCCTTTGATCCTAGGGGGTGTCTCTTTTTCTGCCATGCAGTCTAATATTTCCCCCGATTGGATACTCTTAGACAATCAGTCCACTGTGGACATTATACACAACGACACCATCCTCAAGAACATGTATGGTTATGTTGATGTACTCCTAGTATAGTTCTCAGTGACATCATCAATAAGCACTTGCATGCATAAGAATACCTTGTTCTATTGTATCAAATCAGAGGAGATTTATCACACCTTATTGCATGACAAAATCTATTTTTTATGACCTAGGTATGTACTCCAAGTATAGTTCCCGGTGACATCATCAATATGCACTTGCATGTGGGAGAAGACAACGACGATGCATCGATGTATTTCATTCAGACTACTGCCGAGAACTCATCCTTCTCGGCCAAGCAGCTACCACTGTCCTACTCGGCCAAGCAGCTACCACTGTCCCCCCTTTTGCCGACGTGTACTCGATGGTGGTGCACGTCCCAGAGATGTTGCTGGAGCTGCTTAATCAGTCAGATGTCGAGCGAGATGTGTTCTCACCTCCCAACGGGGAATTCTTCACCCCGAGTCAGAAATATTCGAAACCACACGAGAGCAATACAACTATCACAGTGTTGATGGTACCATTGTCAGCACATTTCTGTTGTTCCGGGAGGTCGCGGATGTAGAACCAAATCTTGTGTCATTTCTATCAAGGCAAACTAACCATCAGCTGGGCTTGTATTTTAGAAACTTGTTAAGATGAAATACTTGTGACCCCCTTTGGGGTGGCTTGTGGTCTATGTCGCAAGCCTTTTGGAGAAAGCTTCTGGTCGATGCTCCGCATTTTTGAATGGACATGACATCAAAGTCTCAAGACAAGAGCATGAGACCCTACCCAAGAAGAAGAAAAAACAAGAGCATGAGACCCTACTCAAGAAGAAGAAAATGCTTGAGAAGGAGCTGGCATTGGATCTCATTAGTGTAGAGAACTAACTCCACCTCGACCATTGCCCTCCTCGTCATTCTACCCTCCGCGCCGGGTGGTCCCTTCTTGAAAGGACTCGACACTGGGAATTATTAATACTACTATAGCTCCTCGGAATGGAAGTAGTAGGATTTCGTCTAATATAGCCATATATTGCCCACGACGGTGGCGGGAGCAAGTGCGGAGGATTACGAGCTCGTAAAAAGGTAGTGCGGAGCAAAAAAATTTCCACTCAATCAGGTCTGCTACGTTGGCATTTTTTCTTCAAGTAATGTGAGCTTCTTTTGAGTCTTAGTCTCTCCTGTGTCTTGTCAATGATTGTTTTACGTAGAAGCACAACGTGCAGTACGCAATTGTTTCACCCATTGTTGACTCCCTTCTGTTTCTTTGTTGAAATCTCCTTCCAGTCGCTGGATGTAATGGCCCGAAGGAACGGCATCCGGCCACGGAAAAGAGTCAGGAGGACCTCCTGTTGCGTAAGATTTCTGTGATAAGTCACGGTTCGTCCGAGATCATCTTGCACTGCTAACAAGAAATCAATGTTCGATTGTTTCATTTTTCCTTGGTCTCATTGTTTTGAATGAACGTCTGACTAGGGATTACTTGAATGTGTCATGTATGTGTGGAAGGAGAACTTGCGACCGACCAGCCTTATGTATGTGCGACAAAACAAAAATCTGCTGTGGACTATCCCAAGTCCTGGAACCAATCCTCGCTGGGCAAACTTTGGCAAAGTCTCAAGCATGGTCTAAGCAAGCATTTCTAGTACTTCCCACGAAATATGGGATTTTGCAGCTGACAATTAGTACCAACTGTGACATGTCATGTGAATGGAAGCTCTTCGAGGCCGGGGCTGCCCAGAAAGTGTGATCATTGCCCGCGGGAACCCCAAGTCTATAAGGTCAAAATGATAAACTACTCAATCTGTTCATCAACGTCTTCGATTTTTACCCCAAGTCTATAAGGTCAAAATGATGAGCTACGCAATCTGTCCATTAACCTCTTCGATCTTTGCCCACACACCCATGTCTAACAAAGGACTGATCCCCTACCACCCGCTGGCTGGTGACCAAGCTATCCATTACCCGCTAGTCACAGAGACACACGGCGTGAATATCTACAAGAAGTCTTACTCACAACTTTGGATAGCATATCATTTCTGACGTTCCAAGCCGGCCCCAGTAGTCCTCAGCCCCTTGACCCGTCGACCATCACCATGGTGCACCGCCTACCAAGTGCTGCAAAAACTTCTCTCGACTCTTTTACTCCTCACAAACAAGTTTCCCGCAACCACGGAAATAAAGATAACACTGTGGATTCTAGAGCCCACCACTTTCACCGGTGGGCTGTCTGATATGAATACTCAATCGAACTACTCACATCCCTGACCAATGATGAAAGTTTACAAATGTGGTCCAGTTGGAAGGCTTTTTTCTCCATAGCTGTGGGATGGTTTGGCTTGCCGGGTGGCATGGCAGTGGGAGCTCGTTTGTTGCCACGGTTAGGGGGCTGGCGGCCAAGGGTGGGCTTGGAATGGACGAGCAGTGATGGAGCAGTTATCCAAGGGAGGCCGTGGCTACTTTATAACGGAGTCCCACTTAGGTGCCAGGGATGGGCGGGACAACACATCTGCGTTGTGATTGTCTGACCCTGCAATGTGAGAGGAGTGAATCTGCAAAGGGATGGGAGCATTAGATAAAACATTGACTGAAATAGTTTTTTCTTTGAAGAGTAATGCAAAACATTCCCACTTGAATTGCTGATATTTCCCAAAATCAACATGCGATCATAGGTGACATTTCCTTCACCCTTCAGACATTACCTTCACCCTTCAGACATTACCTTCACCCTTCAGTGGCATAGCTGTGTCACCCATAATTTGCTGGTAACTTACCTGGTTTTTGCTTTTTGTGCCAAAATTCACACTCAAAATGATGTAGTTGACCTCATACAACAAAATGGTTTGGATTTTAGACACTTTTGTGACCCCCGGCTGTTTTTCGAGCATGACATTCAAGCTATACGTGCAACGAAGGGGTACATAACCCGTGATGGTCGGTATGTGGGAAAGAGAGGATGTTGCGTCTCCCCACATTGACTCAGACCAAGGTAATACCGCCACATTGTTTGTGGGTGACAGTAATCCATTGGACCTGGGGGAGAGCAGGACGCGTCCACCCCGACGGCAAAAACAACAAGACCACCCAATCCTTAGGAACCAGCACCAATTGCGAAGCCAAAAAATTGGGATCAACCTCGATGAAGACCAATGAGTGTGATGGGCTGTTCACGAAACCATGGGCTTCCTCGCAAGTCAGATGAAGCAGTAGAGCTCATCGAACATCCGGGAACGAAAAGGGTCATTATAGCCCTCGATGGGATGCGAAGCTCAAATGACATCGAGTGCGCCGGGGTCAATGTTGATGCTCATGCATTGGTGGAGTCATCTTGATGTTCCAACGGTGTGCAGGCTTGTCGCCACAGGTGTCGGAGATGGTTTGGGGTGCACTTCTGGGGGGGGCACAGGTGTCGGAGATGGTTTGGGGTCCACTTCTTCGGGGGGGGGGGCGGAGATGGGGGAGGTTCTTCCATACCTTTTGGAGAGAAGTAATGGGTTTGGGATGGATGGACGAGGCTTGGATGATACAGACTTGGACTGAGACCGCAAAAATGGAGAAAGACAATCCAACAATATAGTTTCTACCTTCCGAAGTCACAAAAAGTAGGAGATAGAAACAATTATTGCTAGAGATTAATGATTATTTTGGTCCATCTGTACTTGCCATCCCTTTTTCACATTGCCCAGTTAGGACAAGTTACATCGGAGCAAGTAGTGAACAGAACAAGCAGTTGAATAACTTAGTGAACAAGGTCAATGTTCTAAGTGGTTTAGTCGGGGGCCCTCCTGCGGAATCACAGGTCTCGTCCATTTGGCAGGCCATTTCAAGTACTTCAACGCTGTTCAAGCCTCGCTGTACCAACTGCCCGCTGTTCGTCCTCACATACTCTTGCCTTGGTAACACGGGCGACAACTCCAGCTTGATCACGATCACTCCACTGCTCGTCGGGGCCGGGCGCCACATAGTTTAAGATTTGAACACGGCCCCCCGTTCGAGCCCGACCTACTGTCCCAACGTTTGATACCAATACATGAGTGCCTGTACAGTCGAACGGATTGCCAGTAGATTCAAGGTCGTTGCGGTAGTCTACACGGAAAACTTAGCTCAACACTTCAGCCAACTCGTGCTCTATTGTAGATTCAAGTGCTGGCATCTGGTAAGCGGCCGGAATTGCCTGTTGTATATTTGGCAATGTTGGCCATGCACCTAACATTCAGACTTATCTGTCTTAGGTTCGGGCTCGGGAGGAGTGTCCTTGTTATCTTCTTCCGGTGACGTTGGAGCAGAATCCGTGGATACCAATTCAGTTTCGGTAGTGTCCACTTTCTCTTCCTCAGTAATCTTCCTCAGCAACCTGCTGGGTGTCTTGGGTCTCCATTCTCATAGAATCAGATGTGAATGATACCATCAAGAAAGATGGGGAAGAGGGAAAGAAAGATGTCAATGGAGAAACACCATCTGAAGATGCTGAAAATGAAAAGAAAGACGAAGACTCTAAGTTTCCTGGTGTTGTATCATCCTTCATCAACAAGACAAATAACAACTTGATTTGTGATGATTGTGGCTTTCCACCGTGTGATGGTGTTACCTACAAGGTAACCCTTCAAACCACCGGAGCTGAAGCCAATAAACACAACCATGGACACCATCATGCCACCCGGCATCATCTGTACAAGCTTTATATTGCATCAAAATATGGTTCACTTGGACTATGGAATCGCCCAAGAATGAGCAATGCACATGCACAAGCTGGCTGTTGCCAGCTGCAAAAACCTCACCCTGCAATGAGAAACACAGGGCCTTCTTCGGGAGATGGTTTGGAATGAAGCAATGGCGAAGGGCTCTCAGTACTATTGTACCTTCAGCAAGAACAAGGTCAAAAGGGATGGCCATCAGGAGCTTACTAATCTTTTGTGTGTCGCTGCCGCGTTTGCAAACGTGGACAGCCGAAGAATGTATTTCTTCAGATATTCAAAGAGTCCAAAGGACTTCCCCTCCACGTTGACCGTACGGATTTGTTTCCTGCGACAAACCCTGGCCCAGGGGCTACCAAGACTCAAAAGGAAATGATACCCGAGGAGGAAAGAAGAAGCACCTAATCAAATATCTCTGGACCAGTGCAAACTATTCCGACTCAGAGTTCCCCGGATGTCTCAAGACCTCCCCAAAGGGGAGTCACTGCCGCCAAAAACAATCAACAGCACCATACAGTGCATGCGTGCCCCGGTCTCCTACCAGTGGGGAAGTGTTGCTACAAGACGACAGAGTGGCTACGACGACACAATCTGAAACCTAGGATACTCTTGCTCCAGAAAATCCTTAATTCCTTCAATACAGTATACATCCAACTGCGCTAACTGAGTTCTGTTTGCGAAGGGCTCTTCATTTCTCACGATTTCCTAGAAACAGATTACCAGATACAACACTTCTCTTCTTGTCGCACGTCTTTTCTTTCTCCACCACCAGAGATGAACAGAGAGCATGTGTTGCGGCTCCCAACCCAGCCTGAGCAGAGGCTTCAATATTTGGCCATTGTTCAAAACCAGTCTAGTTCTTCCTGTGCCATGTTGGATGCCATACCACAGATCTACCAGTCTAGCTCTTCCTGTGCCATGTTGGATGCCGTACCACAGATCTCCGGACACACTATCGACCGGGCTTTCCATCAAGTCTTCGTGGTTCCTTCCACCTGTTGCACTATCATATCCTGAGCTTCATGGTATACGATGACTTTGCAAGATCCAAGGAGATGTTTCTGGTTGGACAGTGCCTTTATAAAAATGGAAGTGTCGTAGTGGAAGGGATTCTTGAGATGAAATATATCGAGGTTTTGTTTTATTACACACTCGCGAGTTTCTTCTCTGGCGTGAACATATCATCGTCAATCGGAGGTGCTTAAACTATGCTTGTGGAATTATATAGTCTTGTTCCACAACCACAGTGTCCCCAATCACCTCATGGCCTGAACATAACATCGTCAATCAGAGGTGCTGAAACTGTGCTCGTGGAATCGCATAGTCTTGTTCCACAACTGCAGTGTCCCCAATCACCTCATGGAATTTCTGATAACGCACTTCCGATGCATTCTTCATTGCCGTTGTATAAAATTCTTCATGTGTTTGCAGAGAGTGTCCTGCCATTTCTGCAACATCTTTAGACAAAATTGTCCATGTCCTTGGGCAGACGTTGTCCCTCAGCATTGCAACGGCCAACAGCTTCATCCCCTTTGGGAATCTGTTGTTACCACCAAAGTTGCCAATCTACAAATGCACTTCCTCCAACAACAGTTGGACCACCCCGACCCCATCCCCAATCATGCGCTGTACATCACCTCCATGCGAGACCACCTCGGAGGCATTGGCATACAGAACGCAAGCAGCATGGCAGTTCCATCCCTTATCGCGACAATGACCCGCTCCCTCACGCTCTGCAAAAACCAAGAAGTAGTCACCTTGTCGAAATACCATCGAAGCATCTTTGACGACTGGCACACTCGGTCGCTTCCCCTTTTCCGAGCCTTCACCGCCGTCCTCAAGGAAGTCCTCAGCAGATACCTTGACCAGCACACGATGTCGGAGCAGCCCGAGCTGCGGTTCTCATCGAAGAATTGTAGACGACAAGAGAAACTACCATCCCAAGGTTTGATGTGTTTGCAACTGACTGATCACATATGGGAAGGGCAACGCGGATCTCCGGAGGGCAGGCCACGACGAGAAGCTATTGCCTTTCTCATCGTTCAAGCCACTCTTCACACCCTAGCTCCTCCTCGTCCACCTTCAGCTACTAAAGTATATTTACTAATTATTCACGACGAGACAAAATGCCAGTGGCATGGTGAGTCGGCAAAGACTGATGACGATGATATACCGCAGGAAGCGGGATCTTTTATCGTGTGGTGGTGCTTGCTTTTGTCATGAACAAAAGACTAAGAATCTTGGAGTTGTCAAACATTGGACAACAACCGCTGGCCCCACTGGCTGAGGGAGAGTGGATCAGTTCTCGCCCTGTCTCGGGCTAGTAGCCGCACAAGCTGCACATTTCTCCATTGTCGTTGTGGTAAGCTTCTGCCCGAGCTTCTTCGCTGTCTCTTTCACTGCCTTCTCCCCAATATGGCCCAGCTTCTCATGTGTGCTGGTCGAACGAGTCGAGGATACGGGGGAGGAGGGCCCGAGCTACCACTTATGCATGACCATTAGCTAGAAAAGGATGAAAAAACTACTGTAAGGAGACCATCATCTCCAACAATCCAACAATCTCTACCAAAAATGACCTCAATAAGTGTTGAAATAACGGGTGCCAAACGGCTAAAATAGCCGGGCGAGCCACGTCGCCAAAATGTGAGGGAATTAGCGAATGTGTGAAAGTTCCCAAGTAGATGTGAAAGATATTATAGTTTTGATTTACCGCGAAATTTTAGCAGTTTATCAGACCCATTGGCGAGTTTTTCACGTGCAGTACAAAGATTGATTGACGACAATGGTACTTACTGCAGCGCAGACGACAGCGTTCTTTGAACAACCGGCCCAAATGGGCATCCCACACGCAACGGTTGTCCAACTTCAAGTGGAAGGTATCGCAGTTGTCGCGGATCTAGCCGATTTCGACAAGGAATCTTTGCAGCAATTGGCTGACAACCTCAGGAAACCGGCAGGGCGAATCCCTGATCCTAACCCCGGAGTGGCTCCTGGTGCAACGATACCGACACCACCGTTCATTTTCGGGGCCAAGTCCCAACACCGCTTGAGCGTAGCATGCGAAATCGTTCGTTACTACAATACAACGGACCGTGAAATGACTGCTGCGAATCTCGAAATTTTGAAGTACAGTGGAAGGCCCTACAGGCCCGTAGGAAGGACGACGATGTTCCTGAGGTGCCCAAGATTAGCAAGGCTCTACCAATTATCAAGTGGTCGGAAGCTTTCCACGATTTCGTCTATCGAGTTATCGGTGTTCGGACCATTCCACTGGCTTACGTCACGCGAGCAACTGTGGATGTCCCTGTTGTTGCCCCAGCCCTTGTGACGAATAAGCCACATTCGGAAGAACATGGATCCGTTGAGGGAGAATTGATTGCCCGAGCCTCTCATGCCCATGAATTGTATCGCGACGACAACGCGGCAGTCTATTACCATTTGGAAGAGGCGACACGAGGGACTGTCTATGCAGCTTCGATCAAACCATTCCAACGCGGCAAGGATGGAAGGGGAGCATGGTTGGCTCTAACCAACCAATACGCTGGAAAGGACAAGTGGGAGGCCGAATTGAAGAAGCAAGACGACCTTCTACATACCAGGATTTGGAAGGGACAATCCAACTTTCCTTTAGAAGGTTTCATTGGGCAGCACAGAAATGCCTTCGTTTCGATGCAGCAATGTGCTGCCCATGTGGAGTATCAACTCCCAAATTCACAAGAGTGAGCTATCTCTTAGAGGGCATCCAGTGCTCGGATGCTGGTCTGCAAGCTGCCATGGCCAGTTTTCGGACCGACGACGGCCCGACTGGAATGCGAAATGACTTCGAAAGAGCGGCAGCTCATTTATTGCCTTACGATCCAGTGGCCAAACGCCGCGCAACGGCGACGAATAAACGTGGATCCTCTCAAATCTCCGCGGTTGATGCTGCTGAAGGGATCGATGATGACCCGACGGCCCAAGCCTCCAGTGCAACTGCGACAGCGAAGAAACGCAAAGCCATGAGTACCGTGGATTGTCGAAAGAGCAAAAGGACGAATTACGAGAGTGGCGGACGAAGAACCCGCCGCCTAAAAAGGACTCTGACAACACCTCTGGCGGCAATAAGCGATTCAAAGGGACGAAAAAGCAGATCGCAGTGGTGATTGCTAAGGAACTAAAGAAATTGGTTCAAGAGGAGTCAAAGGCCGAAGATGAAGAAGCCAATATTGCCAGCCTCGTACAGGCAGCAGTGGCGCAACAACTCGATGAAACGAAGCCCAAAGCTGATGACAAACCCAAACCCAAAGTCACCCTGCGCTCCATCTTAAAACAGGCAAAGGCCTGACGAGGTCCGGCGGTGAACATCTCCTCCACGACGTCACGAGGAGGAGGACAATCACTGCAGCCGGACACAACAACTTGGGATCCTGGAAAAATTCAAATTTCCCAACAACACTTTACGGCTCTCGTGGCTGCAAGTGATATGACTCATGACGACATGGAAGAGATGTCAACCGATGGCGGTTGCAGAACGGAACTCGACAGCCATGCCAACATGCCCGTGGTTGGACGGAACGTTTACGTCCTGAATTGGACCGGAAGAACGGTGGACGTGAGCCCGTTCTCGCCCGACTATTCCACGACTACGGCAGAATTGGTTGATGCCGCATTGAAATATGACTGCCCATATGAGGGCAAAACTTACATACTAGTGGTGAGAAATGCGATATATGTGAAGGCAATGGAACATAATCTCATACCACCATTCCTCATGCGAGAGGCAGGCATCATTGTCAATGACAAGCCTAAAATCCACACGGTAGATCCGACAACCGATGACCATGCGGTAGTGTTCCCGACGACGGGGTTTCGGATTCAACTATCCTTGTGGGGAGTCTTTTCATTTTTCTCCACCCAACGACCATCGGAGGACGATCTGATGGCTGGTCTTGACACATACGTCCTTACCCCAACAATTTGGAATCCTCACTCCGATGCATATGCGGCAAATGAGGCCAATATGTTGGACTGGGTAGGCAATATGCGTGAACCAAGAGACTGAGTAACTGTGATTATTGATGATATACCTGACGACAAGGACGAGCACGGTCGGTACACCATATCATCAATGGAAACCGAAGCAATCGACGGCGTGTGTCAATGCCGAGCTCAAATGGATGCACGGAGTGTAGATGGCTGGGACAAATTGACAAACCACCTATCTGTTATCTCTTCAACGCTATCCGAATCCAACATGGCAAGAGCAATGGAGGAAAGAGCTGAATTTGGATATGACGCCATAGGCATTGGTGAATTGACGGCCCCATATGACGACGACCCTTTGATTGTGACAGATGCATCGTCCTCAGAGGAGCAAAGTGATGGGAGCAATGATGAACTCGACAAGAATGACTGGATGGAATTGGAAACGTCCGACGACCTGGACAACATCTTTATGTCATCAGCCGTCGACGCCAGCAACCCACGAGGAGTGGACGCGGCACATCTGTCCAAAATCTGGCGCATCAGTCATGAAGATGCGACACGGACGTTGGCAGCAACCACGCAGAACAGCATGAGGCCAATGGACCCTAGTTTATCGCAGAACTATGGGACCAACGATCGGATGCTGAGGTATCGAAGAATAAATGATTACTTCTTCATGGATACGCTGTTTGCAACCAGTAAAGGTGGGAAATCGTCGCGTGGGAACACTTGCTGTCAATTATTTGTTACGGATAAAGGCTTCATCTACTTGGTACCACTGAAACGCAAATCAGAAGTGATGTACGCGGTAAAGCAGTTTGCTAAGGAAATCGGTGCACCACAAGCCATTATTTGCGATATGTCAGGCGAGCAAATGAAACCCGATGTCAAGCTCTTCCTGAATGACATTGGCACAACTCTCCGAGCCTTGGAAGAAGGGACACCATGGTCCAATAAGGCGGATTTATATATTAAGCTAATGAAAGAAGCCGTCCGAAAGGATATGCGGGAATCCCATTCCCCTCTACCATTCTGGGATTACTGTCTTGAACGACGGGTGCGGATCTATAACCTGACTGCACGGGATCATCCGAAGATTCGCGGAACCAACCCTTACACCATGACAATGGGAGAGGAAGGCGACATCTCGAACCTCTGTCAGTATAAATGGTACGAGTGGTGTTACTGTGGGGAGCATACGGCTGCATTTCCCCACAACCAAGAGGTACTTGGTCGCGTGCTAGGCCCTGCACGAGGTGAAGGAAATGAAATGGCTCAGTGGGTATTAAAGGCGAATGGACGAGTCGTGCCACGACGCTCTGTTCGCCCCCTCCACGCCTCAGAGGAGTACAGTCCCACCGAGATCAAGAAGCGACAGTTGTTCGACGAACTGATCGAGAGGAGATACGGGACATCGACCAGCCCGCCTCCCAAAATCTCAAAACCCAATGACGACGAATTTGAAAACTACGAGGACGATGACGAACCCTCGCGCCCAGTCCCTGAAATTGAAGACATGGTGGACACCAATGGACGCCTTCTCAACCAACTTCCAGCGTATGATCGACTGCTCCAAGCAGAAGTACAAATGCAGCTGGGTGAAGAATATCGCACGGGCAAAGTGACGTGACGGGCATTGGGACCCGATGGAAAGGTCACTGGGAAGTATGACCACAACCCATTTCTGAACTCCATGATTTACGAAGTTGAGTTTGCCGATGGGCAAGTGCGAGAATACTCGGCCAACCTGATAGCGGAGAACATGCTCACTCAGGTAGACTCCAAAGGGTTCAGCACAACGATCATGGAAGGGATAGTAGACCACAGACGGGACGACGCTGTTGCCGTCCCAAAGAACGAAAAATATATCATAACACGATCTGGACAGAGGAGGCTCCGGAAATCCACAGCTGGATGGAAACTCCTAATCAGATGGAAGGACGAGAGCGAGTCCTGGATCAAGCTCTCCGAAATGAAGGAATCCCATCCTGTTGAGACAGCAGAGTATGCAAAGGCAAAGGGAATTGACGATGAGGCTGCCTTCTGCTGGTGGGTTCCGTACACCCTTAAGAAGAGAGATGCCATCATTGCAGCTGTCAAAACCCGTGTACGGAAAACGACGCATAAATATGGGATTTAAGTACCGGCATCGGTAGAACACGCAAAGGAACTCGATAGACGCAATGGAAACACGATGTGGATGGACGCATTAGCCAAGGAAATGTACAATGTGGGAGTGGCGTTTGAAGTTCTTGATGAGGGACAAAAGGCGCCGCCTGGTTGGAATCATGCGTCTGGCCATCTTGTATGGGACGTGAAGATGGACTTCACGAGAAAGGCAAGGTGGGTACTTGATGGCCACAAGTGCCCCGATCCTATAGGGTCAACCTTTGCTGGTGTTGTGTCTCGAGAAAGTGTCCGCATAGCGTTCACATATGCAGCACTGAATGGGTTGGATGTGTTTGCGGCTGACATCCGCAATGCATATCTCCAAGCTCCGTCGTCCCAGAAGGATTATGTGATATGTGGTCCTGAGTTCGGACTCGAAAACGTCGGCCGTGTGGCACTCATACATCGAGCATTGTATGGGGGAAAAACGGCGGGAAAGGACTTTAGGAACCATCTGCGCTCCTGCATGCATCACCTAAAGTTCCAGTCCTGCCCAGCCGACCCTGATGTATGGATGAGGCCAGCTGAAAAGTCGGATGGAGCAACCTATTATGAGTATGTGCTACTATATGTCGATGATGCGCTCGTGGTGAGCGAGAACGCTGAACGCATTCTACGTGATGAGATCGGGCGATACTTTGAGCTGAAAGAAGAGTCAGTTGGACCTCCCACGCTCTACCTTGGTGGTCGAGTCCGAAAAGTCACACTGGATAATGGGGTAAAGGCATGGGCCTTTAGTTCATCGCAGTACGTCCAAGCGGCCGTAAGAAATGTTGAGGAGTACCTTGGTCGAGAAGAAAACCAGAGGTGGAAGCTACCAGCTAAGGCAGACACCCCAATGCAATCAACATATCGACCAGAGCTCGACGTGACGCCCAAATTGACACCAAAATTGGCATCGTACTACCAGTCCCTGATTGGGGTGCTGAGGTGGATTGTTGAGTTGGGAAGAATTGATATCTGTCTGGAAGTGTCACTCCTCTCATCCCATCTTGCATTGCCGAGAGAAGGCCACTTTTGTCAGGTCCTCCAAATCTTCTCTTATCTGAAGAAGTATCACAATACGGAATTGGTATACGATCCGTCTGATCCCGTAGTGGAAGAGAGTGATTTCGAGCGAAAGGATTGGACAGCGTCCGAGTTTGGGCACATTGATGGGAAGGAAGAGTTACCGCCGAATATGCCTGAGCCCAGAGGACAAGGTTTCGTTATCCGAGCGAAAGTCGATGCAGATCACGCGTCGGATACCGTGACAAGGCGCTCACGGACTGGTTTTCTTGTTTATCTAAACAGTGCACTTGTGCATTGGTGGAGCAAGAAGCAGACAAGTGTCGAATCTTCATCTTTTGGTTCAGAATTCATTGCGATGAAGCAATGTTGTGAATATCTGAGAGGACTTCGTTACAAATTGAGGATGCTGGGAATACCATGTGATGGGCCAGCGCTCATATATGGCGACAACCAGTCAGTCCTAGCCAATACCACCATTCCCGATTCCACATTGAAGAAAAAGAGTCAAAGCATAGCCTTTCACTTTGTTCGTGAGGGATCAGCGCGGGATGAATGGAGGACAACCTATGTAAACACGCACAACAACGAAGCGGACCTTCTTACGAAACGGTTGCCAAACGGTGAAAAGAGAAATGGATTTGTGCGCAATCTGCTGCATCACATCTTCGGATCTAATGCAGAGTGAGTCAATCAGTGGAGTAGATACAACATTGAACCACTGTGTGAGGGTGGATGTAACAAGATGTGAACCATCCTAAACTGGAAGAAACTAACAAGGCACCAGCTATGACAAGACGAAACTACACAGGGTAGTTCCGCCTTGAGAGGAGTGTTGAAATAACGGGTGCCAAACGGCTAAAATAGCCGGGCGAGCCACGTCGCCAAAATGTGAGGGAATAAGCGAATGTGTGAAAGTTCCCAAGTAGATGTGAAAGATATTATAGTTTTGATTTACCGCGAAATTTTAGCATAAGAACCTCAACAATGTACATGCATGCATGGCAATTTATGTTAAAGAGGAAATTTTTGCTTCTCCTCTCCCTCCTACGTCTTTATTGCTCCTTTTCTGAAACAAAGAACCAAAAACTGTGACATGGCAATTTATGTGTAACAGGAAATTTTTGCTTCTCCTCTCCCTGCTACATATTTGTTGCCCCTTTTCTGAAACAAAGAACCAAAAATTGTGACAATTATCCAACCTAATGAATCACACCCCAGACATTGGCTACTGGAAAACTTGTCATCTCTTTTCTGGAACTTTACCAACACTACATATGCTGAGTTTGAATATATTGTTGCTGTTGATTTTAAATACATTGTTGCTGGCATTCATAAGAGAAGTCCCCATTGAAATCAAGTTATCCACAGGCATCCACAGGCTTACTACCATCCTTTCAGTTTGTGCCAACAGCACTGGACTTGGTGCACCTGTTGTTTTGCAACCTCTATGTTTGTTTTTATTGGTGGTTATTCTTGAATGGGAACAAAATGTTGTTTCTTGATTTGAATGTTTCTTGATTTGAATGTGTAGCAAACCTTGTCAAGAACATCAAAACCGGTTAGATTTGCACTAAGCAAAAAAACAGAAAGTTTCGGCTCAAGACACGCAAAACTCATTTCGAAAAGCGAGCAAGTCAACACTATCCGGAGTTTCGCAGTGGTCAACCTGTCAGTGAAATTGCTCTTGACCTGATTTCAAAGCCTCACCTCAAATGCTTTGGTGTGTCAACCAAGCAGTACCAAGAACATGTCGGACCAGGGTTCAGGTTGGTACAGCTGAAGCCACTTACACCAGGGATCATTTCAGGTTGGTACAGCTGAAGCCACTTACACCAGGGATCATTGGACAGGGCAAAATTCTAACACAAACAAGAAGAGTCAAATGAAGAACAAGACGAGTCCAGAGCTCCCCCCCCCCCCAGTCTCCAGGGTTCATCATTTCCAAGGTGTAGACTAAATGCAAGAGTGAAAGGTGTAGTCACAGATGGTACGGGTCCGCCTCTCCCGCTCGGGGACAACTCCCAGAGGACGCACTAGGTCGGCTGGGAGTACCGTCCACTGACCTTTCGTCATCATGTCTTTGAACATCTCGAAGAGAAAGTCAACATACTCCTGTGCAGAGGTATGGGCTGCTTGGGTGATGCACTAGTCCACTTGTTTTTGAGTCCACGGTTGTGTTTTCAACTGGACAGGGGCTCCCGCCAAGAAAGTGTGCTGCTGGATCTTGAATTTTGCCCACCTTTTCACTAGATCACTCGGACCCTGTTGTTGCTTGATAAAGGTCTCCCATGAAGGCGCATTTAGGTAGGACGAGGATGCATATGTAACTAACTCAGGGGTACCTGCAGACAAGCCCACATGGTTTACCACTACATGTCCTTCCACAGAATTAATAGAAGAATGTCTTCTCTGTATTGTACATAGAATAACATAACTTCTCCCTGGGTGTGTTTTGTTTGTGATCAGTTCACTGGTGCTGAGTATAAGAAAGTAAGACCTAGTATCCCTGATTCCCTGTACGAGGATTACATGTATACGGGTCAAGGAAGCAAACCATGGATGAAAGGATGTATGTCTTCACCTCGATACATTTGAAGAAGACTCGAGACACCTTCGACCTTTGGAGTCTCTGCGACTCAAACCCTTCAGTTGTTGGAGCCGAAGGATCAAAACTTTGGCGGCATGTCCAACAGCGTTGGCCAAGTGTAAGAATCAGAATCAGAGCATCAGGGCTCTCGTACTTGAACGAGCTTGGCGTGATACCAGACAAAGTCAGCTTGGCAGAGTTTGCAGAGTTTTCAGCAGCAACCAAGAATATGAAACAGAACAAAGCCCCTCCCTCGGATAACTCGTAAACCACCTCCAACTCCCACACCGTCAGCGAAGAGATCATCCTTGATGGATCACAACCATGAGTTTCCTTTTGATCAAAGTTGGTGAAGATTCCATTGTTCATAATATTGTTCATTATATTGTTCATAATATTGTTCATCAGTATGTCCCACTTCTTTACACGCATGGGTCATCCACGTGAACTCACGACCAAGCACAAATGGCCGAAACTTTCTGAATGCCCAGACACCCATGCTTGCCTTGCCTATGTAGCTGTGATAGGATTTCTTGTTTGTTGTGGTGCATCGCGAAGTGGAAGCTAATGAGAGCAGCCGTAGAACCCAAACTTTGCCTAATTGAAGGGCAATGAAAACTACGACGAGATGCAAATTGCTCTGTTCTATATGATGTCTGCACGAAACAGAAAAGTAAGTTGATACGTTGTTACGTTGATGCTTTTCTTGTTGTTGTTGTTGTTGTTGCGTTTTGACCATTCACTGTTTGATTGTTTTGTGTGTTGTGCTGGTTCACAGACTTGACTTATTGAAATTGATTCAATAAGGAGGGATACTAAAACTTTACTGTTTCAGCCAAAGAATTCGTGATGACTTTGCCACCATTTTAGGCATCATTTCCCAACAAATTTGTTATGTACCAGCAAAAACTTTTACAAGAATGACTTTTACAAGAATGACTTTTACAAGAATGACTTTTACAAGAATGACTTTTACAAGAATGAATTATAGGTCTCCCCCAACTGTCCACAATCAGTCTGGTATTTTACCAAGTATGCCAAGTATGTTGTCATCCTGCGAACACCATTCATCTAACAGTGTGAGAATTTTCCATCGTGGAATGATCTCTGGCGGGCTATCTGGTGGGCTATCTGGCGGGCAAGCCACCAGGCTTACTGACCCCAACCCTTGTACGTTTACGTAAGGGCAAATGAGACACACTGTTGATGATGCCTCATCCTGCAAACATCATTCATCTAACAGCTTGCGAATTTTCCATCCCAGAATGATCTCTGGCGGGCTAGCCACCAGGCTTACCGACCCCAACCCCTGTACATTTACATCAGGGTAAATGAGACAAGCTGTTGATGATGATGCCTTCGACAAGGTTGTGTATTCCTTTAAATCAAAAAACAAGAAAGCTCTCTGTTCACACTGTACCCAGATTTACAAGGTATCTTTACCCTTCCTTGCCCATTTCAATCCTGTAAATCATCAACGATATACCCGCAAGAAAAAGGAAAAAACAGAAGCAACGTCTTTATCACTTTGACAACCAAGAAACTGTTTCTACAGCTTTCGCTGTGTCACAACTTTCTTTGCAGAAGATATTCTTTGGTCCCCAAAGTTCAACCACCAGGCCAAGTGACTCAGATGCCGTTTTAGCACCATTGGAGTCTCTATTGCTTTATAAAGAAAACATATTCCCCACCTTATTTCGAGTCCCTAGCTCTTGTCATTTCCCAAACCATCTTTCCGCCAATGTTGTCTCTGTCTTTAACCATCTTGGAAGCAAAGTACACCAGACAATGCATTGTGGCAAACGCCGTACTGTGGAAATGTCTAAAGGGGATAAAGGGGATAAAGATGTCACTAATGGAACAATCACCCACCAAGCTTGTCCTGGTCTGATAGTAGACTCCAATGTGACATTGGTCACTGATTCCCAAAAAGACATTTTATACTTGCACGTTCGGTTTCTTGAGAAGGTTTTCCGACAATGGACAGATACACCCTGGCTTCGTTCTCATTGTTTGGCAGGAGACCTTTTTCATTTCTCTAGCTTTACCCATCCCATTGCCAAGAAGAGGAAGATCCCAGCTTTGACCCATCCCATTGTCAAGAAAAGAAAGATTTGATGCAGACCACTTTTTTCTCACTTTGTCTTTTCGAAAAAACTGTTATCTATAGGCACACGTTGACAGGGACTTTGGTTATTCCATTGTCACCTGTTTCTGTTTGAATACAGAATCTGTTCACATGGATGATATTTTCTGCTATTCTTTTTGTTGTCGGCGAGGATGTCTGTTTGTTTGTTGATCGCTCCGGTGCTAATCCCGTCGAGAGGTCCTTTATTGTCGTTCTATAAGCAACTGCCACAAATTCTCGACCAGTAGCTCCACAATATCGTTTGACGCCGGAAGGACAATGGAGCCTGTGGCAGAAAGCAGCGAATGTAGCTCTTTCAATTTCTTCAAGATTGATAATTTTTTTCTTACCTACTTACCGGGACACCAGTAGCAGTCCAAGAAAAAATGTTCAAACGTGGCTTCCTGACCCAGGTTTCTGATATGGTCCTTTATGAGTTCTTCCATTGCAAAGCACAATACGTTTCAAATGTGACGCGTCATTGGGTAACTTGACACTGGTTCGCAAGACAAGCAATGACATTGGCCGGTCTGTCATGTATAACGCATAGTCAGCTCCTCTCCTTCTGCTATTGGTCTACGAGCGACAATTGACAGATGCTCTATTTCATCATCACCGTCGTCCATGGTCGATGTCCACCAACGACGCACGCAGTTTGGGTTGCACGAATGGTTAACAAACTTGTACATGCTTTTCGTTGTCTTAGCATCGATATCCATGTACCCCAGTTGGGCGTCGTCCAAGTCTTAGCATCGATGTACACGTGCCCCAGATGGGCGTCGTCAAAGGTTGGAATTCTTCATGTCCAACATGACTAAAATGTTCCTAGGTTGTATAATGATGAAAGGACCCATCATCGTGTTCACCATAGCTGGCATCAGGTAGAGATAGGCACTCGGCATCTTAAAAATGATAAAGACCAGGTAGAGATGGGCACTGGGTATCTTAAAAATGATAAAGACACATGTAACAGTTTTGAAGTAAGGATGTTTTCTGCTTGTTGTTGTTGCTGTTTCCTCAGTTCCGGCGCCACTACACAGAGGTCGAAAGCAGCAGTACAGCCTTTTTTGCAACAGGATTAGTTGAAAAAGATGAGGGTGTCAGCCATCCACGTTAGGATGAGGATGTCAGTCATCCACCTTATTTCCTGTCTTCCTGTCAGCTGGATGCTGGGGCGAACGACCACCCCGCTGTTGCAGAACTCCGCTGAGAAGATCGACAAAATGCACCTTCAAACAATCCATAAGCTTAATCGGGCCAAACGAGAAACTTTCCAACAGCTGGTCATTGCCAAAGAAAAGCTTGCAACGAAACATTGCGAGAATTGTCGTCGTCTCGAAGAAGCAGAGACAGAGATCAAGCAGATTTGCGATTGTAACGAGGAGTTTGACACTGTTGCTGTTGTGCTTTGTGAAGAGTTTGACGTTGCTGTTGTGCTTTGTGAAGAGTTTGACGCTGACCAGACCCCTCCAGTTCCAGTCGACCGTCATGAGCCTGAGCCTGAACCTGTGCTCCCGGACCACGACAACGAGATGACTTTGGGGGACGAATCAACTCCTCGAAACTCTACCCCTTCTTCCATGGTCGCCACCTCTTCTCCCCCACCCCCACTGAAAACATATCTCGCCTCACATAGAAGCATATCTTCGCCATTATGACTTGCAGTATTTGAAAGGGAATAGAAATAAGAAGAGATCACCAATCTACACGGTAGTTCATCGAACTCTTTCTTGAATTGCACACAGTGAGATTCACCACTGTTTCTCCATTTACAAAAACTCAAATCTGCTCATGCGAAAGTGACAAGGCTATGAAGACAACCCAGAATTGTTGTTTCACCGCATGTGTCACACGTTGAGAAAAGAGAAATATATCAACGCTATGATCAAACAAAACCGTGACTTGGGAGAATGTCAAATCGTCCGAATCGTGGAATCTACTCTACAATCATGTGGTCTCTCAATCACAAGCCATGTGAAATTGAAGGCGTCAAACGTGTAACAAAACACAAGGATAGTTATAGTATTGGAAGAGGGGATATTCTGATGCAATTGAATCATTCATCCAAATCCATGGCTAAACAGGAGATGAATCTCCAAGGTCTCCGATCGCTAAACAGCACGAAACGCCAACAACAACAACACGCAACAATCCAACACGCACAAAAACAACATACGAACGAAATACGATTGACCATGATGTTTTACGAAGTGTTGTCGAACGAAGTCTTGTCGAACATCCTCATACTCCAATGGGAGCTGGCCAAATCCAAATGGACGTTGCCCTTTGCGGTGTTTTTCTTTCTCCTACTGCTAATCAGTTCCACCTTCGCCATGGCAGCTGCGACAGAGATAATCCGAAAGCTGCAAAAAGTCTACAAGAAACTTTGTCGCGAGAATGCAGCGCTTTGCGCTACGAGTGAGGAAAGTGCAAAGCTTCGACACGACAATGCTCAGCTTCAACAACAGCTGGTCATTGCCAAAGCAAAGCTTGCCAAGCAGAATCGTCATCTTTAAGAAGCAGAGACAGACCACATGGAGCAGATGCGTGATCATCACCACGATAAGCTGGACACTGTTACTGCTGTTGTGCCTTCCGAGGTCGACGAATCCTACGCCATTCCATCTACCCAGAAGAGTTGCTATAAAACGCAATCTCTATTCCAATGACGATGAAGATGAAGACTCATCTGCTGCTAGCTCACATGGTGGGTCATACGCAACGTTTATGATGACATTGAATAAAGCATATGGGAAAGTAAATGTGAAGGGGACAGAAAACAAGACAACTCATCCTAACCCACCCCCACCCCCCCCCCAATTGCAACTGGGTGAACCACTCAAGCATGGGCAAGCGCTGTTCCCATACAAATGGTAATTATGAAAGGGAAGTCATCAGATATGGAACCAAGTCAAATCAGTCAGGAAGAGTACGACTGGATGAAAGAGCAGAAAAACATGGTTTGACAAACTAGATCTTCGATTTCATATATATATATCAAGGATCAAAAAGAACAACATGAGCGTGACAAGAATGAAATGATCCGAATGCTAATGGCAGCAATGCAGCAGCAAATATTACAGTCCTTTCAACAACTTCAGATGGCCCCCGATGCAGGCCAACAACAGTTCCCACCAAGGCAACAACCGTTCCCAGGTCCAAATCGGGCAATGTACCCACCTCCACCACCACCAATGCACGGGATACCACCTCCACCGCACGGTTTCATTCTTCCAAGCCAAGGACAATATCACAATAGTCCAGGAAACACCCCGCAACCTCAGTCTCAGCAAGATCCAAGCACAAGTCAAATCGTACAAGCAAGCAATCAACAGAACAAAAGGAAACCCAACGAAATGAGTCACCATGGCAATGTAACCTCCGAGAATGACTCCAAGCAGCAGGCCACATCCCTCAATGTGAGCATGGATCAAGGAAACTCTACCAATGCAATCTGACCAAATTCAACTTCTACCGGATAATAATTGTCCCTTCCTACAAACATCAGATTGATATTTTGCTCCTTGATCAATAAGAAATCCAAGAAAAGATGAGGGCATCTTTGGGCTGTTTGGATGCAACCCAAATGGACTTAAACTCGGACACGACAGTGGAGAATTCGCAGAGAAGTGTCTTGAAATGACCAATTTGTAGGTACATACTTGGGGGCTTAACGAAACCAACTTAGACAGCACACAACAATCGGTTTGAACAATTCTCGAGACAACACTATGATGACACACGGAACATTTTTCTAGAGTATGCAAACAGTCTCACCTGGTTGGATACTGTCACAATTCCTGGCTATTGTACTAGTTTCAGAAAAGTGTGGGAAAGATAGATCATGAACATAATTTGTCAAGTGGTTGTATACATCATATACATTGTTGGGCAAGTTGGGGTGATTGCCAATATCTGGGCTGTTATTTTATTGGGTTGGATAATTGTCACAATTCTTGTTTCCTTGTTATTAGTTTCAGGAAAAGGTGGAAAGATAGATCATGCATATACCACATAATTTGCCACACAGCCATATACATCCTGTTCTGGCTCAGGGTCATGAATAATTGAATGAGAAAGGCAATATTTATTATAGTTGGGTGCAATATGTGACTTGCATAAGCAGCAAAAAAGCCTTTTGGTATCTTTCCTTGCCTTTCTTTTTGGTAGGCACCGACTAGATGTCCGCTTTTTGATGGTCTGCCTGTCATCAGCAATAGGGTCTGTCCATCCCACACCATATCTCCTCACTCCCGAAAAAAAAAACAGAGTGAAATTTTGATAACCCCAGACGGCCATGCGTTCACCAACTGCCAAAAATTGTTTCTCAGCCACTCCCATTCGTATTGCCACACATTGCAACAGACACCATGGCACTTCATCATTTAGGGCAGCCTACTGGCCCAAATTTTTGCTGGACAAGAACCAATTTTTGTGGCTTGCAACAGCACAAGAGTCACACACTGCTGAATTCCCTTGGATAAGAAGAGGTGAATTGGTCGCTGTCTTGCTTTTTTGTGGTTGTCAGCTGCCCATTCTGCTGGTGGTGTTGCCTCATTTACCCTTGGAGCAGACCAAAGGTGGAAAAGTCTTTCTTTGTATTGCTTTTTTGGTGGTTTGAATCCATTGAAAGGCATCCTGAAGGCAGAGGTTGATTGGTGTCTGGCTTTTTTGTGGTTTTGGGCTGTCCATTCTGCTGGTGGTGTTTCCCCATTCCCCCTTGGAGCAGTCCAAAGGAGGAGAGTCTCGCTTTTTGGGTGTTTTGCTTCTCTTTTATCAAGTCCATTATCTCTGTGGCATCCATTGGAAGGCATCCTGAAGGCAGAGGTTGATTGGTGTCTCGCTTTTTTGTGGTTTTGGGCTGTCCATTCTGCTGGTGGTGTTTCCCCTTTCCCCTTGGAGCAGTCCAAAGGAGGGAAGTCACGCTTTTTGGGTGTTTTGCTTCTCTTTTATCAAGTCCATTATCTCTGTGGCATCCATTGGAAGGCATCCTGAAGGCAGAGGTTGATTGGTGTCTGGCTTTTTTGTGGTTTTGGGCTGTCCATTCTGCTGGTGGTGTTTCCCCATTCCCCCTTGGAGCAGTCCAAAGGAGGAGAGTCTCGCTTTTTGGGTGTTTTGCTTCTCTTTTATCAAGTCCATTATCTCTGTGGCATCCATTGGAAGGCATCCTGAAGGCAGAGGTTGATTGGTGTCTCGCTTTTTTGTGGTTTTGGGCTGTCCATTCTGCTGGTGGTGTTTCCCCATTCCCCCTTGGAGCAGTCCAAAGGAGACTGCTTGTTGGGTATTTTGAATCCACAGGAGGGTTCCCTGAAGAGAGAGGTTGATTGGTGTCTCCCTCTTTGGTGGTTTTGGGCCGTTCATTCTGCTGGTTGTTGTCACAATGGCAACCAGAGATGGTACTAATATGTTGCGCTCAAGTCAGGTGTCAGGATTGCTTCGATACATTGCTGATATGCTGGACAGTGATAATGCATTGCCATCATCATTGCCATCATCGACCAATCAATATCAAGCTGTGCTCCCTTCCTCTCAACCACTGCCCAAAAAGATTAAGACTGGACACGACTGTGCCGGATTGAACACAACTATTGATATGCATAATCCATTCCTGATCGAGGTCCCTAAAGAGTCATGGAAGGGGATAGGACGGACAGTGCAAAAAGAGTTGATGAGCCATGGCCCCTTTCACAAGCCACGGCTCATTCACATGTCTGGACTCTTTGCAGTCTATCAGTCAACACATCGATCAATGTTATCCGTAATACAGACACTTGCTGTGCCCCATGGTCAATATGTGACCTCTGCACAAGGTTGTCGAATGCCAGACGTTGGACTTCCCGTCACGACAGTGGTCCCATCCAACAGTCCGTTTCCTAAGACCATTGAAACGGTCAAGTTTGTCGAATCAAGAAGTGTGACAAGTACAGAGTTTCCCTAGGATGAGATCAAGAATATGTTGCTTTGTGCGTCGGACAAGGCAAAACAAACCATGAGTGTGAGTACCAGTCGGCGACAACGAGTTTGGAAAGATGCTGGTTATTGTGGGGGAAGGTCTTACACCAGGGATCCAAGCAATTACTGCCTCAGCCGTCCAAATTTACTTGATGGCACAGCGGACCCATTGATGAATAATATATTATGATTCTTTTCTCAAGACTCTTGTTGGAATGCTGTCCTGATATTTGGATAGAGAGATCAGATCATCGTCTTGAAGAATATTCCAAGAAGATTCATGAGGAAAATATTATTGAGTATTGCCGGGTAGCACTGACACAGCATTCTGCTATTGGTGGTTGTGATGGTGTTGGTGAAGATAATTTGGGACACTGCCACTTTCATGATGACGATCTCAACGACACACAGCTATGTCGAGTTGCAATTCTGTCGAAGCTTGTCCACGACACCGATGGTAACCAGTTCCGCATATCTATCATTGGTGCTACCCGAAAAGCCATTGGAGATTCAGAGAAGAGAGAGACATGTGGAATTGGTCCCGCCGTGAAATTTGTCTACAACCAATACACAGACACTCAACCGGAGCAACGGTTCATTGATTCTTTGATCAGGTATCTGCAGGGAGTTAAGTACAATGGCAAATGGGGTGGAGAGCAGTACATCGAAACAAAATGCCACCTACATCCATCGATCTACATTTCCTCCGTTGTGTACTTTTCAAATTGCATGATTCGAAAATTTGATCTCGACATTGTCGAAGCTGTGGGTATCATGAAAGCCTTTGCTATGTGTCCTTATACAACATTTTTTGTTGTTGCAGCATTGATTGAACGATTGAAGATGGAACATCTCCCTTATCGACGAGTGCTCTTTGGATACAACCTTCTTGAGAGAGTGTTTGACATATCGAGAAAAATAAAAGAGTCGGATGAAAAAATTCCAGGACTACGTTTCCCAAAATACAAGGAACCCTTACTCCCATCATTCACTACATACAAGGTGGAAGCAACACGTCTGGTCTATTTCTGTATCAAATCATTTTCACATGTGGACCCTCCTTCATAAAAAAGCAACGATCGTCCCTTAACAAGGGAACAATGAACGGCTTGAAAGCATGTCTCCCCAACTGTGGTGTTCTTGGCACAAACCATGTGATGAATGCAATGGCTTTGATTGGTATTCTCCCATTCTGGTATGCCCATGAATTCGAGGGAGGAAAGGAGTCCCGTGGAGTGGCATTTCTCATTCGGGAACATGGATTGAGTAAAGGAGAGGCAAGTACAAATCAACTATTTGATTCTATATCAAAATTTGTTGAAGAAAAATCAGGTCGTCTATGCACAAGACGGCACGCTGAAAACATCGTATGCAAAGCTTACAGAAGTGGTTGAACAGAGGAGCAGTCGCATAATCGATTCCATGATTTGATATGGGAGTCACAAGCACTGTATGAAGTTACAAAGAATGGAATCAAAACGTGGGGAAGAGACGGCAAGAAGACAACCATCAATGGCTCAATGATTAAGCTCTGGCCATATGATGGAGACTATGTATCCGGAGATTGTATCTATGAAAAACAAAAAACTATGTTGTCGAAGGGGCCAGATCCCAAGTTGGGTGTGTGTCAGAAATGAATAAGTTAGTATGAAATATTTTATATCTGATTGGGATGGTGACGATTTCTTTTATACGTGTGCTGATGACTCTGACGAGATTTGTCGAATGGAATGTTGGAAGAAACAAACCGATCAGATTGATCAGAATCATTTGATGATTCATTACTGCCGATCCATGTTGATAGACGCCCACTTGCTGTTGACTGATTTGGGCTTTTGTCAAGTAATCTTTGACAACGTGACTGTCGAGCTTCCATTAAAACAGAGAAAAGTTCATTCCGTGAGTTGGCCGTGTTGAAAAGTGGGAGCATATCCTTCAATGCTGTGATGATTTGTGAATGGGTGATTTCTTGGTTCAAAGGGACGGCGAATTTGTGCGACTCATTGTTGGTCAAGTGTCCGTTTGTTTCGTTTTCCGAAGCCTCTCTTACGGATTCTTGTGTATACATGGCTACTCCATCCTCATTCTGGTGGCCAATTTCATGGCATTCCTCGTGGTTTCCGTCATCTAAATCAATTTCCGTAGAAGTTTGACTTGAAGTTGAGTGTTTTGCCATACGTCTAAATGGTTCAGGATATTCATCAGGACTGTAGTTCCAACACAACGGGACTGGACTGTTTATCACAACGTATATGTCTTGGATGCTATATTGGGAACCAGACCAAATGTACGGGTATGTCAAATCTGCAGTCAAAATATCTGTTTTCAGATAAATTCCATTGTGCTCAACCTTGGCTGCAGTGCAGAATGAATCAGTTACATCTTGACAATTCGGGTGGAACGCGTAGTATGCATATGCCGTTTGCCATCTCACAGCAACATCCGATAGATTGTACTCTTCTTCGATGGCAAAAAGATGTCGACAAGGGATGCCATTCCGATGTTTATAGCCGCAATTGCATGAAAGGACTCCACGGTGGTCTAATGATATACACCACGCTGTCTTGAAGTGTGGTGGAACGAGCGGACAGATACTGTCATTACCACGAAATTCAGAACTTGGAACAACAGAGTTTCGCAAAACATACCATGTTGTTTCATTATGACGCAGAACAGTATAGTGGGAGCGTTCCGAGTATTGACGGATTAACATGTGTCGCGCCATGTTTGTTAGCTTTTTCATGGTGTCCAAATCATGAGTTGAATCTTCCTTGATAAAAAGTGGTACCTCAACAAGCTGTCGTATTTGATTACTCTGTCGATCTCTTGAAGACATTCTAGACTGATTCAACATGGTTTTTGCTGAAACATGCATTGACATAGTAGAAGGTTTTGTGGAAAGGTCTGACCGTTTGCAGGACCGGTTCATTGCTTCACCGGAATTGTTAACATACTCATCAAAACATCGAAGAAATTGTTTCTTCCAGAAAACAAAATGTTTTTCATGCGGAAGAATTGTTTCTTGTAACCACTGTTCAATGGAAGCCAGTCCAGAATCTGTGATGGATGAATTCAGTGAACCTGAGTGAAGGTGTTGGAGAAAAAGAGATTTTGATAATTGGAACTGTTCATCTGAGACACACGATGACCCGTCACCCCATGTATAGATCCATGACTTGATCTGTTTAAGTACCATGTTACCAGTTCCATTCCGGCATACATGGTTGGAAATGGCTTGTTCAAAAGTCTTCTGAACAATGTGGTACATACATCTTCCTCTGACGGCATTTGTCAAGTATTGAAGACAAGATTCTTCCACTGCTTCAAATTCCTGAGCATCTCCGTCAGTTATCGCTAGCCGAACACGTTTCAAGTTGTCACTACCCAGAATACAAGGCAAGCACTTCAAGAAAACCCATCGATAGAATGCACTGTTTCGTTAGGCATGAATACTCGGGCTACCACGAATACTTTCCCACATTGATCACGACCACATATCATCAACAATGGTCTTGCTTCATTGTTGGTTTTATGGGTGGAGTCAATGAATAGAACTTCTGGGAACCGCAGGAATTGAGAGTGTGCTTCTTTGTCTACCCAACCAGCTCCTAGAAGAATCCGGTTGGAAACTGTATCAATATGACAATCCTCCTGGATTGACCTTGCCATTGTGACAGCTTGTCCCAGTAGCAGTTCTTGGGATTCCTCAGTGTCTCTGTCATTTCCCCGAAAGGTGTTGACTAGTTGATCGTTATATTCCATTTGTTGCTCCACTTGACTGAGAGGGGGACGACCTTGCTGGGAGGGTCTTCCCTTAGGATGGCAATGGAAGTTTGGGTTTCAAACAGAATGGCTTGACAAAAAGCAGTATTGGAGATTTACGTTTTGATCATTTGCATTTGTACGCATCCAATTTACCATAAGGGAAGCAGAACGTTCTGTTTGATTTTGATGCAGAAAGTCAGATAGCATTTGAATGTGTTGAATTGTACTCCTTGAGACCAATTCATGCTGGTTCTCCAGAACAAGATAACGAAGGGCCGTGTTTCCAGTTGAAGCATTTCCTCCAGACACAACAAGCTGTTTGGTGTTTTTGTTCAAATGGCGTGTTTGAAATCGAAGGTCGCCTTGACGTGGTTTTGGATGAAAGGTATGCGTTGCTTTCCCACATCCCTGTTTGAGATAAATATCTCTCTCTCTTGAATGCCAAGTCGTAGTGACACTTGGCAAGTATCCGTTGAATTTGTTGGGCGCATTGTGCAGGTACCCTGTATTGCGTATTTCCCATCAGCTCTCACATTATGCCGATCGCGGTGCAACTGGTAAGATCAAATTCCGAGCAAGATCCCATCTTGGTCATATTGATGGGAGTGAACACCATTTAGACAAACTCCATGCTCCACCAGGATATCGGTGTCTACATCATGAGCATTCTCTTTGTTTTCTCCATCACAATCCCCACTTGTACGACGCAATTCCTTAACCTTGGAAGAATGCTTTTTGCATCGGTAGCATGAAAGGACAAGGGGGTTGTTTCGGGAAATCAAATTTGTGCCATACTTGATCCCTTCAGTCTTTATAGCTATACAGAGCTTTCTTAAACCATCCTTGTTCGGTGGGTATTTGTTTCTGTCAAAGATGACACGAGGTGATGAGAGGACCGCTGTTGTTTATAGATTTCTTTGTTGGTGTAATGGAACAAGTCGATGGGATCTCCATTGGAGTTTTCGATGTCACTAAAATATAGTTCTGCCGTCCAATTAAACTGGCAACTGATAGCATCGTCGATCGTTGTTTGGGCAAGTTGTTGGTCCATGGTGTTACTGTTCTTGGGAAAGGTAACTTTTTCCAGTGGTCAGAAACGACAGTTGGATCAAAAAGATGGACAGGCACGAATGGGACGGCTGGCTCGGGTTGAAGATCATTTGATCTGAAAAAATACAAGGAAGTGGAAAAAAAGGACAAGTGGAGGATGGGAGGACAGACGGAATGACGGGAAGGGGACAAACCATCAAGAAGTGGACACCTAGTCGGAGGGTTGCAGATGACCTGGTTGGACATTTTCCAGATGATTCAATGTGCATTTTGTGAAAAGTTAATGAAGATTGATAAACCATGGTGGTATTTCCCCTCATTCCTGATATTTGCTTTACAAAACTAAAACTATTTGGTTGAAGTTGAAGGAAAGACACATATGCAAGTGCAAAATTCTTGAATATGAACAATATGAACAATCTGACCAAACAATTGTCCCTTCCAACAAATATCAGATTGATATTTTGCTCCTTGATAAATAACCTCAACATGCTCTTCATTTTCTTCAGTCATAATCTTAAAAAATTAACTCCAACGTTGAACCATTTGCGAACTGCAGTAATTTCTTTCATGGCAATTTTGCAGATGTGTGGTTGCTATAATGTCAGTGGAATGTCCATGTTGTTGTTTGTATAATGTGCAAGATGATGTGCTTGGGCATGATCAGTTTTGACTGTTCATGTCCATTAGTGTTCTGGTTACATTCATGGAAAACGTACATATGGGTGGTGGTATAAAATGGACAGCAACGCACCCCTATTATGAAATGAAAATGTGCCAACTTTCCAATAATTAATGGGCCCATTAGGGCAAATTATATGTATGAAAGGGGGTGCATTTTATGCACAAATAAGGGGTACATTTTATGCAGAAATAAGGGGTGCATTTGGGGCGCATTTGGGATGTATTTTTTAACCCCTTAGATGTCTATAATGTCGTGTTGCCGCAGTTCTTCCATAGATCCAAATGTCACATAAAGAACTCTGGCCTTTCTGTTTGGACACAGACTTGAGTGTTTTCCAGCGTCTAAATTGTTCGTAGTTGCTTAGAATTTTACATACAAACTGAAAGACCTTCTTAACCATGGAGAACCCATTACGAGTGCCTTGGTTTTCTGCTTATTCCTGTTGGTGTTGCTTGGGAGGGATTCCATGATGAAACGAAGTCATCGAATGAATTGTTGCTCTTCGTCATGGGGAAGGATCATATTAAATGAATGCATGGAAAATGTTGAATCACATGTTGATGGAAAAACCAGCGCTGACGACCGAGGTGCATACAATGACATCCACCAGCAAACCTGCTTTGTTGGGTTGTTGTTGCGCAAATTCTTTACAAAAGTCATTGTTTTCCTTGATTGCACCCCATATCCCCTTCAACCATGAGGGGGGCAAACCTTGAAGTTTTTCCGCCTCGAACCTTAAAAGAAAGGCAAACTTGCAAAAATTGACCTGGTTGCAAAAAAGTCATGAATGGATGGACATGGGTGCCTTCATCGTCGATTGACTAAATTGTGCACGGTAGCCCATACGTTGGTCATATAGGTTATGGGATGTATGTGCACAAGCTTTACGAAGTAGGTGCCAGACACATGGTGGTGGTCAGTGGGGGAAAGGCTACAAACCTCGGTGTAGAACTTGATGTCTTCCAGAGAGATTCCCTCTTGTAGCATAACAAATTGGTACAGCCTCAACAAGATGAATGAAGTGTTCAGAAATGATACCTGGTGAATCCAGCTTTGTCAAAGAGGACAATGCCATAGCCATTTTGTAACCAACCTTCCAAAGCAAATTTCCAGAGACGACCAACATTTTTGGAGCATCGTCAATTTTGTCTTGATTCTCAAGTTTGCGTAGCATTCCAGGACAAGGCGTGTAGCCAGTTGCTTTGCCAGCATTACGCGGAATGCCAGCAAACAGACAGATTTCTTTTCATGGACACATTTTTTCACAAGCCTTTTGAGCTGGTATGTCTTCCACGATCCCATGGGTGCACGTGCAACGCATATTTTAGGTTAAATCTTCTCTCACCAACGAATGTTTGGGATGAATGTATTTACATCATTGCTCTCGTTGATTTTGGTGTCATCAAAAGGAAAGAGGGGTTCCTTTGCTGGTGTTCTCACACAAACGATTGTCCGGGTACATCCAAAGCAGTGGAAGCTGTACTTGTTTCACTTCTTATGGATCTTGGAACATAAGAGCTCATCTCTTTCAGTGGCCCATCCCTCTCTAGATTGTCTTGAGAAGCAAGACGGTACTACTAGGTGGCAAGATGCAACCGAATTGGAATTATCTCAGATACAATACTACAAGACATTCAAGGATCATGGGAAGGCTATTTTCATAAACAGCAAGGTACTATCAAATGCACCTAGGGATATCAAAAGATTGAAGTACATCTTGTCTTTGATGGTGGACACAAGGCACGACTTGTTGCCGATTGACGTTTGATTGAAGAACCCATAGAAATGATGTTTTCTGGAGTTGTTTCCATCTGTAATCTGTGCATTACTTAATTTCTTGATTCCCTAAACAACCTGGAAGTATGGATAGCAGATACTGGAAGCACATATCTTGAAGAAGCGTTGACTGGAGAGAAGAGCCACATCCTCATCATATAGAAGGCTCTCTATCATGGTAAGGTTTTGATTTCTTACGTGACTCAAAGTTCAAAGTATACTGTGGCACCCTGTATAGGAAATGGTATGAACAAACCTTCAGTCCAAATTTCAAAACCTTCTAGGCTACTAGGTAGGACGTCTTGAGCGGATGGATCTGTGGAGCCGCATCAGTCAAAAATACGTGTGGTGCGATTGATCATTGTCAGCAGAATGTTCTTCCGATGATGGACACCGATCGAGGTGACAATGATCTATCACAATCACTTACATTAGTCTCCAGTGATTGTCTCCAGCATGCAATTGATGCCCTCAACATCTTCATCCTTCATCGCTGACGTTGGTCAGTCCTCGGCAATAAAACACAACTTCTGCATACATACATCTTCCTTCCAAACCAATGTCAACAACTTCCCAGTTTCTTACATGAATGTCAGCTTCATCAATGATGTTTGTATATTTGGTCGAACAAGAATATATTCTATCTACGAGAAAAAGTTGTCTAGGAACAAATATGAACAAGGTAGAATATACATATGAATTTGATTGAAGTGATCGAATCTGAAGAAGCATGTTGAGTCAGTTTCTTCATGACGCACTAGCAACTGGTACTAAATAGCCTCGAGAACACATGTGCATTTACGGGGTCCAATATAGACGTAGCCGTCCATGATGATACAAAGCTTTCCAGTTTCTTACATTAATGTCAGCGTCAGCAATGACGTTTATATTATTGGTAGAACGAGAATATATTCCATGTTGGAAGGCCCAGAAGAACCTACACTATCCTCGCTGTAACGAAGTTGTCATTCTCATGAAAGTCATTCTTCCTTCTCTCTGAAGCAAGACTTTTATTATATACAAGGGCAACGGGCG
The DNA here is from genome assembly GCA_946965045.2 of Epithemia pelagica. Taxonomy (NCBI): domain Eukaryota; phylum Bacillariophyta; class Bacillariophyceae; order Surirellales; family Surirellaceae; genus Epithemia; species Epithemia pelagica. Next base: position 1,799,569 of record OX337234.1, on the reverse strand, counting down.
TATCACAAACAGCGGTGGTCATTACGAGCAAAATGGCATACCTAGCTTTAAAATAACGAACTACTCCCACATCACTGTGCGCTACGTTGCAGCGAATGGCTTTTTCTCAGCCGAATATATCAGGTTACGTGCGGGGATGAGTTTGTGTTGTTAACTTCGCAGGTCTTTCGGATACATCATGTTGGAATACTATTAACTTTGCTTGGCTCTTTTATTGTCGCCTAGTAGGTATGGTCGTGTTTCATGTACTCTTAACTCCTACTATTGTTATCCGTTATCCGTGACATCATCAATGTGCCCTTGCATACGTAAAAATACCTTGTTGTAATCTATCGAATCGGAGGATCTACAACACACCTTAGAGGATCATGAAGTCACTATATAGCTATATGGTAGTCCATTTTTTGTGCTTGTGTTCATGTACTCCTAATATCGTTCTCACCAACATCATCAATACAACTTATAGCAGTGGCTTCGATCGCCCCGCACTAACGGCCAATACAGAGTCCGATATGGTACATCCAACACGTTTGGTCACTATTACTAAACAATAATATCAGAATCTCCAAAAATGTAATCACTCTTTGGAGAGTTATTTAATAAGTCTCCCCAGGCTGCTGTCCTCCAAAATGAGACATGTCCAGATTTGTGCATAGTCTATGACTATAGTGTAGGACATTGATTCATGTTATCCGGAAGCTTACAAATGAACATTCACCTTTTGTTCATGAAGACCACACACGAAAACATGGAAATGCAAATGGACAGTGGAATCACAGGATGCTCTCTGCCAACACCACCCGTTGTCCCAGGAATTACCCAAGGACATGGGTGTTCCACATGGGTGTTCCACCAGTTTACAGTAGCCGGTTTCCATTGACGCTGTCGCAGCGAGGCCCAGTCGATGTTCTAATTGTAGAATGAGGACATTGCTTGTACCAGCCACAGGGGTTGGCAGCGGTCAAACCAAGTCGGTGGTATGAGTCGGTCAAATATACAGATGTGGTGGTGACGGTTGTGATGGTGGTGGTGGTAATGCTGGTCACGGTGACTGGCTTCCGGCTGAATTTAACTTCAGACCGGGTCGTATGCAAAGCCAAGATGATGGGACACTCCCTTGTCCTATGTGCGAGCAGGATCTGGGAAATATCGGATGAGAATTGCAAAGTGGAACACAAACATATTTTATGGATATGATCGACAACTTTGATGCATATGTGAGAAGCATTGGTAGTACTAATAAGTAATATGATCAATAAGAAACTGCTCCAAGTCTCGTCCCTCATCATCCGATAAAATGATCACTAGTGGTGTTGTTGTGACCTCGACCACCTCGTCCTCATCGGTTATTTCCACGACCTCCTCTTCCCCAGAATCAACGGTTGTTTAATTTTGCCATGAGCCAAAAGGGTGTGATTGAAATAGCGACCGACAGACCACACATGACAGAACATTATTTGTGACCCCATTGTTCAGGTTGTTTCATTTTGCCATAAGCCGAAAGGGTGTGATTGATCCGTTCACTTTTGCTGAGAGTGGGGCTTGGGCTGGTGGCGGCTGAAACAAACAATTGATTTAGTAGTGTTCTCAAAAGTTCAGGTTGATTTTTTATTCTTGCATAATCAACATCCTATGCTATACTTCATATGGACGTATATCAGGGGGGGATGGTCAAGGTTTGGAAGGTGATCGAAGAGATCGACACCCTTATTGACCCAATGATAGAAGACCCCTCGAAGAAAGAAAAATGGAAGACATTGATCATTCCCGGCGTGCTCTTGAGATTGTAAACAGGAAGCATGATGTCTCCAACGATGAGATCTGGGAGTTTCAGAAACAAGCTGACATCTTTTTTAATTTGTGGATCTAGTTATATGGAGCCGAGGGAGTGACAAACTATGCACATGTCCAACCACTCACAACAAGGGTGAGAGGCATCCAACAGTGCCTTCAAGACCTATCTGAGGGAGTGACAAACTATGCACATGTCCAAACACTTGCAAGAAGGGTGGGAGGCATTCAACAGTGCCTTCAAGACCTATTATTTTTCAAGAACACAGAGGGGAAACAGGAAGCATGATCTCTCCGACGATGAGATCTGGGAGTTTCAGAAAGAAGCTGACTTCTTTTTCAATGAAGGCCAGTGTGCACGTCTACTACATCGTGTAGAGTACATGTGTAGGACATCCTGGAGATCGCTGTGGATGTGTTCTGCGCTTGGATTGCCTTATGTGTTCATGGCTGTGACAGTCCGAAACCGGGTGTGCCTTGAGATGGTGTGGAAAAACGGAATGCCTTGAACATACAGGACGTTGGCGCAAAGAAGGGTAAGTTGCTGGTGTGCTTGTTTCACTGTGACTGGTACTGGTGTGACGATCGTGGAGGGTGCATGGGGGGACTTGTTCTTGGTGGTTTGCCTTTTAGGGCAGCAATGTCGGGGAATGCCCATTCTTGAATGGCAAGCAGAGATGAGAGATGGCGTGGCTCCTATGTGAATAGGACCACGGCCTTCATATCATCAAAGACAAATGGCCAACCCGGATGTCGAAAGCAGGGCTCTGGAAAAGAAGAAATTAACAAAAGTGAGACAGATGGGGTACATTACCAGCTTCTTCTCTGTACCGAAAGGGGAAGACAATATAAGGATGGTATACGACGGGACAAATAATGGTTTAAATGACTCTTTGTTTGCTCCGTGGTTTGGTTTGGGCAATGTTAATGCGATGCTGCACTCGATGGAGGGAAGGACAATGATTTCGGTGAGATGTTCTTGAACTTTTGGGTTCACCCAGAACTCAGAGGACGCTACACTGGAATTGATATTACTGACCTTTTTTCCAGTGTAGCTCCAAGATAGGTTTGGGAGGACTCCGATATGGGAGGCTTGGACTCCTTGTGCCATGGGCCTGACAACATCTCCTTATCAAACCACCCAGTGCAGTCAACGTGTGAAGACTGTTTGGAGGGACATCTCCTTATCAAACCATCCAGTGCGCTCAGTGTGTGAAGACTGTTTGGAGGGACAGAACGGTGAACATCGATGTGATGTCCTCACCGCAGTAGACGCCAATGACCTGTCCTGCCTCATATTCTTGTTAGGCAAACAACCCAAATCCTGCGCCATCTAATTTAGACGACCTGGGGCGATGCTGTTTATCAAGGTGAAGCGAATGCTGTTTATCAAGGTGAAGCGAAGTAGGATGGTGCGTGCTGACGATGAATAGCCGAATGTATGTTTAAGTTGAGAACAATATTGTCTTGCATTGTAAACAATCAGATTGATTTGTAATAGCTCTGGAGAGGAAGTGCCGTGTGAGCGAGTGCCGTGTAGTGACGTGGCAGCCCAACCTTCTCTCTGACATGACGTTCTGTGGTGCTAAAGTTACATCTAGCTGGTGGCTCCATAAATCTAATGCAAACTATACACTAACTAGGTGTATTTCTAATATTCAGCAAAGATACAGGAGAAAGCAGTACTGATGATGAAACAGATGATGAACGATCGATCAGAGATGTAAACAAGAGGAAGAATAACAATGGTGACGGTACTATCCAAGAAGATTCAGAATCCATACATGAAAAGAGCCAGGTGATATTTCAGGAAAGAGAGGAGGACAAGGAGCTCCATCAGATGACTCTCAGGAACAAACTGACCAGGGTAGTAACATGAGTTGTACACGAACCACTGGTGCAATCCTTTCCCTTCTTTCTCAACTTGAGGCCAACACAACCGAACTTGTTCAACGGCCGACTGTCCAACAACATTTGTTCTTGCATACAAACTGATGTCGTGACAATTATAATGATGACAATGCCATGTGAGCGAATCTGCTCTTGAAAACAAATATTCAGACAAACTGCTTGCCTCCGAAAGTTTCTCTCCGATATTGCTTTCTGGATAGAGAGTCCACAACTCCATCGACAAAGGAGTCCCATCACGCAACATTGCCCATCGTGGACACAATTTCTTGCGATTACTTGTTCCTGACTCACTTTCACCAAGACAAACTATCACATCGCTAGTATGCTTGTCTTCGATAGAAGAATTTCCTTTTGACGTTCGACCAGTTGAATCATCCGGTAGCACCACTACCTACGGAGGTGCTTTCACACTCGTCGCTAAATCCACTGTAGCAAGTGACCCTTTCTCCTTGTCTTTGTTGCTTTTTTCCGGACTTTGTTTTGGCGGAGACGACGCTCTACGTCGCTTTCCAGCATGTTCTCCACCAACAAAGGAATGTGGTGTATGTCTTTGCTTTTTTCTTTGTCTGTTGTCATGGTTGGGAATTTCAATGAACGTCACCAGTACTCGAACCCTGTGTATCATCACCCTTTTTTATAGAGAGCTGACGATGTTCTTTGTATATGTCAATGTACACAAACTCCCACAATCGTTCCTTCAAGAAGAAGGGTTCCCTCAGGGATACCCTTGCAGACCTCTTTTTGCCTGTTTAGTGCTCACCATTGTCACCGACTTCCTGAACAAAGACCTCAACTCCGCGCAACTCAACGCCTCCAACACCACCAACCCATGGACGACACCCTCGGAGCCACCACACACACAACCTCCATCCTAGTAGACGATACTTCCATCTGCCTCCGAGTCTCGACGCTTGCGACAAGAAACCGGCTGCCAAGAAAGATCCAACAGTTCGTGTTGTCACAATCCTTGATGATGATGATAACAGTCCTCTTGCTCCAACCTCAGAAGCTGTCAACATGGCTGGTGCTGTGAGTCCGGTTGAGCCTTCTCCTGATGCAGGTCTGTGTTGAGGGAGTCGGTGATGGAGCCAAGGACTAGGCAAGCTAGTAAGGGGCTCAGAGGGCATCCTTGAGGGAAGCCTTCTTGTTGTAAGAAGGAGCAGGGTTGATTGTTGGCGTTGTAGTACCACACAGAAGACTGCTATTGAGATCCCTGAGAGAGACAACGGTCCAAGAAATGGAAATGGTTCCAGCGACGAGAATAACAACGAAGTGGAATTGGTAGTTGTTTCGAATGATTCATCCGAAGGTGCTGGGTCTGGTGCTGGGTCTGTTGGTGTCCTGTCCCGTGGTGATGCAGAGTTGGCATCACAAGTAGTTGGTGACCATTTAGCCACCACGGCCGAAGACACACTCCGTATTGATGTGATCATGGACAATGTCGAGAGACGTTGATACTGCATTGAAATGGACGTCATTGGAGTTTTCGGTGGGGTCTCGGCGGAGGGGCAAAGTAAACGCAATCCAAGGGAGATTGAAACATTGGTTCGGTCAGTGTTGGGTTACTAGTGGATTAACACAACACACTGTAGTGTAAATCTTGAGATTTCTCTATACCTACTAAAATAACACCTCCTGTGATTGCCTGCTGTGTGAGTAGTCCCATGGTGCAAAAGCAGTCGAGGAGATAGTGTTCCACTGAATCCCAGCATTGGATAAAGTAGGGGCAAAGTAAACGCAATCCAAGGGAGATTGAAACATTGGTTCGGTCAGTCCATCTGGGTCACGTGGATTTTTGTCTTCGGGGAGACATAGCTTCGATTGCTAGGAGACTGGACAAGTGAACTATCGACAGAGGCCAAACGGAAGTGCGATGCACTATCTTGGCTTTAGATGTCAATATCTTACAACTCATTACTTGGCCCACTAACTTGCTTGGTCCCAGCCAACTACCGAGTATACAGTTCTCAAACCCGGGACTCAAATACCAGACTGACTTGATCCTTTAAGGTCCAAGCTCAGTCAATAAGATCTACACAAAAATTCCATGAACCTCCAATTCTATCATCATTTAGTATTTTGTCGTCGATAATCTCAAAGTTATTTAGACCTTCCTCAGTAAACTGTTGTGCACAATTAACTTTGTATTGCTCTGATTTTTGATCTCATTTTTCATATTTCATTCTTCTGTACTGGATTCAAATAAAGTTTTTCTTTCATACTCTTGTTGCATTCTTCAATCATAATATTTGGTAATTGCCCTGCAACAACTGTACGATGATGATGACCAGATCCTCTTCGTATTAGACGAGAATCAGCCTGGCAATCCCACGGTGTCCATTCAATATCTTCATATTTCACGCCATGCCCAACATTCCACTCCTCGTCCCACACATAGTAATTGGAGCTCTTGCCTTCCGCCCCATTGACATTGGTCCTGCGACCATCGTCCCTTGTGTGTGGATGTCTTCCTGCGACGTCTCTTCAGTATCAACGCGAGGACCCCACGGCCCTCCTCAGCTTGGAGATTGGCACAGCATTACCTGAATCACTTTGCATACCGGTTCAGTCGTTTGGTCGAATGGCGATGTCATACATCAGGACAATTGGTCTTGATCACAATGTTCCTGTACAATTAAAGGATCCATTGTTTCATCCACCAATGAAGGACATACAAGTCGGCGATTCGCCTTGTCACGAGAAGAATGGTTGAAGTTCAATTGGTGCCAACGGTGCAATCCTCCCCGTTGGACCTCAACCCACACCAATAAGACTCCTCATCGTAATTAGAAGAACAATGGTGACAATGGTGACACTAGTGGTGCACCATATGCCAATCTTCTTTCGTTCGACCCTGATTCATGGTTCAACAACTCCGATGCTTGTTTCCATGTAAATTGTGCGATGCTTGATTTGAATGTGAGGCTTCCGCTCATCCATCTTGTACCTCTGATTTTGCTGCTTGCGAGGAAGCTTTGCAGGAGGCTTTGTTGCTTGTTGTTGCTGTGTAGCAGAACGTGTTTGTTGCTTTCCCATGGTCGTTGCAAGCTGCTGTATTGAAAAACTCTGAATGCTGGACTTTTATGAAAGGGAAGAAGAACTGCTGCATGCTTTGGGAGAAGGCGCAGAAACACCACCCTTTGAGCTTCCGAATGAGTGATCAGTTGAGCGAAAACCGCATTGACAGTCATCAGGCTGTCATTTCTACAATGTAGATCATTCTAATTTTGTCATATCACAGTCCTTGAGGTGTGAAAAAGATCTCTGTCACAAAATTTGTTCTCGGAACACAAAATTTGTCCTCGGAACATGTGAAACACCAGAGTCTCGACAGAGTTACTTCATCCAGAGCATGTACCAGGCAAGGCAAAGAAATTCAATATCTTCCTTTGTTTCGAATCGCATTGCTCCTGCATCGTAGTGGAATTGCAATTTCTTTCGAGGCAGTTTTTCAGACAGTTGTGCATCAGTCGTCAAGCCTACCGTCTCCTGCATAAGTTGCTCTCAATCATCCTGTGAGCCTACAGAAATCCTGCGACCGGGGAAGCACTCGAAGAGCAACAACCAAACTGTGGATACTGGATCCGGTGCATATGGATCAAAAGAAGAGGGACTGAAGCCACCAGGTGAGGCTTCAGATCTCCAACGCAGACCAAGATCTTCAATCACGGTGCATTGTCCAAGAAGGATTCCGTTTCAGTTTGCTTAAACAACAGCAACTACAGTGACCCAAACTATGGTTTTTGGACCCAGTCCCCGCTTGGGCAGACCTCTTGCGCTGCGGACAAAGGAGTCAGCTTCAATTTACTGACAAACTGGGTCCCAACGAACATCCTTTTGGCCGACACTTGCCCATATGACATGGGAGGCTGTGTAAAGGCAAAGTAAGCACAAGAACAATTGGAGACACAATTGGAGACCTCTAACAATTGGAGACCTCTATTGTTAAAAGTCATGGTAGGTGTAAAGGCAAAGTAAGCACAGGAACAATTGGAGACCTCTATTGTTAAAAGTCATGGTAGGTGTAAAGGCAAAGTAAGCACAGGAACAATTGGAGACCTCTATTGTTAAAAGTCATGGTGGGTGTAAAGGCAAAGTAAGCACAGGAACAATTGGAGACCTCTATTGTTAAAAGTCATGGTGGGTGTAAAGGCAAAGTAAGCACAGGAACAATTGGAGACTTCTCTCTTTTTTGTTAGATGACTTTGCTAGGGACTTGGAGCTTCCAAGTCACTACTCGCAAAAAACACACAAACGATAGATGCATCTGGCAACACCAACTTTCCTTAGGAGGAAAGACGTAGTGAAGAAGCATGAATGCTTGGTCCTGGAAGATACTGATGGTAGTATTGGAGAACTCAATAGAGCTCATAATTTGGATAAGAAGGACTAACCACTCAACCACCACCATGCGCACTTCTTTAGAAAGTCTGAAGTTGTTTTGTGCATTGCTGATGTGGGACAAGATGCACAACTTGAATTAGAAGGTATCAAGCAGGAATCCAAGCTTCTGCATCTCCTTCAAACAATTGAAAAAATTCTTCTAACGCAGAAGGTTGATTTGGTTGTGAAGTAAGAAGAGAAACCAAGGACATACAAGTCGTATGTGTATGCTGTTGAAGAAGACCAAGTGGATGGAAGAATTTCATTGAGATTTGTTGTCAAAGAATGTCCCATTACTATGCTTCATGGTATTTGCCAGATGAAGCACCCTGGTGAATTGTTGTTTGGGCCATTGGAGGATGTGCATATCCATGAGCCATGCCCGTTGCCCATAGTTGTGCACAATGGTCCATTCACAAGCATTGTCAGGAACGAAGGCAACATTCAGCGTGACAGACAGAGATTTGTATTTCTCTAATCATCAGGATGGTGTCACTGTATGCTTTTAGGAAAATATACCATTCTAGTACATTGTAGATTGTTGGAAAAGAATGCTGCAATGCTTGATTTCAACATAAGCAACATTCCAAAATTGCTTCACAACTAAAAGTCAAACATTCAATTATAACTTGGTAAGCTTCTGCGTTCTTTATTACATCCCCAACACTAGTGCAGTGTTGAAACAAGATTGTTTTTGATCAAAATACTGGATGAAATTTGTATTTCAATTTAAACAATTGTCCAAGCTCAGGTACACCACCTGCAATTCTCCCTTTCACATCCGCTGCGACCGAATCGGACCTTCCCCTGGTCTACCACCAACTTGTCAATAGCGACAAGGGTGAGCACCTCACCATTCTGCGGAACACCGTCAAAGTCCGTGGACGCAACGCGGTCGCAGCCACCAATCAAGTGCCTGTTGTCTCCAAAGAGACAAAAGAGATGGTGCTCAGCGCACGCTTCAGTGTCGAAGCCCATCAGATGCACGACCTGTCCCAAGGCCTGCAACCATTCAGCATGGGACTCTTCGTGGGTGAGGAATTGAGCAAAACCATAGATGCACATGCAACTGACTATGATACCATACTCAATGGCATTTCTGCAAGTGTTAGGATTCTGACCAATACAAATCAAGTTGTATTGAGGGTTTTCCGTAGGGGATTGTTGGAAATGGAATCTCTGTGGTTTTTGGTTAACTTGGCCACAAGAGTGGCATTGTTCTGTTGACGTTGATGTATCATCGCATAATCGACAGGCAAGGGTTTATTTGCCGTAATAGGAGGATGGTTAAGGAAGACATTGCTCTAATGAGAAGCTTATGAACTTTCTTGGGGTCTGACACAACTGATTGATGCTCTTTCATCTCTTTCAGAACTTGTTTCTTCGGGTTCTCCTTCTGCTCCTGCATCTCAGATGTTTTCGTGAGACAGGATGTAAATCTGTGTTTCCAGTTGGTGGATATGGTTGCGTCTGCGTGTCGATATGTGTTGAGCACGATCTGTAAATTGTTTTGGGTCCTAGTATGTTTATTTTCCTGATGTTTGCGGAGATGCCCTTCCATGGTGTAAATGGTTGTTGGCTTATTGCACTGGAGGCAGACGTGGAGCCCGATATCCCTGTCGTTTGGTAAGGCCAACATTGCGTGCTCGTCTGGGACGTCAGACGCGTATCCCCGATCCGCAATGATGAGCTTCCCAGGGGGAATCTTCTGCTTCAACCCTTTGCGAAACATTGTTATATCATGCACACCGCACAAGCTTGGGCTCAAATATAGAGATCCCAAGTGAACCCCTACATTGGAACGGAACCTCGAGAAGATAAGGAAGAACACATTTTTAGAGTATATGGAGCAAATACAAATGGTTTTAATATTGGTAAAGATGGCGCTGACTTCTCTGAATTCTGTGCGGAGATGAGACAACTGGAAGTCGACACTTGGTGCAACTTTGAGCTAAATCTTGACACTCTGAAGCCACGAGTACGCGATCTCATACAAACAACAATCAGAAAACACTTTGACTACTCCAAAATGACAATGAGCATGTCCTCCATATCATTGAACAGAAGAAGCAATTTCAAACCGGGTGGAACACTGATAGCAACGCAAGGGCACACGAGTGGTAGAATCATTCATGAAGGACACGACAACTTGGGGAGATGGAGCTACCAAATCCTGTCATGCAAGAATCAACGCACTCTTACCATCGTTTCAGCATATCAAGTATGCCAACAACAACTTGTAAACAACAATCGCGTGGCGTCAAGCACTGCCTCTGCCCAACAAACAAGTCTATTGCAACAACAAGGATGATCAGAAAATCCAAGGCAAGCCTTTGTTTAGGACTTGGAACAAGTTTTTGGAACGAAGATTAAACGAGAACTCAGAGCTACTGATACTCGTTGAACTACGTGTTGCCCAATCCGGACGAAGAGTGGAGTGACCGAGACCAAGTGGGCGTGGTGGCACGTGTTACCAAGGCGAGAGTTCATATCCGGACCGACAGCGGACAACTGGTTCAGCAGGGGTTCGGCAATGTCGAGGTGTTGGAGAGGGCACGGGACCAGCACCGACCGGCCGGCGGTAATGTTGGTATGGGAGGCCTGCAGCCTCATCTATGAATCTGTGTTTATCGTTTTATGGACAGGTGCAACACTGTATGAATTGAGTATTTGATGGTGATGTCAAATAGCTGGTGGTACTTCTACTTGGTCTGGAACAATACAATGTTATGCCATTTGTCAGGGTCTCCGATGACAGTCGAAAAATGAGGCAAGATGACAATTGTTCTACAGTAAATTTGACGATGATCCAGTCATAATTCAACTATAGTGTCTTAGAGTAAAACTTTCAAAATTTCACGGGCTACTATCGTTTGGAAGTATTTACTGTGGCGGATATGAGGTATAGGAAGAGATAGGGATGTTCATATGAAATGGAGGTGCGTATGTACACCTCGTTGTTGTCGAGAGGTGCATACTAAAGATGTTTCAAGCAAGTCCTTGTTGGAATCTTGGAACTGATTTGATGGATCACAATATAAATGCCGAATCAGGTTTGTCTATTTTGGACTCACCGACATTACAATCCACCAAACCGCGATCCCACATTTTTATTGCCACATACCCACGCTCCACCATCCACACACTCCCTTCCGCTTTGTCCCCCCTCACTAGCAAAGCCCTTCACCAACCACGCCGATTCCACCCCTTAAACGTACTCTGCTGGTTTCTTCTTCAGGCAGTTCTTGAGGCTCCTGGATGGTCGGGTTTTCATGGTCTCTGGTGAGCGCGACCATTTCATCAGGGTACTTCAGCTCTTTAGCGATGTACGCACTAAGGTAAACATCCCTCCGAGTGATGCCCCGGCCGAGGAGAAAAGTCTAGTGTTGGAAGACCATATTCCCACCATTCGTGACGGCGAAGACAATCCAGAACAAGCGTGCCGCCCTCAATGTGCCATATATTGCTTTCAGCATTTTGACATATATTACTGGCTTCTTGTTCTCGGATACAAGATATTTGGTGTGCATGTCGGGATCCACTTCCAATAGCAACTCGGCCATGAGGCCCTCGATGCGCATGTGCACATTGGGGTCCATGTCCAAGTGCATGAAGGCCCCTGGTATATCTGCTACCACAACATGACACTTTTCTACGGCATCCACCACAGCTGTTATAAATACGGCCTCTGTTGCCACGGAGAGAAAGATTGGTCATGGGTCAATCTGTCTTTTGGAATGAGATCGCCGTGAGCGTCTATTCCCCACTGGTGAGAAAGATTGGTCATGGGTCAATCTGTCTTTTGGAATGAGATCGCCGTGAGCGTCTATTCCCCACTGGTGAGCCACTCCCATCGGGCTAATGCGACTGTGTTTTATTGACTTGGCACAATCGAAGGTGATGGGGAGGGAGTAGCCTCTGGAGGCATCCTTCAGCAAGACTTTGGTTAATGCTTCGGACTTTTTCTTTCCCGAGGCATGGTTGCCATACTCGAGAATTGCGTCGTTCTCAGCTCGCCGTGCGGTCTCGTCTTGTTGGTTTGACCCACAACAACTGTGCACCAAAACACAACCAAAGCCAGGGTACATCAGAGCAAAGGACACCATCAAACTCCTCCGTACCACTTGCACATCCGGAGGAGGACAATCAAGGAACCTTGGAAAAAGGAAGAGTGCTGTAGATGGCACGCATCCTTTCTTTCACGGTCCGAATGTATCTTTCAGCTTCACCCACGTGCTCATCATTTGAAGTGTTGGCAGTTGAAATCTGGGCATAAGCTTGCTTCTTGCGTAGGATACTAGCAGCTTGTCCAGTTGCCTGCCGTTGCGCAGTGAGGTACGCTTCACGTCCATCGTTGGACTTCTGATGGGCCTTTGTGGAGATGAAAGCCATTGATGAAATGCAGGAGACATGGAAAGACTCTAAGAGACCTCTATAGAGAGACCTCTTTAGTGCTTATAAAGTATGGATAGACATGGACACAGTTGGGCATTCTCTCATCATTGTCTGCTTGGCTCATCACTGTCCATCCGTCAGTTCATTGCTAATTTCTAAGGATGCCCCTGTTCAAGAAAGTCTATTCGAGCTCCATATCACATACCTGCTTTTGAATGTGATTTCGGGAATGATTGACATGCATCTCTGGTTGACACCCTTGCTTCTGTATTTCATGGAACATACACCTCCAACCTTGAACATAATGGAAACTCCTTTTATTACTCTGGCACCCGTGTCCATTGCCCCCATCTATTGTATGGGACCCTACAAGATCTCGTGGTTGTTTTGATTCTAGAAAACACGAATGTGAATCCACGAAACAGCACAGATTTTGGACAAACCCATGATCGGAGCATACTGCAACAGGCTCAATCTTGCGTCAAGGTGCTGGATTTTGGATGCCTTCAATGGAGCATTTTCCAAAGAATTAGAAATGATTCATGCAATCATGGGCCGTGGTGCCTCGACCTTGAAAGGTCGAGGGGCGTTGTCATGCCACATGACAAACTGTTTGATTTCCTTAGTATTGATATGAGATTTTTCCAAGTAAGTCTGATCCTGATATTTGGATGAAGAACACTCCCGGAGAAGACTGTTATGAATACATCGCTGTACATGTTGATTACTTACTAGCTATTGTCACTATGGACCCTGGAGCTATCTGCAAGATCTTTACAGAGAAGTACAACTTCAAACTTAAAGGAGTTGGACCTATCGAGTATCATTTGGGATGTCATTACACCAAGGATCCAGATGGTACGCTTGTGTCTGACCCACAAAGGTACATTGAGAAGATGAGAAACCCAAGAAAGCAAAGCCACCAGTTATTGCTAATGATCAAACCAAACTTGATGAAGGGACACATCATTTCCAGACTCTTATTGGACAATTGCAATGGTTAACTACCATTGGCCATTTTGATGACTTCCCTGCTACCATGACCCTATCAAGGTTCAGAGCTGCTCCAAGGATTGGGCATTTGAAGGGAGGTAAATGTATCTATGGGTATCTCATGTCATTTCCCGATGGAGCTAACAGATTTCACACTGGGGAGCTAGATGTAGATCTGCTTTCCCTACTACTCAAGAATATGACTGGAGTTGCATAGTATACATGGATGCCAAGGAACGGATTCCTGAAGACTGCAAAACTCCACTTGGGTGTTTTTGACAACCATACATTATGATTTGGTGACTCAGAAAGCAGTAAAGCCATTCTTCATTTTGTAAATGGTACACCTGCCAAATGACATAGCAAGCAACAAGTCACTGTGGAAACAGTGCACACCCTTTGCTATCCTTTTTTCTTGTTGTCGAAACAAAGACGCTACAACAAAAGAGCATTACAAGTACAAAATGGCAGGCAGTCACTTTAAGGACCCCGTTACAAAAAGCAGCCGCACGCGAATCCTAGTGAACCCTCTTCAACGAATGATGAAGTCCGAAACAGAGGAAAGAATGAGTCAACTATGGCTGCTTCCGACACGAATCATATACCGGTTGCACCTGCGAATAATCTTCAAACACACACCGGCGAAGAACCACCCTACCCTGGTAGCATGCCTATTTCCTACGAAAGTGTCCTTAATTGGTGTGATAGTGTTGACCATGACAAATCAGGAAAATGGACAACAGTGAGGGTAAAACATGACAGTCATTACGTGAAGATATTCCTACCGATCTGTTATTCGCCTGCATTCCAAGACATCATCTGTCACTCCATTTTCTGTATACAAGACTATGTCTAGATGATTGATTGCCAATTGATCATCTGAACTCTCTTGTATCATGACAGGGGCAATTGTGTTTTGCTTCCCTTCTTGGTTCACTGCTACTCGAAGCGGCTTTGAATCAAGGGTCCATACCCCCGACGGTGTTTACTTATTCCCAACATGGCTTTGGATCAAGGGTCCATACCCCCGTCACTGAAAAAGACACTGACTACAACCACAACCCACGGGAAAGCCCAAAACTCCATGAGAAGCTTCAGCCACCACGCATGTCGTTGAAGGCCCAGGGTAATAGGATCCTATTGCCTTGTACACTTTGTCGATTGGATTTAGATAATCTAAGGCAAAGCCCACGAGCTCTGCGTGATGGAGCACTTAGCGTTCATTGCTGGCTTTAAGATATAAATCCAATGGACGATGTGGAAAAGGCAATAGAAGATATTACCATGGAATAGCGGCAGTACAACGGAGGTGGTCTTTACTATGGAGTATTTACTATGTAACTACGAACACTCTTGAGATATTTCGGTCATCCAGTGTCGCCATTCTTTGGAGACATAGAGTCTTGGGATACTTCATAATCAATACAAGGAATGACTCCATGTGAATTCAATGATGAACTCAATGTTGATTCAATGATGATTGTCTTGGATATTTTGATCATCTGCTGTCGCCATTCTTTGGAGACAGTGACTGTAGCACTTCACAAAGAGCGGCATGTAATTACAAAAGCCACCGGTGGTGCATCATGGCGAAGAAAGGAGCCACACAGTCCATTGCTTGTCGTAGTATCTGAAGTGAAATGGTGCCAAATCGTCATCACCAAAATTAAATCTTTCTCGCAAGTCTTGGACCCACATCTCTCTTACCACCATTGCCAAGTCACAGTAAATTTCCGTTGGAAGGGACTTTTTATTTCTCCCTCCCATTGTGGCAAGCAACACGTGTGGTATGATTATACAAAGCTGCCATACAAAAAGAGCATTGGGGGATCTTGGGCAAACATCACAGACATCAACATCTCTGTCCGGAATTTTGAATCGATTGTGCAGCTTTGGAATCCGGAAACACTGTTTACAAACCTGGCAATGTTGAAGTGGGAGTAAGTGATATTGGCATTGTGGACACTTCTCGAAATAGCTCTGTTCCCAAATGATTTGATGATTGAGATAACCAGGTCGGGTCTCTAAACTCCCAAGGTTGTGATTGCATCCACCAGGTGACGTTGGACGACCGATGATCACACATATTGCGCAGAGGGGCTTGTCTTGTCCAATGATTGTATCCACGAGAACCTTGAACTCGGTTTGTATAGCACCACCGACTTGTATCTCCTCTCTACTTTCCTCGATTATGCGCATGGCATCGAATTCATCGAGAGCAGCGATTCTCTCGGTATTGTTTACACAGGGTGCAATATCCAGTTCAAAGTTTGATCGTTGGAAAATATTTCCGATGTAATTGTTGAACAGGAAGAAAAGTCTTCGTCAGACCAGCGACCCATGAAGCGCAAATGCGTTGTTTGCGGAAACGACACTAGAGCAATGAATGCCGCAGTTTCATAAAGATTTGGCATGGAAAATCCCACATTGGAATCCCTTTGTGTAAACCGTCTGTTGGTGTTCGAGAAGATCATGAGTACACTTGCCTTGAGGAGCATATTCTCTCTTTGAGCCAAAAGGAAAACCATATTTGATTTGTTCCGAACATGCAGACTACATTATTTCATGTCTTTGCATATTAAGAAATTATGATTAGGAACTTAGGAAAACATGGCTGATAAAAATATAACATTGAAATCTTAGTACTCCAGTGTATGCTATGGGATCCTACGACAAGGTTTGAACGCTCTCCTGTTGGGGCCACGTCTCTGTCGCTTTGTCTAAGAGTGACATGAAGGTATGCATTCCAACAAGACTCATCCTCACGGTAATGTTCATGGGCCCTAATGCCATCTTGGTATTCAAGGAGTGAGAGGTCTCAAGGGTGAGTTCTCCTTTGACAAGGGAACCACTCGTGGAGCGGAACTTCTTGGAATGTATTTTCTTGTGGATCGATCCAATCCATCTTGTCATGGCTAAACGCGCAGATCGAAAGCATTCCACTGTTGTTACCATACCTGGAGCACTGCAAAAGAATCACGCCTCGATCCACAACAAGCGTCCCCTTTTCTCCTTTCTCCCCGTGAGTGGTGTCTCGAAGGAGCACGTTCACTCCAGCTTCACCGTAGATAGTAAAGCGGCTTCCTTGGAGGGCGGTCTTGTTTCCAGTGTCTTGGACAAGGTGAAAGCCATTAGGAAGGCAAAGTCGATTGTGCGATTCGTTCTCGTCTTCGGACATCGTCCTGCGTCCATTGTAAATGTAGACAATATGAAAGGTGAGACGTGATGAGTCACACCGTGCAAAACAAGTTTGAGGAAGGCATTTATCTCTTGTGCTACTCCTAATTGGATTGTCAAATGAAAAGTCTTTAGTAGAGGAGCATGCTGCTCAGATAGCCGATCAATTCTCGTGGTGACAGAATTCCAGAAACGCAGCTTGGTAGTTTTTGATTGTAGAGGAGCATGCCGCTCAGATGGCCAATCAATTCTCGTGGTGACAGAATTCCAGAAATGCAGCTTGGTAGTTTTTGATTGTCATCAACTGTTCCCATCCTTCCCCGTCGGCGAGGTCGTTCAGGGGAAAGAGACGGATTCGGACGCTGGAGGCAAAGTGCTGGTCCAATTCGTGCAGGGCCTTGAGTGTGATGGTGTGTTGCTGTTGGGTTTTTGGGAAGGGAATCATCTGGATGATGTTGTCCCTCCAACGCAGGTCATTGTTTGCTGTGGCTTGTTGGAGCGCATTGTATGGGCGAAGGATGAGTTCAAAGAGGCGTTTGGAGGAGGTGGCGATGTACGTGACGGGAACCATGCCTCGTTGCTTGGATAGGGTCCATATAAGAGCTTTTATGCCATGGGTACCTGCTATCCTGTGGTTTGATGTTACAGCATCATGGCAGTCATCCTACATTTTGATGATGTACCTGCACATGCAATCAAACACTGCTGTGTTGCCCTGGCAACTTACTACACCACCAAATTATGCTGCAGAAAATTTTGGGTCTAAATCATGAGCCAGATGAAAAACTTATGTCACAAAAGGATAGAGGTAGGTAGAGGATCTATGTACTGACTGTATCACATACCTAAGAACATCTCATCTCACAATAGATCTAACAATTTGTTCATCATATCCATGTCAATCTCCACCCAATGAGTCATGATTTTGGACACAAGGCAAACTTCTTAAGTGATGGCTATAAGTTCAAGGCCTTATTACCAGGTGGGTTATGTTAAATACATGACACAGAAAAGTGAGGTCTGAACTTATTTCACAACATATTTTATGGTCATTCCAACCATCATTGGTTAAAACCTAATGTCCTAGGCTCATAGTAGATTCTATGGTCAGTTCCATCAATAACCAGAACTGTACACTGTTGGATGTCTTGCATGAAGCAGTTACCCAATCTTATCCTGTTCCTTACTAAGACAGCTGTTGCAATTTCTCCTTTTTCTATGGCAGCGTCCCAAACAGCATGGACACCAAGAGACTTTTTATACTTCTTGATGGGTTCCATGGTGTGATCATGCGCGAACATCTCTTTGAAACCGAAGCTCTCTTGAGCAAATCACATATTGAGTCCTCACTTGGTGGCCAGCATGTGGTGATAAACTCCCCCTGTAGCTCTGGATACAAGGGACGAGATTCATCCACCCCGTTGATGGTGCGAAGTCCTTTCCACACGGACAAACACTCCATGAACTTTTCTATGTTGGGTGGTGAGTCCCTCATAGATCATCCTGGAGACTTCGTACCTGTTGCCATACGTGAGCACCAAGCCTTCCAGGACTTGAGAAGTGGGCTTGTCCAAATGGAACTGCATGTCATTGCCGGCATTGGGCAACACGGGGTACGCATTCCGAATGTGTAGTATCAGGGCCATGAGGTGCCTTGGAGTGTGGAGGAGCTCCTGGGAGTACAAAGGGCACGGACGACACGATCTTTCCGTGGAGCAACCTGTAATTTCCTTGTGTAGCCACTCAACACCATGAGAGTGTCAAACTGTTGGAGGAGGCACTTCTCAAAGTCATCTGGCAGTTGCCTCATTTCAAGTTCTGAAAGGAACTTCTCAAAGATATTGTTGAATCGACCAAAGCAATCCTCCATCATCTCCCACAACTGTTCATCCAGATGGTCGCAGAATGGTTGAACAAGCTTGGGCCCAATTATTGGAGCAAGCGGTGCATCTTTTTGGGAAAGAGCCTCATTCAACAGGGCCACAACTGCCTTATGTTCCTCGATTGTTTTTGCATGGAAAAGTTTCACTCGTAACCATTCCCATATGTTCTTCAATCCATTTGCAAGTAGCGGTCCCCAGGAGTTTCCTGGACGAGCCGATGTAGAAGAGTAACACAATCACCACCATCCGCTTTTAATCGTTTGAATATACAGTTCCAGCTTCGATCCGGATGGTAATCGGCTTGTACAAGGATGCCTTGAGGGTAGTTGAACACCTCAAACTAAGCGATACCTCAAACTAAGCGATTCTCCAATGCAATCACTTGGAGGGCTTGTAAAGCGGCAATCACCTGATGAGAAGACAGGGAATTTAAACTCTATACCACGTTTTTCTTTTTCCTTCATTGCCTCAATGATGGAACTGTATAATTGGACACCTGTTACACTTTTCAGGTCGGGTTTCTTGAGAACCCAGCCAGTGAGTTGATGGTAGGCCTGACCTTGAAAAAGGATGGTGGGAATGTAGGTTGATTGTGCAGTGTCTGACAATACTTTGGTTCACTTCTTGCCATACCGAGGCGGTAGGACGGCGTTGTTCAAGAATAATACAATGGGAGTATCGTTTGCCACAAACCAAAAATGATTTTGTAGCAGGGCTCTTAGCGTCGATGAAGGAAGGTTCTAACATTGTAACTTTTGATGAATTAAGTTTCCAGGTGAGTCCACTGGAGATGGTGAATATGGAACAGGCTAAGTTCAAGATGAAGACCTCTCCACGTGCATCATTCTATACCATGGAATAGAAATTTCTGGGACCTCAGAATGAAAGGGTGTCATGGTCCGAAGGTGGAGGGAACCAACATCTTATGACAATGTTTGTGTACACGAGAGTTGGGACAGAGTTGACCTTTATCTGCAGTGCCCCAAAGTGCCACAAGATGTTGAACGAGAATACTATCCAACCATCGTACTTCGTTAATGACAGCCAGCAAATGCTGGTGAACCTATGCCTGTGCAATCTCCTGACGAAGAGGCCACGCCGACGCAGAACACTGCTTGTGGATTGCGAGTGCACCTCCAATCCAACAACTAACGAGGAGTGAACATACTTGAGCCTGGTGCTGGTGAACCAGGTGGGATTGTCAATAGGTAGACACCAGAGGAAGCTTGGGGTATCCACGAGGGGATTGTCCCAGGCTTGCCGCTGGGTGGCTAACGGGTTGCAAGTTAGCTCGAACTGGAGGAGGTATGACAGGGGAGGCATTGGAGTAGGCAACCGGATAACTGGGGTGCGAGAGTTGATGCGGCGACGGATTTGGAGCCGGGCGCGGATGTTGGTGACAAAGATCTGGAGGGGGAGCAAGCGGGGATTGATGAGGGTTTGGAGTTGCGGGGAAGGGGAGGCATCGGATCATGGTCGCCGCGGGGTGGGATGCCACCTCGAGGTGGTAGGTGCGTGGGTGATGGGTCTTGTCTCGAAGGAGGACGATGTTGTTGCAAAGGATGATTTAAAGCAGACTGTGCTGAAGGGTTGCGAATTACAGGAGCAAAAGCAGGTGGGTCTATGGACAAAGATTTCTCTGCTTTACTGAGTGGGTTTCAACATGCAGGAAGATGAATTCCACTTCTCCCGGCCCTGGTTCAGCACAACAAAGGAGTCAAAACTCAAAGTTCACGGCGTCTTGCTTTGAAGTTGGGACGAAGGCGAATCAGTGGCAGTGGGAGGGAATTTCAATCCGTTCACGGCATCTTTGAAAGATGAGCAGCCAGAGATTTTGCAAATGATGCTTGAAGCAGTTTTTGGCACACCAGAAAGAGTTACGACGTACATTGAGCCCTTCGGATTACTTACAAGTGAATACACACATTCCAAAATAGACACATTCCAAAATAGACTCTCTCAATATATGGAAGAATCACAGGTGAGTTTTGGGGGATCAGCAAGCTCTTAAGAAAAAGGGTTTTGCAACACACAGAACCTCCTACTTCAGGTTCAAGTTAGCGAAGAACACCAATCTTTGTGAATATGGTACTATGGCTGTCGTATACGGATCAGAACTCTCCAGTTCGTTCTGATGTGCACAGTCCCCAAGTGCTCCCACCGACTCCAAATCCGATTCAAGCAGTGCCTCCCACTGGTAATCCCCCTCCATTGTTTGGTGGCATTTCCCCAGAAGCTATCTCCGATCATATTTCTGCAGCCTTTTTCCAGCATTCGTCTCGACTTTTGAAGGATAAGGAGGATGAGAAAAAGGAGATCTTCAAGAACGCTATAAGTTAAGACATAGCTATTCTACAACGTCTGTATCCGATCAACTAGTCCAGCTAGCACACCTAGCTTATCGTCCATGTTTGAGACATCTGTTACAAACCGCTGTATGTGACACAAAACCCTTGACGTGTATCTAAGATTCATTCCGTGTACTTAAATAGAAGTAGGCCGTTGAACGGACAGATGGACCCGCAACAGGAATTTGTGAATAAGAATGACTATGCCCTCTACTATTCGGAAGAGATGTACGCTGGACGAGCTACACTCGGAAGTAAAGGCTACATAAATCGAAGATCGAGAAAAGAACGTGATCGTCGAGAATAGAACTTGATCTTCATCAACAGGAGATCCAACCCAAGATGGAACACATTCCTCTATGAAGTAGAACAAGTTCTATTAGTCCCTACTAATCGTAGCTCCGTAGTACTTGTCCACTGAAGTAAGGAATATGTTGCTCATGTACGACTAGATTTTGGGGGATGATGACCGAACGACCCGAGAGGAGCCAAACCATCTCAAGATGAAAAACACAATCTTTAGTTTAATCTCACTTCTTTATAAACATCCAGTTTGATAACCAAACTTGTTTTGTAACGGAGAAGTCGACCTATTACGCTGATAGAAGGTGAGGGCCCCATCGTCTATTGTGCATATAGGTTGACCTAGAGAAACTTTTGTATCTAACCCTATCGTCTAGAGTTAGCTTTCTACCCACCCTTAACTGTTTATCGAGCCCAAGCAGAGGCTGACGAACCCTACGCTTTTATCTGTTGATCGATCCCAAGGACAAGACATCGAGCTTGTCCCTTCTGCTAGCTCTGGTGGATTATTGCGTCTACCCGACCGCTTTGCGCGCTGAAGCTATCTAGCTTCTCCCTGACTCCAGCTCCAATACGGCTGACGACCAAGACTCCCCAACCTCCTCCAGTGGAGTGGGAAGTTTTGACTTACTATCCTCTCTTGATTCCGACGAACGACCCCAGCAAGAAACCACTGTCACTGATACAGGAGGTACGCCAGGGGCACGGATTGAAAACAACGAGGAGGACACCAACAACGACCAACAAACCGGTAGATTGCAAAACTCCGACGGGTTGATTGGTGAGTCAAGAAAAACAAGCATGACCGAGGAGGAGGACGCTCCACCCACTGTGTTAAAGCCGACCAAACCTAAGATCGGCGGCATCTTCCAGAGCAAACGAGATGAGTTTGTCATCTGGACTGGCAAGAAACCCAACGCAGATTGGACTGGGTTAGACCCAACCGCAAGACAAGAATACTTGCGTGCACTTCAAGTACGTACCTTCAACGATAAGCGGTTCAAGGACCGAGTGACAGGACCTGAAGACAAGTTTGACAAAAAGAAAGGAGACTTTAGTCGATTGAAGGACGATATTGAGCAACACCTTGTCATGCATGGCATGGACTCAATCGCGTACTTACATAATCCCCTTGATTCCACTGAAATGCTGTTCATTGTGACTGAACATCCCAAATACACTCCCAGCAAGGTCAAGGAGCTGATGGACGTGCAGATGACTCATTACAATAAATATGATCGCAACAATGATGTGAGCGCTCGAGATTTCCTGTTCGACTGCCTGGAAAAGGGATTCAAAAGGGAAGTGCAGGATCAAGCACGAGACGTTAAATCGTTCCCCGACCTTTTCATGGTGCTTGTGAAAATAGTGACACATGACTCACCGCAACACTGGGAACAGGTGAAGAAAGATATGAGAGGATTACTCCCTCAAAAATATCCGGGCCAAGACATAATGGCACTCACCAAAGACTTCTCGCAAAAGGCGCGACCGCTGATTGCCGCTGGGTTGTACGATCACACCCTGACCGCTAGCTTGATGACCAATATACTACGTGCCGAATGGCCAGACACTCCCAAGTTTGAGCTCATGTACTTGGCAAAGAATCTAAACGACACCATCATTGAAGTTCGCTTCCAGGATCGCACCACTGCTGATCTGAAAATGCGAAAAGAAAAGCTGTGGTACACCGATATCATTGAAACAGCAAACACAAAATATTTGGTTAGTGTCAAGGATGGCGAGTGGCGCCCCAAGCAGCATGCCACTGACTCCAAAGCGCCACCTACCTTGTTTGGAGCAAACAAAGCACTCGCAAAAACTACTCCGTCCCCTCGACGGAATCGCAGTGGTGGTCATAAGGGTGCAATGACACAGGCAAACTTGAATGCCCTCATCAATTCGCTGAAACACCCTCCTGGCCACAACCCCACCCCTTCTCCATCCACTGGACCCCGCACTCCTTCGACCGGTCACCGCGACAAGGGGGGAAAGAAGAAACCCCAACACAAAAAGAATCTGACTCGAGTTGACCGTTCAAAGGCGCATCCGTGGAGGCTTGTGCCTCCGGCCTCTCATGAACCTGAATCCATGATCGTAGACGGGGTTATGTACTATTGGTGTGCCATCTGCAAACGGTGGAATGACACCCATGGGACCGCCAAGCATATTGTTGGGTACAAGAAAAACAAGCACGGCACCAAGGAATCCCGAGCCCACAAGCTCGAATTTGATGTGTCCGCTTGGAAAACGGAGTTTGATTGTTGTGTACTTTGTGATGACCAAGACTGCAATACCAAGGACAAAAACGACTGGAAAGATCTTCCAGATTGCATGTCTCTTGAAGAAGACGACAAAGGATATACCAATACACACGATTTTGACTTGTGCGCCTTTGTTATGCAATGCGACTTCACGGAAGTACACGGAACCTCCAATTCTTCCAATATGATTCAGAACCCAGTCAACAATCCAAACTTTGATCACCATTCGGCAGACACATCCTCTCTGGAATGGTCCTCCCATGCAAACGAGGATCCTCCACAGAACCAAGAAGAGACAAATTGTTGTGTGGACCACATCACCGAAGAACCAAAAACAGAGGGAGGAACTCCTCTGGGGCTGATTGTTGGGTCTGGAGCGTCAATTGTTGCATCTGAGGAGTCCTTCTCTTCTCTACCACCTATTGTAAGTCGCCATTGCTGTGAAAAGAGGTGTGATAGTGAGACACACGCAGAAGCAAATACACTGTATTTCGACGAATGGGAGGACATCAACTCCTGGTATGACATATCCAGCAAGAACCAAAATATGGACACGGATCTAAGCATGGCCATCCAGACTGTTGAAGCAAACACAGCTGCACACGAAGGGAGCTTTGACAGCTCTAAACTCAACCTTGGCAGTGACGACACACATATGCGTTCCCACAACACAACAATGAGCTCGATCCTCGATACAACACAGGACAGCTCGGTCTTGAGCGATGACAATATCTCAATGACCCCTCTCAAGAACTTACAGAGAGGAGAGATTGCAAGTGATGAGGAAAAAGATAGGAAACCTGCGGCAATGCAACCCGACATCTCACCTATCCAAATGGACCACACCTCACCTCCTCGACTCAATCTCCAACCTCGTCCTTCTGTGAGAACTTTGGAAGAATGGGCAAGAAGCTTTCAACCAGGACTGCGTCCTCCTGCAACAGATCCACGGATCTCCATGGAGGAAGAAGCAGCAAAAGCAAGACGAGATGGAATGCGTAATGAGAGAGCGCAGTACACCGTTTACGCTCTGCAACACCAAGAGCCGGAACTTACCATCGCACAGGCTTACCAAAGAGTAAAGAACGAAGAATGGTACCTTGGATGGTATTTGGATGGTACGAGGATCCCACACCACCCAAATCCAGCTCCTGCCTGGCCTGGCCTTGAGATTCAATCCGATCCGCCACCTTGCCTTCTTCGCGCTCGCATCATGGAACATCGACCAATTGAACGAGGATACCATGCACAATTTGTTGCCTTTCTCAATCAAAGCAACACCACGCCGTCACCAGTCAATATCTCAAATCCGCCCTCTGTAAATCTCAGCTCGAGAAGCAAGGCATGTGAGACTTTGGAAAAGCAAGCAGAAGACATGGCCGACACAGCTGATGGAGAACAATCTTTCTCCTCCACGTCGTTCGTCGACACAAGCAATCTTGGAGAACAATACGTCCCCACTGATGCTTCTCACACAACAAACGAAACAGATGCCACTTACCCACGTATCAATCCTTTCGCGCAATACTATGCCAAGATGGCACTCATTGAGATTGCTGACTCGGATTCGAGCTCAGACAACGAAGAGATGACTGATGCAAACGAAAATTTGGAAAGTGAAGATGAGATCGACGAGAATAACGAGTCCCCTTTTATCTCTCTTTGTGACAGTATCATCCAATACCTCACGTGTGTCCCCCACAGTATTACTGTGATCCATAATGTGCTGGCAAAGCACGAGTTTGACCAAGATCCAGACAAGATGGACGTCCTCTTAACTAACGCGACTGAGGAATTAGTGACAACACGTCTTGCATTTAACCGTGAGTCTGATCCAGCTACACGTGGAGAGCTGGAAATCAAGCTTCACAACCAAGGCGAGCTTGTTAAAGAACTATGGACCTACACTCATGAACGTGAACAAGTTGAAGGATCACCCTATTCCAATCGGAGTCTGCCTTTGACTCTCATTCACGAATTTGCTTGGGATTTAGCGGCCGGCGACCTTACTCCTGACATCCCGACGCCAGTCTGCACTGATCGTGTCCGTTCCGATGGATCTAGCAGTACAGTCTATCCATCACAATCACAGACGCCTCGTGACAGTCCTAGTGAAGACTTTCCCGATTTTGATCAGTTCGAAATGAACTATGCACCTTATAGTACTTTCTCAGACACCATGCCAGGAGATACGCGTGGCCCGACACGTGTAAGCAACCACACTGCGCCTGTCGGGTCGGGACAAACGCAGGGTGAGACAACCACAATTCCCCCTTTCCCTTGGCACATGTTTGCGGCTAGCTTCACGACCCTTCTTGTGGTCCTATCCAGTATCCTTTGGATTCTACCTGTTGCTCACCCTCTGGAACATGCAAACAATGCAACTATTTCAGGTTTTAAGTCTATTTGGTCGGGAATGACCCATTTGTACTTGGGAATTCGAGATCTGACCTACGGCGGGTCTGCTCTTGTTTGGAGTGTTCTTATTCACCCCTCGTGCCAACCTGCCTTCTTCACTTGGTTGTGCTGTTGGTTGGCTGCCTTCATGGTTGCACCCTGGGAATCGCCTAGCGTGGCACATACTGCCCCTATCCGTTCTTTATTCTCACCCCAGCCACAGCGCCCAACCGCTGTGAACCATTTCCGAGTCAATCTCCACCCACGTCGCCAACCCCAGTCACCTTTGCTTGGGAACATGCTTCTCTTCCACACCTTTTGGTGCAAGATTGTTGGATCCATCCTTAATGGCCGTGTTCTTTCCGATTGCCTCCGTTTGATTGTTGTGTCTGTTGGTAAATTGTTGCTTTCTGGCAGAGCAAATCGCTCAAAAGAGGCAGAACACCAACCTTTGTCCCCTCGACGAGCCGGTCCCAAACGCAAATCCGTCTTCCGACCACTTCACCCTGCTCCAGTCACCAAGCGAGCACGAATGAGGACTCGACTGACACGGGTTAACCGTCAATCCTTGCAACAACGACTTCGTCAACAACGAATCCATTCCAAGAAACGACGCAACCCACAAGAAGCATACTGTACCACACCCATGGACCGCTATCAGAACCCCCATCGCGCCAACCATCCATCAAACCCGATGAACCATCATCGGAATAGGAACTTTAATAACCACCCGTCGACAAACCCTGTCGACATCTTCAGGAACACACAATCTGCGAGTGAACGAGAAATGTTCGCTCTTGCAGCGTGCCTTGAGGGACCCACACTCTGCGATGTCTTCAGGACCTTGGGGAGCACACCACACCACCAATGGGAACAGATTACACAAGCTGGACTCCAAGCTTGCCTTCAGGATCCTCTCGCTTTACGAAGCGCCATGCCACCCAATGCATCCTATCCAATTATCTGGGACAGCGGAGCCAGCATCTCGATCACAAACCAGACCCAAGACTTCATCGGAACGATCCAGCCCTTGCCAAACTTCAATGTAAAAGGAATCGCCAACAGGATGAAGGCAACAGGCCGAGGTTTTGTCTTATGGTCCATACTCGACACCGAAGGGAAGCTTCGACAGCTCAAACTCCCTGCCTTTCTTGTGCCAAAGACCAATGCAAGGCTCCTGTCAACACAAAGTCTGCTCCAAACATACGACGGTGAGAAAATCATCCAAGATGGAAAGACAATGGTGCTTACAGGAATGCCCGGTGACAAGAAACGAACGCAAATCACAATTCTCATCAATCCGACCAACAACCTGCCCATGTCGTATGGGTACGACCACAAAGAAGTAAAGAAAAGCGCACACGCTCTCAGCTCCATCATTTCAGAAACATCACAGCACAACATGAATTTAAGCGAAGCGCAACAGGAATTGGTACGTTGGCACAATCGCTTTGGCCACCTGTCGTTTCGAAAAGTTCAATTGGTTATGAGAAGCGGAGTGCTTGCAACCAGTGAACACAAGCGTTGACTCCACGTCAAAGCATCCACTCTTACGAACTTACCTCTTTGTGCAGCCTGCCAATATGGCAAACAAAAGCAAAGACCATCACCTGGAACCACAAGTTCCATTGTGAAGGATCGCAAGGGGATAACAAAAGCAGAAAATTTATATCCTGGTCAATGTGTCAGTGTCGATCATTTCGTATGCTCTACTAAGGGAAGAGGATTTAATACTCGGGGTTCATCCACGTCTAAGGATACGTATATGGGTGGAGCAATATTCGTAGATCACGCTTCGGGTTACACCTGGATTGGTTTTCAGAGCCATTTAAATACTCATGAAACCCTACACGTTAAAAATTCCTTCGAGTTATTTTGTAGAAACGTTGGAGTTATGCCCTCTCAGTATCTCACCGATAATGGATCGGCATTCACCTCTGCCAAATATACAGAGTCCCTACAAACTTTTGCTCAAACATACCGCTTTGCTGGAGTAGGGGCTCATCATCACGCCGGTATAGCTGAGCGGGCCATACAAACAATTATGTCCATAGCGCGCACCATGATGCTACAAGCCGCTATACATTGGCCAGAAATGGCTGATCCCTCACTATGGCCCATGGCTGTGTCCCATGCTATACCTTCTTATGTAGCCATGTCCCTAACACTGCCACCGGAATAAGCCCACATGATTTATTCACTCGCACTAGATGGGAGCAGCGAAAGTTCCACGACTTACACGTGTGGGGCTGCCCTGTCTACGTACTGGACAAATCTATGTCAGATGGAAAGAAGCTACCTAGGTGGAAGCCACGTTCCACACGGTGTATACTTATTGGCTCAAGTAATCAACACGCAACAACTGTACCTTTAGTTTTAAACCCTTCTACAGGCTATATCACACCGCAATTCCATGTGGTATTTGATGATTGGTTTTCTACAATAGCCACTTCCGTTGAGGATGTTCCAGATTTCACTAGTGCTGAATGGGACAAATTATTCGGAGAATCTCGATACCAATATACTGAAGACGAAACAGAGGAAAATATGGAATCGCCTACAGCAACTGATGAGGTCCATCGATCCAAATATGAAAATCGATTGGATCATATCCATCAATCCATGGATCGGCATATTCCCGACGATCCTTTACCCATGCCCCCGACTTTAGCGGGGGAACAGGCAGGGAGAGGGGGAAAGGAAGGGGAAAGGAAAGGACTTGCCCGAGGGAGGGGGATTCCACTTCCTAACGGGAAACCGAAATAACCGTCGCTTAATTTTAGTCTTGGTTAGTCTTGAGTACTATTTTTTCTATAGTAATTTTTTCGGCATGGGGGATTAAGTCCCCATACACCACTCCCCCTCTCGCGGTACACAAGGCATATGTCGAAAAATCGCCGAACCTTCGCCCATCCAATCACATCGAATCACGAATTGGAACTGGGACAGAAACCAAGTACCAAGTTTTCTACGAGGCAATCACGTATGTACCTTTGAACGCAACAATCCTACGAGAAATTTACTATAGGTCCCTTTTGTACAAATCAGAAGCGATCTCATTTTCCTACCACCAACACCGCGGCTCACAAAGTCATACCCAATACAAAGTGGGAAGACACAGACCCATCGACCACCTTTCCCATTACATCAACACCATTGTCCATCGTCCATGGCCCATTGTCCATTCGCCCATCGTCCATTGTCCATTATCCATCCCACCATTGTCCATTGTCCATCGTCACCACCCCATTCCCATCCCATCCTGTAAGTAACAACCGTTCCACCACCCATCATTGTCCAACAGCACCCACAATCTCTAACCGCTTGCCTTTTTTTGTTCTTTGTCAGAGAAACAGCAGAAACAACCCATTCCCTTCATATCAAAGTCGTCTCCTCTACTTTTGGACCGGACGAGGAGCTTCATCTCGAAGTCGTCTCCTTTGCTGAACAAGACCAGGAGCTTCATCTCGTAGTCGTCTCCTTTGCAGCCCAAGACCAGGAGCTTCATCTCGAAGTCGTCTCCTTTGCAGCCCAAGACCAGGAGCTTCATCTCGAAGTCGACTCCTTACTATAGTGGGAGACAGCTTCATCTCGAAGTCGTCTTTTTCCCACGGCACAGAGCTTCATCTCGAAGTCGTCTCCCTTTTCGATACGTTACCCCCAACGAGCCGTATCTCGTAACGGTCTCGAACAGTCATGGGACGTATTCGAAAGCCTCCTCCTACAAAGGCCACCCCCGGCCGTTTCGTCAATGATGCTTTGAAAAAACCATCTGGTGGTTCCACCGCTGACGACGGCAGCTGAGCAAAAAAGGCCCATCGGCATCCCCCGCCGAGTCCTGACGAACCCTCTCCTATTCCTAAAAGGAAAAAAAACTCATCAAGAGGAGCAGAATGAAGACTCGGGTTCGGAATACTCCTTCTCGGATGAGGCTTCAGTCAAAGAAGTTCCCAGGCCCAAAATAAAAAAAGAGTCGTCTCCTAAAAGAGACAAAAAAAGGACTCGAAGCCTGCCCCCGAAAAGGAGACACCGAAATAGGCTGAGGAGGAGGAGGCTGCCTATTTGTCGGACTATGACGAAGATTGGCGGTTCACGGACCCTAATATGGCGGTGCTAAGGTTCCAATCAAGGACCATGCCCAAGGCCATGGCCTATACTGCCGTGAAACGTCCAAAGGGGACCGCCGCAGTCGCTTTGGCCAATGCCATTGATGACAATTTGTGGTTCCCCACATCTTCCAAACAGAACACTCCGGGTGGTAACTTGTTTGCCTATTGGCAATTGAAAACATCCAAGTACCATACCCTGGCCCATGATCAGTCGAATTTGTTACAATTATTTCATAACAAAGTCAACACGCTGATCCGACCCATGTACTGTTTCCGACAAATGAAGGAACCGGAATTTGACCTTTTAAAAATTAGTGTCACTACTCCGGTCGCTGTCATTTTGCCCAACCAAGGTGACTGCAAATTCAATGGATTTGCAGTCTGTGGTAATTGGCTGTACAGCACAAAGAATGACTCCACGGTCGCAGTCACACAAAAATCCCTCTTTGATGTGGGATACCTCACCATCGTGAACCCGGACGGTTCAGAAGTGAGGTCTTCCCGATCGAAGAAAGTGGCCGCAGACCTGATGCAGACTGCCGATCGTTAAGATACTACGGTGGACTATCTTGCATCTGTCGTTACGTGGTTCCGAAAATTTCGTCCCATCATTTACCCCCCTGGTGTCGCTCCTGCCAAAAACCCAACAGTGAACCAAATCGACACACTGTTACAGCAGGGCCACGAGTCGGAAACTGAATCCACTGAAAAGGGGGATGATGACCATTCGGAACCCACGGGCAATACCAAAATATCTGCCGAAGACAATGACGTCGATGATGTTGCAATGATAGAAGCAATCGACGAAAATGCTGCCGATAACAAGGCGAATCAAAAGCCCGCAGCGTCTTCGACTACACAGAAGCCCGCAACGATTCCGGTCGACCAAAAATGCTCATCAGCCCACGCAATCGAATACCAGGATGAGGTGCATCCTTTCGATCAATCCCATCCATGGAACATTGCACCCGATGAAGACGCACCTAAGATTGTTGGTATTGACCGTGGAGAAATCCCTTTACTACAAGGCCAAGAACTACGGCCCATCAAACATGTAAAGTACTACGCCGTGATGCCCCATAAGGAGAATGTCACAAAAATTCACGAGAAAGCGGAGAAAGTGGAGGCAACCAGAAACGCACCACTAACTCAAGCCCCTCACCACCCCAGCACCGATGGGGGCCATATCACACACCATTCACGCCGTTGAAACTTCCATTTTTTTGGAAGTCCCTCCAGAACTTTGTTATCGGAGTTTTAGTTGTCCTAAAGCTCTACAAGGTTTTTTTGGGCCATAACGAAGTATTTCTCTTAATGATTTACTAATATAGTGTAAATCGTTGTGACGTCTTTCTTCGTGTAATGGTTTATCTAGCTTTGGTTCATATTGTACTGAACCAAAATGGTGTTGTTCATCCCATACCTAACTATAATGGTCTTGTTCATCTCGTACCTATTTTCATGGTCGTGTTCATCTCGTACCTATTTTCATGGTCGTGTTCATCTCGTACCTATTTTTCATGGTCTTGTTTATCTCGTACCTATTTTTCATGGTCTTGTTTATCTCGTACCTAATACTAATGGTCTTGTTAATCTCGTACCTACTTCTTCATGGTCTTGTGTATCTCGCACCTAATAATGAGGTCTTGTGTATCTCGTACCTCCACGGTCTTACTGTAACAGAAAAGACTAAAACATGTCTCTTCGCAGCTCATCGATTCAACGTTTACTTGTTGGGTCGGCGTGTTGTGGTCTTATTGGGACATCCAGGCAAATGAGGAGGACGTCCATTACGATTGTATTTCCTCGCCCATTCTAAAAAGGCAGCGCAACAAACCTTGTGTTGAGCCTTTGGACGTTTGGTGCGGGAAATATCGGACAAAGACCACGACGATGATTCAACTGAAGCAGGGGTCATCTCCTGACTTTCACTGATTTCAATCGGACTGGACTTCGTTCCCTTGGCGATGATCAAGGGTGGGGACTCGTGCTTGTTGAACGGCATCATCGGAATCTTACCGACACGGGGCCTTTTGTACGGGTTTTCGATCCTTTTTGATCCCACACTTGAGGCCACCGAAGATACCTGTGAATTTACCGGGCGACAGGTCCTCTTTGACTCCACTTTGACTCGACTCTTGAGACATTACCACTGTGACAGTCGCCTCTGTCTCGGCACTGTTGAAAGACGCATTTAAAATGCGATCGACGGTGGTCTGAGGCGATGGACGTGGTTGATCTGGAGTCGGGAAAACGGTAACCGTGTCTTGGGATCCCAGAGTCGTTTCTGTGTATGTTGAACGACTCACCGGAGTATCGTTGTCCTCCGTAGGACAAGGTCGCTTCTTGGCCAACACCTGCCCTTCAACTGGAAGAATAGGTGGTTGCTTCCTTTCGTGCAATAACGGGACTTCGTTATTACCACATGCGGGACAGTGACATCGGTCGGACAGACCACTCCGGGGATACTGGTCATCCCGGTCGTTCTGTGCAACCATATACTTTGCGAAAAATACTTTGCCATTGTCTTCTGGCAATGGACGAGCGAATGGAAAAGGCAGAATGGGGTAGTCTACCTGTTCAGCCAATCCATTGGCAAAGATTAACTCGCAATGGTTGTAGAAATCGGGTTCGGTCTTCCATCCCATAGGAACGCTTTCCGCCGCGGCTGAAGAGTCAGAGTCATTTGACATGCGCAACTTATGACGAATCTTGACATTGTACTTGGCAGTGCCAATCAAATTCAACGCGTCACACAAGTTAGCGTTCATGCCACAATTACCAAAATGGGCCAAGTGGTCATGGTATGCCTCAATCTTTGACTCACAACGCAATGAATGATATTCACTACATTCGTGCTTTGTCCCCGCCGTCGGCTTTACAACCCTGTACACATCCTTGAGAGGGACTGTGTCTTGAATGTACACCGCATTCTTCATCTGCTCCACGACAGCAGTCTTGGTGTCGACGGTGAAGAGTTTTTTTCCTGTACGTGGGTCTTCACTACCCTTGTACTGGTCAAACCACTTTTGGAGATTGTGTTCAATGACCATTGGAGGGTGTATCTCCTTCATGAGGTACTTGGCAAACCGACGTCGAAATTCAGGTGTATCTTGCATCTCGAGAATTTCCGACATGGTATATGCCACACCATCCCGGCCCATTTTGCCAGTTTTCAAAGCGTTGAGGAGTGTGTTGTATGATTCCTTTTCGAATCCGTAGACACATTGCCAAAGGTCCGTCAATGCCTTGTGGTACAGGTTGTGTCCCTGCCTCATGGTTTTGATGATTCGTTGCAAAAAGTGATACAAGCCCAAACGTCCTTCAAAGTCGTCACCGAATAGAAGTTTCCAAAACTTTACTTTCGCGGGCCAAGTGTCACTGTACATCGCAATGGGTTGAAAACCGGACCTCCTCGCGAGACATTCCGCCGCACCTGTCTCTGTTGCTGCATCCCAGACTGCATGTGCTCCAAGAGCTTTGCGGTAGTTCTTAGTCGCTTCCATCGTATGGTCCTGTGCGAACATATGCGAAGTTGTGACGGATTGGATCTCTCGTGTACAGCGATCGCAGTCCAAAATCCCGTAAGGGGTTCGGGACAATTTAGAGGCAGACTCGAACAAGTTTCGAAGTGTCTCCTCGCTGGGAGGATACGTTGTAATGAACTCTCCGAAAAGAAGAGGGTACAACGGTGTGGGTCCTTCAATCTGCGATAACATGCGAATGTTTTTCCATTCCGATAAATACTCAGTAAAACGATCCGAGTACTGCTTGGTCAAAGTGTTGAATATCATTTTCGACACTTTGTCTCCATTCCCGTACGTCAACATGAGCTCCTCTAAGATTTGGCTGAGGCCTTTATCGATGTGGAAGGTCATCGTGTTGTCGGCATATTTCGGATCGACTGGGTATGCCTTTCGGATGTGGATAGGCAAGACCGAAAGAACTGCGGCATCGTTGGCTTCATAACGAATTCCACAATGAGTGCATTTGTAAGTCATCACAATTGCCCATCCAGGAACCGTTCCCAATTTGAAAATGGCGAAGAGTTTCTTGTTTTTGGAGAAGTTAGTCCTGTCACGGCGCAACTTGCCCTTGCCGCAAGACGGACAATCGATCTGGAGACCTGGGAACTGGTCTTCCCAAGACACGTTGTAAATTACTTGCCCCTCGATGGCGTGGCAATGGGGGTTGATATAGTTACCAGTACGCACAATTGGGATTTTGAATTCCAATGTGTTGGGTTCGTACCAACCCTTCTCCTTATGGTTGACTAGGTGTCGAACCACAGCCATAATGGCAAGAGGAGCCCCGGTCTTTTTGTCCGATGAAGATGAGACAAATTCTGGATCTGCCATTGCGTCGCGCACAGCGTCGTGCAGGTTAGAATGGTCTGTGCGTTGAGGGGCCACCATTTTCTGTGCACATTCGCGTGTCTCCGGTGGTAGCTCCGATACGTTGGTGAAGGTTCCCTCGAACGATTCACCATTAATGGCAGCCAATTGTTTTGCCTTTTCGTCGAAGTAGACATCATTGGTGCTTTTCCGTCCTTTCGTCTTGCGATTCTTGGGACATTGAGGATGATGTCCACGATGTGGCTTCTTGGTTCCCTTCGACTCTGCCACGCAAACGGCACAGTTGATCAACGGATCAAATGCCTTCCCTTTGTATTTGAAAGGGTTGGCACCAGGTCCCCCCTTCATTCGATTCTGATTTTGGTAACAGGAAAACTGGTACTCTGGCTTTCTCTTGATGGCCCGGTTGGCGGGTTGGCGTTTTTGACTCTGAATGCCCATTTTCTCGGAGTCTTCCATTTCTTGTTCCACTCTTCGTGCGTCTTGGGAGTACACGAAGCAGCGGTAAAAGTATGGATCCAACGATGACCGTTTGTCAGCGGTGGTGGTTTCCGTCAGTTGAGACGACTCTTTCGAGAAGCTCATAGCATGGGTCGACTCATGAGAGAAGCCCGGATCTGTCAGTTGAGACGACTCTTTCGAGAAGCTCATAGCATGGGTCGACTCATGAGAGAAGCCCGGTTGGCCATTAAAGCCCATAATAAACTCTTCCTCTTCCATCCCTCTTAGTTTTTGTTTTGTTTTTAGAATTATGAACTTAGTTGTGTGTTTTGTTTGTTTCGTGAGAGATGAGGAGGGAATTTTTGTGGTTGGCATTTTCTGGTGAACTCGGATGGGAATCGGGAAGTTCCGAATTCCATCCGACCGGGACCACCGACTTTGAAATATTGAATAGTGTTACTTAGACGTTTTTAATAGCTAATTGGATCGCCATTGGATTTTTTAGACTAATTATTAGTCAGAGAATAGAAACAGCAAAGAGTGTGAAGACTATTTTAGGAGTTTCGGTCTAAGACTGGGAAGTGTTCTACTTCTCGCTCGCTGACGCGCGGGCTGGCTGGTCGTCGGCCGGCCTAATCTATCTCCACTCGCATCTGGTCGCCGTAGTCAGCTTCATCAGTGGTAGACCGGGCTGAAACTAGCGGTAGCTCCTCTAGTTCACCTTCTTTGAATACCACAACTGGAGGGGTATCCTTTGGAGTGCTGAAGGTGAATCTAGCTTGGAGGCCACAGCTTCTTCGTTCGTGATAAGACATTTGGGGGACCTCGTTTAGAATACTGTCTCCCCTCATGTCCGTGCCCGTGTCTGGTTCATCATTTGAAGCATTGTCGGCGGCGGATGCGTTAGAGGGGGAGGTTGATTCCCAAGTGAAAATCGACGATTTGGAGTCCACAGATGTGGTTGACACCGGGCGGCAGATGACGACCCTTTCGTCGTCAACCGACTCATCAGTGCTGGCGTTGTTGTTGTTTTTAGGAAACCGGTGGAATCTAGGTTTATGGCGACAGGCGCCATAGACCTCGTTGCATTTGTTGATGGTCATCTTTGGAGATTACCTGGTGAACTTTAAAATTTCGAGCCTTTCTTTTGCGCAGAGTTTGCAAGAGCAGGTGCCGAAGGTTTTGACGGTGGACAAAGGTTTTCCCTGCCAAAGAATTTCTACCTTGAGCTTGACATGGTTCTTCATCTCCTTTCTTGGTATGTCGCGTGGGACGAAACAGGCGAAATGGCTGGCGAACGAGTCGGATTGTTTGTCGTGTAATACTAGCGCTTTCACGTCTTGGACGTGCTGCTGGAGGCGCTTCTTGACGTGTTGTTGCGTATTACCGATATATTGTTTGCCAGATTGGAGACAGGTGGCTTTATACACAACGATAGAGCGTCTGCAACGGCCTCCATAGGGGCAGGCCTCTCTGTTGCGACAGTTGCAATCGAGATCTTCGAAATCGAGGGATCTTAGTCCGTCGGCGAGTTTGGCGTTTAGGTCGCCTTGGAACAGTTCCCGGACATTGTTGAATCTGTGGTATGACATAGATACCCTCAGCCAAGCCAGGGATGGGAATTTCCCTTTGATCTCTTTGATGATTTTGTGTATTGGTTTGCGCCAAAAGTCTGAGTAGCCTATTTTGAAATAGACTGCTCGTTTGCGATCGCGTTCCCTGCGTTTCTTTAGGGCTTGCGAGGCGGTGTCGTTCTTCTCTTTTTCCATTTGCTTGTTTGACATTCCAAGGGTCGGGATGGATTCTTGTTTGATTAGGTTTGCTTTGGTTAGAGCATCGAAGTGGACTGGGTAGATTTCCGCCAGTACTTTGTCAACGTTCTCATCGTCGACTGTGGTGAGTTTTGTCAATCTTTTGATAACTCCACTGGGGATCGCTTTAAAACAGCCTGGAGTATGAGAACTTCCTTTGTTCAAATACTTAAGTTGTTGATTCTTCTTGACGTGGACCTTGTACTTGAGGACTTTGTTGTCGCCCCAGTACATTTCCATGTCCAGGAAGGGAAATGTGTTTGATTGTGCGATGGAGATGTTTTTGTTGTCGATTGTGGAGGTGTCGTGTTCTGAGAAAGGGTCCCAAATCACAGCTGTAAACTTTAGAAAGTCGCTACCTGCGATTTCGTTGACGTCGGTTTGGAAGGATTCTAACCAGTCCTTGATTTCTTTCGTTGACAGTTTGCCTTTGAAGACGGCTAGGCCGTCGTCTCGGTACATTCCAAAAAAGTGCATCGGATCGAAGAGCGAATCGTAGGTTGCTTTAAGGAGGTAGGACATTACGAGATCGGCCAGCCATGCCGATTCGCATCCCCCGATGGTGAGCCCGCGTTCGGCCGGTTTGAAGTCTCCGTCGTAGAGATAGTACTCATCTTGGAAGGCAATGAGGGTGTTTGTCATGCCGAAGAAAATGAGATCTAGACAAAGGTTGATTGTGCGGTGTGTTTCTGGGGGGAGGGCGTCTGCGTAGTATAGGACTGCGTCGTAGATCAATTGAAACTTGATTGAAGCATACATTGCTTCTGCGTCCACTGAGACGATTGTCGCGTTGGACGAGTCGAAGGACATGGCTTCTAGTTTCTCTTTGAGGTCCGAAGCTTGGACTATGTTGCGGAGGCCGTAGTCGATCTCGTACTCTTTGAAGAGGTTCTTGATTCCCAAGTACCCAATTTTGGGGAAACCGGCGGTGAAGTTGGTGGCAGGCACAACTAGACGAGTCGGGTAGTTGCCGTCTTGGTCCGGTTTTTTGTGGTCTTTTACAAGGATTTTTGGGTTTGGGATTGCTTTGGATTGCACTTTTTCTTTGAGGAATTCTCTTTCGCCCTTGGAGATAAACGGATCGAGTTCTTGGATGAAGGAGTTGCAGTTGTCGACGATTTCTGTCAATTTGGAGCGGGGGATAGGGACGGCGCTCTTTTCAAGGTGTTTGTTGATTTCTTTGCGGTACTCGTTGGTGAACATCATGGTGAACGAGTTTGTTTTGTCCGTCGGAATGACAACAAGGTCGTGCTCTTTGAGTTGGGTGAGCAAGTCTTTTATTTCCAGGGATAGCTTGTTTTCATTCCTGCTTTTCTTGTTAGCCAGAGATTCGGCGATGATTGCTTCTTCGAGTTGTTTGAGGAAGCATTCAAGTTCGTTCGAGCCGACTGGTGCGCTTTTCTTCTTGTTTTCGGGTCGGACTCCGCTTTGGAGGCCTGACTTGTAGAGGTCTTGTTTTTCCTCGTCAAGCTCCTCTTCGTAGTTTTTACCCGAGAAAGGATCGGGCCACTGCCACTCAGGGTCCATGAGTGAGCGGTCCCATTGGTGTGGGGTGAGGAGGTTGGGGTTGTTGTGGTAATAGCTCGCCCAACATGCTTGTTCGGTCTCCACACGTTGTTTGTGGTCGTTGCGCCAGAATTCGGCCTAGCGGCAACGGGTTTTAAAGTCACCAATACCATTGATGGCATCGATGGTGCGGTCGTCTTCCGTGGGGGCTGGGACGAATCGTTCGGAGATTTCTTCAGCCAGCAATTGTACCAGCAAACGGAGTTTTTTCTCCCTCCAATTAAGGTCGTTCGGCGTCTCCTGGCTGTTTCCGGTTGTACCCACATCCAGTGCGTCGTCGTCGTTCGGGGTGTCGATGGAGAGACAAGAAAGCTTCATGGTCGTCGTTTCGTCGGCTTGGGGAGTTGCTAGAGTCTTGGTGGAGTCTCGAGAAACTGAAAGGATCGTCGAAGTTTCAGATTTGCCTTTTCTTGACAAGCTGCTAGGGCGCGGCATTGTCATTCGTCGGCAAATTAGTGTTGATCCGACAGTTGGTTGACAGTTGGAGGATAGTGACAGGGGGGAAAAGGCACCAATCAGATCGCTGCCTTAGAAAACTGCACCCCTCCCCCCCTCCCATTTTGCCTCCTGTTTCTTCTCACTCTGCTCCCGTAGCGGAACCGACACAGCCTTCAGAGGGAGTTCCACACACCCCTGTTGCAGTGCCCCTTCCTCAGAGGGAGAACACCGTCTTAACGCCAATCGCAGAGCAGGATCCTCCTTCACCCCCTGTTATGACCCCCTTAAAATCTGTCACTCCTAAGCGCGAGCAACCTCCACCGGAACCGACTCCACCTAGTACTTTTAGAACCAGCCGACGCTCCGGAAGAACTATCCGTCCACCACAACGT
This sequence comes from Epithemia pelagica, assembly GCA_946965045.2. Taxonomy (NCBI): domain Eukaryota; phylum Bacillariophyta; class Bacillariophyceae; order Surirellales; family Surirellaceae; genus Epithemia; species Epithemia pelagica. The sequence continues at coordinate 1,760,612 of OX337234.1, read as the reverse complement.
TATGTACAGGATGCCAACCTAGCCTCTCTAGCTCCATCCTATCAGCCTAACGATCTGCTTTCAATGATGAAAGCGTCGATTTCCGACCCGGACACATTAAGCTACGACGAAGCGATGCGAGATAACGACATAGATAGGTGGAAAGAAGCGGCCGAAAATGAGATTAGGGAACTAGAAGGGAGACGGAAGTGCCGAAATCCGAGGCAACTACAAGAATCCTACCTGGAACATGGGTCTTCAAAAGAAAGCGCTCTCCAGATGGCGAGATACGAAAATACAAAGCTAGGTACTGTGTACGAGGAGACCTACAGGAGAACGAAGAAGAAAATTACTCTCCTGTTGTGTCAATTGGAGCACAATTCGAATAGTACTTGTCCTTAGTCTAGTTCTAGGATGGGAGCTTGCTTGCATCGACTTCAACAATGCATTCGTGCAAGCAACACTCCATGAACCTGTCTGGATTCACCTCCCAAGAGGTTTTAGATCATTATCACCTGGAACTATGTGCCTTAGGTGGTTTCCAAATGAGCAAGCATGATAAATGCCTACTGTACAAGAAAGACATAATTATCTTTCTTTGGGTAGATGACTGTGGTGTATGTGCCCCTACAATGAAACTTGTAGACGACCTTATTGAACGGCTAAAAGAGAAAGGACTATCTTTGCAAAAGGAAGGAAACTTCACCGACTACTTAGGCATTAATTTTGTACATGACGAAAAGACCAAGTCAATTACGATGACCCAAAAGGGCCTGATCAACAAAATAATCGAAGCTACAGGACTACATGGGTGCCCTTTAATTTGGCGTTCCCAGCTCCAGTCGTCAGTAGCCCTAAGTACTCTCCAAGCCGAGTACAACGCCCTCTCACAAGCCATGCGTAGTGTCATAGCTACCCGACGTGTAGTGGAGGAGCTATTGACTAATCTGGACCTTCCATTCGAGAAGCCTACAATCTACTCAGAGGTATTCGAAGATAATTCTGGTGCCTTCTATCTTGCCACGAAGCAAAGGTTGACGCCCAGAACAAAACATTTCAATACCTTCCTTCATTTCTTTTGGGAACATGTTGGCGATCACCCTGGAGGAACTTAGGTCAGCATGGTGAGCACAGAAGAACAACGAGCCGATTACTTTACAAAGTGTCAAGCCCGTGACCTCTTCGAACGCTGCCGAAAACTTAATCAAGGATGGTAACGTCTTTCTCTCTCTCTGTTCTCCGACATCTCGAGGCATATCGCAATTTGAGAAATCACTCCATGAGAGGGAGAGTTAAGACATAGCTATTCTACAACGTCTGTATCCGATCAACTAGTCCAGCTAGCACACCTAGCTTATCGTCCATGTTTGAGACATCTGTTACAAACCGCTGTATGTGACACAAAACCTTGACGTGTATCTAAGATTCATTCCGTGTACTTAAATAGAAGTAGGCCGTTGAACGGACAGATGGACCCGCAACAGGAATTTGTGAATAAGAATAACTATGCCCTCTACTATTCGGAAGAGATGTACGCTGGACGAGCTACACTCGGAAGTAAAGGCTACATAAATCGAAGATCGAGAAAAGAACGTGATCGTCGAGAATAGAACTTGATCTTCATCAACAGGAGATCCAACCCAAGATGGAACACATTCCTCTATGAAGTAGAACAAGTTCTATTAGTCCCTACTAATCGTAGCTCCGTAGTACTTGTCCACTGAAGTAAGGAATATGTTGCTCATGTACGACTAGATTTTGGGGGATGATGACCGAACGACCCGAGAGGAGCCAAACCATCTCAAGATGAAAAACACAATCTTTAGTTTAATCTCACTTCTTTATAAACATCCAGTTTGATAACCAAACTTGTTTTGTAACGGAGAAGTCGACCTATTACGCTGATAGAAGGTGAGGGCCCCATCGTCTATTGTGCATATAGGTTGACCTAGAGAAACTTTTGTATCTAACCCTATCGTCTAGAGTTAGCTTTCTACCCACCCTTAACTCTATACATTTACACAACGGTATTCTTTTTGGCCAAGTCAATACTTCCAGTTCGGAGTCGCCGTCTTCCACAGGTGACGGAGGTTCATCTTGAACAGTGTGGTCCGAAGGAAGGGTTTATTGTTGTGTATCTAAAGCTTCAAAAAGGGGGCGTAGAAGAATCAGGATACCTGCAGCCAGTCAGTTTCGAAATTGGCAATGGTGAACATGGCATGCTCGAGTCGTATGACATGCGCATCAAGACCCCACACCAGCCCACCCAGCCTGTTTATTTCTGGCCATGTATTATCGCGTGCCCACCCACTGCGCACGATCCGTTGGTTGAGAGCGCTGCGCATGTGCAGTTCAAGAGAGGATTTGCAGAGAGCTGATCGAGATTCTCGAGCGCGCCGACAACAAGAACACCTCTGCTACTTGGGAAAAGACCTATGTGTCAAAGACGGCGGGACTGTTGCTGCGGATATAGTCATTAAGGAGTTCAAGTTCGTGGGTGTCTTGCAAAAAGTGGGTGGAAGGGATTCGAGGCTTGTGTCTGGCTTTGTTTTTTTCATCCGAGTCGACGGTGAGGACATTGTAATGGTTGTCGGTTGGTTTGTTGTTTGTGGTGGTGTTGTTGGCAGTAGTGGGAGGTGTGGATGGGTTGTGTCGTCTGGGGAGGCCGGTCTAGGGGTGTTGGTGTTTGGATCGGGTTGTTGGTGGGTTTCGGGAAGATCATGGGGTTGGGCTGGAGAAGTGTCGGCCGGGGCGGTCTGGAGGTTGTTGTTGGTTGTGGGCAATGTGGTGAAGAACAAGATTGTGATTGAGACACAACAATCCCTAAACACGGTGATCACAATTCAACCAATGCTCATTACTGTCAAGATGAGCTAAGTAGGAGCCTCGACACTTCTTCAACTAGTTAAACAAGATGCTCAACACTGGTAACGCTGAGAACAACAAGGAGGAGGAGCATGCCACCGACACTTTGGTCAAGAAAGTGTTGTAAAACTTACATGTCATCAACTATAGTAGAGTTCCTCATTATTTGTAGTTTCATACAGTGTTTCTCTGTCGAGCTTCTTCCCTTTCCATCTGGAGTCTGTGCTCTCGGGCACACATCAGAGTCTTTCCAAAGTGTATGCAACACGTTCTCATTACACATACCCCAATACCATATACATGTTTGATTTCATCCGATCCTGGAAGCTTTCTCAATTTATGTTGTGCGAGACAGGACGCATGCCCGCAAACAAACAGTACGTAGAAGGTGGGACTCTCTACCATCTGCATCCAGCACTTTTCGTTGGGTTGGAGAATGGGTTGTGCTCTGAGTTGGGATTTCCAAAACAAAGGGCATCCACAGAAAAAGACAGGATATACCCAGTTCTTGATTTTGCACTTATGATTGTCTTGTGGTTCTCGCCCGTTCAGTCCTGCAAAATCAGCGTCGACGTAGCAGTCTAGCTTAAAATCTTTAGTTGGAGTGAAGATGGTTCCCTTGTCTCTTGTTCTTGCTAGATACCTAACTTTCTTCACTGCTGCAGCGTGACTCTTTTTGGGTGCATTATTGAATCTAGCCACTTGCCTTACTGAGAATGCAATGTCCGGTCGTCTTCACTCATTGTCGGCACTGACTGATTATTCCGCCAATGCACAGGATGCAGGAGAAACAAATTTTCTGCACAAATAGGAACGAAGTTTGCAAAAAATAAAAAGTAAGTTCTTCTCCAGGCTGAGTTGACGAGAGATAGACAGACCGGGAATTTTATACTCGGTGCGCGCGTGCTGTCAGAAGAAAAATGTGAGCAGAAAAATGTGAGGCTCCGTGTTGCCCAGCACTAACAGTTTGATTGTTGGTTGCTGATTGGATTCGAGTCACTGCCTCTTCTGCCTATTCTTGTTTTGCTTGCTGTTGAATGATTCCGAGTCACTGGTGTTTGGCGGTGGTAGTCTCTCTCTTTTATTCTTGCCAATTCCCCTTTGAAACTCTGGTTCTCTGGTTGATTGTTGGTCTGCGTGCTGTTCGATTCCGAGTCACTCTCTTTGAATCTCTGGTTGATTGTTGGTTTGCTTGCTATTGATCGATTCTGAATCACTGTTGTTTGGGTGTAACCCTAACCCTAACTTTAAGTGCTTCGTAAACCTCCAAAACCATATCCTTGCTTGCACAAATCACATGTAAAGAATGGCTTTTATTGTACATATGAATCAATTGCAGTTGGAGTTGGAGGTATGATTCCGCTTCAAGGGCTTCCCAAATTTACCATCGAGCAACGTGGGATTGGCGTATCAAACCGAATCATACCTGTTTCATTGATTTTGCGTCTCATTAAATTGGAATCAACACGAAGGTAAGTTTCGGACGAGGGAAACACATGACATGACAACGACTCCATACCTGAGTTAATTGAACGTTTCAAGGGGTATCCCCTTAGTCGTTGGAAAAGACCAGACCACACATGACATGACAACGACTCCATACCTGAGTTAATTGAACGTTTCAAGGGGTATCCCCTTAGTCGTTGGAAAAGACCAGACCAGACGTTCCGATGAAAACAGCGTGGAGGAGCAACAACCTTGGGAATGCGAGAGTTGTAGGTGTGCTTTTTGACCAGATGGAACATAGTCAAGTTTCTTTAAGAGATCGAGTTCTTAACTTTACTTCATCATCATTGGACATATCGATCATCTATCAATAGGATAGGACTATATTTGTCATCCGTGACAAAGAAATCAGAAACAAAGTTCCTCCGCAACATTGCGAAGCACTGTGTATAAATCAAACAAGCCTACAAGACTTTGAAGAGTTATATTGTACATCTGTTCCACGGCCTGGTCATCCGCTGTGCTGTCGTTCGAGCTGGTAGCGTTTCGTTACATTGTAATATTTCATTGTTTTCTTCTATTTCTTCTCGTTCTTGGCATGCTCATTTTCTATTTGCATGATAAATCCTTTTCGGAGGGTAATTTATTTGCTTCGTCACTCCAAACTTGAGGTTTTTCATTAACGTATGTTGGAAAAGCGTCTTGCGTTGGAGTAATTTTCTAGAAACATATTACCTTTGGTGCTCCATCTTGGTCTCTAACATGTCAGTGGTTGTCAAATTTCAAGTCGTCTTAGTATTCTTTCGTCTTTATTAGAAAAGCGCCGTCGCACAATGTAGGAGAGAAGGTGAGAGTGGCTCTCCGGGGCTCAAGAATATTCTTTCCCTTCTGAAGTTATAAATCAAGTCTAAAAAGAAGTAGAATAGGGCGCGTAGCCAATCTATTTATATTCTGTACCACCCTTTTTACCTTCCTATCCACTAGTGAGAATCTGTGTGTTCTTGCTTCTTGTTTCTTGTGGCTTCCTCTCTCCAGCACTTTTCGGTTGCAACTTGTTTTCTTTCGGATAGGACAACCCGACCATGTCCAGTGTAGATAGGAAGAATATCCCGATGTGATTGATTTGGAGAATGCATGGGACTACTTCTATGGCAAGCACTAGCGTACTATCAATCATGGGTCTATCTACATGACAAGCAGTAGCATGCCGTCAGTGTGGCTGTCTTCCAAGTACTATAAGCGCGAATTGGGGCATATGAGCTGTGCTTTGAACACGAGTAATGACGACTCACTGACTTTGAGCGGTGCTGGAAGCTTCGGCCTCATCCAGTACCACAATGAGCAATTAGACTCTACCTCCTTCGGCAGGCTGGTGGTCTGCAGCATCTGACTCCATCATCTCCCAGATGAAATCTATCAGAAATTTTGGAGTGGAAGAAATTTTCGTTGATACAAGAAAACTTGCTGCAGTTGAAGTTACGAAAAGGACAACTAGGAAAATGAAAAATGGCTCTTGCAACTAAAGAAGTGGATGAAAATAGTGGAAATCAGGACAATGAGGGGGCATTTACACTGGTATCGCGCTTCCGGTATCACGACTGCCCAACTGGCATCATCTCGCACAACGAGCGGCCGATGCACACATGCCCACAGCAACACTCACACCACCACAAGTAGAAGCCATCCGGACAGAGACCCACCACCAACTACAAGAAAACTAATACCTTCACCTCAACAGTGGATTGTTTGAATCCGCCAGATGAAAACAGAGCGATGGCACGAAGCAAATTCTTCAGAAGTGGGGGTCCTCGTAGGAAAGTAGGACGTAACTCCATGCAAATCAAGGGGTATCACATAATCCTCGTCGTCTGAATCCTTGAGAACCAGTGCATGTGTCGATGCATCTGGATTGTCAGTCAGGTATTTCGGTTGGTCCGAAACCTGGACGTCATTCATCCATAACTGCATCACAAAAGGTTGTGAGAAAGCGATGGTCTTTGCAATCTGTCTTCATGTGGGCGGACATCTCTGTGATGTTCTGTCCAAGGTACAAAAATGGCGTTCGGCTGGAAATTTGGGTCGCAAGGGTGTCGTATTTGTTGACTGCGTCGGACTGGAGAATGCTAATCAGCGTCATTAAGGTGAAAACAAAAGAGTCTTGTGCGGTTGTCTTGTGCGGTTGTCTTCGTCACCAGGGTCTTGCAGAGCTTCAATTCAACCAAATTGAGAAGACACATTCGTACATTCGTGCGACTGTGTCATTTTCCATGTCGTAAGGATCGAAGTGTTGGGTGTTCTTTGAGTTTCCTTGTTTGACGTGGGTGAGCGTGAATCGAGTGTGCTCTTTCACGATGTGGCGCATGCGATTGCTCTGCACCAGGTCGGGAATGTACGCGATGGTGTCCATTCCACGCAATACCAACATTTTGTCAAGGCGCTTCATGAATTCATGAAGGTTGTCGCCCTTGCAAAATGGAAGCGACAATCCACTACACTGGGTTTCGAACCCGGTAAAGAGCCTTGAAGAATTCATGATCTTAGCAAACACTGCTTCAAGGAAAAAGCCCCCACCCAACATAAATGGTGTGAACTCTCCTGGATTGCTGGATACTGATCCACAACGAATTGTCATTCCAATTCTTTCCTCGAGAATTTCAAGCAACAGAGAAGAAGAGTGTCAGCAAGTCGGCTGGGGAAGCTACCCTCGGGATTATTGCGGTGATTGAGTGGCTTTTGGGCCTGAATTCAAGGACCCCCGACCCTCAGGTGGAGGCGGCGGTCGAGGAGTTTAGGGCGACTCTAATCAAGAACATAGGGCGACTCTAATCAAGAACGTGGGCAACCATTACCGTGTTCGCCCCATGCTTCAACCTACAACCAAATTTGTACGCCACATGAGCTCCCCGCCAGGTCCTTCCTCGTGACCACCTTCTCTCCTCCCGGCACATCCTCCACTGCATGTCCCACCCAAACCCTTGGAGCCACCCTCCGACGCTCTTCCACACCCCACATATCCTAAAACACCTCCCCACACCTCACCACGTTTCTACCCTGAGTCCACCCGTGAACTCTGTCTTTCCCTTCCTACACCCTCCAACAGCACCCCAACATGCCGGTGCTTCCTTCCCTTCCACGCCAACCCTTATGTACTTCCTCATCTGCCCTTCGTTACTCTCTTTCATGTCCTCACCACCGTAAATCCCTTTCTCACAGATAACAACCGTGCCCACCTTCGACGTGCCTCTCCCCATCTTGTTCCTGAGGTCATTGTAGGACATGTCATCATAATTGCTGGGTTCTGTGTTATTGTCAAACGTGACAATCATCGTCAGTGTGAATTCAACATGGTTGTCTGTGTTTCCACAAAGGAAGTCCTCATGAGAGATGGGGGTGGTCGAGGAACCTGACGTGACCAACTTCATAAATTTAGTTTTCAACCCTAGAATTCCTTCAAATTTATCCAACAATGATACCACCTTAGTCCTGTTGCGCACAGCATGAAAGGAAAAAGTGACACCATCCGGAAAGACCTTGATGAGGCAAACACAAATCTGTGTGTTCATCACACTGATCGTTTTCTTTGTTCCTGACAATGCTGGTGAATAGACCATTGCACACGAATAGACCATTGCGCGCAAATATGGCCATGGCTCATGGAGGTTTTCATCTTCCAATTAGTAGAGATTCATCAATACACGCTCTAGAAGAGCCACAATCGATTACCAACTGATACCAATGTTCTCCACGGGTCAGAGAACAAAGGAAACCCAAGGGTTCTATCGTAGGGATAGTCAGGACACTGAAGACGTGATGATATGGTAATGTTAATGATTGTGAGCTTACTACTAGGTTTGGTGTGTGAGGTTTCCATTCTTGTTGTCGATCGTGTGAAATAGGTTCTTGGCGGTGGTAGGACTGGAATGGTTGGAGTTGATGTATGTGAGGTATATAACATGTATATGTGCTTGTATATCATATACAGCCTCAACGATTCTTGGCTAAAGTTGGTATATGTAGTTTTGTTGGGGCGTCCTTGTTTGCAATCTTGAAAAAGTGGGAACGATGATATGGTCTCGCGTGATCGTGATTCGTGCCTTGTGTACTTAGACCGTTGGGTCGGATACATGGTCGCCACGCTCGGATAGTTCTTGCGCGCGTCTTGACGAATTTGGGCGCGCACGCTTAGGGCATAGGTCAGGCTCGGATGTTCAACGGATGATTGTCCGTTGATGGGATATCAAGACCAAAGTTGATTCTTGATAGCACGTTTGTCAATCTGTTCTCACTTTTTGGTATATGCGACCGAAATATATGTTGAGCTAGCGCAAAGCTAGGTATGTAGTGTGGATGTAGGTGATGTAGGTGATGTAGGTGATGTTTGAAGCCACGGGACTCGACTAACCGATGAGGTGCCGAACCTAACCGATGATTTTCGGTGAGAGTTCTACTACTCCCCACAGCTCGTTGGTTCAGCCTTGTCATCGCTGGATTCGTAGAGATCTTGAACTTCTCCTCTCCAAAACAATAGGGGCTTGAGTAGAGGCCAAATAGTTGCAAACTCCCAACGCTTGCTGAGGATGTCGGCAGGGTTGGTCTTCCCATCCTTCCAATAGAATGCAACGTATTGCGCTGCTATCGCTTCTCGTACCCGGTGATATGAAAGGAGATGATGTCTCTTGGACAAGATAGAATGAGGCATTGTTGCGTTAACAACCACAGATCGATTGTCTCCAAACAGATAACTGCGATCCCTGATTGGTACTCCAAGGTAACGAAGTGAATGCCGTAATTCAGTGATTTGGTCGACTGCTGTCCTTGCTGCCACAAATTCTGATCCATATGTTGCCGTTTCCACAGTGCTCTGTCGTTTGCTGTACCAATCAATTGGTGTCCCATTCAAGAGATACTTGGAATGCTTGAGAAATCGGGCTCTCCGATTCGGAATCTGATTGCACCATCAGAAAGATTGAAAAGGTATCCATAGATGCGTTTAGCTCTGTTGAGATGTCCCTGTCTTGGAGCTGCGTGGAACCTGGAAAGGGTCATCGTAACAGTAAAAACATCAAAGCGACCAATTGTAATCACCCACTGAAGCTGTCCAATCAAGGTCTGGAAGTGCTGTGTACCTTCTTCATCAAGGAGTTCGGTGTCGTCCAATTCCGGGTGATCACCAGCAATGAGAGGGGTTTTAGCCTTCTTGGGTTTCTCTTTGAAGATACGTTCGAAGGTGTCCATCATTTTGCTAATGTATTGGCGTGGATCAGAGACTAGGGTTCCGTCAGGGTCCTTGGTGTACCGGCATCCCAGGTGATAGTCAATAGGTCCATCTCCCTTAAGCTTGAAGTTGTACTTTTCCTTGAAGACTTTGCAAATGTTTCCAGGGTCAGTAGCTATGATGGCTAAGTCATCCACATATACGGCGATGTATTCGTAGCAATCCTCCCCAGGTGCTTTTCTCATCCAAATGTCAGGATCTGCCTTGCTTGGTGAGAAACCCATATCGGTGAGGACGTCAAAAAGGACATCATGCCATCGTGCGCCTGAAGATTTGAGACCATAGAGGGCCTTGTAGATGATGAGGATGTGACCTTCTAGCTCCTTGAATTCGGGTCCTGCCACAATATATAACTTCTCCCCAGTCAATGCTTCAAGATACGCATTCCCAATGTCTGCTCCCCATACTTCTAGATCGTTCAGAGATCCAAGGAATAAAGCAATTCGTAGGTTGCGAATAGAAACAACTCCAGAGTAGATCGTTTCCACAGGTTCCTTCGTCAAGTGTCCATCTGCAACAAGTCGTGCCTTGTGCCTACCATCATGTTTCACATCAAAAACGAGATGCACTCGAATCTTTTGATATCCCTCAGGTGCATTTGATACCTTGCCATTTGTGAAGATGGCCTTCCCATGGTCCTTGAATGTCTCATATGATTGTATCTGAGACAGTTCCAATTCAGTCGCGTCTTGCCACCTTGTGGTACCATTTTGTTTGTCAAGATTGACAGCCTCGGCGTAATCTCGAGGGACTTGGAATCCAAACTTATACTTGACTGATCGACGTACTTGTTTGATCCTTGATTGTTTTGCAGCACGTATCAGGCGTTTACTCGTCTTGACGTAGCGTTTCAGGTGTTTCCATCCTGGTTCGTTGAGGAGCCCATGCTTCTTTCCATATATGGCAACGGTGATTGGGTCGTCGTTGGCAATAAAGGAGAGTGGTTCATAGGTTGTCTCCCCAGTTTCCCAATCCACAAGCAAGTTATACTTACTCCCCTTATAATCCGGGTCGATTGAAGACAGTGGGCCTTGATGTGCAATAACATCCCTGAAACGGAACAAATTATCTCCCAAGGTCTGCGCTTGATTGTCCCTCTCAATATACTCCATCAACTGGTTATAAGAGATCATTTCATCAACGTCAGAATTTGTCTTGCGGTAGATGTACTTGATGCGTTCTTCTTGCTTGAGTGATTCTTCATTAAGATCTACAACTTGTTTGACAACGCGTGCTCGATGACGCTCCCCATTTTCTTCAGTGTCGCATAGGAAAGTGCGTCCTATCATGTCTTCGTAATCGATTGTAGGCATTGGTTTGGATGGATCTTCACTTTTACTGCGAATGAAGACAGTGTCAGCCTGCTTATCAGTGTCATCTTTCGGAGACGTCTCCCCTGAAGGTCGATCCACACGAAGGTTGGGTGTAGTGGAAGCGACACGGCGAACAGCGGAATGGTAGAGGATATGGTTGTCAGCAGACAAAATCTTCCATGTAAAAGCATCACCAACGTTGTGAGCAAAACCAACCCAATGGCCAAGTTTCTCATCGGTCGAAGAAGGGTAGGGACCAGACGACGGTTCGGAGGGGTCAACACGATAGTAGACTTCATCCCAGAAGGGAAAGAACAGGAGGTGCGAAATGTCGGGAGGGTGACCGGTGAGAGCCTCAATAGGAGTACGTCCAGAGTGTGCATGTGAAGAAGAATGATTCAATAAGTCACAGACATATTCAAGGCAAAGTAACCAAACATTGGCCGGGCATCCAGTTGCATTCATGATAGCGTTCGTCATTCGTTTAACGGTCTGATAACGATTCTCGGCTTTGTTCTGATGCTGGTGGTATGGTTCAGAGCGATACTCCTTGATGAGCAAGGTGCGAAGGATATCCTTAACCTTATGGGAAATGAGAGATGAACCCCCCATCACTAATGAGTGTCTCCATAGCACCTCGCATGCGTATATTGTCTTGAAGAGTGTTCACAAATTGCTTGGTAGACTTGATACCGTAAATATCAGTGACAAGAGTATCGCGGCCAACAAAAATTTGAGCCACCTTTCCACCATGATCAACAGCAGGTGTATCAGAAAAGATCGAATCGGTAGCAACGGGTTCATGACGACGTGGTAGATTCAGGATAGGGTTGCGTGCCTTGAAATGTTTCTTGAGAGTGTCACAGTCAAAAATCACATTAGCATGTCGTGTAGTATGCTTGAAAGTATCGGCAATAACTTCCTCGGATTGCCAACCAAAGAAGGGACAAAATTGTTTCCAATCATGTTCTTCCACATAACGACGATGGACAGACGCATGTTGAAGGGTTGGGTCTTCACCATTAGCATCAGCATAGATAGAGAAATATGTGGTGTTGTCGGGTCCGTGGTCATAAGGAAGGTCAAGGAGAAGATTGAGATTGCAGACAACACGATCAGTGTACTCCACATACGTGTCATATGGATAACGTGCCATACTGCCATCGGTCGCAACCTGATGCCATGTAGTAGAAGCATCATGCTGTGGATCTGAATGAGTATGGTCAAGAACAGAGGGGTCCCAAGTAGATGGCGAAGTAAAGATGATTTGCGGCAATCGGTCCATGTCATCATCAGAAGGGATACCTAATGAGTGGATAAAGGCAAGTCCATCCTTGATACATAGAGGTAAAGCACGTCCATCAAGGGTAGTGATACGTTGCTTTCCATCCACCTTGACAGAACGTTCATCCACAGATAGCCCATAATGTTCCAATTGACAAGGCGCATGTATAGACTGTCCTTTTCCATAGTATGCATATTCGTTGAAGATGCCAACGATTGGTCCATCATAAGTTTCAAACTTGGCAGCACAAGTGACAATGGGGAGACCAGTAAGTTCATGGTTGTCGATTCCCACAATCGTGATGTTACGACCTGTCTTGGAAAGGATACGCATATCAGCTCCGGCTAAACCACCATTGACACCACAATCAATGAGTTGATTCCCAGTATAAGTCGACTTTCGAGAGAACATAGCAATGAGGTCATCATCAATGGTGTCGTAGGTTTTGCCACGTGCCTCGTCCGGTACGTCGGACTGTTCACGCAATATGTAGGTGAGTGGTCGTTGCCATTCTTCCATAGATACATCGCCTTCACCGCCAACTCCAGCTCCTCACTTTTCCCACGAATCGGAGTCATACATGCGAGCAAAAGTGAAGCGTGATTTGTTGAACGATGCATACCTGGCAGGACTGGATTGGAGTACAGTCATTCACAAACTCAAGTCGTCAACCTCAACCTTATTGGGACGTCTAATGCCACTCTTCACGTTTGGAGGCTTGCTCGATAAAGCTCATGACACAACAAAGGCCAGCAAACAAAGCGACATAGAATAGAAATAAACACGGTAGGCAAAGCCAAAATAGATCCCCCATCCCCCTCATGAGCGCACAGTCGAGCAAGGATGAGACTAGACAGGTCTCCCAGGTTTCCCTCCTGGGACCATAGCAATGATAGGGTCGGCCTACACCAGATGGACCGTCCGAAGACGCCACCCAGCGGCCGCCCCATCAAGAGAAATGCTCCACAAGATTGCAAAGCGACTGATCCACAGAGCGAGCAACGTTTGCGACTGCGGCATCAAGGTCAGCGCGATTGACAGTAGAACCGGCCACAGTACCAGTCGCCCCTGTGAGCGTGCTGAGTGACAGTCTTACAAGGTCCTTGCTGAAGGTGGCTCTGCCACATATTCAGGTGAACCGGCATTTCCCCCGAGCGTTAGTTCATGCACCACACACTCTCCAAGGGCTGGCGATACCGGATCTCTTTGTCAAACAGGGCCTCTTACATATACAGTGCCTCTGCACCTTTGGACACTGACATCAAACCATCTTGGGGCATCTTCTCCCTATGTCCTACGAGTCCTTGCTACTTGAATTGAGCACCCTGATCCCGATCTTCAGTCTACCCGTTTACCCTGCTTTTACTGTTTTGGAATCCACTGGAGAGATTGTTCGTGAAGAACGCAAAGCGCGCCTCCTTATGACAGGAGGGAACGATCCAACGCTGGAAAGTGCGAAGAATCAGATCCTCGCAACTCCAACACTACGTGCAACCTTTGAAAATGCTTCGAACTTCAGCAAGGGTTCTTGGTGCTGGAAGCCATAAGCAAGCTCGCATCTTGTCGGTGAATGCCACTCCAAATAAAGGAAAGGGCAAGAACAATAGAACCAAAACCCAATGAGTGGGCCAAATTGACCGGAGAAGAAAGACAACAAGTCAGAGATGCTCGAGAGAGACGTGATAAACGTCGAGGAGTTGGAGCGGTCTCCTCACACAACAAGAAGAGGAACAAGCCTAATGATGAGACAAGTGTGACTGGGTCAGCTTTTTGTGTGAAATGACCCTTCTTTGGGCCTAATATTTTTGGTGAGACGTGATTAGATTTTTTTGTGAGATGACTCTTCGATGGGTCTTTTGATGATGGTCTTTACACCGACACACAGTAACTACTTACTTAATACTATCTACTTGAATGCTTTCTTTGCATATGGATTCCTTGGTAGAGCTGGCCGTGCCACAGAGGATGGTCCGGCTGCTGTGGTTGCATGAGGTGTCTGTGTCACTGTCATGCCCATCTGTTGTTCAACACTCTGACACAGAAAAGCATGAAACGGTGGTTCCCCTCAGGGTTATCCACCAATAAATGGGATAGGGCAAACACTGACCTTAAAGTCGGGGACTATTCCTCAGAAGCTGGCGCAAAGCCAAGATGCACAAATGGACGGATGTATAAGACTTTGTGATTGGTATTGGATTGAAATAAATTTTGGTATTGGATTGGAATAAATTGGCAGGTTCCTTGACTACCCCCATCTCTCACAAGGAATTCCTTTGTGGAGACGCAGACAACCATGTTGAATTCACACTGACAATGATTGTCACATTTGACAATATCATGGAACCTGGCCATGATGACAACATGTCCTACAATGATAAAGATGAAGCGGATGTTCTTTTCAAATGGACATGACTTTGGAGAACAATGATGATCAAATGGACACATCTTTAGATCACAATGATGAAGCTTGGAGGGACAACTGGGTAAGTGCCACCTGAAGCAGCACATTGACAAGCATTCGGAGTGTCAAGTGAAGAGAAGTTGAACATTTTCATATTGCATAGTCTGATTTTCTCATCCGATCGACCACAGTGACTTGTAACTAACTGACGTTAGCTATACGTTCACTGAGTAGTACACTTCTAAATAATTGATGTATGTAATACGTTCACTGAAGAGTACACACAAGGAGGTGGGCATGAAGTCGGTGATAGTTAGATGGATTGGGGTGTGCCGTGAGGCAGGCCGCTCGTAGGGCCGTGACGATATCGGTAGAGCGGAGGTATGCAAGTTTTCGTTTGCGGTCGTAATACAAAGCAAGGGGTAGATGTGCACCCAGGTTGAGGGAAACGGTGCGGCGGGAGATGGAGAGAGCGGCAAGGACCGGGCAGAGAATGGGGTGATTGGAGCGAGAAAAGATACTCTTGGTGAAGTTATTCGCGCTTTTATCATGACGAAAGCGGATTTGGACGGCGGTGATTTTTGTAACGTCTGTTTCAGGGGCGTGAAAGAACGGAATCACGGTATCAGTGTACGTGAGGAAGGCAAAATCGGAGGCAATGAAAGCAATGGGTAGACCAGTCCACTGTGGCACTGTAGGGCAGTTGGGCACAGGAGCAAAGCGATATTTGGTGACGCTGGTTTGAGTGAACTCACTGGCGCGGGAACCAGTGAACAGTCCAAGACAAACCCAGTCGAAGAGAGTGGCTGGAAGGGTAGTTGGGTTGGACTTAAGTGCAATAGATTGTAGGCACTGCAGTATATTGTCGGTTAGGAGCTCTTTGCGGTCACGGGGTTTTTGCCATCAAGGATGGTGCTGTAACAATTTTTACAAGAATGGCTTTCACATGAATGCATTGTATATCTTCCCCCATCTGCCCACAAATACTCTCCTCATTGTATATGGAAAGGACTGGAATGAAAAACCATCAGTTGTAGACCATAGCCCATCTGACGTAATATAAACAGTCAACTATCCTATGATTCCCAGAAATGGCAAACTGCCATGTTGCAAAAGAAAACAGCAATCAAACAACAGCCTAGAAATATGACTGACCAATCTAGTCTGGTCAAAAAGAAGAAGAAAAGAAACTATAAACCTATGGGATAAATATTTTTTGGGGAAAATGAGAGTGATAGTGGACTTGTTGCTTGGGTGCCCGCTCGAGTCACCTTGCTTTCTTTGTTTACTTGGACATTGTACCCTAGAGCTTTTTCTTGTTTGTATTCTTGTTACAGTTGAAGTGTTCTTGTTCATGAACTAGTTATTGATATCATCAAGACACACTCATTTGTTTCATAGGGCAATCCAGTTCTGTTTTATGAACAATGGTGGTCTCACCTTTTACACTAAACTAGATTGAAAAACTTGATTGACTTGTTTAGGATGTTGCTTAAAGCTTTTCCTATTTGGTAAGAAGTGATATTAATCTGCAAGAAGTGAATGTTTCAGTAGGATGGATGTCCCCAACTAGATTGAAAAACTAGATTGACTTGTTTAGGATGTTGCTTAAAGCTTTTCCTATTTGGTAAGAGGTGATATTAATTTGCAAGAAGTGGATGTTTCAGTGGGATGGATGTCCCCGGTAATGGCTCTTGAGCAATACATGCACTCCAATATCTACTAGTGAAGGGGGACCGTGATGGTAGGTTAGGCTGATCAGCTCTTCTGTGCCTAATACAATGTCTAGTATTATATATCTAGATGCTGTGTGTGAACTTTTGTGTGGACTAAAATAGACCATTCAATGGTGAAGAGCCCTTAGTACTATTGTACCTTTTGCAAGAAGGTCAAAAGGGATGGCCATAAGCAGCTTGATCTTTTTGTGTGTCGCTGCCAAGTTTGCAAACGTGGACACGGGAAGAATGCATTTCTTCAGAAATTCAATTCAGAAATTCAATTCAGAAATTCTATAAGTCCAAAGGACTTCCCCTTCACCTTGACTGCTACGGATTTGTCTCGTGGGACGAACCCTGCCAAGACTCAAGAGGTAATGATAAACAAGGAGGAAAGAAGGACTTCCTCATCAAATATTTCCACACCAGGGCAAACTATTCTGACTTGGAGTTCCCCTGATGTCTCAATGCCTCCTGAAGGGGAGTCACTGCTGCAACCCAAAACAATCAAGAGCACCATACAGTGCATGCATCCCCTCTGTCTCCATTTGAGGACCTATCACACCAGATCCATGGCTGCATACAAGAGCCAGGTAACAGGTTTCATTTAGTTTCCTGTTGGGCTTGAGTGTCATGGTCAGTTACCCAGTCAAAACTGCCGAAGCCACTGGATGAAGGGGATACTTCGTCGGCCGTGGTTGGATCCTTGGCGGGGTGACTGCACGGTCACCTTGTCGCGTTGTCCACCTGTGATCAAGTACTCAGATAGAGAAGGAAGCATAATGAGTTGATTAGCCTTGTTTTGGTTCACAACCAGTTGAGATATTTGTTACTTTACTAGTGTTCACCATACACAATGTAGCAAGTATGTAGTTCTTCAGGTGGGTCAATCTAGTCTGTTTGTAGATTGACTCCTAAAAACATTGCTTTAAGCTTTTCCCTATTTGTTAGAAGTCCTTCATTACTATAGAGACTTCTTGGAGGGGTGGGGCTATCGCTATCGTCAACCAAGGAAAGGGTTGCAACCAAGGAAAGGGTTGTAGTTGTACTGGTTAGGGTAGGCAGTGGCAGGAACAGAGTTGTTGAATAAACCAGAAGGAGAGAACAAACAAGCTGGGTGTAGCTGATCAGGCAGGGAGGATCAACCCATCGTCATTCCTCCCCCGCAACCTCTCCCGCAACCTCTCCCGCAGCCACAGTCCCAAGTCCCTCCCCAACACCCTTCTCCCCACACCTTTCCCACTCCAGGTTACCCTAACTCTCCCACAGCCACAGTCCCAAGTCCCTCCCCAACACCCTTCTCCCTGCACCTTTCCCACTCCAGTTCTCCAGCCGGCTATTCCAACGCCTCACCAATAATTCCCCAACAAAATCCTTACCCTGCCCAAGCTCCACCACGTTATCACCCATCCCCGGCCACCTCCTACCAATCCCAGACATTTAATCTGCTGGCCACACAACGTCAAGCTTGGGACACCCCATTGGTAGACACCCCAAGCTCCCCATGGTGCCTTCTAATTGATAACCCTACCTGGTTTACCAGTACGAGACT
Organism: Epithemia pelagica; assembly: GCA_946965045.2. Classification (NCBI taxonomy): domain Eukaryota; phylum Bacillariophyta; class Bacillariophyceae; order Surirellales; family Surirellaceae; genus Epithemia; species Epithemia pelagica. Next base: position 1,742,781 of record OX337234.1, on the reverse strand, counting down.
ATAGTATGTCCATTCTTCTCTGGCCCCTTCCGCCTATCATCCCACCATCCGCCAAGTTGCCAAAGAACTGGGGCAATTCACCTACGATCGTTTCCTTTACCAAGACACCGAACAGTTGCCCCCTCATGTCGTCCAATGGGCATTTCTCTGAATCATTGCCCTCCCTACCAAACTGCTCCTTGTTGATCCCATCCAAACCTACCCTACACAACTCGTCGCCCGTCTTGCACCTCCACACACCCAGTCATTTAAATAGCGACCGGCTTCGACAAGTTTTCCTCTACGCAGGAACTGATAATCGTGCCGCCGCAGCTGAGGTCGCTGCCGTCAATCTTCTCGCGGCAGCCATTGAATCCTCCCGCTACCCAGTTGCCCCCTTTCGCGTGGATTTTGCTCGCTCCTTTCTACATGCAGAAACGCCGCGAAAAGTATTATACTCTCGCTCTACAAGTTAAGCTTCTTTACCGCGATCATGTTGGAAGCAAGCTGGTCGTCCTTGTGCTTCATGTGGTGACAAAGCTTCTGGTTGATTAGGTTCAAGAGAGTCGTTGCTCCCACAACACTCATCTTCACAGTGACAGCCATTGGATCCATTGTCATCACTGTGTTGAGTGAGTGGGTTGTATTCATGACAATCCTGCTTTTGATCACTCTGCCACTGCTCGAGCGAAGAATCACATTCTCAAGTTGATTGTTTGAATCGAATCATCCTTTCGATCGCGACTAAATAGGCGAGTTGAGAGTACATTTGGGTTGAATTGAGACACAAAGGTTCGTTGAAAGAGCAACACACCACGGTCGACAATCAACCGGCCATCAGTGGTGCTTTCCTCTTCTCCAGCCCCAGCTGAGCCATCCCTAAACCCGGTCAGCCCGGGGAATACAGGATAATCTGTAATATGAAAGAGGGAGGGCAGAACGACGTGAGTGTCGGGGACCCAGTCTATTTGAACCGCACTGCGCACATCCTGTCACAAATGTACCCAGGGGATATACAGCAGTGGTAAATGCATGGAAATATTTTTATCAATTCAAGACACATCTGCTGGACCAACCCTATATGGGAACCTTGCACCCAATCAGTGGACTGTTATACGTCTACGGAGGCCTTCCCATGGGCGCAACGAACTCTCCTGCGTTGGCAGGACGGTATGGGTTAGCTTTCCTTCGACTTTTGAAAGAACAGCACGAAATATTTGGCCGCCGTACAAAGGCAGATTGTTGGTGGACTGGTTTTCGCGGAGAAGGGTATACCCCAGGCCTGGGGTATGGGATTGTCATGCTTTGGCCAAATCGGGCACCCGCGGTACGATTGTGGGTCCATGTAGATGCTTTCAAACTAAATGGGCCCGACTACGAGAGCACGGCGGCGGCGTTGACCTTTTTCTTGGACGCAACTGTACGAGTGGGGATGCTTTGTCACCCGAAGAAATTGAAGCCTCCTCGGCAGATCCAAGAGTATACGGGGTTCATTCTTGACAGCCGATCAACGCCGTGTCTCAGGGTCCCGACACATAAGAGAGAGAAGGTTGCAGCAATGATTGGCTATGTGTTGAGTAAGCCAGAGAGTTATACCTTCTCAGGTTTGGCATTGGCTGTTATTGGGTGACGACAGATAGCACTATCCCGGGTGGCTCGAACTGACCTGTACGGTGGAAATCTATTGTGCACTACGACATGTGTCGGCGTCCACCTCCACCAGACATCATCCCGCACGAGGAGGAACGACATCCAACGACAGAAGTGGAACTGCTCCGATATCACTATGATTTCGGGCACTTGCCCTTCACCAAGCTGCAACAAATGGCCAAGGACGGAATCCTCCCAAAGCGATTGGCAAAATGCCACATACCAGTTTGTTCGGCATGCCAATACGACAAGGCCACAAATAAGGGCATGGCGAACAAGATCGTCAAAAGAATGGACGAACAAAGAACCACCAAGCAAGCCAGGAATGGTAGTATCGATCGACCAATTGGTGTCCCCAACACTAGGATTGGTAGCCCAAATGACGGGCTTCATAACGAAACAACGATACAAATACGCAACGGTCTACGTCGACCAAGCAACGTCGCTGGGCTTTGTGTTCCTACAAAAGACCTCAACCGTAGAAGAAACGCTACAAGGGAAGCGAGCCTTCGAACGATACGCCATCAACAGAGGAGTGACTATGCATGCCTACCATGCCAATAATGGCATCTTCAAGGCACACGGATGGGTGAAGGCATGCCACTACCAGGGGCAGGACCTCACTTTCGCCGCTGTGGGCGCTCATCATTCCAATGGCAAGGCGGAACGCAGGATAAGGGAACTACAAGGAATGGTGCGTACGATGCTCCTGCACGCGAACAAGCGATGGCCGCAGGCAATAACGGCCAACTTGCAGGCAATAACGGCCAACTTGTGGCCATACTACATAGTACGCCATGCAAACGATTGTATCAACGCGTCACCAAACATGCAACACAAATCGAAACAATCACCACTCCAACTCTTCTCCCAAACGGCAGTAAACACCAACAAAAGGCATTGGAAGCCCTTCGGGTGCCCGGTCTACGTGTTGGACAAACGATTACAAAGCAACAAGCCATACAACAAATGGGAGAATCGAGCCAGAGTGGGTGTCTACTTGGGCCAGTCGCCCATACACAACAGGAATGTGGCACGAAGGTCCAAGCTGGTCCATCAAAGATGATGGGATAGTACAGTTCATAGACACGACGTCGATCGACCTTGTACCGATCCCCCTCATGCTTCGTCGTAGCAATGAGATCATCATCAATGGTGTCATAGGTTTTGCCTAGTGCCTCGTCCGCTACGTCGGACTGTTCACGCACTACGTAGGTAAGTGGCACCGCTGTTGTCGGGTTACAATGCTTGGCCAGGTATTCGAGCAACATTCCGTTGTGGCTTTCCCAGTCAGCAAGACTTGACACCTTCTTGGGTGGTACCGGGTTATCTTGACCATCAGTTGTCGTGGCATTCGTGAGTTCCGTTATGCGTGTCATCCACTTAACAATTCAAAAGAGACATGCCTGTTCTTCAGTCGTGGGCCCTACACCAGTTTCTTGATTGAAGAAATTTCGGGGGTATTCCAACAGGACTCTTGGTCTGTCCAAATCTTGATTTTCATCCGACAACTCTTCCGATCGAGTATTGGTTGCTTGATTAGATTCATTGTCTCGGGAAGCAACTGGCAAATTGTGTGATGCCGTGGCGACGGATATGGTTGGTGGCCTTTCCACTGTATGGTGAAATCGGCGGGGTTTAATGTCTCCATTCCGTATAATAGGAAGAGGCTACTTTATTGATCGGATAACAGACTTTAGTGGCAATAAGACAACCATAAAATGAGTCTTTGATTACTATTGTCGACTCAACAACGCTTTTCTCTTGACGTACCATTCTTAGATGATTGTTTCAATAATTCAAAAAAATTTTTGGAGTTGATTCACCCAGATTGTTTGACATCAATCTCATGGACGAGAGATTCAAAAAAGGTATATCGATAACACACACAGTGACTTTTCCACATACACACTCTCTGTCTCGTCTGTGTAGGAAGCAAAAAAAACCAAAACGAGAACACTTTGGAGCTGGATGATTCTTCTCCTTGTGGCTGACAAAGCGATGCTTGACGGGTTTTGACTTGGACTTGATGGAGGATTTACCTATCTTGTTCTATTGCAGGCATATACCAAAGGTTTGTCTGGGAGCCTGAGACGACTATACACGGGCCTTTCTATGTTGAATTGGTCGAGTCGTCACTGTACGAGATTACAGATGACAGAGGATCTGTCTTGGAGGAAAAGCTTCTCTCGGCAGTCAAGGTGTTCTATCAACCCAGTTGATTTCACACATGGGCGCTACACAGGTCGTGTGTCACCCATGGAAAAGAATGTTCTTTTCGGTCCCAAAGCTGTCGCACGAAATAATGGATTGCACTACTGATTTGTACCTGCCTGGAACATCGGACCTTGAAAGCGTGGCTGTGCACCAGGCCAATGTACAGTCCTTTCATCAACAACAAGCGACGAATAAAAAGACCTATGACATTGTCTTTCCTCCAGGTCTCCATCTGTGTAATATCTACTTCAATGATGGCACTCCATCAGAGCCCGAGGGTGCATTGTGGATGCATTGGAATCGAAAAGAAAAGCAGATGGTGAAACTTGATGCCATGGGCCAGTGGAAATGACGCTGCAACAATCCCAACCTTAGACTCTTCGTCTTCACCACAATATAACAGATTGGACCCTTCCCTTGCAATAACTGCAAGAAATGTTGCAAGGGAACAGTCGACCACCAAAGCACCCCTGCTGACAGTAACCGACAGCTGCTTTCAGTGGTATCAGTCTGTGAGCAACATTATCATAACAGCGATGACCAACAACAAGAGACGACCCTTGAAGCCATGTGCTATGGTCTCCAAGGTGAGGCTAATAGACACTTTTGTGATCCTAAGGAAGACCCAGTGTACAAGAAAGCAAAGAACAAGCAGCAACTCTTCCCATCGGCTGACGATTATAAACATGAAGTTGTTCACAGAAACCATGCAAAGAGTGTGGGGTTCAACCTCTGAGGTGGCTGCTGAGCATCATGACTTATTCGTCGCCCACAAGGACTCGCACCGCCTACTGACTTCCTCCCAACTCGCCAACCCAGCGGTTGCGTGGTGACACATCCTCCCCGTTTGCGCGGCTCCACACCGCCTCCATGGCCGCTCCCCCTACCGCCTAGTCTCTTGCTCACTGCAACCTCTCCTTGCTCGCAATCTTCAGCTGGTTCAGTCGGTCTGCAATCTCCACCTGTTGTTCTGCCATCCGCCCCAGTTTTTCCATCACCTCCACTATCTCCGCCTGCCTCCCGGCCATATGGTTAAATTCCGCAATCAATTCCTCCATCTCCCTTATCTCGTTCCCCATCATATCTGTAGCTCACAGTGTCCTCTGCCTGAGTCTACTCACTTTCGTTGTCCAACCCGCGTGAGTTGCCCTTGATAGTCCGACCGGTCGAATCGTCTCGCCACCACAGTCACATCCACGACCGTCGTGCCACCCTTCCCTTTCTCTGTCTTCTCCATTGCCGGACTTTTTGGGGGTGCCTTTTTCTTTTTCGGCAAACTTACCCGACATCGCTTCGATGGGCTCCCTCCCTCGGCACTATCCAACGACGTCTCAAGCAAATTTTTCTCCTGCTCTGTAAATTCGGGGCCCACTCGGCCTGTTTGCCTCCTCTCTTTGGCAGCCGCCACCCTCGCATATTCCTTTCGTTGGGCTTTGGTAGCGGTTCTAAGGTCGAAGTGTACAGAGTGTAGGCTGCTTCTTAACAGCAGGAATGAACATACACGACATAGCTAGGCTAGAATAGTCTAGAAATACCCTTAAAAAGTGGGCAACCGGGAATCGAACCCAGTGCCTTGACCTAAGGCCAGTCATCTACTACCACTGTACCATACCCGGGGTACTCTAAACTCCCCTTTCTTACTATATAGGTAGTGCTCATCCTGATACTTCTCTTGAGTTCAGTTGGATTATAACTTCTGACTTCGCCCATATTTCCTTTAGTTCTTCGGCAATCAGTGGCATATCTTTCACGAATGTCTGGATATCCTCCTGGACCTTTACTATATGCTCCTTAGAACAAAATGCTCATATTGCAAGTAATACTCCATGAGAAATGGACTATTGTCTATGATGGAATGGAAAAGACGAATCATAAGACTTGGTCCAGTGTAACCAAGTTTGTGCTTTGGAAATTTGGACATAAAGGATTGGACAACGTCACAAAGCCGGCCGTCATCAAAGATATGTGAAAAAAGAATGTTACGGAGAAGTGGGTACTGGTGCGTGACTACAAAATGATCGGTATTCAACGTGATTCTCATTCATGTGGATCAATAGCGATATTGGTTATAGCCTGTCTTTTCCACGCAACCAATGAAAAAGAAAACAGGAATTTTTTCACAACTACATCCAGCAAACATGAACAGATACCAATGGCGGGAAAACGCGGCAAACTTATTTAGGAAATATATTGGTTATAGCCTGTCTTTTCCACGCAACCAATGAAAAAGAAAACAGGAATTTTTTCACAACTACATCCAGCAAACATGAACAGATACCAATGGCGGGAAAACGCGGCAAACTTATTCAGGAAATATATATGCTTTGCATGGAATAACCTTTAAGCACAGAAATATGTGGACCAAGAAAAACAAGAAAACATATGTGATATCAATACCAAAAAGCAGTGCAACGACTTCCTTGACGCACAACCACAATGCCGATCCAATAGGAATATATCACGAAGGTGAGAATCTTATTCATGGAAGGTTACCTATGGTTTGGATAAGTATTTCTTATAATAGACACATAGTGAAGTGGAAATTGTGGACGATACGGTGATTCGAGAAGAAAAAAGGTTGGAGAATACGGTGCAGAGGCGCCTAGATCAATCCTATCAAGCTAGCAAAATGCTTCGTATGAATCGAAGGTCAGGCTTCTCCGTTTCATTGAGTGAATCGGTTGCATTTTTCCCAGATAAAAGAGATCGTGCCACTCAACCAAGATTAGGCATTCACTCAATCAAGATTAGGCATTCACTGTTTAGTCATTGGTGTCTCAAAAGGAAGCTATCCCGCTGTGAGAGTAATGATGCCCGAAGGGATGGCGGAGCGTGGACATGTAGCAATCAACTTTGGAATAGCTTCGTGTTGGATTGTGGTGTCAGTGAGACCTTTTTGGACGTGTTATCAAGAGAATCATACGAAACCCATGTTGTGTGCATTAGGGATTCTTAGTCCTTTGTGGCGTTTGGGAAGAGTGGCAATGAGGAGAGCGGGGGGGGGGGGGGGAGTGGTAGGTGTTGTTGTGTTGTGCGTTGGAGAAAAATGCAGTTGAGCGTGTCGAGTTGATGTGTTATGGAGGATGACCAGTATGGGTCTGGAACCAAAAGGACACTTAATTAATATTCAAGGGAAGAAGAAAGAAGAACAAGAACCTCCGATTGTGACCCGTGCAAAGGCCATTCACACCAGTATCCTGTATTCCAGGCTGCCTCACAGGCAGTAGCAGAAATGGAAAAGGAAGCAACCATATTTCCTTCCAAGGATAAATCAAGATCATCAGTGTTTTACGGTCCTTCTTGGGGTACAACAAATGCAGCTGTGAATACCTGCTCATTGGACTGTTTGCTTGTATTGCTATATGCACCATATCATGCGGGACTCCTGAAAACTCCTTACCCGGATTTGACAGAAGAGTCAAGCTTCTTGTCGAGAACATTATAAGACATGGTGGGATTGAGCATTCGTCGTGGTGGGAACAACGAAAAAGGGGGCACTCGTTTTGCCAACGCATGATCACTACTTTACCTCTATTGCAGGAGGATTGGAATATAATGGTCTTTCAACGTGCAAGCTATGGAACCATGAGTGAATTACAAAAGTCCTATCTTGAAATGAGTGGTGGGCAAACAGTGTTCCAGTGTCGATATCACCAATGTTTCTTAGTGAAAGCTATCTGCCGAATCAACGAAAAGGCCCAATAACAGACCCAAGAGCACACCAATTTGTCCTATATCTACCCGCATGCAATAGCCCCATGCCAGAGCCATGGGCATTTTTGGCGGCTTCCCACCCTTGCCATCAAGAATAAGCGGGGCTTCTACCATCTCCAAGAAGCCATGCACAAACAAATCCAACCATTCCTTTCCCCCCAACATCAGTGATCTGTATCAGTTCAAGAACCATATCGGTTTCAGGGATGGAACCATGTCAGGCACCCTGGACAACGACACTAAAGCCACTGTCCCCGTCATCCAAATCACCGTCTCATCACCCACAATGTTCCAATCCTTCCTACCTTCGGTATCACGCTTCACCCACGCGATACAGGACAATGAACAAGACTTTACTTGGCAATGAACAAGACTTTACTTGGTTTGGAACAGTCTACCAAGTTCACCCTTTCCCGCCCAACGACAACGAACAACAACGCATTGACTGTCTAACAAGCATTCGCAATATCGACCATCACTTCCAAACGAAATGCACCGTATTTAATTTTACGGCGCCCATCCTTCCTCCCCAACCACAACACTGCTCACAACTCTACAATCTACCGGTGTTTGAAGGTGTCTTCCCTACCTTCAACGCCCACACCATAGAACCGACCGGGTACAACCTGTACCTCAGAAGTGCGCTCGACACCTTCACGCTTGATCCAACCTTGCTAAACCATTACCCTGGGCTCCCAACAGAATTGCTTCCACCACCTGTCGCCAACCAAGCTCCACTCTCACCACCGAACCAAAACAATAACCACACACAACGTCTACAACGACTGGTAGCAAGGATCACTAGGTCCAAACCAACTCTCCCAACACCACGACAAGCAGCCACTCCCATTGTCTGTCAAAAATCTAACGCTGCTTGTTGAAAAGAAGCATAGAAGTAGTGACCATAATCAATAACAGCATCATTGAGCCTGTGTTTAGGTGCCAGGGATTCCAGATCTTTCTTGTAAACAAAAGGGCAGAAATGGCTTTGTTGCTGGTGCTGGCTGGGGACTTACAAACCATCTTTTGATACATTTTGTAGTCCTTCAAAGAAAGCACTTGTTTCAAAATTTGCCCAAACATCATTTTAGTGGCATTCATGACTGCAGTCAGCTTCTTATTTTGTTCATTTCCATAGTCTGGTTCAACAATAGGGATTCCAGCAGACTTCTTTTTGCTGTCTGGTCCAGCTTCATTTGCATTTTTCCAAATGTCATAACAGCCTTGTGGTGTTGATTCAGTTTGTCTGCTGATACCGCAGTCCTACTCCGTGTAGAAAGTCTTGTTCCTTGACTGTGAGTTGGGCCAATTGGGATAACAACTGATTAAAATGGGCAAGGACCCGAAGTGGACAATGCGAAGGCAGTGCTTGAAAAGGAGCTCACGACATTGAAATCAAAAGGAGCTCGCGACATTGCAATCATAAGCAACGATGCTCCAAGATGAACTCCACGCGGCAAAGGAGGCAACATCCGAAGCAAAAAAGGCAAATGAAATGCTCAAAATGGAGCTTGGAACATTGAAAGCACAAGCAACAATGCTCCAAGATGAACTCCACACAGTTAAGGAGGCAACAACTGAAGCAAATAAGGCAAAGGCAGTGGTTGAAAGAGAGCTATCCAACTCGAAAATGGGGAGATCGACGGTGTGACTGAAAAGCTAATGAAGGATGTTTGGGCTTTTGAGTTCCAAGATCCAACAAACAATCAAACAACGCGGGAGTATTATCTTGATTGCTTCCCGTATGTCTTTTCATCGTATATTAAAGATGAAAACAAGCTGCTGGGAGGAAATTTGTCGCATCGTTTCCCTTCTGGTTATCGTCCTGTTGTGCTTGTTGGGCAAGACGAAGCAATCTTTAAGCAATGGTCCTTCTCAAAGAAGAGTTGGGGGGACCAAAAAGGGCGTGGAGTGCTTTTGCCAAAAGAAGACGGGCATGGACTAATGCTTAGTGCATTTGTCAGTTGGGCATGGGGCTTCTATTCGGACAATGAAGGCGAGGTTGCTACCTGGCCTAGGACTCTGCGAAGCAAGTCCTTGGTGGGACGCACAAGCGGCTCCGGCAGATCACCGATGCCGGCGCGTTTTGCACCTTTTTCGATTACGGATCCAACAATGATGGCTGGTGGAACTACGACCACATGGCCCTCCAATTTGAGGACTTGGTTGATTGTCTGTTGATTCTCTTCCCATTGTTCAATTTTGTTAACTCGGTCAAATACCTATCCCTCTATAGCACTCTGCCATGTTCTTCTCATCAAAGTCCCACCCAAGGTGGCCAAAGGTTTCACTCCAAACCCAACCCAAGAAAAGCAGCAGCAAACAAGAAGAATGTGGCTTCACTGCTTTGTGTTTGACCCTCTGGTTTTGTTTTCGCTGAGCTTTGTTGCTTGAAGAGAAGATCCAATTAGATTGTTCAAGAGAGAAGAAGCAATCTCAGCAACAAGAGTTCCAGCAGAGACTTCATGCAAATCTCCATCAGAGTAGAAGTGTTTGCTTGGTTCATCTTTTGTTCCCTGTGGTTTGTTTCCTTGATTGTTGAAAGAAGAAGACGGCCCCTGCTCATTTGGAGGTCACAGCAAAACAATCCTCCAAAAGTATCTCCACCAAATCATGTTAAGTCATTGGTCTTGTTGCATCCTGTAATAGGACTGATAGATTTTTGACATAACACAGGTTAAGTCATTGTTCTTGTTGCAGTTGTCCAGCATCTACCAATGATCATTTGAACATTTTCAACTCCCACGCAATGACATTGTTTGATCCATCTCTGATCAATTGCATACAACAAGATCTCTCCAAAAGTTGCCTGATATCCACACTACCACACTACATGAAGTTCTAGCTTGGAAAGGGGTGACTCTTCATCTCCATCAGTCAATTCAGAACAGGTCCAATGGTTCATCTCTGACAAGCTTTCAGAGAAAATCCCCCAGTATTTCATATCCCTACCATTGAGCATAGCCAAATAAACAGAAAAGCCCAACTAGATCCCCCAGTATTTCATATCCCTACCGTTGAGCACAGCACAGCCAAATAAAGAGAAAAGCCCAACTAGGGAATATGTCTACACCTGAAACACAATAGAACATTGGCTTTGCTGTGATACATGAGGTTGGTTCAAGAGTTGATACAGCTTCTTTTTTTAAACAAATTGTCTTTAGGTGTTTCTGGTTAACCCAACTGTCAGGTATTTTCATCAACCTTTTCTACAGAGATATTCTGCTGAAACACAGGTTTCCAAACACAAGACAATGGTTGACTCTCCATGGATGGTTTTCCCAACAAATGGATAAGTCTTGAGAGAGTAATGGTAACAAAGTTTGGGTCCTTCCTCTCCAGTGGATAGTGATGTCTTGGCAGCTGCTGCCTCCTGGCTCCAAAATTTTCCCTATCTACGATTCAGGGCAGGGTGCTGGGAACTTACCCGCAATGATATGGTGCGTAATAAGTTGTGTTCTATTCGATGCCTACAAAGAACGGGCACACGGAGCTACTTTTAAATCTCCAGACGGCTCAGTGCAAGCAAGAGTATTCATGATTGGCTTTGTCGACGACACGAGCGGATCAACCACCAACAATTTTGACATACAACAGAGTGCAGATCCGGCTCACTACATACAATGAGCAACTCATGACGCCCAATGCTGGAACGATTTCTTGAGTGTTTCGGGAGGAGCCCTACAAACAACCAAGTGCTCGTATCACTTCGTCTACTACACTTTCACCGTAGACGGTGTTCCAATGATGCAACATGGAGAGTTCGGTCCTCGAATCCAAATCCAATTTACCCGAGACGCTGAACCTAAGGATCTGAAACAGATCAAAGCATACGCAAGTCACAAAACTCTTGGAGTGCAAAAATACCCTCTAGTCTCTTCAATGCACTTAAGGTCAAGAATGCCACTCATACCACCACAACGGCTTGCAGTCCCTTTTCTCGCACTGATGCATGGGCATACTACCATGCCGTGTATCCCCCCAGTATCACCTATCCATTTCCATCCTCCCGCCTGTCTGAAGAACATTGCATCAAATTACAACGACAATTCAAACGCGCAAATTTGTGATCTCACGACTGCTCATATTCTCGGCTTCTTTGGAGTCTTTCAATTGAAGACCATGTGATGTAGCGAATTTTAATAACGATCGAAATTCTGGTTTTTCAACAGTCGATGTCGGTAGGCAGCAACCGTTGATGAACTCGTAGATAAGTGGGCGAAATTCAGTCCGGATACCAGCCCGTGTCACAACTTGGCTTGTTGTAAATTGTCAAAGAGTAGCCTGGTTGTCCTGCTTGTCATCCTCAAATGTGATGTCTTGGTGACTCCCAGTTACATGTTGCGATATGTTGGATGTTTTGCCGGAACAGCCAATGATGGATTTGGCTAGAGACACAGACGGATCATTGAAACAAACTGGGCAGATAACACAGTAACAACAAACATGTTCATATTTCATGAGCTTCTTGGGTATCGGCTCCTTCCTAGCAGGTTTCTTTTTGGGCCACAGTTTGTCGACGACAACGTATTCATAAGCTTCAAACAAATTGATTACGCCCTCATACATGGAATAATCACTTTTTTCATCAATGGTTTCTACAAAGAACTGGTGAAATCACGTTTTTCATCAATGCTTTCTTCAAAGAACTGGTCAAATTTCGCCCAGTCAATATGGATCACCCATTTCCAAAGAGCTATGAGGCAATTATGCAAAAGCTCGGAGTCGACGCTTTTTGTGCCTTAATTGCCAAACCAGGTCGGTTCCACAATAATGCTGAGCGAATAATCAACGCTGCCGACTACTTTGTGCAGAAACACAAAGGGTATATCCCTCCCGACATCACCATTCAAGAATTGTCGACCCTCCACGGTGTTGGTTACAAAACAGCAAACATCCTTATTACGTCGGCATTCCAACGAGTTGATGGCATACCTTCCGATGTACACGTGATTTGCTGGTGTCAACTACTTGGATGGAACCACCGGAGAGTTACTTACGGTGACCAATACTCTAAGTTTTTGGAATCGTGGTTGCCCAAGAAAGAATGGGGGCATATAAACCCACTCTTTAGTGCACTGGGACAATCATTGCAGAAAGCCGAGACACGGGATAAGGTTTTGGAGCTGGCAACAACTCATCTGTCGAAAGACTTAGTGGCTATCATGAAGACCATTGCAAAAAAAAACGTCAACCACATCTCAAACAAATCAGGCTGCATTTGTTACTACTCTTTCTTTTTCTGTTCTTTCTGTTCAATTACCATTTCCTAATAACCATATAAATTGTCTTTCGTACGCTTGCTTCTTTTGTCTCCATGTACCTTTCACTTATCTCACAGTATCATTCCTTGTTGTTCTCTGTTTATTTTTCATCTGATGTTATTGAATTTTGGCATTTTCTTGTAAGTCTTTCAGTAGTTTATCGACTTCATCTGATTCCTTTTCATTTACGTCATCATTGCTACCTCGTTTACTGGAAAGTCTCTGTGACGATCTGGTAGGTGACCGAGGAGGCGGTTTTTTCTTTGGTGTCTTCATTGCAGTAGGTGTTGTAGATGCACTTTGCCTCTTCCGAACACCACCAGAAGGATTCGCACTCCTGTGGAGTCATTGCTTGTCTGACAATCGTGTATTTGTTAATGAAGCCAATACCTAAAAATAGCTCGAAGAGGAAAGATTTACACCATCCATCAACCAGGTCAGGAGATACCTGGCGTCAACAGTCGGCAATATTTTCAAGAAGACAACAATCAAAGCATGGAAAAATCTAAATTCTGCATTGCGTCAGAAGTTTGGTGTCAAATATACACCTATTGCTCAGACGTCCATGAAAGATCAATATTGCTCTGTTACAAAGCGGCAAATTTGGTCCCGGGATTACGATCGAACAACAACAACAACAACAACAACAACAACAACAACAACAACAACAACAACAACAACAACAACAACAACAACAACAACAACAACAACAACAACAACAACAACAACAACAACAACAACAACAACAACAACAACAACAACAACAACAACAACAACAACAACAACAACAACAACAACAACAACAACAACAACAACAACAACAACAACAACAACAACAACAACAACAACAACAACAACAACAACAACAACAACAACAACAACAACAACAACAACAACAACAACAACAACAACAACAACAACAACAACAACAACAACAACAACAACAACAACAACAACAACAACAACAACAACAACAACAACAACAACAACAACAACAACAACAACAACAACAACAACAACAACAACAACAACAACAACAACAACAACAACAACAACAACAACAACAACAACAACAACAACAACAACAACAACAACAACAACAACAACAACAACAACAACAACAACAACAACAACAACAACAACAACAACAACAACAACAACAACAACAACAACAACAACAACAACAACAACAACAACAACAACAACAACAACAACAACAACAACAACAACAACAACAACAACAACAACAACAACAACAACAACAACAACAACAACAACAACAACAACAACAACAACAACAACAACAACAACAACAACAACAACAACAACAACAACAACAACAACAACAACAACAACAACAACAACAACAACAACAACAACAACAACAACAACAACAACAACAACAACAACAACAACAACAACAACAACAACAACAACAACAACAACAACAACAACAACAACAACAACAACAACAACAACAACAACAACAACAACAACAACAACAACAACAACAACAACAACAACAACAACAACAACAACAACAACAACAACAACAACAACAACAACAACAACAACAACAACAACAACAACAACAACAACAACAACAACAACAACAACAACAACAACAACAACAACAACAACAACAACAACAACAACAACAACAACAACAACAACAACAACAACAACAACAACAACAACAACAACAACAACAACAACAACAACAACAACAACAACAACAACAACAACAACAACTGTTAGAATTCTCACCGTCTATGGTGGTTAGATTCTACATCTCATCGATTCCCCATGTCACATAGCCTCGTGCTATCGCATCATGCCCTCTAGCTTCGAGCTATGTTTCCTAGCTTCGCGCTATATCGACCTATATTTCTTCGCAAATCATGAAAAGTGAGAATAGATTGACGAACTCACTCTCAAGACTAAACTGGGTCGTGCGGTATTACAACGGACATAAATTTGGCCGTTGCTCGGACATTATACTAACGCCCTAAGCGTACGCGCCCGAAATCATCGAGCGCGCCCAAGCGACATCCGAGCGCTATCGGCATCTATCCGATCCAACGGTCTAAGTATCCCAAGCACGACACACGATCACGCGAGACCATATTTCCATTCCCACAATCTCCAAATTGTCAACAAGCTGCGCGCCATGAAAACAACTATGCCAACCCAAAGCAAGAGCTGTTGACCCTGTATATGTTATCCGCCCACATATACATGTCATATACATCACATGAATCAACTCCAACTATTCCAAACCTGTTGCCGCCAAGAACCTATGACACATGACCCTTGGCAGGACCGAACATTTCACGTAGACCTATCGTAGTAATCAACACACAATCTAACAATATCACCATTTATCACATCCTCTTTTGTGTCCCGACTATCCTTCTGATAGACTTCGACTTGCTTGCTTCTCTGACCCTGAGAAGCTTGTATCGGTTGGTGACCTACCTGATTGTCTGCTCTACCGAGCATCAATGTCCCTACGATTCAGAAAGAATTGTAACAGATTAACAGTCTCAAAGCTTATTTCCTTGTGGTTTCATGGATTCTAACGAGCTTATCACTCCTCTACGACAGATCTATCGAGCCAAACTGCATCCCGGGCAGCCCGATACCCTGGTGCAGCAGGAACTGGTGCCGACGCCGAAGGCAGCCAACACATCGGTCAACATCTCCGTCGACAGTTCCAACAGCAACCCATTCGAGACTCCAACCCAGCCTCACGCTCCGATCCCTGCGCCGTTGCTTCGGCCCCCGAGTCCGCCTCGTCGGCTCGTCCCTTCTCGATCCCGTCGTACCACCCGGTTGATTGCTGATCATATCAAGTACTTCCGCCAACCAACTTGTTCGACCTTCGATCCCGAGATCATCCGTGGGGAGACTCAGATCGAACCCCAGTTCCAATCGGTGACCCACATCGTCGACCAAGAAGACATTGACCGTCTGAACGACCAACTTCATCGTTCTCCGAGGCGTCGCCTCATCTTTGCCGCCCTCTCGGGCAACCCCATCCGTACTGTCCACCTCCGCTTCCTAACCTTCGAGCGCCCAACTGGATACTACAATACCATCCACGTCGTGAACGCGACGACTTGCCCTCTGCCTCCTAACGTTGTACGCCTAGATAACTACGTTGCCTACATCCACGAGGTCCATACCATCGAGGACCATCGTGCAACTATCTACCCTTTGCGTACCGAGGTCGAGAACCACCTGGCTGAAGGTGATACCCCTTCTTCTGTTGCTTGTGCTGCCCCATCTGAGCCTGGAAGCGACTCTGATCATTCGGAAGAGGGTGAGGATTCGGAGACCGAAGCTTAGTTACTCATAGTTAACTCCCGTCCTCTCAAAACCTTTCCAAGACTTAAACTCAACGCACATCCGGGTACCCTTGGTCGCACAACACGCCACACATTCCCGACAAATCGCGAAAATTCGGCGAAAATTTGTTGAAACTCGGCGAAAATTTGTCGAAATCAACGGAAATTTCCAGGAGTCGCACATCACAACACACATCCGGGTATCACATACGTGGTACATACGTGGCACACGTGGTACATCCGGGTTCACATCACATCACACATTAAATAAACCACATCACACCGCACATTAAATAAACATCGAACCAACCAAATAACACCATGGATCCTCAATCACCCAAGACACCTACGACTCCTAAGGGAGAAGATAACCAAGACAATGTCTCGGACACAGACCTATTCGACCACATCATATTTACTGTCTGCCAATTCTTCACCAAAGAAAGGGCCGACTACTTAATGAAGTGGATGAAATACCATGGTTTTGAGAACATTACCCATGTTATCTCGTATATGCAAACTAATACCGAGGAATCCATGAAGGAACTGACACAATACAAGGTCAACAAACAGACACATGATCTACAAGGCCCCACAAGACAGCAGATCAAGCTCTTGGCTTATTGGGCCACATACAAGACCAATGAAATTCAAGACGAGCTATCCAATAGCGACTGGATGAACCTAACGAGGAAAGAGTTCAACACTTGGAGGATCAACACAGATTTCTCTAAGGGACCACCTAGCCAAGTCCCAGTCTCGCCAATGAAGTCACCGTCATCTGTGAAATCTGTCAGCACAGTTACTGCCGCATCCCAATCTCAACAAGACCTTACAGCATTCAGAAAGGGAACTAAGCGCGACGCAACTGCATATGAGGTATTCAAGGATGAACGATACTACGATTCATTCTGGCGTGTATTCAAGACTACAGCTAAGGCCCAAGGCCTATCCAACGTTCTGAATTTCAAATACACACCACCCCATGATGATGAGTATGCCGAAGAACATGAGTATGCCGAAGAACTTTTTCAAGAGCAACAAGTATTTCTTTACTCCGTTCTTGTCCGTATCATTCAGACTGACCAAGGTCGAGCCTATGTACGTGAACATGAACATGATGAAGATGCGCGTGCCGTATTGCAGAAGTTACACTCTTTGCATACCGAATCCGACCTAGCAAAGCGAGAAGTCCTCCGCTTAACCAACTACATTTCCAATCTACGTCTTGACGACACATGGCGCGGAACAACACGTCAATTTCTTCTACATTTTCAAGAGCAGCTACGTTTGCTAGACAATTTAGTGACATTGTCTGATCGCATCCCTGATCATACCAGGATGACCTTCCTCATGCAAGCTGTAGAAAAGGTACCTGATCTCCGCCGAGTCAAGATCTTGGATAATGTGGTGAACACCAAATCCGGTGCAAAATCCCTTTGCTATCAATCATACTTCCGTCTCCTTCTAGACGCAGCTTATGACCATGATCAAGCAACCCAGTCATCTGTTCATAGTCGCCGTCGACATGTCAAACAACATGATACAGATGCTGACATAACCTCACAAGATGATATGGAGTATCATGTCCACAACACCAAAGCGACATCTGAATCTCCATCCTCTTCGTCCAAGGTTAGTCTACCGCGTGACCTATGGTTCAAACTTTCTGAAGAAGATCGCAAGTTGATCATTGAGTATAACAAGATGATTCAAGCACCTTCATCAACAACACCGAGGACAGTGCAAACACATGCCCTCGACATTGATCCGGAACCTGATCCTGACCCCAACCAAGTTGCATCTGATGACGACTCACCTGGCGTAGTCCCTGAGCATTCAGATGATTCAGATCCGGTTACACAATTTATCAACCAAGCCATGACGACTGATATCAATCACCCGGCAACTGACCTGACTAGTGTTCTTTCTAACGCCAAGTCCAAAACGAGCAAGAAGGTTACTTTCAAAGCCAACATGCATAAACAAGCAGGACATGTTCCACGCTATTTGTTTTCCAGGAAATCTACTTTACCAGGGAATCAATTGATTGACCGTGGTGCTAATGGAGGACTTGCTGGTTCTGACATGCGCATCCTTTCTAAGACTGGCCGCCATATCACTATTGTGGGTATTGATAACCATGAACTTACTGGACTTCCTGTCGTCACATGTGCCGCAAAGTTTGAGACCAATGATGGACCTATTGTCGGCATCTTCAATGAATATGCTTATTATGGGAAGGGCTTATCTATCCATGCTCCTGGTCAATTCGAGCATTTCGGACTTGCTGTTGATGAACGATCTGTTAAAGTTGATGGTAAACAACGCATCACTACACTTGATGGTCGTGCCATACCCCTTCACATCAAGGATGGGTTAGCCTACATCCACTCCTTGGGTATCCCCAGCGACGATGACATGGATACCTTACCTCAGATCATCTTCACGTCACCCGACACATGGGATCCTGGTGTTCTGGACCATTCGTATTCTCCCACACCCTCTGACAATGATCCTGATTGGAAACACGTCAAGACTGATGGTAGTATGTCGAACCATCCATATGACAACTATGGGGAGTACACTGATCGTGTTGTTTGTAACCTCAATCTCCTTTTGGATCTCCCATATGATCATGGACCTGACGACGCACCCTTCTTTTCTATCTATGCTGACGCAGAAGGTAATGATCCTACACTTCATGCCTCTGTCCACCGTCGTTACCAGGAAGCGTATGACTGGAAGAAGTTCCGTCCATTCTTTGGTTGGCAATCTGAAGATGTTATTGCCGATACGTTCAAGCACACTACACGTAATGGTAGCATTACTTTTGACCACGACACCCTCAAGAAACATTTCAAGGCTCGCAATCCGGTCCTTAATATACCTCGACGTCATGAACCCGTTGCTACTGACTCGGTTTTCTCCGACACCCCTGCTGTTGACCATGGCGGTAAAGTCGCACAAATCTTTGTTGGTCGAGATACTCTGGTTACTGATATCTATGGGATCAAGTCGACCAAACAGTTTGTCAATACTCTCCAGGATAACATCCGGTTTCGTGGTGCCATGGAGACCCTTATCAGTGATGGTGGTTCATCTCTCATCTCTCAAAAGGTCAAAGACATTCTTCGCACTTTGCTTATTGGGGAGTATCGATCTGAACCTTATCATCAACACCAGAATAAGGCTGAAAACCGTTATCAGACCGTTAAACGTATGACCAACGCTCTCATGAATGCCACTGGTTGCCCTGCCAACACCTGGCTTCTTTGCCTTGAGTATGTCTGTGACTTATTGAACCATACGTCATCACCCACCCACTCCGGTCGCACTCCTCTTGAGGCTCTCTCCGGTCGCCCACCCGACATTACTCATCTCTTGTTCTTTCCTTTCTGGGATGAGGTTTACTACCGTGTCGACCCCGCTGAACCCAATTCCGGTTCATATCCATCTTCTTCTGATGAGAAACTTGGCCACTGGGTTGGTTTTGCTCACAACGTTGGTGATTCTTTTACTTGGAAAATTCTCACCCAGGATAACCAGATAATCTATCGTTCTGCCGTTCGCCGTGTTGAATCCACTACACCTAACCTACGTGTGGATCGACCTTCAGGGGAGGATTCGTCTGAGAAGGATGACAATGATAAGCAAGCTGACACTGTCTTCATTCGCAGTGATAGTGAAGATCCATCCAAACCAATG
Source organism: Epithemia pelagica (assembly GCA_946965045.2). Taxonomy (NCBI): domain Eukaryota; phylum Bacillariophyta; class Bacillariophyceae; order Surirellales; family Surirellaceae; genus Epithemia; species Epithemia pelagica. Next base: position 1,722,899 of record OX337234.1, on the reverse strand, counting down.
CCCACGATCGATTTTGACGACATGATAGGACGCACATTCCTATGCGACACAGAAGAAAATGGGGAGCGACACCGTGCACGTGTCATCAAACGAGTCATTGATCTTAATGAAGAAGCAACGAAACAGGAAGAACGTGTCAAGTACATCTACCGAAAGACAAATTCTGATGTTGATGAGATGATATCCTATAATCAACTCATGGAGTATATCGAACGAGATAACCAAGCTCAAACCTCTGGAGATAATCTTTTCAGGTTCAGGGACGTCATTGCCCATCAAGGCCCACTGAACACAACTGATCCAGATTACAAGGGGAGCAAATATAATTTGCTTGTTGATTGGGAAACTGGGGAGACTACCTATGAACCTTTATCACTCATCGCCAATGATGATCCGATCACTGTAGCAATTTATGGAAAGAAACATGATTTACTCAACGAACCTGGATGGAAGCATTTGAAACGTTATGTCAAAACAAGCAAACGTCTCATTCGAGCAGCCAAACAGTCAAGGATTAAACAAGTTCACCATTCCGTCAAGTATAAGTTTGGATTCCAAGTACCACGCAATTATGAGGAAGCTGTCGCTCTTGATAAACAACATGGCAACACAAAGTGGCAAGATGCAACAGAATTAGAATTGTCACAGATCCAGTCCTACAAGACATTCAAGGATTTTGGGAAAGCCATCTTCATTAAAGGGAAAGTATCCAATGCACCTGAAGGATATCATAAGATACGTGTACATCTTGTCTTTGACGTAAAACATGATGGACGACATAAAGCAAGACTTGTCGCAGATGGACATCTCACAAAAGAACCTGTTGAGACAATCTATTCAGGTGTTGTTTCCATTCGCAACCTCCGCATTGCCTTATTCCTGGGTACTTTGAATGACTTGGAAATATGGGGAGCAGATATTGGAAATGCATATCTGGAAGCCTTGACAGGGGAGAAAATTTTCATTGTCGCAGGACCTGAATTCAAGGAATTAGAAGGTCACATCCTGATTATATACAAGGCACTTTATGGATTGAAGTCATCAGGCGCACGCTGGCATGATGTCTTATTCGATGTTTTGACAGACATGGGATTTTCACCAAGCAAAGCAGATCCGGATATCTGGATGAGGAAAGCACCTGGAGAAGACTGTTACGAATACATTGCCGTATACGTTGATGACTTAGCCATTATTTCTACTGATCCTGGGAATATCTGCAAGATCCTGAAGGAGAAATACAACTTCAAACTCAAAGGAGATGGACCTATTGATTTCCATTTGGGATGTTGTTACACCAAGGATTCTGATGGAACATTCGTAGCAGATCCAAGACGCTACATTGGTAAGATGATGGACACTTTCGAACGAATCTTCAAGGAGAAACCCAAGAAAGCCAAAACACCTCTTATTGGTGGAGACCATCCTGAATTGGATGATTCTGAGCTCCTTGATGAAGAAGGTACTAGCCATTTCCAAACTCTGATTGGACAACTCCAATGGGTGATCACTATTGGTCGTTTCGACGTCTTCACCGCTACAATGACGCTATCACGCTTTCGTGCTGCTCCGAGGAAAGGACATCTTGATAGAGCCAAGCGTATCTATGGATACCTTGCACATCTCCCAGAAGGCGCAATCAGATTTAGGATTGGAGAGCCTGATTATTCAAGTCTTCCTACCCAAGAATTTGATTGGACTCGCACTGTCTATTCGAATGCAAGTGAACGTATTCCTGAAGACTGCCCAACACCTCTTGGCCGCTATGTTACCACAACTCATTATGTTGATGCCAATCTCATGCATGACATAGTCACTGGTAAATCCGTCACTGCTATTCTACATTTGTTGAACGGAACACCTATTGACTGGTACAGCAAGAGACAGAGCACGGTGGAAACTGCTACCTATGGATCCGAGTTTGTGGCTGCAAGGACAGCAATAGATCAGATTACAGAATTACGACATTCTCTCCGCTACCTTGGAGTACCTATCCGAGAGCGAAGTTACTTGTACGGAGATAACAGATCTGTTGTGCTCAATGCAACCGTTCCTCACTCCATACTATCCAAGAGACACCATCTTCTGTCATACCACCGAGTTCGTGAAGCCATCGCAGCAAAGTATGTTGCATTCTACTGGAAAGATGGAAAGACCAACCCTGCCGATATCCTTAGCAAACATTGGGATTTCGTATCTATTTGGCCCATGCTCAAGCCATTGTTGTTTTGGAAAGGAGAAGTTCAAGATCTCAACAAATCCAATGATGACAAGGCTGAAACGACGAGTTGTGGGGAGTGTTAGAATTCTCACCGTCTATGGTGGTTAGATTCTACATCTCATCGATTCCCCATGTCACATAGCCTCGTGCTATCGCATCATGCCCTCTAGCTTCGAGCTATGTTTCCTAGCTTCGCGCTATATCGACCTATATTTCTTCGCAAATCATGAAAAGTGAGAATAGATTGACGAACTCACTCTCAAGACTAAACTGGGTCGTGCGGTATTACAACGGACATAAATTTGGCCGTTGCTCGGACATTATACTAACGCCCTAAGCGTACGCGCCCGAAATCATCGAGCGCGCCCAAGCGACATCCGAGCGCTATCGGCATCTATCCGATCCAACGGTCTAAGTATCCCAAGCACGACACACGATCACGCGAGACCATATTTCCATTCCCACAATCTCCAAATTGTCAACAAGCTGCGCGCCATGAAAACAACTATGCCAACCCAAAGCAAGAGCTGTTGACCCTGTATATGTTATCCGCCCACATATACATGTCATATACATCACATGAATCAACTCCAACTATTCCAAACCTGTTGCCGCCAAGAACCTATGACACATGACCCTTGGCAGGACCGAACATTTCACGTAGACCTATCGTAGTAATCAACACACAATCTAACAATATCACCATTTATCACATCCTCTTTTGTGTCCCGACTATCCTTCTGATAGACTTCGACTTGCTTGCTTCTCTGACCCTGAGAAGCTTGTATCGGTTGGTGACCTACCTGATTGTCTGCTCTACCGAGCATCAATGTCCCTACGATTCAGAAAGAATTGTAACAACAACAACAACAACAACAACAACAACAACAACAACAACAACAACAACAACAACAACAACAACAACAACAACAACAACAACAACAACAACAACAACAACAACAACAACAACAACAACAACAACAACAACAACAACAACAACAACAACAACAACAACAACAACAACAACAACAACAACAACAACAACAACAACAACAACAACAACAACAACAACAACAACAACAACAACAACAACAACAACAACAACAACAACAACAACAACAACAACAACAACAACAACAACAACAACAACAACAACAACAACAACAACAACAACAACAACAACAACAACAACAACAACAACAACAACAACAACAACAACAACAACAACAACAACAACAACAACAACAACAACAACAACAACAACAACAACAACAACAACAACAACAACAACAACAACAACAACAACAACAACAACAACAACAACAACAACAACAACAACAACAACAACAACAACAACAACAACAACAACAACAACAACAACAACAACAACAACAACAACAACAACAACAACAACAACAACAACAACAACAACAACAACAACAACAACAACAACAACAACAACAACAACAACAACAACAACAACAACAACAACAACAACAACAACAACAACAACAACAACAACAACAACAACAACAACAACAACAACAACAACAACAACAACAACAACAACAACAAGTCGAAGGAGAACTTACCAACACCGAGTATGAGGACAAGTGCAAATTACTTGCTCACCGAATGGTTCTTTGTCCGCTTTGTTTAAAAACTCCGATATCCCATTGTTTAAATGTTGCATTACCTGCAGTGGTGACAAGCCATCCAATATGTCTACATCACTAGATGACCGAGCCTCCAACTGTTGAAAATGATATATAATGTAGAACAAGATATTTACTGTAAGAACATCACACATGTAGTACATGCCAATTTTTTAAAATACACTGAGTACCAACACTTTGCTATGGGGCACATTGCGAGACGGGCTCGCCTCGTATTTCACTGCAGTGCATGCCAACTTGTTGTTGGATTGGTTGACTTCCAACAGGAAGGAATGTGACGTATTTCTGTCCTTTGTCCATTTCCAGTCTGTGATTTCCCACGTTTCTTTGTCTGTGTAGACCGGACCTCTAATTTACAAAAAACAGATACCACTTCGGTAGAAAGTGTCGTGGGAGGCCGATGGTGATTGGGAATGCGGAGGAAGGTTGGAAATTCTGTTGGAGATGGTCGGTCGAGACACCCCTTGTTCTTCTTGTACAGAAGAAGACTTTTGTTAGGCATCAGCAATGTGTTTGGGTTGTTGGGTTTGACACCCCTTGTTCTTCTTGTGCAGAAAAAGACTTTTGATAGGCATCAGCAATGTGTTTGGCTCGTTGGGTTTGATGGTAGAGTTTTGGGTTTGATGGTAGAGTTCTTGGGACCAAAAAAACTTTTCCTTTCTCAAGTTGGGAAACTGACATAGAATTGGCTGGAATAGGCTCAGTTGCGTCAAAACAAACAAGGATTGCAGCTGTTTTTCTTTTTTCTTGTCCACATTCTTATACCCCGAAGTCTTTGCAAGAAAGGGGAGAGCATATTTGTAAATTTGAGTGCGTTTAGAACATACAGCAGTTTTGTTGCTTGACTTGAAAGTATAACAAACCTTGTCGAAAGCATCTCCAACTATGTCTCCCATTTCCCCTGCCGTAAACGAACAACAGTTGAGGTCGGTACGGCCAGAGCCACTGCCACCAGGGATCAATGCACAAGAAGGCAAAATTTTAACACAGTAAGTAGAATGCTCAGATGTTGGTTTCATGTTTGAAAAAATATGAGAGAAATGGAGGAGGCAAATGGGGAGAGGAAAAAGATGATTCTTGTAAAAGTCATTCTTGTAGGCATGATTCTTGTTACCAATTCGGCAGTTATAGCTATCAAATTTGTTGAAAAATGCTGCCAATATGTTGGAGGGAGGGACAAATTTGGTGACAGAATTTGGCAGTTCTACAAATTTAGGGATCGCCCTGGTGCTTGCAAGAGTGCAGGTGCACCAATTTGGGGCAGGGGGGTAACAAATTTGTTGCGTAGAGGTTTTGGCAGGCGTGTGCAGAATAGACCCAGTCTTGTCGTCGGTCATGAGTTCAATCCAGTCATGAGAGGTCTGTCTGTGACTACTGTTGAGTCGTGAGTTCTGTTCAGTCATGAAAGGTCCATCCGTCGTGAGTTTGAGTCACGAGTTATGTTAAGTCATGTGAGTTACTTTAACGTCAGTTTCTTTGGAGTCACGAGTGGTGAGTTTCTTGTGGCGTGAGTTTCTATCCAGCGTGAGTTTCATTTTTCTCTTTTCTGGGGAGAGTTAGACGCCCGCTAGGAATTTTCTCCTCTTCTATGATAGATTATGCCGCTTTGTATAGAAACACTATCACAATGTGATCGTCTTTGAGACAAATTTTGGCTCATCTTGAACTTTTTATACAAGCAATTTCTATATCGTCCCGCACTTGTGCATGTGACCAGCATGTGCGCGAGAAGGCATTTTCTGCATCTGGCATGCCTATGACGAAAGACGATTATTTCCTTTTAGTAGCGCATATCGTATTCTTTGAAATTAATTATTGATATCGAATGCACCTATTTTAAGTTTTACGACAAAACTTGACGAAGCTTGGGTTGAGTGTTGAGTCAGTCGTTGTCGAAATTCAGAGGTTGACTGAGGGTCCAAGCCCGACCTACCTACTTAAGTACAAGCATCAGAAGATGCCGTCGACATTACATCTTTCACTTTCACTTTTTTCTTGTACAAAGATGAACATCGACAATCGATCCTAAAGAAAAGTGACTAATACTCCTACCTCCTATAGACAATCTCATAAACACTTGTTTACCGGAAGACAGCAGACAACACAACTACCTAGTTACTCCTATCATCTATCAACTGCAATGCAGCATCGCAAATTGAAATGCCACGAAGAAATATCTCTGTTGATTAGGAGTATTTAGTACAGCTCTAATCATTGATATTCCACATGGGGCAAGGGATGTAGTCCGACAACTCGGACTTGGGAGTTGATGAATTATGAATAATAATATTACTCCAATGTCTATGTTATGAGTTGTAATTTACAATCAGGCAGAACTTGTCACTTCAACAATCAATCGGTTGCTATTACTCCCATGTCTATGTGGTTATGAGTTGTACTGGAGAAAAAAAGTCAACTACGGAATTGTACCATTCTTCATCTTGACAATGTTCTTTCTCCAGCATCACTACTTCCATCACACATCTTTTGCAACAGCCGATCGATATTACAAGCCCAATGAGTGGGCCAAATTGACTGGAGAAGAAAGACAACGAGTCAGAGATGCTCGAGAGAGACGTGATAAACGTCGAGGAGTTGGAGCGGTCTCCTCACACAACAAGAAGAGGAACAAGCCTAATGATGAGACAAGTGTGACTGGGTCAGCTTTTTGTCTGAAACGACCCTTCTTTGGGCCTAATATTTTTGGTGAGACGTGATTAGATTTTTTTGTGAGATGACTCTTCGATGGGTCTTTTGATGATGGTCTTTACACCGACACACAGTAACTACTAACTTAATACTATCTACTCGAATGCTTTCTTTGCATATGGATTCCTTGGTAGAGCTGGTCGTGCCACAGAGGATGGTCCGGATGCTGTGGTTGCATGAGGTGTATGTGTCACTGTCATGCCCATCCGTTGTTCAACACTCTGACACAGAAAAGCATGAAACGAATGGCTGTCGCATGGTACTTCGGCCATGAAATCAGTCATTGCTCTGGATTGTCCATTGGTCTTCCTTGAATCATATACATCGATCATCAGCCGCTTCAATCTTCATTGTAAAGGACATGCACTGGGATGGTGTTGCTTGTTGCCGCGCCTGCTGAACACATCAAAGCAGTAAAAGCAGGCCTTGTTGCTCAAGATTGTTCGGAAATTGACTCGGCACTGTCCTCTCTGGTGACCCGGCTGACCACAGTTGAAGCATGCTCCATAGGGCAGACAGCTTTCACCATTGCATCCTGCCTCCTTGCACACAATGCATTCTCTTGTGAGCCTTGCATATCATCATATCTTACATCAATCTTTCTTTCAATATACTTCAAACTAAGCCATCGATTAGGATCCGTGGCCGTCACCCGAATTTCAAACATATGCGTTATTTCGATTTGGCTTTCACCGTATACTTGCTGCGAACCCGACTTAAACTTAACACATTTGCGATTCCAGATGAATTAAACCACACTTCTCTGTACCCTGGCAGAGTCCCAACCAAATTTGTCGTCATCTTTCCGGTGCTACAATGTACTGTCATATATTCATTCGATTTCCTGATATTTGTTAATAGTTTCCTGTTGCAAAAGACATCCATGGTTGACTGGCTATCCAGGAGAATCCACTTCTGCTCTACAACCCTGTTAGCCTGGGAGAACGAAAACATAGCCACACTACAATGTATAGTCTCACCATTGTTGCCGTTGTCGTTGCTATCCTCTCCACCATTCTCACGAGGAGGGTGTGGGCAGTCCCTAGCATAATGACCGCTCCCGCCACAGTTCGTATCCTCCAACAAAGCTCGGAAAACAGGTTTCTCAACAGTCCGAGAAGGAAAACCCATATCATTTACAAACTCAAAGATCTTCTTGTGAAATTCTTTCCTTGTATCCGCACGGGTTATGGTCATAGGAATGAATGCCGAAATCTTCTTCTGATTGTTCTTCTCGTTGATACTTTCCTCACGCGTCTTGTTTTCCACATCTTGTTTATGGTGCTACAAATGATGTTGTTGGATGTTTGAAGAAACACCAGAATTTCAATGCATGATAATGGATTCAAATAGACTCCTTCTTTTGTTGGCGAAGCACAATGGACAGATGGTTAACCTCTTGGATATCCCGAGTAAGGATGGGTATCGAGTGATTCCATCGGCTTCAGAAAGGACCTCCTTCAAACAAGGCCGGAGTCCAGGAAACTCTGAGGTGTCCACAGGATGATGTTTGGCTTGGTAATGCTTCAAAAGGACCCAGTCGACATGACTTACAAGACCCCAAAGCAAAGCCTTGATATTCTTGAAGACATGGTCACCATCATCAACAAAGAGCTAGAAGCCCGAGCGGCTTTGCGCCTCGCCACCGGCCTCCTAGGAGACAATGACCACGGTGGATTGTCGCCTAACATGTCCATAATGGACAAAACGTCTATCTGCCTCCCATACTGCAACATCCCCTGGTTCCTCCGAAGGTTCCAACAAATCGGTATATCCCTAGGAGTGACAAAGCCCCAGGGTATAGCTGTAACTTTTGAATTTTTCGCCCAGCGGCATCAAATGTCAAGAACAGGAACAACCTGTAGTGTTGTCTGTGAGGACGCCACCGGCGATACGCAGAACCCCAGTCAAATTTGCACACCAGGATCCGTTTATCAGGGTACTTGATCCTTAAATATATCCTCTAACTCAAATAACAGTATCAAATCCACTGCCTATGAACCTAAAGGACTCCTCCCGTACCAATCCAAACCAGCATTACTATGCCTTAGGAACGATGTAAATAGGGGTAGGACACAAGGAAAGAAGCCCTGTGACATCCACTTCGTGTGACAAGGTTGCAGGGTAGGTAGGAAGAGGTCGCAGGGTAGGTAGGAAGACGAGGCTGCTTGTGTCCAGGACAAGGAGGAGAGAACGAGAAAGAAAAGGGACCACAAATTACAAACCGTGGGAAAAAAGAACGGAGTCCCGTTTGTTGTTTTCATGCCCCTGACAGAAGCCGGCATGTCCCACATTCCATATGGAACGATACTGATTGTGCGAGGTGATACCATTCACGCTGGAGCCTTCGTGAATGGTACCGAAGGTGATCCACGTGCCCATTTCTACGTGTATCAAGGACGCGACAAAAGACCGTCCACGAATACCCACCAATTTGTGGTGGACTGGCTTCCTAGGGATCGGGTACAAATCAGGATCAGGATACGGAATCCTAATGGAGAGACCAAATGGCCTCCCAGCAGTGCTCTTGTGGGTACATGTGGATGATTTCAACATACATGGACCTACCTACAAGAGTACGTGTCAAGCATTAAGACTGTTCTTGGATGCCACAGTGAGGGTCGGCCTTTTATGCCACCCAAAGAAACTGAAACTCCCAAAGCAAGTTCAAGACTACACGGGTTTCACGGTATTCCGATGGCCAAAAGAGAAAAAGCCATGGCCATGATTGACAAGTCTATCAAGAGATGCCCACTGATCCAGAGGAAAGCAGCAACCGATCTGGACTCTGCCCTCTAGGACATGATGGACCTTGTCCACATGGACGAAAAGTGGTTTTTTGTCTCGCTGCAGACTAGCTGTGACTTGTTATTGTCGTGGCTGTTCTTGCTGCGCAGAATTGGAGGACCAGGCAACGTGGGTTGGTGTGTCCCTCCTGGCGGAGAGTCAAAATGACGAGCACCAACAACACCAACCACAACGAACCACAGTGGATTCTCGCGCAGGGAGCCACGGATCCAGCTGTCCGTACGGCGATTCTGGTGGCGGTCCAACAAGTTTTGTTCAAACTGCACCAGGCGGGCTTTGTGCAAAGTGACCGTTCATACAGCACAAGCCAATACTAATCCCGACGTGATGTACTGGCATGAAGCTATGAAGCAAGATGACAAGGAAGAATTCATCAAAGCTGCACAAAAGGAGGTAAATGATCATAGCAAAAACAGCCTGTTGGAAGTCGTCAAACGAAAAGGTATCCCAAAGGGGGCATTGATCTCTAGGGGAGTTTGGAATTGCGTACGAAAACTCCGGCACAAAACCAGGGAAGTCTACAAATGGAAGTCGAGACTGGCCTATGATGGATCAATACAATAAAAAGGAGTCAATTATTGGGAGACTTATGCGCCTGTTATCCAATGGCCGGTCGTCCGATTTGTACTGACGCTCGCACTGCCCCAAGGATGGCACATTAAACAAGTCGATTATGTATTGGCCTACACACAGGCCGTGGCAGAAACCGACATGTACATGGAGACGCCAAGAGGCTTTCCCTTTGATACCACAGGAAAGCAACGTATGGAAGATTACGTCCTCAGAATCAAACAAAACTACTACGGGCAAAGAGGAACTTTGTCTTAAAGCTCCACGCCAACCTCTACGGGCAGAAACAAGCCGGTAGAGTGTGGTACCAGCACCTGTCAAAGCGTTTGGTCGAACAAGTGGGATTCACGAAGTCAACTGTGGACGAATGCGGCCTCTACCGAAGCAACGTCATAAACGTCCTCTACACGGACGACAGCATAATCGTGGGACAAGACCAAATGGAGATCGACAAAGCGATCGACGACACAAAGGCAGCGAAGCTGAATCAACATTGTCAAACGCAACAATGGAGAAATCACATTCTCGCAACCACACCTGATTCACAAGGTGCTCCAAGGGCTACGGCTCACGGAGAACACGGTTCCAAAAAGCACCCCGGCAGCACCATCCAGAATACTCCACCGCCATGCCAAGAAACCAGCCTTTGACAACAGCTTCAATTATCGCCCGATAGTTGGCATACTAAACTAATGACATCACTTTAGCGCAATGGAAAGGGACATAGGAGATGATTATCCATTTCCGGTATGTACAGGACTTGGTGGAACATAAGGATGAATGTCTTGAATGACTGGAGATCATCATAGGCCACCGCCACGGAACAGAGTGGTACAGTGCACGTCCTTGATAGATCTTGCGACAACACTAATGGTGTTGCTGGCTTGGCTTCATCGTCTAGCAACAAGCAGCTCTACACTGACTTCTTCTGTGTACGGGCGTCGTAACATTGTCCATGATAGAGAAACTTGTGCCGGCGAGGCATTGGCCCCACGAAATCATAATATGCGCTAGTTGACGATGAATGCCTTCAGTGCAAAGACACGCAAGAAGCATGTAGACGGGGTGAATGTTGCGAGGGTGGTGTGGGAGTAAATTGGTGGGTTCCATATGGACGTCGGAGTCATTGCGAATCCAGTTCGCTCGTGGGGCAATGTCTTGAAGGATGAAAAAGAGGGCAAAATCCTTCCTCCAAACAGAGGGATTCCAGCTTAAGTCATACCACTGAGATGCCACGACCAATGGATCAGCGCCATAGTGGGCATCCTTTATGCGCCATAGCGGACACGTTCACACAACAACCAAACGAGCAGGGTGACCAGCACTCGTGAAGGGCAGAGGAAAAAAGGTCACGAGTAGGTGGACACAATCAACAATCAACACATGAAGGTGTCAGACTCACGGTGGCGTGTGCTTCTTCAGCATCAGCAGGGTGAAATGTGAACTATGGAACAGATTGGTTTGGGGGTTCCGAGAAGACTGAAAGACCGAGGTAATCAATTCATGTAGGGTGTTCCCATGGTGATGCCCTTTTGAATCCAGGGTACTAATCTTCCAGGAATTACAACGTCCCATGTTGGCCTGGAAATTCTTCTGCCGAACCCAGAGTTCCCTGCACTTCGTAGCACTATGGAAGAGATGTAGAGTTGGGAGTAGCCTCCACCAGTGACTGTAGTACTCCGGTCAGCACTGCCACAGCCAATCCAGAAAATTCATAAGTGGTCGGTTGTTCCAAGAACGGATAGAGATCTCAAATTCATCCTCAATCACAAACAGCGCATGTGAGACGAGCACTTATCCTTTATGGACCTGATCTAGGTAGCCTAAAAGAAAAGACAACAAGAAGAAAACCACCAAGAGTGGAAACAAGCCATGTCACACCGCCATTGATTGAGGAGCACCACAAAAACGTTACGCTGGGAATGGACGTGATGCATGTAAATGGCATGATGTTACTCGTGACCACATCCAGAAACATCAAATTCAGCACAATAGATGCCATCCCCAACAAGGATGAGCGAACCCTTTTGCAGTCAATCAGTAAAACCGTCTCCATATTCCAAGGAGGAGGACTACGACCACGTTTTCTGCATGCTGACGCAGCCTTTGTTAAGGATGAGCTCAAAGTGTCCTTGGGAATGCTTGGAGTAACACTCAACATTACAGCAAGAGAAGAGCATGTCGGGGACGTCAAACAAACTATCAGGACTGTAAAAGAAAGAATACGGTGCGTGTACAACATTAGCTGCCAGATTGCATCTAGACTGAGGAACACAATATCGGGGAGGTTTTTGACATCTGCAATTAGAATGCCATCTCTAGGCCCATGAGCATGAGAAGGAAGCAACCCAAACCCATTTGTGGAATAAACGAACAGACAACCACCATTCCTTTATGCCATTGTGGACACCAAATAGGTTTAATTCTTGCCTATTTTGAATGTGTCTTGGAAACACTGTAATTTTATCCAGCTACTGTAAAATTAAAGAAATGTCAGTTCTGTCCAGTCCAGCAAAAAGCTGATTTTGTTGGCATCTTATGGGTCTCATCAAACAATGAACATTCAAGGCACAGTTGCCATTTCCATGGAGCTCAATTGGGATTGACAAAATTTGAGTATTAGTGATTGTGGTGTGTATACTACTAGTAGATAATATTTCTATGTGCAGGGTTGATGCAATTTCAATACTAATTGTACTATGAATACTGGTAAATTATGTTTCTGTCAATTTCGACAAACACGCAACTTGTGTTCCATCACTATCAGAGGAAGTTAATTGTCATTTTTTTCCAACACATTTCCTTGATATTGTCTTGGATTGAAAATGATGATATCTGTGTCACCAGGCTACCACATGTGCATGGAGACAGGGAAAACAAATTTGTTCCAAATCAGCAACATCTGGGTCTGCCAGCAAAGCCATAACAATTGAATATCCAAAATCACAGTCCATATGTGCTTGTAAGTAAACATTTTGGGCACCAGATGCTGTGGTTCAGTAGTTACCTAGATAAGTCTCTCTTAAATCAAAACCAGATTTGACATGCTGGACATGAAGTGAGGGACGACCCGACGAAGTAAATGAAGGAAGGATTTAGGATCTGGGCCGATGGAGTGCACATCCCTTTTGAAGTACAAGCAGTCCTCTTTCCGCAGCAAATTGAGTGGCTTGTATGCAGTCCTTGCGGTGATGCGCCAACTCTTCGGTCGTTTCCCTACCGGCTCGAACACCATCATTTTTGCAACCGAAAGCCAAGCAGTTCTTGATTGATTTATTGATTTCCCCAAGCCAGCTTTGTTGTGTCACTTGTTGATTACCTCTGTGCCTTCGATCACCTGGTGTGGTCAACATGTCTGCGGCACTCTGCTTACAAGTTTCCAGCCCTACAGCTATTCTGTAAAATGATTGCACTCCTATCATTTTTTCCAAAAACTTCCACCAAACTGTACTACATTCCTGGCAAAACGCAAAGAACATTGACAGATATATGCCATGACAAGAAGGACATGACAAGAAGGACATGACAAGAAGGACATTATATGGATAACCATTGTGCTCACTGACCCTCACAATGGGGAGAACTACAAAATCCCAATCGGATTAGCGAAAGTAAACAGGCACACTGCTGTGCAAGTCACCAACCATACGTCCAAAATCCTTAAGACTGTTTCATTTACCCAGAAGGACCTATGCAGTTCAGTGAATGACAACCTCTGCTGTCCTGGCAGGTAAATATATCATTGGGAACAACACCGGTGGTAAGTGCGACATGCACCGCCCTGAATTGATATTGAAGCACTGTTTCATTTACACAGAAGGACCTATGCAGTTCAGTGAATGACAACCTCTGCTGTCCTGGCAGGTAAATATATCATTGGGAACAACACCGGTGGTAAGTGCGACATGCACCGCCCTGAATTGATATTGAAGCACTGTTTCATTTACACAGAAGGACCTATGCAGTTCAGTGAATGACAACCTCTGCTGTCCTGGCAGGTAAATATATCATTGGGAACAACACCGGTGGTAAGTGCGACATGCACCGCCCTGAATTGATATTGAAGCACTGTTTCATTTACACAGAAGGACCTATGCAGTTCAGTGAATGACAACCTCTGCTGTCCTGGCAGGTAAATATGGGAACAACACCGGTGGCAAGTGCAACATGCACCACCCTGAATTGATATTGAAGCATGCCACCAGTCTTGCTGTTTGCAACAAAAGGAATGGCAAAGTGGTCGACAGTAATCCGGTGTTCATGGAGATCTATCAGGTTTTCTTTAAATTTGTTTCATGACTCATGAGCTCACGGACACCAAAACGCTTTCAAAAACTTGACGAATATGTCAAAAAGAATCATCAAACAATAATTGAAATTCAGATGCCGAACACAACCAGAGTCAAGAGGGGCACCATCATGATGCACGGCTTGTTTCGTGACAAACACAATATGGATGCCTATCTTAATCAACAGAGTTTTGAAACCAACAAAGACACGGAGTTCGTTGCAGTGGAAAGCTCTCACTGAGTTTGAGGGAGTTTGCCTCCCATTGAAGAAATGTGCTTTGTCCCTACAAGTTGACAATCCTTCAGCCTCAGCCGGTTCTTTGTTGGAGATCTACAATAGCAAGTTTTGCATTGAGGTAATGAAAGACAAGGGCATTCCGGTCCTTGTCTTGGACAGAGATGCACTAGGCATGAGACCGTGGGATGCCTCCAAAACCATCCAGTCTTTAGAATCAAAGAGGACCATGTTATCCTATGCCGACGCCCTCCCTTCAACCAAAACTCTGATTGACTGGAATCTAGTGGAATACAAGACATACATGATGGAAGGCGATGATATACATGCTTTTGTGTGCTGCGTCTTCCATTCATCTCCAGTCAGATTCTGAAAGTCCTCAACGTTTTCCACGAGAATCGCCTCCCAGCAGCCCTCAAAGCAAAGTTTCAAGCTCAACAGCAGAAACTGAACTCCAAGAAGAGATCCACCAATCCTTCTGACGACTCATCTGGTGCCAACTCCAAGAAACAAAGCCAACACCTTTAACACACCAGAGAACTGGAAACTTCCCAAGGGAAAAGCTTATTCAAAGATCTTCTCTGCACATTGGTCATCTCAAAGATTCCAACAGTTGAGAAGAATGGCGAGACAGTCCCCTTTTGCAATGTTCTTTTCTCCAAGGGTTGGTGTAAGAAAGGAAAGAAATGCAATTATTGTCATGAGGATCCTTCAAAATACAACAAGAAAGAGGAGATGAATGCTTACTTCAAGGAGGCATACGAATCATCTTGATGCCAGAGCGGGTTGATTACCAAGTCTTCAACACCATCTTCCTTATCTCTGCAGCTTGACTCTAAACCCTCAAGTCGTTGTAATATTTTAGAAGTAGAATCGTCTCCAGTCACTCGAAGCATACCCGTTTCGTCCAGCACACTCCAAGTTACAACGCCAGTTCCCTTGACTCCTTGGATCGTTTGATCCACGCTCTTGACCGCACCTTGGGGTGACGGAAGGAGCTCGGTGGCAACTGTTTCACCATGCGACCCATAGCCTGTATTGCATACTCCTGCCATACGGTGAACATCGATGTGATGTCCTCACCGCAGTAGATGCCAATCACCTATCCTGCAGCATATTGTCAGGCAAACAACCCAAATCCCACGCCATCGAATTAAACCCAAATCCTGCGCCATCGGATTTAGCCTTCTTTACTTCAAATACTAGCATGTCGCATTCTTGAACGTAGGTTGATTGTCGAAGGTGAAAGAGAACGGGGACAACATCTTTATCTGATTCGACCTGGAATTTCGCTCGATTCCAATGCCAGCTGACGTAACTGACGTCTTCTGATCCTTGTCTAGTTTTTTTCTAATCACAGTGTGGGTCACAGAGAATGAGAGTTTCACGCTTTCCGCAACGAACAAATTGTACGCTGCAATAAGAACAGCACCATCCTTTGTTGACTTGCCGAGGTCTTCGAGAGTCTTGAGGAAGTTTGTCATGTTGTCTCGTGTCATTTTTGATGCGTTCCTCTTTTTCTTGACATTGGCAACAAGCATCTTGGCTTGCTCGATGATCTTCTGACGTTCTCGGTTGAGTCGATTTAAATGCTGGTTCGTGGTCGATTTACTTGGCAACGGCATACTCGGCCACCTTAATGATTCCAATGTCTATCAATGTTTATGACAACAGATGTGGATGTGGGTGATGAGGGAGCAACTTTCCGTCCTAATCCAAACATGCAACCAATATATGTGAAAGCTCCCTACGAACCAGAGCTAACGTCTCAACAAGTGCAGGCATGTTTGGTTTATGCCTTAACAAAGTTGGAAGGTATATATTTCCAAAACAGCAACGTGGCAAATTTCACATCAAATTCCTCCAGCTACATCTCCATGGGAGTACACACCAATCGTGGAGGGTGTGGTCTTATTAATCAGAACTAAAGAAGCTGAAGAAACAAGAAAAGTCAACCTTGGTACGACTTGTCAAGCAGACTGAGGAGAGTTTTTGTCGATGGATGGATTGGTAAACATGAGAGAAATCCAAAAGATTCCTACTCTTTCTTCAGAAGATACCAAACAAACGACAACATTTTTCTCGGCCATTGCTTTGGTAAGAAATGTATTTTTAGCTGCACATAAGGACCAAGATTTTGGATACTCAGCAGTTGTTGCAATGACTGATGAGGCAAATCCAAGTTGTGACAGAGTGCTATAGTGCTATGCTATTTTGTTTTTCCAGGACTCGGTCAAAAAGTTGCTTTATGAAACCAAGACATTTTGATTTTCAATCCATAGGTTCATCATTGTGTTTCAGAGAGGGTGGTGGATACAGACGTGCTTTGTCTCTCTGTGTACATGAAGATTGCTGTGTTGTCGGAAAAAACAAAAACAGCCTACCTTTGACTGATTTGTGAGTCGCCGGGCAGTAGCCACACTTTTTGCAGGGGCTTCAAATGTTTTCTGAACGAAGGCCCATAGTGAAAGCGGGCTTTAGGTGGATCAACTGACCATTTGGTAATGGAACGTCGCCACCAAAAAGAATGTAACCAATATCATCGAGGGAGAGTGTTGCTTTCCCAGCCCCTTCAAAAAAAAGATGCTCCTTGTATAAACGATCACAATTCTCATAAAGAACCTTTTTCATTGGACTGAAGATCTGGTCCATCCCTGGCTGGACCAATCTCAGTTCCATTTGGAAGCCACCAGTGTTACCTTTGGATTCATTTTTTAATACGCTTCTCACATCTTCCAATATACGTCAGTGTGATATCCTCCAAACAAAATAAGTTATATAGTGTACGAATGGTGACACAACACTTTCTCACACTTGTAGGGTTGGATCAACCGTTTTTTTTTGTGATACACCCGTCTCTCTCAACTCTGTAACATCGGCACCGTTTGTCTAGTACTGTAAACTATCTAGTTTTTGTAAACTATCTAGTTAGACGTCCCACAGGGGATCATTCATCATGTGATTGCCAATGAGATAGTTACCATTTAGACATGGGAGCATGGTCCTTCCTGCATCGAATCCCATTGCAAATTTGTTTGGTTTTACCATTTCTGTCAAAATGTCTTTTCCAACATACATTTTTTTAAATGGCGTGGATAACCGGATTGTTGGCAAAACCCAAATTAACATTTCTGGAGAACTCATAGAAAATATATCCTCACTTTCAACTTTTTGGTCTTCAATATACTCATTCTTGTGATTGATTGCCTCTTCAAGGTAAGGGCCGACAGAAAAAGTATTGATTTCTCTTACTGGGTCCTTCTTTGTTCTCAATCATGTTTTTCCTATGGATGAATGTGTTGACGACATCTTCGCTGAATAAATGTAGATAATTTGAGCAATGTTTCATGAGTAAATGAATGTTATTAATGTTAATTTGCTAATCAAGAATGTTTCTGGGGTAGGGATGATAGGTTCAGGGATTTTAGGGTTCAATAGAGGAGTTGGAAGAAACTTAGGGTTCAATAGAGGAGTTGGAAGAGACAATGGGTAGGCGTAGAATAGGAGTTGTCTCCATGGAAATCAAAGTCAAACCTTGGTGACATAAGCAACCATCAAAGATGCATCAAAGAATAGTGTCTTGGATCTTGTTGCCCCACTTCTTCCATGGGCAACATGTAACACTTCCATGTTCTCCTTAATATGGAAAAGTTTTGCAAGAACGATCTGCTCTTTTGCTCACAAAACACAAGGAATCCCTTCACCATGAAAATATAATATTTGCTTCAATGGATCTTTCTCTCTCTCTCTTGTTCAGTTCTCTGAAACGACAACGGTTGACCCAGTGGAATCTCATGCATTACAGACGTTATTCGTCTGTTTTGCAATGTCACTCCATTGTTGTCATCATTGTTGCTTTCCTGTCCGGCTTCGTAACGCCTGAGAACTTGATTTTCATTGTAATAGGCCTACCCTCAATTGTTTAACGAATGAAGCAAAAGTGCTCCAGTAGCTTGGCATCCAGTCCTGCCATGAGGTTGAGGAGTTTACCTGGATGAGAGTATTTTTTGTGGCCCGCAGCCGTGAGAAAGATGAGGGGAGTGTCGGCTTTAGAATCAGCTGTGGCTGGGCATGCAATTTTAAAACAATTTTGTGCCCTGCCTCAGCGGAGGAACTGCTGGAACAGATTGCTTAGACGTAAAGGGAGGGGGTGTGGCTGGGTTGAGAGGATGCAAGGGAGGGCCATGCATCGCGGGTTTGGGCTTGATAGACAGATCAATTCGTGGTTGACGAAGCTGTACTCCAGATGGTCTCGAGGATTGGTCCGTTCTGTACCCGTCGTCATCTACTACAACACCGTCACCATACTACAGGAACAGTATTCTGTACTGTGCACTATCCCTTAAATGCATTGACTGAAGAAGATGATAACCAAGTCGCAAAAAGAGTTGCTTCAATGGCACTGGAAATTGGGCCATGCAAACATCCAATGGGTACAAACCCTCTGTCGGGATCCGAAGACGTTTGTGATAAAAATATGAAGGAAGACAAAACGGCCAGTCTTGGCAAACAACACCGTTGAAGTCCGAGAACGAACCACGGTGGATTGGTGGATGGAAAGGAAATGATGATCAAACGAGAACATCTATCACCTGGTGACTGTGTATCTCTTGACCAATATGAGTCCTCCATTCGAGGTCGTCTGCCACCACAAACCAAGGGCAAAGAGTGCACCGATGAACAGTACACTGGTGGTACTTTGTTTGTGGATCATGCGTCTGGTATGATTTTTTATGGCAAATCAGGTTTCGCTTCGTGTGGGTGAAACTCTGACAGCCAAGATGAAGTTCGAAAGATTTGCCGACGAACACGGCATCAAGATTCAAACCGTTCCACCTCCCGTGATGATGCTCGCCCTGATGCTGACCAGCAGCAATAATACAGGAGCTAGAAGCCAAAACAATCAAACACGAGGATGAAGAAACCGTGGAAGAGGGAATCGTAACAACCAAGGCCAAGATGGCAGCACCAACAAGTTCCAAGGACAGGAACCCAGTCTGAAGGATTTTACGTTCGACTTTTCTGAAGATCCACAAGCAAAGCTCTACATTTGTAACTTGAAGCTTTTAGTTGGCTACATCAGATCCAATTTTGACCAACACAACATTCACTTTCAGCGAGCCGTTGAGCAGCTGAAACTAGATGCCCCGCTCACAGCAGAACAACCGGGAGACCCAACAGACGTGATCGCCATGAAGGAGTGGGAGTTCGCCCAAAAAGCAAGAAAAGAGAAGATCATTCTGTACGAAAACTTTCGGTCATCGCTGTTCAGCTTGCTTCTTGGACAGTGCATACCACTCTTTAAGGATAAACTGAAGGCCAAGGCCGAGTATGAACAAGTGTTCCTTGACCGCGATGGAGTAGCCCTACTCAATTTCATCAAGAAGACCAAGGATATTGTGGTAGGACCAGGGATATTGTGGTAGGAGAATCTTCCAACTGGAAGGAGTTTACAAATTGCATCTAATCCCTCGAAGAAGAGGCGGCCACGGGGCAACTGGATTCAACAGAAGTGTTCTTTTTCACGGATAACTCAACGGTGGAAAGATGCTTCTACAAAGGGTCCTCCTCCAGTCCGAAACTTCTGAACCTAGTGATTTGGTTGAGACGGTTAGAGATGAAACACTCGTTGAGACTGCACATATCCTATGTCTCAGGAAAACGAATGATCGCCGTTGGGGTCGATGGGATCTCAATGAAGGGGTGATGGCTGGGTCGCCCATGCTTTCATACATCCGCCCATGCTTTCATACATCCCCCTTCATAAAAACCCATTCCAAATGTCGGACGCCCTCTTCGAGTGGGCCCGGTCTTGGTTGGGCGCAAAGATGGAGCTCTTGACCCCCATGGATTGGTTCACTACTGGCCATGACATCCAGCCCTAACCCTAACCCTCATGGATTGGTTCACTACTGGCCATGACATCCGGGGCTGGATGCTTCCGTCTGATCACAACAATTTGTCCCTGCCCATCCTTCGGCCAGGACATTTTGTATGGGCAGGAGCAAGCATTCGGGTCCAACGGAAGACTGTGAAACAACTGTGGCTCTATATAGTGGATCAAGAAATGACCGAAGGTCCCCCCCCCCTACCAGAATCAAAGTATGTCCCTCGTCCATAATTTAGCACGCGAACTTGCTGACGGTGGTCCAGTACTCCCCACCAGTGACTCTCATGTGTCCCCCAGGAATCCTCCACCACTCAAACTTAGTGCCCACTATGCCCAAGTTCCGACACAAGTTCCATCTCACGCTCCTTCCAACCAACCAGTCAAGCTCGACTCCAGGCCTGTGACCGAGACCAACCCTGACTCCATCTATGTGTCCCCGTCTCCCCTCACTCCGAGTTCCCAAGTCAAGACCCATCACGATCCCACCATTGTCAGTCCACCGACTATGTCAAACCAGACTCCTCCACCAACCAAGTTGTTTCCTACCAAGAAATCAACATCACCATGCAAGAAATTCAAGTCCCGACCATCTAAGGTCAAGTCTACACCTCCTTGCATGCGACAAACCCACCGATCCTCCAAGAGCCTGTCCTCTCTACGGAATATGCGTCTTTCTATACGGTGGAGACGAAATTTCTTGGAGTGCAAAATGAGTGTGTGTCGTGGTCGGAAAGTGGCGGGAATCGAGAACAGATGAAAGTGTTCATCTATACCAGAGTCGGAAAGCAATCAACCTTCATGTGCAGTGTCCGAAACTATCACAAAGATCAAAACATCCCGGATGAACGCATCATGCACAAGCATGGCTTTGACGTTCTCAAATGGTTTCTGACATTGCGGGGACCATTCCCTTGTTTCTTTCATCATCTTCTCCAAGTGAATGGACGTCAGTCTCATTCGGCTTTGGACGGTCAACAAACAACATAGTCTCAGGCAAGAATAGAAGCCCATCGATAGTGTGACATGTTGGTTTCTAAGGCACCTTTTCCTTCTCTACTATGGTCATTTTGTATTCACAACAGTGACCAATGAAATTGTCAGTTGTCACACCACCATTTATGAAACCAATGAAAAAAATTGAGATGCTTTGCTACAATCCGTATCCAAAAAATCACAATATGAAGAGTATTTTGATTGTTTGTTGAAAAGTCTGTGTAGAGAAAGCGATTCCAACAAAAATTCATTTGTTACAACAATTGACGTTGTCAATCACCCCTTCTGACCTATTGACGTACCGTTGCCGAATGACGCATCAGGTGTGGTCTACATGGTGGTATCCTTAAAAGATACCAATGCCAACTATTTCGGGTTGTCCTTTCAATCAAAATACACAAATACCACTGACAAACAAGTGCATCGGCCCATTCAAGTTACTTGATACATCTGTTGTCCTACTTTTGGTGGCAGAACAAGCACAAGAAGGGTCGTTCCAACTGTTGAGAAGGAAACCAATACATTCTTTACTGACATATTGGCGGACAAGAATAACATATTTTATATGGTGGACAAGGATGAGAAAGAGATTTGCCACACAGAAATAGCTAAAGCTAAAGGCAATTCTTATGACAAGAAGATTGCCATGGTTGCTGTATATATGGAGGGTGTGCCCGATATTGGAGAATTACAGGTGCTGGTGTACCTGAGATTGGAGAATCTGTATTTTGATCAAAAACAATCTTGTTTCAACACTGCACTAGTGTTGGGGATGTAATAAAGAACACAGAAGCTTACCAAGTAATAATTGAATGTTTGACTTTTAGTTGTGAAGCAATTTTGGAATGTTGCTCATGTTGAAATCATTCATTGCAGTGTTTTTTCCAACACTCTACAATGTACTAAAATAGTATATTTTCCTAAAAGCATTCAGATAGATCTTGATTAGAGAAAGACAAATCTCTGTCTGTCACACTGAATGTTGCCTTGGTTCCTGACAATGCTTGCGAATGGACCATTGTGCACAACTATGGGCAATGGGCATGGTTCATGGATATGCACATCCTCCAATGGCCCAAACAACAATTCACCAGGGTGCTTCATCTGGCCAATGTCGTGAAACATAGTAATGGGACATTATTTGACAACAAATCTCAATGAAATTCTTCCATCCACTTTGTCTTCTTCAACAGCATACACATCATACAACTTGTATGTCCTTCGTTTCTCTTCTCACTTCACAACCAATTCAACCCTCTGCATTAGAAGAATCTTTTCAGTTGCTTGAAGGAGGTGCAGAAGCTTGGTTTGCTACTTGACAACTTCTAATTCAAGTTATGCATCTTGTCCCACATCAGCAATGCACAAAACAACTTCAGAGTTAGTGAAATTAAGAACAACAGAAGTGTCCATGGTGGTTGTTGAGTGGCTAGTCCTTCTTATCCAAATTATGAGCTCTATTGAGTTCTCCATTAATCCCATCAGAGGGTATGTAACTGATTGTCTTCCAGGACCACAAGCATTCATGCCTCGTCACTACGCCTTTCAGAATGTTGGCGAAGTCGCCAGATGCATCTATCTTTAGTGTGCTTGCTGTGAGTAGTGACTTGGAAGCAAGTCCCTAGCAAAGTCATCTAACAGAAAAGAGAGAATTCTTCAATTGTTCCTTTGCTTACTTTGCCTTTACACCTACCATGACTTTTACCAATAGCCCTTTACACCTACCATGACTTTTAACAATACTAGAGGGAGCTTGAGAGGTCTTCAATTGTTCCTGTGCTTACTTTGCCTTTACACCTACCATGACTTTTAACAATAGCGCCCCTAAGCTCCCGTCTGATCCCACTCCATGCGGTTCAGACACCAATGACATCTTTGCTGATTTGGTTGACAGCAAATTTGATGACCTGTCCGACATCGTTGATTGTTATGTCAATGATGACTCAAAGGAACACAAGCACTTCCGTATCTATTACGGCAAAAACAAGCCAGACAAGCGAATTGTTGTGTCTGATGGAGAGGGAGTGGAAGAGGTCATGGGCAGATTGTCCATCGATGAGGCACTCAGTATTCGTCCTAAGGACGACCACATCTGTGACTTTGTCTTTGTTTACTGTGATCGTAACACCAAGAAAAAGAGGACAACACAGATGCAAAAGACGACGCCGAACCGGCCACTGAAACTGCTGATGCAGAGGATGATGATGAGTCCACCATCACGGAAGGAGTGATTGCTCTCAAAGCATTGCTTCCCTTGCCCCATCACTGTAGCACCACTGACGATGAAGAACTTGTGTCCATTGATGGCTCATCAGACTTGAGGCTCATCCTTGGCCATTTCACACAAGACAGCCAGCTCCTCCACGACACGTTTGCAAATGAAGTCGCAATCGCCACAACAGCCATTCAGGAAGAGGGAGAAGACAACAATGAACTAAATGAGAGCGTTGAAACCTTCGATACACTACCATCACCCATTCGAAACTCACCTGAAGTCAATCTTTCCTTCGACTCCTTTCCTTCGACTCCATCTCCACTGCAATTGACAATGAGACAATTCTCAACCAGCTCGCCCAAGAATGGCCTGTCATATCTTCAATCCACTCTGCAAACAGTCAAACTTCCATGTCGGAGATAACCTCTATGCGTCACCCCTATCAACATGAGACTCTCCTCGTCAAAGAGGTTGCACGAGCCAAGAGAGAAGGTATGAGATACCATCGTGCAGCTTTGATGCAACATGCAAGAACATGGCACGAACCAAGACTTACCATTGAGGAAGCATACCAGCGTGTATGCCAAGAGGAATGGCACATGGGCTGGTACATCGACGGCACACGCATTCCAGGACACCCACATCCGACTCGGTCGTTCACCGGAATGCCGACCATGCAGCGCCACCTTCTTTCGCCGCAGCTCGCAAACACGAGAACATTCATCGCGAGACTGCAATTACTCTCGCCAATCCTCTGCAACAACGACAAATTCGTGGTGAGAATCGCAGAAGCACGGCATCGACAGCATCCAACGCTGAAACAATGTCAACCGCTTCTTACTCACCACAGGGGAACCTCCACAACATGTACGTTCCAACCGACTGGGAACAAGATGATTCGGATAACGAGACACGACGTGATCGCAGCTGGTAAATTGTCCCGTCTGGGCACCATGCTGAACTTGGAGACACCAGTAGTCTCTCTTCACAAAATTCAGGCACATCAAGAAGTGATGCAACAGGTGATGAAGAAACCAACACTTCCTCCTCATCGAGCACTATGGATCCAACAGTAGAAGACTCTTCCGATTCCATGGTAGGAGAATGCGTTGAGATCCACTATACACCTTGGACCTACAGTCATCATGGGGACCGATGGGGGAACCGAACCATGCCAGTCGAGCCGCCCAACATGGTGAGCTCCACGTTTTGGACCACCGGCCGGCTTCACCTTCTGTTTGTTGCCCTTATGTTCCTTCCACTCATCCTACCGGTGATCCTATGGACTCTTCCTACTACTACAGTTCTCGAACGAAGTGCTAGCCTCTACTACAATGGGTTAAGCTACCTCAGCAACGGCTGCAATCATCTCTTTCAAAGAACAAACAAATTGTTGAATGGATTTTCGTTTGTTCTTGCTGTTATTCTTTCCCATCTCTCATGTACACCCACCCTTCTCATGTGGTTTCTTTGTTGGATGATTAACGTTGCTCTCCAACCGACCATTGGCAACAGCACACGTCCCAACGATTTCCGTCACTGGACCTATCCCCGTGCTCAACTCCGCACACGCAGCCCGCAATCCTTTTATTGTTTCATTGTTCTGTCGTTGTGTCGATTGTTGGGTCTTGTGTCTTTTGCACCGTTGGGTTAATGCACGAAAAGGGAGGAGACACGTTCACCAGGCCAGGACAACGACCGTCTAGCCGCTCGTCCTTCCAAAGCCATTGTTGCCGCAATCGAAAGCATTTTCGCAGCGACACCAGATCGTGCTCAACCAAATGTCACACCACAACGACGACGAATCGCTGCCAAATCCAAGAAGTTTGCCAAGAAACCAAACACAAACAATACAGCCACACAGGTGACGCCATCACCGCCACCCAATACACGATCGGCATTCTCTCCAGAGCAGACTGCATCGATCCCGATGAAGACTCATCGGGATCAGACCACTAAAAACCAGAAGACAAGCAATTGTTGTGTTGATGATCGCCTGGCCGCAACAGCAGACTCCATTCCACGCTTCTACAAAGTCAAACGCTCTGTGTGGCAAACCAAAAACGATCATACCAGAACAACACAAGAAAGCCCATGTGAATTGAGTGGAGATGTGGCTCTCCGTGCCGCTCTCCAGGCGCCCGAGAAATTTAGAAATTCAATGCCTTCGGAAGCTTCTTATCCCCTCATCTGGGATTCAGGAGCAAACAAAAGTTCAATCACATACTGACCCGAAGACTTCATCGACGCCATGGAACCACAAGAAAACTCAAAATTCGCGGCATCGCCAACAAAATGAAAGTGAAAGGCAAAGGAACAGTCCTTTGGACCGTCATGGACGCCGAAGGAATGCTCCGCAGTCTTTAACTCCCAGCTCTGCTCGTACCAAAGTCAAAGGTGAGACTGCTATCAATCAATTCAAAGTCTCTTATAAGTTTACACTGGAGAGACCGTGACATCTTGAGCGGAATTCCCAATGATCCACGTCGTTGACCTGTTCAAGTCCTTGTGAATCCTCACAACAACCTGCCTATGTCATACGGATAAGACCATGGTCACATTGCAACAGGATCCCAAGCACTTTCCACCATTGTCACCGCTGTCTCCAACAACAACTTGAACCTGTCCAACACTCAAAAGAAAAAACTGCGATGGCATCAGTGTATGGGACACATTGGATTCAAAAAGGTACAGCTCCTCATGAGATCAGGAATTTTGGCGACAACAGAAAACTCACGACGATTGCACTTTGCTGCTGCTAAACTTACCGATCTTCCTTTATGCACAGGACAGAAACGCAGAACCGCCCCAGGAACAAGAACAACACTAGTAACTGATCGCCAAGGCATCCTCACCAAAGCAGAAAATCTTTTTCCTGGCAAGTGCATATCTATTGATAATTTTGTATGCTCCACTTAGGGAAGACGTTTCAACTTTTGTACGTTCCACTTAGGGAAGACGTTTCAACTCCAAGGGCAAATCTAAACCTGGTGACATGTACACAGGAGGCGCCATATTCGTAGATCACGTCTCTGGATACACGTGTATAGGCTTCCAAACTCATCTAAATACTTATGAAACACTCCGTGCCAAAGAATCATTTGAACTATTTTGTAGGGATACTGGTTTAGTGCCCATTCAATATCTAACTGATAATGGATCCGCCTTCACTTCTACCAAGTACACCGATACCCTACGAAATTTCTCCCAGTTGTACAAGTTTGCCGGTGTAGGGGTACATCATCATGCCGGAGTCACAGAAAGGGCTATACAGACTATTATGTCTATTGCTAGGACAAAGATGATGTTACATGCAGCAATTCACTGGCCTGAAATGGCTGATACTGCACTGTGGCCCATGGCAGTCTCCCACGCTGCATATTTGCATAATCATATACCACGTACCGACACGGGAAGAAGCCCTCATGACTATTTTACGCGAACACGATGGGAGCAATGTAAATTCCATGACCTCCACGTGTGGGGCTGTCCCGTGTACGCACTAAACAAATCCATAGCCAATGGGAAGAAACTAGGAGTACCCCGTTGGAAATCTAGATCTACCCGCTGCATCTTCATGGGATTGAGCAGTGGGCATGCTAGCACAGCTCCTCTAGTTCTAAATCCGTCAACAGGCCATATCTCACCGCAGTTTCATGTCGTCTTTTGATGATTGGTTCTCTACTAAAGCTACCTCAGAAGACGATCTACCCGATCTAATGTCCCATGATTGGTATAAGCTATTCCGAAACTCCTCCTATCAGTACATAGAAGATGAAAACGATTCAGACTACTCGCCTTCAGACGAAGTAGATGCTATGGACTTTGTTAATCGACAATCAACGGTCACTCGAGCAATGGAAAATGATCATCCCATTACACCATTGCCGACTTCTACTCAACCATCATACCCTCTGGGACACCCGGTATATTTGTAACCATAGCTCTAATGGACCTTGAACAGAATATACCGAAAGGAACGAAGGACGGACAAGTTCATCTTCTTTTTGGTACACTATAATAGAACAAAATACTTATCGATATTGATATTTCTGTAAATTAGAATACATAGAGAGGAAAATACATGAATCGGCACATTTGGCGAGGGTCGATACAACCCGATACAAACGATACAACTGTTCGAAACAACATCCGATACAAACGATACAAATTCCGATACAAACGATACAACCCGATACAAACGATACAACCCCGATACAAACGATACAAGGGGGTCGATACAGCCGATACAAATCGACGAAACCCCGATACACACCCCCGATACAAAATACCCCCGATACTACAACAAAAATGAGTCTGCACAAACCGTCATCGCAAAACGCATGTTCGATCGTTGATTGTTGCATTGGGGTTGTTGTTGTCCGAGTGTTGTCCTTGTTGCCGACTGTTTCGTTCGGTGGCAGCGAGTAGTAGGATTACTTCACGGTGTATTAGTCCTTTAGAGGAGGGTCGCCCGGCGTGGAGGGTAGAATGACGAGGAGGGCACGTGGCGAGGAGGGCGCATGCCCGACAAGACATGTGCCCAACGAGTCATTCTCCCGACCAGCCGGGCGCCCGACGAGAAAGGACTAAGAAACACAGGGGAGTAATCTGCTTACTCCGTATCTAGCTATGCAGGTAGTTCTCACCTCCCTTCTATAATTAATAAGCAGGACATGTCTGTTGAGGAAATTTTTGAGTCCCATCAGAAAATTTAGTCTTTAAATAAACTTGTTACTTATAATATGTAAATTTGAAACATTCCGTTCATCGGATCACTTAGGCCCCAGAGATCTCGTCGACATCTCCTTGCTCTCGATCCGAGAACTGGAGAAAGGAAGGTCGACGACAATGAGATCATCATTCTGGACGGCTTCTCTACTTCAAAAAGTGTTTGATTGTTGGTTTTTAGCATGTCTGTGATTGATTTGGTATCGGACTCCCAGTCCCAGTCCTCGGAGTCATCGGATTCGTCCTCCTCATATCTCTTTATCTTCGACGAGCCCGACAACATGTTCAACTGGGAAGGAAGGGGGGTTACCGTAATAGATCTCACCAAGGAGAGCTCCAAAGACAACAACGACTCCACAGATGCCTCAAGGGCGCCAAGATCCTGTGAACTGTAAGTTTTCTTGTTTGATTGTTGTGTTTTCATATCGATTTGGCCTGTTTTCCTCCATTTTGGCCATGGTGGTCTTCCTTTTGCGTCCAAATCTTCCTGGTCGCACTTAGCGATTCAAATCTTCCTTCGACTGTCACGCATCCTCATTCTCTTCCCTCATACTGTCATTTCTCATTTCTCATTTCTTGTGTCAACTTGTTTTTGAGAACAGCAGTCGAACCATGAAGACCCGCAATGCCAACAAGAAGAAAGCCGCCGCTGCTTCCGCCTCAAGTTCAAACAAGGAGAATGAGGCGTCTCCAGTTTATGTATCGGGGTCTCGCAAAACTCGCAGCAGCTCTACCGCCGTTGCTGAATCCAATGGTAACTCGTCGTCTCTTCTCAAGAAACAATCGTTGCATGTTCCTGTTCCAAAGCAGTCGAACAAACCGACGCACCCTGTTCCTCTTCAGCCCATCCCTGTCAACCAGTAAGTTCTTTTGATTGCTGTGTTTCTTTGTGTCGCTCCTCCTTCAGACTCTCATGGTTGCTTCCTCTTTTTCCGAAACAGAGAGACGAACATTCCTTCCACCCGTCGTCCTACCCGCATGCAACAGCAATCCAAGACTTCCGAGAACCCTGTCTCTCTTCAACCCATTCCTCACAACGAGTAAGAGTCTTTGATTGTTGTGTTTTTGTTGTCTCCTCGTTCTTTTTCTCATTCTGTTCACCGCGTCTTTTTGCCAAACAGAGAGGTAAACGTTCCTTCCACCCGAGGATCTACCATGGAAGACTCGTTGCGACAACAGCAATCAAACGATCCAGCTGCGTAAGTTAATTGTTGTATGAGTGTTTCTCCATGGTGGTCGCTTCTCTTCTAACCTCGTGGATGATTGTTGTTTTCCCAGGTCAATGGCAGCAGCAGCAGACACCTCAACCGTCCCCGTTCCTGTTGCACCATCCTTAAAATTGACTGCACAAGCTGCTTCGTCCCGGTCCAATTTGGTGGTAGACCAAGCAACAGGCAAGATCACGATGGACTTCCTTGCGACCAACCCTCTTCCCGAGATTGTCGAGACTCCCGATGACATCGATGCCTGGGCATCGTATGCAACGATTTCGAACGATCGCGTCTATGGCGCCGACGCCAAGAAAGTATCTTTCACCGACCTGTCAATGAACACGGCAGGCTATGAGCGCGAAAAAGCTAGAACAGTCGAACGGTTCCTGAGCATCTTGGCCCGTCACCAGGATCTCTTCAAACTTACCGAGGTCATGCCTGATCCAGACAACTCTACGAAATAAACTCTGCGACTCTTCGTCTTGTTACGTGGTTACAAGACACCAGAGAAGGCCAAGCTGCTCAACCTCGCTTTGTACGTCTTCGTCTCCAACCTCTACACGAAGGCTGGTAAGATTTATCAACCCGCCGTGATCAAGAAGATGTTGGACCACCTGTTTGCTGTTCTTCATGCAAACGGCATCCAATATAGCAGCTTGGATCTTGCCAATCTTCCGCGATCCTTTCACGCGTTTTGTAAGAAACTTTTTGAAGACGAAGCTGAAATCCGGCCCGACTTTGGTCGCCGTCCAAAGAAAGCCAAGGTTGTCGAGAACGACGAGTTTTTATTCCGCAACAAAGCGGACCCCCCCCCCCCTTCAATCCTTTCGGAGTCCCAATCGATTTGCTACGCATGACAGTGTACAAGTCGCAACGTGACTTTGGTCCACGTGGTACCATTGAAGTAAGTACTGTTGGATTGTTGGTTTTTCATGTGTCTTCTTCCGCTCTCACACGTTGATTTTCTGTCACAGACTACTAAATTAAGAGTGTCTGATTTAGTGCATATTGCCGCGCTGCCTGAGTCGTATGGTTCTTTGAAAGGTCTTCCCGCATACAAATTGAAAGAGTGCTCTCGCGAGAAATGCTCGAAGCTCTCGCTGACGAATCCGACTCTGGATGGAGAGGATGAGTGTGAATTGAATGTGGTAGTCGACAACCCCGATGACCCGTGGTCCACGTACAAATTACTAAAGTACTGGATCGAGCACGCCCTTCCTCCTAGCTGGACAGGACTGCTTTTTCTAAACATTGCCACCGACAAGGAGCGCAAGGCTCGTCCATCTGCGAATGACAAGTGGTGGGCTGGCACCATGTTGGTTCGCGACATGTCCAAAGACGTCATAGCGAAATACAAGAAGGCAGTCGCTCAGGGATTCACTGGACCTCCACCGATGCGACCGATCGGGCAGCTGGGAAAGAACTGGCCGAACGAGAATGCCAAAATCCTCTTCAAGAGGTGCGGCTTAGAAGACTGGCAACGTACGACTGCACGTACAGGCCGTCGTACCGGTATTTCTAACGTTGTGGCATCCGGCGCACCACAGAAGCTTGTAAATAAGTTTGGGCGCCACAAGACGGACCAGGCAAGTTTTGCGTACCAGGAGCTTCGCTCTGAATCGTACGCAAAGCTTTTGACTGCGAATTGGTATTCTGACGCCAAAGCTGTGACGGTCAAAACTGGTACGTTCATCTGTCGTTGATTGCTGATTGTTTCATTTCCAT
The DNA here is from genome assembly GCA_946965045.2 of Epithemia pelagica. Classification (NCBI taxonomy): domain Eukaryota; phylum Bacillariophyta; class Bacillariophyceae; order Surirellales; family Surirellaceae; genus Epithemia; species Epithemia pelagica. The sequence continues at coordinate 1,691,629 of OX337234.1, read as the reverse complement.
TGACACTTGTCTTACCTTTCCTTGTTTGTTCGTCACAGAACCCGATGATTCGAAACCTTGTGCATCGAAGGACAAGAAGTCACCAACTGCCGCGCCTTTGGATATAGACGCTGAAGATGAGTCCACTTGTTCGTTGTTTGATGGTTTTGACTGGGATGTTTTTGCTTCTTCTCCTCGTGAAAAAACCACGAAGAAGTCTGATTCAAAGGTGAATGCTTCTTCTTCGAGTACTCCTGTTTCGTCGTCGTCGATGTCATCAGCATCATCCCATCATGGCACCATACCATGCATTACCCATGGCATGCATCATGTTTCAATGCAACAACCACAACCAATGTTTTTCGCCCAGCAGCAACCTCAACAGTTTGCTCCCATGGCCCCATTTGTTCAGTCTTACCAACCACCGCCACCCCAGCAACCCTTTTATGGAGCCATTCTTCAACAACCTGTTCTTCAGTCTGCCCCTTTGCAATTTGGCCTTCCTCAACCTGGCATGGTACCCCCTACGATTCAACCACCCATCCTTGGTATCCAGCAACAAGGAGCCATTTCATATCAACAACTTGCACCCAACCACTCAAATCAACGCAAGTACAAGAAGCATGGCAAGAAGCGGTCTGGTTGACTGGTGGTTTGGTAAGTTTCTTTCTATTTTATGCTTATTTCCATATGCATCAATCTCACTCTTTACTTCATTCTGTTCAAAGTACGTGACTTCTTTTCATATTCTTCATGGTTTTTTTCTATCCTTCTCTCCATTCTCCTTTATGTACTGCAAAGAAGTCTTCATAATTGCTGGGTTGGTGAGTCTTTTGTCCTGTCTTTGGATCTTTTGTCGCCCTTGAGTTTGTCGACTGACAATACTATCAGTGTTTCACAGGCATCTCAGTTGTCACTGATTGATCCCCAGCATTGTAAGTCCTCGAATATTGTCTGATTGTTGCTTTATTGTTCCTATTCTCACATTCAACTTGCTCTTTCTAATGCTCGTCTATTGCTTCGTCTCTCTTTGGTATCGTCGTTACCATCGTTTCGTCCGTCTCTTTCTCCTGTGGTCCGGTTTTCCCCCTTGGTTTGCTCGCCCGGCGTTTTTCTGCGCGAATCGCGCGAACTTTCGGTAATTACTACCTCCCGCTCGTACAATAATTTCCTACTCTACTATAAAAATGTGAGCAGAACTACCTGCATAGCTAGATACGGAGTTAGTTGATTGTTGTTGTCGTTGTCACCACTTGTTGTTGTGGTGGCTGTCGCCGCGTGTTTCGTTCGGCCTCAACGAGCTTTGGGTTGTTGTCGTCATTGTCACTGCTTGCTGTCTTTGTGGTTGTCGCCGCTTGTTGTGGTTGTCGCCGCTTGTTACCACCAATGGACGAGGCTCCGATTTGTTGGGTGAGGGTAACGAAAAGACAAGGAGTTGATTGTTTCGTCGCAATGTAGAAGAAGGAGGACGACCACACCATCTTCGTCTACCGCTGCCGCAGCTCCACGGCATCCCCTCCTTCTTCCACTCGAACAATCAGCAGCAGCAGCACCATTGTTGGCTGCGACAGAAGCAGTCTGTCCACCCATGGTTGCGTTTGTTTCCTTGTTTGGTCGAACCAAACTTTTGTTGCTTGTTGCGTTTTAACCAACCCGACGAGGCTTTCATTTGCTGTGTTCGGACCACGCAAAACTAAGAAGTTGATTGTTGCATGCGGACGGACGTTAAGTGAATTGCTGGATTCATTGTCTCCCGTGGCGTCGTCTTCTGATTGTCACTTCCTTCGATGCGGTTGCCGAGATTCTCGTCATGTTTGTGCTTCGGAATCATCCAGTAGATTGCCGTGTGTCCTTGCCGCTGCTCTCCTGTGCCTCATCCACCCATTTCGGAGCTTCCATTGTCGTCCATCCCTGCAATCTTCGTTCATTCCACCATTAACGGACTCCAATCTTGATCCTCTCGATGTTTCCTTCCAACCCAAAAATGGAAGGTCTTCTAGATCTTGCCGTAGGTCCATGAAAAACAGATATCTTAACGCCGCCCTTTTCACCCTTCACGGTACACATGAAGATCAAGCCTCCTGGGTGTTCAGAGGAGTACTAGGACCTTTCGTTGGAGGTGCACAGCGGTCTTTATCGTCCATGGTGGTGTTATGCTGTGCAAAATGACCGTAGTGGTCTTCCTACGAAGCTAGAATCACTATAGAAAAAACAGTGGGGACCAAAAAAGCACGGGCTACTGCTTGTGAAATTTCAGTGCGGTGGAGCTCGTATGTAGGAGCGCAGTGAAATTTCGCACCGGGGAGCTCGGTGGTGGCCGTCAACCCGATACATTAGCCCGATACAAATCGCAACAAGTTCGGAAGACCCGATACAGAGGACTCGAGTCCCCCGATACAAAAACCGATACAAATGCGTTGTATCGATACAGTACCTAAGCCCCCCGATACAACTAGATACAACCCCGATACACGACTGGATACAGTTGTATGTGCATCGATACAGCATCCGATACATTTGGCGAATCTCCGCGCATGGCTTCTCTGACTTCAAAAATTGCTAGATTTAAGTAATTTTTTGACACGTGCCTATGTCTTTTTTGGTAGTGTAGAAAAATGAGGTACAGTTATCTCAGCCAACCAGAAATAAACCCAATGGGGTCGTGGTTACAAATATAGCGGGTGTCCCTGTCCGCTCCGCGCTCAGCTCCTAGTGCCTTCGAGGGGGACGCGCCCCAAACGCGCGATATCGCGCCCATGGGCGCAACTTTTTTACTCGACATAACTCGATCAATATTAGTCCGATTCCCAATGTTAGGCGCTGGATCTTTTGCTTTGGTGATGGTCTAAATGGCATTGTATTGAATAAAAACTGACGGCCAGACGCAATATACGGCTTGCAACAATCAAACTATCAGAAATTATGATGACTAAACTAGGGGTGCCCTTTGGGGGCAAATCGCTCACGTAGGGGCCAAATAGCGACCACGGTACCCACTAGCGAACACATAACTAGGGGCCGGGCGATGCCAGGCGGTGCGTAGCGAGGCATGGCGAGGCCCTTCGTAGGTTACAAAGGGGGCGCCCGTGATTATTTATTCAGTCCCCGCGAACAAAATCGGGGTGGGCAACTTCGTTTAGTTCGTCATGTCAGCAGAGGCCGGTCCAGTACGTCGGACTATTCTTCAAAAGGGGGCGATCCCATTTTGGATCTAAAAGGGGTGCTACCACATGATACGTTGGGCCAGGAATCGCAATCAAGGTCCGGGTAGCAGTTTGGTTAGGATATCGGCAAGATTCGTTTCACCTTCTTCCCATGCAATGCGCACAAGTCCAGCAGCTTGCGCTTCACGAGTCCGATGATAAGCAATTGCGTTGTGCTTCTTCTTTAGGACTGATTCCGGCTGCGTCGAGTTCTTAAACACAGATTCATTGTCGCAAAACACATTCGTCTCTCCATCCAACGGGATACCCATCATTCGCAACTTATAACGAAATGCTTCAATCATTTCAATGGCAGTCTTCATCGCCACGAACTCACTGCCAAATGTAGACGTCTCAACAGTGTTTTGTCGTTTTGAATACCACATGATCGGTGCTCGTTGCAAGAACAGTAGGACTCCTGTTTGAGAGCGCCGTGTGACACGACATCCAGCATGATCAGCATCGACAAAGCAAGTTGTGGTGACAGCGTTTCCACGCGGTGCTGGTGCGTTTGGCGGAATCGGCTCGGCAGCATCAGGATAATACTCAGACCAATCCGGTCGGGTAAAACGTGACTCGTCGAAGTCAGGGGTTGTGTCGTCGAACACAATGGCGGATTTATCGTACTTCTTCAGATACGCAAAGATGTGCAACGTTTGCTCGAGATGTCCTTCTCGTGGATTCGCCATAAAACGGGACATATGGGAGACTGCGGTTGTAATGTCGATAGGACCGAGTTCAACAATCCAACGGAGAATACCGATCAGTCCTTGGTAATAGTTCGCACGTCTTGCGTCGAGTTCAGGAGTCGCATCCAATTCCGGGCGATATCCATCGGCGATTGGCGTCGTCACTTTTGACTTCAGCTTTTCTCCGGATTTCTCCAGTTCCATTTCGACTTCGGCAAGAGCACGCTTACAATACTTGTCAGCGGACATGGCCCAACGATCACGGTTTGACGGATCTTGCGTGTCGGGTATGGTATAACGCCGTATTTCGGATCCCAAGTATTCGTCTGGCGGTTTGATACTGTCGGGCTTGATCGTATAGCGCCTCTGCAGGTCCTGCATCACGGTTTTGGGATCATGACTAACAATCAGCAGATCATCAATGTAGACCAAAACATACTCGTAATTGTCAAATGGTATCGAGTCGGCATGGCGTTTGAGGATCTTTGACGGTGCCGCTGGGACATCCTTTGGCTTCGCCGTGTTCCCATCCAGTCGCAGTGCGGATAGCACCTTGTCGATTAGGTGTGGCTGTGTGAATTCGATGGTCCCATCCTTTTGCTTTTCGATGTTGGCCCCCAAGAAATCTTTGATTGTTCCTTCGACCGTTATGTTTAGCCCGGCGTCTTGGATTTCCTTGATTCACTTGGTTGATCTCCTCTTGGTCTGGTCCAATCATTCAAAAGTCGACCAAATGTGTCCTGCATCGAACCGACATTTGACTCTTTTGCGATGCCTGCTGGAGCGTTATTGTCTCCATGGATGTTTCTAACGTCTTTGCAAACGTCCCAGAAGGGGAGTCATTAGGAGTCCTGTTTCGTGTGGTAGGGGCGTTTCATTCAATGCACATGAGGGATATTGGCATCGATCAGAGGGATTGCTTTTGGGGAAGTTGTCCTCTCGATTGATTTGATCCGCCATGTACTGAGCAAAGAAGCGCTCTCCATTGTCTTCGGGCAAAGGCCTCGCAAGCTCAAAGGGGAGAACAGGATATCCAACTTCTTACGCCAATCCATTGGCTGTAATCAATTCCGAGTGATTGTAATAGTCGTGATGTGTTTTCCAACCCAATGGAACAGCGTCATACCCTTGGCCCAATCGGCCATCCTCAACCTGTGGCGAATCTTGGTGTTATACTGTGCCGTTCCAATAAGATTCAAGATGTCACACAAGTCTACACGCATCCCACAGTTGGCAAAATGGGCCAAGTGGTCATGGTTTGCTTCCACTTTGGATTCACATCGTTGGGAGTAGTACTCTTTACAGTCGTGCTTCGTTGCAGCTGTTGGGGATACTGAACGATACACTTGGCAAATCTGGGAAACTACTCCGCGGCTTTCCAACGCCTTACCTCCCAACTCGGAGAGGCCTCGGATTGGCGTAGAGAGACCGCTTGATTCGTCTGGGAACGTGTTCTCATACGGCGTGCCACGACTATACACAATGCTGCCGGAGGTGTCACAGAATTCAGGAGGACCAAGGTGTCCGGCGGACCGGGAACCAGCCGGAATAAGAGTATCCACGTGATCATCAACTTTGATCACAAAGGTGGGGAAGGTTAGAAACATACCCGCATCATCAGCAAGGAAAGTACAGCCACTGCCCCGTCGACGATGTACACGGATGGACAAGAGGTGAACGTCCAAGTCCGTAACGTGAAGACAATCGGAAAGACAAACACTGTGGCCGCCCATGAGAAAGCTCACAGTACCCCGCCCGGCAATGGGAACGCGACTCCCATCGCCCATCTCCACGTATTGCTCCACCAAAGATTCATAGCTGTCGTCATCAAAGAGTCGACGGTCCCAGAACAGATCGGCCGTGGCGCCAGAGTCAGGGCAAAGGAAAGGTCGAGACGCAGACTGGGAGGGGTTGCGACTACGACGACAGACAAAGGGTGCTTCAGAAGAGACAGTTAAATCGGTTACTAACTTCACTACTTCCTCATTATTAGGTACAATACAAAGATAAGATGTAAAACAGGACCCACAGGACCAAGCATCCACATCATCATCAGTCGGTTCATTTACCTGTACGCAATGGGATGAGTTAGTGAAGTTAGCAACACGAACCGCTCCATCACACGACAGAGACTTGCCTGGAGACGGGGCCGGACTGGAAGGAGAGTCAGCTGAAGAGGAGTCAGCTGTCTCAACCACCACTTGAGTAGAGGACACGGTATCAGACGATCGAGTCGAGGAAACTGGGAGGTCCAGAGTCCAGATCCACCACTGTCCACGCGATGAGCACTAGGACGACTACCCCCGGAGGAGAAGGAGGACGGTCGACCCTCAGGGTTCAGAACTTGATCCTTTTCATAGTCGTAGGAAATGGTAAACCCACGTTCTTTTAAAATGGGACATTTGGCGGTAGAGTGAATGCCAGGGCCGAAACGTTTGTTGCCTTTGCAAAAAATTTTGCACAGTATACATTTATGACGATGAACCTGTTTTGCCTCGGAAGCCAAAACGACCGCACCCACCGGAGTGAAACCGTCGTCAGTATCAGAGGATGACGCTTGCACGCGACGCCCTTTAGCACCCCCAGCTGGTTTACCATCAACTACCTCCATACTGCTGGAATTCTTATAACATTGCGCCCGGAATTCCTGATGCATTTGAATGAATAACTCTTGTGTACTAAAGATTGAGCCGACCACACTTGAACTCTTCTTCCAACGTCGACATGGCGTGCCCATAGGGCCCCTTGATCACCAAATAATAAAAGGGGGTCCTGAACTGAAAGTCGGTGAGTGGAAAGCCGATGACGCACCTCCTTTGCGCGACGATAGAATGTCGTCAAATCTTCCTTGTTGCGGTGACTCAAGCGACTCCAAGTATCAAAATCTTGAAGGAAGAAGCTGGTATTGTTGGGATAGGCGATGGCGCGTAGTGATTCCAACAATTTAATCCCATTGCCGTAGTTGTCGGTCGAACGCAACTCCGACAGGACACTAAGGGCTACAGGGTTGCGGTGAGCTTGAATTGACACAACCAGGTGGTAATGGAGTTGCCTCGAGATCTCGTGGTCATGATCGTTATCCGGGGTGTCGACATGAGAAGTCACACAACTCCCATCAGCAAGAGACCACTGCGGCATGTACAGCATATTTTGAACTGCATCATAATAAACATCAAAAGCCTCGCCCGTGAACGCCGTGGCAGGGTATTCGGGAACAAACCCTTTTTGCTCACGGCGGAGTTTGCTCTCCGGCGATTCAATGCGCGACGACGATAACAATCCCCCCGATCCAGCCAGACCTGGAGAAGCATCGAAGGAGTGCTGGAGCCGTCTCACCACTTCTGCCACGGTCGACTCGGCCACATCCTGAGCGCGGAGAGTGGACGCGAGGTGGGAAGTAAGCGCAGGACCCATCAACAGAGCAGGGCCAGAGGACGAAACCGGAGCACCGACCGTAGGACCACGGACAAAGGGGACACTGGGTGGAGGAGGAAACGGGCCACGAGGAGTAGATGTCAGCGCTGGATCCCAACCAAGATAGCGCACGGCCGCAGCGTACGTAGGAGCGCTGGCAAACTCAGCGCCATGACCAGTAAACGACTTGAAATCAACCGCACGAACCCAGGTAGTGCTCCACGAGCGAAAGATCCCAGGATTCCAACCTGTCCGAACCACGTAAAAGCGTTTTTGAGATTGGGTGGACCGATCAGGCTCCACATAACCACGCAAATAAGGGTGGCCAATACCATCATACGAATCCTGTACAATCACGGGGCAACTGGAGGCCGTAGTAGAGACTTTGGCATAAACGAGCACGTCATTGGGACCCAGGACGACACCGGGAGGAATATTTGGCTGACGAGACGGCGTGGTGGTGACACTGACATCAGGTACGTACTCAATGCTGACATCCGACACAAAGGACGCAGTCAGAGGAGACAGCGCCACAGTCCGATTCTTGGTGGACACAATAGGAGGAGGAGTGGGTTCGACATCATAGATCCCCACATCGTCCAAATTTTCCTCGTACGCTGCTTCTTCGACGGCTTCAATGGTGTCAACAATGCTAGGATCGGACTGATAGACAGATAGATCTCCTCCATTGAGAATGACGGCTCGAGTATAGGGGATATAAGCTCCCAACGAGTCGGTATCATAGGGAGTACCAGCTTCAGGGTCCGGTTTCACACGTATCTGATGCACAGTCGGCATAGATCGACTGATAAGAGGCACGTCAACGACAGGTGTGAGAGGAACTGATGCATTGTCATTCATATCTGCCTGCACGGTAGTAGAGTGGCGTTGTAGAATGGAGGAATGAATGTCCGATGAGTTGGTGCTGGTTGGTGGGCGAATGGACTGCCACATCCGTTGGAAAGGAGTTCGACTGAGGAACCCCCCGCTAGCACCGGAGTGGCCAGGTGGATCGGTGGATCCAGCACTGGCCGACATGGTAGTGATACCCTATCTAGGGTCGTTGCCTGCTTCACGGAAGCAATAAGGCAGTTGGGCTCAATAACCTGTTGGAAGTTGGAGCAGACAAGACGTGAAATTGGATAGATGGTGAAATTATAAACTTATCGCAAACCTCTAACGACGTCTGCCCACGACACTGTTCTCCTCACATGAGTCATTGTCTTTGCTCCGCGCCGGGCGACCTCCTCTTTCCTGCGATAAGCATTTGTGGCCCGCATTTGGTCGGCCCTGTCGACCCCATTCATTATACGCCACGATGGCCTTGAATGCTTTCTTGTTGTGATACGAATGACTGGTCCATCGCCACATTGTGGCGAGACCATGGACACAAGTAATCGCGTGTGGATCTTCATGGGTACTGAACAGTTTCTTCGGGGTGTCAGCCAAATCATTTGTATAAAAGACAACAGCCTTTTTATCCAAATACACAATATACCCACAATTTTTTGCAACGACACTCTACTCATTGACAACTTCCAAAATGTCCTTCTCTTCAAATCCAATCCGTTCTCTAGGCAGACTCTCTGAGTATGAGTCCTTCTTCTCTCTTGCCTTTTGCAACTTGTTGTCTGGATGGATTACACCGGTGTAGACCCTCACAAGAATCCATGAGCCACGTTCCTTCTTTTCCAAATCCTTCACGGCCTGTGCAACAGCTAGCTTGTTCACTTTGTCAACCAGATTCATTTTCACAGTTCCGGTCACTTTTACAGCATTGTCGGTAAATTCAGAACATGCCCTGGCCAGTGCATGTCGCGTATAATAATTGTCCATGTACACTACAGTTCGTGCAGTGGCTTCTTCATTTCGACGACTAGAGGATGTTCCAGTAATGGAGCGGAACAAAAGACCAACCATGAGAATCCATAGCATGGAGGCACTGTCGTATGGCACGGGGCAGGCATTTTGTAGGCGACTTTTGCATGACTGAGTAAATTGATTGAATGAACTCCATACTTCACCAAACACTTTGAGAAATCGCTTGGCTGGTGTTTGGTTCACGGTGCTACCAGTGCCATTGTCCCAAATAGAGAAAGTATAAACGCTCGCCCACCCAACCAAAGCATAAAACCTGATATCGAACTTATCAGGTTTGGACGGCAGGTAAGAGGAAGCCTTTGTTTTTGCCTTGGTGGGGCAGCTTGCCTCGTCCAAAGCCACTGGACCAACAACGTATGCAACAGAGGTAAAATTCCTGAGTACATGCGACATGAGGCACCTGACAGTCCACAAAGGATCATCGAGATTTTGGCACGTAGATTCTGAAATAACTCGAATCGAACCACGAACGGCAACAAACATGTAATGAGACATAGTATTCGAAAATTAGCTTGATCCAAGAAACATTTTTGAGCTCCACAACTCTTTTATCGAAGTAGAGTTGCACAGGGAGGTTGCAATGTCAAGCCCAAACACACATCGAAATATCTTTGGAGTGAGGGTGATCTTCTTGGCCGAACTGCCTTCCTTTTCATTGAGTGCATCTTGGGTAGCCTTCATCATGAATCGATCAAGGAATGAAAGGGAAAAACAATCCGAGCGGTCCCTCCTCTTTGAATGCCTGTGCACATGCTCCTGGGTTGATTAGCACCAGATCAGATGACGAGATTTGTTTGTCAATGTAACGGTTTTCAAATCGGCATCGATCAATGTCTTCCTCAGTGGTTTGTTTTGTAAACAACATTCCAACACGGTCTTTGTCAACATCATCCTCTCCATCAGACTTGATTGTCAAAAATTCGAGTTCCCTTGCAGCAGCTGGTGGATTGCCTGCATCCTTGTTGGACTGTTCGGCCATTTTGGACCAACTATTGGTTTGACAAGTGCTTGAATGTATGAGGTGCAACAAAAATGAGGCCACGAAAATTCCCAAGAAAGGTCGTACGCAAGAACTACCGGTCGGAATTTGGCGTTTAGACCGGCTATTGAAAGGTTGGACCAAATGGAAGGATATGTGTGAAGGAGTAATAACCAAATGGTTTGGTTATTGAGTTACATGATCAACAAAGTCTCGATTTTGGGAATTGTCCTTATGGTCAATAATTTTTTATTCACGAGTTGGAGGTCATTGCCTACGTGGGAAATCCTTTAAGTGTTTGATGATTTTGTTAAGTAAAATTATTGACCATATGGTCAAAGACCGAGGAAATTCATTCGCCCTCTCAAAAGAGTTAAGTTGATGATACTGTTCATGTTCTTCCATGGACCATTTTGCATGCTTGAGTAAGTTTTGTCACTGAATTTGATGTTCATGCAAACATCAAACAGACTTTGGTCACTTTGCCCTTGCAAGTATGAAGGGGTAAAGTCACATTTCATAGTAGAGGGGGAGGATTTTCTGGATTTCTGAAAGCCATGTTGACAGCAAATCCATCACCTTTGACCTGGTGTCATAAGTAGCCCCATCTTTTCTATATCCTCTGATACAGGAAAAGACAAGAGAGAAAGAAGGAGAGGTTTCACTAGGTAGTTTGTTAAAGTCATACCAATGATTGAATTCCATGAATGCTGATCTACATCACCATCAAGGAAAGCAAACTTTGCAATCTGAAATGTTTGCTGGGATCCCATTTATGATGGAGGCTATCCTGTCCAGCAGGTAACAACCAACCTTATAAAGTTGGTTGATTGCCATGCTACTCGGCTTCGAACAAAATTTCTTGTTTGATCTCGGCTAGGGCACCCTCCAATGTGCCAGAAATCATGTTACTGAGTACATCAAGTCACCAGCCCATAGTGTCACTTGGATGTAGGTCACTTGGATGTAGCAACAGTTCAAGTGACATTGCAAACTCATTGGGCAACCTCTTGCTGCACCTTGGCATGGTGAAGTTTGGATTGTCAACTTGAATGGTTGGGGTCCAGTTAGTGTTCTCTGTTTGTTTCCATGGCAAAAAACAGCCACACTTCAGCTCATTATCACAACAACCAGCAATGTGCTTATCTCACAAAAACTTCTTGTCAGAGAAGCATGTTGCCACAGTGACCACAGAAATACTTTATCTGTGTATCCTTTGATGCATGTATAAAACAATCAAACAGTTGATTCCTTACATTCTCCATGAGGTTGCATATCATTTTACCAAGTTGTCTCCCAGGAACACAGAATGACACCGCATGAGCTTTGAGCATGTCTTTGCATGACAAGCAAGACACTTCATGTGTGAATCTGAAAGTTGTAGCAGGAGGAAGACGATGATGGAAACTTGCTGAAAGAGTTGTGAGATGGCCACTGCAGCCACTGCAGCCACAGCAACCAACAAATTGGACAAAGAAAATGTCCCTCCACTGTCGCAGACAGAAACGACCAAGAAACAGGCACCACCTCTGCGAGAAGGTGGTTTGGAAGATTCTTCCCCCTTTCCCAAACAACAGCAGGACAATGCTGGATTGCAACAATCCTACGGCTCTCCACCAAGGTAAGCATTGCTGTTTCTTGTTGTTGTTGATTGTTGTTGCTGATGTTTTTTTAACTTCCTGTGAATTGTTTGCTGGTTTGTGTTTAGTACTCCAATGCAAAAATAAGCACTTCCTTTGTCCACAGTAGTCACTGTAGCATGCCATTTGTTGTGACAGCTTTCACTCTGTTTTTACCTGTCATTGTTTTTGTTTGTGATTGAAGCCTTTGATTGATGCAAAATTATAGTAGATAGTTGTGTTGTGCCATGTCAAATTGATCCAAGACATTTGGCCAAGTTCTTTGTAGTGCATTGATCCATCACCAGTCCCATGGAAAATCACTTCCACCAATCCACGGAACTTGGTCATTTTCAAATTCAATTCAGGTGATGGATCATTAATTTTCAAGTCATGGCCAACAAACTGAGTCGTATTGGATTCAATGGAATATTTGGACCAGTGTTCAATATCCTGTATCACATTAATTGGGCATCCCTTGATGTTGGTGAAATCCATCCAGTCCATGTTGGAAAAGTATCCAAACAGAGACTGTCATGGTGAATTTTCAATACCAATAGTAGGCTGGATGCAAACAATCCACTACCGATAGTAGGCTGGATGCAAACATATGACTCTGCACCACTATATCACCTGTGGAGGTTAAAGTGACCTTACAATCCATTAGTAATCTCCTCAGAAATGAAGGAAGGGTAATTCACAGTTGTACATTAAGTAGAGATTCTACTTATGCTTAAAAATTTTGCACATGAACAAATGAGGGCATTTGCCATTTCTCAAAGATAACCAGTAGGGTCATTATAGTTGGCTTTGTTCAGTTGTTGTTGGTACTCTCCAGGCATCCGGAGAGTCTTTTCCAGACTAGTTTGGAGTTTCCATGTAGGTCAAGAAACACAGAGACCATGGTCCACAGTCTCACAAGCTGCTGTAATCAGAATCCATGAAGAATTTTGACTTGTTGTCATGGTCAAATATCTGGATGGTGGAAATGACTCTCTCATCTGAAGACTGAGAGATCTCAGCAACCAATATCCAAGAGAAACAAAGGTCATTGTGACATACTCTCAATTATTGTGGTTAGGTACAATGTATTCTGAGATGAGGTTTGGTCTTGCCTGATCGGGATGTTAAGTGAACACTGTGAACCAATATGTGTGACTGCGTTTAAAGATGAAGGCTGGCAAGTTTTTGCTGACACATCCTGCCATGTAAATGTTGTCCAACCTCTAACCATTCATATGAATACTTGATGGACCTGGATGGACAGCCACTTTCTTCAAGAAGTCTCTTCTTCTGGTGGTCATTGATATTCAATCCTAATTTCAATATTCCAAGTTCTCAATGACTTTACATGTTCATGTTTCACATTGTCCCATTGGTGTTAACTCGATACCTGTCCAGGTCATCAGATTTCAGTCGAGTATATTGGCTTTATTCTACTAGATATTAAGCTTGTATTTGTAAGACGCTCCATGTTTCTTCACTCCACTATGTTTCAACTTCTTGTCTCCATTGTAGGTTGGATTAGAAGCACCGTCACTGTCGACAATGTCCCTATCATCATCACAATCCTCATTGTTATCCTTCTGAGGGTTGTTTTGTTTCAGCTCATTGTCATGTTTCTGACAGCTGCTTGGCTTAGTGGTTGATTGTTCTTCAGACTCATCTTCATGACAATCATTGTTTCGTGGTGTGGACTCATGCTTTTTGTTGCAGCACCTCTAATCTCCTCAATCTTCGACAAGAATGCATCCTTCCTTGATTTTGATGGTCTTCTGTCTTCTGTTCACTCATCCATTGGCCATCAGGACTCATAAAACATTTCAACCTCAGCGGCATCTGCATTCATTACATTTCTATGGGTTCCATTGTTGATAGAAGTCAGTTATCATGTCGACTAGGCTCCGGCGTGACATTCGCACACTAAACAGAGGAGAAAGGAAACGGAACGTTGAACTGGGACGAGGAGAAGAGATGAGTAACAAGAAATTGCATTACCACGAGGATTCCACTGTGGCAAGAGTTTTGGAAGACAAATGGATGCCTGATATGTCGAGTTCTCTACAGAAACTTGTGCAAGATAACAAGAGCCTCGTTGACGACTACAAAGCAGTGGTTGTAAGGAACAAGAAATTGATTGAGAAAAACCAGACTTTGGAGGGGCGAACTCGCATTTTGGAGCTATTGATCATTGGACAACAAGACTAGAACTCTCTAAGACTATTTCTTATGAGCAAGGAATGATGAAAATCGATTTCGGGTGCTTGTTCTTTGATTTCAGAATCCGTCAGTGTGATCTGTCTTGTTTCTTAGGGGGGTGGACAAAAATCTGGAACAAGATATAATTTTTGAATTTGAAATGGAATCTTCTACTCTAAACGGTATACTGCCAAGTTTTGGTTTGGAGGGAACTACTTGATTACGATTGGCATTAAAATACCAAACGTCTGTTCGACATCTTTCCGAATACTTTCTACATGGGAAGACCAACACTCAGTGCTGGTTCCCAAAATCTGATGTTTATGTGGAGGGATCAGTTCCCGCCATCATTTGTTGTACCCTCCATCACAAATAAAGTATACACCCTGTTGCAGCAGCTCAGAGCCATCTGATTGAATGCACTTGTAACAATACTGAGTGTACAATCCTTTATTTCAAATTGCCTGCACGGACACATCAAATTTAGAAATGGTCTTGTCGTTTCATGTACCAAACAATTCCTTAGAAACCGACAGGATGTATGTTGTACGCTACACTAGAACTTCAAATGCATGTGTTGGAAAGCCCTCTTCAACTTCAAATGCATGTGTTGGAAAGCCCTCTTTACCTGTGCAGTCGGATTGGTTGCCAGCAGGACACATATCCCAACCAACATGGACACAATCTACACTGCCAACAGCTCCAGGAAGGCCCAACCACTGATAATCACCCTCGAGATGCTCAATTTCATCAGTCTTGAGACAATTTTATTTGGCAGTGATATGATGTTGCCATCCACTTCATGAACCTGTGGGAAAAAGTATGATTGTGTTGGTAACTAACATCACTGAGCTCTTCCAAGCATCAAAGGATATTCCTTTTGATAGTAGTCGAAGCACTCCAAGAATCAGGAGCCTAGCATCCTCAAGTCTAGGACGACCATCAAGGTCAGTTTTGCTGCAATACTCTCCAGACGTATTCTACTCCAGCACCAATTTCACCAATTTATGAAATATTGGGTAGGGGACAGCAAATTTTTTCCCAAATTCTTTTCCTTCATATGAATCTTCATTCCAGATACTGTTTTTGTCACTGGCTAAGGATTCCATTGCTTTGACAATGTACTTGATCCAAAATGTTGAGGAATACAGATCTCTTTTATGACGACTGCTTCGGGTGTCTTGTCCTCTTGGTTTTTGCATTCTTCAGATTCTTGACTTTCTCTGCTGGATACTGATATGCTGTCATCATCACAGTTCATTTCCTGAAGCATTCCATTAACAATAGAGGCCTCTATTGCAGCTTCTGAGACAAGAGTTCTGGATAACACGTCCTCTGTGTTTGTTTCTCAGGCATAAAGAAAGCTGCTACCTGGAAACAATAGTTGGAGCAGCTCAAGCTCTTGCTCATCCTCTTTATTGGACATTTCTTACTGCTTTCACCATGTATTGGATTGACAATGAGGAGTCGAAGACTGTTTCACGGAGCTTCGAATGGTCTCGGCTGTCGGCACTACGGAGGGAATTTTGATTCGTCTCGTCTCTCGACACATCGGAGGGAGGTCCAAGTCCTCTCAAAAAACCTCAAAACTACAAAGCTATGTTCTAGTTTCAATGTTCATTTTTCAGCATCTGTCGATGGATAAAGCGCACTTGTCGACGGATTTTGAAAAATGTTTCAGCAGATTGTGAAACTCGTTTTTCATACAAGCTGAGTTCAAGCCGAATGTCAATGGTGTAGTGCTTGGTAGGAAATCTACTCATATAATGCCAGCCATCCACTTAATATAGCCCTTCTTTTTATGCCTCTCCTGTGAAAAGTGCTTCCAAAACATCCATCCCTCCAGAAACTTCTTTTTGTACGAGACTATCGTGTGTGGGGTGCGTCCGATGATCGATGATGCCAACCAAGAATGATGTTGCCCAATTGGTGGTGGTCCAGCAACACCCTGAGGAATCTGGATGCAGCTCGGCAACATCGTTTGCGGTTGGGATGGCCCTCCACCTGTGAAAACTCTCCTACGGCCCAAGTAGATGAGTTGGACTCAGGTGGCAAAAGAGATTATGGTTAAGATCTAGAATGTTTGGATCTTTTGGGGATCGTGTAAACGTCCCCAAAATTGTGTCGCGTATACGTTGTGACCGTTGAGCACGCGAGGCGAGAATGCCATTATTTTAACACTCCCTCTCGCGCACAATTGTGGTCGTCCATCCCATGACTTGCTTTCTCAGTGGGTCGAGCGTTGCTTTGGACAGGGGCTTCGTCAAGTAATTGCTCAGTTGCTCCGTTGTGGGGATTGCGTGGATGGTGATGTCCCCTCGTTCCACATAACTCCGGAAGTGATGCAGCTTTACGTTGAGGTGTTTCGTTCGTGGGTGGAACTTGTGAACTCGAGCCATCTCGAGCGCTCCGCTATTATCCTCGAACACCTTGCGATGTAGCTTAGCCCGTGTGTCTGCGATGTCGATTCCATGCCAGTCGATATTGACGTTTCTCAATGGGCAATATCGCTCTCGAATGGGGTATGCAGATGATGATGCTGTGACAAGGCCTTCTAAAAGGCCGCGAAAACGGTCGTGGCAGTGATTGATCAGAGTGACAATTGGTTTCATTTCATATACTACTCCTATATAGCTACGTGTATTGTGTTCCATTCATTCGCTGGTTCTTAGTGGGAGTGTGTGCATGGTGCTAGTTAAATGCACTGTGTTCAACTTGCTTGCACTTGATGCTTGAGTAATGCACATGATGGTGATGTGACACAATCAAGGATGAGTGCATACATAGGAGGGTATGTGATGACTGTTGGTTCTTGACTGTGCATGAAGGTGGACGATTGTGATGACTGTTGGTTCTTGACTGCGCATGAAGGTGGAGGGATGTGATGACTATTGGTTCTTGACTGTGCATGGTGTTGAAGTTGGTGAAATGTGGGTCATGCGCTTGCTGGTTCTGGAAAGCACATTTTTAGTAATAACGTGAGGAAGGGGCATGCGCATGTTCTTGTAGGTGTGCGCGTGTTCTTGCAGGTGTGCGCGTGTCCTGCGCGCGGATGATTCTAGTAGGATGCGCTTAGGGGTGCTTTCTTATCGATAATTAAACCGCCATAAACTGGCGTACCGTTCCTTCCTTAGATGTGTGCCTTCATTTCTTTCAATATTTCCATGAGTGGGATGGCTTCTTGTAGTGCATATGACAATCCAGTGTATTCGCTCTCGGTCGAACTGAGGGCGATCTCTGTCTGTAGTTGCGACTTCCACACGACTGGGCACCCTTTGTATCGGATGATATACCCGTGTCGCGAGCGCGCCGTATCGCGATCGTTGTGCGGTTCGTTCTGGTCCCAATTGCCCGCAAAATTGGCGTCGACGAATACCTCCAATCCTGCACTCTGGTCGGGCTTAAACGTCATTCCCTTTTGTCGCGTCCCTAACAGGTACCGGCCCAACCATTTGACTGCGTCGCCATGTTCCTTGCGTGGATCCGAGCAAAAGCGTGCGCACTGGTGAGTAGCGTAGGCTATGTCGCTTCGTGATCCCGCTTCCAGGTAATTTAACATTCCCACTACTGAGCAATAGTTGAAGTGGTTGTCAAATGGTATCGAGTCGGCATGGCGTTTGAGGATCTTTGACGATGCCGCTGGGACATCCTTTGGCTTCGCCGTGTTCCCATCCAGTCGCAGTGCGGATAGCACCTTGTCGATTAGGTGTGGCTGTGTGAATTCGATGGTCCCATCCTTTTGCTTTTCGATGTTGGCCCCCAAGAAATCTTTGATTGTTCCTTCGACCGTTATGTTTAGCCCGGCGTCTTGGATTTCCTTGATTCACTTGGTTGATCTCCTCTTGGTCTGGTCCAGTGATTATGGAATCATCCATATAAAGCACGTAGACGGTGTTTCCTTTGTAGAAGACACACTCATCGACTCGCAATTTGGTGAATCCCACATCTTCGACCAACCGTTTCGACAGGTATTGATACCATACTCGTCCTGCTTGCTTTTGGCCATATAGGTTGGCGTGGAGTTTGAACGCATAGTCGCGCTTATTCTTCCCATCCGCGAGCTCGTATCCTCGCGGGATTTCCATGTTGACTTCGCGTTCGACAGGCGCTGGTGGGTACGCCAGGACGTAGTCTATCTGTGTTGTATGCCAGTTGTTGGCGGCTACCAGCGCCAAGACGAGCCGGATGGATGCCCATGATGCGACTGGGGCATACGTTTGATCGTAGTGCTTCCCTTTTTCCATTCGGGATCCATCGAAGTTGAGACGTGCTTTGTGCTTCTTAATCTCTCTCGTTTTGATGTCTCTCTTCCTTCGCATTTGCCATACCCCAGGGAATATCTTTTCTCCCTTCGGTATTTTGCTTCGGTGGATGACGAGTGAAAAATTTCCGTCGGTGAATTGTCGGTCCACTTCCTGTTGCATCCCATCCATGAATCGTTCCGCGTCGGGTTCCTTCATTGCTTCATGATGGTACATGGTATCGGGATCCGATGCCGCTGCTTTGAATGCGAGGAATGGGTCGCCCAGCAGGTAGGAGTCGTCTGTTGGGAACATCGTCTCCAGACAGAACAATTCACCGTCTACTGCAGGATTGTTGTTTTTGGTATTGGTCGTCGTTTTGGCCATCATGATTTCTATGAGCCGCTGTACCGGCTTGACGATCCTGCCGAATCTTGATCTTTGTGGTGGAGTTGGCTCGGTGGGAGTGCTACCGCCATGCTCCCTCTGGCCCTCAATTCCACTTGTTTCTTGTCGTTGTTGTCGGCTAGCCGAGCCCTCACCCTGTGCGTACGGCGTCCCGGTTTGTTCGCTGGGTTCCTGGCCGTCCTCTGTTGGGACCGTTGGCGGGTCATCGTTTGTTTGCGCATTGGTGTGATCCTCCCTTTGGGGATCATTGGCTGGATCGTTACTTGGTTCATGGATCCTAATTCTCTTGTTCCTTTGTTTTGGTGGACCCTTCATTTCTCCCTCTGGCTCTGGTGTACGATGGACGCTCGCTTTACTTGGTGCGCTGGTAAAGTGCGTCTTGTACTGCCAGTGGGATTCGAGATTCTCCTGTCTGGTGGAATCGAATGCCTTGTCAAACTTCACGTGGAACTGCGGGCTGACATGTCCCGTGAATCTGCTGAGGACCAAGGCGACGTTCCGGTTGTGAATTGGTGACTGGCCGAGGTATATCCCGACCTTGGCCCTGTGCTTCCATTTGTGGAAGGGTTTGTTCCCTTGTAATGCCTCGTCCAGGACGTAGACTGGGCAGCCGAATGGCTTCCAGTGCTTCCTGTTGACGTTCACTGGTGTTTTGCTAAACAGCTGCAGTGGGGACATTTTTGTTGGGTTGTTGCATATTCGGTGATGCATTGATACAGTCGTTGGCGTGACGAACTGCGTACGGCCATAAATTAGCAGTGATAGCGTTTGGCCATCTCCTGTTGGCGTGTATTAGCATGGTTCTTGCCATGTCCTGTAATTCTCTGATTCGTCGCTCAGCCTTGCCGTTGGTGTGGTGTGCACCAACTCCTGCGAAGGTCAGTGGTTGATTTTGGTTGTTGCAGGCCTCTACCCATGCTTTGGCCTTGAAGATGCCATTGTCCGCATGGTATGCCGCAATCGTTACGCCTCTAGCCATCGCGTACCTCTCGAATGCCCGTTTTCCTTCGAGAGTTTCCTTCGCGTTGGATGATTTCTGGAGGTAGACGAATCCCAGTCCCGTCGCTTGGTCGACATAGACTGTTGCATACTTGTACCGTTCTCTAGTTATGAATCCGGTCATCTGTGCTACCAGACCGGGTGTCGGTGATTCCATTTGATCAACTGACACCACTGCTCCTGGTCTGTTGTTTGGTCGCTCCGTTTCGCGGTCGCGTACATTGCGTGAGCGCCATGGGCGTTTGGTCGCTCTAGCGTACTGACATGCGGAGCACACTGGCACCTTGCACTTTGCCAGCCTCGAGGGAAGGATCCCATCCTTCGCCATTCTCTGGAGTTTGGTAAATGGTAAGTGGCCAAAATCGTAATGGCATTGAAGCAATTCTGCTGTTGGTGTTGGCAACCTTTCCTCCTCATCTATGATGATGTTGGGAGCCGGTTCCTCCAACTCGGTTGTGTGTTTTCCATTCAGGTCGAACTCGGGGTTTGTCGTTTTGCTCATTTTCTTCAGGCCATTCGTTTGGCTCATCCGAGCGTTCCTCTCCTCGATCATCGTTGATTGATGCTTCGTCGTCCGATATGACAGCTGTCGCATCGACTTGAAGCTCGTCTATGATGATTGGGTCCCGATCGTCTTCCTGGTTCCCAGTGTTCGTCTCTTGGCAGTATCGATGGTACGATTCGTAACCATTTGAGAGCGCGAACGTGGCGACGTTGGTTTGGCTGCGGTTCAATGGGACTGTGCGTTTGCACTCCCTCTTGTTCCAGAACAGGGTGACGTGTTGGACAGTTGTTGTTGAACCCGCTCCTTCACGTTTGTCCTCACCTTGCCTTGATTGCGCCCATGTTGCGGACTTAGCAGTCTCACGTTGCCATCGGGGACGTAGTATGCCTTTGGTATGATCATCCTGTGTGGGACTCCTTGGTCATCATCCCAGTCCCACTGCAAGGTTCCTTGCCATACGTTGTACGTCCTTGAGCCTCCAAATCCCTTGATGGCTCTCTTGCATTCCAACAATTCACCCGGGAAATCGGATCGTTTGTGGCTGATGCATTCCGAGCATCGATTATCGATCCCGACCAGTCGTGAGTCAGTGTCGAAGGTCCCAACTTGTCGTGCTCCGTTGGACATTCCTGCTGACATGGCGATAACGGCTGCCATGACTCTGAGGCTCACTCTGTACCTTCGTCTTGTGTTGAATTGATGTTGGATGCTGTGCATTCTACCACTCCGATTCGACTTGATTCGGGCGTGCAATCTGCCTGCTATCCCTTCTATTCCTTTATTGGTGACGTGGAGTGCACGCAACAACCAATCTTGTGGGTCCTGTTCCTCCTCGGGATCGTCGTATACTATGAATGTGACGAGTTCCGTCATTATCAGGATTCCCTTGATTACTTGGTGTGCTATTCCAACAATCAACCATTCTATGGCGTGCCTAAGGGAGAAAGTGGTGAACATATATACCATCATGGTTAGTATGTTTATTTTCCACTTTCTCCAGGTTCGTCAGGTGCTGTATTCAGAGTCCTCCGCGTCCGAATGGTTCTTGTCCTCGTCTTCGGACATGATGGACTCGTCGGCAACCGCTAACTTGATTGCATCTTGCTTTCGCTTCTTGTCCGAGAAATTGGACAACTTCTTTCGTCCACCTCCATCTTCCTTCTTCTTGCCGGCGGATGGACTAGCTTCGCGCTTCTTGGTTCGGCATTCGGACGGTTGGTGGGTCCTCCATCCGCCGCCACAGTTTTCTCCCGTTTCCGGACCACACCACCACCATTTGGCATTGTTCCACGTCCGAAAGCGTCGCTCGGATCCCTCTTTTGGTGGGACATTGTTACGGAGCCAATTTGGACGGGGTGGTTTGCTCGAGGATCCGCTTTCTTGATTTCCTTGGCGTTTCCCATCGGTCGTCGTCTTTTTGGATCGGTTCTGTTGCTTTTTCAGGGACTCCACTTGGGTTTGCAGCGCTAACACTTCTTTCTGTTGTTCTGTCGGCTGTTCCCATTCGTTCCTGGTTAGTCGCGTCTTGTAGAAGTTAACTGCCCGCAACATGAGCGTTGGCGCGTCAACCTCGACTGATCCGTCTTCGTGGCTGTTCGCTTGTGTTATGGCCTCTTGCTTTTAGGCCATCGACTTGACTTTGGACGTAGGCGTTGAAAGCGACTAGATCGCTTCCATTCTCCCTGATGTACTCGTCCAAGTTTGTCAAATTGAGTCTGATTGTTGATACTGTTGCGTTGGAGTCGAGGTAACTCTCGTGGACAATAATCTTGAACAAACAGGCTCCCGCATCCATCCCATCCACCGTGTATTGGGATCGCCAGATTTGGATGCGTTGTGCTCCCTTTGCTGTCAGGGAGTTCATCAGGAGGTCAAAAAGGATTTTGGAGTTTTGACTCATACTGGATTCTTGGCTCAGGATCTCCTTCTCCCACTTGGTGATGTCTTCCAGGTGAGCTCTTCCGTAGTCCTTGATAACGTTGATGGCTCCATCATTCGTGGGATTCTTTGGGTCCTTAGGTAGCATGGCGTTCCCATGCGTAGTTGGTGAGTCGAGCATGCCTAGGTCCTTAGCTCGGTTTAGTAGTAGCGTGATGAACAGCTGGAACTTGCTTGGTTCGACATCGAATTTGTCTTCGCTACTGGAGAACAGGGACCGAGTCGCAGTCTATCCCATACTTACAATACTGAGATCTATCCCATATACTTACAATACTGAGTTCTCCACCTACTTAGCACTACAGACAACGGACTACGGAGAGACCGCTTCCACCACCAACTCACATTTTTTTATCGTTCGTACACATCACGTTTACAATGGCAAAGATGGATTCGCAACTCAACGCTGCTTCAAAGTTCTTGTCTCCAGAGGAACTGGAGCAAATTCGAAATGCTTTGAGGGAATCGGATGACCCGGGACCCATAGATGGTTCACCCATAACTGTTAACACGGAGGGTACCAGGCTCGTCGAAACGATGCCTAATGAGAAAAGTCAATCCACGATTGAAAGCAAAATCCAATACACAGGAATATCAAAGGAAGAAGCCGATGCTATTGAACGAGCGATAAAAGAAGCCGATGATGAAGAACAAGCCATGTCACTCCAGTTAGCGCTTCGAATGCAAGAGGAGGATCAGCGATGGCAGAGACAGAGACAACTGCTTCCGGGAGTGACGTCGTCTCGTCCGTCGGTGCAGGGCAATGTAAGAACCATGACCAGAGCGGAACTAAAGGCTGAAGAAGAATCATGTGTGGACGCCTACATGAATTTTGACGCACAAGAGAGACACTTCCATGAACCGTATCAACAAAAGGCCGGGTCGTCCGTCTTTCCGGACCAGCATGATTCGGACATTGGATTGGTAGCTGGCTTCCGTATGAATTCAAAATCTGAACACGTCTGGTCACGGCTAGACCAGAACTCGATTCTTGGACCCAATCATGAAGTACGTACAAAGCACGATGGGGCGCTTGACTCTCAGTCAAATATTCACAGACTTGGATTGGAAGATGAGGGATTCAATGGAATTACAAGTCGTACATTTAATTCTTTTCAAAAATCAATGAAGCGCAAAACAAAGAAAGGAGTCCAAACACACGGAACAGGACGAGCTGGATCAGATTCGGACGGGACCAAGGGAGGAGCTCTCGATGCGGCTTCTTTTGAGCACATTACCAAGGCGATCAATTCCGGTTGGATAAACAAATTGAACGGAATCGTGAAAGAAGGCAAAGAGGCAGTCATCTATCACGGCGACAAAGGCTCAGAAAGTGGTGATTTCGATGTCGCCGTGAAAATTTTCAAGAGGATTCAAGAGTTCCGGAACCGTGGTGAGTATGTTGATGGAGACCCACGGTTCGATGGATCGTTCAACAGTGCAAGCAAACGACAACAACTAGACTTGTGGACGGAAAAGGAGTTTCGAAATTTGATACGGGCCAATCGTGCGGGTGTTCCAGTTCCAACACCTCTCATGTTTAAAGGAAATATGCTGTGTATGAGATTCATGGGAGCAGAAGGTTGGCCGGCTCCACAATTGCGTGAAGCGAATTTTCGAAAAGGGAGCAAGAAATGGGAGGCGCTTTATCGACAAGTATTGGATGCCATTCGTTCGCTGTACATTGGAGCAAAGCTTGTCCATGGCGACCTCTCTGAATACAACATAATGGTCGTTCCAGGCCACATGGTAGAGAACATGGACGAGTCAATTGAAAACCCGCTGACGGACGTTCAAGCAGTTCTAATCGATTTTGGCCAATCTGTCGGTTGCCGACACCCCAGTGCCGACGAGTTTCTCATCCGCGATATTGATCGCGTTGCAAGTTTCTTTTCGAGAAATGGAGTTGATACTATGAGTCAAACGGATACATTGAACTACGTTACTGAGGACTCCAGACCACAGTCTCAAACCATCGATTCTCAAGAGTAGTGAATAAAATAACATATCTACTTTGCTCAAATGTGAACACCACAACTTCATAAAATATGGACTATTATGAGTTACAACTCTTGGACGTGAAATCTAAATTCTGGAAACTTCGAGTATCTCCCTCCCTCGGGGTGAATTCCATTAACATGACGTTTGTCAACAAAAGCTTAGAGCAATTCTTTCTCGTATGCCAAGTCTTCTTCATCGCTATCAAGAGCTTCGCCGGCCTTGATCTTGGCCTTGATCTTTTTGATAAGAGCCTTCTCTTCCTTCTTCGAAAGCTTCTTCTTTTCTTGCTTAACCTCGACCTTGTTACCAGCAGCATCAGTCATGTCCGTAATTTGCATTTGATCCTCAATTTTGGTGTCCTGCTTGAGCATCCAGTCGGCATCTCCCTTGGTCTCGAGATGGCCAGCATCCATCACCCACGTTTCAGGACAAAGTTTTCCAACAAATTCGTTGTTGTGGGAAATAATGATCACACCACCATCAAATGTTTCAATGGCGCCTGCAAGAGCTCCAAGACTTTCGCGGTCAAGGTAATTGGTTGGTTCATCGAGAATGACGATATGGGGTTGCATCCACATAGCAGCTGCAAGAACAACCTTCACCTTCTGTCCTCCAGAGAGAGCTGACATACGATAGTGCGTTCCAAATTCACGGGCCAAACCGCAACCCTCAAGGTGCTCTTCCACATTTTTTGCTGACAACGGCTTTGCGAGCATACCAGCGAGCTGGGCCATCTTAAGATCAACAGCCTTCATGGCCTTTTCCCATCCCATCTTTTTCAATGTCTTTGCTGGGAGGTACTCACCATGCTCCACCGTCGATCCAGCATATCGCACTTCATACTCGTATTCCTTGCTCTTGTTTTGCTTACGGCCACCCATGAGCTCACCGACGACCTTCTTCACCTTCGAGACTTTACCACTGGCTTCATCGACAATCTGAAGCTCGTACGGCTTCTTTTGCAAAGCAAGTTCTTCTTCTGTGTACTGCATGGATGTCTTGACAAGTGATTCCTTATCCTCTCCACCGTTTGCGAAACGCCATCGGATGTACTCATTAGGGGTCTTGTCCAAGTGAGCTTCAATGTGGTGGAATGCATGTTGAGCGACGTAAGCGATACGGGCATTGGGGTGCTTCCATACATCACCCTCTTGAGGAACGATCTCTCCAACCAAAAGCTTGATCATCGTGGACTTTCCGGCACCATTTTCTCCAATACAAGCAACACGTGAACTCAAGGAAACTTGGACACTGATGTTAAACAAGGTTGGCTTCGTGTTCGTTGGGTATGTGAACGTGCAGTTCACCATCTTCATCAAAGCTTTTCCCTTCGACTTGACTCCCTCAATTGGTCCTGGTTGGGGGAATTTGAACTTCATCTTGGATGCGGTGAGCGAGAAATACGCACGAGCGGCAGGGTTGATCTTGACGTATTCGTCGAGGTTACCCTTGTAAGTTTGAAGCTTCAAGTTATCGAATGCAAGGATATTGGTACAGCAGTCGTTCAACAACCCAGAATCGTGACTGACAATAATGGACGTAACATCCGTCAAAGAGTTAAGGTACTTCTTCACCCAAGCAACATTGATCACGTCAAGGTGATTTGTGGGTTCGTCAAGAAGAAGAATGTCAGCCTTTTGAAGCATAGCACGGGCAAGAGCGAGCTTCATACGCCATCCACCTGACAACGTCGACACAGCGTGATCCGGTTTGGCTTTTCCGTCCTCAGTGAAACCCACAGTGGCGAGAACCTTTCGCACTTCTTCCTTGGGGATGCCGTAGGCTTGAATCTTGGCATCGGCACACACGTAATCGACACAGGAGAGATGGGACTGTTCACCCTGAATATCAGCCTCGACAAACACGGTACGAACTTGTTCCACATCCGGGAAACCTTCGACTTGGTTGTTGGCAATAGATCTCATCAGCGTCGTCTTACCACAGTCATTTGGTCCGAGCAAACCGTATCGCTTTCCTCGCTTAAGCTTCATCTTGGTGTTGTGCAAAAGAATCTTGGTACCGTACGCCAGTGTGAAAGTGCAGTTACACAATTCTTCGGCGTCGTCATCCTCGTCCTCTTCCTCTGGGATAACAAGCATTTTCTCTGCTTCCACACGAACCTTTTCGGTATTCTCGTTGGCCTTCTCCTTGTCAAAGTAGCCAGCAAATTGAGACGCAATATTCTTCTCCCATTGCAAATCCTCCATGTATTTAAGGTCCATCATCGTAGTCGCAATCGTAGAGGCATATTTCAAAACGGATTCAAGACCACCCGAAGCGTCTTCAATACCAAAGCCTTTCTTGAACTCATCTTCGATTTTCGAAATATCTCCACGAACAGACATTTGCTTGTCGGCAAGTCCCTTGAGACGGTTCAACTGGGCCACAGCACGCTCTGTCACTTCGCGAGCTTCTGGGTCAGCAATACTCGATGCGTTTGTCTCAAGCGCAGGAAGAAGAAGAGGAAGGAAAGGAGCGGCATCGATAGGATTGTCCACAAGCTTGCTCATGTTGTTGATAATGACGGCAGACTGACGCTTGGTCGCCGTCGCTTTCTCGCGCAATCCACGCAAAAGCAGAGGAACAACCATGGCAAGGGCGGGCGATTCGACGGATTGAACAAACGTCACACCAGCCATCTTGTGCATGATTTCGGGTACTTCCTTAGGCTTGGTAATGGCCACGAGAATCTGACCCGTCATGTGCTCGATATCACGGTTTCCGACGACACCAAGGGCTCCCTTCATGGCCTCAGAGGCGGCGTCCTTGACCTGTTTCTTTGTGTCCCACATACAAGCGGTGACTTCAGGAACAACTTCCGGAAGAGCATCACCAAGTTGCTTTGGTGCTGTCTTTGTGAATGTGGTAATGCAGTTCAACGCGCGGGCTCGAATTTGCCACTTGATTTCGACGGCGAGTTTGGGGAAGATGTGAGGCAGGAGAGCCTTCATACCAAAGGGGTTGATTTTTTCGCAAAGCGCTTTGCAAGCCTCCTCGGAGGCGGTCCTCACGTCGGCACTCTTGGAAAGAGCCTGTTCCAAGCCTAAAGTTTGTCAAGAGCGACAGAACCAAAATGAGAAACAAGTCCAAACAAACGCAAATGCTTGGGACGCATCCAGAAGGCCCGTAATGCGTGTCGTCATGCGACAAAGAGTGCAAAACATTCTGCAAATACGTCACCCACGACGTTCCTACAGCCGCGTTTCATTTGGCGAGGGACTTACATGCAGTCATACAATCCTTGGTGAAGGCTTGCGACTCTGGGCATTCTTCTGCCAATGCCTTTACCGTTTTGAAGGCTGACACGGCTTCCGCTTCGTCGGTGGAACTGCAACGCTTAATGAGTGTCGCCATGCCAGCGGCAAGACCAGACTTTTCGACGCCGTCCGCCTTGACGGCAGACACGATCGAAGGGACATCGTCCAACTTTAGTTCCGCAAATTTTGCTTCCAACGACATTGTATTTTAATCTGCAGAAATTAGGTACAGAAATGAAAAGAAACAAAAAGGACAAGAAGATGAGTGACAAACTTCTTCCAAATCGTGGGACCAGGAACGCTTTGGGGGGCGCCACAACAATGCTGCGCAAACCAGTACTTGTCCACACTCCAACTGCTTTCCCAGAGTATCAGAGTCATCGTCATGTGAACTTCCTGAACTCCATAGCTTTCGTTTGCAAGTGCATGGGTTTCCTCACCTTTCGTTCGATCTCCACACAAATACAATGGCCGTTTTGACGCAAGAGCACACCAGACGAAAAAAAATAATGTGATGATGGATGATGGACGTGCGGTTTTGCGTCTCTTGAAGGGTCGAACGTGGTCTTTGGTTTTTCGGTGTGCTCGTGCGTGGTTGTTGTAATCTCGCGAGAGGGCGAAGCGGAGAGCGGAGATTCATCGTCCTGATTCATTTAGTCTCATAACCTGTTGGATCTCTGACCTCACAATATCAGTCGCACCTAGTACGCGCGTTATGTAGAGAGAGCTACTTGCATATCTGATGAACTACCTCCTGCCCCTAGTCCCAACTCTAGTGTCTATTCTACCCCGGTACTCATATGAGGACAAATCCTCATATGAGTACACTTTCAAAAGAAGAATATCAAATCAATCATGTACTCCTAAGTGGTTTTTAAGTTCAGATTCGTAATCTCCATACTTGAAAACGTATCCCATGATATTCTCATGCTTTAATTGTGATGAGTAGTGACGATACAGTATCAAAAACAGAATTCATCCATGTTGGAGCGATGGTGATTTTCTAAACTGAGTGTTTGGAGGGGATAAAACAGAAGACAATCAACCTGATGAGTGTTATTATCCCTAGTGATGATGACCAGTTGTCCTTTGCCTGATTGAGGCATCAGATTGAGAGAATTCAGCCAAAACAAGCCTCCATCACCACAGAGGAAAATTCTTAGACCGTAACAGCATTCGACACCAATACAGGGTCAAATGCGGCGTCTGAGCCTCCTGCACCCCAACAGTTCATGTACAGGAAGCACAGACACCTTCAGGGAACCAGGAAAGTGCAGTGGGAGACTCAAATCCGCCAATGTCTGTGAAGACAGTTGAACTCCCTCGACAAAATGGTTGGATTTGCCCTACATAAACTGGATGGATGCATTTTCCAACACAGGTAGTGTCTTGCCACATAAACATAGAACATAATGGTTGATTGTGCTCTATTACTTTTCTATTTTAGTTGTTCATTTTTTTGGTAGAACGGCAGATTCCCATGGTTGGGTTACATTTTTTGTCGATAGCTTCGTACAAAAGCTACTGTGGTCTACGTAGATATGATTTTAGTAGGATTGTCCTCATATGAGGACAAGCGCTGTCCTCATATGAGGACAAACCGGGGTAGAATAGACACTAGAGCATGAAAAAGAATGCTCCGGCCATTACAGAAAGATATCATAATCAAACCTGGAAAACCCTCCAAGAACTGCATCTCGAATGAATGCTCTTACAGAAGCAAGATTTGTTTTCGCTTCGTCTCTCCCTTGACCAGAACCAGAATGATCTAGGAACGAAGCTGGACGAGACGTCCTGCATCTCCCGGTGCAGTTGATAAAACATGAGTTGACTTGGATCTGACAAGGAAACCAAAAAAAGAATGCAAGATGGAACAAGAGTCTGTGTGAGTGCCTCCTGGCTCGAAACCGCAACACAAAACCATGTGTTCGGCACGACCCCCCAAACCCGAACAAAAGGACCTCAGTGTATATTAAAGTTGAGTTGAAAAAAAGTCTTCAAAAAAACAAATTGCAGATGCCAGTAGTCATTGGGCAACAGGTTTTTCATCACTGGTCACGTTGTTCCAGCAACCGTGGTGCACCCCAAACAGAATTGCCGCCCCTGTTTACAGTCGTCCAATCAACAGATCCATCAGACAGTACGAATAACAAAACGGAATCTTCTCATGACTCACAAAAAGAGAGTTCTGAAGGTGTCCTAAGTCAGGAGTCGTCCCGTGGATTGTGATTTGTTTGGACGGGTACAAGAAGGGCAACCATTCCATCTTGGTCGTGCACGGTTGGGCCGCTCTTCGGGGCATTTGTTGGGGCCACCACCATGGACAAACACACACACACACCATACCACTCAGCATTGCAATACCTCTAAACGGTTCGACATGTGTAAATTCTGTCTCATTATATCAGTGTTTGTGTTGTTCGTTCCTCGTGGTTGTTTGTAGGTGTGTGTGTGTGTGTGTGATGATCGTACGTGGCGAACTCCAAAACACGAATGCATCCCAAGTGGAACATTCCACAACAGGAAGAACAACGCAGTATGAAGCTTACTCACCGAGAGAATTCTGTTACAGGATCCATAGAGAGACTCCACCACCACCACCATAACAACGACATGGAGCTCCAAAAGCCTTGACAACGGGTACTCGATCACCGTGCCCATCCAGTGTCTCGAGCGACCGAGAGCTTGACAATAGCACGCGAGTTATCTTTCTTCCATCGAAACTCCCAATCAAATGAAGTCCATGTGAACACTCTCTTTGGATCTTTGGTGCTCCTCGTTGAACAGCCACCGCTCAGTTGACAGGATCACATCGTTCATTCGCTCCAGCAGGAGAATGTGACTAGGATCATTCAGTCGTTCGGCTCATTTCACTTTGGACGCTAGACACGAACACATCCTGCTTCTTCACCATCATCATCATCATCCTTGTTGCCCTTCCTTCCTTGGAATCAACGAGTGGTCCGTCAGAAAGATCCCCCTCTCCGAGCGACGGTCGCACGGCGTGTCTGGTATCTTTGTCTCTTTATAATATCCAGCGCAATCGTTTTAAACTTGATTAATATTTATCGATCCGTTTTCCCACTATGAACGCTAGGAAATTCAGAAAATGGTTGGTTCCACCACAAGATTTTTTACAAAACATACTATGGATATTTTCCATTTTGCTTCTGATAAATTTTATTTTCCGATCTAAATTCCGATTTTCAAGAGAAAAATGAGAGGCAAAGATACTCTCTCTTGTTTCTTTGTACGGATTGCGGATTGCCCTTGTGGCCTTGTCCTTTTCTCTTCTTTGGTTCTCTATCTCCCAACCACCACCCTTCTCTCTCTCTCTCTCTCGACCAAAGCAATGCCTCGCTTGTTCCGCAGCAGCAACAGCAACAGCCGCCTCGGGTGGGTAGTCCTTGTGGGAATTGTCCTCGGTTGGTTTCCGTCGACGAAGCAGGGTGGTGGTGGTCTTTGTCATGCGTGTACGGATATATTGGTAACACCGGGTGCGTCCAAGGATTCGTCGGCCATGATTGCCTACAATGCCGACAGTGCCAATTTGTATGGAACCATTTATCAGTATCCCGCCACCAATTCCAGCAACAACAGCAGTACAACAAATCCAACGATGCGGTCCATTTACGATTGGGATACCGGCGTGTACTTGGGAGACATTGCCGAAGTTTCGGAAACCTACCAGGTTGTGGGCAATACGAATGAACATGGGTTGGTCATTGGTGAATCGACCTTTGGAGGATGGGACTTTTTGCGGCAAACCAATGGTACGTTGGATTATGGATCCTTGATTTACATTACCCTGCAACGGGCCCAGACTTGTCGACAAGCCATTGCCGTCATGGCCGCCTTGTTGGATGAGTATGGCTATTATTCCAGTGGCGAATCCTTTTCCCTCATGGATTCCACCACGGGACAAGTTTGGATGATGGAAGTGGTGGGACGCGGCATGACCTATGGAAAACGCGGTGCCGTCTGGGTCGCCCAACGCATTCCCAATGGTCATGTCGCCGCCCATGCCAATCAAGCACGAATTACCACCTGGGATTGGGAGGATTCGGAAAATTGTTTGTATGCACCCGACGTTGTGGACGTGGCCATTCATTATGGCTTGTATGCGGCCGACGCGGATCCCCACGACTTTGACTTTGCGCAGGCCTTTGATCCCATGGATTTTGGCAGTGCCCGACATGGCGAAGCCCGAGTCTGGTCCATTTTTTCCCACATTAGCGATCCGGCCAGCAACTTTTCGCAATTGTATCAAAAGCATGCCATGGGGTTGGAGTTGACGCATCGCATGCCCTTGTCGATACAACCCTACCGGTTGTTGTCCGTCCACGACGTGATGAAACTCTTGACCTCGCACTATGAAGATACCGTCTTGGATGCCAGTCGCGATGTCGGAAGTGGTTTGGATGCCTCTCCGTATCGTCCTCGTCCCTTGATGTGGGATTGGAATGGAACCTCCTATCACAATGAACGGAGTATTGCCGTTCCGCAAACGGGATGGTCCTTTGTGGCCCAAATTCGGCCCTGGATGCCACCATTGTTGAGTGGATTGATTTGGTTTGCCGCCGATGATTCCAGTATGGCACCGCGAGTTCCCATTTATTCCGCCAGCACCCGCATTGCCCACCCCTATGCTGGTCAAGGCGCCCAAGATGGGGTCCGCACACCGCTGCTGCACTTTGATTGGAGCAAGGCCTTTTGGGTCCAAAATGTCGTGTCCAATTACTGTTATGCCCAATGGAACAAGGTGTATCCCATTGTTCGACGCAAAATTGACTCCCTCCAAGTCTATCATGAACAATTGATTAAACAAGTGGATCAAAAGGCTCTCCTCTTGTACAACTCCCAAAGCCCGCAAGCGGCCGCCGATTATGTCACCAAATTTAGTGTCCAGGCCTCGAATCGATTGCACAGTATCTGGCAAGCCTTGTTTGGACAATTGTTTGTGCAATTTCGAGACTTGTATACCATTGTACCCGATCCGGACGAACCCGTGTGTGGCTGTCAAATTGTCGAACACGGCATGTCCAGTGAGGTGAAAGAACGAATTGCCGTGGAAACGGGCACTCATTACCAAGTGCCACCCTCCACCACCAAGGACCCAACCACCAAGGACGACCACCCGCAACCATCCCATCAACCACCTGGCGTCCTTCTCCAAGGCGAACAACATCCCTCAGTCACAACCACCACCTCGCACCAAGTGCAAGGTTAAACAAAGGATGTATCAAAGTTAAATCTATTTTCATTATCGTTGCTTGAATCCATTTCCATTATTTAGTATTATCTAACAAGTTTGGTTTCTACAAGAACTACCTAGAATCGTGTTCCGTATATGTAATATATAAACATGTTGTCACGGCCAGCAAACCACAAGGAATGCCAATTGCGTGAGTCGGCCAGTGGCAAAAGAACAGAGTTGTTTGCAACAACCATGTCATACTGTGCAGGACGTGCCGGCAAATCCGACAGTCGGGACGGTGGCATTCCGACAAACGCCCAAGGCCCACCAGCCGTGCCGCAGCCTTTTTGGAACAAGACTCTCCTTGCCCACACCACTCATGACTACTACATCCACTGCGAATAGAGCACGCACAAGAAAATGCCCAGCAAGGCCCAGGTTTGCCAATCCCGTACAAATTGACGAGGGTCATGAAAGACGACAAAGGGCCATGGACAACGACTGGCTTCTTTGGTGGAAGCCACTGCATGGTGGGTGGATGGTTCCCCCGTCCTTGCAGCGGCAGCAGCCTGTTTTTCCACGAGAAAGGGACACTTATTCTCGGAGGACGAATCCGCACTCGAACGTGTGGCCGAATCGGGATTGTGGTGGTGGTCGGAAGGGAGCGTCGAATCCACATGGTCGGGTCCGATTCGTAACACATCTTCCAAGGGCCGTACCGAGGCATGCGGAATGTGGGCGGCGACATCTAATTCTTCAAAGAGTCGCATATTGAGTAAAAAGGCGACATTGGCTTCTTGGACCAATCGTTGAATTTGAATCGCCGACAAGGGCAAATCATCCAAGGCTTGGCGATAGTCATCCTTGAAGCGTTTGGCCGAAGGAATTTGCGCAAAATGATAAAAGGCCAAGCCTTGCGTGGGACCACCCTGCGCCGGTCGATCCAAATACAAGGCTCGTCGGGCCACCCGTTCCAAAATTTTGCCGCCACTCAAATCGCCCAAATACCGGGTATAGGAATGCGCCAACAACAACAAGGGCTCTTCGTTGGCCAAATACTGAATGCGAGCCACATAGTCCACTGTTGCGGGACTGGGGGGCGGTGGGAGGGGTGCCTGCCAAAATTCCACATCGTCTTGCAAGGCGCCCGTTCGAGACAATTCCGTGGGAAAATGACATTGTGGAAACTCCACAGGTCCATGCTGGTCCAAGGCATCTTCCAGAGCCTTGTAGACGTGGTACAAGGACACGACCATGTCTCCGTACAACCGGCGATCGATTTGACCACGAATAAAATTCTTGACAAAATGCACATTTTCCGCCGCTTCGTGTGCCACAGCCGTTCCGGTTTTGAGCGATTGCGACAAGCGTGGTGTGGCTATTTGGCTCGTTGTAGTAGGTTTGGGAGAGGATGCGGTTGCCGTGTCGACCAGAGGGGGGTTGGATTCCACGTTTTCCGTTATCATAGAAGCCTCAACAAAGTCGGTGGACCCTTCCAATTCATCAGTGTCTTCCAATTCTTGTGCCATTTGAGCCATAATGGCAGCCAACGACATGGTTTCCAAGACATGCCGAAAACCCCCGGCCGGCACACTGGATTTGATGGACGGAGGGACCGGACATCCCCCAGGCAACTGATAGTGATCCTTCTCTGGCGCCGCCAAGGTCCCCGATGTGGCATGGAGTCCTTGCAAGACTTGCATAAAGGAGGACATTTCGTAATGGGAGGGCGGAATTTGCAAGAGTGTTTCCTTGACTTGATTCGGACTGGACGCATGTTTGAAGGGACATCCCTTGGCCTTGGCAAAGGCGGGACAATTCAATCGTGTCGCGGTCAACAAATCTTCGACCGACGCATCATCCGCCGATTGGACACTCGTTCCATCCGTTTCCTCCGCAGCATGACGAGAATGACTGCTGCTGGGCTGCAGCAATGCCACGGCGTAGGGACACTCCATGCTACTGCTGCTCGTGGTCGATTGGTTTCCCTGCGTGCTGGTCGTCACTGGAATCTCTCGGTCGGGAACCTGGGTCTCCATCCGTTCCACTCCAATGCTGCAGTTCGTCTTTGGATAGTACTCTGTTCGTTGTCACTTTCTGGCAATACACCAAACAAGGGATAATAATAGTGGCACAATGATGATAAAAATACGATTGATGCTTCAGAAGAATTCCAGGTGGTCGAATGATGGCACTGTCATGGTGTGTGGTGTGGCACGCAAGTGCCACGCGACCGCCATACGCGCGAAGTTTCTCCGCAATTGTGTATCACCTCCTAGCGGGATTGTTTCTAACCCTGTTATCCTCGCCCGCTAGGGAGTGAATTGTGTGGTTCGGAAAATAAAATCTATGAGAAGAAAAATGGAAAATATCCATAGTATATCTTATAAAAAATCTTGTGGTGCTCTCCTCTTTTCAACCAACCACTTGAAATCTCCTTGCTTGTCGTTGCAGGTGTTGGAGTTGGGAGAGGAGGATTCGAGAGAAGAGAGACGAGGAGCAAACCACACTCGTTTCCATTCGTGTGGTCGTCGTTGGTCGTTCATTGTCCCACAACAACCATGGTGGTGGTGGTGAACCAACCAGACGACGACAACGTCCACGTGTCTGACGACGACAACAACAACACCCAAGGAGGAGGAGCGGACGACGGCTACTTTGACGCCATTATTGTCGGAGGAGGACCCGTGGGATTGGCCTTGGCCATTGGACTGGCGCATGCCTCCCAACGACAACAACTGACAGCGGACATTCGACGGATTCTAGTAATCGAAGGCCGTCCCTCCTCCAGGGCTGCCAACAACACACGAGATTCCTCCTCGTATATTATTGGTTTGACGGAACGCAGCATTGTCGCCTTGGAATCCTTGGACCAACAACAACCACAAGACAATCATTCTCTTACCATCGTGGAGGCATTGAACCAAGTCATGCATTCCTTTCGGTATCCTCGACCCATGGATCGTCCCGTTCATATCTGGACGCCCGACAATTACGTGCAAACCCAAACCTTTGGACACCTCACCGTGGACTCGACCACCACCACAACCACAACCACAACCAACACGTCCACACAATCATCATCGTCGTCGTCGTCGTCTTCTCGTGCCCCCGGCATTGTGGGACAAGCAGTGGCGGTCAACAACAATCACACCCAGAAACCGCCCCGTCGATTCAGTATGCAACGAGAGCTCTACCTTCAAGCCATGGAACGTGTGCTGGAGCAACGCCATTATGCCCCTCAAGTGACCATTCGACATGACACACGAGTCCATTCCATTCAGTACGATTGGGATCCGCCGACGAATCGTACCCTGGCCCACCTCGTCGTGTCGTCGTCGTCGTCGCAACCACAAGAGGACGACAAGGAGGAACATGAGGAAATGATCAACCTTACGACGACTTCTACTACCATCCAACACTGTACCGTGCGTGCTCCCTTTTTGTTTGGATGCGATGGCATTCATTCCGTCGTTCGTTACTCCTTACGACAGGACCCCGAACCATCCTCCCCAACCAGTGGCTGGTGGTGGCGGAACAACAACAAGAATCCCTTTGGTTTGTCTCGCGTGTCCTGTCCCAGTGCTGGATTGATTTACAAGAGTTTGTGGGTGCAAACGCCCCGGACGGTCGTCTTCGAATCAAACAATAGCATGAACGCGACAAACACCCATGTCGGTCCTCCGGCATCTACCACCAACACAACCAACTCTACTCCTGCAAACACTACTACTACTGCAGTGACGATTCATCCCGAAGACATTGTCTTTGTCCATGGGACCAGTGGCGAATCCTTGACCCTCTTGCCTCACATGGTACCCCATGCGACTCATCGACCGGCGGGCATGGCACGACGGGCCAATTTTTTCTTGTATCAACCCTTTTCCACCACCGAACAAGTGTATCAAGCCTTGGATCGAGAATGGCCCCAATTGCAAGCCCGAACGACCATGGCACCCGACTCCGTCCAAGCCTTTGTGACCAACAATCATCATCACAACAATGCCATTGTCTTTTGCCAACCGGCTTGGTGTCGGACCGCGGCCACTACCAAACGTGTCGCCGCTCCCTCTTCTTCGGCAACAACACAGTCATTGTCGCGGCCCGCCTTTGTGGCCTTGTTGGGTGACGCCCTGTGTCATTTCCCACCCGATGTAGGACAAGGATTGCAAAGTGGATTGTTGGATGTCCAACGCATGGTGCAAACCTTGTCGTCGTCGTCGTCGTCATGGACGACGTCCACCGAACCCAAGGACCCCAGGGACGACAGTCCAGATGCCATGTTGATCCAGGCATGGGAACGGTACAATCACGAATCGGTCCAAGAAGCCGAGGCCATTTGTCGTCTCATGCCTCATATGGCACCCTATCAATACAATTTACGCTCATGGGGCGATCGGCTGCAACAATTCAAGTTTCAAGCCAGTCGCTGGATTCAACACCATGGGTTTCAACGTCTTGCTCGCATCTTGGGTCAAGACGACTGGTTGTTTCATCCCTCTCCGGTCCAATTACTCCAACAACACGACCCACGTATTTGGACCTATCACGAAATATGGCAAAAGCGTCAATGGAATCAAGGGATCATGCAATCCACAGCAACTGCCATGTTCGTCGTCATGGCATCGTTGGTTTGGAACGTGGTGCTGGGAAGGGGTGCAGGAGGTAGGAGCAGGAGGAACAATGGGTGATCCACACCAACGGTCCCCGACAATATGCCGAGAAATAGGGATTCGTAGGAATAGTCGAACAAGTGGGCTTCAACGTGCCCTCTACTCCTAGGAGTAGGAAGAAGTACTCCTATTCTACTGAGAATACCCCTATGTTGGACCACAAAGCACCATAGGTTGACTAATAGGACTAGGGATAAAGATGCGAGTGACGGACGGCCCCCTCTTTACAGCGCCCCCCCCCTCATGGCCAGATTTTCACCTTTCACCTTTCACCCTCTAAAGTCGAAAATCAGTGTCGATTGTCCATTCTCGAGAAGAAGAACAATGGATAGAGAAGTTGTGATAACTCTGTTCCCTCAATGAATATGAATTATCGCACAGGAAGCAACTGGACTGGGTTTCAGCCAGGTCGAGCGCTGAATAATGGTGGATTCTCTTCGGGGTCCTCTATGGTGTCTTCGTTTCAGCAGCAGCAGCAGCAGCAACCACAACAACAGCATCAACAACCTCTCTCACATGCGAACAAGATTGGTTTGTATACTCGATACTATCATGAATGGAAAGCAATCGCGGACTCATCTGCTTCAACAAAGTCGGAGAAAGAATGGGCGACATACTATGCGGATTTGGCAAGTCGAGCAGCCCATTTCTTTCATCAAAACCCATACTCTACGACTGCTCCGCCGCATGATCTGCCGCCAGCTCCACCCGGCTCTGACGCGAGTAATCCCTCGACAGCAATGTCGTCACAGCAGAATGTACAACAGGTAAATACAGTTCAATCCCAAGTGAATTCAGGACCGGATCCCAAGTCATTCCATGTTTACGTAGATCGATGTTTGCAGCAATGCAAGACGCAACAGCAAAAGGATCAAATGATCGCCGATACAAAGCTTGTTCTCCAAAATTCAATTAAGGAGGGTCAGTTACATAAGAAGGATTGGAGTATGGAACCGTTGATCTCGTCGTGTGTCGGTGAGAACAAGAATACTGCCCCACCTCCATCCATCTCTTCCTTCACAGGAGAGATTAGCACTGTTCCACCAAAGCTCAATCCCTTGAACAAATCACCGAAGAAAAAGCAGAGCAGTAAGAAAAATTCGAAAGCTTTGGTTTCTAGCAAACGGACTTACCTTCAGTCGTCGTCGTCGTCGGTCAATGATAGTTATTACGGTCCTTCCGCCGCCTCTTCTACCTCTTCTTTTTCTCCTGCAGGTTCCCCGAAGCGAAAAAAGTCTTTGGACGCAACATCCGGCTTTAATAGCTCGAGTGACACGCTAACCCGAAGAGCGAAACGCTTCGCCACTTCTCTTCAACAAAATTCATTCGAGTCTTTTGAAGAAGGCAGTCAGGGCGATGTTATTGTTGGTACTTGTCGAGTCTTGGAAAAAGAGTATTTGCGCCTCACCTCAGCACCCAAACCAGAGTTGGTCCGTCCACAGCCCATTCTGGAAGAACATTTTCGTAATTTGCAGAGCGAGTATGCTGATTTGAAACGACGTCGTGATTACTTGTGGTTTTGTTCCCAACTCAAAGCAATTCGTCAAGATTGCACAGTGCAGCACCTGAAGAATGAGTTCTGTGTTTTTGTTTACGAGTATCATGCCAAAGTTGCCTTGGAAAATGGAGGTAAGATTTCATCTTATCTCTGACGCCGATCCCGTCCAGCCATATTCTCATACTCAAATATCTTTTGGTATTGCAGACATGAATGAGTTTAACCAGTGCCAGACGCAACTCAAATATCTGTACCCCACCGTCGAAGGTGCCACTTTTCCGAATAGGTCGGAGTTTCTTTCCTATCGTATTTTGTATGCAGTTTATTTGAGTCTACACAGTGACAAAGCTACCATTGACATGAAAGACATACTTGGGAGCGAAAAAACTACTGAGCCGTCTGTCAAGCACGCGCTGGATGTTCTTTCTGCGGCACAGGATGGCAACTATCAAGAGTTTTTCTCTCGCTTGTATCCTTCCAATTACGGCTTTCAAAATTTTCTGCTGGAGAAAATGGCACCGATATTTCGCAGAAGTGCTCTTGAACGAATGTGTTGTGCATACCGACCGACCTTGGAAGTTAATTTCGTATATGATTGTTTGCAGATATCTGACAAAACTTGGTTGAAAGAGGTGGGTTGCATTATTGAAGCAATGCCCTCCGCTGGTGGGGGAAGCCATGAAGTAATCAGAACGAAGGAGAGCATAATCAAGGAACCGGAAAATGTAGAGAAGGGATCGAAGTTGATGTGAAAATGGTATAGTACGTAAACTTCAATGGTAGACTGGCAAAATGAAGTGTCATTAATATGGGTTCGGATAGATAACAGCTTATAAAGAATTTTGGTAGCACTTTCCTAAGCCGATATTATAGAGTGCAACTGCTGATTATGATCTGTCAATTTTGTACTCTCATTTACGCCACCTGTCGCCTCCGCCACTGCGTTCACCTCCACCACCACCACCACCATCGCGACGATCTCCGTACCGTGGTCTGTCTCCGAAGCCGCGATCACCACTACGTCTCTCACCACGGTCATCTCCACCGGCTCGACGATCTGATGAAAAACCGCCATCACGACGATCACCAAAACCACCACGGCGATCATCTCGACGATCACCAAAACCACCACGGCGTTCTCCTTCACCGGGACGGCGATCCCCCCGGTCGCCAAATCCTGCACGACGGTCGTTCGTGTATCGCCCGCCACCAGAAAACTCGTCGCCTCCAAACTTACTACCTGTGCCTCCACCCTTTCCTCGCATAGATGGCGGCACATACTTTCGTGGCTGTTGAGATTTCCGTTCTTCCTCTTCCCTCTGCGCTTCGGCTTCGCGATTTGCTCGGTCTTTTGCCTCCTGAGCACGACGTTCCTCTTCTCGTGCGCGTTCCTCCTCCTCTTCTTTCTTTCTACGTTCCTCTTCTTCCTTCGCCCGTTTCTCTTCATCCAAGCGTTTCTTAATCTCATCGTCTCGACGCTTCCGCGCCCTTCGAATTTTCGCCTTCTCGGCTTCGACTTCCGCTGCAGCATCTGCTTCTTTGCAGGCAACTCTGTGTGTCGCTTTTCTACCTACCATGACTAGATCCTCAAATTTTGTCATGTATTCAAAGACGCGATGACCCTCGAGAGCTGACTTCGCTTTTACATCTTCTTCCCATTGCTCCTTCGCCATCTTTACCTTTTCCACCGTCTCTTGTTCATAACGTTCCCGATCTTGCTTCACTTTCTCATCGTATTTCTTCTTTATCAAAGGAAGAGATTCGATACGGATCGCTCGGACAAGGTAGTCGAGCTTCTTCGCAGCTTCCTTGGTTTTACGTTCGGCCTCTTCTTTCTTTCGATTCACCTCTTCTTGATGCTTTCGCTCAAGTTCTTCTGTCTTCATTGCTGCGATCTGCGCTTCGGAAATCTCCTCGGCTTTTTGGCCCATTGCTTCCAGGTAACGCTTCTTCTCCTTGTTTTCGAGTTCCTGTTGAATCTTCTGTTGCTTCGCACGTTCACGATGTATATGTTCTTGCTTGATGCGCAGTTCCTCCTCCTTCTTTCGTTCGGCATCTTCTTCGGCTTTTCTTCTCTCTTCTTGAACGACTTTCTCTCGCGCAATGCGCTCCTCCAGTTCCTTGCGCTTCTCAATTAGATTCTTTCTCTCGATAATGCGCGTATGCTCAGAAGCAAGGCCGTCTCGAATCTCACCATACAATGCACTCCGGCGCTTCTCGATGGCATTCTGGTCCTGTGGACGGAGGACATGCGAAATCGCTTCCAACTGCTTTGACAAAACAGTGAGCTGAGAACGCATCAAGTCCGACTCCAGCTGCGTGTCGCCGAAACGCAAGCAGCCAGCACGATGATCAATGCGAACCGACAAAGTCTTCGTTTGAGTGAAAAGCACAAGACTCTTTTCCACTTGTTCAAACGACATCTCGAGACCAGCAGTCAAAGACTTCAAAAAGTCAATACTGACTGTATGATATGCCTTTGACAAGTTCACAATAAGCTTCAAGAGCAAAACAGACGTCAAGGGTTTGACATACCGACCCAGGGTAGTGTCCTCAACATCTTCATTGTTTTCTCCCACTTCGATGGTGTTGCCAATCTCAAGTTTGAGTTGTTCCAAAAGTGGCTGGGCCTGTTCCACCATAATCAATGGGTCCGAATTTTCCTCGAAGAGGAAATAGAGTTTGCGAAGATACTCAGGGACCTGTCCCAAAAGATCCTTCGAACGAATTTCAGTCAAGAGTGCTTCTCTGGTGGGGTTTCGAGTGTGGAAACCAAGTAAGGTTGACATTCGAGCCATCTTTTGCTTGACAATATCATCCTCGGCGGTACTCGCGATCCCGTGTTGCTTTTCGTTGCTGGTGAATCCTGCCTGCTGAGGTAGCGAGGGGATGCACAGGGCCGCCAAGAGCACAGCAGATGCGAGCATGCGCTTGGTATCTTCCGACATGCCACGGTTGTATTCTTTACAAAGAGCAAAATACTTGAACCAGGCATAGGCATGGAACAGATGGTTCTCCGATACCCAGAAAAGAGTCGTGAGTTTCTCATAGTAGGAGGCCATGAGTTTGGCCTTGGGAGGAGGTGCATCGGGATCTATCTTGCGGCGAGCCTGGCTGATCTGAAGAATGTTGAAGATGTCTTCGCATGTACGAAATCCTTCAGTGTACCTATGCAAAACAGAGGCTGTCTCCAACTGAGCAAACCGAGTTTGCAAATGCATCTCAATAGATTCCGCATTCCAACCATCCCAGCCCCTAACCTGTTAGCCGAAATGGACTCGATGAGAAAAATGAAAGGAGGAACTGGGGCTTGTTCATGCAACGCAACTTACCTTGTTACTGGTTTTCGAGGACTCTTCCGTGTCGAACAAGTTCCCATGTTGCCGAAGGTTTCCCAAATGCGTTCGCAACATGTCTGTTAGGTGCCGAAATTCCATACGACGCCGATAGGTACGGCAAAAGCGAAGCGCATTCTGTGCGGCTACATGGTACACATGTTCCAGTTTGGAGTTGGATCGAAGGATATCTAGGACGGCCCTGTAAGTCTCCCAAAGGAACTTAAGAGCAGGCAACAACATTGCAGAATCACGTTGTGACTTGCTTGGATCCATATACATGGTGGAAAGCAGAATTGATTGCGGAGACGCTCCAAAGTCGTCATCTTCAATACCATCCAGCTCGGCATCCACCAAGGCTTTGGCGTCGCTACATTTTTTCTCGGCCGCGTCCATGAGATAACGGATGACCTTTTCCAATGACCCTGGTGCTTGAGACTGACTAAGGTTGCGGTACTGATGCAAGCCGTCCTTGGCTTCCCTAGACCGAAGCAACTTTAGGCATAAATCCAAATACGCAATCATGATTTGCTCAAAGGCAGGACTCCAAGTACGCTGTCTTCGACTCGAAATGACCTCATGAAGCAATTCGAGCGCGGCATCATCCTGATCGATTCCTTGAAGCTCCAGAGCCCTCCGAAGAGCAAGCTCTGGCTTGTGAAAGAACGTTGAAGACGCCATTGCCGTCGGTGTTCTCCGGGAACCGGTGCGTTGCTGGTTTCTCGCGGCGTGTGGATGTGGCGACGGCAGCAAAAACTGTGCAGGTCTGTCCGGCCGACGGCCATTCCAATTTCCAATCACGAACCAAACGTACCACGAATTGACTATGGCGTATTGGAGTGAACTATGTGATCTACTCCTCTAGTATTGAGCAATGGGAGGTTACTCCGGTAGTTAGAGGTGCCAGATCTCTCTCGATAATTGAATCCATCAACAAAGATCACGTGTATCATTGGTCGTTCGGCATGATTTCGCATGTGAGGACACATAGAAGTCCAAAATTGTCAGTGCTTGATTCATTGCCCAATTCAAAGGCCATATCGCGATCTGCATTCCCTTTTATTCCAATTCTTTCCATGATCTGGTTCAAGCTCGCTTCAAAACTTCCAATTAATCTGTGAGCACCCTTCTTGTTGTCGAATACGGCCACTCTTAATCGCGCATCAAGATCCCCATCACAAACTTCTTCAAGACCAATTTGGAAAGGTTCCCAAAACGGATTTAGATGATCTTCGATGGATTCACTCCGGTAAACAACATTCCAGCGAGAGGTCCCAGTGCTCGCTTGTGCTGTTTTCTTCGCAATTTCAAAAAATGGATCCGACCTGCCAAGACCGAGAAAGCCGGGTTCCACGTTACGGATATCCAGACCACGGAAATGTATTTTAGCTTTACCAGATGTTGCTGGTGCCGATTCCACAATTGACATGCTGATTGTGCCGTTCCCCATGTCTTTTGTCATAGTGTGCCCACTGGCCTGATTTACTTCAGTGGCCTCGAAAGAAGATTCCCCAATAAGGTCGGATTCGTATGTTCGTTTGTTGTAAACTTTCACCTTGAGCGGCACGAGTCGAGCCTCATCCGCATCGACGAAGAGAATTTTTACCCAATCAGGGTTTCGATCCGCCTCCTTTGCTTCTGTCTTTCCGATTTCTTTGCCTTCCCCATCTTCCAAAACAGCGTAGCAGCTCGGTTTTCGAAACCATCCATAGCTGATACCATCCGCCCACAATGAGACCTGAAAACGCGGCATTGTTGTTTGTTCATCTGAAATCTGCAAAATGCGATCGCTGAAATTTTTAACGCAATGTACACAAGGCGATAGGTATACGTTACCGCTGGGTTGTTGCCGAAAGACACACCATGCTTTCAAAAGACGAACCAACGTAGAGGATGAAGAAAGAAGTCAACAAGAGAATCTGTTCAACTCATCTGCAAGCATAGAACTTAAAACCAAAGAAGAATTGACTCTAGAGAACAGTTAGACTTTGATCTCTGGGAAACGTTGTTCTTGGATGAAGAGGAGATCATCGGATCGAACAGCTGAGGTATG
Organism: Epithemia pelagica; assembly: GCA_946965045.2. Classification (NCBI taxonomy): domain Eukaryota; phylum Bacillariophyta; class Bacillariophyceae; order Surirellales; family Surirellaceae; genus Epithemia; species Epithemia pelagica. Next base: position 1,647,561 of record OX337234.1, on the reverse strand, counting down.
TTAACCATTGCAACTCGTTGACGCAAAATTAGGTGCATAGCTCAAGAAACAATCTTCGACAAACTTGTTACGTGTAACGTTGCAACATTTCCGACTGTCAAAGAAGACGAGGGTCTGATCAGACTGTGCTGCTTTTCAATAATGACTAGTTTCTAATCTACTACTCATATTCCTTGTCTACTAATCACTTGTCCGCAGGCTTCTGACAGCGGTCGACGACGGCGATCAGCCCGTGGTGCACTTAGAAAATATCAAGAAATAGATCATGTGCGAGTGGAAGAGACCTTTGCTCTTAAGCAACCCTCTTCTCGTGGGTCGACACAAGCTGGCGAAGCCTGTTATGTTGCAGCTACCATTAACAACCGCCGATACTATGGTGCTCTCGTCGATCAAGATGCGCTCAAGTCGGCATCATTACTCCACTTTCAAGACGCAGCGTATGGCCTTGAACTGAACCAACGTATGAGGATCATGAAGCAGCGTCAGCAGAACAAAGACACATCGAGAATTCAAGAACCTGAGAAAACGGGACCAACCCCAATGATTGCTCAGAGTTCAGGTCCTCCATCACGTGGGTCCGAAAAGACAAGTCCCGCAATGCAACAGGTCCAGAAGTTTCAATTCATGGAAGGATCAAACGGAACTAGTTCAGAATACCGTATCCTATTAGCGACATATCTCAATGCAGAGGCTGCTGCGGAAGATGATGAGGAGCGGATGAAACTCATAGAAGCTGCTTGTCAGTCTGGAGGAGACTTTGTCGGGAAGTACTACTATCAATATGAGGTAAGCTCAAACCCTGCTCTTCTGTAGACTTGCGCATTTACTCACAAGTTCGCCGATTTTGTGATTTGGAACCTCAAGAGTCTTACAAGCTCGCTTGTTTCTGAAGAGACCACTATGACAGCATCTTCAACACGCGGTCTCCGTATGTCCATGGGCTTTCATAGTTTTCTCCAGAACACCTTACTTCCTGAGTGGTTTCCTCTGTCCAACTTGGAAATTGGGCAGCAGCAAGTTCTCGACACCCTGGGTATGAAGAAGGACAACAACGGTATGTTAGTGTGGAATCAAAGCAAGCACATGGAGGATGCCAAATCAGATCTTTCCGATCTGATACCCATGAACCCTCGGTCGAGGTATAGAGTGGTAGTCGTCGGTGGTGGCATTGCTGGACTATCCTGCTGTCTGGAGCTTTTTCAACTATGCGACCGCGAAGGGATCGATGTTGAGGTTACTTTGGTTGAAGGTCGGACGCGCCTTGGAGGCCGTTTGTGGACGGACAGGACGACATTCAAGACAGTTGACGGTAAAACTCCCTTTCCTGTGGATCTGGGGGCCAGTTGGATCCATGGGATTGATTCCAATCCACTGGCGGTTATGGCGCAGGAAGCCAGTGTCGATTTCGTATGGACGTCGGAGGAAGTTACTATGTTGCGCCAAGGACGTGTTACTATAGACGAGGGTGAGGACGAACGTGCTGGGGAGCTCTTCGACAAACTTCTTGACTTAGCGGTACGTGTGAGATATCTCTGGGATTTGCTTCCATTGCCCAGAACTAACACCGCCCCATTTACCTAGGTTGAAACTTGTTGGCGTGATGAAGATAGTAACAGAGAAAACGGCAGCCGTCATGCAGTGCGGTGGTATGCATCAGAGTTCAAGCCCACAAGAAACGGTACCGACGAAAACTTAGGCTCGCAGATCACTACCGTTGACCCGGGCCGACACACAGTAGGCCGTCACCGAGAAACTTCCGACATATCGGTCGACGAAGCCGTGGGCAAGGTCATTGCCAAAGGACGATTAGATGAGGTTGCATCTCTCTCAGAAGATGAGCACCGCATGCTTCTCTGGAATATTAAAAACATTGAGTATGCTCTCGGAGCAAACATATCGGATCTTTCGATGAAGTACTGGGATATAGATGAACGACATGCGTTCGAGGGCGATCATGTTATTTTGAAACAGGGTTACTCTTGTGTTGTTGATCATATCCACAACAAATTGAAACAACGTGGCGAAAGATTTTCTTGTTTGTTGAACACTCCAGTTTCACGAATTGAGTACGCCCGCAAAACATCGACCAGACCATTTTTTGGCGGAATCCAGCGGCACAAACGGTTTCTGGAACTCTCCGACACATGTCAAGTCGTATTTGAGAATGAGGCAGAAAGTCTGCCTTGTGATTTTGTCGTATGCGCTGTGCCACTAGGCGTCCTAAAAGATTCAATCAACCGAGAGAACCAACCGGATGATTCCGCCAAGTTGTTCTTTGAACCATCACTACCTTTCTCAAAGCGTGATGCTATCGAATCCGTTGGATTTGGCCTACTGGACAAACTCTATCTCCAGTTTCCTCCAGAGAACGCATTTTGGCGAAGTGTTTTGAACGAGGGGCAAACGCTTTTTGGAAATGCTTCTTCCTGTAATCCACATCACTACATGTTTGTTGACATTGGTCTTACGTTGGGTGGTAAGAGAGCATCGTCACCTGCGGTGCTCATGACTCTCATATCTGGCTTAGAGGCTGCTGTGTCGGAATGCCTCAGCGAGGAACAGCTTGTAGCAGATGTCATGCATACTCTGAAGTGTCTTTTTGAAGGACAGTATGTTCCTTATCCTTCGTTGTATAAGTTGACAAGGTGGGGCCGTGATCGATTCTCTCGAGGTTCCCACACGTATCTTGCCCCAGGAAATACAGATCAAGATTTCAGAGTTCTTCAAAGTCCAATTAATGGCAATGGAGATTCTGTTCTTTTAGATGCTTCGGAAACTATGCGTTTGTTTTTCGCTGGTGAGCATACGACCGCACTTCATCCGTCGAAGGTACATGGCGCAATGTTATCTGGTTATCGCGCTGCGAAAGAAATTGTCGATACCATGTTCGTGTCTTCCCCCGGTGATTCAAGCATAGATAAGACGATCCCTCTGCCTCTCTTTCGAGCAATGAACCCAAAAGCGAAACTGACATGTTCATTGTGCCACTTGTCGGGGTCGCGGATCCGCGAAGGGTCACTTCTGGCGTTCAAGAGAGGTTCTCGCGAAGTTCTTGTTCACTACAGATGCGCCGAGAACAGTCCCGAGGTCGATGTTCAGGATGGAGTTTGGACGAATGTGATTAAAGCATGCAATCGTGGCAAGAACACTGAGTGCTCACTTTGTGGAGAAGTGGGTGCGACGATAGGTTGTTCTGTCGAAAACTGTCCGCAATCTTGTCATTTTAGTTGCGCCGAAGATACAGGCTGGAGATTCGATGAGGACGGAAAAGAATTTATTTGCCCAAATCATAGATCCCACATCGATGAGTGTCGTAAGATCTCCATGGAGTTCTTGCTTCTGAGCTCAGAAAACGGATCATCGTTGACGTGTTCGTTGTGCGGTGGGTCAAACAATAGAGAAGCAGGGGAACTAATTGCTTTTCAGAAGGGAAATCGGCGGGTGGCAGTTCACGATTTTTGTGCTCGTTTCACGTCGACTGTCAAGCTTGTACAGAACACTTCAAGTCATTTCGAGCATGATTATACCAATATTTTCGAAGCTGTGGACTCGTCCAGGCTATGTGGAAGGTAAATTTCTTTATTCGACTGTCGTTTCCATGGTAAAGACAGACTCACACAATTAATGGTGCTTGTGTTTTCGTCAAAGGTGCTCTCGAACTGGAGCAACAGTTGAATGTCAGGAACCCTCATGTACAAACTGTTATCACTTCACCTGCGCAAAATCCTTAGATTGGGATTTCTCGGTGGACCGCTTTTACTGTCTCACTCACCGAAAGTCTGCTACAGCACTCCCAGAAGGAGGAGCTAGACAGACACAGAGCGGCAATTTTCAGCACACGTTGTTCTCTCTCCTGTCGTCTGAAACTCCTCAACAGGATGTGCCATCAAATTCTATGTTGGACCAGGGAATGATGAAGGAGGACACACCAGTCGAAAAGCTTCCAGTAGCGACTATACAGAACGATCACTTTCAAACCGAAAAGTTGAGTAGTTTTGAAGACGATGCCACTGATACAAGGCTTGTCAACGTGACTAGGGAATCTCTAAAACATCCGTGGAATCTCACTCTAGAAGCAACCATCAGCCCAATTTCCGGAAGGCGCATCTTATCCATAACTCCGCATGACTCAGAAATCGTTGATATTTCTCCTGGTGATATAGTTTGCACAATGAACGGTGTGCGAGTGGGAGCTCGGTCTTTGAACACTGTTGAAAGTGTTTTGAAAGTTATGAGTCAGGAGGTGGAATTGCTGATGGAGATTTGCGGTGGCCATGTTGACGATGACGTGTGGGGGGAACCATGAGAAGCATAAGAAATGAATCATAGGCGGTCATCAAAAGCAGAGACGAAGAGAAGGACACTCATTGGGTATTTCTGTCCACGCTCTGTTCCTCTTCCTTTGCGGACAAATCATGTAGATCATCCTGGTCGATTGCCCATTTCTCACCTGGCAACTGTTCGGACATTGAGGGAACGGCTGTGATTGGTTTTTCTAGCCCTGTTACGCGTGGCTTCGATTGGAGCTGCCCTCGTTTTGGTTTATTGGGATCAATGCCTCGGATAGATTTCCAGTAGGCAAGCAACTTAGGCCCGAAGATAAAGCAAAGAGTCGTCCATGGAAACGATAGCAACAAGAGCGTGAAGACCATGTAATTAACGTTTGGAATCGGATTTGTATCATGCAGCTTGATTACAACAGGGGAAGCAACCAGGACTACCTCCAACTGCATTATAATAAGAATATAAATCCAGTGGCTTTCTGAATAAGCTTCATCGACATCCCTCGTCTTATAAGCCATGTATGCCAACAAGAGAAGTGCCAAAAGAAGCACAGCAACAAAAGGAGCAAGAAAGGCCGCTAATTGGCCTCCGCTGCGACATGTGCCGCTGCTGTCCATTGTCTCGTCATCAAGATCTTCTCTTTTCCATACTAGCGGGTCCAAACCAGTCCACAAGGACAAAATGAGTACAACTGCAAATAGCAGAAGCGCCATCGGCAATATAAGGAGCGTCTTCGGTACACGTTTTCGAGAAAACTGCAGCGTTTTATGGACACGAAGAAGCTATGATAATGACTGGTGAGCACAAAACCTCACCATAAATAAACCTCCTCCACATCTTACCTTTGTGAATAGAGCAGAAACCACAATGACAACACCAGTGCCGAAGAGCCAGGGTAGTGCCATGCATAGACGACTGAGTTGCTGAGGGCTCAACGTACTATCATCGAATGATATCACCAAGACGGTCGCTGCCTCCACTTCCCGAAGCAGACACAGCAAGGCAAAATCATGAGCAACAAGTAGGTGACCATTGTGCGTTTTATGTCAAAACTCAACAAGTGTATTTCCACCTACCAACGGTCCCAATGGAAATGATGTAGAGGAACATAGGCTGTGACGCAGCAATTACCCGGTGTTGGCGACATCGATACACCCAAATAATGACCATAAGAGATGTCAGCATTGTCGCTCCCGTGAGCGAAAGTCCCAAGGCCTTCATATAGGGATCGACCAGATGTTGATCACCTGGATCTCGCAGTGGCATAGGAGCCGTGGTTGTTCCGTCGGCATAGACTAACGGCGATCCTGGAAACCACGGTAGAGATCCCCCTTCTCGCCAAGCTGTCACAATTTGTTCAAAGGGTGGATCATCCGGATTGTCGAGTGTCGATATGTTCTGGGCAATCAGCACATCCGCCAGCTCGTAGTGACCACTTTCCCTGTAGTTGATAGCAACCCAGTCCAGACTTTGCCACCAACGCGTTCCTCCTCGTTCCAACACATCTCTGCCGAACGCAACATTTCCCGATGCTCCTTTGAAGCGCAAGCTGCGAATGGCATTGTGATGATCTCGACCATCCACGGATCCGTCGGAACGACGACTCGCGAGGCAGGCACCAAAGCCTATACTCATTACAGCGTCGTACATGAAAGCTAAATGGTGATATCGGGAACAAAATGTAAGATCAGCGATGTCTCACTGAGCCCTGAATCATTCTAACAACATACCTGACCCGTATTCCGGTTGAGTTTCGGGCTTGTCTATGTCGATTTCGAACAGTCTGCTTTCTGCACGCATATATGCAGGACTGGCTGGTTCGATCGGGTTCAGAAAATTCAACTTTTCATTGAGGGTGGGCTCTCCCAATCTTGACCAGTCTTCAATTAGGGGGTTTCCAATCCAGTAAGTATCATCCGACAAGGGAAGAACGAACGCGGATCCTGTGATCAGCTTTCTTATGTTGACATTCGAATCGATATCATAGTCGCTTAAGCCGATGGGTTCGAGGAACACAAAGAAGTGCTCACCATCATTCATTCCAAACTCTTCAATGGCATCGGCAATTTCTTCAAACATTCGTTCATAGTTGAGATCGAGAGAGATGACCACAGTGCGAAATCCACTCTGTTTGATCCTTTTCACGGCGGTTCGGACTGTGCGAGCGTTTAAGACATCGTCAGCACCAAGTTTGCCCTCCTTTTGTTTGATTTTGGTCGTTGCGACAGAATCGACGTACTCGCTGGCCATCCATCGAACATTGTTGGAATCCAACATGACCCCCAAAGCTGATCGACGTTGCATACCCTTGTCGGTGAGCGGGTACAAAAAAGCAATAAAGTCTGTCCTTTCTAGATGCAACAAGAAGGACACCAACACAATAGCAGATTCAAGAAGATCTGGAAACACCGAAGTTCGCATGGGTCTACTAAAATCTCGAACCATGTCATCGTTGAGAATGGAAATCATCGGTATGTTAGCAGCATATGCCATGATTCCTATGTCCTGCACAAATACAAACAAGGACGTATGAACAAATTATCAGCCTGGATTCACCGTCTTCGGTCCATCCAACTACGCGAATATCTGGACATAGATTTTAGACCATGGAGCAGACTTACGCTTGCTGGGCGTGCATGCATAGGGCCTGCAAATGCGCACAGAGATTTTGCTTTTGAAGAGGCACTTTCACTTTCAGTGCTTGTCTCATTTTCGAAAAGAACGTAATCCCAAAGCATCCGACTAGCCTCATGCGATTCTCCCCCATCAGTGTTGAAAACTTTGTCAATTTCCAGTTGTACATCACAAGGACTGCCACCATTTGGTGCGAATTGGGCGAGGTCGGGAACCATGGAACTATTTCGTTCATTGAAATGGTCCACCGCCAACACAGCTGCAGCCATTACTGAAAAACCAACGGTAAAGTTGCGGTCGAAAAGCCCATAGTAAGGATCACCATTCCTGAAGTAGAAAATGGGAAGCAAGTGGAGTTGGTCAGACATCAAATTGCAAGTCCAACCACAAACAGTTGAATGAACGCACCTCGTGAAGGGTGCAAATACTTGTATTGGACAAGTTCCATCAGGCCCAACAAAGGCAAGCACAACCAAAGGTAAAATTGTAAGCTGCAGCAAAACACAGTGAAAGCAAAAGAACTTGTGCAACATGGCTGACACTCCCATGGTCCAATTTGTTCCATCTCAAGACGACAAAAGAATGTGGGCGCTTTTTTTGCGAATCATCATCCTGCATATGGCATTGGGTAGCAGCGGTCTCTCCGTTGTTCGTTGTTGCCGTTAGTAGTAAGTCTACTTTAACAGCTGAGGGCGGACGAGGAGGAGCTAGGGTGTGAGGAGTGGCTTACCTCCGAGAAGGGCAATAGCGACGAGGAGTGGAATGCCCCTGTGAGATCCGCATAAGCGGATCGAGGGGGCAGTCCACGACGAGAAGCTATTGCCCGACGAGGAGTTAGGCCACGAGGTGCGCCCTGCGCCGAGGAGTCCCCCGGGGCTATTCAAGTATGTAAGCTTCCTGTGTCACGAGGAGTCGTGCCAGCGCACCCTAGGTAATCTTCGGTCTTCCTAAGTGATCGGTTCTCTCAATGGATACTTAGAAGTCGTGATCCTAATTAGTGTAACACAATTAAGCTTGCCCTACTTTCAGGGTGACCGGAGTCTAATTATACCCTCACTTTTAGACCCGGTCTAAAAGGGTATAATTATTTTAGACCGAGGTCGAGTCTAAAATAAAAGTTTTAGACTATTATCCTTAACCCTTCAGTAGCGCCACCACGATTAACCTTAACCCTTCAGTAGCGCCACCACTGTGTGAGTATGAGAGCGTTCAGCCTCATTCATCTCAATGCCATCTCAGTCTGAATGAACAAAGCAAGGCCTCAGTTACTATTCTTTCTCATCCTTAGAGACTTCAAGAACAATGTCATCCATACCGTCCAATAGCTTAGATGATGAAGCTATGGGGTCCTCTGATTGTGATTCATCTTATTCCGATTCCTCGTCACACCAAAACCCAGAAGAGAGCCATGAAGATTCTGATTCCCCCTCTGATGTCCCTGATGATGAAGAACTACCAGATGACACAGAAGCAGTCGAACAGAGTGAATTGGAACTTATCAACCATGAAAGAGAAATTGAAATGAGCCCATATCAAGATCCTGGACTCGGTCGCATGTACAGGGATTTTCGTACAGGAGACCTTCATCACCTTGGAAAGGAAGACCCAAGTATTCTCCATCGGCCAGATCGCATTTTGGTACCTCCACCACCATCTCAAAACAATAGAAGTACCAATATTGCACCAAAAGAGAAACCCCACAGAAAATCTAGCTCCCAAAAAGCAAAAAAGTACAGCTCTTCGATTACAAAAAAACAGGAGCTTGAGCTGATTCGAGAGCATTTCACATTTCCTGATGGTGTGAAGAAATTTACAATAAGCAACACAACAGGGCAGAAGACACCTCATTATGTCATGGTCTGCCGGCACTGTGTTGTTGCATTTTCTGAAGCCAAGACATTCAATAGAAGGATGAAGCGACCTGAAGCAAAAGGGTACTACAGAAAAACAATGCTCCAACATTTAAAGCATTGTCCTGAATTCAAGAGAAGAGCAGAAAAGGAGACTGTTTCGGCCATACTGGCACTCTCTGAAGGGAAATCCAGATGTGGAACAGAAATAGTTGTGTCTCGGTCAAGAATTGCCTCTCGGCAAGCATCAAAGAATAATTCCAACGCTCCATCACCTGACAACCCCATATCTGAAATAACGGATGAAGCACATCAGTTATCCAATGTCAAGAGTCGATCCAAGCATGCTACGGGTTCCACCCGAACTCTGGATCATTATTTTTTCCCACCCATGACCAACAGTGAAATAGAAGCTATGCACAAAGAGTGCCTTGAAGCCATAATTGACAATGCTCTTCCGTTTCGACTTGTTGACTCACCTTCATTTCGGAAGTTTGTTGATTCCATACGCCCTGGAGTTTCTCAAAACCTACCAGGAAGGACAAAATTGTCTTCATCTCTTCTAGATTCTGCCGTAGCTACTGCAGAGACATGTATGTCAAGTGAGATGCAAGAACTATATAAAAAAGGGAGACAACCTGGTGTTGTTGTGGATTCCTGGACGAGCGTTTCAAAACAAGACGTCGAAGCAGTCTGTTTGGTTCTCGGAAACCAATCCTTCCTCATTGATTCATATCCACTTGGGGCATGCCACAATGGTGTGGCAGTTGCCAAGTTTTGGGAAGAGACGGTACTTTATGCAGTGAAGAAAATCATGAGTGAGCATCTTGAGCTCCGTGAAGATATCACAAAACCCTCGTATTTCCTTTCAGATAATGCGGGTCAATGCAAACGAGCTTGCAACATCTTAGCTCGCCGACACCCTAGCATAGTCTTTGGATTTTGTTGGGCACATCAGATCAATCTGATGGTACGATGTCTGCTCGAGCGTTCTGAATTCAAGGAGGTACTCACAATGGCATCCAAAGCTGCTGTGGCAGTAACCAAGTCAAGTTCAAAATGGTACAAACGGCTACGTCTTAAGGCCAAAGAATTGTACGGCCACAATGTTCCTGTCGCCATCCATAATATTGGTGCAACAAGATGGAATTCCACTCAGGCCTGTTTCGCGTCTCAATTGAGGATTAGAAGTGCCTGTGAAATTCTTGTTACCACGTACAAGAATTGTCAAGGGGAGAAACTTCCAAGGGAGCTACTGGCATGGGGACAATCAACATTCTGGGTAGATCTTGAAGAGGCGGAACTGTTGATTCGTCCATTTTGCGATGCATCGCATCTAATGCAACGTGAAGGAAATACCATGGCACATGTTTTACTGACCCTCATGAATCTATACAATGACCTATGCTACTCCTATGGAGGATCAGATTCTCCACGAACCTCTTCAGGAACAAACATAGCACAAGATATAGAAGATCGATGGGCAGCTGCAGAACAGCCTCTATTTTTCCTTTCCTTTTGTTTACATCCTGAATATCAATCCCTTGGTACCGCCATTCTTCGCCATTCAACCGACACAAATGGCTCCTACAACAGTGGTAATGCACTTACTGTAGGACGACTACAAATGGCTGCAAGGTTCTACTGGCAGAAGTTTGTCTTAACAGAGAAGGCCAGAGCATGCGAATGGACAATCGGAGATGGCGAAACCACATCCACGACACTTGACAAGCTTTCAACAAACCTCAAGAAATGGCTTAAAAAGGAGAAAATGGTTGGTCTGGACAAATGGGATCGTAAGACCGAGAGTTCTCCATTGGAATACTGGAGACTACAACAGGATGAATATCCAGTGCTCAGTTTCTTTGCCGTGTTTCTTCTTGGTGCTCCAGTGCAGGCAGCAACTGCCGAAAGAGTTTTTAAGCATTTTTCTGGATTCCACACCAAAGAACGTAATCAGATGAAGCAATGCACGACAACGAAGCTGACAAAACTGAAGTACCATATACAAATGCAAAGGGAGAGAGTATCCGAAGAGGAAGGACAAGACCAAAGAAGAAGTTCAAAAATCAAAACTGCAAATTGTATTGTCCGTTGCACAGAGCACCGAAGGAAAGATGACGAAGAGTCAACAGAGGAGCAAGTTGAGGATGAGTGTAGTCAGAGGGAGAGTGGCATTGCCAACGGCAGTATTGAACAATCTGGAAATGTCAATTTGTCGTCGCGTGAAATGAATGATATTGATGAAGACGATGACCATCTACCCACATCCATTGAAGAAACACTTGATGACTGGAGGGGAAATATTCATCAAGAGGACATAGAGTCCACGGATGATAATGAGTCTGAAGTGGGTGAAAACCAGGTACCGGAAGACTCTGACATGAATGAAAGCCATAGTGATGGGGGAAAAGAGCTTCTCGCAGCTGCGGCAGAACATAGATATGGAAGGTATGCAAGAATGGGTGAAAAATTCCCAGAATCATTTGAGGATGACAACAACCACCCAGGATGGCCAGCACAAACAGACTCGACTCTTCGAAGTATTGAACGGCAATTTGGGGATTATCCGAGAGTTGACAAGTACAACCTTGCCACCTTAACAGCAGTCTTCAGCAAAAGTGAAGGTGATGGAAAGTTGGACCTGCCCACGATCATGTCAGCTTTCCATTGCTAGATAGTCTTGGTAACTTCCTACTTCCTATATAGATTATGTTTTTGTCCCCACTTTTCTTGCTTTTTATTTCGTGCAATGTGTCCCCACTTATCTTGCTGTTCTCTGCTTCATACACTCGGCTCAGGTTTTGTCCCCACTTTTCTTGCTTTTTATTTCGTGCAATGTGTCCCCACTTATCTTGCTGTTCTCTGCTTCATACACTCGGCTCAGGTTTTGTCCCCACTTTTCTTGCTTTTTATTTCGTGCAATGTGTCCCCACTTATCTTGCTGTTCTCTGCTTCATACACTCGGCTCAGGTTTTGTCCCCACTTTTCTTGCTTTTTATTTCGTGCAATGTGTCCCCACTTATCTTGCTGTTCTCTGCTTCATACACTCGGCTCAGGTTTTGTCCCCACTTTTCTTGCTTTTTATTTCGTGCAATGTGTCCCCACTTATCTTGCTGTTCTCTGCTTCATACACTCGGCTCAGGTTTTGTCCCCACTTTTCTTGCTTTTTATTTCGTGCAATGTGTCCCCACTTATCTTGCTGTTCTCTGCTTCATACACTCGGCTCAGGTTTTGTCCCCACTTTTCTTGCTTTTTATTTCGTGCAATGTGTCCCCACTTATCTTGCTGTTCTCTGCTTCATACACTCGGCTCACGTTTTGTCCCCACTTTTCTTGCTTTTTATTTCATGCAATGTGTCCCCACTTATCTTGCTGTTCTCTGCTTCATACACTCGGCTCACGTTTTGTCCCCACTTTTCTTGCTTTTTATTTCATGCAATGTGTCCCCACTTTTCTTGCTGCTTCCTTCTTCACACTTCACACACTCGACTCACATGTTGTCCCTACTTTTCTTGCAATCCTCTAGCTGGCTGTCTAGGGTTGCTGGCTCCTAGGTAGCTGGCTGTCTAGGGATAGGGTTATTGCTTCGCCTTACAAAAACACGGAGAGATTTTAGACCCTGTTTTAGACATTTTAGACAGTCTAAAGCACTTTTAGATTTATTTTAGACCCGAAATATTTTAGACAGTCTAAACGGTCACCCTGCTACTTTCGATGGGGCACTAGGTAATCTTTAAATGTTTGCAAATAACCCCGTCACTTAAGTGACCTCATCCGATTTTATCGGATGATTTAAAACGCTTTATGTCGAAGTATCATTTATCTCACAATTATTGCATGCCAATCAAACTCCGAGGCATGCTTTTTGCATAAATAGTGTGACAGAATACTTAGAGTCAATGTCTCCCATCCCCCACTCCTCTCGCGACTCGCGACCCGACCACGATCTACACTAGAATTAAACATCTAAGTACAGTAATTTTTGGGGCTAGGGTAGTGTGATTGTGGGGAGTGACTTACTCCTCAGTGAGTCCTCAGTGAGTGGGGAAAGGTAGGACAACGAGTGGTAAAGGTAGGAGTACAAGCTGGTTTCAGACGAAATGCGAGTGACGTACCTCACAGTACAAATTCTACGTAAATCACGCCAGCTATCTTATAAATATAGCCCTTCTAATCATGCCTCTCATGTGAAAAGTGCTTCCGAAACTCGACAATCTCGCGTTCCCCCAGAAAAACTTCGTTTTGTACGAGACTATCGTGGATGGGGTGCGTGTGCGTCCGATGATCATGTTATTGTGGATGATGCCGATGCGTTGAACTGTTGCCCCATTGGTGGTGGTCCAACAACACCCTAAGGCTGACCCTTAAGCCTCTACGAAACGAAAGTTGAGATCTGACACGTCATCATTTTACCTCTTTTATCCGGGTATTCTTGCTTTTCAGCTTTCGGGGCTACGAAAGTTGGCGCCAACTTTCGTAGGCCAACGAAAGTAGAAGGCGTTTCAGATGTGCAAAGCGTTTAGACAATGTATGAATGTGAAGTTCTTCATAACGCTCAAGAGTATTGATCGACTGGCGTTCAGCTCCAACGGTCGGTGCGTCCTGTGTACGTCACAATTCTATGAGAATTATTTTAGTATTCAATTTATTGAAGTGAAAATGGGGGGGGGGAATGGGGGATGAATGGGGGAAAAGGCGCGGTTCTAGTTTTCGTTTCGCAGACGCGCAATAGCAGCATTCTGTGTATATTATTTTCAGCCAAAACGCTCAATCCCACCTCTTTGGCACTGCCCGCTCTCCAAAAAACGGGCTCGCGCTTTTAAGTATCTGCCTCACCCCAAACACCTATTTCTCATGCTGACATTCTCTAGGACGAAAGGTATTTAAATATTATGTCACATTTTCTGTCCTAATTCGTATCCGGTTTCCACGCTCGGAACCACAACATCCATTCCATCCAAGCATGCTAATCATTTGGAATGGCCTCTATACAATCAGAAAGAGCATTCACAAATTACTCAACAAACGCTCAGGACAGGGAGCTGACAGAGAAGTGGTTTCCTTGAACATTGGTTGCGTTGCAATGGAGAGTATTCAGTACATCTCTCAAGTCGCCAACACATTGATTACCCTGAATACTCACCCCATTTCACTGTCCAAGTCCTTCTTTCATTTGGACTCTTCCCTATCACGATCAAAGGTACGAATTCTAATACACGCTCATGCATGTGAACCACTTCATTCCTCATAACAACACTCACACCATTCCATTGTCTAAATCCTCCTTCCATTGCAACAGGTGAAAATTTCTTTCCATGGCGGTGTTCTTCGTTTCAAGACCCAATCCGAATTGAATGTCCTCCGCATGATATTGGGACCCAGTGCGACGTACGGATCGTCCGAACGACGTCCTAAACTCGACGATGGCAGGACAGGACTAGTGCTACGACGCGAGCAAAACCTCACAGTTGTTGCTGGTGCTCAAGATTCCAACCCCCACGAATCCGACGAAACATCGGAACCTCCATTCAAGCGCCGGATTGTGGACCAACGCGTCGATTTCATATTTTCACCTTATAATGTTCGTCTTACCAATCGTACGAGCGTTATCAATATTCCGTGAGCCGTGATGGCAATCTCAAACACCTCCCTCCATGCCCCAATTTGGAAAAGATACTCCAAGGACAGTCTCAAAACGATTCGGCAAGTGAAAGTGACTTCTCCCTGTCATCTATCGACACGAACTCAAAGCCACCTTCGTACACAAAGGCTGTGTCAAAGATCCACATTGGCGATCAGTACATGTACAAGGGAGAAAGTGTCATGGAAGTCTCTTCCATCACCCGCCAGGAAACTGATGTCAAATTTGACTGTCGATGTGTTGGTGGAGTGGGGTTCAATCGTAAATCCCCAAAAGAGTCACTGGTTATCCAACGAACTGACGCTGAAGAGTTACTCAAAGACATCCTTTCGTTTGCTTAACATTCCATTATCAGTAGTTTACATTCGATACTTATCATCCTATGTTTCACACTCATCTTCTGCAACTAGTTCGTCTTCATCATCATCATTCATAGTACCCAAAGACGCGTCGTCGTCCTCCTCGTCATCGTCACTGTCATCGTAGTAGTCCTCGTCATCGTCATCGTCACTATCCTCATCTTCCTCAGGGTCTACAACAAGTGATGTCCCATGTGTCATCTGGTCTACATCGTCAATTGGTGTCCATGTACCAGGTTCAAAAAAATCCCAGTCATCTAGATCTATAATATCCGCCAATTTTTCTACCGATTGTTCGTCCGATTTGTTTTCCTCTCTTGGCTGTTCCGCGCCTCCATTGCTAGCTCCATTGTCCGTTGGTGACTGTCCAGCAGTAACAGTGACTTCCGTTGATTGTCCGGCATCTCCATTCTCATTCGTCGACTGCTCAGCACCTCCATTCTCATTCGTCGACTGCTCAGCACTCCATTCTCATTCGTCGACTGCTCAGCACCTCCACTCTCATCTCTTGACTGCCCGGCTCCTCCACTTTCATTCCCTGTCTGTTGACCACCTCCATCGTCTTGTATACCCGGAATTCTGCGACAAAATTCCATTGTACCCTTATTCTTTGCAACCCAGGTTTTCCTTGCCAGCGCATTTTCCTCGCTGCAATTTGCATTACCTTCTGTTATATCACTGTATTCGTATCGACACATGAAAACCATGCGTCGTTGCAACCATCTCGCCATTGGTTCTAGTCTGGACATCCTACCCTTTCCCCTATTTGTACTACCACCCCTTTGTGTTCTGGAAAAATAGAACGTCTTAAATAAACTATTGAATGCTGTAACAGTGTAGGTGAGTAGCCATTTTCAACAAACAAGAGAACCTCTTTCGCTTTCGCAGGCTACTACTCACCTTCCCACCCCTGTTGAGCGTGGGATGACAGGTTGCGCCAATGGATCAGGTATTCCATTACGTGACCACTACCTATCAAGTGTGCGTAGTTGGTTATCCCATTCTCACCACACAAATCCACCCAAGTTGCAAAGAACTCATCCGCCTTGCGCTGATAGTCAAAAATCTCACTGTCTGTCATGTTGGTTTTCTTGTTAAGTCGTTCCATGGAAATGACATAGTCGGCTACACACTGCTTCCACTTGACTTGTTTCTCTGGGTTTGCGATGCATATATCTACCAGTTCATCAAACTTGGGCAACATTCTTCGGATGCGGACGTTGTCCATAGTGATAGTTCCAAGTTTACGCTTCTTCTTCTCATACGGTGCTTTCCACTGCGTCGGCATATCACTCGTTCCCAGTATGGACTGGTTCATACATTTTTGGACTCGCTTGATGAAGTGGTTACATCTCTTTATTTCTGAATTGTCATATTCTTCAGGCATCCAATCGAACTCTTTGACCTTTGCACTTGCCAGACCGTGTCGCAAACACATGGTAAGAATCTTGATTCCCATGCGATTCTCCATATGGAGAATGCATGGGACCGTGTCCATCATATAGACAATTGCGGTAGCAGTCTTGGACTGCTTATAATCATCTAACACCTTCTTCGCTTGGTAGTAAATCCACTCTTTGACATGGTGGGCCTTGAGTCGTCGTTGTCGTTGCTCTAGTGTACCATGCACATCTAGTTCTCTAACCACCAGATCATTGGTTATGAACCTCGCATATTCCAGACGCTTGGCAACATCGGCTTTGCCTAGATCAAAATGGATGGACTTGATGTTCCCCTTCTGAACTTTGGTTGGGTCCATCCTGGGGTCCTCTTGCATAATCAACTCGGAATCACCCCATATATCAGTTAGACTCTCGTAGATGCTAGGCATCTCCTTGACGAAGTGGTCCACTTCCTTTTGTAGACTGTTTACATGAGCCCTTGTACACATCTTGTGATGTCTACATACCCAGTTTGTTTTCTTGGAATGTCCTAGTTGCGAGCACAGGCTGCAGTCTTCGACACGTCCTGTGGGGAGATGGAGTTCTCCACTTCGTACAGTACATTTCGAACAAGGGAAGTTAACTTGTTGAGCGGCCCCACCACGCCCAAGTAGCTTCCACTCGCAACTCATATCGCAATTAGTGCATATTTTGAGCGGCCATACTCCGAATTTCGTGGGAAGTACTTTTACGGCAGCTTCGCGGATCTCTTCGATCATGTTCCGAAAGATCGATCGCACTAAGCCCTTGCTCTCTGGACGACAAACACACACAACCGGAAAACAACTGTTACGTGATTGGGCAAGAGGGTTGGACATGTCGTTGAACTTCAGCCCTCCCAGTGTATGGCTTAAGTTTTTAGTGAAAAGAGCGCCGTCCAAACTCTGTGCCAACTGGATGGGCCGCCAACGAGCGTCTCCGTACAGACAATTGCCTGCCACTAATATTCCTGCCATAACATCGGCTGCCCGGAAGGCAAATCCTTCCGACCCATCAGTCTTGTGCCGGAAAAGTCGGTAGGGGCAGAGAAGACTCCCAAACTTCTCGACTTCTTTGGCTACATCCTGGATACAAGAACTACTTGGGATAAGTGTGTGTGTATTAGCAACTCCATTGCTTTCCACTTGTCGTAGGACTTCAATGCCGCCAAGGTTTAGGACGCCACCTGCGAGATCCATTTTCCGTAGAATGTTAAACGGTGTGAAGACGTAATCGCGTACATATTTACGAAATACACCATATGTATTCTCGAACATGAGCCCATTGTGTATGGATTTGTCAAGGCACAGTTGTGCCACGTCTCGGAAGAATTCTCCTGCTGCTCTACTCGTGTCATCCATCCTACTGGTCCTTGATACGAGGATTTCTCGGATATGTGACACCAGTTTTTCACGGTCCTTGATGTCGTAGCAAGAGGCGGGGAGATCAATCTCTTTGCTCGTCGCTTTTGTTTCCGCGTCTTTATCCCTCCAATACCGAAGGTCATCTGATCTATTCTTCAGCTTTCTTCTACAATCGGTCAAATCGTCGGTTACTTTCTTCAGGGACTTGCGATAGTCAGACACAGCTTGATGTGCTTGTAGCAGATCCTGTTCCAAACAATGGATCTGATTGTGGAGACGTGTGATTTCTTCGTTGTCTTCTTGTGTCGAATCCATGTTGGCAGATTCGTCAGCATTATCTAGAGTTTCATTACTACTAAGGTACGTCCTATTTCTTGTCTCTTCAGTTGTTGATGAGTCGCCTTGCTCATCTCTGGACTGCTGACTCTCTGCATTTTCGAATGGGGGCAGGTCATCTAATTCTTCATTATCGACATCAAACGACTCGGTTTCATCGACTGCATGGTCTCGAGAATCATGAGCATAAAAGCTGTAATGGCTGAGGGGGTCCTGGAAAAGAGGTAAGTTGAACAGAAACTGTGGAGTTTCTTTCTTGTTTGCAGCGTCGTTGTATTTGTCTTCATCAATCTCACTAATGAGGTCGTTATCGTCTTGAGGAACATTCCCTTGGGTTGGGTTCTTAGTTTCATCCTTGCCTTGTGGATGCTGGTACAGAATGCTTTCGAGAGTGGATGATGGAGGTGGAGGTTTGATCCTTGATCTTTTCCTCCTCTGTCGTTTCTTGCGTTTGCGAGTCGTTCTCAGGGACTTGTCGCCATTGCATGGTCGACAAAACAAATCAATTGGCGGTGGTTTTGGAGAGTTCTTCTTCTTTGGGTCGATGTATGTGGGATGCCAGAAATTTGTGTGCTTGGATCTACAGGTGTATCGACCGCCTATTGCCTTGCGGTTTATCTTGTGAGAAGGACGGAAACCAGACTCGTCGTCTGCCTTTTTGCATCGGCTACAGAAGGTGTATCCTGGGTAGCGTTCCTCGCGGTCTCTGCCATAAACAGAGCAGGGGACATGGTCTTCGTCCATAAAATCAAGAACAATCTGGGCAATCTGCTTTCTCTCAACAGAGTTTTTTTCACATGTGATATTCGATTCTTTGCGTCGGGTCCTTGTCTGTTTGTTGGGAGATGGAAGGAGCTTCTGGGCTTCCTCCGCTTCGCGTTTTGCCAGTTCGGCGAGAATTTCTTCTTCCGTCTTGAACCTGCTATCCTTGGCACCTCCATCGTTGGAATCTGATGCCGTCTCTTTTTCTCGAAGGCGACGAGACTTCCGAGAACCTTCAGTGGAAGCGGTGGGTTGCCTCTTCTTTGCGTAGTTCTTCGGGGGCTTCTGTTTTGGCATTCTACGAGGATAGGATAAGTAATAATACAAGTATTACTCGACTCAAATGGCGCTGTCCTCATTGTTTCATCGTCGACTTCTCTCGGTTGGAGTTCGTACTTCCGATGACTCAACTACGATTGAAAGGCGATTAGGTTGTTATATGTTATTCATTGATGTATATAAATTAATGCTGTAGAGGTGTGCACGTGTGAGTGGGTGTGCTGTGCTCGCATTTTTTTCCCAAAATTTCGTTTGTGTGTGAAAGGTACCAATTGGACCCGTTGTATCTCGACGAATATTACCTACTTTTGTCATCGGACAAAAACGTAACATTGTGTTGTATTTATAGTGTCTTGGACCGTTGGCCGATGACAAAGTTAGTGAGTATTGCATTGGCAGTTTAGAACCAAAATCGGATGGTCGTTGGGAATGAAATTTTGGTGGTTATATTTAACAAAGGATGAGCCACTGTTTGGGTCATAGTTGGTGGGGGGTTTCTGATACGACATCTTGGTGGATCTTGGACGTTGGGGTCTCGCCATGCGCGCACAATATGCACAGAATGCTGCTATTGGTAAGGAAGCAAAATCCCGCCAAAACGAAATGTCAGCTCTCAACTTTCGTTTCGTAGAGGCTTAAGGGTCGGCCTAAGGGAGCTGGATGCAGCTCGGCAACAGTTGAACAGGTCGGGACGGCCCTCCACCATGGTCAACAATGGACGGTTTTTTCGTAATCTTTTGGACGAAATTCTAGCGTTCGGAAGAAATCACACATAACAAAACACATAGTAAAATATTTATTTAAGCCACTAGGAAGTCGCTTGTCGGACACTAATAACGCAAAACGCTATCGAGGATTACTCCTCTGGTAAGAATCCCTGTAGATTCTACGTCACTTGTATAATCCCTGAAACCAGCTTGTAGGCGGTAGGCCCTCCAATGCATAGTGGGTAGGAAAACAGGATTCTTAGGAGTAGTTGGAAGTCGGTCCGTGATCCGACTCCAAGTCATGAATACGACGTCATCAACTTGTGGACAAATGCGCGCGTGCAAAAACCTAGACTCTCTAGACACAAGCGCACTCTTTTTTGGTTGCTTTTTCCGCTTATTTATGGATTTTTGTTTGTCATGAACTTTATCGTAGCTTATTGGTTTTCTGTCACATACAACCCGACAAGACCAAAATTTCCAGATCTGTTACGGAAAAGCGCGGTTCCAAAATTCAAATATGCGATCTCTGTCGACAAAAGAAGAATTAATGTGAGGGAAAGTCAAGAATCTACGATAATTCGGCTGCGAGAAAAAATCAAGAATTTACAATAATTCGGTCGTGACTGAGAGATCCAATCACATTTGGAGAACTCCTTTTCATACTCCCAACTGTGAGCCACCCAGCTACTACAATGCAGCGCAAGAAGTGTGAATTTTACAACCTAACCCTAATGACGCGACAAGAAATCCTTTCCATACTCCCACCTGTTGGCCATCCATCTGCAACTCCTGCACGGGGTTATATGACTGGTCTGTACTTCTGTGACTACCTAGTTAGTTACTCCTAGTAGTCGTAGCTCGGAAGAATTTTTGTCTGATATATGGGATTCAGAAACCACCCCCCACATCATTTTTGAGCCCCCCCCCCTACATCTCCAAATGTTAGATGTGAGGGATAATTAAGATTATACGTTCTGTTTTTTCCAAACAGAACAACGCATGTGAGAGAATAGCAAGAATGTTCGATAATTTGCTCGGGCCTGAACATAGGATGTGAGAGAAAACCAAGAATATACGATGTCGTACACGCAAGAAATTGTATTTCTAGTGGCAAATCGACGAAGCTAGCCATTTTAATTTAAACTCTCACCCCTCCAGTATCAAGTCATAGTCGTCTGACGACAGAGGAGGTGGCATTTTTGTCTTCATGAATTCAATCATCTTGTCATATGCCTCCGTCTAAGGGCAGCGTCACGCGCCCCCAAAACGCACACCCCATACGCGCCGTCGGCATGCGCCATTTTTCGTACCCAGTTTTTTTTATACGGATTTACACCATTTTGACTAATCCTCCCCACCACCACGCACATACAACATCATACACATTCACGGCGACCCTAGCTTCCACGCACGCACACTCCCATCTTCCACGCACAGAGAACTTACCTTCTAAGCACACTGACCTTGCCCTCCACGTCCAAAACACTCTGAACACAAAGTAGCAACCTCATCGGAACAAGGTATCTATACACCCTCTCTACAGGTGCAATAACACAAGGGCAAACCCCCAATCTCTCCTATCCCATTCTCCAATGACACCAGCGGAAGCCACTCACCTTTTGCATCCCATGCTCCGAAAGCACCAGCGGAAGCCACACACCATTAGCATCCCATGCTCCGAAAGCACTGGCAGAAGCCACCCACCTTTTGCATCTCAGGCACCGAAAGCACCGGCAGAAGCCACCCACCTTTTGCATCTCAGGCTCCAAAAGCACCAGCAGAAGCCACACACTTATGGTAACTCATTTCACAACACAATCGATACCATCCACAGAAGAATGTGAAAACATGCACAGAAGCTAATGAAGAGATACTATTTAAAAAAACCAGAGTCCGTGCTTCCTCCGCTTTTTCTGCTGCGGTTGATCTTGATCAGCACTGTTCACATATCCCATCCTCTCCCGATGTTTCTTAAGAAGATTCTCCATGAACACATTTTGTCTCTGAAACAGTCCATCAACTGATACATATTCTCGATCATCCCTCAAATTCTGCTGTAATTCATCAAGACGATCAAGGCCAATATCACTCATACCACGTCCCTTTTTGTGTGCACAACCTGAATACTTGTATTGTTCTACTCCATCTGTATCAATGTCCTCATTAATTTGGTGCGCTTGACACCAAGCAGGGTCTTCTTTGTACAACTTTTGTTTGAAGTCTTGTCTGCTCCTCAGAGCCCATGCATCCCATGAATCTTCAAGAGCCAAGAGAATGAAAGCTTCATCACTTGTAGTAAACTTACTCATCGCTTCCTTCCATATTGCTTGCTTTTGTGCTTCTGGTGTATTAGCTGTAATATCTTGATTAGTGATATCTCTCACCATTCCATCTCCATAAACCGACCCCCCAAATACTTCAAACATGAAAACATAAGCATCATTGTCTCCATTCACTCCTCTCATTTGCATCATCTCTTCAAGACTTGGCATAGGACCTAGATTTTCATCGTCAACCAATAACTTAGGGAATGGTCGCTGAACAATTCCACCACCATGTGTTCTCCATAGATTCAACGAGAAATGTTCTGCCAGGCAGGAAGGCTCATGTTAGAGCAAAACTTTCCACAAGAATGAGAACAAGATAGCAAGACAGTACCGACTTACTCATGAACCTGAACCTTAGTGATTGTAGAACATTTGATCTCTTGCGTCTGAATTCTTTCCTCAAATGGGGGGAATACCTTTCCCACCACTTTGCCTTAGCCACATCACCAATAATCTTTTCTCGTTCGAAATACGCCTTGAAGTGATCCTTCCCCAAATGCCATAATCCATTATCATCTGCATCACAATCATCGGCAAGTGAGAAATACTTCACGTACCTCCAAGCAACATCAGGCACAAAAGTCTGGAACTCATCCGTACGACAAGCTAAGGGTAGATCCTTGTATTTGCTCCTGCTCTTTCTTTGCTGTTCTCTCTTTCTTTCCCTCTTGTCTTCTCTCCTTCTTTCCCTCTCACCAGCCGTTGCATTAGCCCCAGAACTCTGACCATCACTAGTACCATAGATAGATGATGCAACCATTGAGCTATCGCCTCCGACTTCCATGGCTACAAGAGATGATGACGACCAAGAGAGATCAGAAAGTGAGGAAACATCATCCATCCAGAAGTCCACATCTTTTTTGATTGTACATTTCCAAACCCACATCAACCCAGATTAGAGTTCCACTCTAACCAGTCAATACCGATAGGGCACAAACAAAACAAAGGAAGTACACCTTACTTACAAACGCGACTGACTCCTCCACCACCACCACCACCACCACCCATAACCTCTTCCATAATATTTTCAACATCTTGGTGCGACATTACAGTCACACCACCATTGTCATTAGCTGCGCACTCAATATTATTTGTATCCATATGGTGCATCTGTGTTTGCTGTGGTTGGTGAACACCAGCGCCTCCTTGCATCAGAACGCCCCCATTGGGTGGGTATGGGACAGACATCATCTGCTGTTGTGGGTATCCTTGATGCACCATAATACCAGTTCCTTGTTGTGGATAAATCGTAGATGATGAGGCCGCCGGGAAATGATGATGTTGTTGCCCCCCAACAGGAGCTTGGGAATAATTGAACTGTGTATGGACCTGATGTTGTTGTTGCCCTTGAGGAAGAAATGACAACACCGATGGATTTGGTTGCTGGTGAGGATAAGGATGGGTATGATTCAGATATGGAGCAACTCCATTCGCATTATAAGGAACTCGTTGACCATGGTCGACTCCATTCATAACAGCAGTATTGTGTTCGGATTCCATAGGTGCTCCTGTATTAGTAACACCACGGGTTCTTGTACAGCTCATGGTACTACTACCTTGGTCCTGGGATTCGTTGGATGAAGCTCCCCGCCCTCCTCTTTCCTGAAATATTACCTGACTCTTTTCAGATACGGATCCTGAATCCTCTTGGTTACGGTCATCATTGCTATTCTTGTTGTTGACATCTCTGATCGTTATTTCTTCGTCGTCTGTTTCATCATCGGTACTGCTTTCTCCAGCATCTTTGCCACCAGATAAACCATGGAGCGCTGAATTCTTACTGCTTTGGTTGTCCTTTTTATCTTGCTTTGGATCACCACAGCGTTGGCTTCCTTGTTTTCTATTCTTGGTCCCCTGGTTTGTTTCAGAAGGGGGCGACATGACAAGAAGAGTATACCTGATATAAGAAGTGTTGACAATGCAATGAGTTTTGGATGCAACAAGAGGAGAATGTTATGCCAATCCGTTTTCATTGAGGTCTGACCTTTCGACTATCAACTTTCAAAAGTTGAGCCGTTTGTTCCGAGTACACCCGGTTTTTTTTGAATTGAACCAAATCGACAGGCGACAATTATACATTCAAACGTCCAATGCCACATGGGCATTTGTGTTCGTTCCGATCCCATGTACTGATAGACTCATAGTTTATGTGGAATAGTAGGGGGGGGGGGGTAAACCATATCCATCCACAACCAATGAGAAAGCGAGCCGGGCGACCATAAAATCGAAACCATTCGTGTCAGTCGTCACACTAGCAATGATTCTCATTCCACAAAGACTAAGGACCACAAAACCAATACCATGGGCCGTCCTTGTAAACCAAGGTATTTAAGAAATAAACCTTCCGTCATCAAAGATCAATGGGTGGGCGAAGATCCAAATGCGAGTACAGGTGGTTCCATTCTTCCATGTCGTAAATGTAGAAATTGTCATGTATTATTCCACGTCTCCGGTATCTTCCAACATGAAAGGGTTTGTAGTACCAAGAGAGAAAACGGCACTTTGGTCTCACATGCATTGGAGCACGAATCGTCCATGATATGCCACGAAACTGCTGGAGTCGAGAACAATATCTCTCATGATAAAGATCAGGGAAATCATTTAGAAAATGGAGGAACCAATGATAGTGCTGTAGGGATTTCAGAAAATGGAGGAACCGATGATAGTGCTGTAGGGATACCCTGGGCGGACGATCGAGAAGATGAGGAAAGAGAGGATCTGCAACCCACTACACAAAAACAACCCATCGTGAGACAGCCATGTCGGAATAGTACAAATATTGCTCATTCCTTGCTGTCATCTGAGAATGAGGAAGAATCAGATGAGGACCAAGAAGAGGGACCACCAGCAGATCATGATGATGGGCTCCAACAAACTGTCGATGACAATGAGGATGTCCAAGGCAAAGGTTCATCCAGTGATGACCATGTTATCGATGAAAACTCAAAAGACAATCCTTTGGAATTTCCAGTGTATCTTGAACAAAATGGTCTCCGATTTTCCGAAGATGACAAGGCTTTATTGAGGTTGGCCATACTCCTCCGGAATGCTGGGTGTCCGAAGTTCATGTTCGATGCCATTTTGGCATGGATTGATTCTACTAACGAGTGTTGTGGCTCACGTTTTTTCAATAAAAAACATCCACGGCGAAAGGGATTCATGGCGAAATTCGAAAAAAGAGGTTTCGATTTCCCCAAACCAAAGATTGTCACCGTCCCAATGGAAGTTACAACCAAAAAGGATATAATTGTTCCAGACAGCGAGAAGTCCGTTGATACCGTTATATTTGATTTTGTGCATCAACTTCGACGGGTCTTGCAAGATCCTGAAGCCACTTCCAAGGATAAAACAATATTATGTGATGACGACCCGTATCGCCCTTATATACCGAATAAATGTCTCGAAAACATACAAGATGGCCATGTTTTCCAACGTACCGTACGGAAATACAGACATGACAACGATACTTTCGTTGTTGGTTTATTGTCTTATATGGATAAGACACACGCGACGGGGGATGGTCGGTTTAATGCGGAACCAGTTGTTATGGTACCTTCATTTTTGACGATGTCTGAAATGCGAAAGCCGAATAGACAAATCACCTTAGGGTTGATCACAGATATGGAACGGAAGTCATCTGCGGCCAAATACATCTTGGAAAGGGGGTCCCCTGTCGGAATTATCATGCACAGCTCTCGCGAATACACCAAGCTCTTTTGAAGATACAGAATCGAGGTGGATTGTGGATGCGATTACGGATCCATGGGATCGAGAAGGTGGTGAGATTAGTATTACCCGTGATCATGATAAAGGGAGATGCGAAGTCACAAGATAACATCGCAGGAAGATATGCATCTCATCATCAAAGTGTTGGCCGGCTTGTCTGGCAGTGTGATTACACACCTCGGGAGTCTAGATACCCATGGTCCACATGCAACTACCTCTTCAAAAACCCTATCCATTTCAGAAGCCTCCGTGTGCTTGGTTTAGATAAACCATCAGGAAACCCAGTAGTTATCGATTCTGGACAACCCGGTATAGATGATCCGAGAGAGGATCCTTGGAGAGAACCTGTGAACAATTCCAAGAAAATTTTACATCAGATTGGACAATACCCAGTGAACAACATCTACAACCATTTGTATTTGGGTGAGGGTGTTAATAAAACACATGGGATTTTTACCGCGGCATGTTGTGATGTATTACATACTTTGAAATCGGGGATCATGAAATATATCATGACTGATTTCTTTGCTCTGATGACAATGAGAGAAAAAGCCATGTTTGATTTCTTGTACAGCTCTGTCTTCCGAGCCAACCGGCAGTCGGTATTCTCTTATTCTTCTAGTTGGGGGTACCCCAGAACATCCTTCTCTGCAGGTATCAGTAATGTAACAAAGGTAACAGCCAATGAATGGGTTGGTATTATGTTTGTCTCAGCCGCTTTGTGTGTTTCTGTTCGTGGTCATCTTATTTTCGCTTCGACTATGGCGGAGAAATGGAAAAAAGTAGTTGCAGAGTGGAAACAATGGTGCAAAGAAGAAGAAGAGAGACAAAAGAAAAAGGAAGAAGAGAAAGAACAGAAGAGAAAGAAAAAACAATTAGAAAAAAAAGAAAAAACGACAACGAATGGGCGCTGGACAAAACAACGTATCCTCTACCAACAATAAACGTCAACAACAATCGAAAAAAAAACGGGTTGTACACCACAGTATCGCTGATGATTCATCCGATTTGGATGAGAATGACTCATCTGTGGATGATAGGAACGAAGAAATAACCACAAATATCAACGACAATCTGCCCGGTCATGTACAGGAAAATGAAGATTACCAATATTGTGAACCTGACATTGAGGTACAGGTTACGAGCAAAACAGTATTCGACGATGACCCTGTGGCATATGCATCGATCTGGGATGAAGGTGAGCGGGAACCATATCTGGATTTCCTCTTCCTGTTTGAGACAATACTCTGTTTCAACAACTGGACAAGGATGGATAGATTTTGGGATAGCGACCCACGTTCTCCTGCCGCGAAGGAAACAGCGCGGCGATCAGTTGAATCTGTCAAGATAATGATGGATGGTATACGGCGGTATGCACCACGATTGGATAAAAAAGGGAAACTGATGTGCAATGGTTAGATGATCCCAAAATACCACAACTTGGTACATATAGTTCGACAGGTGTCCAATTTCGGCCCAGTTAAAATATCCGACACTGAATCAGAGGAGAGTAACCACAAAGAAATCGTCAAACTGAATGCCAAAACAGTACAAAAGCGGGGTAAGGGTGTCTTTGACAGTCAACTTGGTGATAATATATGGCAGATGCAGGCATGGGATCTGCTCTGTAAAGCATCTGGGATCAAACAAGATGACGTGGAGCTACTAAAAAATGGTCAATCTCCAACCCTTGCTGCAAGGAAAAAAAGAAGTCAAGTGTATCATAGTCATGAGAATGATGACGAGGAAGATGAAGAAGATAGATGTAAATTCAAGGGGCGAGGGACAACAATACAAATCCAATTGGTCAGATCTGGACGGACAGAGAGCCCCGTGGTCAAGTGTGCTTACAAGTATATTTCGAAAACAAATACTGGTATGATCCTCCCAAAAGTAATCCTTGACTTTCTGGTGAAACATGCAGGTGCACTCTTCACACAAATGAATATTATACAACAGAATGACACAAGTGATAACATCATGATCCATGGGTGTACAGAGGTCAAATTCAGGGACGAAAACATAGGTGGTATCCGATGTCATCCGAATTTCCAAAGTGAGGGTCCTTGGAGAGACTGGGTGAAAGCATGGATCCCACGACACCAGCGAACACCATTCACTGACACTGCAACAGGTAATCAGGGAACAGACAATATCTTGGTACTCTGTCAGGTTTTATGCTTCATACGCAGACCATGGGAACAACGGGAAAGTGCTGGTCGCATGCAAGAACAGGGAAATGATGCTCGTACATCAAGAATCCACCAAGAAAATCCGGGAGATGTCACACATGCTTTATTACGAACCACTTATCGTCGTAGTGACAAGGATAAAGAGAAGTCCTCCGTCCTTTTCATTCGATGGAGCAAGGCCTTTACCCGGAATTCCCGTGTTCCCGATCTTGTAGTGGTTCCTATCACCAATATAGTTGAATTGGTAGGAGTGATCGATGAAAACCCGGAAATGATCCAACACCGAGATAAGGTACCGGAATACCTGCATTCTGATGCGGAAAGAGAAATATTGCTTGAATATACTCGGAATCACAGGAACTATTCCGATATTGTATGGGAGGTACTTCCTGCCAGTAAATGGGCCAAGGAGTTCAATGACTCAGCAAGTGATTCGTTGAGAGCAAGATATACATCATCATCATATCCTTCACAAACAACAACAACAGATCGTAACACTGCTGGATCATGAAGGTGTCAGTGAAAGTTGTTCTGTATAACCAATAGGGGGTGGGGGTGGGGGTGGGGGTGGGGGTTTCCAACCACCAACAAAGGTCATGGGGGATGTCCGAGTGGTTTCCATAATATTTATTTCAGAGAAGTAGTCCCAATAATATACTCCCCAACATGTCGGAGTGGTACTCCGTTTATTAAAAAGAGTGACACGTGATGAGGGATAGTATGAGATAGATGTCCATGTGGTATCCACAAACGGCAGCCGACCCTTTATTCTTCATAAAAAAACAAAGACATCTTAGTAGATGTCTCGTCTCTTCTTTTTCTTGAATGTGATAGGTTCATTCTGTTTGATCATCAAGTAATCATTTTTACACAAGCGGTGTGATAATACTCTCTGGCTTAAGCAATGTTGAGCAATCCATACAAAAAACCACGCACCATGACGAACCCATACAACAAACGCCGAAAACCACAAAGTACCAAACCACAAAACAAGGGGGTACTTAGTGAAAGCCGTGGAAACAATCTTCATCCAGAAGAAACCCAGTTCCAAAATGACGGCGACATCACATTTCTCGAGGATTTATTTCAATTGAGAGAAGAGAAATTCCAGAAAGAGAAAAAAGGACATCACAAAAATAACAACAGCAACCACGTCGGTGAATTGGCACCACGAGTAGGAGATGTCAGCTCTCCTGAACCAGGTATATCCGTCGAAGGGCATCACGAGAAAACAGAGTCTCCAAAGAAAACAGAGACTCCTGGTAACGTTGTTGTACCACCACCCATTCCCGATACAACTATCGTTCCTCATACTAATCCCAAGAAAACGGTCATTCGCAATCCATATGCGGTCAAAAGCCGTATCATTGACCCCTCTGTGGTCACTGCGAAATTTAAGACAATACCATTGGCTCCGGAATCACCAAGTTATTCTGATCGAGTTGGTGACCGAGATGCAGACTTTCACCCTGAAGTGGTTAAGTTCACCAGACTTGCCAACAAGGTATTGGGTTCTACAGAGAATATAACAGATGCCATTTGTCCAGTTTGTTTGTTTCAAGATAACCCAACAACCGATCGGTATTTAACAGGAAAATTCTGGCATCCTTTTGGTACTACTCACCGGTGCCGTGACCATTGTTACGGTTGTGGGGTACATTGTGATGTATGCGAAACAGGTGGCAATGACTACAAATGCCGACAATGCATTTTCGACCACGATGGGAAACTCCATGATAAACTTGTGGATCGCACATGTACTTATGTTCCAATCGTATGTAAGGGTTGCCTCCGACCATGCAATTCAAATGGAGAATGTGTCAGTATTCGGGTCTGTTGGAAGTCCAACAATAAATATTTCATATGGCGTTTCTGTATGATCGTTCGAAGAGCCTTACTCTTGAATCAATACAGGCCTGACCTGACTTCTGGGGTAGGAGGGATACCCCGATACACACAGGTGGTCATAGTCACAGCAGTTCAACAGATGTACAAGGACCTCCGGTACCCCAATGAATCATCACAATTCTCTAGCCCCTTCATACACATGGGAACAGAGGTCGAGTGGACAAAATGGTTGGTATCAACCTGCTTCGGTCCCTTTTTCAATTACATGGTGTTATTCCGATACTGTTTCCAAGCCATCATGAACCTCAAAGAGAATACCGCGACTTAAATTAAAACAGACGTCGATGTCCCAGACTTCCATGGACATGGAGCAAAGACACCCTTCTATAACTTGACTCGCTCCAAATTTCGGTAGAGACACTTGGGGTATCACAGGAATGGACGTCATAGGCTCTGAACTCGTCTAACATGGACCAAAAGTCTTGTTATAGACCATACCAGTGTCGCGTTGTCGATGTCCCAAACTTCCATGGACGTGGAACAAAGACACCCTTCTATAACTTGAATCGCTCCAAATTTCGGTAGAGCCACTTGGGGTATCATAGGCATGGATATCATAGGCTCTGAACTCATCTACCATGGACCAAAAGTCTTGTTGTAGACCATATCGGTGTGGCGTTGTCGTTGTACCAAACTTCCATGGACATGGAGCAAAGACACTCTTCTATAACTTGAATCGCTCCAAATCTCGGTAGACACACTTGGGGTATCATAGGCATGGATGTCATGGGCCTTGAACTCGTGCATCTCAAACCAAAAGTCTTGTTGTAGACCATACCAGTGTGGTGTTGTTGATGTCCCAAACTTCCATGGACATGGAGCAAAGACACCCTTCTATAACTTGAATCGCTCCAAATTTTGGTAGACACACTTGGGGTATCATAGGCATGGATGTCATAGGCTCTGAACTCGTCTATCGCGGACCAAAAGTCTTGTTGTAGACCATACCAGTATTGTGTTGTCGATGTACCAAATATCCATGGACATGGAGCAAAGACACCCTTCTATAACTTGAATCGCTCGAAATTTCTGTAGAGTCACTTGGGGTATCACAGGAATGGACGTCATAGGCTCTGAACTCGTGTATCGCAGACCAAAAGTCTTGATGTAGACCATACCAGTGTCGCGATGTCCATTTCCCAAACTTCCATGGTTATGGAGCAAAGACACCCTTCTATAACTTGAATCGCTCCGAATTTCGGTAGAGACACTTGGGGTATCATAGGCATGGATATCATAAACTCTGAACTCGTCTATCGCGGACTAAAAGTCTTGTTGTAGACCATACCGGTGTGGCGTTGTCGTTGTACCAAACTTCCATGGACATGGTGCAAAGACACTCTTCTATAACTTGAATCGCTCCAAATCTCGGTAGAGACACTTGGGGTATCATAGGCATGGATGTCATAGGCTCTGAACTCGTCTATCGCGGACTAAAAGTCTTGTTGTAGACCATACCGGTGTGGCGTTGTCGTTGTACCAAACTTCCATGGACATGGAGCAAAGACACTCTTCTATAGCTTGAATCGCTCCAAAGTTCGGTAGAGGCACTTGGGGTATCATAGGCATGGATGTCATAGGCTCTGAACTCGTCTATCGCGAACCAAAAGTCTTGTTGTAGACCATACCACTATTGCGTTGTCGATGTCCCAAACTTCCATGGACATGGAGCAAAGACACCCTTCTATAACTTGAATCGCTCCAAATTTTGGTAGACACACTTGGGGTATCATAGGCATGGATGTCATAGGCTCTGAACTCGTCTATCGCGGACCAAAAGTCTTGTTGTAGACCATATCAGTATCGCCTTGTGGATGTCCCAAACTTCCATGGACATGGAGCAAAGACACTCTTCTATAACTTGAATCGCTCCAAATTTCGGTAGAGACACTTGGGGTATCATAGGCATGGATATCATAGGCTCTGAACGCGTCTAACAAGGACCAAAAGTCTTGTTATAGACCATACCTCTGTTGCGTTGTCGATGTACCAAACTTCCATGGACATGGAGCAAAGACACCATTCTATAACTTGAATCACTCCAAATTTCGGTAGAGACACTTGGGGTATCACAGGAATGGATATCATAGGCTCTGAACTCATCTATTGCGGACCAAAAGTCTTGTTGTAGACCATACCAGTGTCGCGTTGTCGATGTCCCAAACTTCCATGGACATGGAGCAAAGACACTCTTCTATAAATTGAATCGCTCCAAATTTCGGTAGAGACACTTGGGTTATCATAGGCATGGATGTCATAGACTCTGAACTCGTCTATCGCGGACCAAAAGTCTTGTTATAGACCATACCACTGTTGCGTTGTCGATGTCCCAAACTTCCATGGACATGGAGCAAAGACACCCTTCTATAATTTGAATTGCTCCAAATTGCGGTAGACACACTTGGGGTATCATAGGCATGGATGTCATAGGCTCTGAACTCGTCTATCGCGGACCAAAAGTCTTGTTGTAGACCATATCAGTATCGCCCTGTCGATGTCCCAAACTTCCATGGACATGGAGCAAAGACACCCTTCTATAAATTGAATCGCTCCAAAGTTCGGTAGAGACACTTGGGGTATCTTAGGCATGGATGTCATAGGCTCTGAACTTGTGCATCTCAGACCAAAGGTCTTGTTGAAGACCATACCGGTGTGGCGTTGTCGTTGTACCAAACTTCCATGGACATGGAGCAAAGACACTCTTCTATAACTTGAATCGCTCCAAATCTCGGTAGACACACTTGGGGTATCATAGGCATGGATGTCATGGGCCTTGAACTCGTGCATCTCAAACCAAAAGTCTTGTTGTAGACCATACCAGTGTCGTGTTGTTGATGTCCCAAACTTCCATGGACATGGAGCAAAGACACCCTTCTATAACTTGAATCGCTCCAAATTTTGGTAGACACACTTGGGGTATCATAGGCATGGATGTCATAGGCTCTGAACTCGTCTATCGCGGACCAAAAGTCTTGTTGTAGACCATACCAGTATTGTGTTGTCGATGTACCAAATATCCATGGACATGGAGCAAAGACACCCTTCTATAACTTGAATCGCTCGAAATTTCTGTAGAGTCACTTGGGGTATCACAGGAATGGACGTCATAGGCTCTGAACTCGTGTATCGCAGACCAAAAGTCTTGATGTAGACCATACCAGTGTCGCGATGTCCATTTCCCAAACTTCCATGGTTATGGAGCAAAGACACCCTTCTATAACTTGAATCGCTCCGAATTTCGGTAGAGACACTTGGGGTATCATAGGCATGGATATCATAAACTCTGAACTCGTCTATCGCGGACTAAAAGTCTTGTTGTAGACCATACCGGTGTGGCGTTGTCGTTGTACCAAACTTCCATGGACATGGTGCAAAGACACTCTTCTATAACTTGAATCGCTCCAAATCTCGGTAGAGACACTTGGGGTATCATAGGCATGGATGTCATAGGCTCTGAACTCGTCTATCGCGGACTAAAAGTCTTGTTGTAGACCATACCGGTGTGGCGTTGTCGTTGTACCAAACTTCCATGGACATGGAGCAAAGACACTCTTCTATAACTTGAATCGCTCCAAATTTCGGTAGAAACACTTGGGGTATCATAGGCATGGATGTCATAGGCTCTGAACTCGTCTATCGCGGACCAAAAGTCTTGTTATAGACCATACCACTGTTGCGTTGTCGATGTCCCAAACTTCCATGGACATGGAGCAAAGACAAACTTCTATAATTTAAATTGCTTGAAATTGCGGTAGACACACTTGGGGTATCATAGGCATGGATGTCATAGGCTCTGAACTCGTCTATCGCGGACCAAAAGTCTTGTTGAAGACCATACCGGTGTGGCGTTGTCGTTGTACCAAACTTCCATGGACATGGAGCAAAGACACTCTTCTATAACTTGAATCGCTCCAAATCTCGGTAGACACACTTGGGGTATCATAGGCATGGATGTCATGGGCCTTGAACTCGTGCATCTCAAACCAAAAGTCTTGTTGTAGACCATACCAGTGTCGTGTTGTCGATGTCCCAAACTTCCATGGACATGGAGCAAAGACACCCTTCTATAACTTGAATCGCTCCAAATTTTGGTAGACACACTTGGGGTATCATAGGCATGGATGTCATAGGCTCTGAACTCGTCTATCGCGGACCAAAAGTCTTGTTGTAGACCATACCAGTATTGTGTTGTCGATGTACCAAATATCCATGGACATGGAGCAAAGACACCCTTCTATAACTTGAATCGCTCGAAATTTCTGTAGAGTCACTTGGGGTATCACAGGAATGGACGTCATAGGCTCTGAACTCGTGTATCGCAGACCAAAAGTCTTGATGTAGACCATACCAGTGTCGCGATGTCCATTTCCCAAACTTCCATGGTTATGGAGCAAAGACACCCTTCTATAACTTGAATCGCTCCGAATTTCGGTAGAGACACTTGGGGTATCATAGGCATGGATATCATAAACTCTGAACTCGTCTATCGCGGACCAAAACTCTTGTTGTAGACCATACCGGTGTGGCGTTGTCGTTGTACCAAACTTCCATGGACATGGTGCAAAGACACTCTTCTATAACTTGAATCGCTCCAAATCTCGGTAGAGACACTTGGGGTATCATAGGCATGGATGTCATAGGCTCTGAACTCGTCTATCGCGGACTAAAAGTCTTGTTGTAGACCATACCGGTGTGGCGTTGTCGTTGTACCAAACTTCCATGGACATGGAGCAAAGACACTCTTCTATAACTTGAATCGCTCCAAATTTCGGTAGAAACACTTGGGGTATCATAGGCATGGATGTCATAGGCTCTGAACTCGTCTATCGCGGACCAAAAGTCTTGTTATAGACCATACCACTGTTGCGTTGTCGATGTCCCAAACTTCCATGGACATGGAGCAA
This sequence comes from Epithemia pelagica, assembly GCA_946965045.2. Taxonomy (NCBI): domain Eukaryota; phylum Bacillariophyta; class Bacillariophyceae; order Surirellales; family Surirellaceae; genus Epithemia; species Epithemia pelagica. The sequence goes on along the minus strand of OX337234.1, from coordinate 1,612,862 downwards.
AGACAAACTTCTATAATTTAAATTGCTTTAAATTGCGGTAGACACACTTGGGGTATCATAGGCATGGATGTCATAGGCTCTGAACTCGTCTATCGCGAACCAAAAGTCTTGTTGTAGACCATATCAGTATCGCCTTGTGGATGTCCCAAACTTCCATGGACATGGAGCAAAGACACTCTGCTATTACTTGAATCGCTCCAAAGTTCGGTAGAGACACTTGGGGTATCATAGGCATGGATGTCATAGGCTCTGAACTCGTCTATCGCAGACCAAAAGTCTTGTTATAGACCATACCACTGTTGCGTTGTCATGTCCCAAACTTCCATGGACATGGAGCAAAGACACCCTTCTATAACTTGAATCGCTCCAAAGTTCGGTAGAGACACTTGGGGTAGAGACACTTGGGGTATCATAGGCATGGATGTCATAGGCTCTGAACTCGTCTATCGCGGACCAAAAGTCTTGTTGTAGACCATACCAGTGTCGTGTTGTCGATGTACCAAATTTCCATGGACATGGAACAAAGACACCCTTCTATAACTTGAATTGCTCGAAATTTCTGTAGAGTCACTTGGGGTATCACAGGAATGGACGTCATAGGCTCTGAACTCGTTTATCGCAGACCAAAAGTCTTGTTGTAGACCATACCAGTGTCGCGTTGTCCATTTCCCAAACTTCCATGGACATGGAGCAAAGACGCCCTTCTATAACTTGAATCGCTCCGAATTCCGGTAGAGACAATTGGGGTATCATAGGCATGGATGTCATAGACTTTGAACTCGTGTATCGCAGACCAAAAGTCTTGTTGTAGACCATACCAGTGTCGTGTTGTCGATGTCCCAAACTTCCAAATGTACCAAACTTCCATGGACATAGAGCAAAGACACCATTCTAAAGCTTGAATCACTCCAAATTTCGGTAGAGACACTTGGGGTATCACAGGAATGGATATCATATGCTCTGAACTCATCTATCGCGGACCAAAAGTCTTGTTGTAGACCATACCAGTGTCGCGTTGTCGATGTCCCAAACTTCCATGGACATGGAGCAAAGACACCCTTCTATAAATTGAATCGCTCCAAATCTCGGTAGAGAAACTTGGGGTATCATAGGTATGGATGTCATAGGCTCTGAACTCGTCTATCGCGGACTAAAAGTCTTGTTGTAGACCATACCGGTGTGGCGTTGTCGTTGTACCAAACTTCCATGGACATGGAGCAAAGACACCGTTCTATAACTTGAATCGCTCTAAATTTCGGTAGAGACACTTGGGGTATCATAGGCATGGATATCATAGGCTCTGAACTCATAATCGCGGACCAAAAGTCTTCTTGTAGACCATACCGGTGTGGCGTTGTCGTTGTACCAAACTTCCATGGACATGGAGCAAAGACACTCTTCTATAACTTGAATCGCTCCAAATCTCGGTAGAGACACTTGGGGTATCATAGGTATGGATGTCATGGGCCTTGAACTCGTGCATCTCAAACCAAAAGTCTTGTTGTAGACCATACCAGTGTCGTGTTGTCGATGTCCCAAACTTCCATGGACATGGAGCAAAGACACCCTTCTATAACTTGAATCGCTCCAAATTTTGGTAGACACACTTGGGGTATCATAGGCATGGATGTCATAGGCTCTGAACTCGTAATCGCGGACCAAAAGTCTTGTTGTAGACCATACCACTGTTGCGTTGTCGTTGTACCAAACTTCCATGGACATGGAGCAAAGACACCGTTCTATAACTTGAATCGCTCTAAATTTCGGTAGAGACACTTAGGGTATCATAGGCATGGAGATCATAGGCTCTGAACTCGTAATCGCGGACCAAAAGTCTTCTTGTAGACCATACCGGTGTGGCGTTGTCGTTGTACCAAACTTCCATGGACATGGAGCAAAGACACTCTTCTATAACTTGAATCGCTCCAAATCTCGGTAGAGACACTTGGGGTATCATAGGTATGGATGTCATAGGCTCTGAACTCGTCTATCGCGGACTAAAAGTCTTGTTGTAGACCATACCGGTGTGGCGTTGTCGTTGTACCAAACTTTCATGGACATGGAGCAAAGACACCCTTCTATAACTTAAATCGCTCCTAATCTCGGTAGACACACTTGGGGTATCATAGGCATGGATATCATAGGCTCTGAACTCATCTACCATGGACCAAAAGTCTTGTTGTAGACCATATCGGTGTGGCGTTGTCGTTGTACCAAACTTCCATGGACATGGAGCAAAGACACTCTTCTATAACTTGAATCGCTCCAAATTTCGGTAGAGACACTTGGGGTATCATAGGCATGGAGATCATAGGCTCTGAACTCGTAATCGCGGACCAAAAGTCTTCTTGTAGACCATACCGGTGTGGCGTTGTCGTTGTCCCAAACTTCCATGGACATGGAGCAAAGACACCCTTCTATAACTTGAATCGCTCGAAATTTCGGTAGACAAACTTGGGGTATCACAGGAATGGACGTCATAGGCTCTGAACTCGTGTACCATGGACCAAAAGTCTTGTAGTAGACCATACCGGTGTGGCGTTGTCGTTGTACCAAACTTCCATGGACATGGAGCAAAGACACTCTTCTATAACTTGAATCGCTCCAAATTTCGGTAGACACACTTGGGGTATCATAGGCATGGATGTCATAGGCTCTGAACTCGTCTATAGCGGACCAAAAGTCTTGTTGTAGACCATACCAGTGTCGTGTTGTCGATGTCCCAAACTTCCATGGACGTGGAACAAAGACACCCTTCTATAACTTGAATCGCTCCAAATTTCGGTAGAGCCACTTGGGGTATCATAGGCATGGATATCATAGGCTCTGAACTCATCTACCATGGACCAAAAGTCTTGTTGTAGACCATATCGGTGTGGCGTTGTCGTTGTACCAAACTTCCATGGACATGGAGCAAAGACACTCTTCTATAACTTGAATCGCTCCAAATTTCGGTAGACACACTTGGGGTATCATAGGCATGGAGATCATAGGCTTTGAACTCGTCTATTGCGGACCAAAAGTCTTGTTGTAGACCATACCAGTGTCATGTTGTCGATGTCCCAAACTTCCATGGACATGGAGCAAAGACACCCTTCTATAACTTGAATTGCTCGAAATTTCTGTAGAGTCACTTGGGGTATCACAGGAATGGACGTCTTAGGCTCTGAACTCATGTATCGCAGACCAAAAGTCTTGTTTTAGACCATACCAGTCTCGCGTTGTCGATATCCCAAACTTCCATGGACATGTAGCAAAGACACCCTTCTATAACTTGAATCGCTCCAAATTTCGGTAGACACACTTGGGGTATCATAGGCATGGATGTCATAGGCTCTGAACTCGTCTATCGCGGACCAAAAGTCTTGTTGTAGACCATACCAGTGTCGTGTTGTCGATGTCCCAAACTTCCATGGACATGGAGCAAAGACACCCTTCTATAAATTGAATCGCTTCAAAACTGGTAGAGACACTTGTGGTATCATAGGCATGGACGTCATAGGCGCTGATCTCGTCTATCATTGACCTAAATTCTTGTTGTAGACCACACCGGTGCGGCGTTGTCGTCGTCCCAAACTTCCATAGACTTCTTGGAGGAAAGACATTTTTCTGTTCATCGAATCGACCCAGGTCTTGGTACATATCCTCGGGATATCATAGCCATGTATACCATAGGCTCTGATCTCATGTGCCGTCAAGATAAAGGCTTGCAATAGATCAGATCGGTTTGGCGTTGTCGCCGTGCCAAAATTGTATGGACATGGAGCAAAGAGATCCTTCTCTTCATGGAATCGGTCCAGATTTTGGAAGAGACCCTTAGTGTATCATTTTTATGGATACCATAGGATCGGATCTCGTGATCTGTGACGAGAAAGGCTTGCAATAGACCATACCGATATAGCGTTGGCCTTGACATTGACTAAAAATTTCGTAGGCTCATTTTATCCTCCATTGAATCGTATGACAAAGCAAACAAGACTCAGAAATTCTTAGCGTTATTTGAATTTTTCCCCATAAAAACGATAAGAACTGAGATATAGTCAGGATCAGTTGTTTTCTCCGAAGTACATCCTCTTGCAACCGCAAACAGAAATCCTCTTACCATTACTCTTCGAGAAGACCGTTCGATATCGTATAAAAGATGGAAGACTCGTCTTGGTTGAATACTGTTGCAATATAGAATCTCATCTCGAATACACGATTTGATGTTGAAGTTTCGTTTTGTCTTCGTAGCAGTGATAGCACACCGAGAAACAATGGGCATTGTGGCTGATTTCTTCACCACCTGGTTGCTCCTTTCGCAACTATATGCCTATTTTTACTGCATGTTATCATATAGCACAGGAAAATCCAAAGAAACATGCTGCTGGTGTATCACACCAGAGTGCTCGTAAGAAGCAAAAGACGTGGAATGCTCCCTGAATTTGTTTTTCCTTGGTGATGAATGCATCCAGAAAGAATTTATAATGTTCCGCTACGAATGCCTTGAACCGTCTTGGTTATACCATGGTCCTCTCTTGTTTCGTTGACAGTTGCATTCATAGACATAGAACTTACTGCCCAAAACCAACTAATAGTGTCGTTCTTCATGTTCCCATCTTTATGTTGTCTTTGTGTGTGTATTGACGTTCCATGCCGGATCACACGTCCATCCCATAGAACCGAAACCCCATGAAATAGTTGTATACAAAGACCATGGTATGTAGTACCATCATACTCCACAAGAATATTCGGCAAAACAAAGAACCAATTTTGGGAGTCACCTGGGATTGTCTCTGTCCAGATTGCGAATGAAACAGAACCATCGTGAACATCATAATGTGTCGTGTTCATGAGGTTCAAACTCAGGGTAATGGCTGAGGTCATACCTCCGACTCTTCCTCCGAATTCACTAGGCATTTCTTCGCCAGCTGAATCTTCTAGATACCGGAATGTTGGAATCACCCCAGGATATTCGCGTTCACAGAACCTTTTTGCCGCTGTACTTATTTTCGGCAGTATCATCGATAATGTCTTGTCCTTTGTAAATAATTTCTCGGAAACGAAAGTAGAACCGTTTCCTCTTGCCGCAGTATTACCAACAGTAGTCATAGATCCCAAGTCTCCCTTATTACATCTGGCATTGGCCGCCTTTCTCAGAGACCCAGTACGTGTAAATTCCCTTGCTCTGTGGTGTAATAGGTCCAACAACGTCTGGTCCTTCCGTACCAGGGATGTCACTCGAATGTAACTAAGTGACTCTGGTCTCCCATCATTTCGGCGTGTCCGAACAATGAAAGTAATGTTTCCCCGAATACGATGGTCGTATACCAGTGGCCTTGGGTGTGTACCGGACGACATTTGCAACCATAGGTTTCGATGCAAAGCACCACTAACATATCTCCGACTCCCTTTCTTATCTGAGTCATTCCTGTTTATAATCAGCCTTGTTCGATATTGTTCCCGTGACATGTGATGTGTCATTGACTGTTTATTCCCTGGCTTTTCGATCTTTCCCTTGTCATCGAGGTACACGTCAGGCGGTAAAAGTGGGCTCCCATCCTCCACATCGGACCATTGGTAACATTCCTTCACAGTTTTGCCATTATTAGTAAGATGTTCACCCCAATCTAGACTCCAACAACGATGAATCTTTTTCAAGAATGCATTACTTGCAGGTTGGCCATCTTTGTGTCGCAGACGTAACCAAGACAACGGTAGTGGGACTGATGACGATGTGATGTCGGACGACCTTGATAGTTCTTGAAATTGACGCACACATGTATAAAAAACCCCAGCCAAAGGGAAGAGGATAATGATATCTCTGAAGAGGTGATCATTTTCGTCAAGGCATAAATTTTTGTTAGTCCGAATCATCATGACAGGATCTTCGAATATAGAGGACGACACATGTGTTGTCTTCTTCCTGATTTCTCTATATCTTGTCCTGGACAAGGTACATTCCAATATGAATGCATTGTGGATCGTTTTAGTTACAAGACCCACCGGGATTTGAGCAACAATCATAGGACAACATTCTGGTATAATGTTCGAATGACTGACAACGTCATCTCTTGTCTCCACAACATCATCCATAGCCTTGTTGGATATTTCTGGGATACGTGCAAAGACACTCGGGATATCTTTCATATCGACCTTCCGTTGTATCATATCCTTTTCGAACGACAAACCAAAACAATCTTGATCGTCGTAACTTCCAAAGCAACGCTGCAGTAGATGCGATAACATCCTTATTCGATCGATGTCCTTGTCCAAAACAAAGTAGCACATTCTTTCATGTGCACTTTCGTTCCGATGCGACATGGCGACCACTGTTTCACTTATACGTTGCGTTTTCTTCTTTTCGTACTTGGCATAGGTCTCCTGTGTACATGTGAGTCTCGAAATCGTCTGATCCGATGCCATATCTTCGAAAGTGGGACGAATATGTTTCTTCTTTATGGATGTCACCTCCGCTCTAGGATGTGTGCTTGTCGTTTCCGAACTTCTTGTAGTACAAAGACATAGTTAGTACGCGGATAGAAATGCCAAATACCTGAAACTAGAACGTCTCTTCTCTTGATGGAGAGTACTAATAATATAGATCAGACTTGCCTTTTCGCTTCTGTGTTACTGATCGTGACAGTAGAAGAATCAGTTTGGTCTCTCCTATTCTTCTCCCTTTGTTGTTCTTTACTCATGAAACGCAGAGTTTCCAACGGTACACGACCCCATGCTGTCTCTGGAAATACAGGGACCGGTCTGTAGAGACCACGATGTTCCTCTTTTGACACACCAACTTCTTCAACTGAACCATCATGTGCATTGGTGTACGTAATCGAAGCAATATCTCCGTTGCACAAGGGGCAACTCTCGTTCATTTCAGGAGGTGTCGATTTCTGTTTCCCCATAGGAACTTGTTTTTCGGTGGTAAGGACATGACCAAGACACACCCGACAAAACTTGTGCCCGCATCTCTCGATCCGACAGTCGTTAGGACGCTGTCCATGGCATATGGCACAATATTGTTCGGAGTCTTCATCATATTTGTCTAGGACGATTGTCTTGTCTTTCTTCGCGATTAATTCTGTCTCTTGTAGATCGTGTGGTATTAGCTCAGCATGACTATGACCACATATGGAACAAAATCGATTCTTCACCGAATTCCGGATGAAAGTACATGTTGGACAATGATAATGAGGACAGTTGGAGGTTTCTTGCCTTGTCCAACTCACGATAGAACAGGTCCGACTTCTATCCAGATCCTTTTTAAGCAATGAGGTCCCACAAGTGGAACAGAGTGCCTCTTTCTGATCTTCATTGTTCAATGTTCGTACCAGATCCAAAAATCGCCGATCTTCGCGAAGTCGTTCGAGCGCCTTGTCCGCTCCTGTAATCTCTTGTATCACTTTAATGTCCTCGAATCGTTCATCGTCGGAATCCAGCACATCTTCCATTACCTCCCCTCGATCTTTCCCTTCCATTATAAACCGGCGACTGCGTTTGATCCTTGGACGTGTATCGTCATTGACGTCCTTGAAACATACACGCAGAGTCGAATCACGTTTCGCTCTATTGATAGCCGTACTCACGATATGATTGCAGGCCTTGTGACATTCTCGCCTACACGATGGCAATTCTTGAGCCCATTTCCCCATCATCTGATCACAGGACATATTAGGGGACGCCTTTGACAGGATCTCGTCGATCACACATATTATTGATACTTGGGGAAGCGGACACGCACTTGGTGCCACCGGATTCGGATACTTCTTATAAATGAATCTCCAGTCACATCCAACGAGCTCTTCCTTTATATCAACGCTCAAGAATGATTGGATTTTCTTATCGTCGTCCAATAGCCTTAGTTTCCGTAGACATCGAATCACTGTAGGCCTCCACGAGCGAATATCCCTTGTCGATAATGGATCGAATATCAACACTTCTCTTTGATGTGCTTGTACGAGGATTAAGACGGGATCAAAAGCTTCATACTTGGTAGTGACGACGACCAATGTAGTATCGGAAGACGACGAACTCAAATCCATTGCAGTCGTTGTGTCCATTCTCAGACTATCTTCGTCGATTTGCTCAAAGGAAACGGACTTGTTGTGCCATTTATGAACCACCAGCACAAGCATCAACCTGAATATGAGGGGAGGGATCCCCTTAAACTTAGTCGTCTCTTGAGTATTCGTCCGTAGCAAAAGGTTTCGTCTGTACTGGCGATGTGGGACAAAAAGGACGTCCATTTTCCCATTGTCATGTTGTAGAGAACCATTCTTGTTGGAACAGCAAGCACAGGTACAGACAAATCGCAAAACAACTTCATGGATGCTTCCCTTACGTCTAACGGCACTTTCTTTACAGAGATCCCAAGCTTCATTGATCGCTGACATCGACTGTTTGAGGGACCAGTTAGCCATATGAATCAAACGGTCGTTAGTGAAAGAAGCAAGGTCGTCTGATGGACCAGGTTTATTCTTGAGAGGAGGTGGTTTCTTTGGTATTCCTTTAGGTTTGTCGCTACCATGGTCAACATGTGATTTACTTTCCAACAGACCCACCTTCGATTGAGAGGAAGATTTTTTGTCGTCTTGTTTTCCTTTTTGTGGTTTCTTTTTCAATGCAAGAGTATCGAAAATGGAACTCCGATCCTCCTCGGTCGCTGACAGAGACTGAGATGGTGATTTGCTCTCGTTATTTGAAACAGTGAAAATGGTAGAAATTGTTGCAAGATCACATTTACTGTCTGACGCTTGTTTACGGCGTTTCCTGTCTTGAGATCGTTGTTCATGTCGCCCCTTCTGATACTCCTTCGTCTTTGTAGCGTATTCCCGTTCCGTCGTCTGGTAATATGAAATTAGAACCGCCAAATTGGAATAGTCGTTTGCGGGATACTTAGCAGCTCTTGGTATGTCAAAATAAGGACGAAACCAGCAATCAGGAAGTGTAAGGGCTAATGCTTTTTCAACATCGACTCCTTCCATTTCATAGGAGTCAGATTCCAATACCCGATAGACAGCTGCCATATGTTGAACGCTCCAAACCATTTCTCGGACTGGTATTGTTCTGTCTTTCGGAAACTTTGATCTATCAGAGGTCATGTAGTCCAATATTTTTGCAGCCACGACATTAAGCCGTCTCTCCACCGAATACGAGTTGAGGACAATATCAGCGAGCATAGGATGGGCTCCAAGAAACACCTTGAGGGATCGAGTAAAGCTTGCGCTCGACTTTGATCTTGTCGTGCACGGGAATTCCTTGTCCCACAGACGAAGTGCGTCTCCATATAGAGTTTGTTCGAATAGGTCGATTCCTGGTGAAATAAAACTACCAGCTCCGTCACTCTTGTTTCCCTCTTGTTGTTCTTCGATCGTCTCTACAAGTCTCAGTATCTTCGGGAAACAAACAGCAGCATGCGAGGCGATATCACTGAAAATACTTGATCCACAGCGCAAGAGGGATACGAATATGGTTTCACCTCCATATGTAGTGGAGAAATCTGTCCAATTATCAGTGTTGGAATAAACAGAACGATACCACTCGATTGTGTATTCATAACATATCAAGTCTGGGAAATATTGATCGGAATCTTCTACCGAATCAGCCATATTAACGTGCGATTCAATCAGCTTGGGGAAGAAACAAGGAGAAATTTTCTTTCGATGCAGGGTTCCGATGCAACTTGATACTACCGTTTCTCAAGCTTGCGTGATGGAAACCCTGGAGGGTCTTGGTCAATAGGGATGGAGGATTGAAGGAAATGGGTGTACCAACTTGATGTCTCGGTCCTTCCAGTCAAGAATCAGTAGCAAATACAACAATCCAATAGGGTCTTGGTCGATGGAGATGGAGGGGTGAAGGAAATGGGTGCACCAACTTGGTGGCTCGGCCCTTCAACAGAACCACCAATCAAGATACAGCAATCCAATGGGGTCTTCTTGGTTGATGTAGATGAAGGAGGGAAGGAGAGGGGTGCACCAACTTGGTGTCTCGGCCCTTGTTCCAATCGGGAAGGAGTAGCAACACAGCAATCCAACAAGGTCTTGGTCGGTGGAGATGGAGGAGTGAAAATTGGGTGCACCAACTTGGTGTCTTGATCCTTGTTCCAATCGAGAAGGAGTGGCAATACAGCAATCCAACAGGGTCTTGGTCGATGGAGATGGAGGGGTGAAGGAAATGGGTGCACCAACTTGGTGGCTCGGCCCTTGTTCAAATCGGGAAGGAGTAGCAACACGGCAATCCAACACGGTCTCGGTCGATGGAGATGGAGGGGTGAAGGAAATGGGTGCACCAACTTGGTGTCTCGGCCCTTGTTCCAATCGGGAAGGAGTAGCAACACAGCAATCCAACAAGGTCTTGGTCGGTGGAGATGGAGGAGTGAAAATTGGGTGCACCAACTTGGTGTCTTGATCCTTGTTCCAATCGAGAAGGAGTGGCAATACAGCAATCCAACAGGGTCTTGGTCGATGGAGATGGAGGGGTGAAGGAAATGGGTGCACCAACTTGGTGGCTCGGCCCTTGTTCAAATCGGGAAGGAGTAGCAACACGGCAATCCAACACGGTCTCGGTCGATGGAGATGGAGGGGTGAAGGAAATGGGTGCACCAACTTGGTGTCTCAGCCCTTGTTCCAATCGGGAAGGAGTAGCAACACAGCAATCCAACAGGGTCTTGGTCGATGGAAATGGAGGGGTGAAGGAAATGGGTGCACCAACTTGGTGTCTCGGCCCTTGTTCCAATCGAGAAGGAGTAGCAACACAGCAATCCAACGGGGTCTTGGTCGATGGAAATGGAGGGGTGAAGGAAATGGGTGCACCAACTTGGTGTCTCGGCCCTTGTTCCAATCGAGAAGGAGTAGCAACACAGCAATCCAACAGGGTCTTGGTCGACGGAAATGGAGGGGTGAAGGAAATGGGTGCACCAACTTGGTGTCTCGGCCCTTGTTCCAATTGAGAAGGAGTAGCAACACAGCAATCCAACAGGGTCTTGGTCGATGGAAATGGAGGGGTGAAGGAAGTGGGTGCACCAACTTGGTGTCTTATGCCCTTTGTTCAATAGAATCCTCACCAATCCGACCGTTCAGATGGTTGAAAATGGTCTTATGGGATAATAGGAGGGAAGAAGCAGCGGCAATCCAGCAATCCAACCAGTTTTGGTCGATGGAAATTGATGGGAGAATGAAATGGGTGCACCAACTTGGTGTCTTTGCCCTTTTTCAAACAGAACCACCAATCCAGTCGTTCAGAGCGTTGAAAATTGTCTTGTGGGATGATAGGAGGGAAGAAATAGTTGCCAAACAGCGATCACATGGTTGGGTTTTCATGGAAACAGAAGAAAATGATTAGTGGGCATATAGGAAAACGACAAAACGAACTCTCACTGTTGTCTTGTCGACTTGGCTTACCTAGCACCTTTCCAATTTGAAAAAGGAAATGATTCTCTTTGTGTTCGCCTGTTTGTTGTAGCTGTTGTTGTTGTTGTTGTTGCTGTTGTGTTGTTGTTGTTGTTGTTGTTGCTGCTGCTGTGTGTTTTTTGGGGCGTTGGGGGTTGGTGTGAGTTGGATGAGGCACTCTATGACTCTATCGTAAAAAAGTGATCACAAAAGTGGGAGAGTATATCTTTTGTGTGGTTGTTGTGTGAGGAAAATCTAATTTTCAGCATTCTTCTGTGATTTTGTGTCCATTGTTCTTCGTATGTCACTGTGACGTGATTGGGTGGTGGAGGAGAAATTTGTGGGTCGCTTTTGGAGTTTACGTGCGACTGGAATACTAGGTGTTATATGTGTAGCTAGTAGTTAGGTATCTAGGCAAAGGTTAGGCTCTGTGCACGCGTTTCCACATACAATAAACATGCTCACGCGGGTGTCAACACGTTTCACGCGTTGTCTACACGTTTCACGCGCATTCACGCGCAATCTGGAGCGCCACGCGCTTTGTACGCGCCAAATGCGCGTGATCCGTGTTCTGGGGGTGCTACACGCGCCTATTGGGCGTGTGTCACGCGCCTGTTGGTGGAATTCCAGTCACTTATCTTCAAAAAACCTCCTTAGACGTCGGGAATAGCATTGAGAACTTTGAGGAATCGTTTCTCCAATGGTTTTCCTAGAAATAATCCCGAGATAGTTTTCACCTTGGAGAGAACAACATACGACCAATTCCCCACCATTGAACATGTGTGTACAAATAAAGTTTGTACAGAAGCTCCTTGAAGCTTGTGTCCCGTTGTTGCATTATTGCAAATGAAAGGAAGTTGTAGTCCCTTCATATGAAGAGACTGTGTGGTATTGTTGTCACTACCAGATTGGAGAGACCCGGGATAGGGTACTTCTGCAATGAAACTGTGCTCTTTTGGTGCAATTTCAAATGTACTGCTGAATGCATTGGGTGATTCAAAGCGAAGTTTCACGTTTAGAATTTGGCCAGCTCTCACAGTAGGAACTTGAAAGTCATCAATAGTGCACATCGTGTATGTTTCATCGGGCTTCAAATGAATGGATTCAATAAATGCCCGAGTACCATTTGCAATCATCTTTTCAACATTTTCGTTGGTATTCACCAATACTGGACGGTTGTAGAATACTAACATTGCTGGATCAAATCGACCTGAAAATCCTGATGGTTTACACTGTCCCTCTCCACAGTTTTCCCAAAAATAGGTCTCCCAACCATTTGATGGTGATCGGTATTGGCAATCACCATGTATGATTTTCAAAGAACTGGAAAGAATGAGAACACAATTGTTCTTGATATAGGACTCATCTGGTGCCGATTGCAGGTGCTTGAGGAAGAGTCCAGTATTAATAGACAACCTGTCTATATTCCTGTATGATGCATATCGTATGTCATGTGGTAGTGACAAGCCGTTTTCATCGACTACTCGTGTGTTTATTGTGTCAATGTCATCTTCGGTCAATGTACCATTTCGAAGCCTGCGCAATAATTCTCCCCACGTGACATCGTTTGAAAATTGATGCATACCATTTAATTCCAGGTAGCAATTGACCATTGCATGGAATTCAGGAAATTCACATTTGTAAAGTTTGACTTGTCCTTGGCCGGGTTAAAGTTGCCTCATGTCTCCAAAGAATATGACGTCAATCCCGCCATAGTCTTTGAAAGGTGCATCCTTGAGTAATTTGACATGAGCATCGAGTATTTGTATTTCAGATTTCGAGGCAAAAGAGATCTCATCCACGATCAAGAGATGTGTGTGCTTCCAACGGAACTTGTCTTCATATGGAATCTTTGACGCTTTCTTGTTAAGATGAGCAGCAGAATGTGTAGTACGTCCGCCAATGAGAGTAGCGGCAACACCACTCATTGCCGTAACCACTATCGTTTCACTGTTGTAGTCGTAATTCAGGTGATCACAATATTCTCTTGCATACAGTTGCAGCAATTCCAGTACTGCCGATTTACCGCTCCCACCAGGCCCATGAAGAAAACATAACAAGTTTTTGTGCTTCAAATCACACATTCTCTGCTGTGTTGCCCTAACAGGGAGTTTACCACAATTTCAAAAGCTTCAGTTTTTCCTTAAGGAAACTTCTGTTTCGAGTTCTTGCCAGATGGACTCCCGGCGTGGTTGATCCATTTGCGTCATTGCAAAAGGAAAGAACAAACGAACTGGCAAACACCTCAAATGCCCTTCTTTGTTCACTGTCTAATCCTGTATTTTCAGCCCATTTACGCATGCTTAAAGCAGATCCATTGGCTTCTGGCAATCTTCTTGATGAAGCCATGACTTGAATAGATCTGTCTGGTAACAAGCAATTCCGTTCCAAGAGGACGTGGATGATGTCTGACGCCGTTGGAATGGGCGGCATTTCCATGTTGAGTTCTTCATCATCAACATTGTTGTTGACTTCTACCATGTCCAGTGAATGTATTGTAAGAAATGGAGTAGCGTGATCTGAATAATGATATGGAAGATTGCACAATCGATCTGTCCCACATCCGTAGCTTCCTTGCACCTGAATTTTTTCGAAGGAAATGGAGGACGGCACAAACTTTTCTTGAAAGGAATTTGGGTTGACACCTTGAGTTGGATCTAAGTTAGGATATTTTCGCTTGCGGTGTTGTTCACAGCATTAAGGACTAGGAAGTAGCATTATGTTATATTAAGATCAAGGCTGATGACGACAATGATTGCATAGGATATTGGTAATGGATAGGATAGGTTTTGGAATGAATATATTTTTGTAAATGGAATTGGATTGGATATGATGAATTGGAAAGGATAGGATAGCGCATATAAATATGCATTTGGAATAGAAAGGATTCATTTTGGAGAGGATCTAGAAATCATCGGGATAAGACAAATTCCAGTGACAACCACACCGTACATGATCACCAGGTATCAGCAGTTCACATGTCCATTGTAACATGATTGAAGCATATGAAGAAATGTTAGGTTCGGAATCTTCACTGAAATTTCAAAAACAAATTTACGCAGTGAATACGTACCAGCGTAATAACAATCAATGGAAAGCCAAAATTATGAGTCCATCCATTGGTAGGCAAGTTCGTCAAGTACCATGAACGAAGAATCATCCTGACAACCTGGTGTCACCTCACCTTTCTCCAAGCTGCCTAGTGATGACAAAGAATCAGCCGGTTTCTGAATATCCAGAAATGCCATCTGAATTCATCTCTCTTATTCTTCTTTATTTATGTATGGTTCATCAATATCAATACTGTCTTACTTTTGATTCAGGTTGGTTCTGTTTCCTCTCGAGATGTGGAATCTTGTGTGTCAGAATACATCAGTTTGTTCGGGTCGGATTCTTTTTCATACAGTACTAGATAATCTTTGAACCCTAATCTTGTGCATCAGAATACATCAGTTTGTTCGGGTCGGTTCTTTCCGATGACCGATAAGCAGAAAAAATGAGCGTTAGAATTGATCATTTGGATCGAGATGCTTAACGACTACTACTAGCAACTACCAACAATAAGTACCAGTCTGCTAGATTCAAATGTCATCAAAGATTAGGATTTAAGATTGGCTAAATAGTTTAGCCCGCTACTACTAACAAAACATCATCTCCTTGGTTTTCTGTTCTGCTATCTGCAGAAATACCGTGCGTCAGAATGAATGAGTCTGGGGGGTGGGGAATAAACTGCCCATCACAATTTTGTACCCTAACCCTAATGATGTGAGAAGAAACCCTTGTCATACTTCCACCTGTTAGCCATCCATATTTGGTACCCTAACACTAATGATGCGAGGAGAAACCCTTGTCATACTTCCACCTGTTAGCCATCCATATGCTACCCTTCTCCACGGGCAGGTGCAGTATCTTCCTCTTTCAACCACACACAGTCTACCCAATCAGGTGAAAACATTCTATGTCAGCAACAAGCTAGGATATAAAGGTAACTAAAGGTTGGATGGATGCTGCATGATCGATACTGCTATGAAGAGATACATGTAAACTTGTACCCGCATTGACATAGGCTTGTTCTACTCATAGACTAGATATGATGTTGAAACAGCTACATGTACATGTAAACTTCTACTACCGTCCAGGTTAATTCCGCTAGCAATAGCCCCAGACCAATGAGCTTAAAAAATGGGTAATAGGGTTTTAGAGAAGCAGTAAGTAAGTTAGAGGGGAAACTAGGTAAAACCACCAAAAACTCGGGCAAAGTGCAAAAAAGCTCCTAACTTTCCTACTAAGTTACTTTAGCCGTAAGTAAGAACTAGGTGGAAGCCGCGGGGCCGTATTAAGCTAGGAACCCTAAACCTAGCGACTTTCATATAGTATATGGAAGCTTTGCTTTCAGTTTCGATAGAGGAGTCTCTTTTCTGGCACTATAGGCCGTGGACCCGATACCATCCATCCCGAGATAGTTTTTACCCTGGAGAGAACCACATATGACCAATTCTCCACCATTGACCGTGTGTGTACAAACAAAGTTTGTACCGAAGCTCCTTGAAGCTTGTGTCCCGTTGTTGCATTATTGCAAATGAAAGGAAGTTGTAGTCCCTTCATATGAAGTTGTTGTGTGGTGTCTTGATTACTCCCAGTTTGGAGAGATCGGGGATAGGGTACATCGGCAATGAAGGTGTGTTCTTTTGGTGCAATTTTGAATGTGTTGCCTGTTGCATTAGGTGATTCAAAGTGGAGTTCTACCTTCAGAATTTGGTCAGCTCTTACAGTAGGAACTGCAATGGAATCGACAGTGCACATTGTGTATGTTTCATCGGGCTTCAAATGAATTGTCTGAAGAAATGCTCGAGTACCGTTTGCAATCATCTTTTCCACATTTTTGTTGTTATTCACCAACACTGGACGGTTGTAGAATAGCAGCATTGCTGGGTCAAACCGACCTGAAAATCCCGATGGTTTGCACTGCCCTTCCCCACAGCTTTGCCAAAGATACGTTTCCCAGGCATTCGATGGTGACCGGTATTGGCAATCACCTTCTTTGATTTTCAAGCAGCTTGAAAGGACAAGAACACAGTTGTTCTCGATATAGGATTGATCAGGTGCTGATTGTAGATGCTTGAGGAAGAGTCCAGTATTAATAGACACCCTGTCTATATTCCTGTATGATACATACCGTATATCATTTGGTAGTGACAAGCCGTTTTGATCGACAACCCGCGTGTTTATTGTGTCCATGTCGTCTTCAGTCAGTTTGCCATTGTGAAACCTGCACAATAATTCTCCCCACATGACATCATTTGAGAATCGATGCATAGCATTCAATTCAAGGTAACAATTGATCATTCCATGGAACTCAGGAAATTCACATTCATAAATTTTGACTTTTCCTCCGCCTGGTTGCAGCTGCCTCATATCTCCACAGAAGATAACATCAATCCCGCCATAATCTTTGAAAGGTGCGTCCTTGACTAATTTGACATGAGCATCCAGTGTTTTGATTTCAGATTTCGAGGCGAAAGAGATCTCATCCACGATCAAGAGACGTGTGTGCTTCCAACGGAACTTGTCTTCATATGGAATCTTTGACGCTTTCTTGTTAAGATGAGCAGCAGAATGTGTAGTACGTTCTCCAATGAGAGTTGCGGTAACACCACTCATTGCCGTTACCACAATTGTTTCACTGTTGTACTCGTAATTCAAATGATTGCAATATTCTCGTGCATATAGCTGTAGTAATTCAAGAACGGCCGATTTACCACTCCCACCAGGTCCATGAAGAAAACACACCAAGTTTTTATGATTCATATCACACATTCTCTGCTGTGTCGCCCTCACTGGGAGCTTACCGCACAATTTCAAAAGCCGCACTTTTTCTTTGAGGAAAACTCTATTCCGAGTTCGTGGGAGCTGGGGTCCTGGTGTGGTAGTTTCATTTGCGTCGTTGAAAAATGAAAGAACGAATGAACCGGCAAAAACCTCAAATGCCCTTCTTTGTTCACTGTCTAATCCAGTTTTTTCAGCCCATGCACATATGCTTAGAGCAGATCCATTTGCTTCTGCTAGTCGTTTTGATGAAGCCATGACTTGAATAGATCTTTCTGGCGACAAACAATTCCGCTGTAAAAGGACGTGAACAATGTCTGTGGGACTTGGAATTGGCGGCATTTCCATGATGTTTAGTTCATCTTCATCAACATTGTTGCCATCAAGATCTACCGCATCAGTCGAATCTAGGGGAAGAAAGGGACTAGTAGCCTGATCTGAATATTGATATGGAAGATTGCATAGTTGATCTGTCCCACATCTGTAGCTTCCTCGCAACTGAACGCTTTTGAATGAAATGGACGACGGCACAAAATTTTCTTGAAAGGAATTGGAATTGACACCTTGAGTTGGGTCAAATGCTTGAAGGTCATCTTCAATCAATGAAAGGAAAATGTCAAGCTTTTGTCCTTGTAACAGCAAACTTTGTAACTGCTCTTCTTCCTCAGGTGGCAAATCGTTTCCTGATTTTTTGGTATTCTCGTCTATACCATCATCTTCATCATCATATTGAAAAGGAATGCTACACGCTTGAAGGTCATCCTCGGTAGGTGTGACTCTCATGTAGTTGCCCCTTGCATCCTGCATGTTTTGAAGATATTGAACATGGTCGTCTAAATGTCCAGCTTCAAAAAGTTGTCGGAGTTTCAGGACAAAGGAATCATTCAACTTCAAATCATCAACACAAATGTAGGAGTGACAAAGAGCAAAAATGTGTAATGCATAGTCCTCCATTTCTTCAGTGATATTCTCACAGGTTAAAATGTCTGTCCCGTCGAATTTTGCGGCATCAAGAACAAGACAATGGTTAGGGACCCATGCCAGTCGTGGTATTTTCCGCTCCCGGATCACTTGGAATCTGGAAATTTCCCCATCTTCGCGTCTATTGACTTGTGCCGGATGAGTGAAATGTCGATTGTCCTCAAAGTCAAATAACTCATCATCGCCATTTGAAGACCCTCTGATTACCTCATATTGTTCAAAGAATAGCTTTGGGCAGAGATCAGATAAAGCTTGTGGTCGACATAGGTAATGCAAAGCCATGAATCAGCATATGGCTTGCCCTTGTATGATCGAACATAAGTTCTATCAACGAAATTCGTTGTGATAATTTTGACCAGGTCACATAGAGGAACATACGCAAACTGGTGGGAAAATAGGAACCTGGAGTGATTCCTTGTCAAGAAGGATGCTTGTGATGCACCTACAATATTATTCTTGTTGGCAGCGAATCCAGCTCTAATCAGAAGCCGAAGTGACAGTGATCTCTGACTATTCTGGTTCTGCTGCGTATCTATTTTTTGGAGGGCACTTGTAAGACTCTCAATCACTGTGCTATAGGGCTCCGAATTTTGATCCTGCGTGTTTGCTGAAATTTCGCGGTAAATCAAAACTATAATATCTTTCACATCTACTTGGGAACTTTCACACATTCGCTAATTCCCTCACATTTTGGCGACGTGGCTCGCCCGGCTATCTTAGCCGTTTGGCACCCGTTATTTCAACACTCCTCTCAAGGCGGAACTACCTTGTGTAGTTTCGTCTTGTCATAGCTGGTGCCTTGTTAGTTTCTTCCAGTTTAGGATGGTTCACATCTTGTTACATCCACCCTCACACAGTGGTTCAATGTCGTACCTACTCCACTGATTGACTCACTCTGCATTAGATCCGAAGATGTGATGCAGTAGATTGCGCACAAAACCCTCTCTCTTTTCACCGTTTGGCAACAGTTTCGTAAGAAGGTCCGCTTCGTTATTGTGCGTGTTTACATAGGTTGTCCTCCATTCATCCCGCGCTGATCCCTCACGAACAAAGTGAAAGGCTATGCTTTGACTCTTTTTCTTCAATGTGGAATCGGGAATGGTGGTATTGGCTAAGACTGACTGGTTGTCGCCATATATGAGCGCTGGCCCATCACATGGTATTCCCAGCATCCTCAATTTGTAACGGAGTCCTCTCAGATATTCACAACATTGCTTCATCGCAATGAATTCTGAACCAAAAGATGAAGATTCGACACTTGTCTGCTTCTTGCTCCACCAATGCACCAGTGCACTGTTTAGATAAACAAGAAAACCAGTCCGTGAGCGCCTTGTCACGGTATCCAACGCGTGATCTGCATCGACTTTCGCTCGGATAATGAAACCTTGTCCTCTAGGCTCAGGCATATTCGGTGGTAACTCTTCCTTCCCATCAACATGCCCAAACTCGGATGCTGTCCAATCCTTTCGCTCGAAATCACTCTCTTCCACTACGGGATCAGACGGATCGTATACCAATTCCGTATTGTGGTACTTCTTCAAATAAGAGAAGATTTGGAGGACCTGACCAAAGTTGCCTTCTCTCGGCAATGCAAGATGGGATGAGAGGAGCGACACTTCCAGACAGATATCAACTCTTCCCAACTCAACAATCCACCTCAGCACCCCAATCAGGGACTGGTAGTACGATGCCAATTTTGGTGTCAATTCGGGCGTCACGTCGAGCTCTGGTCGATATGTTGATTGCATTGGAGTGTCTGCCTTAGCTGGTAGCTTCCACCTCTGGTTTTCTTCTCGACCAAGGTACTCCTCAACATTTCTTACGGCCGCTTGGACATATTGCGATGAGCTAAAGGCCCATGCCTTCACCCCATTATCCAGTGTGACTTTTCGGACTCGACCACCAAGGTAGAGCGTGGGAGGTCCAACTGACTCCTCTTTCAGCTCAAAGTATCGCCCGATCTCATCACGTAGAATGCGTTCAGCGTTCTCGCTCACCACTAGCGCATCATCGACATATAGTAGCACATACTCATAATAGGTTGCTCCATCCGACTTTTCAGCTGGCCTCATCCATACATCAGGGTCCGCTGGGCAGGACTGGAACTTTAGGTGATGCATGCAGGAGCGCAGATGGTTCCTAAAGTCCTTTCCCGCCGTTTTTCCCCCATACAATGCTCGATGTATGAGTGCCACACGGCCGACGTTTTCGAGTCCAAACTCAGGACCACATATCACATAATCCTTCTGGGACGACGGAGCTTGGAGATATGCATTGCGGATGTCAGCCGCAAACACATCCAACCCATTCAGTGCTGCATATGTGAACGCTATGCGGACACTTTCTCGAGACACAACACCGGCAAAGGTTGACCCTATAGGATTGGGGCACTTGTGGCCATCAAGTACCCACCTTGCCTTTCTCGTGAAGTCCATCTTCACGTCCCATACAAGATGGCCAGACGCATGATTCCAACCAGGCGGCGCCTTTTGTCCCTCATCAAGAACTTCAAACGCCACTCCCACGTTGTACATTTCCTTGGCTAATGCGTCCATCCACATCGTGTTTCCATTGCGTCTATCGAGTTCCTTTGCGTGTTCTACCGATGTCGGCACTTCAATCCCATATTTATGCGTTGTTTTCCGTACACGGGTTTTGACAGCTGCAATGATGGCATCTCTCTTCTTTAGGGTGTACGGAACCCACCAGCAGAAGGCAGCCTCATCGTCAATTCCCTTTGCCTTCGCATACTCTGCTGTCTCAACAGGATGGGATTCCTTCATTTCAGAGAGCTTGATCCAGGACTCGCTCTCGTCCTTCCATCTGATGAGGAGTTTCCATCCAGCTGTGGATTTCCGGAGCCTCCTCTGTCCAGATCGCGTTATGATATATTTTTCGTTCTTTGGGACGGCAACAGCGTCGTCCCGTCTGTGGTCTACTATCCCTTCCATGATCGTTGTGCTGAATCCTTCGGAGTCTACCTGAGTGAGCATATTCTCCGCTATCAGGTTGGCCGAGTATTCTCGCACTTGCCCATCGGCAAACTCAACTTCGTAAATCATGGAGTTCAGAAATGGGTTGTGGTCATACTTCCCAGTGACCTTTCCATCGGGTCCTAATGCCCGTCGCGTCACTTTGCCCGTGCGATATTCTTCACCCAGCTGCATTTGTACTTCTGCTTGGAGCAGTCGATCATACGCTGGGAGTTGGTTGAGAAGGCGCCCATTGGTGTCCACCATGTCTTCAATTTCAGGGACTGGGCGCGAGGGTTCGTCATTGTCCTCGTAGTTCTCAAATTCGTCGTCGTTGGGTTTTGAGATTTTGGGAGGCGGGCTGGTCGATGTCCCGTATCTCCTCTCGATCAGTTTGTCGAACAACTGGCGCTTCTTGATCTCAGTGGGACTGTTCTCCTCTGAGGCGTGGAGGGGGCGAACAGAGCGTCGTGGCACGACTCGTCTATTCGCCTTTAATACCCACTGAGCCATTTCATTCCCTTCACCTCGTGCAGGGCCTAGCACGCGACCAAGTACCTCTTGGTTGTGGGGAAATGGAGCCGTATGCTCCCGACAGTAACACCATTCGTACCATTTATACTGACAGAGGTTCGAGATGTCGCCTTCCTCTCCCATTGTCATGGTGTAAGGGTTGGTTCCCCAAATCTTTGGGTGATCCCGTGCAGTCAGGTTGTAGATCCGCACCCGTCGTTCAAGACAGTAATCCCAGAATGGTAGAGGGGAATGGGATTCCCGCATATCCTTTCGGACGGCTTCTTTCATTAGCTTAATATATAACTCCGCCTTATTGGACCATGGTGTCCCTTCTTCCAAGGCTCGGAGAGTTGTGCCAATGTCATTCAGGAAGAGCTTGACATCGGGTTTCATTTGCTCGCCTGACATATCGCAAATGATGGCTTGTGGTGCACCGATCTCCTTAGCAAACTGCTTGACCGCATGCATCACTTCTGATTTGCGTTTCAGTGGTACCACGTAGATGAAGCCTTTATCCGTAACGAATAATTGACAGCAAGTGTTCCCACGCGACGATTTTCCACCTTTACTGGTTGCGAACAGCGTATCCATGAAGAAGTAATCATTTATCCTTCGATACCTCAGCATCCGATCGTTGGTCCCATAGTTCTGCGATAAACTAGGGTCCATTGGCCTCATACTGTTCTGAGTGGTTGCTGCCAACGTCCGTGTCGCATCTTCATGACTAATGCGCCAGATTTTGGACAGATGTGCCGCGTCCACTCCTCGTGGGTTGCTGGCGTCGACGGTTGATGACATAAAGATGTTGTCCAGGTCGTCGGACATTTCCAATTCCATCCAGTCATTCTCGTCGAGTTCATCATTGCTCCCATCACTTTGCTCCTCTGAGGACGATGCATCTGTCACAATCAAAGGGTCGTCGTCATATGGGGCCGTCAATTCGCCAATGCCTATGGCGTCATATCCAAATTCAGCTCTTTCCTCCATTGCTCTTGCCATGTTGGATTCGGATAGCGTTGAAGAGATAACAGATAGGTGGTTTGTCGATTTGTCCCAGCCATCTGCACTCCGTGCATCCATTTGAGCTCGGCATTGACACACGCCGTCGATTGCTTCGGCTTCCATTGATGATATGGTGTACCGACCGTGCTCGTCCTTGTCGTCAGGTATATCATCGATAATCACAGTTACTCGGTCTCTTGGTTCACGCATATTACCTTCCCAGTCCAACATATTGGCCTCGTTTGTCGCATATGCATCGGAGTGGGGATTCCAAATTGTTGGGGTAAGGACGTATGTGTCAAGACCAGCCATCAGATCGTCCTCCGATGGTTGTTGGGTGGAGAAGAATGAAAAGACTCCCCACAAGGATAGTTGAATCCGAAACCCCGTTGTCGGGAACACTACCGCATGGTCATCGGTTGTCGGATCTACCGTGTGGATTTTAGGCTTGTCATTCACGATGATGCCTGCCTCTCGCATGAGGAATGGTGGTATGAGATTATGTTCCATTGCCTTCACATATATCGCATTTCTCACCACTAGTATGTAAGTTTTGCCCTCATATGGGCAGTCAAATTTCAATGCGGCATCAACCAATTCTGCCGTAGTCGTGGAATAGTCGGGCGAGAACGGGCTCACGTCCACCGTTCTTCCGGTCCAATTCAGGACGTAAACGTTCCGTCCAACCACGGGCATGTTGGCATGGCTGTCGAGTTCCGTTCTGGAACCGCCATCGGTTGACATCTCTTCCATGTCGTCATGAGTCATATCACTTGCAGCCACGAGAGCCGCAAAGTGTTGTTGGGAAATTTGAATTTTTCCAGGGTCCCAAGTTGTTGTGTCCGGCTGCAGTGATTGTCCTCCTCCTCGTGACGTCGTGGAGGAGATGTTCACCGCCAGACCTTGTCAGGCCTTTGCCTGTTTTAAGATGGAGCGCAGGGTGACTTTGGGTTTGGGTTTGTCATCAGCTTTGGGCTTCGTTTCGTCGAGTTGTTGCGCCACTGCTGCCTGTACCAGGCTGGCAATATTGGCTTCTTCATCTTCAGCCTTTGACTCCTCTTGAACCAATTTCTTTAGTTCCTTAGCAATCACCGCTGCGATCTGCTTTTCGTCCCTTTGAATCGCTTATTGCCGCCAGAGGTGTTGTCAGAGTCCTTTTTAGGCGGCGGGTTCTTCGTCCGCCACTCTCGTAATTTGTCCTTTTGCTCTTTCGACAATCCACGATACTCATCCGGTGTGTGGTATCGAAGGTTTGCCTATACTGGCTTTGCGTTTCTTCGCTGTCGCAGTTGCACTGGAGGCTTGGGCCGTCGGGTCATCATCGATCCCTTCAGCAGCATCAACCGCGGAGATTTGAGAGGATCCACGTTTATTCGTCGCCGTTGCGCGGCGTTTGGCCACTGGATCGTAAGGCAATAAATGAGCTGCCTCTCTTTCGAAGTCATTTCGCATTCCAGTCGGGCCGTCGTCGGTCCGAATACTGGCCATAGCAGCTTGCAGACCAGCATCCGAGCACTGGATGCCTTCTAAGAGATAGCCCACTCTTGTGTGGGAATTCGGGAGTTGATACTCCACATGGGCAGCACATTGCTGCATCGAAACGAAGGCATTTCTGTGTTGCCCAATGAAACCTTCTAAAGGAAAGTTGGATTGTCCCTTCCAAATCCTGGTATGTAGAAGGTCGTCTTGCTTCTTCAATTCGGCTTCCCACTTGTCCTTTCCAGCGTATTGGTTGGTTAGAGCCAACCATGCTCCCCTTCCATCCTTGCCGCGTTGGAATGGTTTAATCGAAGCTGCATAGACAGTCCCTCGTGTCGCCTCTTCCAAATGGTAATAGACAGCCGCGTTGTCGTCGCGATACAATTCATGGGCATGAGAGGCTCGGGCAATCAATTCTCCCTCAACGGATCCATGTTCTTCCGAATGTGGCTTATTCGTCAGAAGGGCTGGGGCAACAACAGGGACATCCACAGTTGCTCGCGTGACGTAAGCCAGCGGAGTGGTCCGAACACCGATAACTCGATAGAGGAAATCGTGGAAAGCTTCCGACCACTTGATAATTGGTAGAGCCTTGCTAATCTTGGGTACCTCAGGAACATCGTCGTCCTTCTTACGGGCCTGTAGGGCCTTCCACTGTACTTCAAAATTTCGAATGACATGCGTCCATCGTAGATTCGCAGCGGTCATCTCACGGTCCGTTGTATTGTAGTAACGAACGATTTCGCATGCTACGCTCAAGCGGTTGGGACTTGGCCCCGAAAATGAACGGTGGTGTCGGTATCGTTGCACCAGGAGCCGCTCCGGGGTTAGGATCAGGGATTCGCCCTGCCGGTTTCCTGAGGTTGTCAGCCAATTGCTGCAAAGATTCCTTGTCGAAATCGGCTAAATCCGCGACAACTGCGATACCTTCCACTTGAAGTTGGACAACCGTTGCGTGTGGGATGCCCATTTGGGCCGGTTGTTCAAAGAACGCTGTCGTCTGCGCTGCAGTAAGTACCATCGTCGTCAATCAATCTTTGTACTGCACGTGAAAAACTCGTCGTTGGGTCTGATAAACTGCTGAAATTTCGCGGTAAATCAAAACTATAATATCTTTCACATCTACTTGGGAACTTTCACACATTCGCTAATTCCCTCACATTTTGGCGACGTGGCTCGCCCGGCTTCAACATGTTTTTGTTGGATATTTTATCGTATACATTCCAATAGGTCCTGGCGTCACAACCCGAGCATTGGAGTTACCACCAATCATTGATTCAGAAATAGGCTTGATATATGAATTTACAAAAACATCATATATGTTTCTCTTAGGAACTACATGAAAGAAATTTTTTATGGATGTTTTGCCATACCAGGTATAGAATTTGCATTGGTTAGCGTGACCTTGGAGCATAGGTTGCAGAGTTGTCTGCTTTTGAGGTAGCTGTGGGAATCTCATGCGACACTCCATTCCTGCATGATTACATTCTGAAGTGTGTTTTAGGGTAGTGCTTTTGGATTTCCAAGGTTGGTGCTTGAAACATGACTTTGCATGAGATGAATGATGAAGGTCAGTTGTCACGTGCTGAATAACTGACGAAACTGTAATAGACGTAGTATCAGGCTTGGTATATTCATAACACATGTTAGCTAGTAGCTTTGTGGTATCTGGTAGCCCTCGAGGAAGATATATATCTGTGGTATTGTGCAAGAAGTCAAGTACTAGATCGTCGCTTTTCCACGTCTTATCACAATGTTGACAGTAAGCGACAGTTAGGTTTTTTTTTGCACAGTCCTTGTGGCGAAGGTTTCGCAATTGCTGCTTTTCAACCAATTTAGGATATTTTCGCTGTCGGTGTTGTTCGCAGCATTCATGTTTAAACAAAGTTCTGGTACTAGGCTCATTTGCTTTCCTTTTCTGACTAGAACGAGAAAGTTTAATGAGAGATGTAGAAACACTATTATCCAGTTGTTCACAAATGTGTCTTCTTGCATGAAATCGAACTCGTTCATTTGGATGGTTCATAGAATCAAGATAGCTATCAAATCCTTGTATCCAAATGATTAAATGAACATGTAGTGTTGTGCGTCCTTGCTCCTCAATTGCACCACCATAAGCTATTGGTATTCCAAATAATCCTGGCTTGCCTGTTGCTCTATTTTTCTTGACATCCCATCCAATGACCTCTTCCAGTACAATATTTAGAACATATTCAAATGCTAAAGACGTTATACCAGGAAATTCTATACGTGTTTGGCGACGTAGCTTTGCTCGCTTTTGAAGTTCTTCGGCAGATAATCTATTAACATCAAATGCTTTGCCATTCCTGTCTCTCATGGAATATGCCGAAACAAGAAACAAATTTTCGTCATCGGGTGTTACAGTTATAAACATTCCTCCTAAACCAAAATGATGCTGTAATGATGTCATCCATCCTCGTGCTTGTTTTGCAGCTTCGTCTGTATGAGGGAGAGCTTTGGTAATACTGTCTACACCTGCAAACATTGCTTGTGCTGTTTGATTATGCAATGATCTATTTCCTGAGCTGTATGCATGAGCAGCGGCTGCAAAGTTTAGCTTGTAAAGAGCACCAGGTAAATCATACAATTTCCGATTTCCATTTAAAATCTGACAGGCGGTTTTAAGAAGTGTACTTCGGATCTTCATGTTGAATAGTTTCAAAACAAACATTGGAGAGTGAAAGAGAGGATTGCTGATGAAAGATAGATGACGTGCATATTGAGCTAAGTCAAGGTTCATTGTGTCTCCATCTGAGCTAAGACGGTCCTCATCTGGGCCGCCTGTTCCATATGGCATTTGATGAAGACACGACAGAACAAAATTATTATCAATATAGTCGTTTGTAAAATTCCTTGAAAGATTAGACACGACTGTTGCATCAAAGCCTTGTTTTTGTGCATCTAGTACAATTCTTTCAAATGATTCCGCAGACGTTTGTCCTCCATAAACTGTTGTCAGAGATCTGTCAGGGAAATAAACTGCATAGGATTCTTCTCTTTCGACTTCTTTCATTTGTGCTTCTTCTCCTTGCGAATGCATAGATGTACGTGCATCTGTTGTAACTGTTGTTGATAAATCAACTAAATGTGGTTTGGCACGCAGTAACTGATTATTTAGATCATGTAATCGTATGTTTCCCCAAGCAGGATTATTTGCAATGAGCCATTCCAAAGCTATACGCACTCTCTGAGGGTTAATTTGACGCTTCCGACGGACTATTTCTGCCTGTTCCTCAGTAAATTCTCCAGGCATAATGTACACAATATTGCTGTTAATAATTTCTGACAGTTTCAGTGCAACTACTACCGTGCGACTGATTGATTCTTGTGCCACCTTGTAGTATCCTAAAGTTCCTTTCAGTTTCTGATTTCGACCACCAACATATGTAAAGCAATAACCAAACGATTTAACAGGTGTTATGAGTGCCAGTTCTGATTCTGTTAAATCCATGATTTCTTGTGGAGCTGTTCCAAAATACCACCCGTTTGCGATTGCTTTTTCTGGTTGTCTACGACACATTAAATCACCATGACACTTCTTACAAACAACAAAACAACCTGTCGGATTCCTTACATATATGCCACGGGGGGAAAACATACAGCCTTTCATCCATTCTTGACAACCAGTTCCAGAGTATTCGTAATCTTTCAATAGGGATGGAGATAAATCCTCCCCATTGTGGGGAACAAAGTAGTGCCGGTTCTTCTGTAATGTACTACTATAGATTTTTTTGTAATCTTCCCCAGTAAACTGATCACATACTAGACAAACCCAGGCTCTTGCTATTCCATTCTCATAGCAATATAAAGATTTCATCCGTGCATTTATGCTCTTTTTTACTTCTTCAGCAGTAGGAAGTGACATGACCTTTGTTTGTATTCATATACGGCATATACTAGGTTTGCATGAATAATGCATAGGATCAGTTATGGAGAGGATGTGTTTTTCGATACAGAATCGGGTTGGATATATGATGAGTTTTGTATGAGATTTGGTTTTGATAGGATCAATTTTGGAAAGAATGAGTTTTTGCATTGGCAATAAATAGGATCGGTTGATGAGGAGATTAGTTTGTTTTGATCGAATGGGATTGGGAGAAACGGGTAAGATGAATAGGATAGGTTGATAAGAAGATTAGTTTGTTTTGATCGAATGGGATGGATAGGATCGGTTGTGGAAGGTTCCCAGCAGTGGCCAGTAATCACCGGTTCAAACGTCCATAAACATGATTGAAGCATATGAGGGAGAAAGGTTAGGTTAGGCTCATCGATTGTCACATTAAGTCGAGGTGGTCCGCAGTGAATACATACCAAGGTGAATCGAAATTATGAGTCCATCATTTGCAGGGCGGGTTGTCTTGAACAAGAATCCTTCTATGAACCATGAAAGCATTGTGACAACCTGGTGTCATCGTACCATTCTTTGATGACAAAGAACCAACTGTTTTCTGAATATTAAGAAATACAATGGGATGACGTTTCTGTCCCTTAACTTTAACGTTTCTAGCTGAATGATGATTTTTTAATATTTTGGGTGACAAACTGTCGTACTTCTTACGACAAATGGGTTTCTTGATTTCCTCTAGAACTTCATGCGTCAGAGAATGCATCAGTTTGTTGGGATCAGTTTCTTTCTTAACCCATACTAGATTCAAATCTCTCATCCGTAGGATCTGAAATTTATGCCGACTGCAAACCTCTAATTGTCCTTTAACTTTCTGCTATGCAATAGGCAGAAAAAAACGTGCGTAAGAATATATCCTTCCGTTTCTTTATCGAAATTTTCTCTTTCTGCATCGTCTTTCTTATCCCGGGGCTATAATATTCAAATCTCTTTCTGACGTGCTTCCTTACTGACTGATGTTGTTTTATCTTTATTGTGGTTTGTGGCATCACTGTCGTACTTCTGACTACGGTTAGCTTCCTCATTTCATCTAGAATAGACGCTCATACTTAGCTACTATGTAACCTATTAGTACCACAGGTTTATTATTGTTCGGTCGCAGAAATACTATTATTGGAGTAATTTAAAACATACGTCAGAAAAGTACATTAGGTTCCGACTGGTTTCTGAATCAAACGAAGATCAGATTTCCAAATTCTTGGGTTCTAGTCTTCTTTTCCAATGGCCAATAGCTCCAACACGCGTACGCGCAATTCCAAAGTGTGGTTGTTGTCATCCAATGTCTTTATGCGTCGAGCTAATGTTTGGTTTTCTGAAACGAGCCTCTCGTTATAATCCAATAGTTGTTCCAGTCAACTCGAGAAGTCAGCCATCAGTTTCTCAAGGTCCGCAAGACGCTCCTCCTTGTTTCTTTTCATACCATTGTGGGACAGAGGCTTATGAGATTGAGAAGAAAGGGGGGAATAACGTTCTTTCTTGTCATTCGCCTTTCCTCTTCCTTTTTCTCGGAGTTCCTCTTCCTTTGCTTTGTGACCGTCAAGCTCCATTGGAAGTGACAAAGTTTGTAAAATATTATACCAGCCAACGTGTAAAAGCTTGTGTGACCGACACCCGTTGAATTTGTGTTGTCGAGAATCTGTTTTTTGTGAGGGAGGGAGGTCCGGAACGTAGACTTCGAGCAACAATGGGAGTCGTTCTTTGAACAAAAAATGATTGAAACGTCACGGGAGTAAAAGCTAGGTCAACCTTTGATACCTCTATATCTAGAGGAGTAACTTGAGTAGTTCTTGGTCTTGAATGGACCATGTCGCAACAACCCGCCTATAGCGCCTACCTCGGTAGGATTCCGTGAAACGCTACTAACACAATCAGTCACCTCCCGTTTGTCATGTCGACACAATAAAATGCTACGTTATGCCTAGATCTCTAGGTTCGACAGTCATCGAGTAGTAGAAAGTAGTGACATCAATTTTCCTTCAATCAGATCAGTTTTATCTAGGTAGACAGTAATCTACCTCACTCAAGTGTAGTTCTACGACATACGATGAACGTATGTCTGTGTTCAGTCGCCGGAACGGGTTTATCCTAGATTCTTCCTTTTCTCTCACATCCTATGTTCAGTGCAAAATGAGAGATCCTTTTCATACTCCCACCTGTTGGCCATCCATATGGTACTCCTCCACCGATCTACTACGATGCAGCGCTATAATAAAAGAACAAATCAGAATTTTGCACCCTAATCCTAATGATCCGATGGGAAATCCTTTTCATACTCCCACCTGTTGGCCATCCCCTTCCTCCGCGGTCTGCGGATCTACTACGATGCGGCGCTATAATAACAGAATTTTGCACCCTAACCCTAATGATCCAAAGAGAGGTCCCTTTCATACTCCCACCTGCTGGCCATCTACTTGCCACTCCTGTACGCATCTACTACGATGCAGCGCTATACAGCAAAAGAAGAAATGACCCTAAATATCCGATAAGAAATCCTTTTCAATGACCAAAACAGCGACGACACTGACATGTCGGTCGCCGAGACCATTCCGATATCTGACGAGAACACACTAGTCCCGGATACTGAAACCATGGAGGGTTCCATTCAGGACTATGATCAAGACCAAGCGCAAGATCAACCGCACGACCAGCCAGTCGCGGAAACCGTGACCGATGATGATGAAGACGACGGCAGGGAAACAATGACGGATTTGAGACCGTGAAGACAAGATCCGGCCGATCAAGTATCCCGCCTCATTCAGCCTCGAGCGAATTATCGCGGATTCTTGCTTTTTTCTCACATGTATGTTCAGCCCCGAGCAGATTATCACAGATTCTTGCTTTTCTCTCACACTCTATGTTCAGCCCCGAGCAAATTATCACAGATTCCTGCGTTTCTCTTACATCCTATGTTCAGCCCCGGGTAAATTGTCGTAGATTCTTGCTTTTCTCTCACATGTTATTTTTGCACCCTAACCCTAATGATCCAATGAGAAATCCTTTGCATACTCCCAATTGTTAGCCATTAACATGCTACGATGCAGCGCGGTGAGAGTAAATTATCGTAGATTCTTGCTTTTCTCTCACATGTTGTTTTTGCACCCTAACCCTGATCCAATGAGAAATCTTTACATACTCCCAATTGTTAGCCATTAACATACTACGATGCAGCGCGGTGAGAGTAAATTATCGTAGATTCTTGCTTTTCTCTCACATGTTGTTTTTGCACCCTAACCCTGATCCGATGAGAAATCCTTACATACTCCCAATTGTTAGCCATTAACATACTACGATGCAGCGCGGTGAGAGTAAATTATCGTAGATTCTTGCTTTTCTCTCACATGTTGTTTTTGCACCCTAACCCTAGTGATCCAATGAGAAATCCTTTGCATACTCCCAATTGTTAGCCATTAACATACTACGATGCAGCGCGGTGAGAGTAAATTATTGTAGATTCTTGCTTTTCTCTCACATGTTGTTTTTGCACCCTTACCCTAAGGAGCCGATGAGAAATCATGTTCCTACTCCCAACTATTGGCCATTAAGATACTATTGTACGATGCAGCGCGGTGAGCATTTTGCATAAAACAAGTGAGAATTATTGCAGATTCTTGATTTCCACTCAGAGCAGAATTATCATAGATTCTTTAGTTTTCCTCACGTCAGTTTTCTTTTTTTTTCCAACCGCAATTCTTCCTACCTAGTACTTAAAGACGTGTGGTTTGAGTACTAGTTACCCATCCCTATTCAGACTAGGCGTTACCCATATAAAGAACTCTAGTAGTTATGTTCCGTTACCAACATAAAATGCCAAAACAAAACTTTGTGATGTTACCGGCACCACCTCTCCCCATTGATGGGGTTTTTGTAGGGTTCATCAACACTTTTCGAATTTCAAGTAGAGACGATTCACCCCTTGAAAAAAATCCTTGTGGAAACCAACGGCATGTTGTACCAAAGTGTACCGGTACCTTGTCACATAACACAGAAGCAAGTTGTTCAATGTTGTAGTACGCGACTGGGATTTCTTCGCTTCAGACATGAGCTGTTCTTCGCGCTTGATTGCAGATACTGATATGGGAGGGAAAAGTCGTCCGCCAAAATCATTGTTGATTATACGAAGAATTTTTATTGCAACAACTTTTGTCATGGACAATTCAAGTAACATGGGGCATTTCCTCATGACATCTTCTGTGTTTTTAACTCGGCCACCAACTACAGGCTGTCCATATCACATCGTACAAGCACGCTTCTGCCACGGCGACATATAGAAGGCCTTCCAGTAGAACTGCTTTTTCACCAACTTCACTCCTGTCACCTTTCGGGGGAAATTCGAAGGAACATTTAAAAACCTGGCCATGGTGTCGTTGAGCTCTGTCAGACCTGACGAACCAGCACTTCGCGCACTGTCGTAACCACCGTGTCGCAACATCCCATCCTGTGTTATGTAGTCATAAAGTTGAATCATTTCCGACATTTTGGGATTTGTTGTATTACTTCGGTTGTGAATTCGCATTAACACCAGTACACTTGCCTTCGATTCTTCTGAATGAAAGATAACGATTGACACATCTGCCGTTGAGCTTGGTTTGAATAGAACACTATCAGATATCTCTCGATCAGATAGATCATTGCTTCCTTTCCGCTTCTTGTTGAACATTTTTCGATCTTGCTTGATAACATCAATTTGCACTAGAGATTCTTCAAGAATCAACTTTCCTTTGATCCCTGCTAAGTTGCATCGAAGACCAAAAGACGTACGATTTTCATATTTCTTTGGAAATAGTTCATTCTCCAACGCTCGGGAACAACAAGCTTTACTGGGGACACAATGCCAAAGTCCTGGTGATTCTCCTTTGACTTCCCCAATCGAATGGACATCCACTTCATTGAAGCTAGGAGAATCAATGAATAGACCCAACTCTGGAAAAAAAGAAAGCCATCGATACTTCTACCGCCGCAACTTTGATTGTGACGTACATCATTGTTTGTAATGATGGAATCATTCCGATTCACTCAATATTCACAGCAATGACCAATGAAATTTCGTGCCGATCGGCCGGAAGACAGAAACTTGACCGCCTGTTGGAACCACTTTTCATCTTCACATTTTTCTTCTGTCATCAGTTTTGTTATCTTCAGAAGGCACCTTCGGCAGCATTCACGTTGGCATCGGCTGCAAAACAACATGACCTCTTGCTTAACTTGTACTTTTAAATCTCCATGTAGCTGCTCCCATTTTTTTGCGTTGTTCCTCCACTGTTTTCCCACAACAAAATAGACAGAGACTTTCCATTATGTCTCGTCACGGATGAATTGTAACGTAGCTAACGTTATTCTTGGAAGACTGTGGTGTTGGGATTATTTTTCCGTCAGAATAGAAACTCCTTACCCAGAAATCAACAACAGCTCTATTCACCGTCCTTTTTCTCATGAAGCAATGGAAACCAGGATGTTCATGAAGGTGGAAAAATACGGGAGAGCGCAAAATGGTAGAGAAGTCAAATGTGTTCTATTGTTATTCTATCACCGTCTTTGGTGTCCTCTGCTGTGGAAAAAGCCTACAAGCATGCGCACCAATAGGTGGGCCAACGTGGGCTCTGACCAGTCAGCCTTCCAACATTTCATTGAGTCAACCCACTAGGTAGTGCACCCACAGGCTTTGACTGGAAAAACTCGTCCCATGGTTTTTTCACCATGAAGATTTCAACCAGTAGATCTTATTACACTACACACTACGCTACACTTCCACTTTCTGACCAATCAGATAAATGAGAGTCATCTGTTGAAGACGTTGCAGCTGCATGTTTATAATGGGCCGAAGCATTGATGAACTTGCAACAGTGGGACCAAGAACAGCTGCAGCAAGTCGGAGGTGGAGGCTGCTGTACCGGCAGAGGAAGAAGGTGAAGAACCCACTCCAGGAAACCACGAAATCATTCCATCGCCCCCAAACTTTTTTCAAGACCCCCAAATTTTTGCATGTGAGGGAAATTTAAGATTCTACGAGAATTTGTTCCGAACTGAACAAGTTACGGACCGACTAGTGGACCAACAAGAATAAAAACTATGTATATAAAGAAAATCTATGTTCAGTCAGGAACGAATTATCCTAGATTCTTGCTTTTCTTTCACGAAGATTCTTCACTTTCACTCACATCAGCATTATCGTAAATTATTCTGTATTATCCCTCACATCTGTTTTCTGTTGTCGATTGTCGATGGCGATTCTTCCTAGGTAGGACTACTTAATAACTAGTACAAATCTCGGATATCATCCCATGTAATTCAGTCGCCATCAATTTTACCCCTTTTTTCGGCATTTAGGGTTACTCCTCCACAAATCTACTACGGTGCAGCGCAGTACAGTAGAACAAGAAATAAGAATTTTTCACCCTGATCCTAATGATCCGATGAGAAATCCTTTTCATACTCCCACCTGTTGGCCATCCATGTCCTACTCGTCCACGAAATGATGTGGCAGACATCACCAGGAATGTACTCCTCTAACTACCTCTACAATTTACAATGATTCTGATGTGAGGGAAATCAAGGATGCATCTGCAATTTGTTTTTTGGCAATTACAGTTTACACCAGTATTTCTAGTTCTCGAAACAACGCAAAGACTTACGACCTCGATCAGGTGATGTCACAGGGGCTACCGCCAGGGTATATTTTTGCCCACTTTTCGATATCGGTCGTCTGCCATTAATTTGTCTGATTTTCCCCATATTTCCTGATTCCAACATTTTTCTCAGCGGTCGTTAGTTCCCGTACAATCAATCAACTATGAGATTCTCGCGGAATCAACGTCTCCAACGCGCCGGCAACAGTCAAAATACGGCTAAGCCCTCATTTTAAAATTCAGGGAATTCCCGGCGAAATCCGACGCGTTTTAAAAATATTTTTGAAAAACGTACACTTTTTAGCACTGTCGTACAGAAGACCCCCCGTTTTCCCACTGACACCGATACAACAAAAAAAAAGGCAAAAGAATCCTTCAATAGGAGCACTTCCAGACCAAAACTGGCCCGACGAGCAGTCTGACCGCTCTTGCTCGCATCGATGTCACACTCGGAATTCCACCTCCTTTTCTATATGCCACACAGTACTAGCATTTTTAGTTAAGTATAAGACGAGACTTGAAGAAAATTTCGACGAAATCCACTATGGCCACTTTGACAAGCTTTTCAACCAGATCCGAACATGGGTCACTGTTATATTCCGTTGGAATAAGACATTTTAAGATATATAGATTCTTATTCCAATGGAACATAACACTTACCTCACTTGCATCGCAACGAAATCGTTGACCGAAATTAGGCCCCCAAAATTTCATGCCAACGATCGGGACTCCACCAAAATTTCATTTAACCCTCGTGACTCGACGACCAAAAATATACAGTCCTTAATATTAACATATCCCCGTAGTCGCCTATCTTTCGTTGTTTGATCGCCTTTAATGAGACATCAAATGCCGATATCCATCCTCATTTGTTCGATCTTTCTTTCCTTTACGATGATACCATTGTAAACGACTCATTGTACTTCACAAATCAACTCGGAACTGTTTTCGTGATGCCGAAGCGCAATCGCAATCGCAAAGGTCCGGGCAAGAAACCACCACCCAAGCGCAAGAAAGATGCAAATGGACCAAACCCACCATCAACAAACGAATCCAACGAACCCAATGAAACATCAACATCAACGAAAGCTCAAGTCCCCATTGCTCCAGTTCCAGCTGCCATACTCGGAGGCCTGACTCGTTCCCAAACGAAGGCCATTGAAGCCCGACCTCCCTCACCCAACAAACAAACTCGTTCCATGAGGAAATCCGCGTCGAATGTACCATTGCAATTCAACTACAACGAAAGAAAGAGAATCGCGGAACTGATAGCCGAATTCGAAGGGCATGACTTCTACCCCTGCTCTATATTTGGTCAGTATATTTACCAGCTATTCCGCCAGTTCAAGTTCTGCGGCAACTGCAAAGACGCTGACGAACAAGAGAAAGATCGACCCGGCATTCCACTTAATCGGAAAACCATCAACGGCCGATGGACTTGTCGTGCTAAGCATCAGAACTCTGGGTATCCAACAACAAGAAAACCCGATCCCCCCAAAGTCTATCGCAAGAAACAACGGATCAAGCACAGCAACCCAACTGAGATCCCACCCACACCACCGTCTCGGCAACAACCTTCACCACCACCTACAGAAAGTCCTATGGTATGCGTACCGATTGAAGAACCACCACCTCCTACACGCAATAGAGACACATCCAGTAACACCCCGAATCATCCTAAAGACGATACAATCTTCGATACAAGTGATGAGGACACGAACAATTCCGTTTCACCACCACCAGCAGGGAATCGAAACAATTCCCCACAGATCTTACTCTCTCCGTCACGGAACAACAATCCAACTGCGACTATCGTTACTGCTCATTCAACAGCTACTAGCACACTGTCCATGTTACAAGAACTGTCATCTCCAACGTCACAAAGGCAGTCTACTATCTCGTCGTTGTCACAACAACCATCTCTAACCAACAGCCTTTCTCATCGATCACAAGCCTCTTCTCTACGATCAAACCTGACAGTGACAACCAATGCATCCTCTGTACCACCAAGGTCGCCTTCTAGATCACCATCACAGGAAATAGCTCAACTCCAGGCTCAAATTCAGGTATTGAAGCAACAAAGACGCGACCTTATACACGAGAAGAAGGCGCAGGCCAAGGTTCTGAAAAGCAGAGCCGATAAGATCCGGACAATGGCGAAACAAATCGAGGAATCGCAACAACAAATCGAATGTTTTAGCAACGTTCCGCGATCCTGCACCGACGACGAGAAGACGGAGGCCATCGTGCAGCATATCAAAATGGTTATCGTCCGAAGCACACAGAACCATGCCACTGATAGTCACCGTTCGGATTCCTTTTTCAAGGCACTGTGTGAGATGATGTTGTATGATGACATCCATGGTTTGCAACTACGTGACAGGATGCCAGAGACATTTCGGATCCACATGAGGAAGTATGTTTACTCACCGTTCCGGATTCTCCGAGAAATGGACCTAGCCGGTGGTGTGCTGAACTACGAGGGGATCGAATTATTAAGACGATGCGAAAATGGCGGACAAAAACACAAGCGTACGTTGCTTCCAAGTGCTGGTTCGTTAAAGAAAGTGGCGGCAATGGTGGAGGAATTTGGCAACAAGAAAATTCCTTTCCATATGATTCAAAACACTAAGGATGGCGCCGAAGGCTTTATATTCAGACCGGCCGACATG
Organism: Epithemia pelagica; assembly: GCA_946965045.2. Taxonomy (NCBI): domain Eukaryota; phylum Bacillariophyta; class Bacillariophyceae; order Surirellales; family Surirellaceae; genus Epithemia; species Epithemia pelagica. Next base: position 1,575,491 of record OX337234.1, on the reverse strand, counting down.
ATCCGAGAGATAGTGAAAGGGCGTAATGCAGTCGGTATTGCCAAGGAAGACAATTTGATGATGGCTCAAACTCTAGATGGAGCCACTCTAACAAGCTACGACAATCATACTATGGCGGGTATCAAATTCAACGACAAGTCCAACCCCCTCACTTCATCTCGAAACGATGTCAGCCCATTACTATGTGTCATTGGTGGAGAAACCAAGGCCAATGTTCGTGGTATTTTCTCAGTTCTGTTCTCTGAGATTGCCGAAGCCGCTACTACATTGGTGCCTATGCTATTGGGGATACTCGCCATATGGATAGTCACAAATTGTGACATGTCCTGCGAGTGGAAGCTCTGCGGCTGTGGTGGAGCAACCAAAAAAGCAAACTTCCCATGTACAAAATGTCCCATTCATAGCAACAATCTGCATCTGGCAGCAACAGATGAACCAGAAACTTGCAATTGGTGCCAGACCATGGGGCATTTGAATGACCCTGATTGGGTTTGTCGCCACCACAGGATGTTCACCCCGAAGCATTGTCAAACCATGCAACGAGAAGTCGATGCATTTGAGAAGCAGCTACCAGAGAATGTCAAGGAAGTCGAAACAATTTGGGATGAATGCCAGATTGTAAATGGCAAAGACCCAAGAATACTGCCCATCCCTTCAGAAAAAACCGATCCAACCTGCATTCACTTTGATGTCCGTCGGGCAGATCGTCCTACTCGCAATCAATATACAAGGCGGTTGACAAATGATCTAAAGGAGAGAGGAATGTCCTTGTCTGGATCTATTGAGGAACGACAGGAAAGATTGAAGACACAAATGATTTTGGAATGGGTATATCACGATTCACTCAAGGCCCTCAAGAAATTTGGACACAAGAATGCAACATCGGCCCTAGTCCTAATGATGGACTTGGTGCCATGTATATTGCATATGGAAATTCGTATGGGAATCAAGATTCTCACACTCTGTTTCAAGCAAGGTATCACAAATGCCAAACAAGGGTTGTTGAGTTGGCAGAAGGATGAAGACAAGACGTCGGATAAACGAGCGGCGGAAGCTTACCGGGATGTGATCGAGGACCTGGTTTCGACCACAATCTTTGGAACCGAACGCAACATAGCCAAGTGGGATTTTCCATTGAATCGGAAGACCAAACAAGTGGACAAAGTTGTTTTGGGCAACATGCAAGTTCGGTCGATGCTGCAGCACTTTCCAAAACTCGTCGAACTATCTGTTGCCGATCCAATAGAGAAAGACAAATGGACTCGTGGGGTAGCTCATTACTCGGAGGCGATGAAGAGACTGCGCTCGAGAGAAGATATGACAGACGCGGAAATATTCGACTTCCAAAAGGAAGTTGACCTTTTTCTCAAGGAATGGATTGATTTGCACCAGGCAGAGGGCGTCACCAATTACGCTCACATGCTCGGATCGGGCCATATCATGGAATACCTCTTTCACTGGAGGAATTTGGCGATCCACTCTCAACAAGGGTGGGAAGGTAAGAAGCAATGGATTGGTCAGGAATGACTGTGATGACGATCCTGACAAGCATGTCTATGCGAAAAGCTTTCAATAGTTTGTTTAAGTCTTTCTATTTCAACAGGACACAACGGGGGGGTGCTGTTAATAAGGGATTGGGACAGCAAACGAGGCTTCTTCCGATGGCGCGATGGATTCAGCGACGCCAGCTATTTCTATCAGGATACTCTGAGACTCATATGAGATCGTATCTCCAAACGATAACGCCAGAACAACGAGAGTATAATCGTAATTGGGTGCGTAATCTCGGGGGTACGATAGAATTTGGGCAGCTAATTAAGGAACAGACTTCTACTGTTGCTCTTGGTGGAGAGGACGAAGTAGAAGAGAGAGTCGAGCTAAAGTTTGATTGGACAATTGGGAAGGAGGGTTTATACTCGGCAGCATCGGACAAAGCCAATCAGCTTCTAAACGACGAACGAAAAAGACAGATGATGGAAGATGATGAAGATGAGTGTGATGAGGACGAGGCATAATAGTGTTGGTTGATTATATATATAAGATTAAGGTACTACTGGTTTCTTCTCACTTGTAGTTGTCAATGTCATTGAGGATTCGCTGAGAGTGTGGACAGACAAAGGTGATCTGATGCAGATCGTCCTGGTCCTTCTTGAACAATGGTCCAGCCACTGGGCGGCAGACATAGGCAGGCAGTTTAGAAGGAGGAAGGAAGATTTCCATGTCTATGTAATATTTCTCATCCTCTTCTGTCAAGTACTCCTTCGGATCGTAGATGGTAGTGAACAGGTTGCAAGAAACCCTGTGACAGAGGAGATAGCGAGGCGATGTTGATCCCCTAATGATAGAGACAACTTCGACGACTGATTCCTCTGCCATGTATCGGTCGCCAACATAAACACTACGATCGTTGACTGTAGCTTTGACTCGTGAGTCGATTGACATCAACTCGAGGCGATCTTCTCTCGATTAGAGAATGGTGTTTTTCTCTAGCCAATTCTTGTCCTGAGTGTTGTTCGAACGATTGACAGGGCTTGGTTGTACGGGTGACGCCTTGACTGGGGTGCTGTTGTCTTCGGAGAGATCGGAGGTGATCAGAAGGTCATCATTGCTGTTTTCTTCGTCCTCTTCTTCGGCGAAAGTTTGTCCTTGATGATCCACATACAGGACAGTGTCAGGCGGGTCTTTGTAGCCCGTTCCGGTAAGAATGCCCTGTAGATGAGGCGTTGGAGCGGCGTGTTTGAGACTACCATTAGAGCGGAGTGTGTCATAATGATATTTCTCAAATGCAACTGTCACACGCACCTGATGTGGAGAAAAAATGAAGTCAATGCGCTGTTGTTTGCTCCGGCGCTTGAATTCTTGGGGTGATTCCGACTCTTCTTGTCCTCGTACAACGGTGAGAGTGTGTCCTCTTTTCAACTGTTGAGCACTGTCGCCCTCTGTTAAAGTCGGTCGGGCTTCTGTGGATCCATAGACTGCAGCGATCCCAAGAAATTGACGTAGTAAGTTCAGGTCATTGCATGAAATGAAGCGCATAAACCCACTTTTGAACTTGAACTTAAGTTTGTGACGGGTCAAGTTGCTGTCCATTGTCAGGTACGACTCTGTGGAGCGAATAGAGTGACAGGTGAGTGAATGCACAGTCGAGTTTGCAACCACGTGGATGTAATTAAATACCTCCAGTGGAATTGTACCTATGGACAGCGACTGTGTCTGTCGATTTTCGATTGCACCACTTCGACGATTGAGAATTTTGACTATGGCCTTGCGCAGTTGGAATAGGCCAGTCCAAATGCTTTTGTGCAAGCATCTGGGACAAATGATCAGGTCGTCAGGGGCGCGCTTGATCCAATCTGTTGGAAAGCAACGCACTTCTTCGTTTCGAATGGGAACAAGACGAACCACGCCATGAATTTTTTTCTGGCGGAAACGGACAACGTAGACGTTTCGCATTCCTTCGGCCCATGCGTTCTTAGGATCGGCCAGGTCGTCTTGATTGGTGACGAAGGCTGGGTAGAGAATTTCGGTCTTGATGGTGATGGGGTGGCTTCCGTGGATGGAAACAGAAGCTTTATATAACTCGATGCACTTTGCCCCAGCTCCACGGGTGATCGGCGTGATGTCATGGTCGGGTATGTCGGGGTGACATGCCAGTTTCTTTTTCGGAAAAAGAGGAAAGAATAAAGAAAGCGATGGAGCCCCTTCGTCGTTCCGTTCAATGCGTGCGATGGTAGTAGTAAATTTGTCTTGCGTCGGTAAGACAATATGAGCAAAAGTATCGAGACGAAAAGAATCCTCCATGTTGGGGATATATAATGGGCGGTAAGAATCGGTTGTCGGCATGGTGCATGTTTGATGTTCCCAGCGATTCAAATGTAGAGCTTTGTGGTGCCTCTAGTTGGTGGATTGTTGTTCCATGGACGGCTTTATACCATTGGCTTTGGTTGTTGGTACGCTCCGAGTCGATCATTCGTTTGCATCCGAGTTGGAAGAAATGGTGCTATGCCAGAACAGAATTGTGGTAACAGTGTGACATTTCTGTGAATTTATTGATCAATAAAATAAGTCCTGTGTGTCTGGGTTTCGGTGAGAGGGTTTTTGGAATAGGGAGGAAAATGGTGCGCGGGCCTGTGCAGAGGTGCGCCTGCATGGGATTTTGGTCTTTTTGGAGCGTGTGAGTGAGCGAAATTGGTGCTCAAGTGCTCCTATTGTTTTTGGCCGATATTCCTCTAGAGTTTGTTGCGGTTGGACCGGCCCCCCCCTTCTTTTGTTCTTCGAAAATTTTAGCTTGAGAAATTCAATTTTATTTTCTTAAAAACCGTTACGCATGCAATGAATGTGGCGGCAGTTCAAGGGTAGTTGCTCCAAATCCCGCAAACTCTCTTTTTTCTACAGTACCCCGCCCCCCCCCCTGCTCGATGGATTTGCGATTTTCCCACCTTCCACCACGACCTTAAACAACTACGAGAAATATGTGGTAAGTCGCTCTTCGATCGCTTATCGTTTGTGTTTACTTGGCTACCTAGGTCTATCCCTCGATGACGATGCCTCGTCCTACTATCCCGATGAATTGATTCTACCTAATGTGGCCATTATTGAAAGGTAAACAATAATAAGCAAGCCGTGTTTGTCTCCAAGCACAGCACTTACGAGTCTGCCAAGCGAGGTTGGGAATAAGGTTGTATCGGCATACGGTAGAAGATTGACGAGAGTCCATCGGCCTTGCTAGACTGGTTTCTGATTTATGTGCCAGTATTTCGAACTTTCCCTCTCATCATCGATCTCTCTATGAAGCAATATCTCCTCCTCGAATCTTCATATGTCGGTAGAAATGACAACGAAGTTGATGTTTCGGAACGCAAGTTGGGTCTCACGCTTGACTTCTCTCAACCATTGAAATTGTTGAATTTATTTTGGCAACAAATTCCGCATCAAGCTCTGACATATGAATATCTCGAAGATCCGCCATCAAACTCTGCCATCTTCCGGATGAAGACAACTCTGGTCCAAAACCAATGAGGACGAGAAGTACTTTGAAAGCCTCCGTCCGTGCCTTAACCGCCAGTGCTCCCTCCCCTTTTCGGTTTCGTACGACATCCAATGTCCAACTAACAATGATTTCAAATGATATCTTAGGATCTGTGTGTGGAAAGAGTCCAGACGACTTCTGTCGAGTAATCAGAGTGAAGATAAGCTTCATCGAGGCCCATGTGTCGAAGTCATGCCATCTCTTTTCGCTCTGAGAAGCTTCCGTTTTCCACCGAAACATCCAAGGCAAGATGAAATGGCTCAGGTTGAAAGTTTTGCCTTCCTCGATCCTCGTTGCTGCGAGAACTATAGAGTTCCAAATACAACGTGGAATTGCTGCTCCTCGATCAGTCGCTTCTCTCAGTGCACCGAGAAGGTGATAGCAAGCTTTCTTCGTGTAGTTACCCTGACTGCTTTGCTCCAGAGCACTATCCACCAATTGTTTCTCAGCGAAAAGCTTGATGAAGCACATTGCGAAAAAGTCACAGCACCCAGCGTGCAGCTTTTCCGCTTCCTCAAGTAACGATTCATCATTGAACGATTCAGCATCGATCTCTATTAGCTTGAGGCAAGCCACAACCATCGACAGAACAACACCTGTCTCTTCGACGTTTTTTGATTCAACCATAGAGCTGCATGCAACAAACAATGACACCCTCACCGAGCGCCAAAGAGGTACATTTCTGACATCACACAACTGTTTAGGGTGTTCAGAAAGTTTGACAAGATAAGGGTAGCAAATTGAGGCATAGAGTGAGCCTTCGTCATCTATTCCCTCCCTTGATACCAATGGTAACAATCTTGCAATAACTTCAGCAGCAAGCTTTCTCTCTTCGGGAGAAACTTGTACAATCTCGTCATCACAAGGTCGTAGTCGATCCACCAAATGAATCGACAGCGACACAGAGATGCTCGCAAAGTTCAACTGCGATGGTTCTTGGACTACCCTTGACGTTCGGGCAATCTGATAGTACTGTGATGGTATCCTTCTCAAAATTAAAAGAGGACATAAGCGTTCAAATATATCAGGATGCTGTAACGACTTGGTCTTTTTGAGTAATTCAAAGTCTGTTGTGCAAGCCTCTGCAGCCCTTGCGACGAACACTGAAATTCGCCGTTCTTGAGCGGGAGAGAAGGGACTTTCAACGCCGTTTTCCTCTTGGGCCATCCAACCAAATGCCATTAGAGGTTCGACTTTAGAGGGCGCATTCATCATTTCTTGAATTAAAGCGACAGCGACATCTGCGTAATGTGAATCTGCGTAGCCTTCTTCGTGCAGGAGGTCTTGCCGCCACCGCTGACAAAGATTGGCCACGATAGGCTCGATCCCAGGTCGTTTCTCAACTCTTGACATCTGATCCAAAAGGATTCGAGTGATTTGTTTGGCATTCCCGGACGTTGAAGAGCTGCGGAAGACTCTTCGTAAAGTTGTCGTAAGACAGGACAGAGCATCTTCAGTGTCTTCCTTGGTACCGAGGCCCACCAGTTTGTCAACCATTCTTTCGACACCTTGCATACTGCATCTGCCAAACAAATCATCATCCTGAATCATTCGTTCTCTTATAATCCCGAGATGCGATACGCCTTCAATGAAATGTTTGCAAACGAAATCAGCAACGTCGGAGTCATTTGTCCAACAGGCAGTCGATGCTAGAATATCCACCGCTACAGGTGAATCCAGTGTTGTTCGATGAAGTAAAAGCTCCAATAGTGATCGTCCCTGTTCTACCGCTAACCTAGAGGCGAGGTTACACAAAACTTTCCGTCGTTCAATGCCACCATGGCCCTTGCTTTCCGAAGCTGAACTTTCGCTGAGTAGAACGTCAACAATGGATATGAATCGAGTTTTAGCCCATGAACTGTCTTGGGAATCATCCCAGAATACATTGACCTCGCTGGATTTTAAAAAATCGTTCCCAAGTGAGAAAAATTGGGTCATCGTGAGATCGGTGAAGATATGAAAACTTACAGAAGACAAAACAATAGGGATGCCGTAGGACTTTCGATCGGTGTTTTCTTTAAAATATGAAGAACAAGTCCCACGAAATCTCCTTGGCAACTGTTCTGAAGAGCCTTTGGATATTTGGCGGGCTTTTGGACCAACCACGATACTACTTCCCGGAGGCGTATTCGATTAACACTCCACACTTCAGACTGACGCCGATGCTCGGTATCAACCATTGAGTTCAAGCAATCGATTACATCATCTGGTTTCTTGAAGTGACTTGATAAAAAGGTGGATCGCAAACTGCCCATGTTGTTCGATATCTTTTGGTAATTTTGATCACCGACAACAACCTTGAGAAAGTCAACGGCTGAAGCCTCATGTCTACCAGTCTGTTCATCATTAAGCGATTCCAAGACATTTTTCCAGTCAGACACCAATGCTAGTCGAAAGTGAGTGCGATACTCTTGTGGGTTGATGAGGTTGAATTTGATGCCTTGATTGAAAGAGTTGTTCTGAGCGTCGCCTGCGAGCCACGTTTCATGACACTTGATGAAAGCACCCACCAAGGGTCTGAGCTTGTGCTGTAAGGAAATCGAGTTACACTGCTCTTGCGACTCATGTTTCAGAAGCAAAGAAGCAAATGTGTGACAGAGATTGCAAAAGGTGTCGGACGCCTGCTGTGAAAGTACAGTTCGCTTGGTATTGCTTTCCAATACGTTGTGAAGAATATTTGGCATTGCAGATTCGACCAACTGTGGTAGAAGATCCAAAAGATGACATTCATCCATAAGATAGCATACGTGATCCAGAACCATAAGTGCCGCTAAACACAGCTTTCGTGAGGAAGGAGAAGCAGAAGACGTGGTCGGACTCGAACTTGATTCACTTTTGACCACAAACGTCAAGAGGGAAGAAAAGTGTTTGAAAGCAAAAAACACGATAAGTTGCAGCTCTACCGAGCCGTGCCGTGCCTCAGTGACCACAGAGTCCAAAAGAATGCCCCAAATGAATGCTTCGTTGCCAGTCTGAAGGTTTGCTTCAAACTTTCGTAGGATGGAGGCACTCTTTGTCTTCGTGGTAGATCGTAGTTTTCTCAATGTTTCGGCAAGGATATGATTTAACCTTGAGTAGTTGTTGTTCAACTGCAGCTCTCTAAATGAGTCTCCCAAAATCGGGTTGGAGGAAGAAGATTTGCTACTGCCAATACGCGGGCTTTCAACCCTCGGTTCATCCTCTGGGTAATTCGTTGTGTTCTTGTCACTCGTGGTTATCAGTTTCGATGACTTTACCTGCGTTAATAAAGGTTCTTCCTGATTATTGTCGCCCGCTTCTTCCTGATCCTGGTCGTGATCCTTTCTGCTCTCAGATTGGCTGCCCAAAGCAAACGCCGTGGTGGATTGTTGGTCATTGCTGACGCTATTCTCACGTCGAACGTCAAGTAGAAAGGCAGTCTTTCCCGCTTGGCCATCTATCTTTTCTACACCGAGGAGCGCATCGGAAGACTTTACACGTTGGCGCGACAACTCTTTCTCGCGGTCAAAAGACAATTTCCCTTTCCTCTTTGTCTCTTTTGCTGATAGAAGAAAGCCTTTCTTGAATCCCAACGAATCATTGCGTTTCATGGTCCGATCGCTGTCAATTTTATGATCACAGGGTGACAACCCCCAATACTGAAAAATGATTTGGGGGCTTCTTTTGGGGGGCGTCATTTTCGTGAAGATGCGGAACCATTTGGGGGAGGGTCGTGTGTCGTTTGTCGTGTTCGGACTTCCGAATTTCGAGAGTTCTGGTTGGGCCCATCCATATTCGGCTACGACCAAGACCAAATAATGGACATTGAAAAGCGGACGACCTCGATTCTCCATTCTCGACCGACAGTCGACCCTCGGGAGATAGTTGACAATACAAGCTCGAGCTCGTAATATCATCCAGGTCTGACATTGAGATTTCAGATGCTTTTTCGAGAAGAAGAGAGGAACAGCATGTTCTCTTCGAAATCTCTAGCTGAAGCAAGCTACAGCGTCTACCTATGAAATTATGATGTGTTCGTTGATCATTCGCAATTATGTCTCTAGAGGAGTACCATCTCTAGAGAGTAACGACGAGCTTTGGAGTAAGCTAGTAGGGTCCTCTACATTGAACCTTTTCCTTTCGGACCTTTTCAATTTCGTTCCACTGTCGCCTTTTTCTCCTGTCAAACGATAGCGCTGTGGCGATGAGATCTGGGATATGGAACAAGTGTCAATCCCAGTAGATCATGTGGCAAGGATGTGCGCACTCGATCTTCTCCAGAGAGAGAGAGATGTTAGGAGGAGTGTTTTTGTGCTCTGTTTCGTCTCTGTTGTCTGTTGTATTATTTGTGGATTGTACGTGTCAAAAGTTTGTGAGAAGAAAGAAGAAGTTTGTCTTTCTTTTAGCTCCTGGACAAGACTGAAAACTACGATTACCAATCTCCATCGATAGCATCAAGCACAAAAACAAAAACCGAACTTATTTTCGGGTTTCAAAATTCTGATGGAAGAATCATGAAATTCCCGAGTAATGTTGTGTGGCTCTTTGTCAAAAACAACTGATGAAAAATGAAAAATCCGTCATGTTTTGTGTTTGTGTTTTGAAATGTGTGGCGAATCAGAAAGAACAGCAAGACGCAAGACCCTCGTGGCCCCACAACGTCGAGATGCCGTGATATAGTTCTTGTTATCTGTACACTATTTTAATAATTCGATTGTTTCTGGTTGGGCCCCACCAAGTGTTACGCCCTTCTGCGCACCGTTTGTGCTTTGTTGGCCTTTGTCTCGTTCTCAAAGCAAAAAAGGAGAGTCGAGGAAGAACGGTCCATCTCATCATCATTGGTGACAAACGAACAATGGCAGACCCTGAACAACCACGAAGTAGCCGCATGAGAGCACTCATGGGAAGAAGGTGGATGGGAAGGACCCGGGCGAAAACGATGGTGAAGCAAATGAGCTTGGATGATTCATCGGTTGCGAGTTCCACTGGATGCAATGAGAGCTATGCCTCGTTCCGCAAACAAAAGAAACTTGCTTCATCTACGGGCAGTCGATCCAATTCACACAGGGGACAGCAAAATGAAATACGTGATCAGCGACACGATGAAGATCAAGCGACAGAAGAGTTTGACGCACCGTATACCATGGAAGATATCATGACCGCTTCGAGCTCGAATCCAGAATTCACAATTTCCCTCTCCACAGATGGCAAACAACGCACAATAGGTACCTACTCCACTCGACTTAGAAGCTCATGCAACTCCTTCGACGATGACCGGAGTCAATGTAGTGGTTTCCTGGCATTAAGGCAGAACGACCAGCTTGCATGTGACGAGGACGATGATGAAAGCACTCGCGTAGATCAGTCTATTTCATCGGATATAGTGAAAACCCTCGAACAAGAGCCAAAACACTACGAGAGCTTCACGTCTTGCACCATGGCTTCCTCTACTGCTTACAGCAGTCAAGAGAACTTTCTTTCAGGCGAAGATGAATTGGAATCACTGGTTGCTGATGACGCAAGTTCAATTGATGTTTCAGCGAGTAACCCTGTTGATAGTAGAAGTCCATCCAGTGAACTGAACTCAGACTCATCTCCCCCAAGGAGTCCAGTTCGTCGTGTCACTCCCTCACCTCCATCAAGGACGGATTCGAGGGGGCAGCCTACCTCTGGATTGATGTCGAGTAGCAGGGCATCTCCACCCGCGATCCATGCACAGTCGCAACACAGAGAAAGTCGAAACATTTCCGCAATGAGCAAAGCAGATGGACTAACAAGCTCAGAAGATCGGCAAAGAAGAATGAGCAAATTTCGTCCGTCTGGTTCCAGCTCAACGAATCCAAATCTTGTTCGGCCGAGTCCTCGCCATCAGCACTCTCATGTCATGGCGGAAATGATCTCATCACAGTCCACCCTTGCGCATCGCCGCAGAGTTGGGTTCGATGCGTCTGCGCGAAACGGAGGCTTGAGGTCACCACAGCTATCTTCACGCTCAATCGTTGTCACAGATGTATCCAACATTGGTGCGGACCTAGTGGAGATGTCTCGGTCTGCAAATGGCCATCTTCACCACCAAATGGAGAGCCATCTTCGTCAGGCTCCTCCACCTGCATCCGGATATTCCTTCACGCCTCCGAATCGCTCATCCTCCTTCACAAGTCGTGGAAGAAAACCCAGTTCGTCTCGTCACAGTGGTGAATACATCGGAAACTCAAGTTCAAGTCAAAGACCGGCTCGGTACGATGGCAGAAACATGAATGCTCTTCCGGTCAACTATGGAGAAACCAACGAGATGGCCCACCGAAACAAGTCTCGGCCGAGTGTCACGTTCCATGAAACTCACGTTCGCCACCAAGCTGTTGCTCGACGAGACCACGTAGCGCCCCGGAGCTCTCCCCGGCAAGGATCACGCTCGTCCAACTACGCCCATGATGGGAGTCCTCATTTGCCTCACCGTAGTAGACAAATGGAGTCTGATTTTGGCAATGTTCCGCGCCAGACGTTTCGTCCTTCCAGTATGGCACGAGCTGCTTCACCCAATCGTCATGCTCCTCGCCAGATGCAGCGTAGCTTTCAAGCTCTAGTAGAGAGAGAGGAAGAAATGGGCTTTTCAGCCAATGGCCATTCACAGTACCCGAACGCCATGACAGAACAACGTCCCGGGGCCAGCTTCCACTACCATGACTCTCAGGATGATTATCCTCCCCGGGATGGTCGATCGAGCCACACACCGTACGGTGGAATCGAGCGTCATGGTGCGGGGGCATACATGGGCGGTATATCGAGTGCCAATACCCCAAGAGCAGATGGCTTGTCACCAGAGGAGTCCTTGCAGTTGGAAGAAAAGATGCTGAAGATCGCAATGGAGCGTAGTTTGGCCGAATCAAGCACCTTGGCACCAGTGGAACAAGTCCCACCACCACCGCCGCCACCACCACCCATCCAGTACGAACATGTTCTCGCTGCAAGATCCCCTTCATCTTTTCAATCACCACAGCCTCCTCAAATTGATTCGAGAAGAACGAGCGACTACGATCCTTCGTCTCGCTCGCTGCCCCAACGAAGTCAAAGCTTTCAAGACTACGTTGGCCGCGACGACAGCCATGACACGGATCCTGAAACGGCAACGCGTTTGGCCGAAATCGAACAGGAACGTGAGATGTTGGAGTTGGCAATCCAGCAAAGTTTGAATGAATCCTTTGCAAGCATTGATACCTCATTTGAAAATAGTTTTAGTAGCCTTTCTGCTTTGGGGGGAGGAGCGGAAACAACGGTTCCGTTGACTGCGGCCCCATCCTTGCTGGTTCCTCCTAATCACGGTGAGAGCTGGCAATACGAAGAGGAAGAATTTGACAAACAGATGCAATCGCCGTTGCCACCGCCGCGTACACGTTACGGTGAAGAGCTTCAGCTGTCAGCTCACGTTCCAAGTACACTCGTATCTTCTCGTGGTTTCTCCACCGAACCATCGGTTGTCCAAGTTCTTAGTCCTCCGAAAGTTCATCCTTTGGAAGCAGCATCATCCAGCAAGAAGTGAAACAAGTTATGAACTCATTCATCGTTTGTCTCATTTAGAAATGATAGGGGGTGTTTTAACTACTTAAAGGGTTAACTGGTTTTATTCACTAGACACATCATCAAACTATGCAGTTGTGGCTCCCACTTTTGCTTCCAGTTCAGCAATCTTCGCTTCTAGTTCGGCCACAGCTGGTGTCTTTGGGCTCGCTGAAACAACAGGGTGCTGGCCAGATGCAGTTGTTGTCATGTCCAAAATCTCATCGGTCACACAACCTTCACTTGCGGTTGCCACACACTGGATGTACTTGAAAAGAGTCCCCTGAGTGGATCTGAAGGGAGGTGCTTTCCATTCGTTCCGTCGTTTGTCCCATTCCTCGTCGGAGATGAGTAAATCAATTGTGCGAGTTCCAGGGCGTGCATCTATTCGGATCGGATCTCCATTTTTCACCAATGCAATGGGTCCTCCCACTTGTGCCTCCGGGGTGATATGACCGATGCAGAATCCATGACTACCACCACTGAAACGGCCATCAGTAAGAAGGGCAACCTTGTCACCCAATCCAGCTCCCATGATTGCAGAGGTTGGAGTCAACATTTCTGGAAGACCTGGTCCACCTTTTGGTCCTTCGTAGCGAATAATCACAACGTCTCCGGGAATAATTTCTTTGTTTTCCAATCCACGCATCATGGCTTGCTCATTATCGTACACACGAGCCGTGCCGGTGAATGTTTCACCCTCTTTACCAGTGATCTTGGCCACACCTCCTCCGGGACACAGATTTCCATACATCATGAGCAAATGACCAGTCTGTTTGACAGGATCGGAGAGAGGGCGAATGATTTCCTGTCCCGGAGTTAAGCCAGGATGATTCATATCCGCCAAGTTCTGGCTATGTGTTTTCCCCGTGACAGTCATTTGGTCTCCATCAAACATGCCATTGTCGATCATAAACTTGATAAGTCCTGGAGTTCCACCAATGTTCTGAACATCCTCCATGACGTATTTTCCAGAGGGTTTCAAGTCAGCGAGAAATGGTGTCACATCCGAAATGCGCTGAAAGTCTTCCAATGTAATGGCTACATCCGGATTTTGACATGACCGGCTCATGGCGATGAGATGCAAAACAGCATTGGTGGAACCACCCGTGACCATTACCATTCTGATAGCATTCTCAAAGGCCGCCTTTGTCATGATATCACGTGGTTTCAAGTCCATTTCGAGCAATGTGTGCATTGCGCTTCCTGCTTGTCTGCATTCATCCGCCTTTTCCTTGGAATCAGCAGGAGACGACGACGAGTATGGCAGCGACATTCCTGCGAAAAAAGCAAAGAATGGTTAGAATCATAACACGACCCGACGTGTCCTGCTAAAAAGGACCCTACGGCACACATACCAAGTGCTTCGATAGCAGTCGCCATAGTGTTGGCTGTATACATTCCGCCACAGGCACCTTGTCCTGGACAGGCATGTCGAACGATTTCTTTGCGTTCTTCTTCGGTAATTTTCTCATAGACATATTGTCCATAGGACTGGAAGGCACTAACAATGTCCAGAGGAGCACCGTTGGAAGGCTGTTTACCGGCACGAATGGTACCACCATAGACCATGATAGACGGTCGGTTCAAACGTCCCATGGCCATGATACAACCGGGCATGTTTTTGTCACACCCAGGAAGTGCAATGAGTCCATCGTACCACTGTCCTCCCATGGTTGTTTCGATCGAATCCGCAATCAAATCTCTAGATTGCAAGGAGAAACGCATACCGGATGTTCCCATACTAATTCCATCCGACACACCGACAGTGTTGAAACGATAACCAACACATCCAGAAGCGACAACGCCCTCTTTGACCTTTTCGGAAAGATCCAACAGATGCATGTTACAAGGATTGCCTTCGTACCACACACTACAAACACCAACCTGAGGTTTGTTCATGTCCTCTTCTTTAAGGCCAGTGGCGTACAGCATGGCCTGGGAGGCACCTTGCACCTTGGTTTGAGTCAAAATTCTGGATGGATTGAACAAGGACAAATGCAACTGAGGAATTCATTCCCAGCGTATGAGCAACAATTTCTTGTGTGTGTGTCACCGGGACCTACCTGGACCATTTGTTGAGAATAGGGCCACCTTCTACACTTTCTCCACTATCGGCCATTTTCAGACCATTAGTGACATCGCGTGGAGTTCGGGTACCAAGCCGATGGCGACAGGCAGAACGAGATGTACTGAAAGCACGCCCTGACCATGCTCCCAACGCAAGGATGGCCATTGCATTCAGAACAACATTCATTCTGGAGGATGACAAATGGTTGGTTCACACAGCGTCTAGGAAACACACGGAATGACAAGGGACGATCCCACAGCTATTGGCGTTGTCGCAATGGGATCTTCTGTGATCCATCAGAAATGTTGATGTGTGGGTTTGGGCCCACTCATGTTTTTGAAATTCAAAAAAAGATTCCATAAAATTCGTGTCGCTAATCGGTCGCTTACGAGACCTTACGCGCTAGATCCATGGAGCGGCTGGCTCTCTTTGGTACGATGATTCGGCACGACGGTTCAAATCACACAACGCCGGACCAACTCACAACAAAGCGCAGAGCAGAAACCCTCACACGATCTCTTCATCAGTGCGTGACTGTGACGACCTCTTGCAATAGACCAACCTGAAGAAGTATTCCGCACCATGTCGGCCCCAATGATGATGGAACCAATGCCTCAAGTGCTACATGCGCAACAGGCTCAACAAGAGGAAATGGACGCCGAAGCGACCGAGGTACGAAGTGACTGCTGGTTGGAGATGCTACGCCCCTTCTGTTGGAAGCATATTTCGATTTCGCTTCTCCATTTACTCACCAGCACGCCATGCTTCTTTATTTCCTCCTGTGCTTCCACTGCAGGTTCAAGTATCCTACCTGACACTCGATTCACTTCAAGACCATGGGATTGCCGCTAACGATATCCAAAAGCTCAATTCTGCTGGTGAGCATCATTCTCCTGCGTTTCTGTAGAATCTAACCTCTAGAAATAATCGCCGCTAACACTGTCAACTTCGCTCTACCTACAGGGTATTACACGATTGAGTCCGTAAGTTTCATTGTATACATGACGTGAGATTTCATGATGTTGCCTACAAAGTCTGACACTGGACATTTTCTGTTGGGAATGCCAGATCGCACACGCGACCGCAAGGAAGCTTGCCGAAGTCAAGGGTATATCAGAGGCCAAGGTTCAAAAACTCAAAGAACTTGTAAAGTCGATGGTTCCTATGGATTTTAAGACGGCAGCCGATGCCTTGGATGATCGGAAAGCCCTTGTCACACTCACGACCGGGGCGGTCGAGCTTGACAAGCTCTTGGAGGGCGGGGTCGAGACAGGATCCATCACCGAAGTCTTTGGTGAGTTCCGTACTGGCAAGACACAACTCTGTCACACATTATGCGTGACTTGCCAAATGGCAGTCACAGAGGGCGGAGCAGAGGGTAAGGCCATTTACATTGACACGGAAGGAACATTCCGACCCAATCGATTGCGGGATATTGCCGAGCGCTTTGGAATGGATCCCACCGTGGCATTGGAGAATGTTGCGTACGCTCGAGCTCATAACTCCGAACATCAGATGGAACTTTTGAAAATGGCTGCTGCCATTATGAGTCAGGATCGATACGCATTGCTTGTCGTTGATTCCGCCACGGCTTTGTTTCGTACTGATTATCAAGGACGTGGTGAACTTTCCGAACGACAAATGCAAATGGCACAGGTATGTGATTGCAGCCGTACAGAAAGGCAAAGATTGAAGAGCTTGTTTGATGTGTTTTTGGCTGACCCGCTCAACCAATGTGTTCCTGTTGCAGTTTTTACGACAATTGACACGCCTGGCCGAGGAGTTTGGTGTTGCTGTATTCATCACTAATCAAGTCGTCGCCAACCCAGGTACATACACAAGGATATCAAAAGAAGGACGGGGCAAAATATTCATACCTCACCCACTGTGTTTACTTATTTTCATCACAACACTACAGACAGCATGAGCTTCGCAAAGGATCAAACGAAGCCGATTGGTGGCAACATCATTGCCCATGCTTCGACAACTCGTCTTCGCCTACGAAAGGGACGAGGAGAAAACCGCATTTGCACAGTTTTCGATAGCCCAACGTTACCGGAAGCAGATGCTCAGTTTGCGGTTGGACCCCAGGGTATTTGCGATGCCACCGAATAGGCCGTACACCGTTTCGGTTTGGTGTGTATGATCACACTTTTCTTCTCAAGATCCTCGCCACTGAATAGAAAGAGGAGTCATCTGTGTCAAGATTAGACCCATATATCATTGAACAGGAGCGGTTGTTTTGAAAGCCTCCGCCCTCGAAGCTTCAAATGATCCTCTAGCGAGATAGCCCAATTGTTTTAGGACTTTTTGGTCTTAGATGTAGCAATGACGAAGTATTGGTGTCCACCTACAAGTTTCGTCTTTGGTTCAAGAACTGAGCGCCAAACCTGTTCGGCTTCCGCAACCGATTGTGTGGGAGTAAAATTTTCTGTCTCCGTTCGAGAAACATCGGATCTAGTTGGAGCGCCAGCTTCCACACCACGAGGAACATCGTAAATATCCTCGTCAGAAAGATTTGCCAGATGAATTGAAAGATTCTTCTCTTCATCGGACAGGCTTTTTGGGCCGTCGCGTTCCAATGAAACTAGAAACTTCCGAACACTCTGAATCCAGTTCCACATTTGATCCAAATCTTTCTTGATTTCTGACACTCGTTTGGAGTCGCGTTCACCATCGAGATGTATCAACGATCTCTTGGCCAAGGTTCGTAAGGGTGGAAGTGAAGACGAAGACTCTTCTTCTTCCCGATCGTCGTGATGAGTAGGCGACGCACTCTTATGTGTTGTGTCCATCATTTCACGGATAGACCATGTCGGAGAAGGAATGCTCCATGACCTTGATTTCGCATGATTCAAAGGAGGTGACGTGTTGTCGGTGGACAAAAACCTTCTTGGCACACATCCGGTGTGAACTGTGCTTGCCTTCGCATATTGATGGCAAATATCAAGTCCAACACGGTAGCGAACGACCGAGGAGGACATTCTAACCATCAGTATCCGACGGATTGACAACTTCCTTGCATGCATCCCTTTGTTATATCTGTCTTGAGAGATCTTCTAGGAGTAGCGTTCTGGAGAAAAGATCCATACATCTAATCGCACATGGGTCGTCATTATTCAGCTCTACTGGACTAAAACCGACACAACATAGCACGTCTAATCACCCTCTATTGTACTCCTACTCTTAGAAGAGCAAGTCGTTGGAGCAATATGGATTATGGATAGAGCTGAACTCTCCACTAATAAGCGCAAAGGCCCTTCTTGCAGAGTTGCGAGGTTATACTTCCACCTGGACGACTAAAGAATCTCAGCGCTTTCCTGCTGAACCTCAAAGACAGGATTAACTGGTTTCTTTGAGGGATCATCACGCCGTGTGGAAATGGCAATGAGCAAATTGGAAAGCCGCTGTCGACTCCTTCGCCATCTTCGATGTGTCGACTCTTTTAAGCGGGTCAGTACTTCACTCAGTCGAACTCTTCTTCGTTTCGTGTCATCTACCACCATGGACTGTGGAGGCATGGTTTCCGGCATACATACCACGTACAACAGGAATGGAATCAAGGAAATCATACCCAAAGATGAGAAAGCAAAGGGATATCCGTACTCATAAGCCAGGAAAGGTCCCAAATAACCAGAAATGGTTGCACCCAAACACATGGCCGCCGATGTCACACCAAGCATGAGAGAGAATCGTCCTGTTCCACCAGATATATCGGCTGTTACCAGCACTTGAAGTGTACCAGTTATCCCGGCTCCGACAGAATCCAAAAACTGGGTTGACAAGATTAACGATTTTAACCACCAACGCACGTCGTTGTCGTTCTCTCGATCGCCATTAGCTCCATCAAGAGTATTTTGCACAGACACCAGGAATGTCAAAAGGAAACATCGAATTGATAACGAGACGAGGCCAACCAACATTAATTTTTTCCGACCCCAGTATGGAGAGTAATCGCCACAAAACTTTGCAAAAAAGGCCATGCAACTTTGGGCAATAAAGATACATAGACTTGATAACAATATGGAGAATCGTGACTCTTGAACCGAGAGAGATTGCATCACTAAGGGTAATACACTGGAATTGGCCAAGTTGAAGAAGAAAACAATAGCGGTAAACAAAACCAGACTTTTGTTCATTAGAACAGCCAAAGGTGTGCGGGCTCGTGGGGGCGGTGTGAATCCGTTCATGTGCTTGTTTGTGTGTTCAGCGATGTGCGCTCCGTCCGCATTTTGTGTCGACGATGATGATGACACGGATAACGAAGAATCACCCCATCCAACATGAAAACTAGGCATGGATGAGTAAGATTTCCTTGAAGAGCTTGAAGATGCCTGGGAGGACTTGTCATCCATATTATGTTGCCTCGCGGACGACGACGGTGGACGTGGAGGACGGTTCATCATACGATCCATGTTCCCTGAAGATGGAGGATCCAATCCCGATTGAACCAGTCCATCGCTTCCCATAGGATAGGAAGAGTTGGCCCCACCCGTAACGGAAGATGTTTGCGATGCACCATCTGTCGCTAAAGAGATCGGTGATACAGCTCGTCGGGGTGTTGCTCTAGGAGGACTCCGAATCCTCGAATCCAGGTTTCCTGCAGAACTTTCCAGTATGACAAAATCAGACGACAAGTCATCCATGCTGTCACCAGATACTGGTGAAGGAAAATCTATTGTTGATTTTTCGACACGAGGGAGCATCATGGCTTGTTGTTTGCAGATTGCGACGTCGTCGGCCAATTCATACTCGGTCATTGTTGGTGATTCCAGGATAAGACCTCTTGCAGCATCTCGATCCACGTGATTTGGAACAACTTGTGACAAGTAGTGCCATGCCCCTATGGCAGCCAAGGGACTCACAAAGAACAATGCGCCAATATTGGGATAATTGAGGTAGGCAATCCAACCGCTAAATGCAACCACCACTGCAGTGCCCATGTGCGTCATTATCCGATTTCGAGATACTTGGAGAGTGAAACCTTTGGTTCCTACAATTCCCAACGTAATTCCATTAAATCCAGGAGGTAGAATGGCAGTAAGACCACCTTGAAGGATTCTGCAGAACATTAACCACCCCATATTTTTGCCCTCCTCTTGAGCCGTAACAGTTCCAATGATGGTGAGAGCTGCAACCGCCATCGAAACGTAATTCACGATAGCTATTTTGCGATGACTGTAATCTAGAAAGTATCCAGCGGGAGACATACAGAGAAATTGGCTCAAACCAAATGCAAGAAACAAGGCTCCGACTTGTTTCTCTGTCAAGTTTTTCGACAGTATAAGGTAGGCTGCTTGCATATTGATCTGTCATAGAACATTAGAGATCGATCATTATTTATGGGAACAAGTGATATAAGGTCTTACCATTGGTAATCCATCGCGAAGATCACCCATGAAAAATGCCGCCTTGGGAAGAAGTGGTCGTGCATCGTGCAGGAAAATGTTGTCGTTGTCACTTTCATTGTCTTCCTCTTGTCTTTTATGGGAAGCTGCTGAATCAAATTGCACATGTCCGTCGCTGCTCATGACGAGGACCTCTTAGATATGATATAAGGGATGTAGTGGTGGTACAAGTTGGAAGTTCCCCTTCTTGTTGT
The DNA here is from genome assembly GCA_946965045.2 of Epithemia pelagica. Taxonomy (NCBI): domain Eukaryota; phylum Bacillariophyta; class Bacillariophyceae; order Surirellales; family Surirellaceae; genus Epithemia; species Epithemia pelagica. The sequence goes on along the minus strand of OX337234.1, from coordinate 1,555,277 downwards.
TTTGGTATTGGGACGAATGTTTTCGGCTATCTCATGGTCGACACATGTTTGTTTTTTCGGTCAAGAAAATTTGATGAGAGCAAAGTCAGCGAGCACCTCTCGGTCTGCTTGGGGCTTCCCAGGCATCGGCTGGCGTCTTGTACAGTACAAAAGTCGCAGTGTACAAGAACCGTTATATAATCGGTAGGAAAAATGCGTCAGTAGCTAACCTTACCTATCTATTCGTACTCCTAGCTAGAGAGAATAGAGTAAGGTACTCCAAAGGGGATACGGAGAGTTCCAGTTGGCGGCTTAATAGGACGAGTGCCGAACTATCTGGAGTAGATTATCTTTTTCCATCTAAGAATGTATAGCCATATCGGAGGAGGACACCCTACGACTCGGGTACGACATCTTCGGGAAGTTCGAACGGATCGGGACCATTGTGCCAGGCATCGGGCATGACCGAATCTGGAATCTGGATGTACTGACGGAAGGCGCCCGGCAAGTGCCAATCGGTAGTGAACATCCTATCTGTCAAGAAAATGGCACTCGCCTCAACGTCTCGAATGAAGATCCACTGCTCGCGAACAGGCTCCTCGCCTTCTTCATCTTCCGATGGTCGGTCAATGCGCAAATCAATGTCATACACATAATTGTCTCCCTGTTGGCGACGGCCCATGACATCACAATACCAGCGTTCCGTACTTTCTTTATTCATAACAGGGACAAACACATAGCCACCCGAATCGTCTCCAGCATAGGACTTGAGGCACATGGTGTGGAGGTTACTCGGGTATGGATTAGTCTTGAGCTCATCATAGGTTCGCAAATACGTTTCGTTCCATTCGGAGGAGTGGATATAATCGGCCGAGCCTTCCAGTGGTTGCCATGACTTGACATGTTCTTCCCACGCCTGTTCCCAAAGAGGGCCATAGTCCATGAATACTTCTTCGCCTTCTTTAATGTCCGTTAACGCGACGTATTCAAAGGAAAGACCAATCTTTTCAATGGCATGGTGAAAGAATTCCGGGTCATTGTTGAGCCACTCAGGTTTGTGTGCAATCAATTCCTTATCTGGGAATCGGACCTTCACATTGGCCTTAGCGCCCGACGCGTGATTGATATAGTTAACCATTCCACCGTAGGGTGTTAAGATCATGGTACTATTGGGATGTCCAAACGAATAGTTGATGATCAAGTCATAGACGTGACGCTTTCCTGGGCGGAAGACTTCCGAGTATTCAATGTGGAAGATTTCTCGGCCCTCCTTTCCAATGTGAATCAAGGGAGCATATCCCACCACCGTTCCAGCAGGCAAATCTCGCGTCGCAAATGCCCCTCTCCCGGCTTGTGGGATTGTGGAGACGCCAGGCTTGAGATGGTCCTGACAATACGAATTGGGGTGAGTTTGAAGCCATTCCAAAGAGCGAATGTAGCCTTTACGAAGAAAATGTCGAACAATCGAAGCATCCTCGTCCTCGTCTTCGTCCTCCGATGCTAAAACATCGTTGACATATACTTCAACATCGGACCAAGGAGCACGGGGCAAATTCGTCATGGCTTGACTGTAAATGGGGAATTCCTTGGACATAAATTCCCAAAGCCCCTGCTTCACTTCTTCCGTAAGCTCCGAATTATGCTTCTGGATAAAGGGGATGTATTCTTCCTTAAGAAACTGATCGGCCTCGTCCATTTCTTCATCCAACGTGACTTGAACACCAGGAAGATCAGGGATCCATTCAGTACCATAGGCGGCCAAGAGTTCGGATCCAGCCGGAATATCGGTCGATGCACTCGTGATGGAATCATAGTAGCCGGCAAACGCCCCAGAACCCGGATCGCGAGATCGGTGCAATCCTGCTGTATCGTAGGTAGAGCCATGAGTAGACAAAATGTTGTGAAGGTCCATGACGGCGTTGATGGTACATCCAATTCCAGGCATGAATGCCGCTGCCAATGCAAGCGTAAATTGTCGAGCATATCCAAAAAGAACAATCACATTTCGTATCCGTGAGTATTCACCAACTATTTACAGAGAATCTGCAATACCTATGCATGATAAGACCTGCATGCAAGGAACGTACCCTTGGACTTTTCCGTATCTGTTTCATCGTAGGTTTCAATATCCACCACCGATCCTTCCCAAACGTAACGTTCCCAAAGTTGACCATCGGTATATCCTTCTGGATGATCTCCCCATTCTCGAAAGAGTAGTGGGATAGCAATCTCGGGCCAGTTGACAACATCACCATCTTCCAAATCTACACCCGTGTACATACCCATGTTGGTGCTATCGCCCAACGTACTTGGAGCCATGTACGTGTTGCAGGCCAGCGGGGGTGATTTGTCTGACGCCGAACATGTTCCGTCCGCGGCGCATTCACCCTCCTCTTGACCGAGAACTGGGCATACCAAGAGGGTCCCTAGAAGCAGTGCCAAAAATGAAACAGTGGCTGGATGTGTAACTGAAACAGCAACTTTCATGGTGAAGTCGAAGTCAGCATTGGATTGATCTTGGATCGACCTTATCAAGCTTCTATCCAGCGACTCATCCGCGTGGAAAGGTATACGGCATGGAATGTCTTCAAGACGTCTCATGGATGAGTTGCGACGTCTAAGCTTCCCCTGTACGAGTTTTAAAACACGAGCAAAAAAAGGAGAAAAGAGACCAAACCGCTCAGGGGTGGATGTCTTTGCGATTGGGCTTGCGGGAAATGCGACGGCGTTCCTTGTCTTCGCTGTGGAGACTGCCGCGCCACCACAACAGAAGATGAAAATTGCGGAGGCGGCCCATAGCTTGCTCATGTCCAAGCAGAATTGTACCAATAGAGACCCAGCTCGACTCACGGCATCGTAACACATACCATGGGAAGTACTTGCACAAAACCAGAGAAAAGTCTGCGAGACTTGGGAGCAGTGCAAGCACCTACCAAGAAAGGACCACATCCGTCTCATCAAGGGTCCAACGGAACGGCGGCAACCGACGATACGGCTCTTTCCCATCATCATCGCAACAATCCACATAATGGCAATCCTCGGGACGGTGGACTGTTGCCCGTTCGTGAAAACACAGAAGAACGGCTCCCCGGGGATGAAGGCAGCAACAGTTTGAGACAATTGCCTTCCCACAACAACAAGGACACGCCGCAACGGGGAGGTGGGCTCGCCACTTCGACCTACAATGAAGTTCATATGCAAGCGTACTCCAATCTGGTGAGCAATGGACTTCGCCGAAGTAAAAGCAAACGGTCTCGACCAGTGGGAGTGGTAGGCATGAATAATATGGGAAACACATGCTATCTCAACAGTAGCTTGCAGTGCCTTTCAGCGACGATACCCCTGACCGATTACTTTTTGGGATACAATTACCGAGCTGAAATTAACAAATCCAGTGCTCTTGGAACCAAAGGGAAACTAGCTACAGCGTATGCGGATTTGATGGGTTCCATTTGGTCTGGTAAGAACCTTGTGCTCCGACCCAAACTGTTCAAGGCACAATTGGCCAACTTTTCTCCACAGTTTGAGGGCTCGGAGCAACATGATGCCCAAGAACTTTTGGCACTCATGTTGGATGGCATCCATGAAGACTTAAATCGCATCCAAAAGAAGCCATATATAGAAGATCGCGATTGCGATGGTTTGAACGATGAGCGAGATGCCATGGAAGCTTGGAAAAATTACCTTTGCCGTGATAAATCAATCATTGTAGACATTTTTCAAGGTCAAATGCGCAGTTGCCTCACTTGTTTGCATTGTGGACACAAGAATATAAGATTCGAGCCGTTCATGTATTTGTCACTGCCCATGACCAGTGAATGTCGGTCGCTTCAAGATTGTATGGAGTTGTACCTGGCTCCGGAAAAATTGCACGGCGACAACCAATGGTATTGCAGTAAATGCAAAACCCACAGAGATGCCATCAAGAAGACCGATATTTGGATCTTGCCTCCCATTCTTATTGTTCATTTGAAGCGATTCAAATTTGATGATTTTGGGAACTATGTGGGATCGAAGAATACGGCAGCCGTGGACTATCCCATTGAGAATTGGAATCTCAAGAAATTTGTCAAAAGTCAGAGCAGCGACAAACCAATCTACGATTTGTATGCAGTGTCCAATCATTTCGGTGGCCTTGGAAGCGGTCACTATACGGCATATGCCATGAGTCGTTTTGGAAATGAAGAATGGTATGAATTCAACGATAGCGTTACACAGCGAATCTCAGAAAGCACTTTGAAGCACAATCAATCTGCCGCATACCTTTTGTTTTACAATCGACGAAGAACCGAACCGACTGGCAATGACAGAAACCACCACAAAACTCAATCACCGGGTGGGAAAAGTCGCCCATCGCGTCAACAGGAAGGAAACAGGATACCGCTGGTGCGTCGACAAAGCGTGAATCGTCCTGATCTGTGGCCACATACACAAGTTCATCATCATCAATTTCGTGAGTTTTCTCGAAGCTCAGTGCGTGTCATGGAGGTGGCGGTCTTGGAGGAGGAGGAAGATTTGGGAGGATCCAGTACGTTTGAAACTTCTTTGGAGACAACCCGAGAAGTGTATTGGGAATCCTGAATATGGAAAGAGGCTTTGATACACTTGAATGATCACATTTGAAACTCTGGGTTGTCAGTCTTCCCCCTGCTCTGTCGTATTGCGATTGTCTTCCCCTCGCATCACAGGAAATGTCTCTATTGCTCATTGACGTGTGCGACTAGAAGTGAACGTTTCTGTTGCACGCGTTGTTGACCGTTGATTGTCCCATTGATGTCTACAGCGGGAGGAAGCGACTTATCTGAAAGGAAATGATATCCCTGGACGATGGGTAGAGCCAGACGTGTACATCATGGATATGGAGCGCGATTTCAGGCTATCGGGAGGAAGGGACTTAAAATGAAATGAAATGATATCTGGTCGATGGTAAGAGCCAGACTTGTACATCATGGAAATGGAGCGCACCGATTTAAGGCTAGTGGGGCCGCAACTGGAACTAGGTGGATTTCTGGCAACGGATGTGATTGAAGAGGAAATGAAAACGTTGTGGCGAGTCAAAAGCCTGACAACATTCTTCAAGGTATTGAAAACCTTGGAGAACGTCTCTGCAGTTTTGGTTTGCTTGGAATTAAAGCGTTTCCTGTAGATATTGTAACTACTACTAAAATGATCGTGTGTTGCAATAACCTCATCTTGCATGCAAGAGATGACTGAATGATATGCATCTAGGCGGCTCTATGCCTCTATCTACTGGCGATTCGAACATTGAGAAGGTCGAACCCTGAATCGTCGCTTCGACCATTTTTTCACTTGCCATCTGGTGTCACCGGCTGTTGCAGATAATTCTGCTGAACCGCCACGGTAGCACGCGCTGCAATGTCGTCAGCGTGGGGTGCGACTTTACCCAACATGAGAAAATCGAGCTTGTCGTTCACCCCTTTGAGCTCCCCGAGAAACATCTCTGACATCTCTGTGAGCTGCCGCTGCATCTCATTCTTCAAGTCGTCCAGAGTCGTCATCTTTCCCGTTCACTTGACAATGTCTTCTCTTCTCAATGTGAGGTCTCGATAATTTTATGGCTGTGTGTCAAAAAATGATCGCCACAACTTGTGGCGATCGTTGAGGAGGCAGTTGGGTTTTGAGACGTGCATGGCTGTTCGTGCGGGACCAATTCGGTGTCGTTGGTCTGAATGAAGTCGTATGATTGGTCAATGCTTGTCTTGGTGAGACGTCCGTTTTTTGGCATTGGGTCTCTCTTCTCTCTTCTCTCTGTTACCCCCCAGCGGGGGTGGCTTTGAGGGTGTAATTTCGTGTAGCCACCCCCTTCCCTAAGAGCAAATAATAACCTATTTCTTGACGGTAGGCATATCTCATTTCCTCCACCACGATAACAACACGGGCCATGGTGTTGCACAGGTTGTTGTGCACCTATTTGGACTCTTGAAACCTGTCTTCCCAGTCATAGACCTCAAACCAATAGTGTAGAATGCATCTGCATCACCAAAGTTTAAAGGTTAAGGCTGTTATGCATCAGACTCAGAGGCGCCATGCCTCGTGGCACAGGCACGGACGCGACGTCTCACAATTTCGAACGAAGCAACTCAAAGGGACAATATGGCTATTATCTTGCATTGTTTGAACACCTATTGATCTACAATACACATAACAGTAGTAGTTACGCGCTGCATTGATAGCAAAACATCAACTCTCATGTATTTTCATGCCATCATGGTCTCCTATTGTTCCTGTATTACGCGTCACTGTATTGGTCATTTCCTAGAGTGGCCCGAATCCACTGTGTCCCTCACAATGCACTGCCATGGTACCCAGATGAAGCATATGATGGTCAGATCATGATGGGGTGGCCATTGGAGGTCACCAGCAACAACAAAGTTTGATTGTCGTGTTGTTATCGTGGTGGAGGAAATGAGATATGCCTACCGTCAAGATCCAGCGAACAGAGAAGGGGGTGGCTACACGAAATTACTCCCTCAAAAACACCCCCGCTGGGGGATAGTCTCTCTGTATCCACAAATTATTGTACTCCCTCCGATCGTTACAATTTTTTCGTAAATACAGTCGCACAAAAAACTCTCGTAGGCTGTTGTACAAGTCTACAGGAGGACGGCCGGCTCATTCGGAGTATAAAAATTCTAGGATAATATGGGGAATCATATAGATTGACATGCGCGAAAGTACACTATTAGGAAAAACTACATTATTTTTGGCGACGGAAGACACCTCCTATTCCTATCGATAGGTACAAAAGGCTACCTCTTCGACTTCTCGAAGGGGGTACTCCTAGTTTTGAAATTTGAAAACTGAAAACTGGGTACAAGCTGGTTTCAGACGAAATGCGAGTGACGTAGCTCGCAGTACAAATGCTACGAGTTCCACGCCAGCCATCCCCTTAATATAGCCCTTCTAATTAGGCCCTACGTGTTCTACCAAAAATCGACCATGGTGAGCGGCTCTTTTGGCCGATCTCTACTCGTATAGGCAACGGCTCCATGATCCCATGCGTGGAACCTCTTCTTCGTACATGGGTTGAGGACGGACAACGTTGGTTGGCTTGAATTCGTTGGGTAAGTGGCTTTTTATCGTCTATAGGTCGTCGATGCGTCATTTACTGCGGCAAAATTACGGCGCAACCAATGCACCTCAATTCGTATCGTAGAATCGAATGATGGAGCAGCGACTATTGTATATTGTAGCGTAATTCACGTTAAAAAGTAATATTCTCGTCATTAGATACATGGAACAAAGATCAAGCGTAGTTCACGTCACAAAGTGATACTATTAATACACATGTTTTGACTCACGAAGCCATGTCGAGAAGGCAACGCGACGGCTGCAGACTTTGGTACAACAAGCTTGATTTTTACTCGAATGATAATCGTAAAACACTAGTGAATCCTTAAACACTTGTGAGTGCTAGTGTTGTAGACTTAAGCTTGTGCTTGTTGATGATTGAAGAAGAGGTTTTGATGCGGATACTTCATCATTTCTGAACCGAGCGCAATGTTGAGGCGATCCATATCACCAGTACTCATGTAGATGGTCACAATCTGGGGCTCCATACGCAACGAAGGGGTGATAGAGCAGCGCGTGTAGAGGCGGATGCGTCCCCTGGTTTCTTGGCGGCTCTCTCCAACCACAGCTTCCATATGGGTCAAAGCAATGAACCCAACCGGTACAACCAACCCTGGTTCTTCGTGCTCACTCGTTGCCTCCCGGTGGAAGATAGCAACCCGAAGATAATCTGTGCAAAGCTCCCGCTGGACCAGTAGATGGCCGCGGTCCACGACGTTTCGTCCTGAGTCCTTGCTTTTCGACATCGGCCCAAGGAGCGCACAGACGTTTCTTGCATAAAAGCAAGACTTGAATGGGAGACAAAGAATACTCTCAGGATTACCATCCTCTTTGTTGTATTTGAAGCTGGACATCGTCGTTTTCTCTTGCTTCTCCTTGTCTCGTTGCTCTTCGTTTCTCCTGTTTGATTGTTGTCCGACACGTTCGGAAGCTGCAACTCACTTGGCGTGCGCCGATATTGTTCACAAATGAGCGCCGGGAGGATCCCGAGATGACACAATAAAATGAGATGGACCAACAAACAAGACAATCAAATACAACAATCAAACAAACAAGATCATAATTCAAACATGCGCGTAACTTGAAGTTCATCGATGAGCACTCGATCCACAGCGAAGGAGCAAGTTCGCTCCAACGCCGAAGCTCCCTCCAGCAAAAAAAAGATGAAGGCAAAGAAGCCTCTCGACACAGTGTCGAAGACGAAGAAGAAGACGGCGACGGCAACAGGAACGGCCAAGAACGCAGCATTAGCCAAGAAGACAGCATCGTCCAAGAAGACGGCGACGGCCAAGAAGAAGACACCCCTCAAAACAAGCCCGTCACCAAGCGACAAAAAATTGACGACGAAGCACGTCACCTTCGACATGCACGGAGACGATCCTTGGTACAGTCGTGCGACGTAGAGGCAGCTGACCATTTGGGATGCAAACGGCCTCCCGGTGCGCTTCATCAGCTGCCAGAACGTCGAACAGGCAGGCCTATCGGACATTGCGGCAGAACTTCTTGCGATGGAAGCTGGTGGCAAGAAAGCTGAAAAGAGTGGTAAGTTTAGATTGTTCGATGATTTCGCCTTTCCATCTCTCACCATGCATTCTGCTGCCATTAGACAAGAGTCCCAACGACAAAGAGAGCAATGGGGTGGCAAAGAACGATGTTGAGGACTTATCAGCATCGGCAGAGTCACATGTGACCCCGAAGAAGGTGGATTCCCCGAAGAAGAGAGATTCCCCAAAGACGACGGATTCCTCGAACAAGAAGTGCTCCCCGAAGAAACAACCTTTTCCATGGACCCCTTCCCAGAAGCACGCATTCCAGCGTCAGGTTGCAGAACGCGAAGTTCAGCTCAGTGGTGCAGCTGACCCTCACATGGTTCTCCAGCTGTCGCTGACCAGGGAAAAGGTGCCCATGTCACCTCCGTTGTTCTATTACAATCCCTCTGGTGCCTACCGCACATCCATCGATTCCTACGCTGATGATGGATTTCTTGAGACGCAAGAAGACGTCATCAGGACTCAGGACAATGATCTTTTCGGCTCGCAGTACTACGATGAGGCCGAAGAGGATGACTACTAGTAGGCTTTCTCAGATGGATGCACACGATTCTTTGACCACTATAATAGCTTTCACTTTTGAATGACTTTCTTCATTTCTCCTTGATGTACTTGTTGCCGTCCTTGTCATAGTCGTTGCATTGTCACTGTCGCTCATCGTCTTTTTCTTCGTCATCGTCGTCTTCTCCTACTTGCATTGATGCAGCTTCCCAGTGTCGGTAGTTGGGTCCCGGTCTGCGGATGAGATTGGTCGCGCCTTGTACTAGTATGGATGTATATGAGGGAAACTTGTGATTGGTCCCAGCCGAGCTATGATTGAAAAAAGGCTTATCTCATATTTTGCGTTTTCGACACTTTATGGAAACAAACACGACAATGCACTAAAGTATAATATGAAGGAATAAACTAATAAATCTTAATGTCATACTGCAACTCAACGTACCATATAAGTTTGATCGGCTTCTTTGGTCGCGATCTTCTTACCAGGTTTATAATTCTTAGCCACAAGCACATTACGAGGATTATCACTAAGGGCGTTAACACGCTCGTCCTTATTCACCCAAAGGTGAACCCGAACGAGCCCACTTGGGCGAGTACCAGGAATGTCGTTCTGGTGGAAGTAGAACTCTGAAAGCCTTCCTGCTCCAGAAGGTAGCTTGTAGGTATTCTTTGGCATGGGATCGTGGATGGTCCCATCTTTTCCTTGGTACACATAGAAATGTGCACGTGGACTCCCCAACTCTCCAGTCATAGAGCCACCAGCATGGACAGTATCTCCGCGAACGAGGAGAAACTTGCCATACGGGATTTGTACCACTTTACCCAACTCATGCGGGTAGTCTTCGTGCTTCTCACCGCGGTATTTCCACAATTCAATGGACATACCCTCCTCCGACAGCGGCATGAAAACAATAAAGGGTACGCGTTCCCGGAATGGCAGATCTGAATAAGCTCTCCGAGTCATCTTTGTGGGTTTCTTCTTCCCGGAGGGCGTTTTGGGACCTTCGGACAGGTTTCCTGTTACGACCGGGAACAAGAAGTCGATGTGAGGTTCTTGGACTTTTTCTTGTGTGGTCTTCATAAACGAAAGGGAAATGCTCATTTCGTCCGCAAATGCTTCATCTTTTGCGTATTGCATTGCATAAAGAGCTGAGGCAAGCGCCTGCTTGAACTCTGTCGTGACTTTTTGAACATAAGCTGGGACGAAGAGACTGAAGAACCGAGTGTTGGTCGCCAAGCCCTCATTTTCCATCATTGCCATCAACAAATTTGGTGTGTAGTCTTGAACAGATTTGAAGTATGCGCCCTTTGCTTTATTGTCCAAGCCTTTGTCGTCCCACGCTCTCTCCAACAAGTCGAGGAGATCTGGCGGAGTCGAAAAAAACATGCTCGATACATTTTGTTTTCAATATCATATAGCCACTTGAAATACTTCGAGCGCAATTCTCTATTTTGCAACGCCTGTTTACGTTGCCATTGACCCTTCTGCATTTCCTCGTCGATTGCAATCATCTCCTCATTCATAGAATTTTCATCCATGTCGTCTCCTGCTGTTTCTGGCGGGGCAACCACTGGTACTAACATTCCAGTAGGGCCGGGATTGGCTTGAGTGGCGGGTTGAGCTTGTGCTGCAGGTGGGACGGGATTGCTCGGAAGCTCGGGTTGAGCTTGTGCTGCAGGTGGGACGGCATTGCTCGGACGCTCGGGTGAGCCTTCGACCGGCTGGGTCGTGCGTTGTTGCTGCTGCTGATCATGGGGAGCCCCCCGGTAACCTCCATAGTGGGGTTGATCGTACGACGGAGGATGTCCATGGTAATGCGGCTGATGGGGGTGATTGTCTGTGGGGGAGGATGATACGGCGGAGGATGAGGATGATTGTACTGCGGTTGAGGATGAGGATGATTGTACTGTGGCGGAGGATGAGGATGATTGTACTGCGGCGGAGGATGAGGATGATTGTACTGCGGCGGAGGATGAGGATGATTGTACTGTGGCGCGGAGGATGAGGATGATTGTACTGTGGCGCGGAGGATGAGGATTATTGTACTGCGGCGGAGGATGATGATAATGCGGCGGAGGATACTGCGGCGGCAGCTGAGAGGGTGAATGGTAGTGCTCAGAAACGTCTTGCGGAGGAGGCGGAGAAGGAGGACGAGCAACAGTAGCAACTGGACGGAAAACAGTAGAAGGAGAAGTAACGAAAGCCTTCTTTGCCTTTTTCTCGTCTTCATTTTCATCATTGGGTCGACTGCGTTTTTCCCTCGTCTTCGTCGTCACCTTTCCACGACGTTCGAATGACCTGTTCGGAGGACGTCGTCGATACGTCCGTAAGGTTGTAGAACAACCGCAGCTCGTCGCCCTTTTTGATCGGCTTGATTGCCTTGACTAGAAGATTCGGCATGATTCTCACGTTGTAACCGTCGTCCGATTCATCTGGTGGATTGTCTGTCCCGTACCGATGGTGTAGGTGGTCGTTGATTAAGTGCAGCCCCATGCCGAAGTGATCGTCGTTGTCTGCTTGAAGCGTTCGATTGTCACGTCCGAAGTGAATCGCGTACTCGTTGGGTACAACTGTCCGAGACGTGACGTCGTATCCTGTGTACGCGCCAAGCACTTCATCATCGTCGATGTCCCGAGCTGCAAAAACGCCAAACCCGGCGCCCGGGAGTCTTGACTCCCTCACCTCAAACAGGAGCAGTTTCCCAAGGTAGGTCTTGATTACCGGCTTGTTTGCAAATGTGTATTGGGCATACTTGCCGATCGGGAAGGTATGTTTTCTGTTCTTCTTCACAGGAAGACCCATTCCACCCGAAAGTGGCACAATTTTCCCCTTTTGCAAGCCTGAACCGGGCTTCCGAATTGGAGCTTCTTGGACCGAAAAAGTGGCTGTAATCTTCCGTGAGACATACTCTCCCACAGCACAGGCAAGTACAGCACTGTCTTTGATCTTGGAGAGCGTCTTGAGTCCTTCTCTGAAAGTCTTGATTGGATCCCGTCCAGAACGAGTAGAGAGTTTCTCCACTTCCTCGACGCCTTTCTTGTAGTCCGCTGTGCGCGTCTCGGTGAGGAGCTGCCGCATTTGAGTGTCCGAATACTGTTTGCTGTCGTCCTTCCCTGGATGGCCACGCCGAACATCTGCAAGCTTTTTCTCCTTCACGTGGGCAAAGTCTTTATCCGAAAGAAACCGATGGTGCTTTGTTGTTGTCGCTTCGTCTGTTGCTGCTACTTCGGGCGCTGCGGCTGCTGCTGCTTCGGGCGCCGCTGCTGCTGCCGCTGACGGCCCTTCCGCTGCATCTATTGCAAGTAGAAGAGCGTTAAGATTTCCTTGGTCAGTCATGCTGTCTCGGTTTTGAGCACCCGCTTTTGAAGGCTGTTTCTTTGAGCTTGGTTTCCCCATGGTCGAAACGCAAAACTCAAAACACGAAACACAAGAAACACGAAACGCAGCACTCTCCTCAGCCCACATACCAAAAAGAAAATCTCCAGCTCACATACTAAAAAAACGGGAAAGTTTTTGGTATGTGGGCTGAGTTACTTAAGGGTTGGGGTGCGAGTTTTGCGATGCGTGCGTGCTTTCAGAGAGGGGGGCGTGTTTTCGCGCAAGATGTGCTCCGAAAATTGTCCATTTTTCTCGGTCGCGCACATTTTTGATCTATTTACAAACTGAGAATCGAACACGCAACACGAGCATACGAGCACACAACACGGAAGTGATCATTGATACCAATAACTGACAAGGATTACATTCAATATAATGGATTAATAGTATAAATTGTTAAGTAACGCGTATATAGATAGAGAAAGAGAGAGAAACTAGATCAGCGTCCGTCCTCATTGTCTCGTGCTTCTCTCCAGAGTTCCCAGATGAAGCCCTGGTCTTGATCCAAAGCAGATCGGTGACACTTCAATGTCTTTTGCATCCTTTCGATTTCGTGGTACGAGAGACCTGCAGATTCAAAGTCTCCATTGATAGAATTTTGATCCAGAAAGAAATACGTCAACATATAGCGACGTGCCTTTGCTGACATTGTCCATACCAGTTCAGACGTTGCCTTTCGAAGGCTTGTCTTTACACATTGATGAAAGGCAGCTTTGGTTTTCTTCTGTTCCAGTAACATAGAGCGAAAGATCTTCTTCGAGAAGCCCCAGCCATACTCAATCCCTTCACCAGCAATCTCACAATGATACTTGGTCGACTTCAAAATATTGATCTTGATATGATGCCGTTCCGACAGATCTTGTGCAAGCTTCTCCATGGCAGACTTTTCTGCTTTAAAGTCCAAGCACTCGCTCATAAGACAAAAAAGAGAGTACTTCTTGTATTCTTCCATGCAGTCTTCTTTCACAGTCTTCTTATCCGCTTCCAACCATGCATCTCTCGTTGTCTTGACGTGCTTGGTCATGTTATCAGGGTCGATCCATCCCCTCTCCCACAATACTTGGAATAAACCCTTAGGAGCGTCCATCCATCCTTGTTCCATAACATTCTCGTGGACCTCCGTTGCAATCTGGTAGCGTTTACAAAGGTCCTGCAACTCTCGTGTGTTTTTCGATTGAAACGAACTATGCGTTGCAGGTCCCGTGACCTCAACAAGTTTTGCCATGAGCTCTCGCTTTGTGAGGGGGCGCTTTCTTGTGGTATCAGATGCACGTGCAAGCCTTTATTCGAGACGTTGTGCATCGTCAAGAAGACGTCCTTTTTTAGCAACAGGACCAGGGTCACTCGCTTGATAAACCAGGTGTTGCACGTCACCAACTTTTAGTTTCCTGGGATGGTTATACGGACCAAGGCAAGATTTGTCAACAGTTTCTGTGTCCCGCATATTGGGAACCGCTCCTCCCCAGTCGTTATTCATGTTCAGTGCATTTAGTCCATCGGTTTGTTGTCTTCCATGACCACTGCTTTGGTCAAACAAAAACAGAAAGTCGTGCACGGGGAACATGATCACGAGGCAATCGACAATGTCCTCTAACTGCAATGCTATGTGGTCATAGCACCAGTATCCCTCTTTGTCATTTCCATATTGGAAAAATCGAGTGAAGGATTCCGAGTTGACAACTTCACTTTTGAAAGCGGTGCCTTTGATCTTCATTGCAGACTCGGTAGAGATATACGTACGGTGCCTCATTTGGAGACGAAGCTGATTGATCAGGGGTAGAGCATTTCCAAGTGCCGGATTTCCATCCATAAGAAACCCCCACGATCGACTTACACAAGCACTGACCATAAGTCCATGCCCATCGTCTTTCGGTAGCAGTTTTGTTACGCCATCCTTAGTGTACCACGTCTTTGCTGAAAACGAAAACTGTTTGTAGATTGATTCATCCTGTCCGATGATGATGACGGGTCTACGGTCCGAAGGGAACCTATATGATAGGTTTCCATTGTGAATTGCGTTTTCAGGCTTGATGTACCTTTTAAACTCTTCGTGGAAGGCGTCAATATGGTACTCCCGCATCTGAATTCCCGTGGGTGTATCTGTGTACTCAAATACAAAACTCTGCGGTAGGAGCTTCTCGTTGTCAGCATTTCCCTTCATTTTCCAGTTTGATGGCATCCTCGACAGGGAGCTGCACCCACCGATATGAAAGCTCTTCCGCTTTGAAGTACTCTTTGATGAATGCAGCCCTGTGTGCAACGTTCTCAGGGTTTTCATGACGATCATTGAAATAGATTTTTTGTGGTCCTTGTAGACCAGCCCTGCACTGGCAATACAGCGCCTTGCGGTGGAGCGCGATACTTTGGTTAGCTTCATGCTAGCCAAGAAGTCCTCGTATGTCATCGGGCTTCCTGCATCATCTTTTACACGCTCTTCCAGGAGCACATTGTATACTTCCGGAAGCAAAGTCTCCTTGATGTAGACTAGAGCAGTCTCTGTGGAAAGTGTCGCCACATTTTCCTTTGCCCACTTTTCAAACTTCAGTTTTGCTTCGGGTACGTTGACAAAGAGAGCGGGTGATGGATCCTTCCCATTTTGCACTAGGTGATTTGGATGAGGGAGACAACCATCTTCACGAAAGAACTTGTGCCATCGCGAAATTGTTGAATGATGTCTTTTTATATGCTCGTTACCATAGACTAAAGCAAGTCTCCTTGATGCTTCCTCGATGCAGCCTTGAAACGTTTGGCCATCTGGCATGTTGACCAGCGCAATCTTGTACACGAGACAAAGGTATGTCGCCATGAACTGCAACTTTGGTAGCTGCTCCGGTGTAAGTGGATAGACGTCTGCCTTGTTAACAATTTTCGCCATGGAAGCTAAGCTGAACGGGGCAGTGGAAAGGGTTTCTATCCATCCCAAAAGGTTGTTTTTCGCAGATCCTGGAGTATCTTGCTTGCCCTTAAAGAGCAAACACATCCTTGGCTGATCAAAAAAGTTATCTTCCATCGCTTGGATAAATCGGATGGTCTCCTCACTAGTTGCTGTAAAACCAATGGGCAATACCTCGGGATTTCCAACGGGCAATATCCCTGGATTGCCATCATTGACTGTCTTTGCAGCTGATGGCACACTGCCGGCCTCTCCTCCAATGAGAAAACGAGGGCTCTCCATCATTTGAGCGTGATTGGTTGTTGCCGCCATGCTGTGTGAGCCATCAGACGGCGATGATATTTGCATTGATGCGGCACTGAATCCAATTGTCAGCGGTGGTGGATGTGGCTGCAGTCCATTGTTCCTCATCGTTGGTGGTGTTGTGCTGGTCTTTGCATACTTTCCTTTTGTTGAGTCCTCTTCATGTATTTCGTTCTTTCGCTTCGTTGGCTGCGCTCGTCCCGACCGCCGAATCACGTTCATTTCTGCAGCCTCCAGCCATTCTTGGTGATCGTCCAACATCACTGGTGGTTCTTTCTTGTCTTTGCTGACGTAGTAAAATGTGTATCTCTTCTTCTTGATCGTAAGCTTGTGGAGGTAGAAGCCATGCTTGTTAGGCTTCGTCACATCTTCAAAACAGGTTTCCAAGATTCTGTCTAATGCAAAAGCACGGTTCATGTTCACCACCAACAATCCTGGAAACCAAGTGTTCAGGAACCCCAAAATCTCGACATCTCGGATCCCTATGTTGCAGAATCCAAAGTTGACAGGAGAGCATCGCGTCCGAAATGCAGTGGCAACCTCTTTCCCATCAAAATTTGGTTTCGTCCGAGACTGTTGTTCGTGGGGTGAATTGAATGATCGCGTCATTCTTTTGTGGATGATGCCGATCCGTCCAGGTGTTGCCCCATTGGGGGTGGTTCAAGTAAACCCTAAAGCATCCAGATGCAGCTCGGCAACACCTGGAACGGTTGGGATGGCCCTCCACCATGGTCATTAGACAACAACCGTTTTTTCATCATTTTGGACGCAATTCCAGCGTTCGGAAGCTGTCACACAATACACTAAAAATAATAAAATATTATTCAAAGACTCTGGGAAGTTGCCAGTCGGACATTTTCATTCACTAGTAATGAGAACGCTATCGAGGATTTCTCTTCTGGTAGGAAGCCCTGTAGATTCTACTTCACTGGCTTAAACCCTGAAACCAGCTAGTAGGGGTAGGTTCCGTTTCCCCTTTCTCTCTCTCCTTTGTCCCCCACAGACTTTTCAAGGCATTGGGTGACATTGTGACCATGATGCCAGTTGTGAGCTACGGGCGGAAATATGGTTGGACGTGTTCGAAAGATTCTCTTAGCAGTTGCATTGATCTTTGCAATATGGTTGATAGGGGATTCGTCTTTCAATGTGTTCAGCGCATTGAGACAACATGAACCGAGTTACCGAATCTTCCGAGCTCTGTTGGAAGTAAATTTGATGTTTTTTTGTGCGGCAGTTTCTCTCTCCTTGTGGACGCAATCAATTGGGACTGGTGCTGTTCGATCGCTATTTTTCCAACCTCCACTTGGTGAGGAGAATACCAGTGGACACACGGCGTCAAATAACCCTCAGAGTCTTGAGGAAGACCAGTGTGATGACCTTGGAGACGATGAAGCAGCATTGCAGGGAACCCGTGGTGGACTTGGAGGCGATGAGGCCTTATTTCAGGAGGAGAAAGCTCTGGATGCTGACTATGCTGAGGACGGTGAAGTTCAACCTCCCATAAACACTTCAGACTCAGTGGTTACACCACTGGAAGTGACAAATGTTGCATTGGACATGTTCCTGGCAATACTGGTAACGCTCTTTCTTTTCACCCTCAGTTCCTCTCGTGAAGAATACAAAGGGGATGCTGCCAATGCCTTTTGGTCGATGTTTTCTTCAGTCGCTGCCCCGACATTTCCCTTGATCCTGTTTGTGTTCTTCATCTACAGGGCATTCTTCCCTTGGTCAAAGAGCCGACGCCCATTCTGGACAGTTGTGTCGTACACATGGGGGGCACCATGGTTCCCTATTTCATTTCGAGATGGCTTCATTGGAGATGTCATTACATCGTCGGTTCGTCCCTTGAAAGATATCTCGTTTACTCTGTTTTACATAATGTTTGGCCTCAAGGGGTGGTGGTCGACACATGAATACAGACATTTTAACTTTCTTGATACGGCCGACGCGAGCGTCCCAGAAATGGAACGTTCCTGGATTGTCCATACAGTTGTTGTGAGTCTCTGAAACGCCTAGAGATAAAGGTAATTTGAATGGAGAGGCAAACAGCTGAGAAACCATACGTCTCACACAATATTGGCGTTGATCTTTAGTTGCCAGTTTGCTCCGCATCACCGCTTTGGTGGCGTTTTCTTCAGAATCTACGGCAAGTTTTTGATGAACGACAAAGATGGCCCTATTTGGGAAATGCATTCAAGTACTTTTTAGCTGCACAGGTAGCGATGTTTGGTGTTTTTCATCCCGACAAAAAGGATAATATTGTCTGGCTGGCAAGTTTTGTCATTGCCACACTTTATCAGTGTTGGTGGGATGTATATATGGACTGGAATTTGATTGATCGGAAGGGTTCTCTCCGCTCCAAACGGCTTTATCAGAGCACATCATTCTACTGGGCAATTGCTTGGATCAATATTGTTCTCCGGTTTTGCTGGACGCTTAGCTTTGTCCCTCTCCACTACCTGAACGCTTCCGGTGTCCTCACCGAGAACTTGGTGGGGAATTGGGCAACGCACATTTTGGGGCCTGTCATTGGATCTGCTGAAATCATTCGAAGAATGCTTTGGGGCTTATTGCGATTCGAATGGGAGGCAGTCAAAACCAATGCCAGTGAAGATGAGAACGTTGAAAATATCTATCTAGAGGACGATGACTCTAATCCTGGAAGCGGGAGCGTTGAGTTGCAGCCCATGCTTATTCGAGCGAGCGGCGAAAGTGCTGGGGTCAAGATCCAAAGCCCCCCTAGTCAGAAGAAAGACTCTCCACTCCTCTGTGTTAGTGACATGTCGTCGATGAACGCAGTCCAGGTCATTGGAGAGCTCGTACTTTATGCAACGACGTTTTGCTGCTTCTGCTTTATAATGGCCGCACACAGGGGAACGTATTAGACATGTTCAATCACTTGGTTTGGTTTGCAGTCGGTATCTTCTGTCTCTTCTTCCGTCCCGTCAACCTATGCATATGCCTTTTGCCGGTGTCAAGCTTCATACTAACATTGTCACCAATTTGACTGTGAAAGATGACGAATAAGAGTCGAAGGAAACATTTCTTCGATGAATAGCAGCATGTATAATGGCATAATATAGATGTCC
Source organism: Epithemia pelagica (assembly GCA_946965045.2). Taxonomy (NCBI): domain Eukaryota; phylum Bacillariophyta; class Bacillariophyceae; order Surirellales; family Surirellaceae; genus Epithemia; species Epithemia pelagica. The sequence goes on along the minus strand of OX337234.1, from coordinate 1,536,491 downwards.
TCCTTGGAGCCAATCTTAAGGTACAAAAGAAGCCAGCAGGTTCTCACTACAGAACCTTTGTATCATGGGTTGACAGATAAATGTCGGTTCTAGTGTGGCCCGTAAACTCCATCCCAGTACGGCCAGTTGTGCCAATTGGCGTCAAACCAATCACAGTGAGGGCAGTGATTGGGCTTACTTTTTGCTCTTACCGTCTCTCCCTTGTAACTAGATGACGAATCATTGTGAGCTGCCAGATCTGTGCAGTATTTGTTTTCAATCGGACCGGCTCTGCACCTTTTGCACATACGAAGGTCGCCAGATCCACCGAATGCTTGGGCACCATTATTGCTATCGCCTGCGGCTCTGGCAAAAGCATCTCTTGTAGCATCTTCTTCTCGACGATGACGGGCAACCATTTCAGCACGCTCCCGCTCTGCTTTCAAAGCCTGTTCCCGGAGGACCCGCTCACGCTCCAGACGAGCAAGCTCTCGTTGACGACGCTCCTCCGCTCGAACTTGAGCTTGGCGTTCTTCCTCTTTCGCGTCTCGCTCCGCATCCTCCAGTGTTGCTCGGGTGCTAGCAATTTCTGCTTCAAGTTCATCTTGTCGAGAATCCCAACGTCCCATCTGGTTAGCCCATTCTTCTTCGCCTGCTCGTTCAGATTCGACGCGGCGTAGTTCCAGTGTGTTCTGTAGGATTTCCATCTGCTGCTCCATTCGGGACGTCGGGAAAACTTTGCTGAGGCCGAGCGGCAAAGGCCAGTCGTCATGACTTTTGCCGAGGGCTTCCAGATCCTCAAGTGCCCTTGTAACCTCGTCAGGCGTTTTTGAAGTGGCCTCATTGTACTCTGATCTCGCTACAACAAGTCGGGTTTGTACTTCCTCTAAGGACGCCTGCAAAGCACTTACTTCAACCGCCCTGTTGAATGCTTCTTCTTCGTGTTCACCCTCTGGCTCTTCCAGCAACGAATCATAGCGTGCCTTCAGCTCTGCGTATTCTCGTTCCATGGACTTAATTTTACCAGCAGGCGTGTTCAATATCGGAGAAGAATCCTCTTCCGAGTCGTCTTGTACCGAGTCGTCGTTCTTGGTTTTACTCCTTGTGGGTGGTCCATTGGACAACGCAGTCGCGAGTTCCATGCGAGCCGATTCCAATCGGAAGGAAATGTCACTGAAAGACTCAAAATAACGGATAGCTTCTTCTTCAGCCTCGGGAGGTTCATTCTCTGTTGCAGTCGCAAACTCTTGTTCCAATGAGGAACATTCTTGCGTAAGCCTCTCAATCAGAGTTTCGTGCTCAACATGTGGGTTATCTTCGCGTGCTGCAGATGCACGTTCCGACGCCTGTCGTACCTTCCGCTTGAGGCGTGCAAGCTCTACTTCCAGCTGATACACGGTTTCTTCCATATGAGCTTGGTCCGGAGCATGGCGCATCTGGACATCGTGAAGGACGACGACGTCTTGGAGACGTGAAGCTGCACTAGAGAATCTAGCACTGTGTCGACTCTCCATGGTGCGAGTGAGGACGACCCTCTTCTGTTGAAGATGGATATCGCCGGAGTCCATCACGTCAGCAATCTGCGTGATGCAATCAACACAAATATTGCGAAGTGTCTTATTACTCGTAGATTGAATATCTGTGACGCCAAACGCAAGACACTTCTCACAAACAAGACGGCCGCAACGAGAACACCACATATCATGATCCTGACCCAATCGTGTGGTACAACGATGGACCATGCATCGTAGAATGCCATTAGTCATCGCAATCTCTCTAGGGATAAAGGTCGAAGGCTTCCCCAAAGCGCATGAAAGGCCAGTGTCACCCGTGGACAAGGTAGATGAGTTGTCGACTTCGCGATCCAAACGAACCAATTGTGAAGGATCAACCGCTGCGGACCCAGGGCCATCCGCAGGAGCGGTTCCGTCATTGCTACGTCCACGGTTTCGTTTTTCGGCTTCTTCAGCGTTTCGGCGCCTCTCTTCAACCCGAGCCTGTTCTTCTCGTTCCAGTTCTTCTCGTTTTCGGTCGTTTGCATGCTTCTCATTTCGTCGCTTTTTCCATTCCTCAATTTCTTCATTAGACATTTTGAACGCATTAACCTCCATCAGACGAACAATCTGTTGAGCCAAAGTATGGTTTGGGACGAGATCACCGGAGACTTCTTTTCCTGTAACTGGGCTCGTAAGTTGAATAGGTCGTTGTGCGCCACAGCATGTATCATCTTCTTTCTGATCCTCCCCCTCCTGCTCCTTTCGACGCCGTTTTTCTTCCTCCTGCACTCTCTCTCGAAACCACCTCTCAATGACTGAACGCTCGTATGTTTGGCCATCTAAATGAATTGATCAAAGCGTTTGGGGTGAGAATTCAGTCGATTGATAAGCAACCACAGAAGACTATTCAAATTACCTTTGCAAGTGACCGGATCCGCCATAATTTGACAAGTGACGGGATCTTCATAATCGCTTTGTACGAAAAAAGGGGACGATTCAACCGCACCGCCAGACTGCTTTCCAGCTTTTTCCTCAGAGGAGCTGTTCGGGGGTTCTTTTCGTGGATGGTCTTCCAATTCCATCTCTATTGAATCCACTTCACTTTCCGGACCGTCCGGTTTCATGGGCGGGTCTTTCATGTTTCGTTTCCGAGGATTTGATTCATCTCTCATTGATTCATCTTTCAGGGGTGGCACTGGGGGGTCTTTTGGTGAAGAAATGGACTTATTGGATGAGCTTTTGTCTACTTCCTCTTGATGTTTGTCAAGTTGCGTTTCAGACTTGAGAACAAGTTTGTGACACACAGAGGAGGATGGTAACTGGACCATAATTTCTTCTTCTGGCTGGTCATCTTTATTGCTTTCTCGTGATTCACGGCGAATAATTGGGAACGTTTCAAACATGTCGTACATTTCACTTTGGAATGATCCATCTCCCAGATGCATCGCAGGGTATTTTTTCGCCAAGAACGCCACCACAGCGTCCAACGAAGAGAAGCTTTTGAGATAAATGCGCTTATCCTTTTCATGAGATTGTCCATGACTATCCATTAACATCCATTCTTCCGAAAAGATGGAGTTGATGCACAAAATGGTTTCACCAGACTTGGTGAACACAACGGCAAGTGAAGGACTGTTCTTGTCAGTGAAAGCAAATTCGTGGGCCCGCTGCAACGCCGTGCGTAAATGGTTTCGGTTTGCAACGCTTCCCTGAAAAGGACACCCCATTTCCAGTTTTCCAGCGACATCAGCAAACAGTTGAAGGCCCCAGAGCTGTTCCACAGAGCTGTGTTTTTTGCCGTGATTGAAGTGACGGGCAATTCCTTCCTCTACAAAATGATCTAGGGCTCTGCCCTGCAAATGCTCCCACTCGCTTGGATCATCCGTCAAGAAACTTTGCGCAGCGACGAGGCAAATCGATGTACATGCCACCTGACCACCTTCATAAGTGTACTGTGATTTGACTCCTTGTGCAATCGTTCGCCCACCTCGGTCGTTTCGAGGTGGGGCTGGTGGTGCTCTAGGCCATAAGTGAGAGAGCCAACTTCCCTGCTGTCTTCCTCGTCCGCTAGCGATCGAAGCTGTAGCCGCTCCTTTTCCTCGGTTTGTCATTGCACGCGACGAGTATGGGTCGGACTCTTGAAGGGACTTGCTGATAGCCTCCATCATATCCATCTCTTCTTTAGTCGTAGCAGCATCCACATCATAGTCTCGAAGTGGATGATTCCGTGTGGGAGGCATCTTGGTGTCGTAAAAATGGTCTCCGTGCATCTTGGTGTCGTAAAACCGGTCTCCATCATGATACTGGCTACTTGTCTTGATTATGGAGCGCCGATCGCTAAAGCTCGGAGTTCTCGTTGAACGTAGCTGCATGTGTTGCTTTTCCATGTTCTGGTCTTCTGGCAACACATTCTCTTCAGGGTCTCGAGGAATGTATGGTGACGGCGCACGCTCCGAGCGAAGCGCGACAGGACCTGTGGATATTCCAAGCGACATCTTTTTCGCAATTTCAATATCTGTCAATTCCTTTTCCATGGGAGCTTCACTCAGAGGTTCCATGGGGGCGCTCGGAGCGAACCGGACTTCTCGAAGCGTTTTCTCTTTCTTCTTGCCGTCTTCCATAGAGTGACAAGCGTTGATCATCTCACTGGGAACTTTGCTGTTATCTACCAACCAATTGCCTTGTGCCTTGTCCTTTTCTCTCATTCGCGAAGAATCTTGGGGTTTCTCGATTTCTTGAAGATATCCTGTGAACTCGGAATCTTTGGGATCAATGGCCCTCGAAGTTTCACTTTCTCCTGAGTCTTGCGTCTTGTGCGGAACCACAACAAAAGATTTTCCTTCCTCATCGTCACTGGAGGAGGACGACATGTGGTTGGTGTCTTCGTCGGTTTCCGATCCAGATCCAAAAATTTGTGTTTTCATGCTCTTGTTGAGAGTGTCCTTCTCTCAACAAATGAGAGAGGCAGCAAACAGTTCCTCGTTCTCATCACAGGAAAACTCGAGATCGATGGTTGTGGACAAGCTCACGCAGGACACAGAGCGTACACCATTATTCCGCTGTCTCGGTAACGTTCGGTTAAAATAACCTCTGAACGCCTAGCGTGCAAACATATAGACTAAGGAAGAAGGAGTGATTCACACAATAAGAATTCTTTCGTTCCGCTAATCCCTTTCTTGTAAACGATTCTGAGGAGTAGTTTTGGGTTGACGCCGCAACGTGGACAAGGAGACCCGCGCGACCGATTCTATTAGCTGCAAAACCAGTGCGGAAGGACATCTCTATTAGACTACCTAGATCCAGAGTAACATCAAGTCGAAGATGGTACTGATACTGATGGCGTCACCCATTACACTGTGATCCCCTTTGCATGAAAGAAGAATCAGGTTCGACTATTCAGCCTCTAGCTAGATACCGTATTGGAGTTGCGGTACGCACGACAGACGAGTTGACACTGCTGGCCCGGCGCGCTCGCCCGGCGTCGTCACACTTTCTCGATTGTCACATTGTGGCAAGGAGCTCATTCTTTCCTTTTGGCCGTCACGAGAGACTGCTGAAGTAGATAGCTAAGCACCATGGCCGCCGCTCCACCAGCCGCGACGCCACAACAGGCGGCACCGTCGCCCACCAACTACCTCACACGCTACAAGCAGATGAAGGATGTGTTCAATGGAGTTTACACTCCACTCTTCTTGCCTTTCGCAACCGGGAACACCCAAACGCCCGAGGAACTCTTCGAAACGGTCGTCAAGTCTGCGAATACGATTCCAAAGGTCTTCCTCGCCCAAGTGTCGATCGATGGCGCAAGAAAGATCATCGCTCTCCATCGCCCTTCCGCCTACGAGCCAGACCTCGCCGCCCCAGCGCCGCAATGGAACAACAAGTTCTTCCTCTTCCACGGCGACATTCGCCCAGGAAGCAACTTCATCCAGACCTACGAAACGCCGCAATCCATCTTCGAACCTACCGACGCACAACGAGTGGCAACAACGGCCACCATGGACGCCGCCTGGGCAGCGGACACCACAATCGAGCTCTTACCGCCTCTAGCCGCCAGTGCAGCCAACTCCGAATCCGTTGTCACACGCCACCTGTTTCCTGTCCCATGGAAGTATGTCCCTCTCGTCCTCGGGAAGACACTGTCACCACGCGAAGCATGGACTACCCTCTCAGTCGCCATCAACACCGACAACAACCAAGCCGCATGCGCACCATTGCTCGCCTGGCTCCGCGTGGCGTCAACCGCCAAGTCTCGAAACGTTGCAGACCCTGCAACCTTCCTAGGTGACATTCCCACCACCTTCACACCAGTGGTTGATGACGAGCCCCTTGATCGACACCGTTGGGCCGTCCTAACGCGAGATATACCTACACTACTCGCTCCCGTCCCTACCGGTGCCACCGAACAAGTCGCCACTATCCTCGGTGCCATGCGCAATGATCGAGCAAGTGAAAGAGCGACAGACGAAGCACGTCGCATGGCGGAAAAAGGCGACAAATTACCACCTGCTACAAAGTACAAAACGGTTGCCAAAGACTGGATGGCCTTCGCATCCGTCACTTCCGAAGCAAACCTACCGGCCGTGTACCATCTACTATCCAACGCTGACAAGGGTGAGCACCTCACCATCCTGCGCAACGCAGTGACCCTTCGTGCCCGTAGCGCTGGTGCAGCGACAAACCAAGTCCCCGCAGTCTCCAAAGAGACAAAGGTCTCGTCTTTACCTTGGACACAGTTTATCCATCGTACACGCGGGCGGTCGTGCATTGCCCCCTTCATCTCCCGTCTGCCACACAACGCGGCAACCATTCTCGACGAATTCCGACAAGCCGGAGTACCCGTCCTCTCCGTTGATCACGAATGGACCGACGGTCAGCGCGTCATGGCAGCCACAAGAGGTTGTCACAAAAGCGCGCTAGAATTCCAAGAATTCCTCTACAGCGACATGGCCGACATGGTCGCCCGCGGCTATTGGTTGGTCCTCCCCTTTCAACAGGTCCGTGGCCTTCCCAACCTACGCATCTCTCCCATCGGTTGTGTTCCCTAGCGTGAGCGCCGACCGCGTATCATCGTCGATTACACTTTCAGCGGAGTAAACGCCACCACCAACCGCCAGGCACACCCCGAAGCCATGCAATTCGGTGGTACACTCAAGCGAATCCTACGCACCATCCTTTCGGCCCCGCCACAGCATGGCCCAGTATACCTCCTCAAAATTGATCTGTCCGACGGGTTCTACCGTGTCCCTTTGGCCCCAGCAGACGTCCCAAGACTCGGTGTGGTGCTGCCCCGTGGGAAAGACGCCACCGACGACCTTATCGCCTTTCCCGTAACCCTTCCCATGGGATGGACTGAGAGTCCCCCACAGTTTACGGCTTTCACCGAGACGATCGCCAATTTAGCCAACCAACTCACAGTCACATCCAGCTGGGATCCACCACCTCACCCGATGGAACAACTGGCGAGCTCCACTCCCCCCCCCCCCCCCCCGTCCCCACGACGAACGCGTCACCATTGCCATCCCACCCCCGCCACCCAAAGACACAGTGGTTCGCCTCTCCCCAGAACAGCTCCGCGACATCTTCCCCCAGAACCCACCTCCGTCACGGTCTAAATATCTCCCTTACCGTCGTGGACCCATTGCCTACACCGACGTCTATTTGGATGACACCATCCAAGTCGCACAAGGCTCCCGCTCTCGTCTCAATCGCATTCGTCGCACCCTTATGCACTGCACCGATGCCATCTTCTGCCCGAATGACGACCAAGACGACGCCTGTGATCGCCGACAACCCATTTCAGCAAAAAAACTCTCGCGGGGCGACGGCTGTTGGACTACTTTCAAGACAGTCCTCGGCTGGGATATTGACACCTGGCGACAAACCATAGAGCTACCACCACACAGACGTGCCAAACTCCTCTCCATCTTGCAAGCCGTGCGCGGCAAACAGTCAGTACCCATACTGCAGTGGCACAAATTGCTTGGAGAGCTTCGGAGCATGCTCTTGGGCATCCCGGGCGGCCGTGGCCTTTTTTCCCATCTTCAACTAGCTCTGTCCAAGAACCACGACAAAAGGTTCGTCACGTTGGAACAGCCCACCAAAGACCAACTTGAAGACTTATGGACACTTGCACTTGATGTCGCCAATCGACCAACGCGTATTGCAGAAGTCATACCTTGCCACCCAAGTTTTGTCGGAGCCTGTGACGCGGCGCCATCCGGTTTCGGCGGAGTCTGGCTACCTCCCGAGCGACCATCCCGGCACACACCAGCCCATCCCCCTATTGTTTGGCGCTTACCCTTGCCACCCAACCTTGTCCCGCATATTCAGAGCCCTTCCAATCCTCGAGGCCCCATTACGAACAATGACCTCGAACTGGCAGCCACACTCCTACATGCTGATGTCCTGGGGTCCTGCATCGATATCAGAGAACGCACAATAGCCACTGGTTGCGACAACACAGCGTCCGTAGGTTGGAACAACGCTGGCAGTGTCACGTCCTCGAGCCCAGCCTCCTACATCCTTCGGGCAGCCAGCCTACATCAACGTGAACATCGGTACATCCATCAAGTCTCATACTTCCCGGGGCAGCACAACCGCCTCGCCGACGATGCCTCACGATTGTTTTCTCTCTCTGACCAACAATTTCTCACACTTTTCAATTCGTCCTATCAACAGCCCATACCATGGCAGCTTCACCAGCCTCGGCCAGGGATAATTTCTACGTTGACCTGCGCCTTGCTCAAGACACGTCCAGAGCTGCCGTCTCTAAACACCGTGCCGACTCCCAAGACCGCATTTGGGAAAAATCTTGGCTACCCTTCTGTAAATCCTTGGCGCTCGACCCCTTCCTACAAACCTGTGCGGACAAAATCCCAGTTCTCCAAGTCTTCGCCCAACGGGTCCGCGACGGCCGATGCAGCAGGAGTGGTGACCCGGTCAGAGGTACTACAGTGGCTGACCAATTACTCGCCGTCGCCAAGGCGTTTACAGCAATGGGGGCCACGGACCCACGCCTGAATCGTTTTGGCGCCATCGACACTCGGCTCGGTTCGCAACTAAAAGGCATGACACAGGTCGACCCAGCCCCAGTTCGTCTACAGCCCGTCCCACTGAGCATCATGTACAAAGCACAAGCAATATCCAACGAATCTAAACGGCGCCTCGAAGCCGAAGTTGTAATGGACATGGCGTGGATAGCGTTCTATTATATGCTACGTTCTGGGGAACACTGCTTCACGACGGATAACAAACCCCTCCGAGCCCGCCAAATCTCATTCAGCATCAACAACACAAAACTGGACGCCTTTCGCTGCACCTACGATGAACTGCGAGCGGCCACCTCTTCGTCCATCACCTTTGAAACCCAGAAAAATCGGCAGAAAGGTGAAATTATCGCCCACGGGCGCAGCGGCCATCCCCATGCCTGCCCCACACTCTCCCTGGCACGTCGTATCATCTATGTCCGCTCCATCGGTGGCAGCCCGAACACGCCAGTTTGCGCTATAGCTCCTCATGCTCGAGGCTGGCAAATCGTCACGTCCAGCATGATCACCAGAATCCTACGTACGGCCGCATCCCTTGTCCCAGAGGCGGGTGTCGACCCAGCCAAAATCCAAACTCGGAGTCTTCGGGCCGGTGGTGCCATGGCGTTGCTGTGTGGACAAGTGGACACCGACATGATCAAGCTCGTGGGTCGCTGGCGGTCGGATGCAATGTTCCGATACCTCCATGCACAAGCGACGCCCATCATCAACAAACTTGCTGAAAAAATGCACACACATGGTACCTTCCAGCTAGAAAATGGCGCAGACGTCCCAGTGGCCGAGCAACATATACTCAAAATGACCGAAGGCTGGTCCCCATCGTCCTCCGCCGGCTCCTAGCCCCGAGTCAACAAACCAGTGAAACAACAAAACCAAAAAAAAAACATACACACACATCAACATTACCAAAGCAAACAACGACACTATTCCCCGTACCTCCGATACTTCCCGTCCCTCCGCGTCTGTGTTGGCCCTGCAACAGCGGGCCATGGTGTGGTAGCACGGTTGGGCTCCTAGCATTTCATTTCGCCCAGCACTACACACCTAGTTTCTCTTGTGTCTTACGAGGGAGAAGAAGGGACGCAACTGAGGTGGCATTTAGCCATTGGAGTTGCGGTACGCACGACAGACGAGTTGACACTGCTGGCCCGGCGCGCTCGCCCGGGGTCGTCACACTTTCTCGATTGTCACATTGTGGCAAGGAGCTCATTCTTTCCTTTTGGCCGTCACGAGAGACTGCTGAAGTAGATAGCTAACCCGCCTCTACCCGCCCAGGCCATGGTGTGGTAGCACGGTTGGGCTCCTAGCATTTCATTTCGCCCAGCACTACACACCTAGTTTCTCTTGTGTCTTACGAGGGAGAAGGAGGGACGCAACTGAGGTGGCATTTAGCCATTGTATTTTACGGATTCCTGGACCCCAGGAATGTACAATACATGATTGGGTCCAGGACTCCGGCAATTGTTGGATAATTTTTTTTAAGATTCCATTCACACAGTACAATTAACTTAATAGTAAAGTTCATGTTCAACATCGGGGTTGTGGAGAAGGGTTGGTCGCACTAATCCAGTTAGGGGAAAGACCGTGCTTCCAAACGTAGCCTTAACCCTAATAACAATACCCATCATGCTGTATCTCTTGTTTCTCCTCTTCGATTCACTCCCATGTAATGTCAGGCAGTGCGATGGAAAGCTTGGAACGTGAGGAATGTGGGGGTAACCCTAAAACCTGGAAAGAACCTACAGATATAAAGTTAGGGGGCCATGTACGTTTAAGGGGGGTGGGGGGTCCAGGAATAGGGGAACCAGGAACCGGAAAAAACGGTAGAAGCTAAATTCTCCAGCCGTGGCTGGAAGGACTTCAAAAAAAGTTCGTTGACTTTTCAAAAAGTACTCCGAAATTCCTTCCTACCTACTCCTAGTTCTTGTTTTGCTCATCGGATTTAGGGCTGATTGCATCTCTCGAAATATCGGCAAAAGATTCCATGAATGTGCGCCCTCATCCCACACCCCCTAACCGCGATCTTGTTCGTAACTCTCTTCACATTGCAAGTGTCACCATTATGGGGATTGCCTCGTTCCATGATTTTAAGGCGGTTCTCCATGGAGCCAAAAATTCTATATTTGTAATGCTTTGTAGAGAAATAAAATAAATTACAATATAAAGTCCTTCCAAAACACACGACCACTACTCATCCTTCTGTCTTAAACAAAGGGTTGAACCACCATGGGTAACTGTTGCTTCTTCCGGCTCAATCATGTGCCTCCACCAACCGTAGTGTGAGACACGATCTATTGGCCTCGTTGTAACAGGCCAGAGGGCACATATACAACATTCAATGCCTCCCCGCATCATTGACACCTCCGCGTCAGACCCTTCATTCCTAACACTCCAGGACCACGTTTGTTCTTTTAGTCACGTCTCTTGCCACCCTTGCCACCCTTGCCATCGGAGCTATCAGAGCCCTTTTTACCGCTTGGTGGCGATGGACCATGGTATTTCTTGTAATAGTGGGGTGGTGGGTAGTACTTGGGTGGAGGGGGGTAATAGTAAGGGTAATGGTTGTAATAGTACTGGTAGTAGTCATCGTCGTAGTAGTCGTCGTCGTACACTTCCTTCTTGCCGCCCTTGCCGCCCTCTTTTTTGCCACCCTTGCCCTTGCCATAGTAGTCGTCATCGTATCCTCCTTTCTTGCCACTGTCATCGCCTTTTCCACCGCCCTTCTTGCCACTGTCATCGCCTTTTCCACCGCCCTTTCCTTTTCCATAGTAGTCGTCGTCACTACCCTTTCCTTTGCCCTTTCCTTTACCATAGTCGTCATCGTACGGATGGTAGTAGTCATCATATGGATGATAATAGTCATCGTACGGATGGTAGTAGTCATCGTATGGATGATAATAGTCATCATACGGATGATAGTAATCATCGTACGGATGATAGTAGTCATCATATGGATGATAGTAGTCATCGTAAGGATGGTAGATATCGTCGTCGTAGTGGTAGTCATCGTCATATTGTCCTTTCTTTCCACTACCTTTCTTGCCGCCATCCGAACCCTTCTTGCCGCTCTTTTTGCCACCCTTGCCGTCATCATCCTTGGGGTAATAGAAATCATCGTGCACATAGATGTCGTCCATCATGTAATCATCGTCCCACGCCTGGACATCGGAGACCAAGCAAAATAAGGCAGCTGCTGCCGTTGCCGTAAGGACAGGTTTCATGACAACACTTGTGTTTCTCGTTGATGGGGCCAAACTCGCAAATTATGAGCAAGACGAGAGTGGATGAGAAAATCGAAAAACGATGTTCCAACCGATGTCTAATCGTTCATGGTGATATTCCTTGGGGGAGTCAGGCATGCGCGCAATCCACTTACAAGATAGGGGAGTCGCAACAGTAATTAGAATTCGAAACTGGCGCACGATCCTTTTCCCAGACGAATACTTAGAAGCGACCAACACAAATTACATATGCCTCAATCCAGTCTCTATAACAATGCTGCAGGACTCCTTCCGTTGTTTGTTATCGTTTCTGACGATACACGTGCTCACATTGTCACGATTCACCGAAAAATTCCAATAGGAGAAGCGAATCTTCACACGACGGTCGACGAAAAAGGGACCGATCAGGCTGATGACTTTCAGGAGATGGCATGAGATGACGCGGAGTTCAAAAGTCGTTCGTGCGAAATCTGGCTTGTGGCACTGGCCGCTTCGCCCCAATGGCCAAAAGTGACAAAACGCGTTCCAGTGACGAACCATAGTTGTCCATGTTTTTGCATTGATGCTCGTCCCTCCATTGTACATGAAAGTCGACGGAAAAGGGATCGATCAGACTAACCGATCACTTCCATAAGGTTCCTTGAGATGACACATATTTCAAAATTCTTTCGTGTGAAATCTTCCTTCTGGCACTGGCCAATTTTCAGGGACAGGCATGCCATGGTCCATTCATTACGCCTTACGCATTCAAAGAACTTGCTTAGGAATTCCTGAGCATAAAGGTCGTACGAAATTATCTGCCGAAAATGAGGATAACATGTCCTGAACTCCAAGCCATTCATCCATACTGGCAAAAATAAAGAAGGGAAATTACTTTCAACCTTAATGACGCAGACTGGAGCAAAGTTGTCATTGAGCACATCGGTTGGCCTGAACTGGCGAATCGTTATCTATTGGATTGGTGTGACTGGATACTGTGACAAATGCGCTTTCCATATGACAGAGGGGATGATGATGATTTAGGTATTGCCGTTGTTCTTGTACTCCAGGAGGTGAGACTATCGTACGTTCTCGACCAAGTGTATTAGTACAGTAAGGTCACACTGGTCAGCCTCGGCGCCATTGCTGTTGGTTTCATGTGAATTGTATAGAGAGATGGCAATACATTCCTTAAGGGCTTCCTGACTGGAAGGTGATCAACAATAGTCAGTTGGAGAGATCTTTACTCTCGTAGATGCACTGCACCGTACCACTTCGAAACTCCATGATATCCTTGTCTGTTCAACGATCTGTTATCTGTAGTGATGGAAAATTCATTGCGTCTTTAGTTTATGCCATTGCCGTCATCCAAGTGCTCTTGTTTCCCAAATGATCGTTCCATTGACTATCTATGTTTGGATGGAGGAGACGCGAACACTGACCGCTGACTTGACACTCTTAGAACATGGGATTGACGCAAGAGACGACATGCGAAAAGAACCTGGTTGCATCGTTGCTGCTCTTCAGTCAGGAGAAGAAATGATTCGTACGCTTCACCTGGATGTCTGGATCTCCTCGTTCGCCTTTGTTACTCTTTGATGTCGAGAATTCTCATTGAAGGGAGAGAGTACTTGTTGTTTTTTCATAGGCGACGGATTGATTCATTGACATCGAGTCAACTGTCCTAAGGGCAACTTCGTTTGACTTCAGAATGTCAATGCGTTGCAATCACACGGTAGTAGCAGAAAAACGGACCATGCTTATGTGCACAAATTTTGATCGAAAATGCGCCATGCTCAAGATCGTGTTTCCATTTCTTGTGTTCCACGCATATATGCTAGTCCTTGCGTTTCAACACGACGAATCCGCTGGTTTCGGACCGCCTTGTCGGTGTACACTGTTTCTTCTTTTCAGAGTCATCGCCCGTATGAGTCGCCACCACTTCTTGAATGCGTGACCACAAAAACTTGCGTAATTCGTTGGTTCTTGCACGTTGACGCGATCGTCCCTCACCAATGACCTTTCCGTAAGCAAGCGAGTTCAACAGGACCAGATCCAGCGCTTGCAACAGATCAATCCCTATCCACATGTTCCAAGAGGCCAACGTTCTCCCAGGAAGTTGTCCATCGGAGTAGCTAGAAAATTCTTCATTCCATGGTTCATGTATCAGGGCAGCGGCAATGTCACTAAAACACAAGGGATTCTTGATGACATCTGTGTACCGCGTTTGATCCGGGTTCGCATCGTGTAATCGATCGTCGCTCACATTCTCAATGAAATGGACAGACTCAGGACTTCGTAGAATGCTCCCAAATATCGAGAGTACATCGGCATAGCGTTCGCCGATCCAAAAGTGGCCCCGGGGAGCGGTCATTGGTCGCACCTCTGCTTCTCGGTGGTCCCGAAAGAACTGGGCAAGGTCATCCAATTTTGCAGCTATTCTTGACGCAACATCCGCAACGGCTTGAAGTTCGTCCATAGACACCGGTGTTGGCCATACATGTGAAGTTATTATTTCCTCGGGTTTTTTCGCTTTTGGCGAAGCCCGTTTCTTTCTGGTCTTCTTCTTTGGAGGCTCTTTTGGTACAAGCTCCTCCATATCTTCATCAGGGAAGCCGTCTGCACCATTAAAAAGCTGATCGATATCTCGAAGCAGCCCCGCATTAGCATTGGTATTTTCGGCCCCGCATTCAGTACAAATAGGCGAGGAGGAAGAGTTGAGCTCGGAACATATTTTGCATTTCCATTCAGGTGTTGGTGATAAAGGAATTTCTGGTATTGGCTGCTTGACACCAACGATTTCAACAACATCACACTCTTCGTCCGATCCCGATGAGCTTCCGCTGTCATCAATAGTTTGCTCTTTCGGCCGCACAGGCTCGGTCACCACTTGTGCAGCCTTTCGTTTCTGCCGACTAGGCTGGGTGACAGGTTTGGGCTTTGGAGGAGGCTTGACTTCCACAACAATATCTGAATCATCATCCGAATCGTCCAAGCAAATGACGCCATCATCGTCTGGATCGAACTGGCTTACATCGCGAAGGGCGCTTTCCAACCGGTGGAAAAATGGAAGGTAGGGATGGGCGGAACTCCGTTCTTGATAGGACGACGGAACATCCTTTTTCAGTCGAGCCAGTGTCTTACTTGCCAGTGGTCTCAGTAGTTCAGCAAGCTTTTTTGTGGACTCCAAGGATTTGTCCAAGGTTTTTAGTGCTTTGAGTATACATTCCATATCCGTACATATGGCCAGCGCATTCCCATGGCGTGAAAGCCATTTTCGAAGCCCCCAAGATTCGCCCTCTTTCATACCGCCCAGAAAGCTGTTTTTGACGGCTTCACAAGATGTATCACAACTATTTTTGGCATCTTTTCGTAGTCTCTCCAGCCCCGTAACGGCCTCGTTCAGACTCTTCCTCTCCATTAGGTGTTGATTTTTGAGCATGAACTTTTTGGGTAGCGGTTCAACATAACTCGCCCAAAACTGTCTAGGACTTAAGTGTTGTTGAAAGTACCGGCGACTCGAACCAACCTTGCGTTGAGCCAGAGCCAAACCCTTTCTCAGATCCTGTTGGCATTGAACCAAAAAGTCCACGCATGGAAGAAACTTGGTAATCACATCGTCCATTCGCGTTTGCAATCTCGAAATAATCTCAATCCCAGAGAGCGGTTCGAGTGACAACGTTGACACAGTGATTTTGATTTCATTGAGCCATGGTTCTGTGAATTGTTCAATGGGGGAGGAGGACACGGTGCTGTAGGTGGCATTCGGTTCGACCGGAACCGCGTCCACGGGGGCGGATCCCTGCGAAACCAATGCATTCAGCAAAAAGTCCTCAAACGCGTTGGAACTGGAACCCTGATTCACAGGATTGACGGGAACATGATGATGATTCATGGATATGGGTAGTGGATCAAATGGATTGGGGTTGTTGCTTGCACTCGTCGCAGCTGCGTATTGAGAACTCGCGCTCGCATTGTGCAGGGTGTACGCTGGAGCGGACGCCGGTGTCCCAATGGCATACGGTGATAGAAAGGTTGCATCTCGAGGCGCATACTCATTGACTCGACCTACCAAGAAGGGTTGTGCCGCTTGGTTGGGTGGTGCTGGTTGTTGCGTCTCATGTAAACCCGAGGTTCCTCGACTTGAAGAATTATAGGCACCAAGTGTAACGGTAGGTTGTGGGGCCGCTGAGGAATCGTAACCTTCGTTTTGAGGGCCATGGTACATGGCTTGGTTTTCTTGGGAGGAAGAACCACCGCCTCCATAATCAAACTCCAAGGCATCGATATTGAAGGTAGCATATTTAGCGGCATTCATGGCAACAAACACCTCTCACTTGTTGGGCTCTACCCCAAAGGGTAACAACCAATTGCGGCAAGGGGTATGCGGCGGTCCCAATGGTGGTCACTGCTGCTGGCAAGAGCAGTGGGTGCGTTCATAGAAAATAATGCGAAATTGTGAATGGAGACAGCTGGGTTTTCGCTTGGGTGCGAGTGCGGCCGAACTCGCGCTCCCAAACAACATTTCAATTCAGGTTCCGGATCAGGGGGTCGTTGTTTGAGGGGCATGCGAAGTGTTCTTGCAATATATTTGTGACAGAAGGGGGCATTCTCTGCATTGTCGGATCATGGAGGGGTGGAAGTCATGCGGAAGAATCCGCCCCCAAATGGGCATACTCCTACATTCCATTTTATAGTGGCACTGAAAAGTTCAGCGCAAGCCGCAAGACGTAAGCGACGAAAACGAAACGTGCATGGCGTCTGACATTCGTCAGTGTCGCCTGTCCTCCCGACGTGACAAGTCGACGAGACGAGGGCAACACACAACACACAACACACCCACAAAAAAAAACTGCAACCGAGAAAGTTTCAACCACCATGGCGAGTATGAATTTTGGAGGCTTTGGTACGTCATGGATCTTCGATTAGGCTTTCACCATTCTCACTCTGTCCGATGCTGTGTTGAAAGATTGGTGTTCGAGGAAATGGTTGTGGTTTTCTCACTTTTGTTTCGGTTGTCGTATGATTTTCACGGTTTGTGATGGCGGATGTACACGATTGCTGTTGCCCTTTCTTGGTATCCCACGACAAAAAATCAACATGACATGATTCTCTATTCCAGATGCCTTTGACGATGCGGGCGATACGGGTGGTGGAGGCACGGAAGAAAAAGTCCACGTCCGTGTCCAGCAACGCAATGGCCGGAAATGTATTACCACCGTCGCTGGATTGGCCGATGATTTGGACATTAAAAGAATTTGCAAGGCGTTTAAAAAGAATTTTTCGTGCAACGGTGCCGTACAAAAAGATGAAGAAGTGGGAGAGGTCATTCAATTATCTGGCGATCAAAGAACGAATGTGAAGGACTTTTTGGTGGACCAAGAAATTTGTCATTCCGAAAATGTCGTTCTGCACGGTTTCTAAACGAGCAGTGCAGATGCATTCAACAATTTGCGCTGGAGAGAAAACTGTGAATGCCACCGTGTCCGTTGGGCATGGTCCAGTCGTGTACACTTGGCTTGTTTGGCGTAGCGAGTTGTAAACGATACAATAATGATTAGATTAAAAGGGAACAAAATTGATGGCCAGCGGAAGTAATAACATAGGTAGTCGTCGTTCATTCTCGGAAAGTGGAAAGTCATTCTTCAAGATTCGTAGTGGACGACAACAGCTGCGAGCAACTGAAAAGGTCCAGAAAGGCATGTTCAAAAAGACGAAACGTGGCCTGTCGATATTCCATGGCCAACTCCAAGGCCGAGGATTCACCCCGGGTATCGGTTGTTTTTGCTGCTGTAGTTGTAGTGGAAAGCGGTGCATAGGCTTGCATGGCGAGTCGACAAAGGTGGGTAGCCAGATTCTGATAAGAAACAAACCACTCGAGTGAGTCCGACGAAGCATGCAGCACCATCAAATCCACTTGCTGCTGTTTGGAAGCGTCCTCCTCGTCCGGCTCCGTACAACCATCGTGGTTGGAAATGACAAGGGTCACATGCTGCTTGGAATCTACCCACACGTGTTGCAACCGCATCATCATTCCAGCGTCCAGCGTCGTTTCCTTGTCGCTGTCCTCGTCATTGTTTGCAGTGTCCTTCGTGTCTTGTAATTTCTGCGAGACTGACACGGTGAGATGGGGCCCTACCGACCAGGTTTGGTTGTGGACCCTACTGTTGGAAGGGACAAAGCCATAATTGTGCAACATCAAGTGCAAGGATGCTCCCGGATGATAATCAAACAAGACTTGTTCGCCGGGACGAATCTCTCGTGTCGCTCGAACCGATACCCCCGCTTGTGTCACATGCAAGGCGGCATTGCTTCCTTCTTCCACGAAAGGCACTCCTCGAGTCGCGGCATCCTCCTTGTCCTTACTCGTCGAACTCTTGGTGGTGTGACTGCTGCTGCTGCTATCGGCATGGTTAATCAGGTCAATCACCGGTAACAAAACACCGGGGACGGTGGAACCTGTCAAATACGACACGCTGTCCTCGTGTGGATGGCGCCAATCACACACAAAGGCTGGAGCTCGGGGGACCGCCACGGCTCGAGAAATGACCATGGCATGGGCCCAGACCCAGGATTCCCACGACACGAGCGGCTCATCGTCGTTTGACACAACAAAGAGGGCCTTCCAAACCCGATACAACCATTGGTTATGGACTTGCACCGTCTGCATCAATGCCATATCGCCCGTGGCCTCTAATGCCTGTTGAGAAAAGGCCAAGACATGATGCTGTGAGGAAGGAACATTGACTTCCTGGGGCAAGTCTGACGAGTCCATTTCAGACTTGGTAGATGGGAGTTGAGACGAGAGCGCTTCTTGGTTGGTTGTTGTTGTTGATGTAGTTGACACGGATGGTTGGAGTGGTTCCTCCTCCTGCTCCTGTTGCTGCTGTTTCTGGGCCTCCTTTTGTCGTTGGCGTTCCTCCAATCGTTGTCGGCGTCGTGCTTGTTTGACCAGGGCCATTCGAGTACGTCCAAGGGCTCGCGCGATCCGTCCCTCGTGATCGTCGGTTTCGTGGAGCAGAAATGGCAAACTGGCCACATAACAGGACCAGGAGGACAATGGATATCGGAGAGCCGTCAACAGGGCACACGCCAAGGTACAAGACCACAACCGCAAGGCCTTCCCATGAGTGGCTTGAATCAATTGTCGTTTCCACCACGTTGTGACCGATTCTTCCTGGTCATTATTATTCTTCTTCTTGTGGTTGGAATGGGTGGGACATTCAAAAATGCCTCGTCCCTTGCACAGTTCGGCGTCCATGAAATGACGTGCGGCAAAGACACCCAAGACACGATTCCAGGGCAGGGGGGACAAAATTTCGTCTCCCGCCTCGAGATGGATGCGAGCTCGTAATCCTCGCACTACTCGCTTGTTGTTGTCGTCGTCGTCGTCCGGGTCGTCCGGTACGCCCAAAACGACCTTGTCCACCGACACTCCACTCCACGCCGACAAGGGGTGCAACAGGTTGGACAAAGACGACGGAGGAGGATTGACGACGACTCCATCGTTGTTGGAGGAGCACAGCGTGACAGGAGGAGCGCCGTGTTGTGAATCTTGGTTTCCAGTAGATGATGTGGAAGAGGACGACGTGGTTGTTGTTGTTGTTGTGGATGCTACAGCTTCTGCTGTTGTGGATGTGAATATGGATGCGGTTGGTGTTGGTGGTGTCATGGCCCTGACAAGGGAGAGCGACCTAATGGTGACCCCTTAGCCCTACGTCAGACTCGCAATCGTCGTTTACTAGTTATAATTTTACAAACCATTCCCTTTTCAGGTTATGAGCCCAAGTATCACGTACGTAAAATAACACACAATTTGGTTGCGAAAGAGGAGAAAACCGGACCTTGACGTTGAGAAAAAGCCGTCGGAAAGAGCCCGTTGAAGTCCCCAAGTCCTACCGAATTGCAAGAACCACGAGAGCCCGTTTATATAAACGGTGAGCATCGAAGACACGACGAAAAGAAGAGCAGCTGCAGTTTTGCGGTGAATGGAAACACTTCAAGACCTTCTGAACCTATTACGAGACTCCGATTTGGATTCTGAAGCAGGGTGGTAAGATACTGTAAGCGTAGCTAGTAGCATAATGTCCAGTACTACAGCCCCCATTGTGATCAATGGCGAGACCATTGAGGTTAACGATCAAGCGACGCCAGCACAGAACGTGGAAACCGCATTGTTCAAGAAAGAAGACCGTGAAGGGATGGGCGCAGAGAAGCGTCAGAACTCTTTGCCAAGGCTTCAACTTCTACCCCAGCCAAATTCGACCTTCTGTCTACCAACATTACGGACGTGAAGCAACTCGAAGAATGCTATAACCTCAACTTGATGGTCTCAAGGTTGAAGAGTCAGCATATCATGTATGATATGCATGACGTCTTTATGATTGTGACACCTGATGGCACAGGTCCCTCATTGAAGACTGACCAGATTCACCAACCGAAAGACCTTTATTCGTATTATTCCGATCTTACGGAAGAACAGGTCGCATTGAGCAATGAGTGGTACTCTACTTGGCCGAAGAAAAGCTGGTATCGCGAGAATCTCATGCTGACCGCTAAACAGCTTGAGGTTAGTATGAAGAACACGCTCTGGACTAAAGTCTATGAGCGCTACAAACGGTACAAGACGGAGCAACAAGGCGGTCCCTTGGTGTTCATTATTATGATGAAGTTGCTAGTCACCCATACTGAACAAGCGACTAAGTCGCTAGTAGAGACGGTGGAGAACCTCAAGATCTCTAAAGTTCGTGGAGAAAACGTCTCCAAAGTTGTGAGTCTTATTTTGGGCGCTTGTGAGCGGTTGGAAGCCATCGAAACGATTCCCGAAGACTTTGACAAGACCGTTCTGACTGTTCTGCAGACAAGTTCTGTGGACAAGTTCAACAAGGTTTTCGAACTGATCGAAAGCCAGGCTCGTATTGCGACTGCCCTTTCTCGTTCAGGTTCTACCGTCCAAGCCCAATTTACGATCCCCAAGGTGGAGTCTCTCTTGGATCTTGCTGAGCAAGAGTATCTAGCTCTTTGTCGGTCCAACGATTGGACTGGCGCTAAAACCCGCGGCAGCCCGTCATCCTTCCCTGCCGTTGATCCCGATTCTAAACCTAGTGGTAATCGTAAAGGCCCTATTTGCTGGAATTGTGGTGGAAGTCACACCCTTAAAGACTGTCTGAAGCCGCGCAATGAGGCGCTTATTGAAGCCAATCGCAAGAAGTTCAACGAGGCAAAGAACAAGTCCGGCAATTCGGGATCCTCCGGTTCTGGGTCTGGGTCGCGCCGTCACAAGTGGCGAGCCCCTACTCCTGACGAGAATAATCGTCGTGTCATCGATGGCAAATCCATGTCCTGGAATGCCGACACGAAGCGTTGGGTCGCACTGGCCACCACTCCTCCTCCGACTGCCGCCAACAATCCTCCTGGCGGGTCCTCCCGGCGTGTGCAGATTGCAGAATCCACTGGTTCCCCTGGTCTCGACGAAGCCAATAATCGTCGGGCCATTGAGCGCACTGTCCACACGTTGATGGCGCAGTTTCAAGCCCTCCCGTGATGGTGTGGCCGTCGACTAGTCGATGTAGGCCACCTGTTTCATTGTTGCGTTCCCAGGAGGGATACCTGGGTTCTTTTCTCCTTTGTTTGGTTGTTGTTTGTGTGTGGATTTTCGCTTTGGTCTGAAGCCAGCGTCCTGGTGTCACCCGATCCTGGATCCCTCATTCTTTTCCCCCTTTTGGTCTTGATTTTGTCCGTTGTGCCTCGTTCGCGAGAGGGAGGTGGTGGAAGGCGTACCTTTTTCGCCTCATAGATGGGTTTGTCTTTTGAAGACGTGATGTCCATCCAAGAAATAGAGGCCTTCATGTCAGTGGCTGCTGAAACCAATCAGAATGTAACCGCGGCGCAGCGAGAATTGCTCTCTTGGCACTGGCGTCTTGGGCACGCGAATTTTGAGTGGATCCAAGATCTTTGTCGCGATCCAAAGGTGGACCGACGACGCGTCCTGCATACTCGACATGACCATGTGTCGAATTGCCCGACGCGGAATCTTCGTTGTACCGCCTGTCAGTTAGGAAAACAACGACGCCGTGGTGCGAACACTCAACACGCGAACACAAAAGAAGGACGTCAAATGGTCACTAAGTCAGATAATCTAGCACCAGGTGACTGTGTCAGCATTGATCAATACCAGTCGCCTTTGACTGGTCGTTTGCCCCATACTCGAGGCAAAGAACCCAAGAAAGATCAGTACACGGGTGGTACATTATTCGTGGACCATGCTTCTGGTCTTATGTACTGTGTGCACCAAGTGTCCCTCAACACTGGCGAGACCGTTGAAGCTAAACTGGAATTCGAACGTTATGCCCTCGACCATGGTGTCACTGTCAAGTCTTACCTTGTGGATAACAAACCCTTTGGGAATGCCAAATTTGTCGAGGCTGTCGATGCGGCCAACCAGACCCTTTCTTTTTCGGGTGTCGGGGCACATCACCAAAACGGTGTTGCCGAACGTGGCATCCAAACTGTAACGAATTGGGCCCGCACAATGATGCTTCATGCGGTTCTTCACTGGCCCGAACATGCACACGATTTGAGCCTGTGGCCCTTTGCACTACGACACGCCGTCTGGCTGTGGAACAACCTTCCCAAGCGTGGCACCTTTATTGCCCCATTGGAATTGTTTAGCGGTACTACTTTCCCTACCTTGCATCACCTCCAACGCAGTCATGTGTGGGGTTGCCCTGTTTATGTCTTAGACCCTTCGATCCAAGACGGCAAGAAACTTCCCAAGTGGCATCCGCGTTCTCGACGAGGGCAATATCTGGGAGTGTCCCCCAACCACTCTAGTACCGTGGGCCTTATCCTTAATTTGGCAACGGGATTCGTCAGTCCCCAATTCCATGTGGTCTATGACGACCTTTTCTCAAGTGTACCTAATGCTGAAACTGGAGGCGCCCTCCAGCCCGATGTCTTTACCGGCCCCTTTTGGGATACCCTTCTTGCTACAGGTCTAGAACGGTTGGACGACGGCGATTACGATGGAGAACCCGAACCGCCGCCTCTCCACCACGACTGGCTAACGAACGAGGAATTGGACGCCCTACAGCGCCAACAAACTGAGGCCGAACGTATCAACGGCCTCCCTATCCCCCAGCCAGTTCTTCCGCCACCACCCTTGGCTCCAGAGGGAGCCGTGGCCCCTTTAGCTCCAGAGGGAGAGGCAATGGATGCTGAGGCCGCTCCAGGTCCCGATCCCATTTTCGCTCCTGACGACGACTCTGTTCCTCCTCCTGAACCTCTTTTCCCTCACCAATTTCCCCTGGACAATGTGGACCCAAATGGACCTCAAGCTCCTGTTGATCCTAATGATGGCCTCCACATGCCAGAATGGCAGATGGAAGGAGTGTGGGACGATGGCAACAACACAACAATGGATTCGGCGGATGAAGTTGTCGTGTTTGATGAGGAAGATGAACGAGAAAACGAGAAAGCCAGACGAAAGCAACACTTTGAACAGCCAGACGAGATGACTTTTGGTCGTGGTAAGAGGACTCGCAAGCCTAATCCCAAGTATGCAAGCTTCTCGCAAGCACGGTGGGCTGCACTCTCCCACTTTCCCCATGAGTCTGAAACGTATGCGCGGACGAAAGTGAAACGTGACTCCCTCAACGATGCATTCTTGGCACGATTGGATTGGAGCACGGCCATTCACGAACTCAAGTCTACAACCTCAACCCTATTGGGACGTCTCATGGCACTCCACATGGACGTAAGGACGGGAACTATGGAAGCTATGCATCCCATGATGCTAGTAACTAAGGCCGATGCAGCGGACAACCCTAGATGGCATGATGCCATGAACGGACCGGACGCAGCTGGCTTTATGGAAGCCTGTAAAAAGGAGATTGACACCTTGTCACGCCTGATGAAAGCCTGGGAGGTCGTCGACCGCCAGGACTGGATGAATGTCATCCCTTCTACATGGGCGTTTAAAAGGAAACGCTATCCCGATGGCTCAGTAAAGAAACTCAAAGCACGCTTCTGTGCTCGCGGCGATTTCCAAGTCGAAGGAATTGACTTCTTTGAGACGTTTGCCCCTGTGGTTAATTGGACCACCGTTCGTCTCATGTTGATCCTATCGATAGTGTTGAACCTTGCAACGGTCCAAGTGGACTACACTGCCGCATTTCTACATGCACCAATTGATCGAGATCCCAACTGGAATTCCATGACTCGACAAGAACGCGAACGAAGCGGCGTCTACGTCGAAATGCCTCGGGGATTTGGCCAGGACGGTAAAGTTCTCAAACTCATCCGGTCCTTATATGGCCTCAAACAAGCCCCAAGGAACTTCTTTTTACATTTTAAAGGGCAATTAGAACGCGTCGGATTTGTTTCCCAAGACGCAGTTGACCCATGTCTCTTTATCTCCGAACGAGTGATCGCGGTGGTCTATGTGGATGATATCCTCTTCTATAGCCCCAAGCGAGAATATATCGACGAAATCCTCGACAAGTTGAAGTCCGACGAACATGCCGAACTAGAAGTCGAAGGAAGTGTGGCAGGGTTCCTAGGAGTTCATATTGAAAGGGATGACTCGAATGGAACCATCAAGCTTACACAGAAAGGCTTAACCAAGCGAATCTTGGAAGCCCTACAAGTTGGTGACCTTGAGCGTAGCTGTACACCCGCTCTGTCAAAACCACTTGTGGAAAACAAGAATGGAGCACCACCACAAGGACGCTATAATTTCGCCAGCGTGGTTGGGATGCTACAATATTTACATGCCCACAGCCGACCGGACATTACTTATGCCGTCAGTCAGTGTGCCCGTTTTACATTCAGCCCAAAGCGATCCCACGAAGAAGCGCTTGAGAAAATCGGCCAGTATCTGAAGCATACACAGGACCAAGGCCTAATACTTAAGCCCAGTACCAATTTGGATGTGGACTGTTTCGTGGATGCCGACTTTGCCGTACTATGGCCGTACGAAGACAAACTTGACCCAACGTGTGTCAAGAGCCGTACAGGATTTGCGATTTGTATTGCCAACTGTCCTGTTATCTGGACCAGTAAGCTACAATCATCGATCGCCTTAAGTACAATGGAGGCCGAATATAATGCCCTCAGTGAAGCCTTGAAGTCAGTTCTTCCCTTACAAGAACTCTTAACTCATGTGGCACGAGGAGTCGGTCTACCAGAAGATTACAAAACAACTTTCAAAACCACCGTTTGGGAGGACAATGCAGGAGCCTTGACGCTCGCAAATATGGAACCCGGTCGGATCACTCCTAGATCCAAATATTACGCGGTGAAGACTCATTGGTTTCGTTCTCATTTGAGCGAACGACTTAAAATTGTCAAAGTGGATACGACCCAACAACGTGCCGATATCCTTACCAAAGGCCTCACCCAAGCGACCTTCGAAAGCATTCGAAAACTGCTCTGTGGGTGGTGAGACGCCATTTCATTCCCTTTTCTTTTATTTTCATCACTACATTTACAATCTACTTGCATGTTCTCATCCGAATGCTCGTCTGAGAGGGAGTGACAAGGGAGAGCGACCTAATGGTTACCCCTTAGCCCTACGTCAGACTCGCAATCGTCAGTACCAAGTCAGTGCCAACGCACACCATATCTTTAGGCCCTACTCTTTTTCGTAATACGTTTACTAGTTATAATTTTACAAACCATTCCCTTTTCAGGCCCCGACCAAGAAACATGCACACTACTTTAGAAAAAATGAGAGAAGGTATCTTGTTTTTATCTTCCTTTTCGTCGTTAGCCGCATCATTGAACCAAGTTGACCATAGTGAAGCATCAACTCTTCGCTGCGTATGACTTCGAGCAACAGGATATCGGCTTGTTGCGACAATGACAGAGGTGATATAGATCCCGAGGATCTGTACCACGAATGTTCGAACATTCACGGAAAGCAGGCGAAACGGAAGAAAGTGGACGTGGGTCTGTTGCCGTATTACAATGGAGACCCAGAGCACGTCGCACGTGAAAAAACTCCATGATAGCTAAGTACATCGACTGTTCCATCAGAACACGTCCGATGGTGTCCGGACAAAAAACATATAGGGAAATTCAGTCATAAAATGAGTGTTTCATCGTGTTAATATGTCGTGCGGAGTTCCAAGTTCCAACTTTGCTTCGTATGTAGAAATGGCATCTCCCGGACTGATTCCGCGTCGGTTCTGAAGAAAGCCGTAACCTAAGGGAGCATTAGGATGTTTCAATTGAAGGAGAGCTTCGAGTTGCGGTACTGTCCAGTTAAAATCTGCCCACTCAATATCGTCCTGACCTTGCTGCCACGGTACCGACGTAAAACAACTGTGTGGAATGATTTTCCCACCGTTAAGTTTCACCAGAGCACTTGCCGTTTCTCTTCTGTTTGATGAAATTATACAGGTAATGGACCGATCATCGGCAACTGTCTGAAATAAGTTTTGAATGAAGCTCATGGTCGCTCCAACCCCGTCCAAGCCCCCGTCTGAGACATTCACCTCATCGATAACCAAGAACGACTTTGGCCTTCGCGGGCCTTTCGCATCTCTTGCTGACACCAAGGCATCTACGATGTCTCCGCTATTGCGTGTCGTGCTCAATTGTTGCTGAATCGCCTCAACGATGTTGATGGACTTTTCCACATTTATGTACAGACCAGCTCGACCATTGTCTAAATGATTTTCGATAAAGTCCTGCAACGCGGCAGACTTCCCGTTTTCCGCCCTTGCCCAGATGACATAAGTTTTCCCTGGGAGGTACCCATCCCCCGGCATATTGGTGAGCTTTTGCAAAACAGGGCTTTGTGTAGCATTCAAGTACACTCCTCCGTAGGCTCCAACAAGTCTTGCATTTTCGTTTTTAGATAGTCGCTTCAGCTCAGTGATGAGTGCGGAAAACACGGATTTCGTGCTGGTAGTGTTCAAGACTTGCTGGGTTTCACCGCAGAAATTCCCTCCAGCGATCATCCCAGTGCAGACACCTTCCGCAAAAGATAGAACTTGTCCCATGGTGAAAGTTATATATTGTAATCAGTTGTTGGTTCTGGAATTCCTGCTACTGATGCATGTCCTTATAAACCATTCGGTAGTATCGTGGCTAGGTAATTTCGGTAGTCCTCTTCGTATTTACCACAGAGTCATCCCCTAGCGGGGGTGGCTAAGAGGATGTAATTGTGTGTAGCCCTGATATAAAATCCTCAAAACAACCCCCGATAGGGAGTGACTACAGAATCCGTTGATCGATAGACCATGCGACTCCAATTTCCCCTTCAGTAAAGGTGACAAAAGCAGCCCATCAGTCACGTCTCCACATTCGAAGCTACTAAATTGCGGTTCCAGTTCGCCAAGACCGTTGATATTCACTCATGTGACTCTGTGTAAGATGTGGATTGTGATGTGCCACGCGTTTGTGGTTGTTGACATTTTGTGGATCATGGTCCATGGTACCATTTCCCTATCATGTGTGTGGTATTGCAAGCTATTGCAAGGCGAGCAAATTCATCCTTCCACACTTTTTCAAACCCTTGCTGTCCCAGGCTGTTGAGCTTGACGGGATGCTCCCAAAAGAGGTCCGGAGACTTGATGAAAAGATAGTTGAGACTGTGTGGTAAATTAGCCGCCATTGTACTAATATCAGCATCCTCATAGCCATTTCTGTACGCTTTGACTCGTTCAAATTGGGCCTCTTGGACAATCTCCGCTGCAACATTGGGGCTCATGCCATAAAACTGCCCTTGGAAGTAAAGTTGGAGACGTCCGAGCTCGGAACCACCGTCGGAATGGTGTTTCAGGGATTGGATTGCTCCCTTCTTTTCCTTGTACTTCCAAAGGTATTTTCTGGCAGCTTTTCCCATCATGAAGTTTGAGTTAAACGGAAAGGGAGGCAAGAATGCATCGAGATACCGGACAAACTTGTCGATATAAAGCATTGTATCTCCGTCCGTTTTGGCAATGTAGTCTATTCCTCCTATCTCTTCCACAACTTGAGAAGCATAATTGAGCCAGGTTTCGGACTTGCCATCCTCCATATTCTCCTTGATATTCAAAACAGTAAAATCATTTTGTGCTTCAAAGTCCGAAAACTCAGGCGGCAGGGGTCCTTGTAAAGTTGGACGAGGGATGGCAACGTTTTTGTTTCGTTCCAGAAATTTTGTGGGTCCCTTGTCACGTCCCGCAACTACAAATGTGTAAATGATACGGCATGCATCAGAATCGACACTTGTGGATTGAAAGTCATTCAGACTGCACATGATACCGTTTGATAATTTTGCGAGATCTCGATAGTTTGTCCGGTATATCTTGTGATCATAGATGGTGGAGAATACCCCAACGAGAAGTCGAGAATCTCTTGGTGATTGTTGTTCTCCTCCTCTGTTGACGTCGCTCTCCAACGAGGGACTGTCTGAAAGAGGCCGAGACACCGCTTGGACGGCGTCCTCTATGGATATCCTTTCCTGTATATTCAGCTGAAACTGCACCGTCGACCATGTCATCACCCAGGTCGCAATCAGCATCATGCCGAATCGAACTCGGATGTCCATCTTCATGACATGCCGTAGAGAAGAAAAAGAGGTGTGTCTTTTGCTGTCTTTGGACCCCCCTCTCCCTGTTTTAGCCGATTGCCACACCCAATATGAAACTTTGGATCGCCTTGCGTTCGAGGGGACACAATTAATTGTAATACGGATGCGAATATCTATATTCCAATGTTCTTTCGTATTCGAATCAGAATACAATACATAATACGGATACTAGTACTCGTATTATGTCTGGTTGGTGGTGGTTGTGGTTGATGGTGCTTGGTGGTGTATTGAGATGAATAGCTTACTAATACGGATATCAAGATATCATACGTAGGTATTCGTTTTCCGTATTACGTATTCGACGAGTTGTGTGGTCTGTCTTGTCATTCCACTTTCCCTTTCTCTTGGGATACAAGTGCACAGAGACCAGGACTCGTATTCTTCTAGCTAGTAGAGTAGAGTACTAACTCCATACCAGACTGTGTAGGTAGTTCGTCTCACATTTTTATACTACAGTAGGAATTTTTTGTACGACCGTGAAGTAGTTTCGTGCGAGTCGCGCGGTTTCCCTCTCGTGTGTGACACTTGTGTGACACTTGTGTGACAATTTGTGACA
Source organism: Epithemia pelagica (assembly GCA_946965045.2). Taxonomy (NCBI): domain Eukaryota; phylum Bacillariophyta; class Bacillariophyceae; order Surirellales; family Surirellaceae; genus Epithemia; species Epithemia pelagica. The sequence goes on along the minus strand of OX337234.1, from coordinate 1,507,629 downwards.
TGGCTTCCAGGAATTTCTCACTACCTACACAGCTTGATAGGGAGTAAGTTTACTACTTCCCTGTGTCTGGCCGTCCTCTCGCGTCGGGCACGCCCGGCTTGTCGTGAGAATGACTCGACGGGCAATTGTCTTGTCGGGCGTGCGCCCTCCTCGACCATTGCCCTCCTCGTCATTCTACCCTCCGCGCCGGGCGGTCCCTCCTTGAAAGGACTCGACACCGGGAAGTATTAATACTACTCCTAGGTAGTAGGTACGAATAGAGCTCAACCACTGGGGTAGAAACTGCTCTCTACGAGTCTAAAGGCCAGAATAGTCATAGTTCATAGTACTCCCCAAGAAGTCATTAGTATTCAAAGACCGGTACGCGTGACAATGACACTGATGAACGATGCCTCTACGAGCAACCAGTACGGACTCCGGGGGCCGAAAAATTCCCCCACAGATAGCCGTGCTTTTCATACTTGTACTCTATTGTCTATAGTTATCTGGGCCGGTGGTTTAGGAAACCACGGTCATGATACACTGCATGGCACCAACATGGCAAACTCAAGCCGGTGTGCACCTCCAACTAAAGGTGCTAGCACTCCTCCGACCACCACGGAGTCCTCAGAATCAAGTGTACTGTGACAGAATGAACGGGCGGCGATGGGTTGGCCATTTTGGTGGACCGAAGGCAAGGTTTTGAAGTTCAAATCCTGGTGGGAAGGAAGCAACAAGATTACCAAGATTGGAGTCGGAGAATGATGTAATGAACAAAGATTGCAATGAGGGACGACAATGGAAGCTTCTAAATGGATGGATGAGTCGTGGGAGAGCAGCGGCAAGGACACACGGCAATCAACTGGAGGATTCTCGTCTGAACAAAACAGTCGGCCGCAACAACGACAACACCAACAACAGACTGTCTCTCAATGTTGCGAGACCACAAGAACCCAATAACAACCGGCCGCCTTGTGGAAGTGAAGGGTCGACTCCATCATCACGGCTGCAACAACCGCAACAACCTCGGCCACAAGAAAGACAGCGACTGATTTGTGGCACCACACGACGAGTTGGACGCGAAGTGAACCCTTGTTTCCCAACGACGTGAAGCCCACGACCGCAAAACCAACATCCACCACGACCAATCCATTGGATGGTACAAGACAATGGCACCAATGCACCAATCAACTACTCTAGACCTCCAACAAAACCTAAATGCAACAATCCACTCCTCGTTTTGGCCACAACGACAACAACATCCAATGCAACAATCAAAAGCGGGAGGATCTTGACGACAAAACCAACAGCCACAACGAGCGAGCCATCGGATGGTAATGATGATACGACACCCACAAACATGACAACAGATACCACCAACCACACAACCAACTGGTTTTGGCCTCGCGTAGCATGCATGCCCCCACGCAACAATCAACTCATCGTTTCGGCCGAACAAAACAATCCGGGGCCACGACAATGACAATTGCACCAAAAGCAACAATCAACTGCCCTCCATCTCTGGTTCTTTCAGTTCTACAGTTCTACAACAAACACAACGATCAACGCCTTGTTTCGGCCGAACGAGACAATCCTGTGCCGCGACAACGACAACAAATGCAACAACCAACTCCAAGTGAAACCATCACCTATACCCATGACAACAAGCAGTAGTGGTGGTGACTACATAATATAGGCTTATAATTAATAAGTGGGTTGTATATTTTGCACTTGTATGATTGTTGTTTACTACTCGCACAGGAAGGGTAAGCGCCTCGTCATGGTGAAAAGGTTCATCGGTACGAGCTCCACCTCGACAAAATTGCAGCCGCAGTAGCCCGTGCTTTACATTTTCGATCCTCGGTGGAACTCCCGGCCCAACGAGATTCACTCCACCATACATTTTCCTAAAGTAAAATGAATTGCCCCACATGCTCATGCACAGTTCAAAACAAACCATCGAGATTCTCACCACCGGCACCCACACCATGGTGAGGAGGCGCTAGCACCTAGCACAACAATCAACCCGCCTCCTCTACGAGTATGCATATAAACACCTACTAGTACAGAACATCTACCTAGCTTAGCACCATCAACGCTGCTTGTTGTCGTTGTTATAGGGGATTGTTTCACTCGGCCGAAACGAGGAGTTTGTTGTTGCGTTTGGTGTCGTTGTCGCGGCACAGGGTTGTCTCGTTCGGACAAAACAAGGCGTTGATTGTTTCGTTTGTTGAATAACCGTAGAAATGGAAGAAACAGAGATGGAAAGCAGTTGATTGTTGCGTTTGGTGTCATTGTCGTGGCCCCAAATTGTTTCGTCCGGCCGAAACGACGAGTTGATTGTAATGATTGGGACACGCACTGCTACGCGAGGCCAAAACCAGTTGATTGTGTACGGCTCCACTTGTCCACTCCTTCTTCCACTCGAACTGTGTTTGCGGAAGCAGCCACCACCATCGGCGGCGGTGGCAGAAGCAGTCCTTCCACCCATGGTAGCGTGGTTTTTTGATTCGTCCAACCAAACTTTTGTTGCGTAAGAGACCACGAAAAACCAAGAAGTTGATTGTTGCATGCGGACGGACGATTCCATCATTATCCGACTCAAATCTTGATCTTCTCGTTGCTTCCTTCCAACCCAAAAGTGGAAGACATTAAACAACCTTGCCGTAGGTCCATCAAACTCGCCAACTCAACGCCGCCCTTTTCACCCATCACGGTACACTTGATTCTGCGGCATCCTGGATGGCCGGAGGAGTACTAGCACCTTTCGTTGGAGGTGCACAGCGGTTCTTGTTGTCCATGGTGGTGTTATGCAGTGCAAACTGACCGTAGTGGTCTTCCTACGACGCTAGAATCACTATAGAAAAAACAGTGGAGGCCTTGATAGCACGGGCTACTGCGGCTGCAATTTTGTTGAGGTGGAGCTCGTATTAGTTACGACTGCGAGATACGTGAACGTCTTGTGGATGATGAGGGGCAATTCATTTTACTTCGAGAAAATGGATTGAGTCATGAATCTCGTAGGGCCGGAAGTCTCACGAACGTGAAACACTGGATATCGTGGGGGAATTTTTCGGCCCCCGGAGTCCGTACGCAAATACTCAAAAATAAAGAATATGAAGTATGGAATATGGAATATGGATCCCTCTAGTCTCTCTAGCGGCATAGCCTTTGCTCTAAGTAGCAGCCATGTACGAGAATAGGCCGTAGGAGGTAGGAGTAGTTCGGGTAAGAGCTTGGCCCGGTCCTCCACCTGACCTCGAAAGACCCAAGCGCCGCACAGACAGAGGTCCTGGAAGATTCCAAGTCATGCGATTTTTCTGGGGAGGAGACGACCTGCCGTAAGTGCCGCTTAAGACCGCTTTGGTTGTGGCGCAAACGTCATGCGCTTGAGTCTCCAGTCTCCACTCTATACTCTATATGCTTGATGCTTGACCTTGACCGCTGACGGACCAAGCTCGATACTCATCTAGGTCTAGGAGTAATAGGAGTCCTAAGGAAAGTCTACCAACTATGAGTACACTCGTACTCCACAAAATACGATAGAAAACTCGTACTCGTATGATACAGAAATATTCGTGAGATTACATGAATATTAGTCCCGACCAAATTGCATCATGTATCCCCCCGGAGCGCAGGGCGATCCATAAAAAGGATTATAACCAGTAACCAGTTAGAGCTAAAGTACATCCAAAAACGGGTGTCTATTGGCAATACTCGTAGGCAAGCGGCAACTGGAAGGCCCACAATACCGAAAAGAGGACTCAAGAACCAGTGAGGAGTTGGAAACAAATGCACCAACCCATAAAAATATACCCCCTTCCTTCTACGGCACGTCATGAAGATGGACATGCGAGTCAGAATTCTTTGCCTAATGTCGATTGCGACCTGGCTGATAACTTGGTCGACCGTGCATTTCCAGATGAATATAAACGAAAGGATATCCATGGAGGACGCCGTTCAAGCAGTATCTCTGCCTCATTTTGTCAGTCCTTCATTGGAAAGCGACGTCAACAAAAGAGAACCAAGATCACCAAGACACTCTCGGATTCTCGTTGGGGTATTCTCCACCATCTATGATCACAAGATATACCGGACAAACTATCGAGATCTCGCAAAATTATCAAACGGTATCATGTGCAGTCTAAATGATTTCCAGTCCAAGAGCGTCCATTCTGATGCATGCCGTATCATTTATACATTTGTAGTTGCGGGACGTGACAAGGGACCTACAAAATTTCTGGAACGAAACAAAAACGTTGCCATCCCTCGTCCCACTTTAAAAGGACCTCTACCACCGGAGTTTTCGGACTTCGAAAAACAGACCGATTTTACTGTTTTGAATATCGAGGAGAATATGAATGATGGCAAGTCCGAGACCTGGCTCAATTTTGCCTCTCAAGTAGTGGAAGAGACAGGAGGAATAGACTACATTGCCAAGACAAACGGAGATACATTGCTTTATATCGACAAGGTTGTCCAGTACCTCGATGTGTTCTTGCCTCCCTTTCCGTTCAACTCAAACTCCATGATGGGAAACGCTGCCACTAAAAACCTATGGGAGTACGAGAAAAGGAAAGCAGCCTATGTTTCTCTTAGACACCATTTCGACGGTGGTTCCGGATATGGGCACCTTCATCTTTACTTTCAAGGGCAGTTTTATGGCATGAGCCCCAATGTTGCAGCGGAGATTGTCCAAGAGGCCCAAACAGAACGAGTGGAAAAGTACCGACAGGGTTTGGAGGATGGCGATGTTGATGCCATGGCAGCTAATTTACCACACAGTCTCAAGTTTCAATTTATCAAGTCTTCAGACAAGTTTTGGAGGCATCCCGTGAATCTCACCATTATGGGACGCGAGGCGTATGAAAAAGTATGGAAGGGGGAACTTTCTCGCCTTGCAAAAGCTTGGAACGTTACGTCCGTGTGAACCATCACGTCCATGTGAACAACGTTGGATTGTGGCTGTATGTCCTCGTACTTCTAGTCCAATCAGAGTATCTTGTCTCTACCTTGCAGTTTGGGTCTTATTTTCTTCTTCCAAACATTGATTCAACAATCATTGAAGTCACGTTGCATGATCACGCAATACCATCAAGTCATCCGCGCACAATCTTGCTTGATCGCAACCTTTGCGAGATGCAAGTTGTTTCGAGGAGATCTGAAACTGAGTTCAGAAACTTCATTTTGTCATTTTGCTTTTACGTGATTCGAAAATGGAAATGGGAACCAGGCTGAAGCTCTAGAAAATCATTTCCTAATTACATTGTATGATCAATTTTTGTTCGGCGGCCGACGGAGCTTTGGAACTTATTTTCTCGAGTGGCGCTAAAATGACGTTTTCTCTGGTTCAGTTGCGCGGCTTATAAAAATGATAATAAAGACAATCTTGCATGTAAATGAAACATGCAAGCAAAAGAGAAGCACTTAGAAGCGTCGTACTTCACGCGGTCCACCCCGAGGCCCCCCTCCTGCCCCTCCACCACCGTGTTCGTGCAAAAAACGAAACTTTTCCGTATACATGGTTACGGCATCCACAGTTTGGGCCAATGAAGCCAGCTGGTGCAACTGTCGAGCACAAGAATCCGGACTAGGATGAGGGGTTGTCCCAGAGATGACGCTCAACTGCCGCAACAACCCTTGGATCTGCCGTAACAGACACATATCGTTCACCGACAATGACGATTGATCGGACTCCAAGGTTTCCAAATATTGCATAATCAATGTCAAACGAGTCGATATGGCCATGCACGACTCCTGTAATTCGTCTGTGTAAGGACGAATGGCTTGAGGCTTCACAGTAGCCAGAGATATGCTGGAAGGTTGAGGTGGTGGTTGAGAGGAAGGTTGAAAGGGGGGAGGCTTAGAAGTTGCTTCCTCTCCCCCACTCTGTTGTTTCTGAGACGCCGGTGGGATAATAGGAGTTGAATGCATCGTCTCCGATGTCTTTTCTCGCATTACACGTTGGACAGCAAAGCGCTCAGAGTCTGAAGTGTGCAATGACCAAGTGCGCACAGCAACCAGCGATGCAGAACCGTTGCTTTCTTCCAACCTAAACAATGTCAGGGGCAATTCATCCTCTTCTGCATCGTCATTCTTATTCTGCGAGGTGCCTGCTTTCTCCTCGTCAATCTTCATCGCGGAGTCTTCCCCATCTGATGGTGTGACGCTTGGAGTCTGTTTCTTCATCGACGGTACCTGTAACAAACCAAAAAATGTCACGCCGGCATCGTTCGTTGTCGATTTGCTTGAAGTGGACGTTTCTGTGGTAATTTCAGAAGCTGATCCCTTCTCCTTATCTTGCTCCTGGGATTTTTGATAGAGGGTTTGAATTTTTTGTGTTTGCTGTAAATCCTCAACGGTGGGCTCATTGTCTTCACCAACAACCACCACCTTGTACCATCCCAGCACTCCATGAGTGGGGAAAACTGCTCGATGCAAGTCTATCTGTTTCTGGGCATCTTGCAAGGGAATATCCCCTGCATCTTCGACGTACAAACTGCGAGCACCATCTTCGTCTTGGCGCTGTTTACCAAACAGTAATCCTACCACCGGAGCCGATGCATCAAGGGGTGATCCGCCCCATCGAATTCGAGTATACTGATCCGACATGTGCACCAAAGCCAGCTAAACAATCAGTGGCAGAAAAGAAACAAATAGAGACAAGCAGCAGCAATGGCCAAAAGATGAGGAATAGTTCAATCTCCTACACAAGTCGAGATCTTTGGAGCGTGACGGTTCCAATATCTGGATTTACAGGGAACGTGTCAAACCACAGTAATTCAGAACGTTTCGAGGGATGAGGATTCACTCACAGGATGCACGAAAACTGCCGTATCTTCCTTTGCGCCAACGGAAGTTGGTTTATCAATCTCCATGGCCATCTTTCCTTCTGGAGCTGCCTCCTTCACGCTGTCTTTCGATTTTATGGCAGCAACTACGAATCATAAGAGAAAAGGGGGTGAAATGCACCCTCACCCCGACTTCGAACATCGTATTGAGGGGCTATTGTACTACTCCTATCCCAAGGTAAGGGCTGGGTAAGCCGATCCATGTTCGGCTAAGTAGGCTCAGTACAAAACCCAAATGACTTGCCCATGTATAGGAGTAAGGTTAGACTTCCATTTGATCAGGTCTAGACTCGAACAAGAGTGGAGATAAAGAGGAAAAAGGCGATTTTTAGGAGGTGCAAGGCGCAGTGGACACACTTTTCTAAACGCCCTCCAGCCCTTCAATGCTGTTTTCGACATTGTGCTACTGAAGCCACATCCTATCATGGCTGAACTCAGCAACTGACTTCGTTCATCGTTCTCCGGCGCCAGGGCACATGGCGCATCTAACAATTGTACGTACCAGATCCACCGGATCATCCCTGGTCTCGATTCGTGAGGGAATACAATACATGGGACTAACGACTAACGACGTACAGAAACGGAAAACCATGTCCGACCAAGGACGGAGCAAACTTTCAGGGAAATCTTGTCGACAAAGCTAGAACATGACTGTACACAACATCTTTCTCTACAGCCTCTGTCAAGTGTGTAAACAAAGAGGTTGCATTCTAATTGATATCAATCGTTCGAAGATAGAAGCCCGTTTGTTCATCAAATTGATCAAAAATGGAGCCTGAGGATCCTTCAAAGTCATCGGTTCCACCGTTTATGACAAATTTGCCTGATTTTGTACCGTCTTGAAAGACACCAGAAAAAGTCAAATGACCCACGCACGAGGATACATCAAACATGGTACCTTCACAATGCCACAAGTCATTTTCGTTCACCCGTTCACAAAGCTCAACACTAAATCCCACCGAGTTTCCACTTGGTTCATCGTACAAGTTGCCCACATGAGGGAACCGTGCACCTTGCAAGGTAGAATACACAACCTTGGACCCATCTGGGGCAATCACAGGCTCATCCCATAACAGCGCGACATTCAATATCTGGTCGCCACATCTAGGACATGGTCGTCTGTATTCTTTCTTGTTCTTTATGGGAAAAAGAAATGAGTTATTGTCCAATCATTTGGTTGATGCCGACAGAATACAAATCGCTGGTGTACGTACGCTATATTTGTTCCGCTTTGATTTTTTCTTGCCTCCCTAAGGAGAAAAGGTGACGTAAGAGGAAGAGACTTTGTCAGGTACCCTTGCCAGTGACATTCACACTATCATGAAAACGTTTAGCTTACCTTCCCTGACAGCCCTCTTTGTGCACTCTCGGAGCTCCTGTCGCTGCCCACGAGCGAACTGTCAGTTAGATTCGCCAGGGCACAATCCACGATATACACCAGCGTGAGAAGTATAGCAGTGACTAATTTCATCTTTCTATCGTTGTTGGCATCATTTGGGAACTCTGCAGACGCAGAAACAATGGTCTCTTTGGTTACATTCCATATGAGAAGGACGAACTGGTGTTGGTCGTTCCCAGAAAAAAATTGTGAGAGGCAGACATGGATGCACAAACTCGTCCGGGATGCGTGACTGAACTGTACTTAAGAAGGCATGCTTGGACTTCTCATGAAAATTTTGTTTCTGTGACTGGCTTAAATAACAAAATAAGGGCATATATATATTCTCCAAAGTACGAGCTCGCTCGAGAAGCCTACGAGTACAATATTATTAGTACTCGTACAAGAGACAGAATACTTCTCAAGTAGCACTCCGGTAGGAAATCTACGTACGAGTACGAGTACTCGTAGATCGCGCGCACCGTACCCATCAGGTCAAGAAGGGACCGACGGACGAACGCAGAAGAGAAGTTGACGTCATCACAGATACGAGTTCAAGGAATGAGTCATTGGTTGGTTGGGACTGTCGTGTAAAGTACACGTCAGCACAGAGTATGGCATCCCAACCAACATGTGAATGAGGAAGTATGATCATAAGTTAATGGAAAGAGCTAACAGCGGCAGTGTCAAGGATCTGATCACCCATTGATCCTGTTGGCAGTTCTCTTTTCGTTTTCTTTTTTCCTCCCTGACTGCCATTGCCAACCACTCTCTCGTTGTGTTTGTGTCGCTCCCTTCGGGTTTGCGCCGTTCGTGATGTTTGATTGGGCTGGGACGTCGGAATCCTCGCCCTCTGTGGGGTCGTCAGGTGAGTCCGTTTCTGTTATTGCGACCGGGGGGGGGGGCCTTCGTTCGGGCCCTCTCTACGGTATCCTGCGGATGGAAGAGTCCGTGTTCTTGGGTCTTTGTCGGGGAGTTATCGGGTCGGGACAACGCGTATGCTTGCGCAGCGACTGTTCCATTGCTTCCCACACATCCAAGAAAGTTGATTGGGCCAGCCTCGCAGGCGATGAGACCCAATGTGTTTTCATTCGAGGTTCTGGTGGTTCCAAAGGAGATGAGAACCCTACAATATTTGCAACTCCTACACTTCCGAGTTCGCTTATCCGAGAAGCGGAATGGTCTGAACTGGAAACAAGTCCGCGGAGTCTGGAAAGTTGGCAAGCCACCTTCTCTTCTTTGAAGGAATCGGCCATGGCAGCGGGAAACGACGCGGTGGATGGCAGTGTGGTCGCTCACGTTCTACAAGACACGAAGTCTGGCATCAACTTCGTCTATACGCCAGCACGAAAGAAAGTTCGTTTACAACCACGCAGTGATGATTCCAGTCAAGGTCAAGATGTTGCCTCAGGATCGTCGGATGGATCCAACCTGGGTGATACCTTTGCGGCGGTCAAGATGGAAAAGGCAGCAGCCTCCGTGTCTTTTATTGACGTACCAGAGGATTTGGGCAATCAACCCACTCCCGCGTTCCGAACGCTTTCTCAGGGAGCTTGGCGCGATTTACTATCAAATGTGGCAGCGCTCAAGACCGCTGTGGAAGAAGAAAAGTTGATTCGTCGAAGTTTTCGAGGCAAACATGATGAACAGCTCGACTCCGTTCATATGAAGCTTTCAGTTTTGCACGAGCTCTTGGGCGAGCGTCCAACCTCGTTTGGAACCCTGTCCGCTTTCGGACTTATTGACCAATTGACATCGTCAACGCACACTCTGGCTTCTATGTTGGAGGATACCAAGAAGTCCCCGCCTGGGTCGTTGTCATCTGACGTATTAGCTCGGATTTCAACTCTGGAGGGTCATATTGCAAATTTAAAGACCAACGTCGAAAAAATTGTGATGGAACAAATCGAACGTTTCATGACAACAGGTGATTTCCGTAGTCGTTTTGTTGAACCCACTATGCGACTCCTCACTCGCTCTTCGTTGACAACTGCGGACCCGGGTGGAAAATGGGATGGAGAATTGCGAGACTTAAAACGTCGCATTGGTTCGCTCGAGTCGGGAGGAAGTTCAGGAGCAACAGGCACACATGCAACCACACCGTCGATGTTTGCATGGGGAACAACCTCTTCTTCGTCTCTTGCCCCCTCAACAACTGCTTCCGAAACTCCCGCAACCGGAGGTTCGGTAGTGACCGCTTTGAAGGAAGAAATTGCAAAGCTAAAGGCGGATGTCAAGGATTTACAAGAACAATCCGAATCCGACGCCATTGTGGTTGGATCAATCGTCTTCGCATCTCGCAAGGCTTGCGACACATGGCTTGCTTTGCACACGGCGGTCGGAGATCCACACGTGTTCGTGGACGCAATTTCGCTTCTCTCCCTTGCTACTTCCGATGCGAGTCTGGACGAGGGGCAGGCTGCCAACCAGAGGGCAACCACAGCCAGGGTCAAGGACAAGACACCGTACCATACCGCGTACATAGCCTCCTTCAATTTGGAGGTGCCCCCTCTGTTGGGCAAAAGCAGTGACTCGTCCATGACAATCAATTCACGCGCTCTCGCAGGAGTTCCGAAATTCGTCGACTTTCATCCACCATCGGGCCGTGAAGGCATCCATCAGAGAGTACTTGATTACGTCAAGGATGGACGCAAGACTTTGGAGCAGGCCATCGGAGACCTTTTCGCATTCGGATCGGAACCATCTAGTGTGGCTCGAGAACTCTTGCTCCTTAGCAAGACGTTCTGGGACGAGCTTTGTCACTGGATGGTCCGTTATCACAGGGAAATTAAGGAGGAAAGCGACGCGTCGGAACATGAGGTCTGGATCCTCATTTCACACTGCGTCCGCGCAGTGTTTAAAAGCTTGCGAGACTCTCGCGCCCCAGGAAGAGCCTCCAACTCACCAGGAGGAATGCTCTGGGGCACTCTCAAAGCCCACGAGACAATGCGAGAATACAGGTCCCATGATTTCAGCGGACACCCAAAGATCGCTCTAATTTTACATGAGCACCTCATCCGCTTTTCCACTCCGCGTTCCAAGTTTGACGAACTTCGAGTCTCCTTCGATGAGAAACTGGAAAAGGTTGCCCGCTCTGTTAATCAGGTAGTCTCTTCAGTCAACAAAAAGGGCTCTGGAGGAGGAAACAAGAGCGGATCAAATGGAGAAGCCAAGAAGTGACAGAATACAGGGAGTCCCAACAAAGGAACCAAACGCAAACTATATGAAGATGAAGACCAAGCACAAAGTTTAGTCGAGACGACTTGGCTTACGGTTAGCGATGTTAAGCTAGCGAAGAGATGTTGTCCAGACTCGCTTCCTCCAGAAAATGGCGTTCTGGAAAGTAAACAAGCACGCCTGCCTATAGGAACAAGTGGCTATACAGTCGGATTGGTGTGTAGAGATATCCCCTTTTGGTATTGGACAACATCTCTTTTGGGCCCTGTGATCTGGATAGATAGCACGGGAGTGGCGCTGAAGGGCGAGGATACCATGCATCGAGAATGGATGTCTCTTCGGTTGGCGAAACCAAGAGCGAAAAGTTGGGGAAGTAAAAAGAGGAAGAGCGATGAAGTGTCGTCGAAGTGTGGCGAGAGTTCATCAAAGGAGGAAGGTGGCTTAAATTGTTATCCATCGACGAACATTGTGTTTTTCGATGGTATGGCTCCAGGTCCGAGTCACACAGTTTGGTCCACGAAAGAATTGCAAGTTGTTGTTTGGTGGAAGAGCCGCCCTTCTGCTGGCCCCCCAGCAAGTGAAGAGTGGTCCACCACACGAATGAGAATGGACCATGGGATTTTGGGAGGCGTCACCACCCGAGTGGATTGGTTGTACATAACCACAAAAACCACATCAACAGGTGTGACGAATGCAGCTTTCGAGAATTGGTGGGATGGAGCTGTAGACACCGGCTTGAAGTTCACCAGCGTTCGGGGTATAATAGATCATACCCTTCACGGACGCGTTAAAGCATCGGAAGACAACAAGACCTCTCTCATGAATCGTAAGTTGGATTGGAAAAGGGACAAGTCCGCCCTGCACGTTCTCCCAAGCGTGTTCTCTCCAACAGGATTGGTGTGTAGGAGGTTAGGAGTTCGAGAGCTTTCCCTCGCGCTCGACTTCCCTTCGATTCTAAGCAAGCATGCACCAGAGGATGACCTGGAGCGATGGGTGGAACAGGTGGGCCCACCGTTCAAATCAAGAGTCCAAGTTGTCCACTTGATCCGTCGCTTCCTAACTCAACCTCGAGACTCAACGGGAGATCGAAATCGCCCCAATTTGAAAAAGACATCGTCAAGCAACAAGGAAAAGCCTGGAATGAAGGAGTGGGATGAGCCATCCACTCTAGACGACATGGACCCTTCGTTGATTGTCGAATTATCTGATGAAATCAAGGACGAGGATCGAAATTTGAAAGCCACGAAAGCAGACGACGCGGAAATCCCCTACCACCTTTGGAATGACAGAATTTTGGCAAAGTTCGGAGTTCAGTCGTTCACGGACACTCAACGAAAGATCAAGGCGTTAGCATCAATTCGTAAGGGGGCGTTGATATATTGGAAAAGAAAGGTGGCCAACGATTTTTGGACCTGGTGGAGACTCCACAAGAAACAATTGGACGGTCAAGAGCAGAAAGCGTCACTCGATGCGGGGTTAAGCGCGATGCAGCATGTCTCTTTGTCGTCTTGGTGGGATTGGGACGCAGGCTCCTCACCTTTTTTCTGGAGGATGCCTGATCGAGTCTGGCATGTTGAAATGCGGGACGGCGTTAAACCCATGTGGATTGGTCGTCCACCAAGATACAGAATACCACAGAGGAACAATCCGGATGAGACAAGCAGAGGATTAGAAAAGAAGAAGATCAGCAAAGTTAGGAGCAGAGGGTACATCGCTCCACATGCTGGAATTCTATCACTCACCAGCTTTTTCTCCGTTCCAAAGGGCCCTACCGACATACGAATGGTGTATGATGGCACAAAGAGTGGCCTCAACGCGGTCTTGCATGCGCCATGGTTCAGCTTGGCTACCGTTGACTCCATGCTTCGATCAGTTGATGTGTCCACGTGGTCGGCCGATAACGACTTTGGAGAAATGTTCCTGAATTTCTGGATTCATCCAGAAATTCGGAAATATACAGGAGTGGATTTGACGGCCATGTTTGCAGAGGAGATAGACAATAAAGCAGGCCAGAAAAGAAAGTGGGAGGCTTGGGTTCGTTGTGCAATGGGGATAACAGTGTCCCCATATCAGACGACACAGTGCTCCCAACGAGTCAAACGAGTTATCTTTGGATGTCGTTTTGACAAGAAAAACATTTTTAGATGGGCAAGGGTGGAAATCAATTTGCCCGGGAGTCGTGAATATGACTCTTCCAAACCGTGGATTTGCAAGGTTCGAGAAGACGGACAAATAGCAGTAGACATCCACACCTACGTCGATGATCTTCGGGGGACCGCTCCCAGTCGGGAGGAGGCATGGCTAGCCTCGAGTGCGATGGCGAAAGGAGCTGCCTTTTTCGGACTTCAAGATGCGGCACGAAAGCGGCGACCTCCAAGTCAAACCCCAGGAGCATGGGCAGGGGCCGTTGTAGAAACAACAGGTGATGCCGTGTACAAAACTGTCTCGGCAGAAAGATGGAAAAAGACCAAGGGACATGTCCAGAGGCTAGTCGAATGGGCAGCGAAAGAGGAGGAGATTGATCGAAAGGAATTAGAGCGCATTCGAGGATTTCTGGTTTATGTTTCTCTGACATTCCAGAGCATGGTCCCTTACTTAAAAGGGATCCATTTGACTCTCGAGTCTTGGAGACCGGACCGAAATGAGGATGGATGGAGACTGCCACCAAAGGAACGAGAAGCGGTGCTGGCAGAGGAATCAAACAAAGCCATTGCGTTTGGACCTGCTCCCTCCAAGGTAAAGAAAGCTAAGAGGTTCAACGACGACGTAGAAGCTCTAGCGAACTTGACAGCCGGAGACACGCCACCGCGACTCTTAGCACGCCCAAGAAAGGGTTCACAAGTTGTGATTATTTTTGGTGATGCATCCGGTGAAGGCTTTGGAACGTCATTGTGGTTGTACGGGAGTGATGAGGTTGACACGGAACATGGCCTCTGGACCCGCGAGTACGGAGCCCGTTCATCAAACTTTAGAGAATTGTACAATTTAATTCTCAGATTGGAGGCCTTGGTGACAAGCGGCCGATTGAAGGTGGGCACCGAGGTTTTCTTGTTTACAGACAACTCTACGTCGGAGTCTGCGTTTTATCGGGGAACGTCTTCTTCGAGATTGCTGTTTGAGCTTGTCCTTCGAGCACGCAAGCTCGAAATGAACGGGAATGTCTTCTTGAGAGTAGTTTGGGTTGCCGGGACCAGAATGATAGACCAAGGCACGGACGGTCTATCAAGAGGCGATCTGCTGACGGGGGTAATGGCGGGCGATTCCATGTTATTCTACGTCCCACTGCACAAGAGCTCTGAAGAGCGATTCCCAGGCGCGATCGACTGGCTGCTTCAATATACAGGCGGATTACAATGGAAGAAGCTAACGCCCCAACAGTGGTTCGACGAGGCATTCGAACGAGGATGTTTTGTGTGGAACCCGCCCCCCGCAATAGCAGACGTTGCGTTGGATTTGATGTGCGATTCGCATCATATCCACCCCGATAACTCCCATATCTTCGTTTGTCCTGCTCTTATGTCAAATCGTTGGCGGAAGAAGCTCGGAAAAATTGCGGACATCGTCTTTACGATTCCGGTTGATTGTTGTTTGTGGTCGAAAGACCAACATGAACCTCTCATAGTCGCATTTGTTCACGCTCATCTTTTTCACAGGCCATGGCAAGTCTCACGAGCGAGACATGTACTGGATGCGGTCCACGACGGTCTGTCAAAAGTGTGGTCATCCGATTCCCCCATTGACGGGCATTGTCTGCGCCAATTTTGGATGTACACGGGGTACTAGTCGGAGATGCACAGGAGCCTGGCATGCATCTTGTTACGTTCAAGATGCAGATGACCGATTCCCAGTACTTGAAGCGGGCGATCTGGACGACGCGTTGATAGATCCAAATGGGCTTGATGAATTTGAAGACGATGCATTGAGGTTCCAAGAAGCCAGGGAAGGTGACCATTTAATGTGTCCTTTCCAGTGCGACGATTGCATGTTTTACAACATGAAGGGTAGGTTTCAGCGAGAAGGATCGAAGGAAGATAAATTGTTGTCGGTCTGTGTGCGACGAGCGATCCTGGACGCCTTTTGGGCAAGAGAGCGATCAACGGTCGAGAAAAATTGGCGAGAAATGAGAAATTTGCAGAAAACCGCAAACTTGATCGGGTTAAGCGAGCCACTGCCGCGGCGAGGGCCTTTTGAGATTGGCGACTCTGTCGGGATGTCGATCGCTTGTATACTCCTGATGAAGAGTCTCCAAGATGGTCGAAATTCAAAGCACATTCAATTCGAGACGGCAAGGAAGGTTCGGTCAGTTGTCTCGAACTTTATTCACACGCTACCGGGAGGCACTGGTATGTCGACAATGGGCACAGGTGATAGGACGGCTCTCATGTTTACGTCCAGCCCGACGAACAGTTTCTGGTTCAAGAGATTCATGGCGGGCTGCCATCGTCGAATGGGAGACGTTTGGATCCCGGATAGAGCGGTGACCTTGGAGGAAGTATTATGTGGATTGAGTATTCTCGAAAAGGAATGGGACAATTTTCCACAAGGACAGAGAAAGATGGAGATCGCATTGACTGGGGCACTCGTCGTCATCGGATTTTGCGCTGCCCTGCGAGGGGAGGAAATTCCACAGGTAGACGTTGGATTGTTGCGAAAGCATTGGGAGGAAGGTGTGAATTGCAGTTCTGTGTCCCACGTTCCTTTAGCACTGGCAGGTCGGTTTAAACAAACCGACGGAACGTTTCGCTTATATATTCAACCATTGGCAGAAAAGTCAAGCTCGGGCATTGAAATCAGGAAGTGGATTGAGAGAGCAATAAGGGAACTGCATGTTCGAAAGGTCACTCAAGGACCATTGTTCAGACGGGTGTCAAAAACAGGAAAAATTCAACGAGCGTTGATCGGAGACCTCGACCATCTGTTTCATGGTCTCTGGAAACGAATCAAACATCAACGTCCGGACATTCTACCAGAAACAGTAAAGGTAGAAGAAGAATTCAGTGCAAGACGTTCCTTTCGTCGAGGAGCTACCACAACGGCGCAGAATCGAAAGCTGGGTCCCGAGGTTATTGAAATGAACAACCGCTGGCGAAAACATCTCCGCAGTCGAGGAGTCCTACCAGGAATGTCGATGATGGAAAGATACACAGACGCGAAGGCTTCGGTCGAGGCGTTGATCCAATTCTCTGAAGGATTGTAAGAATCACTAAAAGACAAGGAATATGAGAAGGCAACACAAGCGGCGATGCAAGGAATGGAACGCAAGAGATACTATACCGAGATGGGGAATTGGCTCGACGATACTCTGCAAAGAGTAAAGTCCAGCTCGCTTGCTATTGCCAGCTTGCCTGCAGACGCTACAACGGCTTATCCTGCAGACGATATACAATGGCTTGGCAGCCGGAGTATGTTGGCAAGATACTTGTGATGATATTTCAGGGTATCTTGGCTCCTTAATGGGGTCTGTGTTTGGGATGGCTGTGTGGTTGGATGCACACTCGCACGCAATGGACAGAACTCGTGACGGGATCCGAGTCCCGCCACATTCTGGAGTGAAACACAATACCCGCCCTCCTTGGGAAAGGATGGGTGGGGGGCTCGCCCCCCCAGAGCACCGGTATATGTAACTATAAGATAGTAGATGTTATGTGACAAAGAGCTGATAAGAGAGGAACAAGAACCGCACCGTACCCATCAGGTCAAGAAGGGACCGACGGACGAACGCAGAAGAGAAGTTGACGTCATCACAGATACGAGTTCAAGGAATGAGTCATTGGTTGGTTGGGACTGTCGTGTAAAGTACACGTCAGCACAGAGTATGGCATCCCAACCAACATGTGAATGAGGAAGTATGATCATAAGTTAATGGAAAGAGCTAACAGCGGCAGTGTCAAGGATCTGATCACCCATTGATCCTGTTGGCAGTTCTCTTTTCGCCCACCCGCCCACCCGGGGAATTGGCTCGACGATACTCTGCAAAGAGTAAAGTCCAGCTCGCTTGCTATTGCCAGCTTGCCTGCAGACGCTACAACGGCTTATCCTGCAGACGATATACAATGGCTTGGCAGCCGGAGTATGTTGGCAAGATACTTGTGATGATATTTCAGGGTATCTTGGCTCCTTAATGGGGTCTGTGTTTGGGATGGCTGTGTGGTTGGATGCACACTCGCACGCAATGGACAGAACTCGTGACGGGATCCGAGTCCCGCCACATTCTGGAGTGAAACACAATACCCGCCCTCCTTGGGAAAGGATGGGTGGGGGGCTCGCCCCCCCAGAGCACCGGTATATGTAACTATAAGATAGTAGATGTTATGTGACAAAGAGCTGATAAGAGAGGAACAAGAACCCAGCCAACACCTTTATATGGCCCTTATAATCGTGCCTGTCCTGTGAACAGTGCTTCCAAATCATCTCGTTTTCAAAGACCTGTCCCCAAAACTTTGTTATGTACGAGACTGAGGTGTCCTTGTCCTACGAGTATGTTCATGTTGTTGTGGATGATGCCGATGGCCGATGCGTTGAATTGTTGGTGCAGGGTAAACTCTCCCCTTCTTGCCTTACGCATATGATGAGAGCAATGCCTAGTCTACAATTTACAAAATGAACCTTCAAAGTTATCGAGATGAAATTGAGGCCGAAAACGACGAATTTCTTGACTCCCTGGATCCGAAGGAACGAACAGCACGACAAAAGGGGTTGCACTTTTGGGCGTTGGGTGCTTTGTGCGATACCGCCTTTGAAAACCTCTCTCCGGGAGGTTCAAATATCTCCCGTGTGAAAAGAAGTGAGGAAGAAGGTGCCTTGCTTTATCCAAACACTGCAAATGCTGACTACTTGGAAGCGTGCGCGGAAGCTTCTAGCGTTCAATCGGACGCAACAAACACACTGCAAAAGTTCACCAGTGTCGACTTTCTGTTTAATTTGGAAGGAGAACGCGCCCATCTTTTCTCAAATGACCCGCTTTCCCATGTTGCCTACTTGAAGATTACACAGGCCGCAAGTGGCTTTTTCGTTGATAACTATCAGAAACGTCGCAAGCTTCTCAACGGAATTTAAGGGCCGCAGACAACGAATGAACGATTCCGGCATAAAGCACGGCAAATACAACAAATTTCACCTCTTCCTCCAAAAGCAGTTGCTCGATTTCACTCCTCCAGCTCTTATTGTCTTGCCAATCCTCTCGTTGCCGGACATAAAGGCGTGGAATGGAACTCCGTACTCTGCGCTGGTTCTTCCTTGCGGCTTGCGAGCTAGACATGCATGTCGCAATGTGTTGCAGTATGTGAGGGAATACTGCAGCCAGGCAGATATTGAAATCGCAATACAAGTATTGAGAGCTTTCGCGATGGATATTGCTGAATCGCTAATCGATTGTGAAGACGTTGACATACTGGAAGAAGTCAACATCACGGCGGGAAACAGCACGGATGTTTCTCTCGCTCGCTGGAAGCTTTTAGTTCAGGAATTACGGGGGTCTTTGCAACCAAGGATTGAATTGCCAACCTTGAAAAGCGAGTTGCACTGGGGAACCGTCAAGGTGGCAAAGGGAAATTTTGATTTAAGCACATCGTGTCTACCGGATCCCTTCCTCCTTGCGGTGAAGGGCGCCATCCATTTCTCTTCTCACTGTGGAACAAAATTGATGCCTGATTGTCCGGCGGAAGATCTGGATGTTGATTCCGATGATGATCATGGTCAATCCTGATCGAGTATGTGTTAGATAGAAAGGCTCACCGTTGCTGGCTCTAAAGAGATTTTTGGCAGCCATGAAGGCTACAAAGCGTTACTGAGACGCTTTGAAACCCAAAGGCTTGTCAACCACCAGGGATTCGGCTTGAATCGCACCCGAATCCGACGGATGCATCTCGCCTTCAGAAATGGCCACCGCGCCTTCGTGGCGGGTTGCATTTCTTGCCACCGTTGCGATGCCATGCGCGTACTTTCATCCTCGAGCGTGGAAGATTCAATTCACCGCCCGTGGCCGTTGATCGTTCCATCGTGATCGCCTGGTTCTGCAGCCCATCGATTATCCAATCCTTTATTTTGCGCGACCAGATTCTCACCCCTGACTCGTACTCCCAATAGACTTAATTTGAGTAGTAGTAGGCGTAGGCAACATGCACATACACTATGCTTTTGGGTTGCGGACTGATAAGTTATTCCATTTCGCTTTCGTCTCTATAACAAGTTCTCAAGATTCTCTACAATAGGCACAAGCCTAAGTTCACAACGTTCAGTCAATTTCCTCAATGGTTGGTCCAAAAGCAGTGTCGGAACCAGGAGGAACTGTGGCACCACCCATGTCCGGGATGGACTCTCCACCTCCACCCATTCCGGACATACCTTCAGTCCCACTCGCCATCTTTTGCAAAATCGGCATGGCAACAGCCGCCAAAGACTTTTGTTTATCCTCGTACTCTTCGATTTCGGCCGAGGGATTGGTGTCCAACCACTTGATGGTGTCTTCTATGGCGCCTTCCAATGCTTTCTTGTCATCGACAGGGATCTTGTCCTTTATTTCGTCAGATGCCAAAGAAGACTTGAGACTGTAGCAATAGTTTTCGACTGTATTTTTAGCTTTCACACGGTTTTTGTTGGCTTCATCCTCGGCCTTGAACAACTCCGCCTCTGAAACCATCCGATCAATGTCCTCCTGGGACAAACGAGTCTGGTCATTCCGGATGGTAACCGTGTTCTCTTTCCCAGTCGATTTCTCAACAGCGGAGACGTTCAAGATTCCATTGGCATCGATATCGAAAGTAACGTCGATCTGAGGTTGTCCACGTGGCATGGGAGGAATTCCCTCAAGATTGAATTTTCCCAGCAGATTATTGTCCTTCGACATGGCCCGTTCTCCTTCAAACACCTGAATCAATACACTGGTTTGGTTGTCCGCAAAAGTCGAGAAAGTTTGAGTCTTCTTGGTGGGTACAGAAGTATTGCGCTTAATGAGAGTTGTCATGACTCCACCAGCAGTCTCCAATCCCAGGGACAACGGGGTGATATCCAACAACAAGTATTTTTCCAATTTTCCTGACGTGTCCGTTTCCGACAAGATTGCCGCCTGGACTGTGGCACCATAAGCAACTGCTTCGTCAGGATTGATCGATTTACATGGTTCCTTGCCATTGAAGAACTCCGAGAGCAGAGCTTGGATCTTCGGAATACGAGTCGAACCACCCACGAGCACAACCTCATGCACTTGACTTTTGGCCATTTTTGCATCACGAAGAACTTGCTCACATGGTTCCATGCACTTCTTGAAGTAGTCCATACACAAATCTTCAAAGCGGGCTCGAGTAATGGTTGCACTGAAATCAACACCATTATAAAGTGAGTCGACCTCAATGTACGCTTGTGGAGAGGAAGAAAGCGTGCGCTTGGCGCGTTCGCAAGCTGTACGAAGACGACGCATCGCTCGTTGGTTTCCAGACATATCCATTCGGTGGCGGCGCTTGAATTCTTGCAACATGTAGTCTACCAAGCGATTGTCAAAGTCTTCTCCTCCCAGATGTGTATCGCCCGAACTTGCTTTCACCTCGAAAATACCATCTTCGATGGTCAAAAGTGAAACATCAAATGTCCCGCCACCAAGATCGAAAATCAACACATTTTTTTCATCTGCCTTCTGGTCCAAGCCATAGGCTATTGCAGCAGCAGTTGGCTCGTTGATGATTCGCAGGACATTCAAACCAGCAATCAAACCTGCATCTTTTGTGGCTTGGCGCTGAGCATCGGTGAAATACGCAGGGACGGTGATTACTGCATTTTTCACTTCTTTCGATAAGTATGCTTCCGCGGTCTCCTTCATTTTTCCAAGGACCATGGAAGAAATCTCCTCTGCTTTGAACTGCTTTCTCTCTCCCTTGAAGTCAACTTCAATGACTGGGTGACCTCCTTGTCCCGAAACGACCTTGAATGGCCAATGCTTCATGTCAGCTTGGACAGCCGGATCACTGATTTTCCGGCCGATCAATCGCTTGGCATCAAACACGGTGTTGCCTGCATTCATGGCTGCTTGAGACTTTGCCGCGTCACCAATCAAACGTTCTGTCCCTGTGAAGGAAACATAGGACGGAGTGGTGCGGTTCCCTTGGTCATTTGCAATAATTTCGGCCCGGCCGTTCTGCCAGACTCCAACACAGGAATACGTCGTTCCTAAGTCAATGCCGATGGACTCTCCTGTCACTGGAAAGACAATAAGCGACGAACATGTGAGGAAACCATACAGACGTCAGCTATCGGGGGAAAATGCCATGATAAGAATAGTTATCCATATTACTTACCTCCCATGATGATATCGTTTTCTAATTTGTTCTGTTGTGTTGTTGTATTAGCAACTTTTTATGAACAGAGAAAGTTGTGATTACTGGTTCTCCAGACGTGGACTTCACTCCTGTCGTGCATCCTGTTTATGCCACGTTCGAGCCAGTCGTTGCAAGGCGAAAAGTTGTACTATCTGTCATCATGGTGCCGATCGACGAGGATCGACGGACACGTTTGCGCTCACAACTGTCGATCAATCGTCACGAATCATGTCCATCTAGGTCGCGAGAATGCCACCACAGCAAGAGACATGGCCACAAGCATGGCGGCAGCGATTGTCCAATCCACGTAATGACGAGA
Source organism: Epithemia pelagica (assembly GCA_946965045.2). NCBI lineage: Eukaryota > Bacillariophyta > Bacillariophyceae > Surirellales > Surirellaceae > Epithemia > Epithemia pelagica. The sequence goes on along the minus strand of OX337234.1, from coordinate 1,485,618 downwards.
CGTCTGTTCTTGTCGGTGCTTCTGCGGCTCTCGATTTCGAGACTTGTGTTTCAAACGTATTTGAGATAAGGCAATGATATCAGGGGATTTGTATCGAAGGATGGGTTCGTTCCCATTTTCGTGCAGACCTGCTTGTTTGTCGCTTCCGCGATTGATGGATATTGTTTTACGAATCACATCCAGGAGGGACTCTCGACACGACGGGTCTTCTTCCACAAGTTCTGGAAGACGAAAGGAAACCCGTTGCAAGGCCATATATGAAACGGGACATTGCAGGGCCACATGAATCAAAAAGTCGACAGGGGCAACAAAACCCGGAAGGATTTCGCGTTCGTCAGCGATTCTTTTACGCCATTCCATCAGCTGCTCATAAAGCTTTAAATGCGCCGGTGTCCAATCGAGCTCTCCACGGCGTGCTCGATGAAGAATTTGGATGTAGATTGAATGGGTCAGAAAAGGTTCGGGGCGACCTGACCATAAATCACGGCACCTTTCTTGGCTCAGTGATATAACTTTCATGAGGTTTGGTTGCATTCGCAACAAGGCGACCGATGCAATGGGGTTCTGAGATGACAAAACTTTGTCATGATGCGAGGTATTGTCGTAATTGTCACACTGGAGAACGTCCACGGGCTCTTGTACTCTTTCTGTATTATTAGGTCCGAATCCCTCTTCTTCCTCCTCCTCATCCCGAAATTGAGCCAAAGCACTGGCCATTGATGAGGCTACACGATGGGCTTCCTCATCTCGTTCCGTAGGGTTTCTGTCGTACAAGTGGGTACGAGTCAAATCTCGTATCATGAGCATTCTCAACCGAAGCAAGTAATGCACTGCATCATTCAGTCAGGAACAAAAACGACAGAACATTATACAAGTACTGAAACGAAGGGAACGACGTACCGTCATATCTACCGTATTCCAGCATGGGTTTCGTCAGTGGGCGCCGTCGCCAGTCCGTAGCCTGGTATTCTGCTTTGAGTTGTTTGTATCGATCGGGGTCCTGGAGTCCATAGTATTCACAGACACTTGCCAAACCATGAGATTCCAGTCCCAGAACTTGGGCAGCCTCGTACGTATCAAAGACATTCACGACAAAAATTCCAAAATCACGATGCAGCGAACGAACGTCCAAGCCACCGATGGAGTGACCGACCTTCACAATGTTGGGATTGGCAAAAAACGGCGCCAAGCCAGGGCCAATGAGATCCCATACCCCGGGGGCAAGAGGATCAATGACGTAGTCATGGCCCGAATTGGACGTAATCTGTAAGAGTGAGGTCAATTGAGTATACTTTGATGTGTTGAGGGACTCCAGGTCAAATCCAATCTCCGTAGGACAAGCTGCTGATAGCTCGGCGACGCATGCTTTCATTTTTGTGGCACTGTCCACCAGTGTCCACCCAGGTGTTGTAGAATTTCTCCCAGATTTGTTGCCATTATGCTCGGCAGATGCCGTTGGCAGAGGAATGTCCGAAAGGTCGACCTTGTCCCACCGAGCAAAGTCCATATCATCCAGTTCCTCGCGGAGACATTTCTCAGGGTTGTCAATCAATTCATCCACTAAACTCTTTCCTCTCTGGTCAAGAGACGTGTGACCGTTCGTTTCCGTACTCTTGGACGCTCTCAGAGACGACGAAACATGAGGGGGATTTCCATTGGTGTGAGTCTTTGATAGCGCCTCTGGACTGACAGACTGAATGTGCCATGGTCGGTCGACAAGTCTAAACCATGGTCGAAATTGGTGTATCGGAGGATGATAGAATCCTCGTCCACTGGTAGAATTTCCCTCGCTCTCTGCACCATTTTCGACGGAATCCCTCGACCTTACGGTAGGTGTAGCAGAACTTTTCGTGGGCAAAAACTGAAAGCCGTTGGCATAAATGGATATCGCAAGGGTTCGATTCCTTTTGGAACGTTCTCCAATGGATGTATGAAACAAAAAGCATTCGGCACAGCACTCATGAACCATTTTTCGATTTTTACTCGTCAACGTAGTGGGGAGACAAAGATATGGTTCTGAAAAGACTTTTTCATTCAATATTGGAAATTCCACTTCTCCAATCACTTCCCGAGACGTGTGGCCCATCGCAGGATCCAATCCAGCATAATAAGATTCGCATCCAAGTTTGTATTGATTTAAATATCGCACCAAGACTTTTCGCTCCTTCCAGGTCCATCCAGTGATTCCGACTCGAACGGAAGCCTGTTTGTACGTAGACGACTTTGACAAGGAGGACGAAACCGAAAACGACGTTGAGGAGGATGATTGGACCTCATCCGCGGTGGCGTGCCGTGAGGCCCCGTCGTCCGAATCGGTCGCACCTCCTTCGGTGCTCATGGGTCCATCCGATTCTTGCGCCAAAGCCGCAGCCTCGAGGGCCTTCAGTTTCTTGCGATACTTTGGTTTCTTCCACAGCCCCATTTTTCAACGAGCTTGATCTATACCATTGAGAGAACACCGATGATGATGATGCGTGGCAAAAGATTGGCGGCGTTTTGTGTTGTCCATTGCACCTTAGACAGCTTGAAACTTGAAAGTGATAGGGAGTAACTTGAATCTTCCGGTCGCAGGAGCGCTGGCGCGCGGGACACAAGAGTCGCCCTCATTTTTTGCCAATCGCGGACAAAGGAGCAAAACGGGTACACGTCTCTTCTAGGATTGAATCATGGACTTAATCATGGACTATTTGTCTCTGCCCTTTCCACAAGGCTCATAATCTCAATAAGGCCAAAAGTAACATGACTGTTCCACATCCCACCTACGAAATTGAGCCACTGTTTTGTGATGTCCTCAAGGACAGTGGCGAGGACCTCAAAGTTGCAAAGCAAACCCAATCCATTCTGGCCGAGCACTGGTACAAACACTGGGAAACTCAAAATCATCAGTCTGTCTCAAGCGATCCTGCCACGACACCCTTTTTCCTACCCGGACACAAAGAAATTACCGCAGACTTTATCGAAAATGCCCGCGACTGTCACCACTTTCAAGCGTTTGGGGTACGCAATCCTCAACATGACACCATTCGGGCCTGTATTGCCTGCCAAGTCTGGTCCGGACCCGTGCCGATCGAAGTGGTGGATCCGTCCACGTTTGCGCTTGGTGCCATTTGGGGCCTGTCCGTTCCACGGCAGGAATTTGCCAGCACCGAGGAAGCAACCCGCGTCGCCGTGTCATTGATCCAGGCCGCATCGTTGCAGCTCCAACGACACGACTGCAAAAAGGCACTGACACTGGCCCTGGACGAACAAACCAAAGAGTGGTTCCACCTTGCAGGTTTCCAATCCGGAAACATGTTGACTCTGACATTGACTGAAAACCAGACACTCAAAGACACGGAGAAGGAACAACAAACGCCTTTCAACGTCACTCAAGAGGACGCAAACTCGGATTCCATAGTTTGCGACCATTGGCACAAAATGTGGCTCGATGTAGGCATGCCGGCCGAGTCCTTGAAGCCAAGTTTCCAGAAAGATACATTGGGATTTATTGATCACGCGCGCAAAACCCTCCAGTACAAAACCCTGGTGGCCAAGAGTACCGAGTCAGGCAAAGTTTTGGGATCGGTGAGTTGCCAAATCTGGCAAGGTCCATTCCCCCAAATTGTTCATTCACAGTACTTTCAGTACGGCTCCATTTGGGCCGTGTACGTTGATCCCATGTATCGACGACAAGGAATTGGTAAAGCCCTAATGAAGGAGACGCTCCAGTATCTACACGGCATTGGCTGTGATATCGCCATGTTGGTCGCTGCCTCAAGCATGGGCCAAAGCTTGTACGAATCACTTGGATTTGCTCCCAACAATGCGTTGGTTTGTGATTTGACAGATCCTTTACCAGCAGAACCAAAGCCAAACGACGTTGATGCTCGCGACTTGTTATCCGAAACCAGCCGGTCTGGCCATCGAGACAAGAAGCAGCAATTGTCGAAGGAACTAGCAATGCGACTTGTCCGAGAAGCGGGCATGAAGGACCCCGAGTCCGAAACCAATTTAACAGCGTTGTTGTCGGCAACCTTACCACAACTCAATGCTGTCTTTGAAAATCATGACAAGAAATCCAGAATTATCACAGTCGTGACAGAGATTCAAAAACGACATGAACAAGAAGAAAAGGAACAGGCAAACAGGGAATCAAGGGACGACGACCAACACAAAGGCTTTTCTTGCAGCTATATCGATCCCGAAGATAATTGGTTCACGCAAAACAAGAAACGGTTTGGCAAGGGATTTGATCTCAAAAGATTGGCCAATGATCCTGAGCAGCTGGCGCAAAAGTTTGACAAACTCAGCACGTACTATGATCAATGGACGGTAGGCAATCGATCCAAAGTGGAACGCTTTATCGTCCAGTCGGCCCGACACTGGATATCCTCCATGTCGTCACCATCCACTGGTCTGCGTGTGTTGGATGTAGCCTGTGGAATTGGATTGCAGGGTCAAATTCTTCGGCTCTGCGGGTACCAAGGACATCTCGTGGGAACCGACATTTCGGCAGGCATGATTGAACGGACCATGGAACGCGGTTGTTATGACCAGGCTTTTGTAGCCAACGCAAATCAACCATTCTTGGTTGACACGCCAAGCCTCAAAGCCAACGACGACGACGACAAGTTATTTGATGTGGTCATTTGTACAGGAGCCATGGAACTGTTGAATCAACGTCAAGTACTTCAAAATGCAGCGTCGGTACTCAAAGGCAACCCACATGAGGAATCTTCGGTTGCTCAACAAGGGGGACAGCTTTGGGTGTCCTTCCAACTCGTGGATTCCTGTTCATCCGACCCGTCGAATGGGAACAGTAGCACCGCGCATCAAAACGTTCATGGCATTGCAGAACAAGAGGCAATGAAACTGTTGGACGAGACTGGTTTTGATGTAATGACCAAAGAGGTTGTTCCAGATGCTTTTTACACTCCGTCCCCCATGCAAGATGGAAGTCTTCTTCCGGTCCCATACCTCTTTGTTTTGGCCCAAAAGAAGAGGGCAGCATCTTCAAAGCCGTAATTTGTCGGCCGTCACAGCCGTAGAGGCAAAGCCTTTGCAGTCCACCAAAAATGCCATTAATGGATCAGTAATTCAAGCAAAACCTTGCCCGTCTGTTGATTCCTATGTAACGGTCCGCAGAGTACCAAAAGTAAACTCATTCTGGTGTTTTTAGGTTGCCCCCTCCGATTCCCAAAGATGTCGAATTCCTTTCGGTCTTGCCGATAGGGTCGCCACTGCGTTCATAAACTCTCAAATCGTTCATTCGTTTTGATCGCTGGTGTACCATCTATCAAGATATGACCGGTCTTCCCTAAATTCATGGACTTAGATATCATTTGCATTCACCAGAGCACATTCGGAATAGGGACAGAGGGAACTTGATTGCCAGCAAGAGATTGTGGACATCCTTCTTCTCTTTCCCACATCTTGGATTGTTGCAATCTCTCTCATAGCCAATCAATCCGACCCGAATCGTCTCACAAGCAATTCGAATCCTCCAAAGGATTGGCAAGCGCAGATTCGGCCGCTGTTCGTGGTGTTGCTAGTTCCTCGACACATCGTCGTATCTGTATGATCAATCTGCTCTTTTTACTTTATTGGACACATATCTTTGAGTCATTTGAACCTGGACAGTCCGAACATTGGTTTTTCGCGGTTGTCTTTGAGATTTTCGTGTGAGCATCGTCGGTAGCGTTCTGGTACTTGGTCGCGATTCCCCCGACGAATATGCACAAACCACTTGGTCGCACTTGGAACGAACGGGCTGTGTGGGTGCCAAATTATCCAAAAAGGACAACCCAAGCACAACGATTGAGAGATGGACGTTTTCACTAAAAAAAGGAAAGCTCAATGCAACGGAACCCGAAACTGCGGCTGTTGGAGTGACTCCATTGGTCCCGATTCTTGATAGTCTGTAGTCGTTTGGAGCAAACAAAGACTCTAGAGTATCGAGCCCCTAGAGTGCTCCAACTCAATTTTGTTGCACTTGCTACATTCATGCAAGGAATGGTTTGTTGTCGTCCAATCTCTCCGATTTTTCAATTCCGTCTTCCGTCGACTCTTCATTCTTCGTCCTAGTGAGACCGACAAAAAACGCGAAAAATGTGCGCCGGCGTGCAGGAGTGAGAGGGGCATAATACGTAAGGAGTCCCGACAAGTTTGCAGATCGCTGTCGCGAACAGCGAAGCGCAATTCGCAACCAGCTGTCTCGTATGCGAATGAGTCCCGCCATGCTTTCTGCGAGCGAATGCTTTGTGCCCAACTAGCCTTGCAAAAAGTGGACGATGCGGAACACAAGCCATTGCCCTTGGTTCAGCGGCATCTCATTTTCATCCGTTGTGAATGGAATTCATGCCAGAAAACTCACGACAACGGCAATCATGTGTCCCGAACGACCGATTCGTCCATGGAATAACAAGTCGCGAATCATTGTTGTTGGCGCAACAAAAACGTCTCTGGGTACATTCGTTTCTCTCATTCTCCTGATCACTTTGCTTCATAAAATATTGTGGACTGCACCATTCAATCCAAGAAAACAAGCAATCTCTCCCCTTGCATCACGGTTCTATACACACCATGTCATTTTCAGACGCTTCTTCTACGACAACCATCTACAACGCCGTTCCATTGCTTCCGCAACATGAGGCAAGCCCTCCTGAGCTGTCCGAACCACTCTTGACGACGACGACGACAACAACACAAGAAGAGGAACATGTACCAGCATCATCGTGCTGCTCCCTCTCCACCGACAGTTGGTGGAAGTGTCTCAACTTGGTTTCCGGTATTAATGTGGGAATTATTTCGTATTACCTGGTGGATCTCGTGGTGATTCCTCTCTTTCCAAGCAAATGGATGACCTCTCACACACATGTTGGTTGTGTCATCATGTCTTTGACCTACAGTACCATTACGGTCCTTTGTGGTTATTGCCTCTGGTACGCCGTCTATCATACAGTCTCTGGAGAGGACGACGACGACGACGAAAATGATCCAGAAACTATTACGGAACCAAACCATGACGACGACCACCAAACGTTTTGGAACAAGATGGAACACGTCTACTCGGTTGGTATTTTTATTGGCTTTGGTATGGCCTGCTTGGTGGTGTTGATTTCCATAGGAATTCCGACCCTGCAGTTCCTGGTGTGTGGGGCCACCATTGTGGTCCTGTTGGCCATTCTCCAATGGTACGGTCCCATTGGTCGCAACTACAACAACAACAACCAGAAGGAAACCGAATCTGTCCTGCCACTGGTGGTATAATTTTAGTGTCGGTGACACTGAATTATCGACCCGCTTGTCATTCATGGAGGTCTACCTTCCCATTGGGCCTCTGTGAGATTCTTGTTTTTTGCCATGGAACGAACGTATGAACGTATTGTCATTTCAAACGACTTCTTTTGTTAATCTATCTGATATAGAACCTTGTACTAGTAGATGGAAAGAGAATTTTTCGCCATCCTACCACTACCGCTAGTACGATTCACTCTACACAGACCGACAAGACACAAACAGAGAGATTCCAGAAAAATAGTGCACTAGTTCTCTCAGTGTTAAATATGATGCAGACTCTCTCACAAATTCACTTGTATATATATATTCATATGCAAAACACAACCATCCTCATCATGGACGGAACAACCATCTCATATCATCATCATAGCATCAACAACAACGTGTACATTCATCACAGCAACTTTCTCATAGACTTGGAGAGCATCGTCTGTCACAGTGACAAACGGAATCAACGTATACATGTTGTAAGTTTGGACTATGGGCATGCTTGACCAATAAACAAGTCCATCTCCATCCTGGACTCGTGGAACGACTGATGCGCCATTTGCAGGGTTCCTTGCAAAGCAGCATCCAATCTCGTTCAATAGAACCACATTTACCCAGATGGATTCAGGTACTCCCTGCCGTCATATTCTTGCGTCATGTGCTGTTCTTGTCGTAGGGACCACAGGGCGCAATGGGCAAGTGAAGCAAATCGGGCAATGTCTCGAACAAGGTCGCATCGCTGCCTTCCGTTCTGGTAAAGGAGAGTGGTGAAAGTCCACGATCAATGGAAGTCTCTGCATCCGAGTCCTTCATAATGACATCATCCAGATCATTCTTGTTTCCAGTAAAGTCACAATCCAGTGTGGGAGAGTAATGCAAATCCATATCTTCCATGCCATCTTTACTGCTTTGCGGTGTACAGCTTCGACTTATGCTTCCGCTTCGAACCTTTTCCAGTCGTGAGCCGGTTACCATGTTCAGTTCCTCCGAGTTTCGTGGGGAAAGAATAGATGACATGTGCATATCGTCGTCCATGGTAAAGGCACGGTCATCATGGGAAAACGTTCGGTCAAACGTTCGATCAAACGACAAGTCCAGATTTGGAATATCGATATCACCATCCGCAAAACTTGTCGTGACACATCCCGTGCTGTGTCGTTCGTGGTGTCGCACGTCATGAAAGGGAGAAATCTCTTGGAAATCCCGTGGGGACCACGAGCGATGCAAGGGTGACATGGGTGGACGAGAGTGGTTGCTACCACTACTTCGAGGTTCTTGGAAACAGGAGAAAATGTGTTGGTGATTGGGAATATTTCTTGTCGCTGTTCCTCCTTGGGGGTGGTGTCGTCCGATGGGCGACATGGGGAAAAAGGGTGGATACGCCCCACTCGATGAAGAAGAGTTTCGGCTGTGCCCAATGAGCCAGGGATTGGTAGGACCGCAAAAGTCGTCCATCAAATCATCATCGTCGTCCGCAGACGGTGCCGAATACGTCATGGGAGGTTTGGCCGTAGTTCTATTGGTGGAGGGTGTGACAGGGTTGGTCGCAACAGGACGGTCCAATCGCTTTGACTGTGGTACTACCGGAGTTGTGGCAGCAAGGACTGTTTCATCATACGAGCATGACCGGATATGAAGCGAGTGACTTGTTTGTTTTGTCGGTTGCTGTGATGGATAGGCTCTCAAAGTAGGTTTGGGTGTCACTTTCGGCTGGATTGGTGTCGGAACGTGTGGCACAACTTGGTCCATTCGAGCCTTTTTCTGGCCCTTCTTCACGTCGCTGGCCGATGTCTCTGTTTGAGGAACCGATTTGACTCTTCGGTGCCCTTTTTTAGCCATTCTAGACTTCATGAGTCGTGGTTTACAGGAGGCTGACTGTTGTTGTTGTTGAGCAAGCTGTTGTTGCTTTTTCATTTCCGCGCTGTTTCCCGTACTGGATCCGGATGCGGAACCATCGGACGTGGCTGCAGTGTTGTTACTTCCATTCTTGGCCTTGCTATCGCTCTCAAAGACCACGCTCAAGAAATCTGGGTCTCCCAAATCCTCCGAAAGTTGTTTCCGGAGCACAGCGGCGCCATCACGCAATGCCTGACTTGTCTTTTCAATGGCCTTTCGATCACCGATATCAGACCAAAGCCCAGTGTCATGATTTTTGTCCAGAAAGCGACCAGGTGGATTCATGGATCGGACCGCTTCCACGATGGATCGAGAAATTGCCATCTTTTGCTTTTTCGTGGATGTCACGTACAACTCTGAAAATTCAAGAAAACCAAACCCAAAAACGTGAGATCAAGATTTTTCATTGTCAAGATACGATCGCCAGTTTGCCATAGCAACAAGGAAATCACTTCCTGCCGATCACGAAAAACGAACCAGAGTCATGGTTCATGTGGGAACGCTCTCATTTTTGTTCCTTGAATCGCTCGCCCATCGCAGTCTCTGATCCGGTGTGAAGCGCGCTGGTCGAGCCTCACACGACTTGCCGGCTCGACGTCAATCGTGATCGGACGTGTTCACACGTGTCGAACGCGAGATTCCATCTGGCCATGGGCCGTGTGGCGTGTCCATGGAATCCTTCCCCCGCAGCAAAGTCGTCGAAGGAAACTCACCTTTGTTGAGGGCCACGAGACTTCGGAAATTCACGTTTCCGGCATGTTTGTTGGTGGTAACGCCGCGTCCGGAAAGAACGTCATTGTCGGTTGGTTCTGGTACGTCGAATAGAGGAAGGACTTTTTTGTTGGGTGCATTCTTCCCGCTAGCCGTAGCTTGGTTCAATGTAATCACTGGAGTATCGACCGTAGATTTCATTTGCACGACGACAACGAATGAGGATGTTTGTTGTTGGGGTTGCTCAATCGCTCTATCCAAGGCACACCGTTGGGTGTTTCGTTGTTGTGGATTGTATTGTCTTTGGTGTGTTGAGCCGAAGAAGACAGCAATGACCTCTCAATGGGTGTGTATGTGTGTGTATGGGCGCGCTCTGTTTTTGGGAGAGAAAAGTGGATGCTCCTTCTCTTCTTCCTTGTCTGTTTTGTGGAGTGCAGTGGGGCCGCTAGCGCTCTGCGAGTGGTGGGCACTTCTCTTTTTGTGGTGTGCTCTCTTTTCGTTTTTTGTGGCGGTGATGTTCGTTTTGTGAGCACTCCATGTCTCTTTGCGGGGGAACCCCCAAAATTTTTTTCGCGCATAACATATCCGGATCTACGTAGCTGTAGACTTTTCTATAGGCACGTCACCGGGTGCACGATTCGTCCAGCCACTGATAGAAAGCGGTTTTGAGTCGTGGTCTCATCGACACCAGCCATTTCCATACACCCCGGCGACATCGGAGAAACCTTCGATCGGATGTCAACGACAAGATAGTTTTGAAACGATTGAAAACCCGAACCGAACTCACGTCAAGAGTCGCTAGGTAGTCGCAGATCATACTATTTCAGATTTTTGTGTCACCGAACGTGAGTCGATCCTACAGGGTTGGGTGCCACTCCTAAACGAAGAGAGAAGCCACATTCCAATCAACGAATGGTACTCCACAAACTGTATACGAGACACGACCCTAAGTGATCCTCGCAATGGCCAATCTTTGCGAGGACTGCCATGGGATTCTGTCGTGTTTCATACCCCCAAAACGGCAAGGACAATGGGGGTGTCGTCGACAGTGTTTGTGGACCATGCTTATCCAAGACTTGAACCCAGGGCGTTGTGGATTGGGCGCGTCATAGCTTTTCGGAAGGGAGCCACTGGGGAGCCACCGATCTGAACGTATCGTACCAAATTGGCATGGTCTAAGTACGACGACAAGGCCGAGCTCCCATGGTGTAACTACTCGAGAGATCTCCGGTCGACCTGCCAAACGCCGAACCGGCGCCACAAATTGTGGTGGTTCGCTTCCACATTTGGAAGAGAACAGGATTGACACTGCCAGTCACACTCATGGAGGGACATTCCTCTCCGAGTATAGAACAGAATGCATTGAATGTAGTGTCCAAAGAACATTCCAGGATCAATGTCTCTTGTGTCAGATGCTCTTGTGATTTCGAACAGGGCCTTTCGCAATGGTCCTAGTGTCACGTTTCGACCATGATTCTTGGTTTGCGTACCATGAGGCCTCGAACCGGGACTTGAGACAAGCGACATTCTTTCATTTTGTGTTGGGAGGCGAGGACCGAACAAGATGATCGACTTCCACCCCTGCACCATGGCGTCGAATGTAGATTGGACCGACACCGTTTTGTGTAGGACTCGTATGATGAATTGCTCAACTCTCGAACTCTCACAGTATTACCATTCCCCCGGTCTCAAATCGATAATAATGGAATCCTTCCTGTCGTTGTTGTTGCTGCTGCGTGCGTTGGAGGGTCGTCCCATGAGTTGGTGGTGCAAGGACCGGATCAGTCGACTCCAATTGCTTTGCGTGGTCAAGACAAAATCCTGTGCTTCCAATGCCACCAAGAGAGATCCCAGTGCCACCAACCCGGCACGTCCCCGTGTATTGCGCGTCGTCCAGGAGGCACGATTGCCCTTGGGTGGTCGATAGGCATTGAGTTCTGTCACGGTCCGATCGACCGCAATGGACCAATTGCGATGCGACGACGCGTCCACAAAGGCATGAACGGCCTTGGGATCTTCAGTGGCTAAATAAATGTGAGCTCGGGTCGTCGTCGTAGTGTTGTCGTTGTCACTACCTGGCTCTTTTTGTCGCTGTTCCAGAATTTGATCAATGGCGTGAATGTATTCGTCCATGGAGGGCAACTCCATTTCCCAAAATTTGTCCCCCCATCGAATGTGTACGGCAATGAGGTCAGCCGGTGCATGACCGTTTGGAAACAAGAGACCCAATTGACGTTCGGCTTCGTGGACGACAATGGGTGACACGTGTTGAAACAAGTAGGCAAAGGAACTGGCTCGAAACTGACGAATCGCGTATGTCGAATGGTTGTCCTGTGGGTGTGGCGGCCGCAGTCGTTGACAAAACAACCGGCGATTGCGTGGATCGGGCACGGCCGGTAAGGACCACGGATCCAGTTCTCTATCGCCAGGACAGGCCAATTCCGCCCGAGGAAAGTAACACGACAGTGGGGAAGAAGACAATGCCTTGTCTGTCCCACAGTGCATTTGATCCAACCACAACCATGACGACGAGTCTTGTGGTTGTTTTGTGTGGTTTTTCGTGTCGTTGAAAGGTGGTGTCGTCACGGTCACGGTGGTTTGAATGCGATAGCCTTGCTCCCACGCATTGCACAAGGCTTGACTCCACAAGACCAAATGAGAGCCCAAGCCATATTGATTGTCGACGGCAAATCGCATCGTAGGAGCACTGCAATTGGATTGATGGGCCGCAATGTCGTGCCATGTGGTCGGCCGAGTGAGAGAGGACGACGAGTGGGTGGTGGGCGCAACCGTCACATGTGTGGATGTGGACAACCAATCTCGACGACGCAGTGTACCACACTGCCGGGGCAGAGGTTGCTCCAACATGTCCGCCGAACCAGATTTATTGGAGGGCCAGGTTGTATTCCTTTGTTGGACGACTACATGATCCCATCGAGGATTGGGAACCGGCCGATACTGCGTCCGACACTGATTCTTCTTGTTCGAGGATCCTTGTTGGAATTGCACGGCCCACTGAGGATCCAGGACCACCACGGGGTGCATCATCCACGTGTGTACGAAAAGCAACGTCAGAATGCACAGTGTCACCAGCACGCCGCGCAGCCTGGCACATTTCTTGAGGTTGAGGAGACCAACGGGTCGCGAAGGCTTTCGAATCATTCTGCGAACTGTCTGGGCTTGTAGACGATTGCTGTCGGGACCGAGTGGAGACGGCATTTCGGTATGCAAAGTTTGGAGCAAGCCACCAATCAAACGGGGGTTGGCCTCTTCTATTCGAAAACCTGGATTGGTTCCAGAATGCAATCCCTGACGCCTTTTCTCAATCTCTTATTGATCAACGATTCATTCAGCAAGTATCTACCGACAACATGGGTGGATCCTCGGGTGGTTTGGCGATGATAGTCCCGTCTAGTGTTACGATAGATACCGAGAAGACGGCTCAACCTACTCAGTAGGAGTAAAATGCTCCATGGTCCAAAGTGTTCCAAAAGGTAGCTACTCGCCCGAGCCTGCCGTCCCAATGCGATGGCATCCCGGCGTTCTGGGACTCGTCGGTCCCGATCTACCCCCAAGTCCCGCCTGAGTCGGGAAAAACTTGCACCCCACCACCTTCCACCATTTACCATTTCACCATGGCCGTTTCGTCGCCGTCCATTCCACCGTCCGGTTGGTGGTGGATTGTCTTTGTACCGTCACTCAGTTACTTTCTAACGACACGATGGTCCTCCTTCTCCAACAGTTTGCTGCAGCCACAACAACAACAACAGCAACAACACGCTGCTTCTTCTGCTGTTTCCGTGAATGCTTCCCTCGTGTGGCTCCCCTCCTCCGATTCTCGCCGTACGAAAGAGGAGAACAATACCTGTGCACAAGTGTCCAAAGTATTTCACGTCCGTAACTGCCGAAACATTCATCCTCCAGAGGATGATGGATCCTCTGCTTTTGTTGCTGCCGAGTTGACGGACCGTGTGGAATGGTTGCACGACTTTTCCACAACAGTGGTGGCGAGTGTCTGGCAGCATTCGGACGAACTGGGCCGTGGCGGTTCGTTGGTGAGTAGTGGCAATCGAATTTGGCGATGGGAACGAGGAGGTGGACCCATTCCGATTGGACGATCGTTGCAATTGGATCATGCCGGATGTCGCTCCGATCGAACCGCCACGTGTCGGCCGAGTCCGCTTGCCAGCACCACCCCCGACCCTACGACAATGACGAATTGGGTGGGCGGTTTGGCCATGGACTTTTGGGGGTCGGATCGATCGACCACCCTGTCGTATTCCATGGGATCCTTGATTGTGGCCGAATGGGGAGAGGGACGTCTGGTACGATTGGAGGACAATGGGGCTCGAACTCCCTTGGCCTTGCTGCGAGCTCCTCCGTGTCATGACCACAAGAAAAAGAAACTGGACACTCCGGTGGACTTGTATCCGCACCAATTGCTCATGACTCCCTTTGGAGATTTACTCGTGCTGGATTCCGTTTCGTCGTCGTCGTCGTCTTGCATCTACAAAGTGCCACAAGCTCTCACCATTCCACCCTTGGAATCCTTGCAAGAATCACGGTGGGCTCACAATCATAGTTGGCTTGAAGAGGAGGGCCTACTAATGGAAGAACCACAGCTCTTTTGGACGCCGCCCGGCGCTGCTGTGGTGACGGGCATGGCATTGACCTCGTCGTGGACATCTTTATATGTCGCTGTGAGTACGACCGAGGAATCCTCGTCTGCCGCCCTGTTGTATCAAGTATCCTTGGTGGAAGAAGAAGACGAGAACGAGGACGGCGGCCAAGTAAAAGAGGAGCCCCACGACAACAATGGAGCGAAACCGGAACAGGACACCCACACACAGACATCACCATCGAAGGGTCACCTCGTGTTGAATGTGACGCAACATGTTCCGTGGTGGACCCGTTCGGGTCCATTGGTGGTGACCAAGCAGGGCTATCTCTTTTCGGTGGTGGAACACGTGCACCTGACCATTTGGAATGTCGTCTCGTCTCCGACGACAGTACTGGTGGGATTTGTGACCCTGCCCGATGCCATTACCTCCCTCAGTTTGGGAGGGGTGGAAGATTCCTACCTGTATTTGACGACGGTACGGTCCTTGTGGAGACTCCCCACTCGACGGGGAGTGGCGCATCCCGTGACCATTCCCACCAATTTGGCACCCACGCACCGACGACCACAACAACCGCGAAACCAACACACACACCCTAGTAGGTAGAGCACATCCGCACCGTTCGCCAAACGCCAGTCGTTGAAAAAGATGAATGTGGAGGGAGTCGCACACGTTGGATGAAGCGTTCTTGTCTCATTGGATGAGATCTTGCCCGCACCAGTCTGACTACGGTACGGTGGGCAGCCTTTCGTGAGGACTCGACTGGACGGAATTGAGAATGTGCATCAAGAATGGAGAGCGGCGGGAAAGGTGAGCACAAAAGGGCAAAGGACTCTTTGGAAACCCATGATGCGCATGTTTCCAATAAGGTATCATAATCCAACCCCGCCAAAAACTACGTTTCCATGTATTCAAACTACCTACTCCTAGGAGTAGAGAGTAGAAAAGGAGTTGGAGTAGATAGAAGGGGGAGGAGAGGATAGCTGTGGGTGAGGTGAGGTAGCTATGCGAAACTAATCGGGATTAAGTCTTGACTTAGTCGCACATTTGATATGGTTCCGTTTTGTCGGTTATTGATGTCATTGCGATACCAAACATCGTCCAAGTCATCCACCTCTTCACCTCCACTGGAATGATTGCATTCATTCCAATCCGAGCCATTACCCACAACGGATGAAAATGGACACCGAGGTGGGTTTGAGCCCAGCGCGTTTTAGAGCTGAGAAAACACATCGGAATAACCTTCAAAAGAGGATCTGGAGAAAGCAATGTGGTCGTGATGACATATTTTTCCAAGTCTGTGGGTGGGTGTGGTTTAGATCAGGATGAAGACAATTCCGTTCCATGGAACGATTTTCAAGGTACAGCAATCTCGGCAGGTCCGGCGGCGAGTTCGATTCATGTCGAAAGCTACACTGATGGTGGTTAGTGCAATGTTTGGAATGTCCATGGTTCGGAACCATTATGGATTCCTGGATATAGCAGAGAAGAATGAACTTGAACTCATTGCAAGCAGTCCTTGGCGTCCAGTGAAGCAAATCAGCTTGATTGGAGAACGCCACAGCGGCACAAATTGGATTTTCGGGTGAGTATTGTCATGAATATCTTGATGCCTTCGTTGACTGGTCTTCTAATCAATTTTACTAACTTGTCTTCAGTCACCTCGAGGATTGCTTTGGTAATGAAATAAAGGTTGTCAGGGAACTCACTCGATACAAGCACTGGTTCCAGTTTGAGGATGCCTCCCGATATGAGCACGACACATTGGTGGTTACCCTCTTCCGAAATCCATACGAGTGGCTCAAAGCAATGGAAGAAATTCCCCATCACGCGCCTTGCCACATGAGAACCATGGAGGGAGCAAGCATTGACATGAAAGGCTCACAAAACGATTGGCGTATCTTTTTGACCAAGGAATGGACGATGCCACGAATTGGACGGGATTTGGAAATGGTTGGAAACGAAATGTGCCAAGGCCACTTCCAGTACAGGGATGTCGTTAGTTGCGCCGTGCAACCTGTACCTCCTGATCAGTATAATCACACTCTGCGGTTCTCTGAAGACAAACCGATTTACGAGATGAGAAATGACGGCTCAGGGTTGCCCTACGAGAATATTTTGGAGCTTCGAGCCGACAAGATTCGTAACTTTTTGTCAGTCCGCGACTTCCCACACATTGCCGATGTGGTATCAACTCAGTACGAGCAATTGATGGATGAAGGAACACTCCATTTGCTCAATCGTATTCAGCAAATGACTGGAATCGAACCACAATGTAAAGAGTTTCCGCCTCGCGAGCAACCGGAAGATCGAACGGTGACACCCGAGTTTGCAAAACACGTTCGTCTAAATCTGAACTGGACTGTGGAATCCATGGTGGGATACGAAATTGAATGGAACCGTGAAAATGCTTGGTCATGAAATCTTTGAAGCTTTATTCTAATCGATAATTTATTTTTAATAGTTAATTGATAATCTTCTGGTTGGTCAACAAGGAGCTTTCATAATCCATTTTAGACCGTGCTGCTTACTGGATCGATCTTCAAACTGTCACAACATGGCCTTCTGCAACTGCGCCTAACGACCTCATCTACACGATGGGAGCCAACGGGTCGAGATTGTCTGGAGTCTGACGGCTTTTCTGTGGATGACAGCAACAACGATACTGAATGACAACGAAGAATTTGCCTGGATTGGTCCGACTCCGTATTCCTACCATGATACAGCTGCCACGATCCAATGTCCACTCAAATGACAAACGCGCCAATCTCTTTCGACAGTCATCACTTGTCTCCCTCTGTTGTGGTGATATTCCCCATTCCAAAAGGAATCAGCAAACAGGAGAAATACATGTACGTCATTTCGTCTTCCAATAATGGTTGGAAACGAAATGACGTACATGTATTTTCCCTTTGGAATGAAGCATATTTCCGACATACACACCTTGGATGTGACAGCCGCTATGTGTTGTCATGGTTACTTTCATGTGGGTTGGTCTTCTTGTTGTTGTTGGTCGTGTCCTCCTTTTCTTGTTCTACCTGGACCCATGCGAGTCGTACAGCATGGGCTAGTTCCACAGAAATGGACGAAACGTCCATTCTCCATCCCACGCGGTTCATTTCTTGCAAGACATGGTCACGTTGACCTTGGACCATGCGGTACGATTCCTCCAGTAGTGCCTGGTCTTGATGGTTTGGAGTAGTAGTCGTCGTTTGGTTGTTGTTGTTGTTGGTGGTGGATGCATCAGTCATAGTGGATAGGAGGACAAGTTGATACAATACATGGGCATGCCACACTCCCAGAATCATGCCCGGTCCCGTGACATGGTCCCAAAAGGTCAAGTGGATTTTTGTGGCAGTCTTGTTATGGGTGTCATCACGTTGGAGTTGCAACAGGTAGCCGTCGGTTTGACACCATGGATCTTGAATCAGTTTGGACCATTCCTCCTCCTTCTTCGTTTCGGGGGTTTGACCGTCCATGAGTGGACTTCCAATGGTCAGCCAGCAAGACGACAAGGACGACGACGACCACCACACTCCTTGCCACAGGGGTTCGCGATGTGCCACTTGGGCGGGGGACCAAACCTCTACGTTTGTACGAGTTCCGTCGTTCTTGTCTCGCTGGTGTTGTTGTTGGACCATGATGTGTTGGAGGACTTGTTCCAATCGAGGTCGATTCCAAAAGGGGAGCGGTACCTGTTGGACACTGGCATAGGTACACCCTTGATGGACCAGACTGAGCATGCCACAGGCTGCCAAATAGGAATAATAGTGCTCCGTGGCCGTGCTTCCCACCGCCAGCAAACTCGCCGACACGGCCAACCCCACGGCGGTACCCAGCAATCCAGCCGCCATGGCTTGTGTCCCCGCCTTGGCCGTCACATCGGCCAAATTAGGGCTGCCACCACCAGCATTACTGGAGGAAGATGCGGCGGTTGTTGTTGTGGTGGTGGTGGTCAAGGCTTGATGCAAGGCCGCTCGACTGGCACTGGCCGTCAAAAAGCCAATATTTTTCAAGACGTTGGCCAGACTCGCTACAATCAACACGCCTTGACTCGACGTGAGACCGAATCCTGTTGTTGCTGCTGCCGCACCCGTACTGGCAGCAACGCTACTCGTGGTGGTAGGAGAAAGGATGAGGAGGGGTGTCAAGAGTTCCATGCCATTTGCGAGATCCAAACACACGGCGGACACGAGACGGGCTTGTTTGGGATAGACATCCAACCATTGCGATTGTCCGACTCGACTGGCAAACAGGACACCACCCAATTGCCCCATGCCATCTTTCAAGACCCAATTCCAGGCACCGGCCAAGACCGAGGCCGAAGCCGGTGAGGAGCTGCCCACCACACCCACGGCCAAGAGCAAGGTTTGCGTCGACAAGACGAGACTGGCACTGCCCGCGACAGATGCCACAAACGAGTATTGAGCATACGAGGCATAGCCCGATGCGACGGAATACGGATACCGCGCGGGTAAAAAATGAACCACGACATGACGATGGAACCATGTTGGAATGTCATTCAAGGAGGACCTGAAGGAGAGCGGCGGGGATGATGCCGGAGTGTCCTTTGTGGAGGAGGAGGAGGATGGTGGCACCGGTCGCCATGTCTGGAGCGTTGGACAAAATTCGAGGGTCTGTCGACCCGTGGGACCTTCCGACAATCGATACTTTCGCAACCGAACAGAGGAACATGGTGTCGTCGTCGTTGATGTCTTGCCATTGGCACTGGTGGTTGTGGTTTGAGAGGAGTGGGACGTTGTCACGGTGCAATGAATCGAGCGAGGGAGGGCGACTTGCAGCTGGTGTGCGAGCGCCGTTCGACACCATGCCCTCCGTGGTGTCCAGAGTGGCCTACCGAATGCGATTCGTAATGGTATGCGTAATGGTATCACCATTGGCTTTTGTCGTCGTCGAACAGAAATCTGAGAAAGATTCTTGGAACAATAAAACAAAAAATGAAAGAGGAGGAGTACAGAAAACCATTGCCATTGGACGTGAACTACCTACAAACTCCTTAGCGTTTATATCTTCACAAAGTCTCTCGAAGCTTCTTCCACGTGGATCTCGCATTCAGTTCGCCCTATTTATGCGACCCATACGCGGTGACATCCTTAGCTGTTCGTCTGACGTCATGACTTCCTTTCATGTATCTTTTGAACTTCGAAGAGCATCATTTTTGTTCAGGAAGATGTCAGTGAGATTGGTTGCGAAAACGCATTACGTAGTCGAGAGCTCTCGTGTTCAGATCCAAGCAAGACGATTGACGAAACGACATTATTGTTTGTGGAGAAAGGAAGCATGACATCGAAGGAAAATCCTTTTGCGGACAAGATTGTTCTCATCACGGGAGCCTCGGCTGGAATGGGCAAAGGCACGGCTCTGTACTTGGCAAGCAAGAATGTCAAGGCGTTGACCTTGTTTGCCCGTGGCAAGGAGAAATTGGAAGCCACCGAAAAAGAAATCAAGGAATCCTTTCCCCACGTTCAAACCTTGGTTGTGACGGGCAATGCCGCCAGTTCCGAGGACAACCAAAAGGCGGTTCAAGCCACTATGGACGCCTTTGGAGGGATCACCAGTGCCTTTGTCAATGCCGGGTCCTTGCATGCACAAACACCCTTGACGGAAACCACCGATCAAGCCATTGACGATATGTTGAATGTGAATATCAAGGGTGTCATTTATGCTCTGCGGCACCTTATTCCGGCCATTGCCAAGACGGTCGGTGACGACCCGAATTCTCCGACTGGGTCAATTGTGGTCAATAGCAGTTGCATGGCCAGTGCTGTGATTGCCCCCAAGAGTGCCGGTGCCTCCATTTACTCAGCCTCCAAGGCCTTTGTCAATAGCTTGGTCGAAACGGCCGCCATTGAGAATGCCCCTCGCATCCGCATCAATGGCGTCATGCCCGGTGTGGTGGCCACGTCTCTCATTCCCGTCGATACCGCCACTTACGATAGCATTGCCAGTACCTTGCAACCCTTGTGGGGTCGCGCCGGTCGACCACACGAAGTGGCCAGTCTCGTGGCCTTTCTGCTCAGTGATGAAGCGTCCTTCATCTCGGGGACCAACATTCGAGCCGACGGGTTATGGAATTTGTCCAGTTTCGTGCCGGCTACCGAAACAAAGTAGATCGAACAGCTACCAGTAATAACTTCGTGCAACACATGATTGGACGTCTCCTGGAGTCCGCTTCAGTGCTGCTTGGAGGTTGGAGGTTAACATACCAGTGACTAGAAAGCACGGAAAGCCTTCTTAGTACCAAACGTTCTTCGAAAGGTCAAAAGAAAGTGGTAGTACAATAGAGCCAGCTAGTGTCTCTTACCTACATGCGTTACAGGTTACAGCACATTGAGTGATGTTGTCAGAAAAATGGCCCAAATGAACGTACTCTCTTAATAAGAAAGAGCGGATTTTTCGTGGCAACAAAGAAGATGCGTACACAATCGTTGGAACATTTCACCCTTGAACGTGAGAATATCAGAGGGTAACCAAAGCAACATTTCTGGCGTCAGATTCTGCCATGTGAGCCACTGCGGCGCCACCGAATACAGTATTCCATACATAGAATGCTCCATAACCACCAATCCCGTGCGTGTGACCACCAACAATCCATAACAACAAACCAGTCAGAGACTTTTGGTTTCTCCCTATCGCCGCATGTGTCACTTGATGCTTTCGCAGACACTTTTGTAGTTACAGGCGTTCGCGGCATTGAATGCTTCTTTAAACAAGGTACTCCTCGACGTTGTGTTGACACCTGGCATCAGCAGCTGAGCCAATGATGACACCAACGAATACAAATCATGACAAGCAGATGGCTGATACATATCTGCCAAGGGAATTGACGGGTGGATGTGAGGTTCAGGTGCCCCAGCATACAAGGTAGTCTCGTTTGCTGGGACGCTAGATCCCCAATCATTGAGCAGAACTTGATCGTCACTCAAATACAAAATATTTGACACACGAGCGTCCCGATGGATAATACCGGAAGTATGAACAGCCTTCAATGTGTGGACAAGTCGATCAATATGGACCTTGGTAATATTTTCCCAGGTCAGTCGAGTGCCTTTGGGTGTTATCAGACACCAGTTTCCTTCCGTGGCGACAACATTAGGCACCTGGGCAAGCGTCATGGTTCTGCTCCTCGCTGCATTGGAAACAATCTCCGCAGCTCTCATTGTTCGAGAAGCATTGTCAGTGGCACTTGCAGCATCCACATATAGTTTTGCAACCACCGATGCCCCGCGGTAGTTTGCTCCATATGCCCGACATGTCTCTCCCGGTCGGAGAGTTTGGTGAAAGGAAATGGGAAATCCGCGCACAGTGGGGGGCGGATGATACCCATTGTCTTCATGCATCAGCTGTAGCAAAAGCTTCATACCATGTTCAAAAGCGAGGACGCTTGATTGGTACCACCTTACAACATAGGGATGATCTTCAGATCTGTATCCTTTGACGAGAACAACAATCCTGTTGTTGGTTACAAAGCCATAGGCAAACTGCCTTTTCGGTTGAGTATCAAGCATTCGATGTACGTAGGACATGATCTGTCCCAATTCTGCATGAGATGTCCCATCCCAAGTACTTCCCTTACAATCTCCCGCGGCAACAAAGTCCCATGCTGACGGCTTTTCTACATGTTGAGGGAAAATT
This sequence comes from Epithemia pelagica, assembly GCA_946965045.2. Lineage (NCBI taxonomy): Eukaryota > Bacillariophyta > Bacillariophyceae > Surirellales > Surirellaceae > Epithemia > Epithemia pelagica. The sequence continues at coordinate 1,463,470 of OX337234.1, read as the reverse complement.
GAAATCTCCGGGATTTTCGTGCCCAAATGCGAGTATAGCTGGGGTAGCAAGCTTATACTCGGCAACAAGACTCATCAATCACGAATGATGAGCGACGTATATGTGAACGGTTGGATGGAATGACTCATCCAAAAGATATTGAAGAAAAGATCCAAGTGAATTTAGTGAGAATTTAGGACTAACATAATAGTGATTATCAGAATAAGTATCCTTTTACGGATTGCTCAATGGGAAAGAGACCGCCGTTCTTTTCCACTACTCGCAGGTTCTGAGCCCAAGTATTACGCTGTAGAAGGTTTCCCAAGGTTGTACGGTGTCAAGGAAGTGAGTGCTCTGGCAAGATAGGACAGAGAGAAGGTGAGAACAATGGCGCGAGCAGAAGACTCGGCAAATGTTTCACCCGCTTCAGGTGCAGCACCGGCTAACACGGGAGACGATGAGGACTATCAAGACGCCTCAGCGGAAGACCAGACTGGAACCGACAATCGGGAATCCGACTTTGGATTCCGAACACTCGACGAAACGCTTCAGGGTCTTAATGAGAGAAGACAAAGAAGAACAAGCGATGAAAACAATTCGGATAAGAGTTCAAAGAGCGATGACTACCCATTAGATACAGATACCCGATTCATGGTTGGGGGACTGGCAATTGAGCTGGTGGAACCAGGTTCAAGGGGATATGGTGTCGCAGATCAAGGACCTCTATATCGGAAAGAGAACAGGGAGAAGATGTCCTCAGAGAAGAAACAAGATCTCTTCAAGGAAGCTGTGAAGACATCGCAAACGAAATATACTTTCACGAGTATGAGTTTGACCGATGAAAAGAAATTGGATGAGTGTTACAACACTTCCATCATGATTTCCAAGACCAAGGACACGCATATGGTTTATGATATGCATGATGTGTTCACGATTGTGTTTCCCAAGTTGAAGGGATCCCGGAGTATCGAGTCTCGTACTGTAGATCTATATTTAAATTATGAGGAAGTTACTCCCGATGAAGTTGCAGCAAGTTGTGAATGGTATCGCCGCTGGACCAAGAAGGATTGGTACCGGGAGAATTTGGTACTAACCTACAAGCATCTGGAAAATAACATGACTCAAAGTCTGTTTGAAAAATGCTACGAACAGTTTGAGACTTACCCTACCATTCAACAAGGGGGTCCTCTGCTCTTCGTCATTATGATGAACATCCTGGTTTCAAGTTCGGAAGCCGCTATTGATCACTTGAAAGATTTGGTTAAGAATTTGAAGATTAATGAGTTTCAAGGTGAAAATGTTCTTCGTGTTGTAAGTTTGATCCGTGGTGCGCACAAGCGCTTGAAATGGGTCAAGAAAGTTCCAGAGCGCTTTAATCAGCAAGTGCTAAAGGTCATGCAAACTTCATCCGTTGGCAAATTTAACTCTTACTTCCGCTATATCGAGCAAACTTACACAATGGCACGGGACATTGGGAAACTTCAAGGGGATCCTGATGACACTGGTGGTTTGGAAGTTGATGTTCTACTTCGCTTAGCCGAAACTAAGTATAATGAATTATGCAGCAGCAATGACTGGCACGGTTCTAAAACGAAAGGAAAGAACTCCGTGTTCAATGCCCAAGAAGATGCCAAGAAAGCTGCCAATACTGCCTCTTCTGGCAATGGCAAGCCCCAACCAATTTGTTGGAATTGTGGAAAGCCGGGACATACGGCACCGAAGTGCACGGAACCCCGCAACGAACAGAAGATCGCTGCGAACAAAGAGAAGTTTGGTTCGAAGAAGGCAGCCAATGGGACGAGTTCCTCAAATTCTGGAGCAGGTGGTGCATCCGGAAAGTGGGCGCCTCCAAAGTCGGACGAGCGAAATCGACGCGTGATTGATGGAAAACATATGTTCTACAACCATCGCACGCATCGCTGGGTTCCGGATCGGACGCATTCTTCCAACCAAGATGCGAGTGCTCATGCCGCGCGAGCCGACAATGCCAGCACGACCAGCACGCTCACTGGAGCGACTGGTACTGTGGCTGGTTCTACTGTCAATCGCGCTGAGCTCGATGCTGCAGTCGCAAACGTGGCACGCTCCGTCGATCAGTCGCTCCGCAGTCTCGTGGAGCATTTCTCCTGATGGGGTGGCCGCTGGGTGGCGTCTTTGGACGGTCCATCTGGTGTAGGCCGCCCCTATCATCGCTATGGTCCCAGGAGGGAAACCTGGGTGACCTCTATCTTCTCATCCTTACTCGACTGTGCGCTCATGAGGGGGATGGGAGACCTAGTTTGGCTTTATCTGCCGTGGTTATTCCTACTGTATCTCGCCTTGTTCTTAGGCCTTTGTTGTGCCATGAGCTTGGTCGAGCAAGCCTCCAAGTCCGGAGCCACAGCTGCTCCTGCTGTGAGCACTCCACCAAGACCACCAAAACCTCGTTTGAGACAATCGGTACGTTCCTATGGCCTCAAAATGAAAGCAAGACGTCGAGTCCATCGTGTGATCTGGCGAAACAACCGTCCTTGTCTTTGGTACAACACGGACGACTGGGACGACTGGACCAACCCGAGAACGTCGTCTCCAGAGGGAGCGACAAACGACATGACAAAGACTCTTCGAGATCAAATCTTTGGTGGATTGTCGCTTTGGAGTTTGGCCCTGAAGGACGATTCTTTGCTACCACAAGTCGATCCAGGTCGTCAGTGGCAGACAATAAAATTGTTGAGTCATGGGGCGTGGCTTGGAGCTGACCTTACAAGACGAAAGACCCCTTGGAAACTGATGTTGCGACAAAGCATGGTTGCAGCAGCCAATTTTGGACAACTGAAAAGTTTTCAAGCCGTCACTGTCCCGTTGGACCAGGTTGATTGTTCTGGTTTGAATCGTGAGACCATTGGCGAATTGTCACGTCGCATGACGGTGTACATGAGCCAACGAGAACAAGATGTGCTTCCCATTGTGATCGATTCCGGAGCATCCAAATCGTTGACGCCAAATCTCCAAGACTTCGTCGGACCAATTCAACCGGCCGAAATCTCATCGTTGAATGGATTGTCTGGAACGGCAGCAGTCCGAGGTTTTGGCACGGTCCAATGGATGGTTAGAGACGTTATGGGGGTAGCTCGAACGATCAAGACGAAAGCATACTACGTACCAGAGGCATCGATTCGCTTATTCAGCCCGCAAACGTTCTTTCAAGAGCAGCAAGCTGGAAAACTGGTACTCGACCACAAGAAAACGCAGTTGCAAATCCCAGATGGGACATGGTTAGAATTTCCATATAACGCCGGTAGTAATCTTCCCTTTATGCTCACAGGAAATGTGAATCAAATGGGACTTACCTTCGAAGATGCAACGATGCTGGGTGATGGATATTCCGTCAAGTCGGCCTTGTCCACGGCAAATCACAGTGGCTTGATGACTGTGGCCGACGAGACTAACCAGAACTTGACGGCATCGCAAAGGGAACTCTTGCTGTGGCACTGGAAGCTTGGCCATGCCAACATGCAATGGATTCAGACGCTCTGTCGAGATCCAAAAGCAAACAGTCGACGGTTAGTGTTGGAGACAAAAGAAGCAAAGACAACAAGTTGTGTCATACCTTTATGCGCAGCTTGTATGCTCGGGAAGCAACATCGCCGGACGCCTCATTCGAATCACGGTGGATTGGTGGATGGGAAAGACAGTATGCTCAAGAGGGAGCACCTTCAACCAGGAGATTGTGTTTCGATTGACCAATACGAATCCACGATTCGTGGCCGTCTTCCTCACACGTACGGCAAAGAGAGGACCGAAGAACAGTATAGAGGGGGAACTCTGTTTGTCGATCATGCCTCTGGCATGATCTTCTTGGCGAACCAAGTGTCCCTTCGAGTTGGTGAGACGATCAGTTCGAAGAAGAAGTTTGAGCGGTTCGCGGATGAATACGGTGTCAAGATACGAGAGTACCGCGCCGATAATGCTCCGTTTGGCCGAGAAGAATTTCTGAACCATGTACACGGAAGTGGTCAACGTATCAGCTTCTCAGGCGTTGGGGCACATCACCAGAATGGAGTCGCGGAAAGGGCAGTAAAGACCACGATGTCTTGGGCCCGTACTATGTTACTACACGCGACCATTCACTGGCCCGAGCAAATGCACTTGCATCTTTGGCCCTTTGCCGTAGAGCACGCCGTCTGGCTATGGAACCACCTTCCGAATCGCCGGACGAACATCGCTCCACTTGAAATCTTCTCTGGCATCACATTCTCCGATTTTCACCACCTTCAGCGGAGTCACGTATGGGGATGTCCTGTGTATGTCCTGGACCCCAAGCTTCAGGACGGAAAGAAGTTGCCTAAATGGCAAGCCAAGGCACGACGTGGTCAGTTTCTTGGGATTTCGCCCGACCATTCTACTACTGTTGGTCGTATACTCAATCTTCGTTCGGGATTCATCAGCTCACAATATCATGTGGTCTACGATGATTTATTTTCTACGGTCCCTAATGCCGATTCTGGCGGACTCTTAGATGAGCCAAATTTGAACGGTGACTTTTGGCAACGCCTGCTAGCGGCGGGCACTGAATCTAACCTGCCTGACGACGATGATGATGATGGTAATTTGGAGCTTGGCGACGAGTGGATGACCGATTCCGAGATTGCGGAACGGAATGCCCGACGTCAGTCACGTCCTCCTCGTCCCTTGCCCACTCCTCCTTTACCTATTGTTCCTGTTCCAACGTCTGTTGACGGGGGGAGAGGCCGAGCCACAAGGAACCATGTTCGCTTCCAACCTCCACTGGAACAGCCAACAGAGCGAGGGCAAGGACCAGACCCACCTGCAGAACCCGGTGAATTGCCAAGTCAAGATCAAACAGGTGGATTGTTGCCTCCAGAGGGAGCTCCAAATGGTGAATTGTTGCCTCCAGAGGGAGAAGCCGACGAAGCAGAACATGAGATCGTTTTTGAAGACGACTCAGACGATGACAGCACGACAAGACAAGAAGAGATTGAACGCCGTAATAGGCATTTTGCCGAACCCGATCCAGAATCACATGGGAGAGGCAAAAGAGAACGTCGTCCCAATCGTCACTTGTTCGATGAGCGATTGTGGGCATCGACTGCTTACTTTCCTCGTGGGTCAACAAGGCCAAAGCAAAAAGTGAGACGAGAGCTGTTAAATGCACAGTTCCTCCAATCCCTTACCTGGGACACTCTGACCAGCGCAATCGCGTCCAAATCCAAAGACCTATTGGCAATGGACCTGTGGCTGGATCGTCATACGGATCCGGACACACGCTGGATTGAAGAGATGCATCCTATGGCATTGGCAACCAAGGCCGATGCTGCAGACAATCCCTCATGGGAACAAGCCATGAACGGTCCCGACAAAGACGGGTACTGGGAGGCTTGCAAGAAAGAATACAACACGCTTCATGAGAAAATGAAAGCATGGGAAGTCGTGGCAAGAGAGACATGGATGAATGTCTTACCTGGCACGTGGGCATTCAAGTGCAAACGGTATCCCGATGGATCCGTACGCAAATTGAAAGCACGGTTTTGTGCACGGGGGGACAAACAAGTCGAAGGAGTCGATTTCTTTGACACGTTTGCACCCGTTGTGAATTGGACGACTGTGCGTCTAATGATGATTCTTTCCATCATTTTGAATCTGTCCACGGTACAAGTTGATTACACGGCAGCATTTGTACATGCGCCGATTGACAAGGATCCCAATTGGGACAAGATGACAGAAGAAGAACAAAAGAAAAGTGGCGTGTATGTTGAGATGCCGAGAGGGTTTGCGCAACCAGGGAAAGTCCTGAAACTTACACGATCGTTGTATGGCCTAAAGCAGGCACCACGCAACTTCTTCCTTCATCTGAAAAGCAAATTGGAACAAGTCGGACTTAAATCGCAGGAACACATTGACCCGTGTCTGTTCATGTCCGACAAAATAATCGTGCTGGTCTATGTGGACGACACATTGATTTACAGCCCCAAACGCGAGTGGATTGATGAGTTTCTTGGGAAACTCCAGAATCAACAGAACGTGACACTCGAGATCGAAGACAGTGTAGCCGGATTTCTCGGCGTACACATTGAACGCAACGATAGTGATGGCACTATCACGTTGACGCAGAAAGGCCTTATTAAGCGAATTGTAGAGGCGCTCCACATCGGAGACAAACCCATGAAACGGACACCAGCATCGAAGGATCCTCTGGTGGCAAACAAAAATGGGACTCCAGCACAGTGCAAATTCAGCTATCCAAGCGTTATTGGAATGCTGCAATACTTGCAAGCACATTCAAGACCCGACATCACATATGCCGTCAGTCAATGTGCACGATACACCCATGATCCTAAGACAACACACGAAGAAGCGTTAGAGAGGATTGGGCAATATTTGAAAGGGACAATGGAGAAAGGGCTCATTCTCCGTCCAACTTACGACAATCTCAACGTTGATTGTTACGTTGACGCAGACTTCGCGGGTCTGTGGCCACATGAGGATAAGATGGATCCGTCATGTGTCAAGAGCCGAACTGGGTTTGCCATCTGCATCGCAAACTGTCCAGTTATTTGGCAAAGCAAGTTGCAATCGGATATTGCAACATCAACAATGGAGGCGGAATACACAGCGCTCAGTGTGGCGATGAAATCTGTGTTGCCTCTTTTGGATCTTTTGAAAACTGTGGCACGAGGTGTCGGCATGACAGAAGATCAGAGAACGAAATTCAAGACCACAGTGTGGGAAGATAACAATGGTGCCCTGACGCTCGCGAACATGGAGCCGGGCAGGTTCACACCAAGATCAAAGTTCTATGCGATTCGAATGCACTGGTTTCGATCGCACTTAAAGCCGAATCGAGTCACGGTTGAAAAGATCGAGACATCGAAGCAACGGGCAGACATCATGACAAAGGGTCTGACGAAAGATACATTTGAAACAATTCGGAAGCTACTGTGTGGATGGTAGCCGAGATATTGCGCTTGAGAGGGAGTGCGAGTATAGCTGGGGTAGCAAGCTTATATTCGGCAACAAGACTCATCAATCACGAATGATGAGCGACGTATATGTGAACGGTTGGATGGAATGACTCATCCAAAAGATATTGAAGAAAAGATCCAAGTGAATTTAGTGAGAATTTAGGACTAACATAATAGTGATTATCAGAATAAGTATCCTTTTACGGATTGCTCAATGGGAAAGAGACCGCCGTTCTTTTCCACTACTCGCACCAAATGTGCAATCTCGTAACCGTTTTTCCATGCCGGGAGGAGCTGGTGTCGGCTCAAAACATCCTTCCAAAATGGCTTGACGGTATCCTTTTCAGATCCACTTGGAGCTTGCATAAGGTACACTGGTAGTTGGGTGCACTCGGTGGCGTTTTTAAGTGTTGGACGCCAGGTTTCGATCCTACCCTCTCGCATTTTTTCGTCGTAGTACTCCGCATAGCTTAGAGCTCTCGATTCGTCTACTGTTTTCTCGACGATAAGCTTTTTCAATGCCCGAAACTCCTCTTGCCATTCACTATACTGCGTCTGCTGCCCGATTGTGTGGATTCCAACGAGAAAATCGACAAAACAAACAGAACGCGATAGCGCGCACAGGTTCCAAGATTTGATGATTTTGAAAATGAGTAAAAGACAAACATATATGCAGTTTGAGCAAACATGCATCAACAGAATCGACCACATAAAAGTAAATCAAATTCATTTCAGTTCAGTTCTACAAGCATGAACAGAACTTACCTGCCACTCACCGGTTGTTGTTGTTGTTTGGGCAGCGTCACAATAAGAGCGTTGTCTTCGCTGTGTCCCGATAAATGTTCCTCTGCTTTGTTCGCCGTCACAAAGTAGGGGGACAACGAAACACCTGCTTTCAGCTTGTTATTGATGACGCCTTCAACTTTGAAAACATCCACGGTGGCGGCATCGATTTCGAGTCGACGATCCCTGACAAATCGGTTTCTCAGATCGTCAACAATAGCGTCGTTGTCGAGGTTTTCGACTTCAGCGCTTCGATGTTCCCCGTTGAAGTCCTCCCATGCTACCCAAACTTTGTAGCTCATGGTGCCAGTGATGGTTCCGGTGGTGCTGCTGTCAGTGTTACTCTTATTTCTCGTAGTAGTTCAGCGGGAAGGTGAGAAAATTGAATAAAAACCCTGTTGCCGGGACCTGTGTTTCGCGTTTTTCTGAGAAGGCTTGATCTTAACGAGCCCGTGCGACATTTCACATATTTCTCGTTGTTGCGAAATTCACAAGACATGATTCAACGCCGTTTCCCTCACAGACAAAACGAATGGGTTGTTGGAGAGGAGAATCTACTCCCAAGCAGGGGCGACCAGGTCAGTCGCACGTTTAGGTGAGAATATATGTGAAAAGTAGTTGCACGACGCATCTGCGACCTCAACCCTGCTTGAGAGTAGACCGAAATTCGAAGAATTCCACGTGGAACCCTACAAACACAGATTTGGAAATTATGGTGACAGTGGGAATTTTTTCCCATGCCGACACGCGCGCTACATGATAGCCCGTCAACCCCACTGATGGACAGTACGCCCCACTTTGTGACAGACATCTTTTCACCACAACGACGACCCCGATTGATCGTCGACCGTTCGACCGTGGATGGAACAAAGGTATCTTTTGACCATGACGACGAACTTGAATTATTTGAAAAGGAATCTTGTAATGAGTCGGCAGAATCACTTCATCACGACCATAATATATTGCATGCTGGTCTTAAGTTGTCTTTTGGGTCATTGCTCGTTCCTGAATTGTAACTTTGGTGTTTTCGTGAACGGTGCATCCTTTGTCGTACAGCCCCTCACGTTTGGTGGTCGTCTTCCTGTCCAGAACGATTCCGCACCGCCGACGAGATTAAAATCCACTTGTTTCAGGCAATCCTCCTCTTCTTCCTCCCGTCGTCTCCGTGCTGAACGATCGCCCAAGGAAGGCAAACAAGAAGACATTTATTCGGCCGTTCATCGCAAAGAATACGAAATCAAGCAATTATACAATGTGCATAAATCCACAACCGATCCGGTTCGTATGGCCATGTCTTATGCACAAGAATCTCCCTCGAAGATGCGACTGGCCAAGGCTTTGCGACGTGTCTACGACGACGAACATAATCCAGCCAATCCCAACTACCGTGCACCCTCGTTGGAGGACGAGAATAATGACGAGGTAACCCGAAAGGAACGAATGCACGAATATGGCTTGCAAGAAATGAGCATGCGCCGAGCAAGCTTTATTGTTGATATTAAACGGTACAGTCGTTTGGGACGGCATCCTCATGAGACCTACTGTTCCTTTGACAATGCAGCCATGGTCGCCGAAGCCATGGTGCGACTGGGTGCCGATGTCGTGTTTATCAATACCGACTTTCCAGCCTATGGCGGAGATATGACAGAATTGAAGTCAGCCGTTCAATTGGTCAAGAAGACCAATCCTCACGCGGCTGTGGTTATGAAAGATATTGTGGTGGATGAAATGCAACTGGGATTGGCCCTGGAGGCCGGTGCCGATGGCATTGTCCTCATGTCCAGTGTATTGGGAGCATCATTGGAACAGTTTTTAGATTTGGCCACCACGATTGGCTTGGAAACCGTTGTGGAATGTCACACCAAAAATGAAGTCGAGCGAGCCTTGGAACTCTTGGCACCCACCATACTGGTCAACAACTATGATCGGGTATCACAAACCTACCATCCCAATCAAGCCAAGCAATTGGCGGGCTTGTTTCCAGGATCAGGAGGACCAATCATTTGTTTGGCCACTGGTGGATTGGAAACGGCACAAGATTTGAAACAACATTTGGCGGTGGGATACGATGGCGTCGTGGTAGGTCGAGCCGTCATGGGATCGCCTTTGGCACCCGAACTCATTCGTGTGGTACGAGATCGGACCTTGTTACCGGCTGAATTGTCGAGTTGGGGATTGGAACAAGTCGAATTTGATCCAGACGGCAATGTCATGCCCGGTCCCAAACCAAATCTCCCAAATGAACACAATACCACGGGCGTATACCAATAAACAAGCCTAGAACTAAAACTCAGAAACAACAACGCTCATTCCAATAGACTACAGTTCGTCGTTATGCTAGCTGAGGACTATACCTCTGCAGTCTCTACAGTGATAGACGCCGTAAAAAATGGAACGTGTGGCGACTCAAACTGCAGAAATAGAGTGCTTTCTGTGTCAGATCAAGACAAGAGGCAGGAAGGTAGCGACGTCTCCATCTGGGAATTGTCTCCATGTCGATAGATGCCTTCACTGGGCAAGGCATAACTTTTAACGGTTGGTCGAACAGCAACCGTTGGAGGATGTGCTGCAGATGCAAGCACAAGACTGTTAAGGTTCGAAAGAAGGATGGTCTTGTGGTCCCCATCAATGTCGTGTGGTTGCAACTGTTTTGGACGGGCCTCCAAATACTTCGTTCACTGAGTAATATCGATAGGATGCAGTGTTCATTGAGTCCTGGTCCTGAATGACGGTGTGTGCAATCTGTTACTCACCCCCAAGGCGCAAAATCGGCGACTTTGACAAAACCACCACGCAAACACCACGAGGCCCATCTTGCTGTGGTTGTAAGTTGTAACAACAGCCATGGACCCTTTCAATCGCCACCGACATTTCGCTCCTATCTCTACAATGCTCCAAGGGACCCTTGTAGCAGTGACCCGACCCTCTGCCGGCTTCCACGAACAACATGCACCCTCTCTCATTCACGACCAGGACTCACCCTTCCGCTAGGGGGTAGTGAAAAAGCGGCCAAGAGAAAGCACCGAATGGTTTATGGACATGATGCATCAGTAGCAGGAATTCCAGAACCAACCACTGATGACAATATATAACTTTCACCATGGGACAAGTTCTATCTTTTGCGGAAGGTGCCTGCACTGGGATGATCGCTGGAGGGAATTTCTGCGGTGAAACCCAGCAAGTCTTGAACACTACCAGCACGAAATCCGCACTCATCACTGAGCTGAAGCGACTATCTAAAAACGAAAATGCAAGACTTGTTGGAGCCTACGGAGGAGTGTACTTGAATGCTACACAAAGCCCTGTTTTGCAAAAGCTCACCAATATGCCGGGGGATGGGTACCTCCCAGGGAAAACTTATGTCATCTGGGCAAGGGCGGAAAACGGGAAGTCTGCCGCGTTGCAGGACTTTATCGAAAATCATTTAGACAATGGTCGAGCTGGTCTGTACATAAATGTGGAAAAGTCCATCAACATCGTTGAGGCGATTCAGCAACAATTGAGCACGACATGCGACAGTGGAGACATCGTAGATGCCTTGGTGTCAGCTTTATCAACAAGAGATGCGAAAGGCCCGCGAAGGCCAAAGTCGTTCTTGGTTATCGATGAGGTGAATGTCTCAGACGGGGGTTTGGACGGGGTTGGAGCGACCATGAGCTTCATTCAAAACTTATTTCAGACAGTTGCCGGTGATCGGTCCATTACCTGTATAATTTCATCAAACAGAAGAGAAACGGCAAGTGCTCTGGTGAAACTTAACGGTGGGAAAATCATTCCACACCCTTGTTTTACGTCGGTGCCGTGGCAGCAAGGTCAGGACGATATTGAGTGGGCAGATTTTAACTGGACAGTACCGCAACTCGAAGCTCTCCTTCAATTGAAACATCCTAATGCAACCTTAGGTTACGGCTTTCTTCAGAACCGACACGGAATCAGTCCGGGAGATGCCATTTCTACATACGAAGCAAAGTTGGAACTTGGAACTCCGCACGACATATTAACACGATGAAACACTCATTTTATGACTGAATTTCCCTATATGTTTTTTTGTCCGGACACCATCGGACGTGTTCTGATGGAACAGTTGATGTACTTAGCTATCATGGAGTTTATTCACGTGCGACGTGCTCTGGGTCTCCATTGTAGTACGGCAACAGACCCACGTCCACTTTCTTCCGTTTCGCCTGCTTTCCGTGAATGTTCGAACATTCGTGGTACAGATCCTCGGGATCTATATCACCTCTGTCATACAGTTCCTTCAGAGATCTTTTCACCACAACGACGACCCCGATCGATCGTCGACCGTTCGACCGTGGATGGAACAAAGGTATCTTTTGACCATGACGACGAACTTGAATTATTTGACAATGCAGCTATGCTAGCTGAGGACTATACCTCTTGCAGTCTCGACGCCGTAAAAAATGGAACGTGTGGCGACTCAAACTGCAGAAATGGAGTGTTTTCTGTGTCAGGACAAGACAAGAGGCAGGAAGGTAGCGACGTCTCCATCTGGGAATTGTCTCCATGTCGATAGATGCTTTCACTTGAAAGGTGTAACTTTCGAGGGTTGTGGTCGAACAGCAACATTTGTTTGGACCGGCCTCCACATGCTTCGTGCACTGAGTACTGTCGATAGGATCAAATCCCACATGCTTCGTGCACTGAGTACTGTCGATAGGATCAAATCGCTTGCAGTGTGTCATTGTCGGCCATGTCGGCGTTTTCGCTTTTTCGTCTGGATTCCTCCTCCATGGGGTGGCGCACGAGTCCTCCGTAAGGTTTGGAATAGTTGTTTTTCTTGTACTTGCTCCAATAACTTGGACCGGAGAACTTGAATTCGTTCTCTCGTCACAGGAAGGAGATATGGCTCCATTGACTTTGGCTTCGTGCCATCACGACATACCTCCAAGTTCAACGACACCGACTTGTTGTTTGGGTCTGATTCGTCCTCCTCTTGAGCTTTGGTGTTGTTGGTAGTGAAAATGTAGCTACAGGCATCGTGGTTGGCAAAACTTTTGGAATGCAAGGCCTTGCGTGGTACATGAGGAGGAAACAAGGCACGGTCCCATACGACACGGCCCCAATACGACAATCGTTGGGTGGAGCTCGTCGTATCACCCGCAGAGGAGGAGGAAGCTTCAGTCACCGTGTCCTCCAATTTCCATTGATTAAAGGGTGGCTATACATCCAAGAAAGTGAAGGTATAGAAGGGCGAGGATGGCAACAAAGGTAAATACGGTGAGACGTTCTTCTGATGCGAAGTGTATCACTTCGCCTATACAAAAGGAAACCTACCTTGGTTTTGTGATTCATGACGACATGCCCTGTATAGGAATTCAACAAACAGGGCTCATTTTCGTCGTCATGGTCCGTACAAAGTTGTTGCACAAAGGCGGAGATCAAGTGTTTGTTCTCTTCCAATTCTTGATTTTGTCCATCTTGACCCGAAGCCACCGCCGTACAAGGAAAATTCCACACAATACAATCAAAGGAACGCCTTTTGCTGGTAGGATCCGAGTTGGACGCTGACAACAATTCCTTTTTGTGAGCCTGCAATCTCGTGGCATCCACTTGGTACACGATTCGAACATGGTCGTAGCCTTCCAGTTCTTGCACAATTTCTTCAAAGTTGGGATAGACACGAAGCAAGGTTTCTTTGGACTCGTAGACAGAAGCTACAATGCGAGTTATGGGAAAAGGTTTTGGGGGATCCTTATCTCCATCCTGGGTGGTGCCCGCTGCAACAGGTGGCTCCAACAACTGCCGTGCCAGTGCCAAACTAAAGGACAGATCTCCATCTCCCACGGTCAAAATCTGCATTCCAGGTTGAAACCAAGTTTGAGGTGACTGTGGCGGAGTCGCGGACGACGAGGAAGGACTGTGTGACAGTCGGGGACAGGTTTCGGGTCGTTGATTGGGGACTTGGTGTGTCAGTCTATGATCCAGAGCGACATCAAAACATGCCACCTTGTAGGCACAGGGAATACAACACTTTGTCCGAAACGTTGTGTTTGGGAGATGGTGGTTGTCCTCGTTGAGGAAGAGTTCCGTCTTGGCCGCGTGGGGACCGTACAAGGCACACTGATAGGTGGTGGACGATACCCAGAGTTGAGAACAATCGCGCAAAGGAAAGTCATGCTCCTTCTTATGTTGCTGTTTTGAAGGTTTCGACTCGTCCATGAATTCGTCTTCTGGATTCCATCGTCTCTTGGCAGCAATTCGACGTTCTTGCTGCTCCCAAATGAGGGATTCCTCATTGTCGTCTTTGTTATCGTTTGCCTTGTAAGTTTCTTGTTGAGAGCTTTGTTCCTGTTCCTTTGTGGTAATGTTGTCCTCCTTTGTCTCAATTGATTGCTCGTTTTCGTTTCTGCAAGGTTCAAGAGAAGGAGGGGCATGTGATGCTTCGGTCGTAGGCTCCAAACGAGTTTGTTGTGGTGTTTGCGTGGCAGCGCTTCTTCCCTCCTCTTCCTTTTCCAGCTTCTTTGTTCGCTTAGTTTTAGTTTTCCTCTTCTTTTTGTGTATCGCGTGCTTGGTTTTCTTGTTGCGTGTCATGGTCTTCCAGCGTTTGCAACAACCAAGCCAAAGAGCGCAACGAGAAAACTTGCTTCCACCATCATCAATGGTGATGGGCTGGTTGGATCTGCAATGGGAGTTCTGGTAGGAATATAGTCCGTCCGTCATCCGACCTAGATGGAATCCTTTTGGCCACGAAGAACTCCGCAGATGGCGCAGACATGCAAAAGCAAAAGGTGGATCTTTTCGCGTCTTCTTGACCAAGAGAATAACATAACCGAGGTGTCCAACTGAAAGGAGGTGACAGCAGCAAACGCGTTATTGCAACAGCCCAAGGACTTGATTACTGCGAAAGAAAAACCAGCCTTGCCAGTGGTTGTTGATCTTGTTGCTGTGTGGTATCATCATGTCGACTTCTTGTGGTTGGATGATGAAACGTTTCGTCTCTCGACCAAACATGGTCATGGCTCGAAGTAGGAGTCGCTGGATGCCATCGGCTGCTGGAATGAATTGGAGTACAGGTTCGAACAACACCACGTTGCTTCCGCCATCACTTCCAAGTCACTTACAAGAATCGAATATGGGATCCATCCGTTTTCAAAGCGGCCTACCTCCCGGTGTGGACGACGTCGTCAAGGAACATCAAGAACAAGAAGCACGTTTGAAACAGCAACAGCAGCAGCAAGAACAACAACAACAACTAGGAGGTGGTGGTAACGCGGAGATTGGTGCGGGCGGAGAGGCCGAATTGGAAAATGTTCCCGCACCAGAACGATTGACAGCCGACATGTTACAAACCATTAACGATTGTATGGAATTGTACTTGAGCATGGGAGTCGCACATTACCGATTGGTCCAATTATCTCAGCAGGCCGATGGAGGGACTATGAGTGTCGTGGAACGATGGCAAAAAATGATGGAGATCTTTTTTACAGCCCAATTGCACATAATTTCCAATCTCGGATATGCCATGAACGAAATGGGGTTGCAACATTATGCCAAACATACGCAGGACTTTTTTGATAATCTGTCGGACGAGACACAAGAAATTCATTTCAAAACGGCACGACAAGAAATTTGGCGCAAGTTGGTCAGCACCTCCTTTGACTTTAACATTCGGGACGTTCCGCAACTCACCGTCGTGGAGGCTCGCAATCACATGCATTTGGTCACGAGCAAAATGTGCAGTCCAGACATTCTCTTGTTGATTCAGAAAAAGGTAGGCCGCATCACCCACCCAGACGATGTCAATCAAGAAGCCATTGCCAAACACAATGCCTTGCAAAAAATTTTGGTCGAAGACGTGTATTTGGGTAGCAAGGTCTTGTCCGATATGGGCTTTGAAAATGGCGGCCGCGGCTATGCCATTTTCCAATGTGCCATTTCCGACTTTGAAGGCGATCCCCTCATTCAACAATACCAAGCTGCGGCCATGAAAAAAGTCTGGGAAGCGGCTGGTTTGGATATTCAACAAGATGCCAAAACGTTGGCTAATCCCATGTCTTGAGAATAGCAATTTGCAGAGAGAACGCAAAAGTAGGGCAAACCAACAAAATTCTAAACCACAGATGGGCAAGTTGCACACGCGTTCGTCGTCCTGCAACCGTAAGAAAGAATCATAGGAGGTGTTTGAATGCATTATTAGTGGATGTAGACGTTCGAAACAGAACCAACAAAGTTTGGATCCCTACAAGTATGCTCCTTTATGAATGATAGCACACATAGGAATCTACCCCTGGTATAATAAGAGATAACAAGTGTATAATGCGTTCTCAATAAAGTCTTTTTCTATCGGAACATTTCAGTCACCCCTTGGTAGTAAAATTTCTTGCCCATCGATCGATGTTACCAATTCAAAATCATGACATTAGTCGTACAGCCCCGAGCACTAAAGGTTTTTGTCACTTCTTGAACCCCCATGCTTTGTCACTTTGTGGAAAAGGGCAAACGCACTGCGCCGGACATTTTGTGCTCCACCCGTATGATCATTTCTGCCGTTCCAAAACGCCAGTCTCCTAGGAAATCACAATTCCATGGAACTGTACTGCAATGGCAATCAAAAGAACCACAATAGAAAGCATGACAGTAGATCCTCCCGATCCCTTCAAATTCAAAGCTTCCCAATAGCGCTCCAGAACATGGACGAGACCTCGTCTGGGTGATGATCGAGTGGCAGTTGTTACCGCATTCGACGTTCGGGTGAATTTACTCGTGACGACCGGAGGAGATTCAAACTGTCCCGATGGATCCAAATTGAGCAATTTACAAAAGACAAATGCCATGGTTTCCGATTGTCCACGATCGCCATACCACACAATGGTGCCTTTTGGCTTCACCTCTGTTGTGTCGGACGACGAGTTTCCCTCATGCACTGCAATGGCATAACAGTCCGTATACCGTTCTCGATACTTTTCCCAACTCTTTTCTACATTGAAACAATCCAAACTTTCATCTTGCTCGATTCCCAATCGCTCAAATACTTCGTCTTGTGCATGGAAGGATTTGACGAATTGTTCCTTGTTTTGGAGAAGAGGCTTGTAGAGGCCTTGGTCCTCCTTGCAATGGATGAAGTGAGGATTGTCCTTGAGCAATGGATTCTTGGGCAAAAACGGGCCACGAATGGACACTGCGCAATCAGTGGGAACCACAGAGCAAGATCCTACTTCGGAAAATTGGATCTTCCAGTCAGTTCCAAACAATTTATTCAACTTTTCGTCAATGGCAAAGAGGAAGCCCTCGATGCACATGACAATGACTGTTCCTCCACTGATATAAAACTGTTTGAGAGCTTCGAGAGCACCATTTTCAATAAAGATTTCGGTATGAAAGACACGGCTCTTGTCGTAAAACATGGAATCTGGCAGCACGACCGTATGAGATTTCTCAAAGAAAGTTGCAAGTGATTTCAAGTCAATCGGTTTGGCCGTTGTTTCCTCCTTTGACTTGGCGTCCGATTCAGCTTGCTTCTCATTTTCAGAAGGTTGATCCTCTTGGTTCTTATTTTGAATTTTGCTGTTTTCCTCCACAAGGTCATCCTCGTCATCATCCTCCTCGTCGTCGTCGACCTCGACCGCGTCCTTGGAGGGAGTCAAATCTTTGAGGAGAATCTCTTTTTCACACACAAGGAGTTGGTGAACTGAAGACGTTCTATGAGAGGCGGCGAGAATCAAAGTCCCTGCGTCCATCCCATAGGGAGGACTTAAATTGATCAATGTAATGTTTTTCTTGTTGGCCGTCATGGTCGCCTTGGAAATGGTTTCTCGTTGACACCCTACAAAAAAGTGAGAAATCCATTAATAATCGATTGGGGAGTCATTTCCGCGACTGCGATCCACTGACCATTCGTCGATCAACCAAGTTTCATAACTTCTCAAGAATCTGCTTGGGCTTCCTCTCTCTCTAGCGAGAAAGCTATGAGTGCTACCAGTAAGAGAATGGAATTTAGCTCAGGCGCAAGCAGCTCCTCAACCAAAAAGGAATGGAAAATCAAGGACGCAATGCATTCAAATTATGTTACTGATGATGTGCTGCAACTTCAGGTTCACGAGTTGCTCTTTATTGTTGTGGAAACGCAAATAGAATTTTGAATTGGGTAATGGCGAACTGTAATGTGCAGGTACGACTGGCTCAACGAGTATTTCCTTAGCTCTAGGACGATGTCGTCGACCCGGGTGTTCCGGTTCCAGAATCAGTACTTGTCGATGATTCCGACGTGGAAGGAGTAGCATCGGATGATCCGAATCCTCCGCCACTGGACGGTGGTTCTCCAAATCCTCCTCCACTTCCAAAACCTCCATCGTTGCTACCAAATCCTCCTCCACTGCCGAAAGCTCCATCGCCAAAGCCTCCACTATTGGCACCAAATCCTGGGCCGCCGCCGCCGCCACCACCGGGTCCGCCAAAGCCACCACCTCCGTAGCCTCCACCCCTGTTTCCATAACCACCGCCTCCGTAGCCGCCGCTGCCGTAGCCACCACCACCACCGTAGCCACCACCACCGTAGCCACCGCCACCATATCCACCAGGGCCTCCACCACCGTATCCACCAGGGCCGCCTCCACCGAACCCTCCGTATCCACCCTGAGGTGGAAGGGGACGTGGTGCTCCTTGAACAAAGTTACCACCAGGACCCTTGAATTCGCCACGATTTCAGTCATGAAAGGGAAACTCGTCAGACGCCAAAAGACCTATCGACCAGATAGAAATCATCATTACTCACCGTCACACGAGAAGCCTTGATACGCCCATCGGGGTCAGTCATGACTTCATACTCTACAGGTTCTCCGTTCTAGAGATAACAGATGAAAACATGGAAGAAAATCAACAACAGCATTGAGACAAGATTCACTCCACACAAACTACAAGACTGTCGATGATGGCCACTTACGGCAAGAGAACGGAATCCATTGGCATGGACTACGGTTTGATGCACGAAAACATCATCAGATCCATCATCTGGGGCAATAAATCCATATCCCTTTTGTACATTGAACCATTTGCAAGTTCCATTCTTGGTCGAAAACAAGGCTTTGGCGACAGAACCACCCGATATCGCAGACGACCGGTTCGCAACCGCGTTCTTGAGGAGTTTTGAGGAAAGCGAGAGCATTTTCTTCCTATCACTTGATGCTCGTTATGAATGAAAGCAAGTCCTTGGGCAGTATGGGGCTCGTTTCAATATCTCGACCGAGTCCTTTCTTCACGTCGAAACTTGAGAGACAACGATCTTTGTTTACTTTTCTCTGCAGTCCTCGTGATGAATTCGCCGGCCGAAAGATATGGTCGGCTCCCAGACTACACGGGTCAACGGACAGACCACATCAAAAGTCGGACAGATGGCGCAACCCCTCTGCAAACTGTAAAGTGCCCTGTTCATAGTACTCAATACGGTGATCTGACAACTCGAACAAAACTGTGATGCAATCCTATTTACAACAAAATCATTGATCCTATGATTCTTATATGTAAGGTTTGCAGCAATAGACGTCTTTGTCGTCCATTGAAAGCATTTGGAAATGTGGCAGCAGTATATATAGTAGCAATTACTGAGACATAACTTACTGGTACTCCACCACCAAGTCTTCAGTCGGCTCCCATTTTAAACACAGAACTCGTATGCGCAACTGACTGGCCTAAGGTCCAGCACCAAAGCCTCCTTGGTTGGTACCACCAGCTCCCCCCTGATTTCCATAACCTTCCTGAGGTCCGGCACCAAAGCCTTCTTGCGCGCCGGCACCAAAGCCTTCTTGAGCACCGGCACCAAAGCCTCCTTGTGTGTCGGCCGCATATCCAGTGGCTTGGGCACCAAATCCACCCGCAGCACCACCGGCCGGTGCAGTACCGCCGTATCCACCATAGCCTCCCGGTGGAGGTGCTCCTCCAAATCCGCCATCGTTGAAGCCGCCACCACCGTATCCGCCGCCACCACGGCCAAAACTGCCCCCTCCGGCGGGACCACCGTATCCAGCGCCTCCTCCAGGAGCATACCCTCCCCCACCGTAACCACCACCGCCGTAGCCGCCGCCACCGTAACCACCATAGTTACCCTGATCAAATCCTCGGCCTCCACCGTAGCCGCCAAAGCCTCCTCCTCCACCACCACCAGGATTGTAGCCATATCCTCCATCTCTCGGCTGGAACGTTCTTCGTGGTGCACCTTGTACAAAGACACCACCAGGGCCTGTCACACGAGCCGCTTGTTGTCGACCACGTGAATCCGTCATGGTTGTAAACTCGACGGGTTCTCCTTCCTATTATATATATGGGTGAACGTATAGAGAGCGCAACACAGCTGAGACAAATGATCGAGTCAAGGAGGTGTCAGGGACCACAAGGACCTTACCGCGAGCGAGCGAAAACCTTCGGCATGAATAACTGACTGGTGAACAAAAACATCGGGAGACCCATCTTCGGTTTGAATGAATCCAAAACCCTTTTGGATATCAAACCATTTCACCGTGCCTTGCATGGTAGAAAAAGTGGCTCGTTGGATAGTTACGACGGCGTTTGATGACAAAAACGACGGCACACGCTTGGGAATACTCTTCAACAAACCGGATGACAAGGACAGCATTATGTCTGATACAGACAAGGGACACACAAAGAAGAATTGGTTACAAACACAATCTCCCTCAACTTCAGCTCTCTTTCTCGTTCTTCTTCCTTGCTTATCAAATCTGTTTGCGGTCCAACGATGGTAGACCAGGTGGTAGTGCTACAACGTCGACGACAAGAAGAGACTCCTCCGTCGTGTCTTGTTGGAAGATGGAGTCCGTATTTTCCGTGTGCCAGAGCGAGAGAGATCCGTTCTTGAGGTCGTAGAAGAGCAACGTGTGGCTCGTGTGATCTGCACGGGAGAAAGATCCTCGGCCGACTGCCAAGATGCGCGTGGAGTCGCGAAAGTAATAGAGCGACTCTGTAGCGTTTGAAAAGCGTCTCAAAGTTACACCCTATCGCTAGGTAGTCTAAAATATCATGCCCATGATAGTAGTGTAGGGTTCGTGAAAGGAGCGTGACTCGAACAGGAGAATTCCGAGTTGTGTAGTTGGCCGGCGCGGCAGGTTGGTGCTGTGCGCGATAACGGTACGAAACCTACTTAATGCGCCGTTTTGATGGGAGCGGCTGTCTCGTTTTCATTCCGGACTGCATCCATTCAAACGAGAACAACAATGCCGTTGTCATAATCCCCACCGGAGACGCCCGAGACTCAAACGAGCGTGGACCTGCTACAGTGTTCTCTCTCCTATCACGTAAGGGAAGAAAGGAAATGCGATTGTACGCGTTCGGACACCGATCTCTTCATTCGAGGTCGTTCTCTGGGTCGTCCATTTGGGAAGGTGAAGGCGAACAAGACATGACAAGCATCGTCACCAAAAGCAGAGACTCGACGACGACCATGGAACGATCCCATTCCATCAAATTCAAGTTCCAAGACTGTGTGGTCGGCACTCGCGAGATTCAGGAATTGCAAAAAGTGTGGGATCGACAGAAAACTGGACGCGCCAGACCTCCAAGGGCATTGGTTCTGTCACTCTTTTCCTGCCAAGTGGATTCGTCCTCCTTTCCCGAATTGATTGCCTTGTTGGAACGATTACCCATTGAACGATTGGAATTCGGAGGATCTCTCAATTTTTCCTGTGAACAATTGTCGGCCTTCATCGCCTCAACTCCTTCCTGTCGCGCCATCAATGTGATGAGTCTCGATGTGACCAATCCTTCCGACCCTCCTCCAACGACTGAAGATGTGTCGCTTGCTTCACCGACCGAATCTCCACTGTTTCTTCCTACTTCTACCACAAGTTTGTCATCGGACAACCCCTTTCATCCGGTTTGGAACCATTGCAACCTCAAAACATTGCACTGGTCGGATCTTGATGGTTCCTCGCCTCTGTTGGCTTCCTTGGCACGTTCCTTGCCTCAACTACCTCAATTAACGGTCCTGAACTTGTCCTTTTCCAACTTGACCACCAAGGGCTTTTGTACGTTGGTGCAAGAGGGAATTGTGCCATCGAAACGACTGCGTGGATTGGAATTGAACGAAGTCCGATTTGGGAGTCTGGATCGAAATGAGGGATTGCCCGCACTGGTGCAACTCTTGTTTGATTCGACGCTTGTTCATGTCGGAATCTCCGGCTTTCATTCCCTCTTTGCCGCATCGCAAGAGCGAAATACTCGACGACGAATGGGATCCAGCCCCTATGTTCCCAAAATGGATCTCCCGACAGCTCTGGCTAGATTAGGCAAGACCAACACAATCAATTCAAACTTGGAGCTCTTTACGTTACACAACATTGACTTTATGCCATACGATGTTACCAATGATTTGTTGACAGTCTTGTTGACACAGTGCTCTCGCTTGAAAACACTCTCCTGGACAGAAAACGTTGTATCCCTCTTGCCGTATTCGACCTTGCTCATGTCCCAGTTGCAATCCAATTTGTCCTTGACCTACTTTGCCTGTCAAAAGAGCTTTCACCGATCCCTTTTGCCCAAAGACATTCAACTATGGCTACAGGGTTTGATTTTGCGCAATCGCAATTGGGCTCGCGTCCAAGATGCGGTGGAACAACGACGAACCGTTCAAGACAGTGCGCGGCTCGAACAATTGAGTTCGAGGTTGATTGCACGATCCAATCCCACCTCGATTCAACATGTCATTCTTCCTGCCTTGTTGGCGTGCCGACGAAACAAGGATTGGTTTGCACCGCACCACAATTAACACGAATAGGGCGGTGAATGGTCCTTTTTTGTAATTGTATACTGTAAAGTGACTTTTTGCTACGCGGATTACAAGAGCAAGACTCTGCAGGATCTATTTACCTAGTTGTTATGATAACTGCCGCAGGTGAATGAGATCATGATCGTTCGTCTCGGCAATCTCTTTCAAGCCACTCTTCCTAAGAATGTGAAAACACATACTCCTACAGATGCAAACCTGTGGTGAGCGATTTAGAGGCAGTGCTCAAAAGACACGGATGGTTTGCTCATTTGTAAAAGATATGGAGTACTGCTAGTTTCTGGTTATGCCGAAAAGTCATGATGTCCAATGGCCAGAGCAGTGGCCAGGATACCAAAGACGAAAAAGGGTTGTGAGCTGGCTTGGTATTTGACATCATTTTCAATAGGATCCGGCAACAAAAGAGTGGCTTGGAAGTAAATTTGAGGCAAGAGCAATCCCATCAAAATGAGAGCGTAGTTGGTTTCACCGACCGCATACAAGTACGCAGCCACACCGAGTTGTGTCAAGGTCACGGAACCGGCACAGATCCATTTCGCCTTGTCGACACCAAAGGCCACTGGCAAGGATTGGAGTCCCAACTCGCGATCTCCTTCGATGGACTTGAAATCATTGACAATGGCAATACCTAGTCCAGCAATCGAGTACAAAATCGGTCTGAAAGGGAAATAGGATACAGCAAAGGAGCCAAGACATAGTCATGACATGTGAGACACACCGTTTGAAAGGCAAGGGACAATGGTTCACAAGCAACTTACAGAATAAAGTACACTGGACGGTCGAGCGTGCCAAATACAGCTTGTCCGCACCACCAGGGGAGGGAGATGTACGAGGCTCCAAGTGCGTAGTTTCCTGCCCATCCATTTTGCTTCAACTTCAATGGTGGAGCAGAATAAATGTACGAGATAAAGGATCCAAAAATGGAAAGCAGCAAGACGACAGGAGTGTCATGACCGGCCCACACATCCAAGCCATAGGAAATGGCCAGTCCACCGAGCAGGAGGAACCAGATTTGGAAAATGACTTCTCCTTCGGTAATAGCACCAGATGGAATGGGTCGGTAGGGTTCATTGATGGCATCAATTTCACGGTCGTACCAATCATTGATTGTTTGAGTATATCCCGTCAAAAAGGGTCCGGCCAAAATCATGGCGACAAAACCCTTGGCAGCATCTTCCAAGCCCAACAAGACATCGCGATCATTGGGATCAAAGGGATTCCACATCCAATGGTAGTTTCCAGAAGCCGCGGCCCCACACATGACACCCCAAACCAAGGGAATCCAGGTGACGGGTTTGGTCAATTGCAATCGAATCTTCCAAATATCACTTTCTTGCGAAGCGCCCTTGACACCCAACAATTGACGAAGTTGACCCGACTTGTTCTCGTCATCCGAAGACGATGCCATGGCCAAAGTGAACAATTCATCATTGTTGTCGCGTTGCTCCGAGACGCTGGGAAACGGATAAAAGGAGGAACGGCTCGTTTCGGTCAGGCTCGGTCGGCCGTTGCTTCGCATCATCGACAAATTGGTTGTCGTTCTGCTGGTGGTAGGAGAGGCCTGGAACCCATGTACGATCACACTGCTGGTGCAGGCCACAGAGAGAAGCAAGAGATTCGAAAAGGATGGTGACATCTTTGTATAGGTAATGCAACACCTTTGAACACTTTACGGCACTCAGACGACGGCTCGAAAGAAGGCGACGAGAGAAGATGATGGCAATAGCCGATCTTCTTGGGATTTTGGATCGCGGTTTTGCCGATTGACGTATGCGAGGGCCTTCAACATCCGGGTTCAACGTGGAACTGCCAGCTCACAATGAGCTATGAGGGCTAGGTACATGGGAAGAAGGAAATTTCGAAGGAAGGAGCGAGGAATGAAAAAAGATGCACACAGGTTTCTGGAAATGGGCATGACATCAAACAGCCTTTTTTGTCCCATGGGTAAAGTAACCAAGAAAGTGAATGAAAAGAAAAGGAGTATTATACAAAAGCAATGGGCACGTAGCTCTAGGGAAAGATAATAGCAAAAGAAATGATGATCGTAACCCACGACAATCCTTGTGGTGCGGGATCATCAGAACACATGGAGTGATTGGCCCAGTCGGTCAACGCTGGTTTCCAACAACACATTCTTACTGTAGCTGAAGAGCCTTGTTGCGGTTTTTGGACTTGCGCGACGAAGAATTGGAGAGGACTTCCTTTTCGGCTCGTACAAGCCTGCGTCGATCCAGCGCGGAAACTCGAACCGTCACCGATGGTAAACTGCTGCTCGACTCGAGTGTGTCTTTCATGTTTGTCTGGGAATCAAACTGGTCCCAAATACCTACCCAAGTCTTGAAAAGATTGGATGAAGTCGATTCGGCCAGAGATTGGTCCTTCATGTTTGCCGACGGACCTACAGTGGCTGCCAGCAATTGCTGCTCCCCTTGTGACACCTTTGATCTTGCCAACAGAGAAGCAATAAAACGAGCCTTGCCTTCAATCATACTTCCGAGCAAAAGGGTTACCGAATAAAGGTAGCTGTCGACGGGTAATCTCCTGGCGCGAAGTGCATCCAAAACAAATAGAAAGAACCTAAAGACTGAAAGTTTGTCATCTTCCTGTTCCAAAGAAAATGAAATCAATCCTCGAACATCTTTGAATCCGCAAACTTGCACAATATCTTGAAGCATTTGCTTGTTGGGGATGTTGCCTTGACGCATGAGATTGAGAAACACGTCTTCCGCAGTTTGGAAATCCCGTAGACGCAAGGCTTCCACCAGAAGAGTTCCGTAGGATCTCATAATTTGCTTTCCCGTCATGATTCGACCCTTTCGTCTGCCTTGGCTTTTAAGAATTTCAAACGCTTCGTTTAATTCTCCATTCTTGCTCAGAGCTTCAATCCCCTGGCACATGGCATATCCATCTGGGGCATCAATCTTTCGGTAGACTTGTGCTGCCAACTCGTATTTTCCACCCGCCAGACAAGCACCTGCGACAGATGTCAATGTTTTCAAGTTGGGCTTGACCCCTTTGCTCGACATGCGTGAGAGGAGATCAATGGCTCGTTCGGAATCGCCCAAGACCGAAGCAGCCGTAATGGCTGTGGTGTAGAGATAGACGTTTTCAGTTAACGATGACGTTCTGCTGGAAGCACATGCCGACTCAAACAAGGTAAGACACGCCGTTGGCTTGTCTGCTTTCAGCATGGCCGACATGAGATTCCCGTAAGTCCTCGAGTCTGGAACAACCCCTCGCGATTCCATTTCCGTCACAAGTTTGGACGCTTCAGTCCAACGACGTTTCTCGCAAAGAGAACGAATCATGGTATTGTATGTGACGGTATCGGGCTGGATGTTATTTTCCTTCATGTCATACAACAACTCTTCAATGTCTCCATCGTTCTGACATGCCTTGATCAACGGAGTGTATGTGTACTTATCTGGTCGCACCTTGGACTGCTTCATTCGATCAAAGATACGAAAGGCCTCGACTGGACGACCTGCCGCGCTCAAGGCACTAAGGATGGTATTATAGGAAACCACATCTTTTTCAGGTTTTCGGTCTTCGGTGCTACTCTGGGCCGAGTTGGCCATGGATTCAAACCATGCGAGCGCCATGTCCAAGCCTTCCGCGCCACCTACTTTGGTAGCCGCAGACATGGCAATATTGTAACACCGAGTGTCCGGTTGAATGGAACCGTACACTCCAGTGAACGGCCAAGGGGCCGACTCCAGACCGTGGACAAGGACTCCAGAGCGTCCTTCCAACGATGCCAATACACGACTAATGCTGTACAAATCTCCCTTCATGGCGTGGGCTTGCAAAAGAGCCGTTCCCGTGTACAAGTTGAGCGCGGATTCTTTGGGGACAAACCCTCCGGCATTGTCTCCTCCGATCAACGATTCGGCCACCGTGAAGCAGGTGGCATCTGCCCGGAATCCGACCGCAGCTTCAAACACTTGAAGAGCACTGTCTGGTTGATTACAGCTCAAGTAGGCCCGCATAATCATGGACAGCGTCATACTGTCCAATCCGACACGAGCACTGGCCAAGGCATCGACAACCTTATCAGCCACAATGGCCGGGACATCGTACTTATCCTTGAATCCACTAGTATCTGACTTGACTGAATATCGTTCCAACACGTTGCGACACCGTTTGATCAATTCCTTGGTATTTTCCGACGACACTTGGGTCGTCGTGGTATCCGTCGTCACATCCGTTGCAGTCACGGCCGCCGCACTCGCGGGAGAGGCCAATCCTTGAGAATCACTCGTGTACTCGACCGGACTTTGCATGTTCTCCAAGGGTCGTTGCAGTTGAATGGTAATTTGCGCTCCGGGCAAGCGTGAGGTAATGGCCGAGGTGAGACCGGCCACAGTCGTGACGGGCCACAGGGCACCACCCAAGGACGAATCGACTGCCACAATCCGGTCTCCCGGCAGTACCGCACGACGGACCAGGGTGGGCGCCGACTCGCGAAACCCCGTCACCACGACGGCGCCGTCCGCTGTTTCTTGGACTTCGATTCCCAATGGTCGTTGCAAACGCAGTTGGTAGACATTTTCCAATGCCATGCTATCCGACCGACTAAATTCCAGGGAGCAATAGTCGGAGGTATATTTCCGACCTTGCAAGGACGATTGAATGCCATCCAATGTGGAGGTCGGCCAGAGAGCACCGCCCAACGTGGCCGATACGGCCGTCACTCGATCTCCTGCTCGGACTCCCATTTCCCAGGCGGCACTGCCTTTTACGACTGACGAGACCAAAAGTCCCTTAAAGTCCATATCCAAGCGACTAGCCACGGTCGGCCAATCCATTCGTTGTCGCTCGACCCTGCGGTCCCCGTTTGTGGTAGAAGAGGCTGCCGCCGCGGACACTCCCCCAACGACTCCATCCAAGTCGAGCTTGCTGTTGACAAGCTTCCTTCCCTTGTTGACTTGGACAAGAGTCACTCCCAGGGGTGTGTCCATGGCGAACTGCACTCGAAATACACTGTCGGGCACCAAGGATGAGACTCTCCGATCCAGTCTTTGAGCAGCCGCTTGGTCTTCGGCATCGTCATCCATCGACATGTAATCAATATAGGATGCCGTAATGTTGGACATGGCCTCGCGCAAGCCCTCATCGGGAGAGGATGAAAAGGTTGGTTCGGGAAGAGACGAAGACACTTGAAGTATTCGTCCTGTTCTGGTACGATACGATTGGGGTCTCCGAGATAAACCCGTCATATAGGATTGTACAAGGTCCACATGAAGAAGAAGCAGAAGCGTCGTTTTGGAGAGACCCATCACGATTGTGTGTGTAGCTTGTACGACGATAAAGGGAAGCAACGGTCGTACAAAAGAACGTCAAGGCTTGCCTTTACTGTGGATTATTGCGTGTATAGAAAGGATGTGCTGGACAGCAACTTGTAACAGTCACCGTTGATTTTGTTGGTAGTTTGGCGCGTTTCCTGACTCCTCTTTCCCAGGTGAAGCAAGTGCCAGGTCTGTGATGGAACAAGCAAGCAGCAATCGGTTTGCACCCATGCCAAGATCGGCAAGTACAACAGCGATTGAGGATTGGATAAGGTCAACAAGGGCTGCGAAGAAGGACGTGAGTGAGTCAGGTCCAACCGTGGACCCGGAGAGCAGAAGGCGAATAACAGAACCTATCAATCTTCAGCGGTAAAATGATATTATTATTTCGATCAAACATTGACTCGACCATTTCTTTGACGCTGAAGCTTAGACATGGTAGATGACAGGTGTCAGTTGATGTCAGTACACTTATGATTGCGTCATCCTATCACTTCACGAACGTGAGGACATCACTCAGACATGTCTCGGTCTCGCTTACCAAGAATAGAAGTGCGTATTGGGTATTGGGTGGCGGTAAACGGCATAGACATAGGAGTAGGTAGAGATGAAAGACTATTCTGGAAGACGGAATGCAACTACTCTCCCATATTGGAGTGTGGGAAGAGGCCTCCTTTCAGAAGTGCCTACTCTAGACGCTCCATATACCTTTGTCTCATTGGGAGACCTTTTGAGCTTTTAGATTCCGTTTAGAGGTTTTCTTGGGATGAAGTAACGTTGAATGCTCAGGACCAAGAAATATAAATCGTGTTGTCCTATGGACAGAAAATAACTTTGATAAAACATCCGTTAGGTACAGGAATGAATATGGAAGATCTTTATTGAGTTTATACACTAATGATTATCGCATCACAATCACTACAGTTCGAATATGATGAGTCTTGAGGACACGCTTCTTGCTTTGCGGGAGTCTTCAATACCTCAATCAACAACGAAGCGCATGTGCAGGATTTCACGGCAGTGAACAAACAAAATTGCAGCCAGAGGTGCACTTCCCGTGCTTGTCTCCTGGCTGCTACTTCATGCCGTTGTAGCCCGTCCGCGCTTCACCACCGGTCCAGCGTCAGAATCATCCAAACTACCGGTTGATCGACGCTTGGCTCTTGAGCTTTGTTTTTCTCCATTCATCATGGAAGGATCTTGTTTCTGTATTTTGGCAGAGACAGCTTCCGACACAGAATCCGAGCGGTGGCGTGTTTCGATAGATCCGTTCGGTTCCTGTTTGGTGGTAGACTGCTGTGTATTCGCGGTTCCTATTTCGTCCAGATTGCGCTTTCGCATCATCTTGGACGTAGACTGCTTGTTTTTGTTGGTCTTGGTGCAACCTGATATCGATTTGCTCCTCTTGGAAGGAGATTTTGGTCTACGCTCCGACAAGGATGGTGGACAGTGTTTCGAAATTTCCGGAAGATGAATCTCGGACATTTTCCTTGTTGTTGTTGTATTTTCCGACGAAGCAGATGGTGCAGGGGCTCTTGGTTCCACATCACCAGCGTTTACAAATGTGGCGTTGGAAAGCTTTTCGGTAAGACATTTGACAGCTTCCAAATGTGACATGTTATCAACCCCTTTGATCAGCTTCGTGAACGCTCGAGAAATTCCAAACGCACGTGCAGCTTGTTGGTGTGTAAGATGATATTGTTGCTTTACGGAGTTCAACTGCAAAAGAAGCAAACACCGTAAGAAAAAAAGTCGAAAACAAACGAACTGTGCCAACATGGAACCAAACCAACGCTAAGATATGCTAGTAGTGGACGCCCAATAAATTCAAACGTACCTCATCCTCGCACTGTTGTGGGATGGTTTCGCCGACTTGACCGAGGATCAAGTTGGTGGCTCTGTCGCGATTGTAACCATTCTCTTTCATCACACGATGGATTGTATGCCGAACGGTTTGCATAAACTCCTCTCGCGCAGACGTGAGCGAGTCACGAGATGCGGCTGCGCCTGGTAATTCAGCTTTGTTCATTGTCGTATCATTGTGGGAGGCCATACTCGTTTTCAATGGAATAGACGTTCGTGGAAATGGAGCCGAAAAGGTAAAAAAGATTGGAAAAGGGAGGCGAGAGGCTCAAAAGGAAATTCTGGTGGTGCGTGATACGAAGACTTTGTACCAATTCTGCGCACGACTGCTATTGGTTCCCCCTACCAAGCCGAAATGGAAGGAATCGTTGTTGTTTCCCCAGGAGATTGGCCAACAAACGAAAGATCACACTACAATGATTTGTAAACTTCACAAATACAACAACTGAATGCCAACACTGAACTCCAGATCAACAAGCAGCGGCCGGATTCAGAACGGCCTTTTTCTGGCTGTTGGTTTCTTTGTGTCGCTTCTGGTCTTTCTGTTTGACCTCACGCACTTTCGGTTGCGCAAGCACTCTTGATTGTTGATCGACTATCTAAAAGTTTAGGCATCAATCAGTACAGAATGGAGACTCATTGCGTCAGTGTAATCGAATCCTCAGCGATTGTGGTTTGAATATGTTTTTGGTTGTCACTGATATATTACACTTACAAATATGGGTTGTATGTCGTAGTAGAATTATGTTGACCATCTATAGCAGTAAAGAGTAGATAAGAGTCCTTATCTAATCCAATTGCGTGACATCCTCCTCACAAATCTGCTCCACCCTCATTGCTGTCATGACTCCTGACCATCACGAAGACGAATCAGCATCATGGTGCAAGTAATTGACAACTATATTGCAGGGTCGTTTGAATCTCCTTCTTCAAAAGAGTACATAGATGTGCGAAACCCGACCGATGGGAGTGTGATTGGTCAAGTGGGCTTGTCGGATGCATCCGACGTGAACAACGCCGTCAAGGCGGCCTCTGCTGCCTTTTTGGGTTGGTCTTCCATGACCATGAAAGCTCGAGCAGCTATTATGCTTCGTTTTCATGCACTCGTGAATGAACATGCAGAAGAGTTGGCTCGACTGATTGTGATAGAAAATGGGAAAAACATGACCGAGGCCTTGGCGGATGTGGCCAAGGGGAATGAAACGGTCGAATATGCCTGCAGTCTTCCACAAGTGGCGCAAGGCAAGTGTTTGCAAGTTGGGACAAGTGGCATGTCAAGATCGACGGGTACCCTTAGGAGTGGTGGCGTCGATTGTTCCCTTCAATTTCCCTTTTATGGTCCCAATGTGGACGTTGCCCATTGCGTTAGTCATGGGAAATACCGTCGTTCTTAAGCCGAGCGAAAAGGTTCCATTGACCATGCATCGAGTGGCTGGTCTCATGAAAGAAGCTGGATTTCCGGATGGAGTGTTCAATATGGTTCAAGGTACAAAAGACGCCGTTCAAGCCATAATGGCTCACCAGGATATTCAAGCGGTCACATTTGTTGGATCAAGCCCTGTTGCCAAAATTGTGGCCACAACCTGTCGAGGCCTTCACAAGCGGTGCACGGCGCTGGGAGGTGCCAAAAATCATTTGGTGGCCTTGTTAGATGAATGCGAAGTTGAGGGAGCCGCATCGGACATATGCGTCAGCTTTGCGGGTTGTGCAGGTCAACGATGTATGGCCGCTTCTGTGCTTTTGCTTGTAGGAAATGACGACAGTGTGCAAACAGAATTGTTGGACAAGCTTGTAGAAAAGGCAGGCGCAATTCAGCCAGGTACAAACCCAGGACAAATGGGACCGGTGGTTGACGATGCTTCCTATACCAAAATCCTTTCGTACATTGAACTTGCCGAAAAGGATGGCGCCAAAGTGTTGTTGGATGGCCGGTCGTGGAAACGAAGAAAAGATGACCAGACCGGTGGGAACTGGATTGGTCCCACCATCTTATTTCATTCCTCTCCTCATGATAAGACTATGCGTGAGGAAGTCTTTGGACCTGTCTTGTCTGTGTACAAGTGCTCCAGTTGGGAAGAAGCGATTGAAATTGAGAATTCCAATCCTTTTGGCAATGCAGCATCCATCTACACGACGAATGGAGGCCATGCCGATTGGTTCCTGGCCAAATTCCGTGCTGCCATGCTGGGTGTGAACATTGGTATTCCAGGTATGTCATCCCTGAAAGTTGTCAGGCCACCATATAGTTTTGTGACATGAGCTCATCACGGTTTCTTGACGGTCATCTTGTCTCTTTCGCAGTTCCACGTGAACCTTTTTCGTTTGGAGGGTTGTACGGCACTCAAAGCAAATATGGCGATATGGATATCACGGGTGATGCAGGCGTGGAGTTCTTTTCGAACCGGATCAAGGTCACAAGTAAGTGGCCCATCACCAATTTATCGACGGTGTCGAGAAAACGAAAACAAAGCAATGGCGAAACGAATGCTTCCGGAAACGATGGTGCAAATACAGATCGTGCCAACTTTGCGGGCAACATGTAAATACGACATATAGAATGCACTGGTGGGGATTGCGCGACTCGGTACGAAAGAACTCATTCGTGGTCATGCAAAACCGGACGAATTTCCCTCTGAACGGACACCCACCATCACAAAAGATGGGATACAAGCAAGACAAGTCCCCTTCTTTACGTCGAATTCCCCTACTTGGTGTTTGTCAAAATAATTATTCATCTATGAATCAACAAAAGAATTAACACCAACCCCAAGTAAGGACTACCTCGTAACAGCAAAAAGGGACGGTATTATCTTTCCTCTGCTTCCCGTACATGTTAAAGTTTTTCCAAATATGATATTGTTAGGGTTCCTGGGTTCCCTGTTCCTCTATCCTGGACTTAAGTGTCCATGACCCAGTTTAGTACCTAGGCACTGTCGGTCTGACTCTTGATGCGTTTGCTATTTCTTTGATTTTCTTGTACCCAATGAAGGAAAAACATTTGGAAGATAAGGTTCCAGAACTCGGTCACCAAGTTTTGCTGATGATTCCGAGGAGATCCTGCTGTTGGAAGGGGAGCGGCTTCGGTTGCGGTCGGGTCATCCAGGTCCGGGATTTGCTCCATGGTCTCCGTGTCCGTCTTGGAGACTGTCACTTCTACAACGTCGTTGGGAAGGAGAAGAAGCATCATGGAGATTCGACAAGGAACAAACACTCAAGTGAGAACCAGACTCTTTTGTGCAGAGGGACCAAAGTGCCAACGACCGAATACGACGATAAAAACGACGACAACCACCCGCTCACCTTTGGATTTGAGTTCTTGTGGTTGTACTTCATCGTCAAAGGTAATGTGACGTTTTCTTGTTTTCAGAGGGGCAACGTCGTCGGTTGTTTCCTTGGGAAGACAACAGCGAAACCATTGAGCAAAGGGCGTGGAAGCACCTGGTTTGAGAACGTCGGGAGCTTGTTCCGGTATCTCGTGGACTTGTGCTGCTGCCGTCATGGTGAGATGGATCGGATGCAATTGATATGTAGAGAGGGGCGAGGGTAGATCCGGCGCCAGTGTAGTCTAGAGAACGATGGGAGGAGGGTCACGGAGTAGAATCACACAATGTCCTCGAAGGGAATGAGAACGCTTTTTCGTTACAATACAGGACGGAGCGAATGATGATGATTCTGGATTGAAGATGAGGAAAAGTCTACAACTTCTCGTCGTCGTAGTTTCGCGTGGCACAAAAAATTGCGTCGGATCCTGGGTCTCATATACTACTCATCTTTTAGTAACATATAGTTATTCGTTACTGTAATACGTTTTCTCTATATTGAATCTGAGGTGTAAATGGAGTGGACACGGAATCGAAATTTTTGGAAGATTCCATGCTTTTGATTGGTCCACCATCGCCTCTAATGACTCTCACACACCTGGTGTCTCTGCTCTCTCGCGCGCAGCGAACCATGGTGTCTTTTGTGAGACGACGAGAAAAAATGAGCATGGCGGCGCTCCCGCGACTGCCGAGTGGTTGCGTGACATTGTCCCCTCTTCTGAACAGAGATCCTGGTGGTCAACATCAAGTTGGACGACCTGCTTGTGCTTGTCGAACGGAACTGTGCAACGACAACAACAAGGGATACCATGAAGAAGGAATTCTTATTCAGTTTGACGGCAGGGTGGACCGTTCTTGGTGTGGTGCAGGGATTCGTTCCACTCCACCACCATAACGACCATGGGAGTCGCATCCGGACAACGACGACCGTTGCGTCCTCTCCACCATTTACTACTACGACTCGCACACAATTGGGATTTTTCAACTTTGGTGGCAAACCCACCGAAGAAGAAGAAGCCAAACCAGAGGAAGCCAAACCAGCCGAAGAAGAAGAAGATCAAGACCCGGTGGAAAAAATCTTTTCCTTCTTTTTTGGCAAACCCGAAGAAGAACCCTTTGGTCTGAAACGGTTTGGCAAGGACCGCTTTCCCGAACAATACCCCGCGACCGTCGATGAATGGGCCGCTCCCTTGGACTTGGACTCGAGGGATGTGGCCGTCCTTCGACCCTTGCTCAAAAATACCAACCTTGAGTTTCGGGACTTGCAATTAACGTACAGTGCCAATAAGGACGGCTGGGATGCTACCAAGTTTCATCAAGCCGTCGATCGCAAGGGTGGAGCCTTGGTCGTGTGTACGACACAATTGGGTTTGGTGTGTGGGGGATACAATCCCAAAGGATGGGTCGGATACGGTGAAGCACGAGGGTCAATTGCCGCCTTTTTGTTTGTCCAAAAGCCCTTTGGGGGTGGCTTTACCAAGTTGCGCAAAGTCGGTGGGGCCGGACTGGCACAGTGGTACGTACACGGTCGAATATTGGTCGATGGAAGAATCTAAGGCAAGTGGAATGAAAAGCTTATCATGTGGTTTTGTTGGATTGATACTACCTACTTGTGTTGGTTTGGTTTGTAGGGATTATCCGGAATCTGGTCCCTCCTTTGGTTCGGACTCTCTCGTGATTCCCTTGGCCAAGGGCAATCCCAAGGTGGCCCGGTCGAAACTGGGATCGTACTATGAACGGTAGGTTGGTTTTCGCTCCTCGTCGATCGAGACGCCAGGAACACTAGACCGGAACCACACAGGCAGTCAACACTCACCCCCTTTTTGCATCTTGTGTTGTGTGTCTCGTATAACTGTTGGGTCGAACCACCACGACGAAATGACTCCTCTTTTCTGTATTTAGGTTTCCCGATGGTACCAACAGTTTGTTTGGAAGGGGTATGGGTCAAGTGCAATTGCGCGATCTCAAAGTCTATCATGGAGTGTACGCCGAAGGAGAATTCATTCCCTTTACCGATGCCGAACCCTTTGCCTTGTCGTAATCATTTGTAGTAGTCTGTCGTGTGGTGGGTGCAAGAGACACACACGGCCAGGAACTCTCGAGACGACGATGACCACCATCACGGTTGGAGAACGGTGGTGGCTTGCGTTGGGGATGTCTGTCGATTGTCATTTTGTGTACACAAGTGGCACTAAAGGTTTGAGCGATCCACCACAAACCGTTTGTTCGACCATCCAAATTGCTTTTCTCTCTAGAGTAGAGTGATGTGCCCAGTGATAGATTTGTGGCACCCTCTATTCCTACAGTACTTTCTGCAGTCTCTCTTTGTCGTTGGCCAAGACATGGACTTGTTTGTGTTGTGCATAATTGGCTTTGAAAACACTCTTGTCCACGAAAATAGGCGGGTGGATGAATTCCCAATTGAATGCATTTGGGACACACCAAACGATTGACGACTGGACTGGATGGGCAACTCTATTTTGCGCTTCAATGATTCCCAATTCCCACAAGGAGGAAATAAATCTCAAGCCGAGTTTCGTCCCGCCTTTGTCAATGCTGTTGAGCTTCGTTGGGATTGTATGATGAGATGCTCTGCAAGTCCGCGGTTGGGTGTGATGGTTGCAGTGGCCATAACGAAGAATCCTGGTCCATTCGCTTTCAGGTCGCGTTGAAATATGCGATCAAAACTTCATTCCGGATTCCGCCACAACTCCTGACACAATGGCAAATGGCAGTGTTGTTTTGTGGAGGGCATCCCTGTTTTGTATCATCCATCATCACCACATCGCATCAGTTTTGTTAGAAGTTCCAAGTCCAAATGTCAGGCTTAGCCAGTGATAGCGACAGTAGCGCTGAGGATGACGATTCCATCCAACGAGAGCGATTCTATCATTTCTCGACATTCTCGATAGGAGTGCTGGCAAAACTGGAACAAAACGATCCCTCGCAGAAGCACGTATGGGCAGATCATCTCGATGCACGAGGACCCGAAATGACCCAGCTCTACCATGCATTGCAGCATAACACAGTCTTGGAGCGAATTGATTTCTATCGCCCTACAGTGACGGCAGAAGGATCCAATGTGTTCTTTCGAATACTCTCAGAGGGAAAATTTCGGCTCAAATCGCTTGCAATAGACTGCGTAGCATCCAGGACCCCTTTTGGTTTCCCCTGTGATCTCTTACGCATCCTTTCGACTATCTCATGCACAAAGAAAAGTTTAGAAACACTGGCTTTGACAAATGGCACTTTGTCAAGACCATGTGGGAATGAAGGAGATGGTGTCAAGGAATCTCTGTTTGACATTTTTGTTGGCATGCCATCCTTGTGCAACGTTAGCCTTGTCGAGGAACATATTCGTCCAAATGGCTAACTTGGCCTTGCACAAGGACTTGCTGAGAATAAAAGTGTGGAGAATTTGCATCTATCTCGTAACCCCCACGTGGGCAATCCGGTTGTGTACTCAAGACTTGCCGAATCACTTGTCGCAAACAAAACACTCAGGGAACTTTCAATGGACGACTGTGATCTAAATGATAGTGGCATGGCCACTCTTTTGACGGCATTGCAAGAGAACCAAACTCTCAGGGTTTTAGATCTCGATGGCAACAAGTTTACTCTCCATGGAATTGAGACAGTTCTTGTTCCATCTCTACCCGGTCTGAATCTGGAAATGTTGTATCTCCAGAAGAAATTTGGAGACACATTCTATTTTGGTAACGATGCTACGGAACAAGAATGTGATAAACTGGTCGAGAGAATAGTCATGTCTTTGCAAAACAATTCTACCTTAAAAGTTTTGGAACTGAACTATCGTACCCGTGCTGAAAGGACAGTTCCTTCCCTGTACCCTTTGGCCCTTCAGGAGAAACGAATGGCTGCTGGCAAGCCCTACCACAGCACATTGGATCAACGAGTGCAACATTACTTGGGTGCAGCTCACCGTGGATTCAATCAGTTTTGGCAATTGCGCCTGGCGGAGAACGAGTCTCGACGAGCCGCAGACCGGGTAGGTCCAAACCTCGGCGTACCCTTGCGATTGTTGGTCCCTCGAATATTACATCGCCTCTCTCAAGCCTGCCAGTTGCACCAACTGGAGGGAGACTTGTATTTGTATGTCCGCAAACTGGCGGAATGGGGGGACTTTGGTCCACGACGACGACAAGGGGCCTGCAAACGTGGTGCATGTTTTTAGAGAAACAATCAAGGGCATTGTTCCCACACACCAGAGAACTCCTATTTTATACGACATACACTACTGGCCTGTCCCAGAGAGGCATTGGGGGCTAAAAATAAAGTGGAGAATGCTGTAAGATAGGGTACAACTGACCCTCTAGCTGTTACTTACTTCTCTACAACAGAGAGAGGTGAAGTTCAAAAACCATGTTCTATCCATGAAGCTTCGCTCGAACAAGACTCTTCTACAATAGAGAGAGGTGAAGTTTTCAAAAAAAAACATGTACTAGGGCTCCTATCCATGAACCTTCGCTCGAACGAGACTATCTCGAAGAGCTAAGAAGAATCGAAAACGATTTCTTGTCGGACTCTGGAACTCAAAAAGACCACTTATAGGACCAATCCCGATAGATATGACTG
The DNA here is from genome assembly GCA_946965045.2 of Epithemia pelagica. NCBI lineage: Eukaryota > Bacillariophyta > Bacillariophyceae > Surirellales > Surirellaceae > Epithemia > Epithemia pelagica. The sequence goes on along the minus strand of OX337234.1, from coordinate 1,425,930 downwards.
CCAAGATGTTTCCCACAATTCATGGCTGCCCAGCAAGTAGGCACTGCAGCGTAAAAGTGATTCGTCTCGTGCAGAACGCTGAAATACAAGCTCGTTCGTTCGACCGGGTATCGTAACTGGATCCTTCCATAACACGGAAAGTATTAAATGTAAAGGCAATACAGCGTAAAAGTGATTCGCCTCGTGCAGAACGCTGAAACACAAGCTCGCCCATTCTACCGGGTATCATAACTGGATCCTTCCATAACACGGAAAGTATTGAATGTAGCATGTCCTCCCTGTTGTTCTTGTGGAGCGCAGGCAAAGACTCCGACCCAAAACGAACTGGCACTTGGCCCCTTGACCTGATCTTTCTCGGTTTCTTCCGTCTCGGTCAGGTCCACGGTACCTTCCATCAAGTGCGCCAGACGTATCAATTCCCACCCGTCATCGTCGTCATCCTGTTTGGCTTCCACAATGATATTGTTTCGTCGACAATGAATTCGAAGCGCACAACCGGCTTGAAATATGTTTCGACGGGCCGTCCGACGAAGGACATTGGGGTGGAAGGTTCGAGAAGTGTGCGTATCCATGGTCGTAAAGGGCCACGACGAAGAATGACTGGACCAGTCGCTGTAGACATTTGTCACGACGCAGGACAGTCGTATTTTCCCATCCGACAGTTCAATCCCTACCTTGATCCAATGTTCCTCGTCGTAGCGTATCATTAATCCAGCTTCATCTGACTGACACGCCGCCTCCAATAGAAAGGACGACTCCACTGTGAAGGACCGGGAACGATCCAGCGTTGCATACAAAAAGGCTCCTTCGTCCTGAATTACAATAGGATCAAAATGGGTTCGTCTCCAAAAACACTTTTTGGCCGTGGGATACAGGATAAGGGCTCCCGATTCAGGGTCAATATGCCAGCGGCCTTTTTCCCCTTCCTCCACCTCCTCCTCACTCCAGCAATCGGGTGGGCGAAACCATTGAAGTTTGCCTCGAGGGTTGGCCTCACTATGTATATTGTTCACAAACCCATTCACACAAGTAAAGTGGTCCTCCAGCGTCAGGGCCATATCCAGTGGTTGGTAAGACTGACGTCGGAACACAATGGCGCTGCGTTTTTGAAAACTCTCGTCATCCTCCTCCTCCTCCTCTTGCGTGTTCTTGGCCCGCATGGCCCGTGCTTTGCTACGAACATTGGAAAGGACGGATGAGGTAATTGGCACGGTCGGTGCAAAGTAGGGACGAAGAATTTCCCTCAAGGCCGATCCATGATCGGTTTCTTCGTCGTCGCTCAAGACTTCTTGGATCTCCTTCCAGGCACTTGGTTCCAAGTTTTGCGTATAGGCCCCCGAGGATTGTTTTAAATTCTTGAGCGATTCGGCACTGCAGTCATGATTGTGCGTCAAGTCAAAGATGGTGACCCGGACGGGATTTTCGCTACGTGTCAAACGTTTCCGACCGTCGCCACCTTCTGCTCGATAGCGAAAGGTAAAGTGTACCTGAAAGGGACAACCGGTAGCCGAAATGGCGGGTGCCGACTTGCGACGTTTAAATGGGATGCCCTCATCCCATCGTCGTTTGGTTCGATTGGCGGGATGACCGTAGCAACAGGCCAAGGCGGTGGAATTAAATTGTTTGAGTTTGGCGCCCCACCGTCCCATGACATATTCTCCAAACTGATGGGCTTGATAAATGTTGCAAAATTCTCGACCCCGATAAAAGATTTGTTTCATACATTCGTGCAGTCGATCGGCATTGGCCACCAACAAGGGGCTGATATCTCCCGGTTTCGGCCACACCTTTTCGGCTTCTTCGAGGAGGGGGGAACACAACCAATTCAAATCCATGGGTTTCTTATCCGGATATTTGCGAAGGTATTCCAATGCACCCGGAGGAAAATGATAATTGCCCCACGGCACGGATGTTTGCTCCATCCGAGGATCCTGCAAGATTTTTGGTTTATTGCGTCCGTTCTGGTCGGTTCCCTCGTTGTCATTGTCGTTGGTTTCTTCTTCTTCTTCTGGATTGAGTCGAATGGGTCGAATGGCGGGTGCCATGTGATTGCAGGATTTTTGCTGTCGGTAGACTCCTCCTTGTTTCCCCGCATAGTCATAGGTATCAGCACTGCACTCATGATTGTGTAATAAATGATGCGCCACGACACACACAGGATTTCGACTGCGCGGAATGGGAACTTTTTCCCCCTCCCGCGTCTCATATCCACCCGAATGTTTGGCGGCCAGACAAATGAGAAAGGGACAATGAATGGAGGATAGTTTGGCGGCCCGACGCAAGCGTCGTTTGACGCCGGTCGCAGGGGCAGTGGCCAGATCCCCCATTGTGTTGCCGTCTGTGGTGTTTGTCTCGTTGCTCTCTGTACCATTTGGCCGTCCATGCTCTGGCACGTCTTCGTCATCGTTGGGCTCAGTTGTGGCTTGGGCCATGGTTTCTTCTGCTGCGTCTGCGGATTCTTCCCGATCACCAGTGTCCTGGTGGTCCGCCGCCGCCCGTGTGGTTGCTGCAGCTGCTCCGTCGGGTGGTTTGGCAGTGGTGCTGGTTCGTCCACTCGGAGTGTCAATATTGCCATAGGAACAGGAAATGCGCAATCCACTATTGAGTCGCACCCGGACTCCCCACGGTCCCAAGACATAGTCGGCCATTTGTTTGGCTTGAAAAATGTTGCAAAATTCTCGTCCCATGGTAAAAATGGCCCCCACTTTGGCGGCCAATCGATCCACGTCCGCCATGCCATTGGGCATGTCCGGAATCTCGTCGTCGTCGTCGTCTGGGTCCTTGTCGTTGTCGTTCTCTGGTTCGGGTCCCTCCTCCTCGTGTGTTTCTGCTGCTGCTGCTGCTGCCACGGGTGCCGTCGTCTGGTTCGTGGCGGGTTCGTCCGTGTCGGGTGCCGCAGCGGCTGGTTCGGTTTCCGCCGCCGCCGCCGCCATGGCGGGTCGTTGTTCTTTGGGCCATCCGTGTTGGGACGCTTCGTGGCGCAAGGTGGGACCCAACCAATCCACTTGCCATGGTTGGGTGTACACGGCATGGTCGGTTTGGGAGAAGAGATTGGGATCCAAATGCGACGGGGGTGGATCGTTATGATGGCGCGTCCAGTCCTCTCGTTTTTTGCGATGCCGAGGACGACGCTTACTCCGCCGCTGGAGTTGACGAGGGTTGAGAGGTGGTGGCAACGGTGGTGGTGGTGGTGCGTCGGTAGTGTCATTGTCATTTGTGGCGTTGTCCTTTGTGGAGGATGGTGGTGCCTTTTTGGGTCGGCCTCGTTTCCGTTTTTTGGGGGGTGGTGCTGCGGGTGCGGCTTCGGCTTCGTCCAGGGGAGTCGTCGTCGTTGCAGTAGTAGTAGTAGTCGTTGTTGTTGTCGTTGTGAGCGGAAGAGACCGTCTGCCACCCACAGAAGGCAAGGGTGGCACGGGAGTACAAAAGACGGGAGTGACATTGGATGTGGCCATGGTGTCCGTCAATGTCCAGGAAGGTGCCGTGGTGGTACTAGTGTTGTTACTGTTGTTGTTGTTGTGGTTGGTACTGTTATTACTGTCGTCGTTGGTGGTAGGATTATGGGTCAGGGCGGCCGCGGCAGCCACGGCCTTGGAATGAAAGGTGGACAGGGCCGCCGCCGCATCATGATGATAATAGGGCAGGACGGCTCCCGACGGTGCTAACCTGGCCACCGTATACACTTCTCCATCAATCGTGACCGTCGGACCCGTGGCCGCCGCCAAGGCCACGGTCGCTGGATCCATGGTAATGGTCGGTGGCGTGGGTGGTGCATCCTCCTCCGTGGTAGTGGTGCCTCGCATCGAGTCGTCCATGGCAGATCCAGAACCGTTCCTTCCTGTTGTCGTTGCTACGGCTGTTGTGGTTGTGGTTGCTGCGGCAACGCCTAGCGGTGTTGGTGTGGTGTCTCCTCGAGTCGTTCCATCATTCGTTGGTGGTGGAAGGACGAATCCAACAGCAGCAGCAGCATTGCTCTCGCCGCCGGTGGTGGTGGCGGCAGGGGCGGCACCCAATGCCGCGGCGGCAACCGCAGGATGGTGGGGATCCTCATTCGTTTGGTTATTGGTCGTCACTGCAGGGAGATCCTCTCCTCGAGCAGTCGGATCCTCTCCGGATTGTGGAAGCACTCGTCGTGAGGACAACTCCGACGACATGACGAGAGAGATGACGGTTCTTCTCTCCTTTGGTCTCGTCTTCGTCTCGCTAAGACCCGTTCTTAGGCTTGGTGAGCCGCAAGACCCGTTCTTACCGAGCGGGCAACCAACGCGTTGTCGAGCTACGAGTACGCCTTAGCGTAACGATGACTATTACTTCATGGTAATTCATAATAATTATAGTACATAGAAAACCCTAGGGAGTCCGTAACCGTCGACGTAATTTGGGACGGGGTGCCTACATCAGGGCCTGCTTTCTGCTCCAAAAGTCTTGCACCTTTTTCACATTTTTGTTCCGCCGGCACACAATGACACCAAAAGTCCTCTTGCAAACTGAGTGAGGCAGAGCCACTCTACCGTCGTCAGGTCGACGCGAACTTGGGAGCGATCATCCTTATACACGTGGTCAAACATCATCTGTCAATTATCGACTGCACTCGAAACATGGTCCAAACCGCCACAATGACAAATTATGGCAAGGAAGAGAGAAGAGTTTCGTATCGAGTATGTCGCAAGTCTGCACACAAGTTATCGTTTTTGGTTCTTCTTAGCTTGTCGAGATAGTTTCGCTCAGCTTCATGGATAGGAGAGAAGCATGGACCTAGTCTTCCTAGGAGAACCTAGTAGAGAGTACATAAACTTCACCTTTGTGTAGGAGTAACAGCTACCTAGTAGGAGTAGCTAGATAGGGTACAGCCGTAGCTACCCGAGCTGCTCTTCACGAGGATGAGCGACTGGCTGAAAAACGAGTCATGAGGATTTCCTAAAGCTTCAAAATGATACGCTCGTTACAAGTTACAAGCGGATAAACTATTTTGAAATGGGACGCTAGAGCGTGCTAACGGGAATCGGGTATCGGGTCCGCAGATGATTGACTTCATTCATTCCTTCTTCGACGAGCAATAAAAAGAACTTATCATGGATGTACCATATCAGTCTCTAATTGATCAACCTGACTCGTCATCTTTGTCCTGTGAGAAAGCAGAAAACCGATCGCTTCAACGCAAGAGTGACTGCGATCCAACGACAACAAGCATGAAGGACGAGGAGGATGAATCCTGGAATGATTACAACGAAAAGGGACCCTGGAAGATACCAGAAGGGGCCGCCTGGATTGTGAAACAAATTGCTGCGGAGCAAATCTTTTGGGAAATGGTCGATCAAGTGGTGGTGGATGAATCACGACGGGCCGATCATGCACAATTGACACATTTGATCCGTCAGTATCCTGGCTTGTGTCATCGCACCTTCATAATTCAATGGGACCAAGAAGATGAAACACGAGAACTCTATCCACTGGCCATTCTCGCTTGCCTGCAACCCCCGGATGTAGACTTGCTAGAATTCATGTACCAAGCGTATCCAGATGCCTTGCATCACAAGGAATCGGTCAAGGGGACAATGCCGTTTCATTATGCCTGCACCTTTCAAGCATCGTTACAAGTGGTGGATTGGATGATTCGGAAAGATCCTTCCTTTGTCCAGATACCACGTCGAGATGGTATGTATCCATTGCATTTGGCTATATTTTTTAAATCTCCCATGAATGTGGTCGATCGTTTGTTGGAAGAATGGCCGGAAGCGGCCGAACGTGACTATGAGGGCGAATGGTCCATTTTGCATGCTGCTTCGGCCGGTCAAGCCAGTTTAAGCCTGGTCAAGCGAGTCTATGAACTCAATCCAGAAAGTGCCCTCTCATTGGACGAACGACGGCGGACACCACTTCATCAAGCCTGTTGGAAACGAGGCAATTTACCCGTGGTGCAGTATTTGGTCCAATGTGCTCCACAGGCGCTTAGTATGGAGGACGACTCGACGGAAACACCCTTGTTTCGTGCCTCAAGGAATCAATCCTTAGAAGTCATGCAATTTTTACTGTCGGCTCTTCCTCGCAATGAGGACGACGATTTTGTTTGGTGGGAGGACCAAACCAACAACACGGAGACTCCTCCGCCCTATCCACCCTTGGATGATTTGGGTGCCACCTTGTTGCATTTTGCCGCCTTGGACAATACCGAAGATGTCGTAGAATATTTGCTGCAAAACTATCCGGAAATGGCGACCGTTCAAACACATTGTCGAGACCGGTATACACCTATGCACAGTGCTTGTCATTACAATAGTACCGCCCGCCATTTAAACACCACCTCGTCTCGAAAACCAATCCCAAGTCGACCCTACGAGTCCTCGAATTTGGCCAATTTTCAAGCCATGGTACGTTATTGTCCCCAAGTCCTTACCTTGTCCAATGGAGATGGCAAAACACCCTTGGAGACTGCCAAGGAAGTGGGTTCGGCGCAAGAAATTATCGACTTTTTGACCAAAGTGACACCACCCAAAAAACCAGCCCGAAGTCCCACTGTTTGTCCCCTCTGTCAACGAAAATCCGGGGTTTGTGTCTGTCCCACGCGACATCCCAGTACCTTTCCGGATGAACCCTTGTAGTAGTAGGAAGGAGGATGAGGATGAGAGGGGGACCAACTGCGATTCGTTTGGTGGAGCAAACCGTAGTGGACCCTGATTGTTTTGAACGTGTCGTCTTTGTATCGGCACTCAAGACATCTGGAGAAGGCACCTATCGCTGCCATCGTCACAGGCTCTAAAAAGAAAAAAGAGTGGATTACGCGAGTCTACAGGCTGCCTTTCGAACTAAGGTTACTCCTACTAGTAGCTAGCTGTATACTAAGGGTAGCAATGTTAGCTGTGTTCAAAAAGATACCTTCTCTCTCGAAGTGTCTCGCACTTATTTTTCGCATTGCCATGAGCAAGAGGATGTGGACTCCTCCCTTACTGCTACAACGTCCCATTGTGCTGTTCGTGGCTGCCACTGGCTTGGTGTCCGTGGTGGGAGGTGCCTTTGTGGCGCCATCTTCGACAGAAACGGCCTCCTCCTTCTTGTTTCCTAGAGCTGACACACCATCATGGTCTATCCAACATCGTCGAACGTGTCGAAACTTGTTTGACGACGAGGATTCCGACACTGACAGCTCCAGCGGCAGCAGCAGTAGTAATGGATGGAACCAGGGACTTGAGATTCCACTCTTGGATTTATCGTCTTGGAACGACAAGGATGAAGATGATGATGATGACGACGACAAGACTGGAAGGCGCCAAATGATTCAAGCCCTGCCGGGTAGTCACTTGCCAGATGTCTTGTCAGCGTCCTTGAATCTGTACGTTATGGAAATGGCCCTTCCCATTCACAAGACCATTGTGGAAGCAGCCATGGAACGTGGCGACTATTCTCTGGATGATGGTCCCATTCAACATTGCTTTGGACAAGTTGTATCCAAACCAAACGAGGATGATTGGGTAGGAGCCATTGGGTGTGTTGTGCAAGTCTTGTCTCCCTCCTTGGAATCATTGGCAAACGACAGTGGCGACGACCAAGACAAACCAACCGAGTACGCCCAAGACTTGTTGTCGTCCTCACCTCAAAGTGTCTTGTGTCGTGGATTGTACCGATTCGTCGTGCGAGAAATTAAGCAAACTGTCCCTTTTGTCGTTGCAGTCGTAGAGGAATTGCCAGACTCTTTGGATAGTACTGATGACAAGGACGGCTTGGTAGCGCAACGTTTTCAGGACGACGATGATGATGACGACGACGACGACGATATGTTTGATGACTATACCAGTTTGACACCTCGTGAATTGGAACAACGCTTGATGCAAGCCTTGTCCGAGTATGTCGATCAACAATTAGCCGTGGTCGACGAACGACAACAAACCATGTCCCCTTTGGAACGATCGCTCATGGAAGGAGGCAATGGGGGTGGCAACAATGTCAATATTCAACAAGAAGCGGCTGAAGAAACGGCTGCTCTCCTTCAAGTCTTTCAGGGCTATGTGGTGGATGAATTGTCCATGGTACCAGCAAACGAACGATGGTTTGCCTTGGCCTTTTTTGCCGCTGAATTGGCCGAACTCAAGGCTGGCATTCGTCGAACAATGTTGGAAGTGACAGACAGTGTGGAACGATTGCGGTTGGTGACCCAACACGTCGAAGAGACAGTCCGTATGGGACGGGCACGTCGCATGGCCAAGGCTGTGACCGATCAAACGGATGAAATGCAACGCGATTTGCAAGTGGGACGACCGCAATTGCCACCCAAATCTGTCTTTGGGAAGGGAACGGAGGTCGAATACTTTTGGAACGAAGAGTATGAATGGTGTCAAGGTGTGGTGGTGGAAGATCCCGAATTGATCGTGGACGATCGAACCGGAGAAGAATATATGCTCATGACAGTGACCTTTGAGGATGACGGTTCGACGCACAAAATACCCTTTCGACCGGAAGAAAAGGCACGATGGAGACCCACTCGAGGGCGTTCGTAGGAATCATAGAAAGCTAGTAGCATACCAACAAAATTGCCATTGATTCATTGTTTCCCACAATGCCACTCGTATACGACGAGAGATCCATTTCGAACAAACACATCTTCTGGACTGGACTTGGCTCCTACAGTTTTCTTGGGAACAACAACACTACCTATATATTACTAACTCATCCCGACGCTGATTTCCCTGCATCTCTCTAGCTACTTGTTTTCCTCCAACAATGAATCATGATCATGACTCTACACACGTTGAACAAGCAATGATTGCCGTGTTCACGATTTGTGCTTGAACGAGGAGGATTTTATGAACTCAACAGAATCCCATTGCAAACTCATGCAAGTGCTTCAAGCCAAAATGTTCTCTCCCCCCAAACTTCAGCTGCGTGATCCAAATGTATTCACAGTGGCTCGTTTTGAACGGGCATAGCTAACTTTGTCATACATCGTTTCCTTTTGAGGTCCCCTTTTCAGTCATTGAGGGAGGATCCTCCGGAGGTTTCGCAGGAGCGGGTGGTGGTGTCATGTCAAAGGTGTAATTGAAAATAGACAAAATGACTTGAACACCGGCAATCATCATGGTGGGTGTAAGCGGTCCGCCCAGCACCAAGTGATCCAAAACACTACTGAGGACAATTGCCCCCGTTGTGGCCAAGGTCTTTAAGATCGCATCGCCATACTTGATGGACAAGGCCACCAACAACCCTCCGGCCGCTCCAAAGGCGGCAACGGTCCAGGTCAACCAAGACCAACCGCCTCCAATCTGCCCCGATGGACCACCACCATCGGCGACAATAAAGGCGAGATACACGGGAAAACTAGTCAAGGCCAATTGAAAATTACGTTCCCAAATGGTCAACTTGAGGGGGTCCAGTTTGATAACCTTTTCAAAGTAAATGGAGGCAAAGCCCGAAAGGGTAACTTCGGCCAAGACGGCTGCAGTTCCCAAAAATGGATTTGCCTTTTCACCGGTGCTCGTCGTTTCTTGGTTGGAGGAGGAAGACTCGAGCAACAAATTGCTTTGACTCCAAATTGGTTCACTAAAGAGCAAGACACCAAACATTAAACCCAACAAGGCCCGCCATTTGGTGGCGGAATAATGCCGTTGTAACAAGAGGGTGGAAAAGGTGGCGGTCGTCAAGATTTTGCATTGTGCAAAGACGGTAAACAGTCCAGCGCCAATGTTTCGCAATGACACAAAGGACAATATATTCATGGCTCCATAAATGAGTGCCAAGACCAACATTTTGTGACTTTTAGATACCAAATACCACAAATGCTTCTGCAAATTATTGCCACCAGGAGGGGAACTAAGATCGGTAGAATTCATCAAAGGACTACTCTCGGGTAAATCGGTAGTCTTGGCAGCATTCTCTTTAAGCCAGTTTCGAACCATAAAAGCAGAAAACAAGAGTTTCATGGCTTCCCCTGCGAGTAAAACTTCGTACTTGGAGTATGTCTCTTGCAAGACACCTTGACTGTATCTTCGCAAAATCGTGAACATGGAGTTTTGGAAACATAGGACCAGCAAGACAAACAACTTGATACTGCACAAAGACCGAATCCATGGTACAATGGCGGAGAGTGAAAATTGTTGACGAATCATGAGGTTCCAGGAGGCAGGAGGCTTGCTGGACCTGGACTTGGCAGAAGATGCATGATCGAGAGGCGCTTCGTGAGGAGGTGGGTCCGAGACCGATGGAACGTTTGCCGCGGTAGATTGCCTCAGCATACCAGCCGAACGATTCGTGTTGACTTCCGATGTCGATGTGCTCGATGAAAGTGCTGCCACCATGGCCGGTTTCTTTATCAGAATCTTTGCCGAAGTCATGACAAGGTCATAATACATCCAAATCCCGAATCGATCGGGACTCAGCTAGCTTACCTAATGATGTTAATACGAATACTTCTAGAGGAGTAAACTCACGACGAGGAATGCCTCAAACTTCCGATGGAGACGTGTAATGTCGACTGTCCTTCAAGGAGAATGTTCTATTAAGTCCCTCGCAACACTATATTACGATATAGTGAAGTATGGTGGGAAGCGTAGTCTATATTCCTGCCATCCAGTTTACGCGAAGCAACAAAATGATAAAGTCAGCTCGTCGTCAAGCTCTCTCCCAGAACCCAAGTCGGCAGTTTCTATTCCAACGCGTGTTACTGTCTTTCTGGTATAGTTTCCTGTTTGTGATGCAGTCGCTTCAGTCTGTGCAAGTCAACAGTCGCATCTCGTCAAGAGAGGAACCAATTGGACCACAGACTCCCTGTCGGTCCTCCAGTGACAACAGAATGATGATACCCGTCTTCTTTGTGATTCAAAATATTCACCGAATGATTGCCCCGCTTTCAATCGTTCCTGCATCTGTAATACTAAGTATTCAATTCCTGTAAGAGAGAGACAAAGCAAGAAAACCCCAGATCCATGTGCAAGCCAGCACCTACCGAAATTATGACATTTTTCACCCAAATTCATAACAAACAAAACGCTCCGTACCAAACCAAGGCCAACAACCAATCCGTAACAAGTATGCATGTGCGGTTGAATCGAACAACAGGGCAGCAACTAGTGCCCCTACAGGTTTCCAAAACGAGACACAACCTGCATCCAACACCAGTTGGAATCGCACGCATAGAAAAGGGGGGAGAGGGAGAGGCCATGGATAATCCCCGTTCTGTGATTGCGCATAACTTTGCTTCGACGGCTGCCATCCGGCCCACTTCCACACCGGCTCGTGTCATCACCGTTGGAAATCGAAAGGGGCTGGATCACAGGTACCCGTTTCCGGGCAGGCACTTTCTGCCATTGCGTCCGGGGAATTTCCCCAAGAAGCATACTGTCCTCGGCCAAGTTCCGTAAGAAACGGAAAAGACGGGACGCTCCTCGAATGCAGACACCATGGCCTCCCTCTGTGATGCTCGAAGATCGAACACAATAGGTTATGAGTTTCGCGACTGGCATCCATCCGATAGCTAGCGATGCTAGCAGTACTAAAGTAAGGAGTAGAGGCTGGGACTCCTCTAGGTACTCCCGTTTTCGGGTTCGTTCGACGGCATTCGTACGACTACCACTGTTCACGACGAACTCATCTCTCATAACTCGTTCTCCTACAAGCATAGGCATGATCATCTTTCTTTACGGGACAGCTGCTTCTAAGGTCGGATAGCGTAATAGCGAAATATTCTGGTATATACATTGGCAAAGTGTTAACGTAGATTCACTTCATAACTAGCTAACTGTTTTGTAGGTTCTTGGCGCACGGTGTCACGCTCTCCATGAATTCAACAATCTCTTTTGAGGAGCTGAACTCTCGGGCAGTTTCCAATGGAGTTTTGCCATGTCCATTGACCGTGTTGACCAGGCTAGGATTGTGTCTGACAAGGGTTTGTACGGTCGCCAAGTCATTGCTGAAATGGCAAGCACTGTGCAAAGGTGTGTATCGGTCGCGTTCCTGTGTGTGCATCACTGCCATATTTGGATGTTCTTCCAGCAAAAAGTCGACGACGTCGACTGTGTTGTCCAATGTGGCAAAATGCAACAGAGTCGCTCCCATATCATCCAGTGGCGGATCGTCGGGAAGCAAAAGTCGGACCACTTCCAACGACTGATTCCGCACAGCTCGAAACATTGGAGTATCGCCTTGGTCGTCTTCCATGTAGAGTACCTGTGGGCCCTTCTCCAGAAGAAATGCAACTACCTCTGGATTGCCTCTCTTCCAGCATGCCTGGTGTAGCGGTGTTCTTCGTCTTTCGTCCAGACATGTGATACTTTGAGGGTTTGCTTCGTACAGCTTTCGAACAAGGCTAATATCCGCTTTACCAGCAGCTGCAGCGTGCAGGAGGGACCATTCCCCTGTGTAGTCCAAAACAAGGCCCTCCGGCCACGCGTTCATCAGTCTGTCAACCACCTCTGGAGGTGCCTTAAAGAAAACAGCGAGGTGAAGGGCATACATGCCATCTTTTCGTGGTGTATTCAGGAGTTTCCGATCAAGTTCCATCATCCACTCAACGACATCCAACGAGGCTTGAAAGGTGCAGGCATAGTGAAATGCCATTGTTCCCTTTACAGCTTCCGTATCTGTCAGCGCTGAAGGAAAAACTTGATACACAAACTTGAGCAACTCCAGTGGAGGCTGCAAGCAGCATAGAATAGATAGAGGATATAAGTTTCGACGGCCATCATTTTCCCACTTGATCTCATATTTGCGATGGCATAGGCCAGGGAATTCGTGGAGCAAGTAAGTAAGCTGTCGGTAGTCCGGATTGCGAGTGTCATCCATTACACAGTCCACAATTTCCAGAAAAATGCGCTCAGCCGCCATTTGCTTGATTATCATTTCCGCACCGGCCGGTAAGTCCCAAGGCCCATTGTCCCGACGGTCATGCCGACCAGAAGCGCCATAGGTAGGAACAACGGACAATGACACTGCACTCTTGCTCATGGCATCGCCGCCATCAGTGTCACTGCAATCCATTGAGGTCATTGATGACCTATTATGTTGATGCTCCTCAGTTGTTGTAGCTTTTGTTGACGGCTGGCCAGGAACAGTTGTCATCCGATTGTCCACCATGATTTTGGCATGTGAGATGGGAGAGAATACGGATAGAGAAAGAATTTTGAGATTTGTTGGTTGTTGGTACGAAGTAGTACGAAAGTCACACATCAATCATCATGTGCTGACGTTCCGACACAAGTACACTACATACACAGTCGCACAGAGCGATACAAAAATTTCAAAAATGACTCCGCGACGGGGAATCGAACCCCGGTCTCCCGCGTTCAGGTGCATGTATCTTTCCTCCACGGATGGAGCGCCAGTGACAGGCGGGGATACTAGCCACTATACTATCGCGGACTGTCTGCAGTAGGTTATTTTTGGTTTATCAACGCTGTTTCTTGTTCAAACGAACGAATGTTGAACGACGATCGACCCACAACCTCATGCTTTCAGATATCTCAGGGTACCAGGCAGACTACTATTTCTTAAAGTGGAGCACTGCGTAAACAAAAATAGCGGTCCTACGTCTTTACCGATTTAGGAGGTCAAATTTGTTTCCGGGGAGGAGGGATCGTCGTCGCCTTTCATAGCCTCGGTACACAATCGCCATATTTGGTCTCGAACTTGTTTTCGTCCTGCATATTCCGCCAACGTGCGTCGAAAGGTTTCCGGTGACTCCCAAAAATCCTCGACACTGGCGTCTCCTGCGGCCCCCGAGAGAACCTGCCCCACGGCTCGAAGCAATTTGTTTTGTCTCAGTTCCGGTAGCTTCATCAATTGTTGTACGGCACCATCGTAATCGTCCGATTGAAAGAATCCCACAAGTGATCCTGTGACACCACCCACCAGGCCACCGACTGGCCCCAACAAGAGGCCACCCGCCACTGCCCCTCCACCGGCCCACAGTCCCTGTTTTATCGAGCTCTTGGCAGTGGATCGCATATCACGGGATTCTTGGAGGAATTCCCATAGTTCCGCACGGTAATCCTCTTCACTTCCATGCACTCTTGCCTGAAATAACTGGTCGTCACTCATGATGTTTCAAAGGTTGTTCAGTCGATTTGTTACTCGAGACACTTTTGTTGGGTGTCCATTGTCCATGCCATCCACGATTCAACATCGACGACGTTCTGTTCGCGTACTTCGCCATCAGCGACCAAAGCGCTGGAAAATAGAATTAGCTCACCATCTTTTGCTACTCATCCCCGTAGCCGTAGCCTGCTCCATGATACCCTGTCTATTGTTGTTTCCAAACTGCCATAAGGTCCCTGGTTTCCATGCTGGAACAAATGGATGGGCCGATTGAGAAAGTCTATCGACTGATCAAAAGTCATTCCAATTTGCGAATTTCGATGGCGTCTCAAATGCATTCATCTCATTGTCTCCCAAGGTCCGACAGAATCCACGATGGCGCTTTCCCCTGTACACTTGGTAGATCACCCGAGACACGGTTGCTCGACACCGAGGACGTTTTCTTGTATCTTTCCTTGTCATAAAGAAGGACCTTTCTGATATAAATATATGTACCAGCACGACAACCGAACACTGGCGCCCCAACCACCCACTTGCACACATCCAAACTTTTTGATGACTCACAGCCACGCTACGATCACTGTGAGGTTGTCCGTCGATCCCCGGGTGAGCCCTTCCTGCACCAATTTTTCGGCCACATCCCGTTTCTCACCCTCAAATTCTCGAACGGCATCCACCGCTTCTTGATCGGACATGACATCCCACAAACCATCACATGCCAAAATTACAAATGAGGAAGGTTTGCTGGGCGCTGTAATCGATGAGGTTGTCCTTTGGTTTGTCTCGGTTCCTGCACCGCTTTGCTCGGTTGACCCATTCTCATTCATGGGAATTTGGATCTGTCGTACTGCCGGTTCGGCAATGACAAATTCCTTCAACAAATGATCTCCGAGGGATCGAGTGACGGCCAAAATCCCCAACACGCGACCCTTCCAGCAAAAGCCTCCGGCTTGAGCAATGCGTTGGACTTCCTGGGGATCGTCCACGCGATGGTCGACCGACAGTCGTTCGGCTGGCTGGCCATGTTGTCCCAAGACTACTCGGGCATCACCCGAATTTGCCACTGAAAGTTGTATACAATGAGACTCGGGGAGTGGCTACACGGATCATGAGGTAAGAAATGAGCAGAGATTGTCCAAGACGAAACCACACACACTCACGCATTAACATGGACGTACCTTGACTAAGCAAACGGCGACGGTAGCCCCAGAAGACGTGATGCCGACCTGACGGGCATGCAAATCCGCCATGAGAAAGGCCCGTTCGAGCCGTGTTTCCATACTAGGAATTTCCTTACTGCTGCTGCTGCTGTTATTGTCATCTTTCATTCCACTACCCGTGTCGTCGTCTTGCAATTCTTGTGCCACATGAAAGGGCATGGCATGTTCCAAAAAGTCCACCATATCTCGTCCACCATGACCATCGTAGATTCCCAGATAGGACATGGTAGGATCGGGGGCTTTCCAAGAGCCGGCAAAATGGATCGAATGCCTATCTTCCATGGTATTCCTCCGAGACGGATTCATGGCTTCCGAATAACTCACAATCATTTTGTTCAATGGATGGAGATGGAACGACAAACTGTATCAAGTCACCGAGAGAAACACAAAACAGCACATTAAAAGGATTATCAGCAACGCAACGCAATGCTCCTAACCATTCTCTTGTCCAATGTCATGGTCAAAGGATTTGAAGAAAGGATGGCGTGATGGCGGGAATTTGCGAACCAGCATATTGAAGAGGACGCTCGGGAGTATGTGGCGAGTCTCCACAATCCCCTTATCCCCCAACGGGGATATCTTTGAGAAGTTTCAACCAAATTTCTAAGTGAGAAACACCCCCGCTGGGGGCTACCTCTTCCCTCATCATTTGAAATCACGTTTCCTCACAAAATTGGGCTGTGTCGCCGCAATCATTGGCTTTGGTTGGCATTCCTTCTTCCAAATGGGCTGATTGGACTCGTCATACTCATCGTCTTCAATTCTTCTCTTTTGTTCGCGTCGTCTTCGTTATGACCAAGCAAGGCGCGGGTGCTTGGTCTTTCCAAAGACCGACAAGTCGAAATTCGTTTTTGATGAACAGTACTAGCCGTCAGGGTCACGGTCGTCCACTATCCATTCATCGTCGTCGTCGTCGTTTGTTACTGGGCATACTCTCCCTCAAGGTTTCCCATGGACTGATCGTACTGATCGTCCTGGTACTTTTCTTGGTTCAGGTTCATTTCCAAACGAAATTGGTGACTCCATCAAGCCCTCTAAGGAAGCCTTCTGTTTCGTCGTCATCAGAGCAAGCAATCACCCAATCATTATCCTTATCATCCACGAGAGGAACCACCAACAAAGAATCAAGACGAACTCTCGAATTGGCGGCGACAACCTTGTCGTCCTCCTCTTTTACCCACGTCCTCAACCGCAGTGACAGCAGTCCGAGACTGGAGAAAGAGCAACCACCCCCCGATAAGAAGCAACAACCGGAAACACATCAGCAACCACTATCTCGAACACAACGAGAACACGAGCAAGCACAACAAGAACAAGCACATCAAGAACAACCAAACGCTGCTGCCAATCCCAATCGCCCCCGAAAGAACAAGAAAAATGACGAGCAGTTTCTCCAACAACAATATCAAAGCATTCAACAACGGGCACGATACTGGCAAACCGTCATCCTGCAACAACACCAAGAACAGGAGTCCGTGTCAACAAACGACGGCAACCAGATGAATCCAACCATGCCTCGAGTTTCGGCTTCGTTTCGTACACAAGGACACCAACATCACGATCCCTGTCTGGTTTTTTATCATGTTCCCAAAGTGGGTGGAACCACCACGTCACGACTCTTGCAATCCTTGGCTCGGTATTGGAATTGGACCAGCTATGCATGGACGGACGATCGTCGGCCCCTCACGATGGCCGCGCAACGAAACCATCACCTGAATCAAGGTGCCTTGCATCAAGGACACGTGACACCGTATTTTGCGGAAAAGACGCACACGCAACAGTGTTGGACCTTGACCGTCTTGCGACATCCCGTGGATCGAGTCATTTCCGCCTTTTACTATCATGGCCATGCTTCACAAGAATGGCCTGCCTGCTTGACCAGTTCCAATACGACCATACCGCCATCCCGTCATACAAGTAGATGGAGGCGTTCGACCCGAAACCAAGAACAACAACTGCAGCCACGCCCATTCTCGCGTGCTGGGGACCCACCCACCAATGTTTTCAAGGATGTCTATTGCAATTTGTGGTTTGAATATCGCAATGATATGGTACGGCGATTTGCCAATCGATCCACGGCGTTAACCTCGTATAATCACTACAAGTATGCCTCCATTCTTCCCACTCCTGCAACAACAAACAACAACACTACTGCCAATACTTCTACCACTTCCACTTTGGCAGAGTCCTGGGTCGCCGACGCCAAGGCCACCATTCAAGAAATGGATTTTGTGTGTGTCTTGACCCATTTGACATCCTGTCTCGAACGAGTCCTGGATACACTCCTTCTATGGTCCTTGACGACGACGACGCCACAACAACAGGGATCCTCGTGGGCACAGATGCCATGGTCGGTACACAACTCCTCCTCTTCCATGTCCGCTTCCTTGTCCTCGTCATCTTGGTTGAACCGTAGTACGTTGGGATATTGGAATCGAGGTCGGAAACGACAAGATGTGTCAAATGTGATGAGACAGCAAATTGCCTCCGCCAATGCCTTGGATCTACAATTGTATGACTGGGTGCTGGAAAGCATGATTGACCCCGATCACTTGTATCAGTAGCTACAACACCGATCCATGATTACGACGACGACGACACGAGCCACCACCAACTCGTTTCTCAGCAGCATGTCCGCGGGAGTTGGAAACAAGGGCTTCTTTGTAAGGATCGCTCAACGCATCACTTCTGTGTCTATTGTTTGTGTACCCAAGAGACTGTTCAGGGATTCGTCATCAAGCGTTTCACCAGAATTGCTCTTTCCTCTGCACTACCTAGACGAAACACCGACGACTCCAGCCTGTTGCAAAACCCGATCAACTGCCTAGATCGGCTTCGTCCTTGGCATATCCTTCAATCCTTGTAGGAAATGGCATTTTCTAGTGCCTAGAGGAGGACGATTGCTAGAGGCGAAAGTTAATGTGTAATGTGTACCAATTGCTACTAGCATACTGCGCAGGCTAACTATTGCGAATTGCGATCCCAGATAACCTACCTACCTAGTCTGATTGTTGAATCCAGAGAGGGGATTTCGGATATTCGGAAAATCCTTGAAAGAACAAGCATGGCAGTCGGGCCTTGTCCTTTCGAATGAAACAGCACAATGGAATGAAACTGATTGGCCTCCTCTTGAAAGAGGATGGTTGTTGGTTGTGTGGTGTTTATTTGTCATGCAAACTTTCCATATATTCTGAATACCCGCACCACACGCCTTATCACAGATAAAGGCGATAATGATAATGGAGGACTCCTCCATTACGATTGTCAGCAATCGTCCGTCCAACAGCAATCGTTTGAGTGAACGTTGCCGATCAAACATCCAAGGAAGGAATGCAGAACTTCGCCTGCTGAAAAGTTCACTGAAGGGCATTCAAATTTTCAACCATCAGGGTGAAAGACAGCACCTTGACCAGAACGAGACTCTGAATCGTTCATCAAGCGACAGTGCTCCAAACCAATCCAGAATCACCTTTTTTGAAGCAGTGGAAAAGAATGAATCCAACAACGAAGATAATGTCTTCGGAAGAGAGTCGGGTCGGTCATTCATCTTTGTCCAAGGAGAATCGGGGACCGGAAAGACAACACTTGTTCGGAACTTTCTAGTTGCTGTTGCATCGAAAGAAACTCCGATTGTCTTCTTTTGGGACGATTTGCAGTGGATTGATGCTGCATCGTTCGAAGTCCTAAAAGCCATGTCACTCAACTGCGCACTAAGACACTTTCTTTTTGTTGGTTCGTTTCGTATTGACGAAGTCTCCGATGATCACATAGTGAAGGGGTTCATCAATGGCCTACCCCACCCGATTCTTATCACCACCACCAACCTGACATCGAGTGATTTATCAAACATGCTGCGAGTGGTATTTGGCCTTAGAGATCACCACAAGGAGCGCATCAAGCGAGTTCAGGAGCTTGCGGAATTACTGCATCGAAGAACAGATGGAAATATCTTCTACGTTTTGGAAATTTTGGACTACCTGCAAGCCGCAGAATTGCTGACTTATGATACCCTCAACTTTCGCTGGATATGGAATGTTAACCGAATCCAAACCTTACAAATTTATCAGAAAATATGATTGGAATTGTGATTACCAAACTTAGGGGCCTCCCCGAAGATGTTCGTGAATTTCTCCAATTTTGCAGTCTGCTGGGTTTCCGAACAGATCAGGAACTGGTTATTTTGGCTTATCGCAACATAAAGGGTGTAAGTGTTGAAGACATTCAGTTGCTGCTTGAAGTTCTTATAAAAGAGGGACTTCTGGAATCTTTTCGAGGACGACTAAAGTTTGTTCACGATAGGGTTTACCAAGCAGCAACTGAACTCAACACAAACACAGACGAATCTCATCTGATAATTGGTAGAGAGCTACAGAAGCAACTCGATGGCGCAAATGGGAAAGCCATTGCCGATAGCAACGTTTTGTTTGCTTGCGTCAACCAGTTGAACCTTGCCAGTGCTCTGATATCCGAGAGCAATGAGAGAGTGAACCTGGCTAAGCTCAATTTGATGGCTTCTAAAGCGGCCTCTAGAATGTCTGCCTTTGTTCCAGCGATGAGGTACGCTGAACTCGGATTCAATCAACTTGACCCTGAGAACGGTTGGGTCGACTGCTATTCGGTGACATTGGAGCTTGCTACATCACTATCTGAGGTGTACTCTATTACGGGGAACATGGAGAAGCTTGCAAGGATTTCGAAAGAAGTACTTTCGAATGCGAAGACCATTGATGCTAAACTTCGCGTTCACGTTGCTTTGACTCGAGCTCCTATTGGAGAGAAGAAAATTGAGAAAAGGTATGCAGACTCAGTTGAACTTCTTAAGGTGTTGGGTATATTTCTTCCAGAGGAACCCACGAAAAAATATGTTGAACGTGCAACTGCTAGTTTGAAAGAAAGATTACGAACAATCTCTGATGAAGACATATTGTCATTGCGTCGTTTGACGACAAAAGAAGAACTTGGAGCGATGGAAATACTTGGTTCCATGACAACAGAGCAAGTTTTATCCTGCAAGAAAGAGTGTGTGCATCTTGATTCCGTTCTTACGTGCATGGTGAAATTAACACTTGACCACGGGCTGTGTTCAGAATCGTTGGTCGGCTTCTCATTTTTTGGAGCGCGTCTTGCAGGTTCTGGTGAAATTGAACTTGCTCAAAGATTTGCAAAATTATCAAGAACACTGTTAGATGTACCAGGCCTCAAAGGCAGCGCACGTCCTAGAGTTCTGATGGCCAGCTGTTTGGTACTCCATTGGAGTGAAAGCTTGTCAAGTTTAACAGACCACGCACTGGAAGCTTTCAATTATGGTTTGAGGCATGGAGATACGACTTCAGGATTTTCAGTACGTCATCAATTTTTGATCGTCGGAATATGAGGAATCTGTTGTCGTGCAGTGTGTCCTCATCATCTTGTTTTTTAGGCTATTCTCGTGTACGTTTCCCTCCGGTTCTACTCTGGTCTGCCACTTGGTAAGAAACCCAGCACTCCGCTTCAGAGTTCGTCATCAAATCCCAAAGCTTATCATAAGTCCGTTTCTTCTATCAGGTGCACTTTTGCAAGATTGTGAGAAGATGGCAGCAGGCCTAGCAGATTATGGACAACATTCCATATTGTTAATGATGCTACCGTTCCAACAGAGTGTTGTAAATCTTTTGGGATATGCGGAAGACATTCTCCTTATTAACCAAGGCCCATTGTTTAAGTTGCGCTCGAAGTTAGGTTGGACGTATGGCAATAGGGGCTCAGGGGAGTTCACGGAAGCGTCGTTGCGCATGCAAATGGCACTATACTGCGAAGAGTTTGAGTTGGCGAAAAACTTGATGACATACTTGAAAGAGAACACTCCGTCGGCGACGGTTACCCTTTGGCCCGACCAACAATCATTTCAAAGAAAGGTCTTTTTTGGCGTAGATTGAAGCATCAAGAAATAAAGAAACTTTACCGCCAGATGCAAGCCTTCGTTGTTGACAATGGCAGCATTAACAGCGCGCACAAGCTTCTCATCTTGGATGCTGAAATGCACGCTTTATCAACACGGAGCTCTTCGGATACTGAGCAGTTGGAGCACGCATATGACGTAGCCATTTCTGCTAGCACAAGTTCGCATAAGCCATTGGTCAAAATGACTTTGTTGAATGTCTTACCCGTATCACGTTTCAGCCGGGTTTTTGCAGGATGGAGCACTTGCTGCTCACCTTGCTAGCCGATCCATACCAACAAAGAAAGATATGTACTGGGACCGAGCGGCCGACTTATATAATAAATGGGGTGCGAGCGGAATTGTGAGCTATGTAGAAAGGCATCGGGACCTTTGGGCATCCTCGTCAGAACGAAAGAGTGGTGTTTCCTACACAGACGTTGGGTTTCGTAGCAGAAGCAGGTATGATGATACCATTGTGAACGGTCTCAAGGTACTTGATTTCTCTCAATATCACCAGAGGGAAAGTTCAAGAGATCTTTTGTATTAAACCGGCAGCTAGTACTGGAAGGTGGCAAAGTCGGACGGAATGTGATGGCCAATTAACATAGAGCACCTCAACCGCTCGAGAAACCAAGAGAGAAAGCGTCGGCGTGTTTGTCAAGAACGGTCGGTGCAAGGTCGTCGTGTCCGACCTCAATGGCAGCAGCGCCTGCCTCTTCTTCATCCGTACCTATGTCAATCAGCTTCTTGCTTCGGATTGAAGCCTAGCTAGTAGCGACTCTTCCTCGTTTTAAACTTGCCGAATTGACTGTGAACGGTGGCAGGATTTCTCGGTGCATATCCACACTTTTCGGCCATGTAGCTGCAGGTAGTACATACCAACAACGACGAAGTCGCCATCCGGGAGAGAAGCAGCCCTTTGATTGCGATTGACCTGTCTGCTGAAGATACTTTGACATGGAAACTGAGCAAGTAGTGATAAGTGGTCTTGGAGACGTGGCTGGAAAAGGAGGAGGTGCAAATTTGGATTTGACAGTCGAGTCTTCAAGCAGCGGCGAGAAAGTACCCGTAATCAACAAAACACCGGTTCTCGACGACGCTCGTACGGCAGAAATGGCAGTTCCCACCAAGCGGATGTTGAAGCTTCATACGGAGTTCGCTAGTGATACAGCCTACTTTTTGGGTCCGCAAATGATACACATTCTCCAAAAACAGCAATATAAGAAAAATGTTGTGATCAGATTGCGGAGATAGTTCAATAGTTTTTCGACTGGAGTTCTTGGCTGAGATCCATCAGGGTTGCAAAAAAGCACAGAACCTGTATGGCGTTTGACTTAGGCAATTTGAGAGGTTGACAGAGAGTTCCCAGATTTCTATTGCATGATACAAGACTGGTTGCTACAACTGACGGAGGGTGAGGTCTCGCAGCAAACAGTCGCAAGCTTACCCCGAATAGAAATCTGCCTGTAGAATCTGCATTATTTCTTCCGTTTTTTGTACGGATTGCGTACTTTATCAGCAGCGGGTGGAGCATCTTTGGTTGAAGACGGCGTTCGAGAGATTTTTATCTCTGGTGTATTGATGTCGCCCCACAATTGCCGAAGCTCGTTCTGAAACCCTTCAATGTTTGACTCCCGGCCGAGTAGAACAGAATGTTCCGTATGCCGTAGGCGAGCCGCTCCAGTGAGGCTGTATGACCCGACCATCGCCCCGTTGGAAGATACCATTGCGTTCGAATGGGAGTACGTCGCTGTACTCCAATGTTGGTCATGGCCAAAACGCTTCATGTGCAGACGACTCACCGCCTCCTCGCGACTTCTGCTGCGGCCGACAAATCTCTCGAGGGTTCCTACATTCCAGTCCTTGGGTCCCAAAACAATGTAGATTTGGAGACCTCCATATTCTGGATTTGCGTAGTAGCAAAGCTGGTCAATAGCATCAAAGTCTCCCAGGAATGGAATGGACCTGAAAAAGTCTGACCCGGGTTCCGCCGTGTCGAGCAAGTGAAGGAAGGCGACAAATGGATGGCGATCATGTGCATAGGAATAACCGGCCTTTGGACTTCCTTCTTCATGACGTAAACACGTGTGTAACACGAGGGGGCGCTCCGGGTCAGGCTTGATCGGCTCCAATTCTCCAAGGCCCACCCATGATTGGTCGATGAAATGACAGTCACCAACCCAAACAACGGAGTCTTGTATGTGGCGCTCAAAGGCTTCGTCCACGTGATCTTCATCTCCATCATTGATGTTCTCCATGCTGGCTCCCAAGGTACCGGTGGTACGATGGTGGCATGAGTTTTCGGAGTAGCCACCCCTTCTAGATACTCCCCAGAGGTTGCAAGTCATGAGGATTAGTGATTCGGAGGTGTGCAAAGTCCTACTCAGTGGACACCAAAAAACACGACACACACGCGACCTCACTAATATTCCCTGCTGGGGGTTAATTTTCTGGGAGTGATGGTTTCGTCTTTCGTCTGCGCGGCCACCGTAGATGCCACCAGCTTCTGGCATTCCTTCTTCCAAATGGGCTTGTTGGACTTGTCATCATTATCATCTTCTATTCTATTCTTCTCTTTTGTTTGCGTCTTCTTCTTCATGACCCAACACGCAGCGGATGTGGTCTTTCCAACGAACGACAAGTCGAAATTCGTTCTTGAGGAACCATAGTAGCCTCCAGGGTCATTCATACACCATCCATCGTGGTCGTCCTTTTTGGGCACATTCTCTATCAAGGTTTGCCATGGACTGATCGTACTGTTCGCCCTGGTACTTTTCTTGGTTGAGTTTCATCTCCAGACGAAATTGGTGACTGCATTAAATTCTCTAAGAAATCCTGCTGTTTCGTCATCATCAGAGCTTGCATTTAGCCAAAACACATCATCATCATCATTATCAGCCACGGGAACAACCACCCACAAAGTTACCACACAAACCCTTAATGTGACGGCGATAACCTTGTCGTCCTGCTCTTGAAAGTTGAGAAACATGGTAGGGAGTACGGATTTATTTTGATCTTTTGGATTTGGGGACTAGGGGTTGTGACTGTGACTCGTCTTGGGGGAATTGGGAATTTGGAATTTGATATTTAACGGGTTGATCGATGATACAAGATACGAGTTTCATGGAGGGCTCCTCCATTACGCCTATTGCGAGCAGTCATACGTCGAACAGCTATCGTTTGAGTGAACGTTGCCAATCAAAGATCCACGGAAGGAATGCAGAACTTGTTCTGCTGAAAAGTTCACTTAAGGACATTCGAAGTTTCAGCCATCAGGGTGAAAGACAGCACCTTGACCAGAACGAGACTCTGAATCGTTCATCAAGCGACAGTGCTCCAAACCAATCCAGAATCACCTTTTTTGAAGCAGTGGAAAAGAATGAATCCAACAACGAAGATAATGTCTTCGGAAGAGAGTCGGGTCGGTCATTCATCTTTGTCCAAGGAGAATCGGGGACCGGAAAGACAACACTTGTTCGAACGACGTTTCAGGACGAATCATGCTTGTTCTGTTCAGGAAAATTTGAAAGGGGAGGTCATCGGCCCTTTGCTGTTCTGACAATGTGTCTCAATGAGCTATGCCATGCTATGGCGGCCTTGCTGTGTGAAGATTCAACTCGAGACAATGATACCAGCCAATTTTCGTACCCAGCTCAGATTCGAAGTGTACTGAACAAACAAGAAATTGGGATTTTGGCTCGAGTAGCTCCCAAACTGGTCAACGTCATGGGCACAATTGAATATCACGAAGAAGATGATTCCAATGATCTGACTCTCCTTCAATCTGCAAACGATATTGAACGCCTGAAATTCATAATACGGAACTTTTTCGCTGCTGTTGCGACGAAAGAAACTCCGATTGTCTTCTTTTGGGACGATTTGCAGTGGATTGATGCTGCATCGTTCGAAGTCCTAAAAGCCATGTCACTCAACTGCGCACTAAGACACTTTCTTTTTGTTGGTTCGTTTCGTATTGACGATGTCACTCAACTGCGCACTAAGACACTTTCTTTTTGTTGGTTCGTTTCGTATTGACGAAGTCTCCGATGCTCACATGGTGAAGGGGTTCATTTGTAGCTTACCCCACCCGATTCATATCACCATCACCAACCTGACTTCGACTGATTTATCAAACATGCTGCAAGTTGTGTTCGGCATAAGTGATCACCACAAGGAGCGCATCAAGCGAGTCCAGGAGCTTGCGGAATTACTTCATAGACGAACAGATGGAAACATCTTTTACGTTTTGGAAATTTTGGACTACCTGCAAGCCGCTGAATTGCTGACATATGATACCCTCAAGTTTTGCTGGACATGGAATCTCAACAGAATCCAGGACCTTACAAATCTATCAGAAAATATGATTGACATTGTGATTACCAAAATAAGGGGCCTTCCCGAAGATGTTTGTGAATTTCTCCAATTTTGCAGTCTGCTGGGTTTCCGAACTGATCAGGAACTGGTTATGTCAGTTTTTCGAAACATAAAGGGTGTAAGTGTTGAAGACATTCAGATGTTGCTTGGAGTTCTTACAAAAGAGGGACTTCTGGAATCATTTCGAGGACGTTTAAAGTTTGTTCACGACAAGGTTTATCAAGTAGCAACTGAACTCAACACGAACGCACATGAATCTCATCTGATGATGGGCCGAGAGCTACGGAAACAACTCGACGACGCAACTGAGAAAGCCATTGCCGATAGCAACGTTTTGTTTGCTTGCGTCAACCACTTGAACCTTGCCAGTGCTCTGATATTCGAGAGCAATGAGAGAGCGAACCTGGCTAAGCTCAATTTGATGGCTTCTAAAGCGGCCTCCAGAATGTCTGCCTTTGTTCCGGCAATGAGGTATGCTGAACTCGGATTCAATCAAGTTGACCGTGAGAACTGTTGGGTCGACTGCTATTCGGTGACATTGGAGCTTGCTACATCACTGTCGGAGATCTACTCTATTACGGGGAACGTGGAGAAGCTTGCAATGATTTCGAAAGAAGTACTTTCCAATGGAAAGACCATTGATGCCAAACTTCGCGTTCACGTTGCTTTGACTCGTGCTCCGATTAGAGAGAAGAAAATTGAGAAAAGATATGCAGGTACAGTTGAACTATTTAAGATGTTGGGAATATTTCTTCCAACAGAACCGACGAAAGAATATGGTGAACGTGCATCTGGTGATTTGAAACAAAGATTAAGAGCACTCTCTGATGAAGACATATTGTCATTGTGTCGTATGACAAGAAAAGAAGAACTTGCAGCGATGGAAATACTCGGATTCATGACAACAGAGCAAATAATATCCTCAAAGAAAGACAATCTACAACTTGATGCCATCGTTACATGCATGGTGAACTTAACGCTTGACCATGGTCTGTGCTCAGAATCGTCGGTTGGACTCTCGTTCCTTGGAGCCCGTCTTGCAAGCTCTGGTGAAATTGAACTTGCCCAAAGATTTGCTAAATTATCAAGAACACTGTTAGATGTACCAGGCTTCAACGGCAGCGCGCGTTCTAGAGTTCTGATGTATTGCTGTTTGGTCCTCCACTGGAGTGAAAGCTTGTCAAGTTTGACAGACCACGCTCTGGAAGCTTTCAATTATGGTTTGAGGCATGGAGATACGACTTCAGGATTTTCAGTACGTAATCAGTTTGCGATCATCAGAATGTGAGAAGTTTGTGTCCATGCCATGTTCCCTCACTGTTTTCTTTTGTAGGCTATTCTCATGTACGTTTCCCTCCGGTTCTACTCTGGGTTGCCACTTGGTAAGTAGCTCGTGCTCAACTTCCGAGTCTTCATCAAATCCCGCAAGCTGATCACAAGGTCGTTTCCTCTGTCAGGTGCGCTTTTGCAAGATTGTGAGAAGATGACAGCAGACCTAGCAGATTATGGACAAGATGCGATATTGTTAATGATGCTACCGTTGCATCAATGTGTTGTGAATCTTTTGGGATATGCGGAAGACATTCTCCTTATTAACCAAGGCCCATTGTTTAAGTTGCGCTCGAAGTTAGGTTGGACGTATGGCAATAAGGGCTCAGGGGAGTTCACGGAAGCGTCGTTGCGCATGCAAATGACACTTTACTGCGAAGAGTTTGAGTTGGCAAAAAACTTGATGACATACTTGAAAGAGAACACTCCCTCGGCAACGGTTTCCCTTTGGCCCGACCAACAACGTACCTTTTTCTTCTGTCTGCTGGAAATTCACACGCTGAAAACGTCGCGTTCGAAGAAACGTTTTTTCTGGCGTAGATCCAAGTATCAAGAAATAAAGAAGCTTTACCATCAGATTCAAGCCTTGGTTGTTGACAAAGGCAGCATCAACAGTGCACACAAGCTTCTCATCTTGGATGCTGAAATGCACGCTTTATCAAGCCGGAGCTCTAATTACTGTGCGTATTTTCTTCTTCGTGGGGTAGCTCCCTCCACACCCTAGATATCGATATATCCGAATGAAAGATATTCTTTCATCACAAAACAACATGCTGTTCTCGGGAGTAACATGATGCATATCCAGAAGCGATTTGTCGATGCGACACCTTCCATGAAATCGAAACGAAACACAAAGATTTGCGTGTGCCTCTTTTTCACATGCACCAAGTGTGCTGCCACGAAGGTTTTGGAGCATAGATGAGAATTAAATAGAGTCGTATCAGCACACATTTCCTAACATCATGGCGTTCAATGAAGATTCCTCGGCGTCAGGCCAAGATGAACCATGGATCCAATGGTAAGATAGGTGCAGGAATATGTGTGGCTGTCAGGAAGATTCGTTCGTATCTTTTGATGTCACCTGAAGACAGCCCCAGCCCCCGACTACCATATCTGTTGTTCCGACACGACAGCGGTGGATGCTCTCGACGCGGTCGGTAGCCAAACTGGAAGTCATGGATCGGTCCTCACGATTGAGTTTCTTTCTTGAAATATTCCCAACAGGTTTTGTGGTCTCAAGGGGCATGAAATGTTTTGCGAAGTGGAACGATCCTACATTGAAGATGGCTTTAATTTGTACGGCTTGCGGGCCTGCGTCTCAAATTTTAGTGATTGCTTGGATTTGATTTTGGACCGTATCGGACCGGATGATTCCGATGACTCGCATTTGACACAATCGGCCTGTACCTTGTACGGATTAATACATGCCCGGTATATTATCACGGCACATGGACTGGATGCCATGTACAACAAGGTAAGCAACCAAGACGAGTTGTGCAGTCGAAGGAGACAATCCATGCATTATGTGATGTCACTCATGGGTTTCCGACTTGAAATCGTATCTTGTTTGGTTTCTGCTCATTTCTTGCGGTTGCAATGAAATATTCGACAGTATGCGGCCAAGGATTTTGGTACCTGTCCCTTGGTCCAATGTCAATTGCAAAATGTCTTGCCGGTAGGGTTAAAAGATGAAATGGGTGCCGATGCGGTCAAACTGTTCTGTCCCAAATGTCAGGAAGTTTACCATGCTCCACCGGTGCGCAGTCGGAGTGGAACCAGTAGCAACAGCAACAATCACAATGCCGGTGGTGGTGGTGGCAACAACCACAATGGCGGAGGTCACAGCAATCCGAGCAGTGCAGGTGTCGATGGTGCAGCATTTGGAACCACCTTTCCTCATTTATTTCTCATGACGTTTTCCAATTTAGTACCGGATCCCTTGCCGGTGGAGACGTCCTATGTACCACGTGTTTTTGGCTTTCGGGTGCACAAATCCGCGCAACGGCAACCCCCACCTCCACCTCCACCGCAACAACCACCACCACAACAACAACAACAACATCGAGCCGCATTAGCAGCAGCTCCCGCCACGGTTGTTGCAGCAGAAGCTGCCAATTCACCCATGGCCGAATCTCGCACCGGAATGACGGTTCCGGCGAATTCTAGCCAGACGACCAAACCCAGTCTGAATGACAGCACCATGGGAACCATGGCATTTGAAGAACGAACAACAAGACGGACCGCTTCTTCCTTGTCGCAGGAACAGGAAGGTGGACCCAAAGAGTCTGTGGAACAACAACCACCACCACAAGAGGAAGAAACGGCAGCCGGTGCAGAGGGAAACCGGCCGGAGGACGGTGGTGATGGAAACAACAATACTACCAAGGCCGATCGGGGGAGAGGCAAACGATCCGCTTCGTCGTCGCGCAAGGAAGAGGACAACCTAAATGCAACAACAACGACAACAGGAGAGGCCCCTTCGAGCAAACGGAGAAGGTTACGGAATACTGCCTCGTCCTAGAGAACAAAACAAGACCGCTATGACGCCACCTCTCGTAGTCCGGTTGGTCCTGTCAGGGTGGGAAATATTATCATCATGTTGTTGCAGAGGCTTCCAAAACTAAAACGTTCCGTCATGGTCAATGGCATTGTTGGTCAATGGCCATTTTCCGATGTCTCCTTTTGTGTTGTTGTTGTGGGAATCGTCTCGTTTGTTTCGGTGAAAAAAAGAGAAAAGAATGCGAGAACAAGGTACAATGAATGAACCGCATTTAACTTTACGGGAGATTGGGAATGTTTGTTGGTACTAGGTAGATAGCAGCATGGTTCATGGTTGGTCTCTTTTTGAGGATGTTGTTTCGCGTGTTAGAGGGATATATACTCTAGCTAGGAGTACTAGCTGCTTCTGTTGCCAGAAATTCCCATGCCAAAGCAGTACTGCCAACATTGTTCTTTGCCTTGTATTTTGGTATCTCTGTATTCTTCATTTTCTTGCCTATTCATATGCGCAAAAATCCAAGGCAAAGGATCATTTTTAGAGCTGCTATTGTCAAAAACAAGTTGGACAAGTTGGAATTGACAATTACAGCTCTGAAACTTATTGGCAGGTGATTATTTTTGCATGGATGTATAGCCCAGAAGGTGTAGATAACAGATATACCAAAAGAATCACTGGAGAAAAATGGTGACACTGGTAATATTTTTCGTGTTTTTGGACCCTCATGTCATTTAAGGGAATGACCTGCGTTGAGGTGCAAGTCCCTTCGATAGAAAGTCTATTCCTATCTGGTAAGAAACTAAGAACTAGAATGAAGATGGATCTTAATCTACTCTTGACACCTCGGAACGCGTGGTTGACACCTTGCCGTTAGAACCGTTACGGATGTACGGTCAGGCCTCTAGCTTGCACTCTCCCCGTCAGTGATTTAAGCTTCGATTAAAATCACGTCATAATTTTTAAACTGTAAATTTTCTTTACTGTTTTCTTTGAAGGTGGTATTTCCCATCTAGTGCACAGTAATATTACTTCACGTTTATAAAGAACGTATTGAATAAAGGATTTGACAATGGCGCCAAGCAAGCAAATCAAGTTTAAAAAGGGGGCGAAGAAAAGCAACAACGGTACGAATAAATTCGTCACCAAGGCTTTCGTCAAGCCTCCATTTCCATTCGAGGAATATAAAAATCCCGAACTGGGACGTAGTAACTCAGTTGAGTTCGAGTGCAAGGTTGATCCAAAATGAAAATAAAAAATAACGCGTAAAATAGTAGTACGTGCGTTTTTTTTTTTTCGCCTGAACGTTATGGTATTTCTTGGTTTTACGTAGTTTCTACGTATGGTAGTATTTCTTTTTTTTACGTACATTCTACGCATGTCGCAGCTTTTGTCACACCCTCAAAAACATCCCACAGGCAGACAGACCGGCATCCGTCACGGTCATAACGTCAACGGTATGAAACAAACCAGCAACGGCAAACGGCAACAGCAACAGCAACACTACGTACCAGCAAAAGCCGAATTAGGAGTGGTATTGATTGACGACAGCACGAAGACGGCTCACCATCGACAGCACCATGGATGTCCGCGACAGTAAGAGACAGCGTATACTCTATTATGAAGTTCCAGACGAAACAAGGTTCCGCTCTCCTCCGGATGCCTCTGCGTGTACGACAGCTTCGCCGCTCGACGACGAGGTTCCGCCTTTTTTACAGAATCTTCTCTTCAAGGATCCTCAAAGCTTTCATGGTCATACGTTTTACCTATTGGAAGGAGGTGCCTGGGACGATAGCGCCGAAGCTCAGCTTCTTTTTGTGAGGCAGTGCTACCCCAAGATGTTCAACTTCGTCAACGGGTTGGTGAAGAACCATGACTTGGGAAGGACAGGTGCGCCCAAGAGGGCCGTAGTCTCGGGTACTGCCGGTATTGGGAAGTCTTTGTTTGGCCTCTATGCGGCACGAAAATGGTTTGATGCTGACAAGCTGGTCGTTATCTGGTTTGGCCAGCAATATTGGGCATTTTCGAAAAAGAAGTCACACCCTGTCCTTCAAGAAAAGAAGGTGGGAAAGGAAACGCTCTGGTTTTGCTCCGGATCCGAAAAAGAAATCCCGGGATCGAGCAAAGAGTTTCAGGCGATCCTGAATCAACGCCAAACGGTCGTTGTTCGAGATCCTGGTTACTCTAAAACAATCAGCATTCTCCAAATGAAGGCCTTCGCACTCTACGATGTATCCACTGGAAATGTGGATTTTGAAAAGGAGCTGAGAAAATTTAAGCTCCCACCGATAAGATTTTTACGCTACATGGATCTCTGGGATGGTATAGAGCTTATTAGAGCTTACCAAAGTGGATGTTTTGCGCTCTCGCCGCTTTCGAAGAAAGCAGGACTTCATGCTCTCATGGAAGGTAACCGGCGCTATGGCGGTTCGGCTCGAAACGCATTCGGCTTTGCCTATGCGTGTGCCATTCACTTTTCAGAACGGCAAAAGGAGATGGAAACGGGGGATGACGATGAAATGATGGAGGGGGCCGCCGCCGGCGACGACGACAGTGATGAAGCGTCACCAGTAGGTTCCAACGATGAACCGAATGCAAGGGCAGATTCGGAGCAGCCACACTTTCAAGGTGAAAATCCATATCCAGCTGAAATCTCCATCTCCCAGGACGAATTCGAAGCTCTGGATGACAACCAAACGTTGAAAGATGCGATCCTTTTTGTAACGGAGCAGAAAACTCTTGGCGAGGAAGAAGCAGCAAAGGCGAAAGCGATAGTTTATCACAGGGTACCCCTGAACGATGGAAAGAATGTTCAAGTCGGATTCGCCAGTTCTTACATTGCGCGGAAAGTCGTCGATGAGTACAATCTCTCCAACAATGCCGAGCTCCAAAGACTTGTCGCGGCACTGGGTGCTGCGGGCCAAACGCAAAGTCCTTATGGAGTCTTATACGAAATTGAAATGCACAAGATGCTGGGTGGTGGGAGTTCGCACATGGATGCTTTTTTGCTGGGTTGTCATGAAGCAAGCCGTATACATGTCAGAAATGTAAAAGCAAAGCAGACTGCATGTTTTGGTTTCAACGCTGTCCGGCAATTCAACTTTCCTGGTCATTCATTGGAGAATTTTTGCTTCGCAAGCGACGCCGACGTAGAAAAGGCGTACATTCAACCAATTGCAACCAACTTCCCGACGCACGATTCATTTGTCTTGATGAAAGCGTCAACCTTCTTTGAGGGATTGCCTGGCAAGAATCAAAGCCTTGATGGACTGCTGGTACTTGTCGGACTACAAATGACCGTCTCTGGAAGTGGCGACGTCCAGGATAAACCATCGCATATAGTCCGTGCCCAGAACTTGACCGATCACCTCAAGGCCATCAAGGTCGTCCTTCGAAAACGTGATCCCAATATTAGGCTCATGGACGATGTTGTTACAGTTTTTATTTCACCAACAGAGTCTTGCCGAAAGATGCAATTCATGGAGGTCACTACCCAAACAGGAGGCGCATACAAGCAACGTATCCCAAACTTCGGAGGAATGGCTCCTCAGTACTACGTCGTGAAAGAGGACCCATTCGTTGCAAAAGCCATCAAACACGGTGAGCCTGTAGACTAATGACGTGGTCGCGCAAAAAGTCCCTTTGATGTGTACGATCGAAACACGCTCCAATTAATCTTTTTCGCGTGGGGGTGGTGATATCCGTCTCCGACGGCTCTCCTATCGCGTATCCGGTTCCGAACTACTCTCCAAGGCCGCTCCTATCGCGCTCCGAACTGCTCTCCAAGGCCGCTCCTATCGCGCTCGTGGTGGTTACGCTGATCTTTGTGGCGTATCCTATATCGCTCCTACGACGCTCGTGGCAGACCGCTCCCCCGCTCGTCCGGCGCTCCTATAGCGCTGATGGGAAGCAATGGACTTCTCAG
Organism: Epithemia pelagica; assembly: GCA_946965045.2. NCBI lineage: Eukaryota > Bacillariophyta > Bacillariophyceae > Surirellales > Surirellaceae > Epithemia > Epithemia pelagica. Next base: position 1,392,655 of record OX337234.1, on the reverse strand, counting down.
TATTTTCGGGAAACGCACAGAGTAAAAAAAAATTAAATCTAAATTCAAACTCAAATCTAAGCTCCAAATTCAAAACCTAAATCTTAATTTCAAATTCGCTAACTATTCATTATGAAATGGAAAAATCCAGGAACAACTGGCCGGAGGTGTGAGGTGTGAGGTGCCCTCGATGATTTCGGCGCCGAGTAATTCGTAGCGTTCGATGGATCGAGGACCAAAAAAAAAAAAAAAAATTAAAAAAAAAAACCGAAATGCGAAATGTTTGAAATAACGGTTATAGTGGGGACGTTAAATTATTTATGGGGAAAAGCGCCGCATAATTTCGGGATACCGGACGCTCTTGACGATTGGACGTTGGTTGGCCAAAAAATTGACATTCCAAATTTTGAAATTTTTCTTTTTCTCACAAATATCTGAAAAAGCAGCTTGCGAATCGGTGATCCTCAAATTTTCAATCATGATGATTAATGCATTTCTTCTTTCGCTCCTTCCATTAGTTGCTAGTGACATCATACCTGGAAAAGGCACAAATGCAGGACTCAGCACACAAATAACCGCTGAAATAACCGATGGATATGAGTGGCCCGCCTTCCGCTATCAAACCTATTCGAATTTGATTGCCGGAACCGATGGCCTAGACGATTCAGACGATTCAGGTGAAGGCGAGGTTCATGATTACACAAAAGACTTACTTGAGGCCCTTGGGGTCCTTGGCTACACCGAAGATTCATGGAATTCTCCAGGAACTGCAGATATTGAAGCGATTGCATTCTTCGACCTGAGTGCTGTTCAAAAAGCAGCTGCGGCGAGCTTGGGATTTACCGAATCCGATTGGGACTGCGACCAAAACCATTTCGGCGGCTACACTTGGCCAGGTCTCGAGAAGTATGGTTTGGCGACTCACTGGGAAGCATTAGGATATAACCGGGAAATCTGGGAAGGGCTCGCTGATCCTCCAGCAACTTCTAATTTAACCTGGGCCGAGCTTGATGAAACCCAGCAAGATGCTGCTGAAGAACTGTGTTACTCTGAAGAAACGTGGGATACGGTGCCTCTTGATGAGTGCACTTCATTTTCACACGTGCAGTCATTCATCGACCGGGCCATTCTGAGCCATACGAACAAAGGCAATTTCCAGAAGGACAATAATATGATATATATTCGACTCGATGCTTGTAACGGTGCCACACTAATACCGGACAACAATCAAGAGGGTGTCATAGTTCGGGGCATTACTGGAAGAGAGCACATTACCATTGCTTGCGAAAATGAGGACAGTCCATGTTACTTATTCGGTTCTGCTGCGAATGCTCAGGATCGCACCACCACCAACAACAACAAGATGAGGGGTCTTTTTTCTGTTGAGAAGGCTGCCTCGTTTACCTTTCAGAACATTGCCTTGCATGGTCGCAGAAGCAACAAGAAGAACTTTGCTACTGCCGGTGCATGGGACCGGCCTCTTTTGTACATACGGGGTGTTCCCGACGTTTCCGTGAGTGGCTCTTCCTTCCTCCACGGACAAAGCAGTACGGAAGACGATGACGGAGGTGGCTTGATCATACAACAAGGACGTCAAGTTTTCATTCGTGATTCCAAGTTTGTCGGCAATACTGCAGCTCGCGACGGCGGCTGTCTCTACGTGGACATCGTTAACGATGAAGACGGTTTGGACAACGAACCCTCGTTACAGGGGATGCATAGTATTAGTAATAGTAGTGTCACTCTAGAAGATTTGGTCTTTACACATTGTCACGCTGGACGATATGGGGGAGGGGCCAACATTAATCGCGCGGATGCGTTGACGCTGAACGATCACGTTTGGTTCGAGCGTTGCACTGCGGAACAAGGTGGAGGGGGCTGGTTTGCCAACGACATTCTTCGAACGACGAGTTTGCACTCCCGATGCAATGACTGCGACATTGTTGGCAGTAGCAGCGACGACTACAATAATAATTGCGGGGGAGGCTGCGCGTTTGTGCGGATCCGTTGTTTGAACAGTCCTTATCTTCCTCCTTGTGGTGGCTGCGAAAGTAACTTAATACTTCATTCTCTGCATGTAGTCAACGCTATAACGGGGCCTCAAGCTCTCCGTGCTGCTCCTGTTTCCGTGATACAAGGAGATGATGCCAACGATGGCTATTGTGGTGGCGGCGATACACCTCCTCCGCCTACTACTACTACTACTAGACTTCCTCCACTTTATAATGATTATAAATCGTCCACTGGACGTTCTCCTGTGGCATTGGATCCTAAAACTGAATATTACCGTCTCAATATTCAGGATTCGTTGTGGTGTGCCTTGACCAATTATTAATGAATGTAAACGAAAAAAATATTTCAACAACATCTTTTTACTCAAGTAGATAAACTCCGAGAATACGCATGTGCAACGCATAAACTAAGGTTAGTGCAAGCGTGCCTTTAATAAGAGATGTCGACAGCCTCACACACACATCTGGTTGTATAAGCGTTCAGAAACCTTCTTGGTTCTAATTCACAATCTGAGATGTCCGAGTAGCATTCTTCGTTTTCGCCAATCGCAGTAGTGATTACTATGACCAACAGCGCCGTTGGTATGAGACATAGAAGAAGAAAATGAAAAAAACTGGCGCGCTGAACCCTTCTTAGTTCACGTATTAAAACTGATTTTCGTCGCTGCTCCATTTCTGGTCCCGTGGTCTGGTCCATCCATGCAATGTTAGTTGTGGTTTGATGATCAGTATCATTATGATCACCACTGGTCTGGTCGAGAAATATCACAGTGTCGTCGTCCACTGGATTCTCCGCGTCTTCGTTGTTTTCGTGATCCTGCCTAACAGTTGTTTGCACGTTATCTGCACTTGTAGAAATACTCTCAGTTCTATCTTCAGCTGGATTCTTCGTGTCTTCGTTATCTTCTTGGTCCTGCCTTACAGTTGTTTGCACGTTATCTACACTTGCAGAAATACTCTCAGCTCTATCTTCAGGTGGATTCTTCCTGTCTTTGTTGTTTTCTTGGTCCTGCCTCGCAGTTGTTTGCGCGTTATCTGCACTTGTAGAAATACTCTCAGTTCTATCTTCAGCTGGATTCTCCGTGTCTTCGTTATCTTCTTGGTCCTGCCTTACAGTTGTTTGCACGTTATCTGCACTCGTAGAAAACCTCTCATCTCTATCTTCCGTCATTGTTAAAGGCGTAGTATGGTACCGGTTGATTATTGATGATGTGCATCATTTTGAACTATCACTCAACAAAAACACCTTGCATTCAAAAGTCGTCTTCTTTATGAAATCGCCAAATTCACTAATGGCAAACTTTAGGACGCAAGGACAGACCCTTCCTCTTTATTTTCAAACTGACTGTGAGATGAGACTACAAAAATGACTCACTCACTCTTTTTTTTACGAGCTCGTAGACTACTTAGTAAGAGTACCTTACAGTCAGTACGTACGTACATACGAGTATTCTACGCGTCCGATCCACGCACGGGATGATCGTCAAAGCTCCAGCACCTCGACAAGTACAAGTATGTAACATGCATGCATAGGATCAGAAATATTTACAACACTTATTGCCCAATCATGATGACACTATCTCAACTAACATGGACGTTCGTCTTAGTTGCGATTGCAACTCTTTCGACTTCTGATGCTTTCGCTCCGAAGTCGCAGATGTTGTCGGTTCCTACGTTCACTAGCAGTCCCAAGGGACGACTTGATCCAAAGTTATTCATTTATCCCGAGAAGGAGCGTGATGCCCTGACCCGCGATTCTGAGCCCGATGAATTCTTTGCAACGTGAGTAGTTTTTTTTTTCATTGGTTTACTTAGATCATTGCATTGAGTGTGTCCGGTGCTTGATACGCACTGGCTCCTTAGAGGCCTTTTTTGCGATCTACTCACTTTCTAGTTTCGCTGCTGTATGCATTGATCTATTTTAGGAATACCGATAAAATGACAGACCAGGAGAAGATCCCACTTGCTATCGCAGGAGTCGCCTTCATTGCACTTCCTTTCATTGCTGGTTTGATCGCCCTGTACGCCGCAAAATAAGTTCTAGGTCTACTACCTACTCCTACAACAGAAGGAGCGCCAGCTCGATATTCGCAGATTTTTCCAGAGCGATCTGGAAGAGATGAAATAAGCGACTGGAGAATGTTCGCAATGCATGACAAAAAAAATCTGTCAAACAATGACCAGAACAAATCATTCGTCGTTCTCAGTTCTCTCTGAGAATGAGAGAGACGTCAATGGGAGATTGACACACTTGAAAGCCACGATTCCTTCTCGTATTCATTGATTGATTGTCATACCTACAAGTCCTAGTACGCCATGATGTTTGTTCATCGATGTTTGCCCAAGTTTTCGACCAGGATTTCTTCTAGAATCTCGTCGTCGACGACGTGTCGTTCGTTGTCGACGGCGGCGACGGAACCCATCAACTCGACGACGTATTCGGAAGCCAGCTTACGATGCATGGAGCTGGAAGACAAATACGGGGCCCACAACTACCATCCCCTTCCTGTGGTGTTGAAGGAAGGAAAAGGAACGCGCGTGTACGATGTGGATGGGAAGGAATATTATGACTTTTTGTCCGCCTATTCGGCCGTCAATCAAGGTCACTGTCATCCCAAAATTGTACAAGCCATGATTGATCAAGCACAAAAACTGACACTTACCAGTCGAGCCTTTCACAATGACGTCTTGGGGGAATATGCCGAGTTTATTACATCCTACTTTGGCTACGACCGCGTCTTGCCCATGAACACGGGCGTCGAAGGGGGAGAGACGGCTGTCAAATTGGCTCGTCGATGGGGCTACGATGTCAAGGGCATTGCCCCCAATCAAGCACGTGTTTTGTTTGCCAATCAAAACTTTTGGGGACGAACCATGGCGGCCATTTCTTCCTCAGACGATCCGTCCTCCTACGAAGGATTCGGACCCTACATGCCTGGATTTTCTTCGGTCCCCTACAATGATTTAGGAGCACTCGAACGGGAACTCGAAAAAGATGTATGTTCGTTTACCTTGCTTTACGTAGGATGAGGATCAAACCAGGATTTTGCAGTCTCACACGCTGTCGTTTCGTACTGCTACGTATTTTCTTTTCAGGGCAAGAATATTGCGGCCTTTATGGTGGAGCCTATTCAGGGGGAAGCAGGTGTGGTGGTTCCTGACGATGGTTACATGGCCCAAACCAAGGAACTTTGTCAGAAATACAATGTCTTGTTGATCGCCGATGAAGTACAGACGGGATTGTGTCGCACGGGATACCGATTGGCCGTCGACCATGATGCCTGTCGTCCCGATGTGATTATTTTGGGCAAGGCCTTATCCGGTGGTGTCATGCCCGTCTCGGCTGTCTTGGCTTCAGATGAAATTATGCTCACCATGAAACCCGGTGAACATGGGTCCACCTACGGTGGCAATCCCTTGGCATGCAAAGTGTCGATTGCCGCCTTGGAGGTATTGAGGGATGAAAAGCTGGATGAGAACGCCCTGGCTCGTGGCGCTCAACTTCGAGCGGGATTGGAAAGCATGGTGCCTCACACGGAAATGACGGAAGTTCGTGGTCGTGGCTTACTCAATGCCATTGTCATCAATCAACCCAAGGGCGATTACCGAGATGATGGCAAGGCGTGGGATCTCTGCCTCCTCATGATGAAACGTGGCTTGTTGGCCAAACCGACGCATGGGAACATTATCCGATTTGCACCGCCCTTGACCATTACCAAAGAGGAGATTGATACGTGCCTGGGTATCATTGAAGATAGTCTCCGAGAAATGGTATAATGCGACGACTCACGGTAGGAAGGTGACCTAGAGAAGCTACATTGGTAAGGTTGTGTCATCACCGAACATAAAGTCCCGATGAATGGCGGGATCCTGCGTCCCCTGTAGATGATGAGAAATATATAAGGACTTGTTTAGAGTTAGACCTGAGATCACTGATTTTGTAGTGAGGAACCATAGGTTTAAGTCTAAGGACTTCAAAAGCCGTCTCGTTTGTCGTTTGTTTTCTTCCTCACCTGCTCCTAAAATGGAGAGGTAGCTCTAGTTGCTACTCTAGAGGTGCTAGGTCTACAAGATATGTCTTGGCGTCATTGCTTTGTCAGCATCTGAAATCCCAGATCTGAGTCGTTCAAAGATTCGTTTTGTCTTTGACGCGCAATAATAAACAATAGAGTAGGTATTACTCCTCCATGACTCTGTTTTCACAGTTGACCTATATTTTATCGGAGTGATGTGTCGATTGGGAGGTATGGGTAGTCGGTTCTCGGACGCCGTCCAGGTGCACCCAGCTGATTTTTGACATTTCGGATTTGAGACCCTCCGACCGACATCACGCCCAATCGAATTCTTTGTTTGGCTGGCGTTTCCAAGATCGACGATTTCTCTAAGTGGAAACACGACCATGACTGAAAGAACGATGGGATATACGACTCCTACCCGACTGACACGGCGGAGCTAAATTTCACCATGCCGTAAATTTAGGGCACCTGCCGCTTGGCCGACAGGCGATTACACGATCACTAACGGACCTCGCGGTCGTGGAAGCGTTAAGACCGGGATGGGAGCGAGCACCGTTGAGTAATTAGAGAAGGAGAGTTGGGGCTGTATTCGATGGATTTCATATGTACACTGTTATAGGAAAGTGTACTAACCGGTGACACCGTTTCGCCTCACATAATGCCTCGGCCGGTGTGGCATGTTCCATGTCTTCGATTTTGCATCCAAGCAAAGCCATCGGACCGAAGACCCGAGACCACCGATCAATTCATTGATAAATTACGTCACAACACCACTCTCTAGACAATAACGGCGAACCAAAACACCATCAGAAACTATCCTCAATACAACAACAGCATTGATTGTATACTCCCTTGTCTTGTGGTTTGGACCATGGTGCAACAGACTGAAGCAACGTCATTGTTTGAATGTTTCAAATCGGTCTGTCAGTTCACCTGGTTTGGTGGAAATCCACCCGTGGTGGTTTCGGAGACTCCTGGTACAGTTGCTTGTCGGCCCGTGGAGGACGATCCCCGCATTCTGCAAGCGGCCGATGTCTTTTTTGATCGACGAGTGCATTCGGCACTTGAAACTTTGCAACAACAACAACAAGATTTGTGGAAAGACGAGGACGAAACCTTGCCAACGCTCGAAGCTTCCTTATCTTCGGACGAATCCTCGTCTTCGTCTAGTAGTAATAGTGACGAAGATGCTCATGAGTTGGTAGAGGTTTCCTCCGTACCGCGTCACGGACGAAAACGTCCTCGGACGGAGACCATTATCCGGACCGAAGAAGATGCTTTGGAAGAACGTCGCCGGATGGCCTTGGATCGGTTAAAATCTTGTGGCAATCATCACCGTTTGGCATTGACATTGACTGGATCCAAAGGAGTCAATCAAGACTGTGGTATGGTAGTTCACCCGTTGCTGACCAACCGGAAGGAACCAACCTTGTTACTCGGTGTGCTGGATGGACATGCGTCCATGGGACACCAAGTTGCGGAGCATTGCCGGAAGAATTGGGAAGAGATTTTGACGGCAGACCTACAGCACGCTATGGACGACCCAGACGCGGACATTGCTGCTCGTTTAGCGCGGTCAGTGGAGACAGTGGACCAAGGCATTCCTCAAACCATGTCTCGGTATGGTGGAACTACACTGTCGGCCGTGGTCCAGTTGGGTCCTACTGTCTACTTGGTCAATACGGGCGATTCCATGTCCATGGTATGTGCCTACATTGCCAAGTTGGATCAATGCGTGGTATTAGAAACAACAGATCGGCATGTTCCCGAAGTTCCTCAAGAATGCGAACGCATTGTGCGTGCCGGTGGAGTAATTGGTCCACAAGGCTATGTCTTGTATCAGGTCGATGAGGAAGACTTTGGTTTGGGCATGAGTCGATCCCTGGGCGATCGGGGAGCTCCGGGTGTTATTGCGACACCGCAAGTCACGAAATGGTCGGTATCTGACTTGAAAGAACGAGTGATTCAACGGTTCCCGGTGGATTCCTTTGGCCAGGAGCTCATGTTGGACGACGTGGATCTCTTGGGTGTGTCGGTCAGTGATGGTGTCCTGGATGTTGCCTATGCCGATGAATTGGCCTCGTGTTTGACGCGCGCCTTTTTTGGATCCGACCACGACGGCGAAGACGAGGAAGAAGTGTATGAGGGTGACGAACCGGATCCCATGACGGAACGAACAGCACCACCCCTGCATCCCATGGTGGCCGTCGAACACATGATCCAATCGTGCGCGCAACGATGGCAAGACGAATACAATGGAGAATACCGTGACGATATTACCATTGCCGCGGCCAAGCTCTTGTAGAGAAGGTGCCGCTTTCTGTAATGTGAGTGTGTGTGGATGTTGCTGGCACCAACAAAACATTTGTGGTGTATATCTGTGACTGTCAAGGAGATAGAAGAGACCAGAGAGAGTGCGAGATGTGGAAGCGGGGCCTTTTATCACTCGATCTCACTGGACCAACAATTTTGAAGACGTTTTTTTCGTCATTTGTTTTTTGGAAGATATTCCTGATTCCTGGACGAAGTGTAGTGTTTTTATTTTAATGTTAATCAAAGTTCTGGTATCACAGCCTTATAAATTAGAATTTCTCTGTCCCCATTGTGTGAAGCTTTACAAGTAGATGATGCACGGCGGGTCGTGGTGACTTGGCCTGTATACGGGCGGATGACCCATTGCGGACACAAGACTTTACCTTGAGTCAACTGGAAAAACCAGATACAGATCTCAAACACAAACAGTGACACCGACAAACCATGGTTCGAACAAGGTGCTTCACCAATCTTGTACGTCGGCGTCTCTTGGAAAAGAAGTGGCAAGTTGTATTCCTAGTAGAGGAGTGCTAGAGACATTAACTACGAGTACTTTCGAATAGCTATGCGCGCTACCCGATGAGACGACATTGCGGGAGTAAAAGAAAAAACAGCTTCTCCGTTCTTCGCCGAAAACATCCCGCAATTTCCGCTTGGACACGAACCATGGCGATACTTCTCAGTGGCAACTGCAAATGGGGCACTGGGGGTTCCTCCAAAACTACTGGAGCGGACGCAAGATGCGACCCGGTTTCTAGAACCTACTCCTCACATACAAAGTGAAGGAATAGAACCGAATAACTGCAACAAGGATGGAACAAAAAATTGACTACCTACTCCTACGCAAACAGTTTGTGTCGAATACCATGACAACCAGTCGATACAGTTGCATTAGCGATCTAGGTAGTAAAAGTGCGTGATGTGAAGATGCTATTGTGATATGATGTTGTATTCGAGTAAATTCTGGCATTGTTGGGAAGATATTCATGCGTCCAAGTCCTTCGAGCGCTTGCGCAACTTTATGTTCCCTTCGCGGACGACACGGTCCAAAGCGGTTCCCTCTTCATCTCGGACTGGTCTTTGTCGTCGTCGTCGACATGTTCTTGTCATCTTCTGAACCACAGTGTTTTGATTGAACCCGAAGAGTACCTCTCTGCGAGAAAATCTCAACCAGCATATACTCCCCAGTGTGGTCATGTTTGTAGGTTCGAGCAGGACTTTGGTTCTCTTAGACGAATCCCTTTAACAGACGCTTGAGAGTATTCCGAGTCGGGTCTCTTTGCGCGCGCTCGACGAAAAAATGCTATAGCCCTGCAGGGTGCAGGCGTGACATGGTCCAAGCATGACCGACCGTTGGATGGTGTCGGTATTTATGGGACGCATCCACGGTCGGTCGATGTGATTGTGATTAGGCCGCAAACAACAAACAAGAGAGAGACCTTTTGAGAAAGTTCCAGACAAAAGGAGTTGTTGCCAAGACAAGAGCGATCCAAAGACTAAAACCGCCATCGCATCTTTCATTATTCCTGGAGTGGCAAGAAGCAAAGAGAGAGAGTTGAGGAGAGAGGGTTTGGGCATTGTTCTGGAAATGTTGAGGATATCCGTTGTACACAATCTTGTGAGACGGTGATTCGGGCAACCTACTTTTTTATATATTTTTTCTTCCTGGGACCTACGCAAACGCTATAGACTACAGACAATCCGCAAGAGAGACAAAGGCACTGTCCTCCCCCTCCGTGTGATTCATCAAAATGAGTTCCTCCCATAGTCAAAGGAATCCAACAAGTCACAAGAACAATGCTCGTAACAAGGATCGAATGCATGCCTCTGAAATTGAAGCAGCCACCAGCACCGATTCCTCCGTCATTGAACGTCATTTGCTCAAGCCTCCTTCGGCCTCTCGCGTTTCACATCCATCCTCCACTGCGGCTCCTCCTCGCGGTGTGAGTTCCTTGCTGTTGGAGTCGATTCGAAGGGGGACGACCAACACACCGTCCACGGCCACGACCGCCATTGCGACGGGGAACACCCGTTTGCGGCTGGCGTCCTCGCAACAACAATCACAACCATACGCTCCTCCGGCACCCGGTGCACTTTCCATAGATGTGGCCGACCGCACCACGGTTCGAGCGTCGGCTTCGGGGTCTTCCGCACAGCCACTGGCTGCTTCATGGAGTAGTACCAATGGGACTACGAAAAGTACCAGTACGGGCAGTAAAACTAGCACCAATCCCCACCACCAGTTGCCTCGTCATGCCACTTTGAGTGCTTCCTCCTCGCACACCCCCCAAATGAGCAATCAGTATCCATCGGCATTGCACGATGAAACCACGCCGATCAAAAACAATCGAACCATTGATTCGTCGCATGCCAACAACAACAACGAAAATGCTCCCTCGCCCTCTCGAGCCGGAACTCGTCCCGAAGCCATTCCTGATTATGTTCCTGTGGAGGAGGAGACGGAAATTCAAGGCACGGGTGCCTCCAACGTATCGAAATTCATGGGCAAACTCAAGCGCAATTTGCAAAAAACAGGCCTCTTGGCCCAAACTGTTCCTCCAGCCCACCAACAACGCAACTTGTTTAGGGTGGCCAGTCCCAACAATTTGGGTGTGGGCTTGGTCCGTCCCACCACTGCGGCGCATGGAGGAGGAGACGACATTGCCACCAAGGTACCCGCGGCCAATGGCTTTTCCGGATTGGCCCATTACGTCATGTTTACCTTGTCTTCGGCGGGCATGTTTCATGTCGTGTTGTTTGCCGCCATGACCTTTGGCTTGGTCTATGGTGTCTACGCCAATCGGTTCAAAATTACCGATGTCGATTTGCTGGTGGATTGGTCGTTGGAATTAAATGTCGCCTTTGTCGGCAATGTCTATCTGTTTGTCAATGACGTTCCTCGCGTCATGGAATGCATTTCCAACTATCACATTCATCAACAATCCGTCATTCATGCATCGGCCAAATCCTTGGCCACCATTTTGTTGACGGGCAGTGGCATGTACAAACAATGGCGGACCGACGAAGCCTATATGGAAAATTATACCACCAGTTATGGCTACAATGAAAGTATTTACGATTATGGCCTGTGTACCGTGGCGCAAATACTGGTGGGATACGACGAAATTTTGACCTATGGGAACCAAGATGGGGCCTATTACAATGACATGCGGAATCCCTGCATTATGGATAAGGGATACAAGGAATATGTCGATGAAATACTCTACAATGACAATCAATCCTATGTCAATTGGGATTATGTCGTCTTGGTGGATCAAACCAAACGCATGGCCTTTGAAGAAGCCCGACAAGAAACCATTTATTCCCTCGCCAATGCCTATGGACCACTCTTGAACAATACGGGAGCCATACCCGTCTTGGTCGATACGCATTCTTTTTGGAGTGAGGAAGCCAACATGACGGGATTGCAAAGTGTCGAATACTTTCAATCCCTCATTTACGACGGCGTGGAAGATTATGTCAATGCCTTGGCCAGTGTCTTACCACCCTGGCAATATCCCGTTGTGGCACCCATTGGCATTGCCTATTTGACGGTTTACGAAGAACGACGATCCCTCTGGCAAAAGCTGTTTATTGCCGATGGCATTCATTCCAGTGTTCATGGCAGTTACTTGTTTGCCTGTGTCTTGTATGCGACCTTGTATGGACACTTGCCCGAACGAACCCGCACGGTACGCAAGGTCGAATACTTGTTTGCCGACAGTCGCAAACTGGTCGGTACCCTGGAGTATCCGACGGAAAGTGAAGCCTATTATTATCGCAATGTCGCTCGACGTGTCGCACTGCGAGGCTATGTCCCCAGTTTGTTGCGCAATCCATCCTAAACGCAGTCGTCCTGTCCACCAAGTCCATCCACGGACGGCGAACCACAGTGTCGTGGTCCAGCACGACAGGAACGCTCTGCCGTGACGAAACCAACCATTGGGACTGTAACTTTAGAAGCTACCTAGATTCAACCAATCATTTTGTAGGATCTACACGCGAGAACGAGTATCAGTGTTTGTGGTCTATTTGAATGGACGCCCCTGTGTGTGTGTTTCTCGAACAATCGAGAAACCTCGCGTCCAGAACTGTGGATGCACACACGGGCGGACCAGGATGCTCCTGCGGGAGGCGTTGTGTGTGTGTTGTCCACTTGCTGGCTTCTTGTTCTTGTCGAGTGTTTCGCCTCCTCTCACAGAAAGCACACAGACAAACATTTCTCTCGACACGCCAGCACTGTAGTGTTTGGTTCTGCAAGAGAAGCATGATGGTGTCTTGAGAGAGTCTCTTGTCGTTGGTTGCAATGCTCCACAACGACACGCTGTGAAACAGTGGCCGCGAGATATTTGCTCTGTCATGTGTGTACACCTGTATACGAGACTCTTGTTTCGAATTTCAGGTCATGGGACTCTTCCTGTACAAGTCTGTGAATGGAGGAGACGTTGTATTTCGTAGGATGCGCGTTCCTCGTCTTGTGTGAATCCGCAGCCCCGTCCTGCCTTTTAGTCTCCAAAGTGCTTGTTGTGGCTGCGTTCCTCCTTCTCTTGTTTGGATCCACCCCATTCGCAGGACTGGAAGTATCCAAACGTGAGTGTGGCGGCCAGACTCGTTCCTGTTGGGAAAGCACCGGCGTTCCAGTCAACACGGAGGAGACGTCAACTGAGGTCCTGACTGGACAAGTCTTCCAGTCAGGACCTTAGTGGATGTCTCTACCGTACTGACAGGAAAGCAGGTGATTTCTTCCCAGGCGTCGTCGTGGGCCACTGGGACGGCTGGATGAAGGGTCCATATGATTGTGTGACTCTCTCGGTCCACCACCATTGTTGCGGTCGGTTCGGTCGTTGGTTGTTTTGTTTGTTTGGTTTGGTTTGGACCAATGGAATTCGCGCCGCAACGACTTGGTTCGGGGGGTGTGATGGTCCACACGAATCTCGCCGCCCATCGAATTTCGATCGGTCACCCAACGGGATGAACGGATTACCATATCTTTGTCATCTCATTCATCATGTTCGTCGATATAATTCATCAAGGCATGGAGAAGGTTCTCTCTGCAATTTCTCGCACAAAATGTTGGAAACCAAGACAGTTTGGATCGGATTGAAAGCAGTACCTATCACCTGCATGATTCAGAAAGGCTTTGGAAGTCCGACTTGGAACTGCAGCCCTATCCGTTGAAGCACACTCACAAAACTATGCGGATAACTGTTAAGTTTCTAGTAGGAACGTTGATGCGAGTGCGGGGGGTAAGGCTATCTCCACCCGGGCCCGCTAAAGGCCCCAAAACCGCTATCGAACTCCACCATCTCCTCTAACCGCTAAACAGCTCCGCCATCCGCTATTTTTGCCGCTATTTAGGGCCCCGAATAGCGGGGAAAATAGCGGATAGCGGAGCAAAATATAACCATCGGCATAAATAAATTAACGTCTGCTGCCAACAGTGAAACTTTGAATCTCTCGTGTCGAAAACATGGCAATGGCACGTATTGATTGTGACGATCGCTTACCATCTCTTTTTCCATTGTTGTGTTCCCTACTTCCTACATTGGGACAAGAACCATGCACAGCAAGATGATTCGAGGATCACGGATCGGAAGGAATGCAACAATCAAACAAATGCATCATTCAAACTATTGATGAGTTCGATTATCAATTATCAGACAATCAGTCGGAAATCGGACAGGGAATAGGAAGATTGGACTGCAACCTACAACCTACAACCTACATCTACATTGGCCATGAACAACAACATGATTCACCATGACAGTCAACAATGAAGAGGGAGAACAACGGGTCTTCCATCTTTGGTTTATGCTTTGTGCTCTCGTTGATTGTCTTGTTTGAATTCCGCAACTTCCGCGGTCGCACCCCTTTTTAACCGAAACAAAAGAGGGCATATGCGCAATGCGTACGCGCAACGCGAGATAGCGGCGTTCTTTTAACGGAGATCGTGGAGTTTATTTCCCTTTGGCTCCGCTAATCCGCTATCCGGATAGCGAGGCCAATCAGAAAGCCCCAATACGTCAGCATAGCGGCGCTCGGGTGGAGATAGCCTAAGCCCCCGCACTCGCACCTTCACCCGCATCAATGTTCCGATGATAAGTTAGGGGGTAAGTTGTACGATTTATGTCCGCCACACGCGACCGTCAGGACACGCGGTCAGACGGTGAACATGTTGAGTCATGTCCAGACACAGAGAAGTGTGACTGAAAATACTTCAATAACCCAAGGGGTTATCAAAGGCGTGGCATGCGGTCGGAACATGGACGCGCTATGATTAGGCTATGATGTTGTTATCTCTGCGACGCAGAAAAGATTGAAGATATCCCCATATACTCGCCCCCTCTAATCTCTAATACAATTGACTGACTCGAGCCATTGTGGTGACGGACAAAACAGAGTTGCTGTGGTCTGCTTCTTCCACCAAAAGCAATGCCGGAGGATGGGCCACGACAATGGCGACGCCACAATGACAAAAGATGCCGGGGGTGGCGACCCAACACTGGGCAGGGACGAGGATACCAGTAGGATACTGGAAGAAGAGGTTCCCAACACTACGAGTCTGTTTCAGCCACAACACGGTAGAGACACCACACTTCCGCACGACGATGGCCATGACAATGACACCAAAACAAAGGTCCACACGGACACGGCAACAACGTTGAAACACGCGCGAGACGAACGGCTGGCATCCAATCTCTGTAATGCAGCCTCCTCTCTGGACGACAAGTTTGAAACGATCGACAACAGCAACATGACGAGGTTCATTGCGAACAACGGCAACAACACTGACACCACAAAGCAAGATGCGGAGAGCTGGTCCTTGGATTGGCCCTGCTCAAAACAAGATCCTCCAATACTGTCAGCTATCTCAGTGGTTCTAACCACCAAAGAAATACCCACCTCAAAATTGCCACCAACCGATCCAAGCCAGACAGCAGCGCCCATGGTGGGAGAGGCTCCTCCTCCAACCGCCCGTGCCTCGGAACCAAATGGAACTAGCAATCACACTACGAGAACGAATACTCACAATCCGAATCATTCGAACCGGCGCGTCTCGTCCGGTACGACTACGACTACAAGACGCCATCGATCCTCCTCCAACGCTGCCACTCGACCCGGTGCGGTGCATTATTCCTTTCATGGCCATGCCCAAGGAGAACGACGCGAACCCATTTCACCCTACTTGTTTCGAAGAACCAATGAAAATGATATTAATGATGAAAAGGCAGCTCCATCATCCTTGGACCGAAACCACCCCACTCAACATTCTGCAATTTCACAAGGACCACCCATCCAGATCGAGTCCGAACCAAGACTGTCACTGCCAAGCACAGTTCGACCAGAAGGCCACCCGCAGTTCGAGAACCCTAATGATGATGATGACGACGACAATGAGGAGGAAGAACTCCCCTTTCATCCGCATCTCATTTCGGCCACCTTGGTAGTGGACGAGGAGCGTCCCATTCGTCCTCCAAGGATGATGCGGGACGATTCGTCCCATTTGTTGTTGGTGGAAGGTCGCACGATACCACCACCCCGCACTCGTCCCCCAACACCACCCAGTCCATCCCCCTCTGTTCAAGAATCACACGGACATGCTGAAGGACCACCGCAGCACCAACCTGCAGCATGGAAAAAACGACGACAACGACACGAATCCTTGCCTACAGTTTGGTCTCCCTTGTTCTGATCGCTGTTGTCGTGGTGGTGGTGGTGGTGGTGGTGGTGGTGACCGTTTCCTCGTTTTCGTCGTCCTCCTCCACTGCGACTACAAACATGGATCCAGGAGTGCTATTCGCTCCATCGTCCGCTCCCCAAATAAGGACTCCGGCCCCGTTCCTCGTCACTACTACTACTACGTGGGTACCAAGTACCCCGCCATCGGACAGAAATGCACCCTCTCGGTACCCTTCTCGTTCCCCGACTCCTTCCTCGGCACCGACACGATATCAATCGGACCTGGAACAACGGTTGCGGACTCAGTATCCCCGTGTGTTTGAAACCCACAATGACGATGACGACGACACCAATCCTTCTGAACCATCAGAGCCATATTGGCGAAAGGCCCTGCGGTTTGTCGAACGAACGTCGGTAGACATGCCCGATTGGCGGATTGCGCAACGCTATGCCTTGGCATGCATCTTTTACGCCACGAATCACAATGATACATTGTTGTGGTTGGACAGGAGCGCGGGCCGAGAAAATGAATGTTCTTGGCCGAGAGTGGAGTGCAACGAAACCTATTGGGAGACGACGCGGGCTCTTTTCTATGGTCCCGTCACGGACTTGCACTTGACCGACCAATCCTTGTCGGGTGACCTTCCAGTGGAAGTGAGTTTGCTGGGAGAATTTTTAACCAAGTTGACCTTGACAAACAACCCTGCCTTGAGTACGGCTTCCTGGTGGTGGTTGGGACAATTGACCAATTTGGAAGAACTCCATTTTACGAATACCGGATTGGGCCTGGGCAGCGACCAAGGATTTCCCAGCCAACTTGGATCCCTCACCAACCTGGTGCTTTTGGACCTTTCCTATGCGCAGTTTTCAGGTCCTCTGAATACCACACTCTTTCAGGACATGAGTCAACTTGAATGGTTGTCGTTGAGAGGTTTGACGTACTTGCAAAATGCCCATGAGTTGTTTTCCGTCTTGCCCATATACCTTCCCCAACTAATGGGATTGAGAATGGATGAAACCCCTATCCACAATGCCTTGTCCTGGAGGATTTCCGATTTTCCACACATGCACGAAATTTCTCTGCAAAAGTGCAATTTGACGGGAGACTTGACAGCCTTTATGAGCAACACGAGCGGCATGGAGTATCAAAAGTCACTCGACAGTCTCTCTCTGGATGGCAATCCTCACCTCGGAGGAACCCTTCCGTCTACTCTGGGCTTGTTGACGACTTTGATGGAGTTGAAATTGTCCAATTGTCGTTTTGAGGCTCCCATTCCAACGGAACTGCAAGGTCTTGGAAAATTAACATCATTGGGCTTGCATGGAAACTGGTTGAATGGAACCTTGCCGTCGTTTTTTGCCAGCATGCGGCCATTGAATAACCTTTCTCTACACGACAATGATTTTACGGGAGGACTGGAGTCGTTTTTGAATGTGGACAGTACCATGGGATATTTCCAAAAGCTTGGCCATCTTTACCTGGACAACAATCCGAGAGTGGGAGGTACCATCCCGACCATGATTGGACGGGTGGGAGTGCGTCATTTGGGGTTGTCGAATATGGGCCTGGTGGGTCCGATTCCCACGAAATTGGGCAGTCTGGTCGAGCTCCAAACGTTGGCCTTGCAGGATAATTTTTTGAATGGAACGATTCCCGACGAGTTGGGCAATATCAACGGTTATGTTCAAATCGAAAGCATACAACTGCACAAGAACGAGTTGACGGGACCCATGCCAGAATCCATCTGCAACCTTCTATTGGGTCCACCTCGGAAACTCACGGCCGATTGCAACACACCCGGCAAGGTTCTTTGTGGCCCCGAATCCTGCTGCACCGAGTGCTATTAATCACAGTTTGTACCGTCCGGAACTGCAGTTTTGTGTGCCAAAGATGCCATCGGAAATCGTTCGCTGCTTTCCATGGTAGCGTTTTAGGTGCCCCGACTCTGGCTCAACGACTCTGGCTCACCATCATGAGCCTTGCACATCCTCTTTCTCTTCTCATTGTGATGGGTAGTTGTCTCTGTAATCATGTGCGATGCGAAGGAGCTCCTGCAACAACTACTCGCCCTACAACGGCATTTCTGCGAACCTCTGGACGTTCAATCATCCAAGCCTCCAAAGTCAATCGGCTGTGCGTAATGGAACCTGTCAAACGTGTGGATACTAAACCAACAACAACAAAATGCTTCACGCCATCCAAGATCTCCGATTCTGTTTACATGGAAAGGGTGGCACGATTGCCACTCGGTCCTTCCTCGATGACTGTATTCACGGAAACGTCATTGCTCGATTGCAAGTACGATTTTTATTTGGATCTAACCATCTCGTGGCGTCTGCCGTGACAACGAGCTAAATACGACATGGACTTTTGAAACAGGTTGGTGAAAACCTACGGCAACAATAATCTTGTTCGATATGAAAAAGTACATTCTTACCTATCCAAAGAAGCAAAGGAATTGAAACAACTAAATGAGAAATTCCAAGACTTCCGACCCCGTTGGACATATTGTCGTCTATGGCTGCACCAAATCACTGCATAACAAGCATCCATCATAGACCGTACAATTTATTTCAAAACCAGCGGTTACGTATTACGCAATTAGATGAGACAGTTTTACCATACTGATAGCTATCACCGAACAAGCCGAAGAAACTTGCATTTCAGCCTCACGGAAGCCAATTTTAGGAAGAGTTCCACCAAAACGTGTGGACCGTTCAACCTCACCTCGATTCCTTGATTTCTTCTTTATCCCGTGGAACCTAGCCTTGGCTGTCAATACAGGTTGATGAGCGAATCAAAAACAGTCCTTGTGCTTGTGGAGCTGTTGAGGCGATTCATGGCTGCGACAACGACGAAAGGAGCCAAAATTTCGAACAGCACCAAAGTCACGGATCAGCTTTTCCGATGCTTTCTTTCCCAAAGGATCGGAGCAGTTCATCCGTGACTTTGGTGTCCAATGCTCGATTTTGGAAGAGTTCCTCCAAAACAAAAGGACATTCAAGTCCCATGTCCATTCCTTGATTTGGAACCTAGCCTTGACTGTCAATACACTTTGACGAGCGAACCAAATCAGTCCTTGTGGATTCGTCATGGCTTTGACCACGACGAGAGACGCCAAAATTTCGAAGAAAACAAGAGTCACGGATCAACTTTTCCGATGCTTTCTTTCCCAAAGGATGGGAGCAGTTAATCCTTCTGTAAAGCACGGAGCCTAGACTTGACTCAAATGCCAAGAGATTCCCCAACACCAACATAGTGTCATTCCTCCACCGTTTCGTTGCTTGATTTTGGTCTGCCCGAAGTCAAGTCGTTCTGGCAATGTTTGTGTTCTGTCCCGCACCTAACACTCACATAACAAAAGAAATAAGATGATGAGAGCGAATCCAATCAAGGCAAATTTTGGATGATGGATGGAAGTGACAAACAAAAATGAGAGTAACAGAGGATACCATCGGGACACCATGGTGTGAGGAGAGAAACAGAGGAGACCATCGGGACACCATCATAGCATTTCGCACCATCGCCATTGCCACCCACTGCAAAATGCGTCTGCGGCACCACGAGTGCGCGGGTGTTTTTGTGTTCCATGTCGGGCACAGGACAGACCAAAAGTGATCGGTCGCGTTTCGGTCCTCCCTGGATTCTCATGACCCCATCTACACTCCATGCACCACACCATCTCTGCGCCCATGTGGGAAACGCAATGGGAATATCTTGTTGCGAGAGCGATTGAATTGCAGAGCACGATTTAAGAGAGACGTGGGTCGATGTTGCTGGCCTGTTTCCACTCACACCAATCATCCACTCTCTCAATATCCAAGAGCACCGAACCATGGCAAGCAGTACTAGTACCTCCTCCTCCGACAAGAAGCTACCACCACCGACGACACAACAACAACAAGAGGAGGAAGAACATCCTCCCTGTGTTTGTATTGCCGAGGATTGGCCTTGGGTTTGGGCCATTCGGGAGCCTGAACTTTTGGATTGGAAACGAGGCTTGTTGGAAACCGAAATTGACACGCGCATGCGATCGATGCAACACTTGCCCGTGCCCATTCTCTCCGACAAGTCGTTGTACTTGGGCAATGCCCTCAGTGTCGAAAAGGTCGAACGATTGCAACGATTGGGCATTACCGCCGTTTTGAACATGGCTGGACCCTTTGCTGTCTCGGCCCAAACGATTCGTCGGTACAAAGCAGTCGGGATTGCCTACCAACAAATGGAAGCGGACGACGATACCGAGTATCCGCTCTTGCAACAGCATTGGGTGCAAGCTCGAGAATTCCTCGATACCTGGACCACGAATAAGAATAAGTGTGTCGTGAATTGCATGGCGGGGATCAATCGATCGGGATTGATTGTGTCAACCTATTACATGATACAGACACAAACTCCGGTCGTGGAAACGGTTCAACAAATTCGAAGCCAACGAGGCAATATCTGTTTGCACAATGAAGGCTTTCAAGAACAATTGGTCGCCATGGCACGCCTCCATGGATTGTTGGGTCCGACCCCGGGCTCACCGGAATCGGTCGTTTCACAACGTCCTCCATCCATACAAAATCTCGACGATTGGAGAGTCTTTGAACCAAATAATGGTACCCAAAAACCATCCAAAAAAGACATGATACTTGAACGACTGTCAAACTTGTAACAATAATAATGGTGTCTCTATGAGCAAAAGGCAAGTCCAATTGTCTCAGGATAATTACCCCGAGAGGGAGTCGTTGGTCTTTGTGGATGAGCTTGGTATCATTTCGGCATTGCTGTGTCACCATTCGTCTTCTTTTCCTGCTGGTGCTATTTGTGGTGCTTGGTCTTGTCGTCGTCATCGTCATTGTTGTTGTCGTTGTTGTGTACGACGGGCATTTGGAATTTCCACTTCTGCCACAATTGGGGACGTCGTGTGAGGAGATGGACCCGCTTGACGACGACGTGACACGACATGTTGGCCACCAAACAAGGGACCCTCTGGTGTGGACTGCCAATGGTAACCGAGTCGTCGTCATCGTCGATAATGGTACCCCCGCTCCTCGGCATCATTATCCGGAACCATATCGGTTGGTCGCACGACAACCCACTCAACCCGCGGTGGTGCCTTGAATTCCGACTCGTGTCGTCCTTGTGGTTCGTTTTGCGGCGGCTGGTGTCCATCGTACCAGTGGTGGTGCAACAACAAGTAGGCCGCCGCTTGTTCCTTGTCCACATGCGGTGGAAGCAAGAGTCGAATCATCACACCCAGAAGCAACCACAGGGACCCAAGACTCCGCTCCCCAGTGCGCTCTCCCAAGGCTCAAACTTCTTGGCTTCCTTTTGCATTCCATTGTGTGCAAAGAGTTGAACTCGCGTTTTGGCCCTGTATCGGATTTTGTGGACCCGGGTTCTCCAAGAATACCGGTATACCAAGTCAATGCCTCGCTTGCTGCGGGAATATTCTAGGTTGTTACCCCCGATGGTCGCCTCTGCCGGTGGCGGCACCAATGTAGTGCACTCGCACTACGTGAAATCAATTTCACACCTTGGCAGTCAGCCCAATGCTGAAGAAAGAAGCCCTAAATACAAACTCTACTCTACCTTTGCGGGCCATATAGAATCAATATCCACAATCCAGTCTGAAGAATTGGGGAGTGACTGGCACCTTTGTAGACAACTTTCTTTGATTGTACAAGGAGATGAGATGGCATCGTCGAGGCACAATGCGGAAATTGTCAACAAAATATCTCCCTCGGATCGATCAGCCAACCACGATCGGACATCATTTCTTGTCCTCAGATCAGCCAATTGGACTCCTTTTAGTTGTAAGATCGACGTTGCCAAGCATGTTAGATCGTATTGGAGCGAACCTTGGAGGGAACAGTCCAACCCGTACTCATGTGATATCTCAGCCAATGTCTTCCCATAGGAAACGCAAGATCCATAGTCAATAGTAACAACGACCCCGCTTGAAGCTTGGAACATCATATTGGAGGGTTTGATGTCGCCGTGACAGAGACTCTTATTGAAGAACGCCTGTATCGTAGCCAGACCGCAAAGCGCAACATTCACGATGGTTTCCGACCGGACTTGAGCGTGAGAGATTGGTAACGGGTAGAATGGAGTAATCATGGCAAGCCTATCATCCGAAATGACTACAGTGTCAAGACAAGCATTGCAGTGGGGCAAATCTGGTTTTCATGTAGGCTGTAGGCTGTTCTGAATTGTACCTGGCTCTCCAATTTTTGCACAATACAGATGCGACCCACGGATCGCATATTGCAGAACCGTCTTCCCTTGACCGAACGACATGGGTACTAAACCGTCAAACGTATAATCAGACACAAGCCTCGATTTCGTCTCTGACTTTACCATTCTTTGTATTTTGAGGAAAAGAGATGAAATCTGGTGGTCCTTGAACTGCCCGTTTGCAATAAGGATCGCCTGTGCGGCGAATGTGACCAGAAGACAGGAGGCCTCCGAGGCTGACAAATCCCTCTTCACAACCCTTTCCATTTCTTCTGTCGCACTCTTCATCGTCGGCCGTCTTTCAGATGGCTATTAAATATGAATAAGTGAAAGGAAAGAAACGACGAGACACACGCAAAAAGGGTGACAGAAGAAGGCTTCGAGACGTCGGATGCACGGACGATGACTTGATGCGTTGCTACAACTCAATGTATACTAAATTCACGATAACTTCGGATAGGGAGGCAACTTGAGGCAACCGAGGTGATTAAGCTTTGCAACAAGTTGGCTGTGCGTTGTACTAGTAGGCTGAAGACAATACGAGTTGCTTTGGACAACTTTCTTATATTGTGAGATGACTGTGGTTGATTCCTTGTCCAAGCGATGTTACTCCAAGCGATGCTCCACATAGCACATGAAGTGAAATTTCTGGCGGGAATGTTTCGTTCGTTACACGTCTCTTTAGTTTCGGACGTTGACTCTGTGTTAATGGGAGTAGCTTCGGAGTATCTTCGGAGTGTGTTCGATAGTGGTAAGGTTAGAGGACATAGCTAGGATGGTAATGCAGTTGGTTTCGCGGTCGGACACCGGTGCCATTGTGAACGTGGTCTCTCCGTACGGATAGTCTCGCTGTATAGTTGTAATATAGGAGTAAATGTAGGTATGGGGAACCGAAAAATTACTGCTAGCTACTCCTCTAGCAAGGACTACCTACTTCAGAAGTTGGGAACTACTCCTAGGAATATGGCATAGGAGGGATGGTAAGAAAGTATGTATGTCGTACGTATGAAAATCGAGAAGATAGGGAGTAGTGACTCTGTAACCTATATTTTAGTTCACCTCTTTGTTTGGAATGACTTTTGTACCCGTGCACCCATGACGGTGCTCCGTATGCTCAACGGACGGGTTTTCTTAGTTTATCAGACCCAAACCGGTCGATAACATGGAAGTAGACGGTCCAATGCCTGGACAGATGGCTGCGACCGTTGGCGTAATGCCCCAAGCCTATAAGGCAAACCGACAGATATAACCCAACTGTCGGGGCTCATTGGTTGACCTATTGCACCTGTGAATGGGCTCGTGCAGGCACAATGATAATGGTACGTTACTATTGTTTGGCGCTACCGTTGTCTGCGAAAAGGTGCGCAGATTGGGGGAATGGCGACGGTCTTCCCTACTGGATCCATCCCAGTGAACCAGATCCGCCATGGTTGCGGAATTCGAAATCAGAACGCATCCCAAAACCAGTTATATGTGTGATTCGCCCTGGGAAAATGGTCCGGAGAATATTCCTGGGACCATTCTTAATGTGGATGAAATGGGGGCATGTGTCCGAAACAGCCTTCTCAACGGAAGGGGGGTACTCATTGTTGCACAGTGCTGAATTTTGGAATAAGTACAGTGTCGCATCGCAACCGTTTGGGACTTGTCTCACATTTTGCGGTTTGTTATCCCTCTGGCCGAGAGCACATGAGCTTAGCTCCATGTGAGGCCTTCCACTGCAGGACAAAATATACCTAGACGTGGTTCAGGTGTCTTGTGGAACCGACGAAAAGACTTTTCCGGGCTCCTATGTGGATCTAGCCAATTAGGGTCAAGATCATGTGGGTTAGGTCTGGCACGACCGATTTTGAGCAACAATCAAGGATTGTGTGCAACCCAGTAGTGGTTCTACGTAGGTAATGGATTAAAATCATGGCAAAACTCGTCTTGGAAAGCTCACTTTTGAGGAAGTGTTTCAAGAAGTTACGAGTTGATTGTTGTTTTTGATTACCATGGCCGTCCGTCGCCCCGGTGGTGTCCAAGCTCCTCCTGCCGCTGCGGCAGGAGTGGCAGCTCCGCCGCCTGTCCCTAATCCAGGCTTTGAGGTTTCTATCCTAGCCGAGACGAATCTCAAGTTGGCATGTTACTTTGTCCGCCACCGTATCCGCATCGATCGGGCCACCACGCCGAACGATTTGACGATGGCGAACATTCGCCCTATGCGAGACCTCAAAGAATATGAGACCATGCACGATGATCCGGAAGCACCCGAGCTCGACAATCGTGACTGGCCGCGGAACATCGAGTTGATTAAGGAGTACTTCGCCGAGTGCCGAGGCACGTCCGGTATACCTTTGGCGTACGTGATCCGGACGGACGAATTTCCCGGAGCTGACCCGCAAGGCGGATTTGAGTCCGACGAGGCCGAGATGATTGCACGCGCTCGTCACCGTGTTGGAAACGGACCGAACGACGGTTTTACCCGTCAGTACTTGCAGGATCGAGCCAAGGTTTGGATCCGTTTGTCCGCTATGTGCGAACGGATGGATTGTTCCACCTACATCCGCAAGGCGAGCCGAAATCGCGACGGGCGAGCGGCTTATCAAGCCTTGTTTGACCATTACTTAGGGCCGAACAACGCGAATAATTTGGCCAACGAAGCTGAACGGAAACTTATGAACACGAGTTACAACGGTGAACATAAGCGGTTCAACTTCGAGAAATACTGTAAGATTCACGTGAATCAACACGCGATCTTGGAAGGATTACGCCAGCAGGGCGTACATCCTGGCATCGATGACCGTTCTAAGGTTCGGCATCTGATGGACGGAATCAAGACCGACCAATTTCAAGCGGTGAAGACGCGAATCATGTCGGATGATTCCCTACAAGCCGATTTCACCCGTGCCGTCTCCTTGTTTAAGGATTTCTTAGCACAGCGCCCATCGGCTAGTCAGTCTCAAGTATCGAGTATCAGTACCAAGACTGATTCTAATTCTGGTAAGACTAAGTCTGGGGGGAAGGCTAGTGGCGGTGTAGAAGACCGATATTATAAGAAAGACGAATATCAGAAGCTTTCTCACGCCCAGCGCAAGAAGTTGAAGGAAATGCGGGAGAGTCGCACGGGCAAGGGCGATTCCAGCAAGCCCAAAGAGATGAAGTTCTTTTCCAAGAAGTTTCAGAGGAACATCGCTGCCCTGTCCGCTCTCGCAAAGAATTCAATGAGCTTGCCACCATTGCGTGATCCATCTCGAGCCAGCGGCAATGACTCATCGTCCAATAGTTCTGATGATGATGCCAAGCCTGCGGGAAAGCGCAAGCCCGAGTCGAATCGCGACAATCCGGCGCTAACCCGCCAGAAGAAATCACGGAAATGAGCGGTGGTCCGCTCAGTGCGTGTCGGTGCGGTTGACACGTCCGACGAGGGCGAGTCTCGTACCGAGCTTGATAGTCATGCGGACACGTGTGTTGTTGGAAGGTCTGCGATGGTTGTACAGGACTATGGCCGCCCTGTGGATGTCAAGGGATATGATTCTTCTCAGGGCGTGGTTCACAAGAGTTGCAAGACTATAAGTGCGGCTCTAGCTTACGATTGCCCCGATACCGGTGAAGTATTGATCCTACTCGTGAACCAGGCCATTTATATACCATCGCTTACTCACAACCTCCTGTGCCCTATGCAGTTGTGGATGAATGACGTGCAAGTTTCGGACCAACCGAAATTCTTGACCGATAATCCCGACAATAAGACACACGCACTGGTCCTGAAAGATCAGGACGATGAGGATTTTGTGATACCCCTTGATTTATGTGGTGTCACTTCCTATTTCCCTACAAGGACCCCCACTTCCGACGAATATGCTTCATGTCGTCGCTTTGATTTGACTAGTCCCGACCTGCCGTGGGACCCCCAAGATGACTCTTTCGCTCGGGATGAAATGTCGGCCCGAGCGGCCCTCCAACGATCGATTTCCACCGTTCGCTCAAGGGGACCCAATGACCCTTTCACGACTTTGCTTTCTGATTCGCGACCGTCGGAAACCGCATGCTTCGCGACTGCTCTGCAAGCACGCGTGGCGACTCTTTCCGTAACACAAACTACCCCTTCTGGAAAAGCTATCGATGCCAAGACTTTGGCACGTCGATGGGGATGTGGATTGGAACGTGCAGCGGATACCCTTCGAGTGACGACGCAACGTGGTCTACGTACCACATTGAACCCCCTGACCAAGAGGTTCACGACGAACGACCGGTTTCACCGATACCGGCCATTGCCTCATCCCTTATTCACGGACACTATGTTTTTGAAGGTGAAGTCTAGGCTGGGTAATACTTGTGCCCAAGTCTTCACGGCAAGGAATGGATGGACTAGAGCGTACCCTCTGGCCTCGAAAGGCGATGCACACGAAGCTTTGTCGTTGTTGCTCCAGAGGGAAGGCCGTCCACCGGAACTAATCATGGATGGTGCCGCGGAACAGGTCAAGGGCAAGTTCAGGAAGAAGTCTAGAGAGGCTGGTTGTCGAGTGAAACAGTTGGAGCCCTATACTCCATGGGCAAATGCGGCTGAGAGTGCAATTAGGGAGTTGAAGCGTGGTACTGGACGGAAAATGGTCTCAACTAAATCTCCCAAGGTATTGTGGGATCATTGCCTCGAGTTGGAAGCCTATATCAGATCGGCTACATGTCATAGTAATTTCGAGCTGTCAGGTCAAGTCCCGGAAACGGCAATGTACGGGGAGACCTTCGACATTTCACTCTTGGCTGGATATGGGTGGTACGACTGGGTTTATTACTACGACTCAGCGGCCAACTACCCGGAAGACAAGGAGAAACTGGGTAGGTACCTAGGTCCTGCGACGGACATGGGACCCGCACATGCAATTAAGATCCTAGCCGAGTCAGGAATGATCAAGATTCGCTCGACCTACCGACATCTGACGGACGACGAAATCCGTGACCCGACTGAAATAGAGAAGAGAAAAGACTACACGAGCAAGGTCAACGAGAAGCTAGGCAGTGTAGCTAAAGTCGAAGACTACGATGGTCTAGTTGATGTGGAAACGCCGACCTACGAGGCGTATGAAGACGATGATGACCCCAAGACACCGATTGCACCCGACATTGACGACATCACACCAGACACCTACGATAACTACGTTGGAGCCGACGTCTTGTTGCCGAAGGGTGATGCAATGGTGACGGGCAAGGTGAAAAGACGGTCCAAGACCAGCGATGGCCGTCTCAAGGGGACGTCGTCCCACAACCCGATTCTAGACTCGAGAGTTTATGTTGTTGAGTTTCCAGACGGCGAGACGTCTGAGTATGCCGCGAATGTCATCGCGGAAAATATGTATGCGCAGTGCGATGCCGAGGGAAACCAATTCTTGCTGTTGGACAGCATTGTTGACCATCGCAAGACCAAAGCCGCTGTCGACCACGATAACCGCTACGTTGTTGTCCGAGGACGGAAGCACAGGAAGAAGACGACGAAAGGGTGGGAGTTGTGCGTCCAGTGGCGCGACGGATCAACGTCCTGGGAGCGCCTGGCCGGACTGAAGGAATCAAATCCGATTGAAGTGGCGGAGTACGCCATCGCAAAGCAGATTGAAAACGAGCCAGCGTTTGATTGGTGGGTGAGTAAATTCCTCCGACGACGAGATCGGATACTCGCCGCCGTCAACAGCCGCTACCACAAGCGGACGCACAAGTTTGGGATCGAAATCCCCAAGACTGTTGCCGAAGCATACGAACTTGACAGAAGGAACGGCAACGACTTGTGGCGAAAGGCCATCGAGAAAGAGATGGAAGCTGTTCGAGTGGCGTTCAAGTTGATGGAAGACGACGAGAAACCAGCTCCTGGCTTCCAGGAGATCCGATGCCACATGGTTTTCGACGTAAAAATGGAAGATTTCAGGAGAAAAGCACGGTTTGTAGCGGGCGGACACACAACAGAGGTACCAGCAACATTGACTTATGCCAGTGTTGTATCTCGAGAAAGTGTTCGTATTGCCCTCACTATTGCCGCTCTCAACGACCTAGAGGTCAAAACGTCCGACATCAAGAATGCTTATTTAACTGCGCCGAACAGTGAGAAAATCTGGACTGTACTGGGCCCCGAGTTTGGGTCCAACGCTGGGAAGCGTGCATATATTGTACGAGCATTGTATGGGTTAAAGAGTGCCGGTGCAAGTTTCCGCAACCACCTTGCGAGTTGTATGAGAACTCTTGGGTACGATCCGTGCTTGGGTGCTGATCGAGACTTGTGGATGAAGCCTATGACACGTCCGAGTGACGGTCACAAGTACTGCGCCTATGTATTGCTGTACGTAGACGATGTCTTGGCCATATCGCACGATGCGACTGCGATGTTACACGAGTTAGATCATTTCTTCCCTATGAAGCCGGGCTCGATCGGAAATCCTGACATGTACCTTGGAGGGAAGCTTAAGCCCATGACCATGCCCAATTCCGTTGTCAGTTGGGCTATAAGTTCGAGCAAGTATGTACAAGAAGCTGTTTCGAATGTTGAGACGTATTTGGAACGCGAGTGTGGCGGCCGCAAGCTCGCAAAACGCGCGGCGACTCCGTTCCCATCAGAATATGACCCAGTTCTGGACGTGACAGATCAACTGAATGAAGACAAGGTGTCGTTCTACCAGTCCCAGATTGGCGTCCTCAGATGGATGGTTGAACTGGGAAGGGTGGATATCATGACCGAAACATCATTGTTAGCATCCCAAGTGGCAAGTCCACGACAAGGACATTTGGAAGCAGTGTTCCATATGTATTCCTATTTGAAAATCAAGCACAATGCCAGGATGGCATTTGATCCGACCTATCCCGAGATAGACCTCCGAGAATTTCGTGAAGATTGCGACTGGAAGGAGTTCTACGGCGATGTAAAGGAGGCAGTTCCACCGAATGCACCAAAGGCACGTGGTAAAGAAGTGGATCTGCGGCTGTATGTTGACTCGGATCATGCTGGTGACAAGATGGTACGGCGATCTAGAACTGGATTCTTCATCTTTATGAATATGGCACCTATTATGTGGTATACCAAGCGACAAGCGACCATCGAAACATCCGTTTTTGGAGCTGAGTTTGTCGCAATGAAGACGGGCATGGAGGCCGTCAGGGGACTACGCTACAAATTACGGATGATGGGAGTGCCGTTGTCTGGTCCTACATATGTTTATGGTGATAACATGTCCGTGATTCATAATACATCGAAGCCGGAATCATCGCTGAAGAAGAAGTCCAATTCTATTTGCTATCATGCTGTCAGAGAAGCCGTTGCCATGGGTGAATTGTTGACTACACATATTCCCACGCAGCATAATCCAGCCGATTTGGCCACCAAGGTGATTCCAGGAGGACAGAAACGCAATCATTTGTTGAGTCTGGTCCTTTGGGATATTACTGATGATCATGGATCCCCAGAGTGAGTCCTTTCCTCATCATTGTTTATGAGGTTTTGTGCAGGTCTTGAGGTTTCCTGGGCTAGTTGGCCCGAATACACTTACTACTGGGATGGCAAACAGTTCTCAATTGGGTCGAGTACTGTTTGAGGGGACTAAGAAAGTATGTATGTCGTACGTATGAAAATCGAGAAGATAGGGAGTAGTGACTCTGTAACCTATATTTTAGTTCACTTCTTTGTTTGGAATGACTTTTGTACCCGTGCACCCATGACGGTGCTCCGTATGCTCAACGGACGGGTTTTCTTAATGGAGATGAGGGATGAGGGCGGAAAAGGAAAAGCGAAGGGGAAGCGAAACGTCGCCGATAGCAGACATAATGAATAATGACACCGGTTTCAACTGTCATGAAGGAGAGATGATTCCAAGATTCCGACTTCCGACTTGGACATATCTTCGTATGGCTAGTCTAGGTGCCTAGAGGTACCCCAAATCAGTATAAATCAGTGCATGTTGTGGAACGCAAGCCAGAGCATTCGGAAGCAGCGGACTCGGAAGCTAAGAGTAGTGAGGAATCCTTGATTTCTTCCCTAGCTAGAGCATGGAATGGACGGTCAGTGCAGTTGGATGAACGAACCAAAGTCCTTGCGCGCTTGTGGAGTTTTTGTTGTGGCGATTCATGGCTCTCACAACGACGAGACAAGCCTGAATTCCGAGGAACACGGATCCGCTTTTCCGATACGTTGTTTCCCAAAGCATCCGAGGAGTTACTCCGTGACTGCGGTGTTCCAAGCCCCATTTTGGAAGAATTCCCTAATAACGTAAGGTCCGTCCAGCCCCACACCCATTCCTGGACTTGTGTTCTCAAGCCTAGCCATGACTGATGGGGCAACATTTGTTTGCACAATCAAGGCTTTCCAGACCCATTGGTCGCCATGGCACGCCTCCATGGATTGTTGGGTCCGACACCAGGAACACCGGAATCGGTCGTTCCCCAACGTCCTCCTTCTATACTGAATCTCGACGATTGACGAGTCTTTGAACCAAATAATGGTACCCAAAACGGTCCAAAAAAGACATGATGCAACAACGACTATCAAACTTGTAACAATAATAATAATGGAGTCTCTATGAGCAAAAAGGCAAGTCCAATTGTCTCAGGATAGCAGTTGCCCAGAGAGGGAGTCGTTGGTCGTTGTGGAGGAGCTCGGGAAAGATAATAGTACTCCCGTGCTGGGTATCATTTCGGCATTGCTGTGTCACCATTCGTCTTCTTCTTTTCCTGCTGCTGCTTTTTGGGGTGGTTGGTCTTGTCGTCGTCATTGTTGTTGTATACGACGGGCATTTGAAATTTCCACCTCTTCCACAAGGGGGGACGTGTGAGGAGATGGACCATGCATTCCGCCACTTGACGACGTGACACGACATGGGATCCGCCAAACAAGGGACCCTCGGGTGTGGACTGCAATTGGTAGCCGGGTTGTCGTTGTCGTCGTCGTCGTCGTGAATGGTACCCCCGCTCCTCGGCATTATCATCCGGAACCATATCAGTCGGTCGCACAATCACCCACTCGACCCGTGGTGCCTGGTTGGATTCCGACTGTTTGCTTTGCGACGGCTGGTGGTGGTGCCATAGATAGGCCGCCGCTTGTTCATTGTCCACATGAGGGGGAAGCAAGAGTCGAATCAAGCCCAGGAGCAACCACGTGGACCAGGATGGTGCATTGTCCAAGTGACGATTCCGGACACCATCGGAACTGAGGAGAATTAATTGTTTGGGCTTGTGTGGTGAGGATGGAGACCCGGTCGTCATGGTCCTTTGAAGTGCCGTCGTCAAGCGTTGGATGGCCGTGGTGACCAACCGATACGGGGGGCCCCAAAGTCCCGACAACGTCAGCGAATGGCCCAAACAACACACGACGGCGTCGACCGGTTCCACCAACTGCACCAATTCGTCCATGGACACGTCGTCGTCCAAGAGGGATGCTTGTGTCATGTGCAATCGATTCCTCCAGGAACGAGGAATAAGACGACGAGTCTCGGTGTGGTTGGTACAGGACGACAAGGCTTGTACCATTCGGTCCGTCGATCGAACAATGACATGGACGGTACATCCACGTTTCAAGAGTTGATGCACGACATGACGACCGGTCCCACCCGTGGCTCCCACCACCAAAACAACCGGCCGTTGCTGTTGTCGTTTCCACCACCACGACCATGCGGCTCGTGGAACCCTTTTGGTGGTGCTGCTGGATGGTGGTGGGTCGTTCCCATTTACGACCACATTGCCACCACCACCTCGGCACGTTTCGAGTTTCCTGGCACCAGACACTGTGCTGCCGATGCTTGTACCAGCTGGACAATGCCGATTCGGACGACTCGATTCCCCGCCGCTCGGAACGAGTGTCAATTCCGAGGAAACCAGTGTCGTCGAAACCAAAACCACCACCAGCATCACAAGTAGACTCCTGCTACTGCTACGGCCCAAACACGGTCGTCTCCTTGTCATCGTCATCATTGTCGTCCCTTTCCCCGAAACACAGCGCACGGGCCGTTCCAATGCTTTTGGTTGTGGTGACTTGCCCTGTTGTGGATACTGATGATGATGGTTGCGCACAGAGCGGAAGTTGGAACAGGATGAACTTCGTCTCCCGAGTCGTGGATCGATCCACTTGAAAAAAAGATACCCACCTGACTTTCGGGGTGGGGGAATAGTTTTTTTAATGAAAGAGGGATGATTGGGGGGAGGAGCGGTCACACCCAAACAATGACCGCAAAAAGTTAAGCCCCCTCACAAAAAATGCAGTCACACTTTGGTGTCAATTTTGTCGAAAATTGTGAGTGCCCATGTCGGTCGATCCTACAACAACTCCACGACCATGGAATCCCTCCATGGCCGTGCAACAGGAAACTACCACGACCAACATCAACAAGAATGGGAGGAGGAGGAGGAGGGCCCCCGAACGCGGCCACGGTTGTGGAATACTAATACAACTCGGGAGGAAGGGAAACTGGGCGCAAACCAACCCCGTTTTTTCCAACCGTGGGTGGGAGAATCTAGGTAGGGTGGCTGGGAGAATTGACGCAGTACCATTGCCATGACCCGTTCTACCAGAGTCTTTTCGCATCCACGGACTGAACCGTTCCAACAACCCCCGAGCTGAGTGGTACTCTACCATCCACCGTGGGTTGGTGGACTTTTTTGTGAAACCAGTTTCCAATGTCGCGCTGTTCTGGGACGGGGCAACGTTCCACGTGAATTGGCTGCAACATGTTCCAGTGGCCTATCGCAAGCTGGATGGAAACTCTCATTCGAGTCCAGCATTCCCTTTTCATTTGGGAAATTGGACGGGTCGGACAGCCTTGTTTCTAGAAAACCACAATTGAGACGGGAGGCCTGGAACCATTATGACGAATGAATCACGCGGCGTATTCAAACGACCTACCGAGGCTTTCTGGTGTTGGATCACCATTCATTCCTGGGTGGTCTACTGTAGTACCGGCCTCTGTTGACACGTTTTCACCAAACGGGGTACATTGAGACTGTCCAATTGTGTGTGGCTGGACGGGTCCAATCCCATTGCAACTTGGTTCAAGCCGTGTGCCCCCCTCTTGCGTTGGAACGAAAACGCGTCAACTGGAACGATACCAACACTACTACCTAGGAGAATCTGCAAGTTACGAAACTTGCGCAGCTGCACGACAAGGATTGGACAGGGCCAGTTCTTGAATCATGTTATGCCGTACACTCGAATCTGTGAGATTCGAAGACACGCGCTCCGTGCCGATTGCAACACATCTACCTGTGATCAGCCAAAGTCATGCTGTAGACAATGATGGGCTTTGGAAGCCTACTGTGACCAATCGAATGACCTGCCAAGGTGCTCCATGAACAGTGTTGGAGAAACGAATGAAACGAGAAACATGTATGCAGGGGGGAACTATGCACAGTCGTTGGCGGCAATTCACGGACCCATGGGTTGCTTGGGAACAAGGTGGTAAATAGAGATTTATTTTCTCGTGGAGGGCAACCAATATGAATTCAAGCCCGTCTGTCATACTTTTGTCCTACGGCAAAACAAAAAAAAAAAAAGGAATAATGCAATCATGGCTATATTGGTTGTGAATTCTGGTGCTGATCCGGCTGCTGCAGAAAGTGACAATGTTGGGGTCGTCTACCTAGTCCTAGAACGGCGTGACCGACACGTTGTCAAGAATAAGATCCCAATCCACGTCAAAGCTCTGGAACCCAATGTGGAAGTCATGGCCATTTTGTAATTCTTGAGTTACCTCCACAATACTCTCGTATTTATTGAATGCATTCTTGACCCATGTCATCTGCTTGTTTGTCATTGTCCTGTGTTCATCCACGCGAACGCCATCTTTTAACGCAAACAAGTGCACTGAAGGACACGCATTGTCAGCGCCAGTCTGTCGTCCAGGCTTGCAGGCACCAAAACTTCCATCGGAGCGCGAGCGAAGTTTCATTTCTGCTTCAACTTTCCATTTAGATCCCAATTCCATACATCGGTCATCAATGCTTTGTGCAATGCCGTCGTTAGAGGTTTCCCGCTCTGTCAAGCGGAAAGCACGGTTTCCGGAATTCTCAGAGATGACTTTTATCTCCGGGGCCTCTCTCTGGGAAGAGATCCGCCAAAATCGAGCCGTGCCCCCCCATTCAGCATCGCCGTTTAGAATCAGTTCGTCGCAGTTAAGCGGGAGCGGGGAAATCGAGACATCGTCTACAATCACAATTACGCCCTCGGGTGGCCCATCGATATCGAGTACGTTTTGTTCGGCAAGTTCGTCAGTTTTCGTAGCTGAGAATACTCCCGAAATTGTCATCCAGTTGTCTGATGTAACACCATGATCCGTCCTGGCTGCGATGTATCCTCCCGAACTAGAAACACTGTTGTTGGCTGCAACCATGGACTCGGTACGAATCCTCAAACGAGGACAGGCCATGTCACCAAACACTCTGGATGGGTTGCAATGAAACGGACCACCATCTGGGCTGAGGACCTTAGTTTTTGCGGTGACTACAAAGCGTTCTCCTTCTTTCATACATCCAGTCTGGATCCGTTGAGTGATAGACGAGACGGCGTTTATTCGTCCAGAGTGTTGAAGAGCATGGTTTCGATTCGATACGACAACATCAAGGGTACCTTCGTCTCGGTCCCAAAAACTCGTTGAACCATCCGAAAAATCTCCATTAAACACAAGCTCTGAACACTCCTTGTTTACATGAGTCATGGAAACATCGTCCAGGAACAACTTAACACCTGCCCTTCGGCGTTCAACATAGACCACGGCTCGTGTTGCGGCGGCAAGATCTTGGCCAACAGTGATGAGTCCCTGAAGAAGGTTCCATCCATCATCGTTAAGCGGTTTGGCAAACGCTCTAGAAACCGTGAAACTGAAATCAGCAAAAGATGTGACTCCTCGTTCACCAGGGCCCATCACCCCTCCAACCTCCAATCGTGGGCAATCATCTGACCGAGTTTCGTCGCATGAGCCGGGAAATCCATCTAACTCCATGTAGACCCAGACTTGAATAAAATATGTGTCGCCTTTGTTCAAACATCGTACATCAACGTACTGGCCGACATATGCAACAGGGCTTTTCTGGTCGATCTCAGTCAGAGCCCTTGATCCACGCCTTCCTTGTCTATTCGCCACTTCCAACAAGGTATTGTGATGAAGCCAGTAAGGTGCTGACACAGCTGACTGTTCGATATCTCCATTTCGAATGAGTTGAACACAATCTCCAGCTTCCACTCCGGGTTCGTTCAACTTGACGTCGTAGTCGTCCACCGAGCCACCACAGAACGACGGCTCGATCCATTTCTCCACAAATGTTGGCCAGAACCTCTCATCCGTGATATTGTGGACAAACATTGCTCTGTAATCTCCTGGTGGCACCGCAACCGTGAAGTATCTGAGATATGCTAGATCAGTTTTCGCTCGGATGTGTCGATCCATATTCTCATTAACCAGGACGTCCTGTGATCCTTCCACAAAGAAATCATTTTTCGCAGGGATGGTGCGAACACGGAGACGAAGGTTCTCCACCTGCCCGGGGTCTACACCATAGGTGTAAGATTGGAGGCATGTATCTCGGCAGTACTGATATCCACGATTTCTAACCCGTGTACAGAGTTCAGGATCCACGAACGTCGTTATTTCATCAGAATCGGCAATTATGGTCGAAATTCCAGTTGCGTCGCTGGACGGGGGTCTCATGCTGCTATCAACATCGACGAGGTACACTCCTTTATAGGACTTCTCCATGGCTTCCAGAAAATCAAAATAAAAGTCAACGTCACTGTTCCTGATCTTGACACCCTCAAAAGTAGTCCAGTAGTTGAAGTTTCCAGTCCATGGATCGTCGCTGTCGCCATCAATCTCGACTAGTGCAGTATGCGTAGTGTTCGTCCCATCGAACCCATCAAACACAATATTTCTAATTGTGAGTCCTTTCTTGGAAGGGTCACGAGCAAAAGAATGCAATTCGAGGCCCACCACTCTGTCTTGATGATAGGCGGAACCCCCTTTTTCTTCCATTATCTCTTTGAACCGAGGAGTGATACCAATAACTTGAGTTCCTCTCATCAACATAGTATCAGAAAAGTCAAAGTCTGCTTGATAGCGGTTATCAGCCAGTATCCCACCCTGAACAACCGCGTTTTCCATGTTTCGAAAGAAAAAGCCGTCACGTCGATTCTTGTATGATTTGAAATTTTCAAATACTGCTGTTTCACTGGGCAGAAGACCATGAGGATACATTTCTGAAACAAAAATCAATGTAAGGACGCACGAACACCAGGCAGCGTGTGATCAAATCGATAAATATAGCACTTACTGAGTCCATGTCGAAAGTTGCTATGGGCAACATTGTCCACAAAACTTGTCAGTGGAAGTCTCCTTGGATTCATGTCGAACGAGGTTTCCATCATCGCGGTTGGCATCTTCACTGAATCAAGCAGTTCCAGCCAGAACCCGTTGGCGTCGCTACCGGCAGCGACATTCCCAATCCACTCGTTCTTCGGGTTTGCACTCCAGAATGTGGATGGGTTGTTGGCATCTGATTCGCCCTCGCGTACAATCAAACTGGCGCGTCTCGTATTGCTTCCAAGGTTACGAATGAAACGGTTGTCCAGTTCTCCTCCATCCTCCGTTAAAAAGCAGTGGCCAGACGTGTTGAACGCAATGTTTTCCTCAATGGTTGTGTTGTGGCTTCCATGGATGACAATGCATCGTTGATTGGACTCACGAACGGTATTCTTCGTTATCAAAGAGTTCGCATTCTTACACAAATGAAGATGAATCGGATATCGTCCAAGATTACCTGTAACAAACGAAGCATAAGTTGGTGATTGATTCGACAAGCGATCCGAAAAGTACATTGTACGTTGTGAGCTTACCTTGTTGACCAAAGTTAATGAATTCGATCCCCTCAATATGTTGATCCACCAGAGGTGTGCGAAGAACAATAAAATGCCCTCCAAGAAGAGGGAACCGTGCGTCTTCTCTTGCCTGAAAGCGAATGTTTCGGCTCAGCAATGCCACTTCAACAGGGAATCGTGCATCTTGCTGCGCCGTCACTGGCATGGTGATGTCGTCGTCGAGTTCCAATCGAACTAGTCCATTCCCGACCGAGATAGGATTGTGCACCATACGACGCACTTGCGAATCGGCAGTGTTGGACGTATGCGAAGTGATTAGGATTTCGGCACCCTCGTTCCAACAATTTCTCACACCTGATCTGGGAACCAGAATACCGGACTTTGCAGCCTTGTCCACAAAGAGCGAGAAATCATCAACCATAAAGTCTACCGTCGGAGCATTTCTTGTTTCAAACCAGAATTGGATGGACTGGATTCGCTCATATTTAATATCGTTTGGAATCGAAAAGGTGGAGCTACAATCCATCCACTCTTCTTGAGAGGATGGGCACTCCGCAGCAGTCTCGGTACGTGTCTCGCCACTTAGAAGCGTAATACTGTATTTGATCACAATTTCGACCGATACACTTGGAGACTCAGCATAGACTTGGGCGGAAATTCGGTAGCGCGTCAATGTTGTGATACAGTTTGGTGCATCCATCAGATAAACAAGAGAGTCCGTGTCGCGGCTTCGCTGGCTCACCAGGAACACCCGGTTTCCAGTGGCGGGAAACGTACGGATAGTTAGCTGGCCATTTCCGATAGCCTCCATAGGATAAGGATGAATACTGTGTCCCTCGGCATCTCCATTCATAACCATGTTGGACCCACAAATATCGTTTGGATCGGGAACAAGCGATGGATCGGGAAGACCAAATGATACATCGTCCAGAAAAATGTCGTAGCGCTCTTCAGCTCCAACCAGTTGCAAGATATGAAACGTGTTTTGGGAGCTCAGTTCATCTTCGGTGAGTTCCACGGTGGCGTAGAAGTTATCCCAGACACTGTTCCGGTACTCTGTGTTTGCATACGGCTGTTGTTGGCTATGGGAGACTATCGTCCCGTTGGCGAACCGTGTCGAAAAGACGAGACCAAGACAACCCGCCGCGTTGCATGGAGTTGGTTCACCGCGGGCTTCCAAAGGGTCATCAATGCGGACTCTCGCGCTGAACAAATACTTTTGACCCGGAACCATGCACTCTTGAAAGGAGACCAAGTCAAAAGTAGGACCATGCTCCTGCGCAGATTTTCGATTCGTTGTTACAAATGCTCCATTGGCATTACGGAAAAGAGCACCATATCCACCAGTCCATTTCCCAACGTCGGTTTCGAAGGACTCGTCAATGTAGGGATCGTAAGATCGGCACAAACGATTTGGGTGGTCGGAATCGAGCTCGGGCAACCTGGTGAGGGTGATATGATTTGGGATGGAGGCTCCTGACACGGGCACAACGTCGTCCAAGTATGTCCAAGTGGTACATCCAGTGGGTAGACCACGTGCACGAAATGTCCCTCCCGCAACGACCACAGACCGAAAACCCATGTCACATTTTCCGGCGCGACCAGTGCTGGTAGGACATACAAACTTGTTGTTGTAAGCAGGGAAAAAGCCGACATTTTGCCGCGTGGCGGCAATGACAAACTTGATAAGAGGTTCATCTGTGACTTGTCCAGTTGAATTCATCTCCAACAAGCCTTGAACTAAAACGAAAGGAGTTTCGATCGTCAAGCTGTATCCATCAGGAAAATACAAATGTCCTTGAACATCAATGCCATGGGGTAAAACAAGCGTTTCGTCTTGATCGTGGTCCATCCATACACAATGGCCACATGGAATCACCACTGTGCCATCGCTACCATCGTAGCGCTGTTTAGTCCATGTTGTGTTGACAGAACAGTCGGGAACGCCACAATCCAGGGGTTGAAAGTAGGGGCTCTCTCGAGAATGAAGGAATCTATGGGACTGCTCTGCAATCGTTTCATTGGAACCAATCTCAAAATACGACCGAAACGTTGCGCCATTGTTCTCACTGGAACCGCCGTCCGCGTTGATCATGATCGACGAGTCGTTTTGCATACGATTGAGACGAGCCAGGGTAGCGCGCAAGTTCACGGCTCGTGAGGCGTCGAACAGCTGGGATGCCCATGATGTCGATGCAAGGGAAAGGAACACGACCGTTTCGAGTATTCCTTTGGCCCAACTCATGACTGCTAGGTCCTCTTGTCCTGCGAAAACCACGAGAAACCACAAGTCTTTACGTTGATGTCCCGTTTACCGTACCAATGCAAAGTGATGGACTCCCAGTTCTCTCTGTTGTCAATGATCTGTACTCGTTGTTCGCTTGAAATGTTGTGCACACTCTGTCTTTTCAAAAATGAAAGCTCGAGAATAATGAAGACTGCTCGAAGCGACAACTTGTGTTGATGGATGGTTCATGAGGGCCCGTTTCGAGAGAAGAATGGTGATCGGTTTATGCCACGTCTAATGGTCTTCTTTCCTTGGTTCATTCTGTGACATGGTTCTTATCCGAGGTAGAAACAGTGTTCTCGGAGTCGCGACGAGAGGTGCGATTGTGCGCAAGGCATGCAAACTCGAGCAACGGTATGCACCTCCAGTGGTTAGTCGTACGCGCCTCGAATCGACAACCTTCACCTTCTAAGCGAGGATATGGTTCCAACCGAGATCAAAAGGTCCCCATGTTCATCGTCCGAGGAGACAGTGTTGTCGAACATACCATCAGTCATCTTCTGCAACAACATTCCCGTGCTATAAGATTGGTTTCTACGTGCTCCTAGCAACTTTCATCTCCTCCATCTTCCGAGAGACCAAAAAGAAGACATCATGTTGCTTGGAACTTCATCCGCAATCCACATGTGGCAACTGGCAAGACTTGCAACCTGCAACTGCATGATGAATCTCCTCCCATCTTCCAATTCTTCCTGTGTTCTGCGGTCTGCCTCTCGTTATACTTAAAGATCTTTTGTACTTAGCTCGGCGGTGGCGTTTGGATCATGTCTCGTCTTCCTCGCCGGCGCGCGCCGTCCTCGTGCATGCTCTTCGAAATGCTTGAAGGGGCCGTATAGGGTTAAGGATTTGATCTTAGATTTCAAATTTTACGGTGAATTCCCTCACATTTTCTTTCGCAATGACCATGGCGGTCTTCCAGTGTTGATTGCGAGTCCCGTAGTGAAAAGTA
Organism: Epithemia pelagica; assembly: GCA_946965045.2. Classification (NCBI taxonomy): domain Eukaryota; phylum Bacillariophyta; class Bacillariophyceae; order Surirellales; family Surirellaceae; genus Epithemia; species Epithemia pelagica. The sequence continues at coordinate 1,352,387 of OX337234.1, read as the reverse complement.
ACTGGATAATTCCATTTTTCCGGGCAGACCAATGTTTTGTCAGCAGTAATGCCTTTATGAAGACCTCACTTGAGCGCACCGACTTTGTGATGCTCCACGTTGTAGTTGAACCATGCACATCAGTGAGAGTTTGGAAGGAGAGGAGTCAAGAAAAGAGGCCTCCTTATCCGTACGCTTCGTAACCAAGAAACCCCCGTGTAAACTAGAGAGTAGGATGGATGTTGATCTATAACTAAGGAGACTAAACTTTTCTTGTTCTTATGTTTTTGTTGCAAGACAAAAAGAAACGCCATCACCACCACTTTCCATTTTTGCGTGGGAGTGACGTTCTCGTCTTTGTTAAATGCGGACTGTACAATGCCTAGTGATTCAAAGGAGAAGCATATCATCTGGAAAAGCTTGCACCAATTCACATGCAGATGTCGTGAAAGATGTATCCAATATCAATCCCAAGACAATCAAGGATCAAAAGGCCACACGGATGGATCCGTCATCTTCCATTCATTCCACGACTTTATCGAGTTGCAAGAATTCGGTCGTGGATAGGGCAGCCATCTCTCCTGCCCCACTGTCCTCTTCGCGATACTCCACCGAACTGCCCGTTCTATGCGGGCTCTTGCTGGGTGATCGGCAGTGCGGTTGTCGTCCCACGACGCGATTGGGCGGCAGCAAGGTGGGAGTACTCGTACTGCTGTTGCTCGAATGGGAAGAACCGCTACTGGGGGCTCGAATGACTCGATCGGGAAGAGAAAGTTTGGATTCCAAATGACTGTTGTTGTTGTTATTGCTGTTGGGACCAAAGGATGCCGATGTTAAGGACGAAAAGGTGGGAGCTGCCGGAAAGTCATTGCTGTACTTGTAGGTGTAGTCGTAGGGATCGTCCGTGTAGGCAGAGTCACTACTGTTGCTACTTTCGTCCGTTTGTGACAGTGCCGCCGGAATCAAATTTGCCACGGGTTCACCCTTGGTGGCTGAACCATCTGCTGTTGCATCACCGTGCGTTCGAGGTCGCTTCCAAACTTGTTGCCTCGTCGGACTGATGGATGGTGTTGAATCATGTATGGAAGATTTGGGGGATGTTGCACTGGGCCTGCTTGTCTTGCTGCTGGAGCTTGACTTGTTCATGAAACCCCATGGTGACTTTTCTTGTTGGAGTGGATGAGGCGATGTTCGTTGAGTATTCTTGGTTGGCATGGGGTAGGCCATGCCCAATGGTTGGTTTTGTGGTTTCTGCGAGGTCGGCGGAACCAAGGACGGGTGATTGGGAATCAAGGACGACGCCGGTCGCACCAGGGGAGCCGGAGACGCCAAGGCTGGCGGAACAGGTGTCGGCGTGGAATTGTTTCGTTGCATGGGATGAGGGGCCGTCGTCATGGTCCTCGATCGGTGCGGGTCGCCTCCTCCTCGGTAGTAAAAGTCGTGCGTGGGCATGGGCGGTGCTGGCCGAACAAAGGGCTGTGCCATGGCATGTTGCGGTTGTTGTTGCCTGGGTGAAGGACCAGGAGGGTCGTCCATTAATTGTTTCACGGCCGGTCCATACAACTGGAGCAAGTCGGAGGGGAGTTTGCGCAACTGAGAAAGCATTTTGGCATAGGGTTTGTTGGTATAGTTATTGTGAAAGGCGACGGTGGAGCCAGTGTTTCGATTGTGCATTTTGGTCGTCACTTCCGAACAGGTGGTGGAGAAGGTGGACATGGCACAACTGTGGCTGGCACTGGTGCTTGCCGTTACGGTGGAGGCCGAAACGTCCAGGCCGGGAATCTCCTCCCCGTCGTCTTGTTCCGACAGGGTGGAACTGTTGGTCGAGAGAGACGGTTCTTCCGTGGAGCTACTCCCGCTGCTTTCCGTGAGAGCCATGGCATCCATGAGGGAAGGTGCGTTGGTAGTGGTGGTGGCGGTGGCCCTCGTGGTTGACGCAGGAGTTGTCTTGGGCAGTTTACTGTTAACCTTGCCATCTCCATTGGGCGCCTTGGCCGGCTTGGTGGCCGCCGTTTCACGAAAGGCTTGAGAGGTTTTTTCGATGCTTCGTGCCATGCCAATGTCGTACCATCCCGTGGTGCCACCGGAATAGGGAGACGCCGAGGTCATGCCCGCGGCAATGGCCGAGGGATGATCGCCCCGCGCCAAGAAGCGTCCCCCCACACCCCGAATCAAGTCCACCATGAGGCGGGCCAAGGCGAGTTTTTGTTTCTTGGTCGTGAGCGAATGATAATAGTCTTGTTGCGAGGCAATCAATTGTCGAAAGCGGGCATTGCCCAAATGAGGATTGCCACTGCCTCCGCCACGGCCGCAGAGAACATCATTGGAATTGGGTTGCCAAATGGGAAGGGGTGGATACCGATTGGCCGCCGCGGACGAGGAGGAAGACGAGGAAGACCCCGAGGTGTCGGACCCATCAAAGGAGGAGGACAAATTGGTCAAGACAAAGGGTTGGGGAACCACCGAGGCGTACTGCGGTGGCATTCCATAATAGTGCGGAGGCGCATGGCTGGTGGCAAATTGAAAGGGTGCGTGTCGTCCGGGCGGACGAAGATCGTGCAGAATCACGGGGTGGTGTCCCGTCGAGGATGCATGATTCGTACTAGTTGTCGTACTGCATGGCGTGACGTAGGGAGACCCTCCCCGACCACCCGACGTGCTACACACCAGGGCCAAGTCGTCCTCTTCTTCTTCTTCCTCCTCCTCCACCTCCACCTCCTCGTCTCGTTCGACACGGTGCGGAGGAGGAGGAGTCGAACTCACCACGGCGTCCGGTTCGAGTGTTGTGGGCAGGGAGGTCAAGGTCGAGGCGGCACCCAAGGAAGCGTCTGGTTGTTCCAAGACCGGAGGACCGGCCCGACCCGGCTTGACACAACTCCAAAGGGGGGTCCACAAGGAATGGACCAATGATGAGGATTTGCCTCCACCACACCGCGGTGGACACCTTAAGGCGGCGGCCTGACTGCTACTTTGACTGCGTCGCATCGACACAGTGTGGGGTTGTGGTTGTTTGGATGGATAGGATAATCCTCCTCTTCCTCTTCCGTGCTGAAGGGGAAGCGCGCTCTTGGCCCGTGGCAAGGGACGAGGCAGAATCTCGTGTTGTGGTTGTTCCGCCACCACGACGGACGTGTGTGGCGTCGTGGCCGAACACGACCGCAGACACGAATGTGGTTGGTGTCGCTGCGAGGAATGGGACGACGACGACGACCGCGTCCGAGAGGATTGAACGGTGGAGGGTGCCGTCATACTACGGGGAGCCGCCGGAGGAGAAGTGCGAGAGCAGGAAGGAGGAGGACACGGCACGGCGGTAGGAGTGTGGCACGACATGGTATTGTTCGGGTGTACAAGCTTGGTGGAACCCACTATTCAGGAGGTTAGGAAATCGTTTGGCGCAAGGGTGGTTTTCTTGGGAAGAAAGTCCAACTGCACCAACCGTTGTTTCACGTAGTGATATCTTGGTGGCTTGCAATGTCTTGGTTCGGGACACGTCGTCGATGCGTTGCCCGTCTCTTTCCAGGCAAAAGAAGAGGTGCTGGGATGGACAAAAATGGAACTGGCAAAACAAGATTGACAGCGGTCCCCAATTTTTAGGTTTGGAAATTCTGCCCGAGTGAAGGAAGGAAGACACACACAAACCAAGAAACACCACAATCGGCCATCGACCTTGGACAAGACCGGCTGTTTGCTTGCTTCTGTTGAATGGTTGGATTCCAGAGAGATGATGATGATGAGGATTGTCCCTGGTGGTTGTTGGAACTGGTTTTGTTCGGATCGTCTCCCCAGAAAATGTGTGCTCAAGAAAAGACTCGAGGTCCCCCTTACACGAAGCAATCCGGTGGAACTACAAAGTGTGTGAGGGCGGAGGGAGAGATTGCGCCGCACGGCCGGCGATCGAGAGACTTACACATGTTTGCGCACAAATATTTAAACAATTCGCGAAAGTTCGACATGCGCTCTACACTACTATAGCATTGTAGCTCAGTCTGGGTTTGAACAATCCACTCTACGAGTACGGTTTGAATGGATCCGAAATCCGAATACAACATCTTCCATACTCGTACTCGTACGAGTACACTACCAATTGCAAGACACGGATTAACGAAGTTCGCATGTCCTCTACTTTCACGTGGTAGTAGTTGGCATTCCAGCGCGCAGGCCAAAGCCCAACGGTCGAATCTAAAATCTAATAGAATCTTGGAGTATCTTTGTATTTTTGAATACAAAATCGAGGCATCTTGAATGCGAACAGCGCGAAATCAAAATTCCCCGACGCCCTTCGAAAAAAAGGTTGTAAGGTACAATCTCAAACTGCACTACTTAGGCCTTTCAAACGGCTCGATTAACGCTCCCTATTGGAATCCGATTTTTGATAGGGAGCGGCGGTGGAGATGCGTTGGGAATTGTATTGGACTCCCAATGCTGACAAAACGGACTTCGCGCGCCAGTCGCTCCTGAGAAGGCCCTTCCAGTTGTCCACACCAACGGCTTCTCCGACCAACGCGGGAAGGGTTCTCCCCCAACAGTCCCCCAAACTGGAAGTACCAATTTTTCCAATTCCATCCTTCACCACAATCTTGGTGCCGTGCTCATACATTTTGCATTCGAGAGCCGCCGAACGAAACATTGACAATGCAAAGTATCGTTGGATAACGAGTGGTCTCTTGAACAGAGAAGATGGTATTGTGGGGAGAGTTTCCGGTTTCCAGGTAGTCTATTTTTTGTAGTAGAATGCTCTGATTTCCGAATGCAAAACATTCTTTGCTGCAATAGATCCTGCCATGACAACAACAAAGCTTGTCATTTGGGGTATGGATCGGTTTTCAGGAATGTCAAGGACAGAATAGAACTATTATTTCCATTGCCCTTCTCATGGTTTGTATTTCGCGGCAGAAAGATTCGCACGGCTGACAGACCTCTCACTTATAAGCGACTCAAACGCGATAATCCATATCCTCCTTTCGACGTCGGAACGAACTTCCAGATTTCCTGTGCAATCCTTGCGCCACAACGCACCGTCTCATTGTTGCTGTGGAAACGAAACAAGACGAGAAACCCAAAGAAGCAACAACAGTAAGAATCATGCCCAAACAAGCCGTGGTATACGTGTTGGATGGTTCGTCGTCCATGGGACGTCATGCCTTTGGATCGACCACGACGACACGATTTGAGTGTGCCAAGCAAGGTGTTTTGCAAATGATGGGAGACTTGATGATGCAATCCAAAACCAATGAATGTTCCGTCATTGTCTTGCAAACCCAGGATACCTGCCATCACCTCTACCAACCCGACAACAGTGACGACGACAAGAACAACAACAATGGCAGGGACAAAATGCAAGAGGACGAGGACGACGACGACAATGAGACGGAGGAACCAAACGACATTCCCTTTCCTCACTTGACCGAATACTGTCCAGCCGGAGTCCGACGACCGACCGTCGCTTTACTTCGTGCCATTCAAGAGTTGCAACCGCGAGAAGAAGAAGAAGAAGCGGACGATTCGTCGTCGCCTTTCATTGGCGGTGATTTTACCGATGGCATTTTGTTGGCCGCCGATGCCCTCCACCAACGAACCAAAAATTTGGCCTTTGAACGATCCATTGTTTTGTGGACCGATGCTCGTGGCTACAATGTTGTCATGGATGTTCCACAAATGCTCCAAGTCATTGATTCCTTACGATCCATGGATTGCCGTCTCTATGTCGTGGGTATGGACTTTCGTACGCCCTCGGTAGAATACCGATTGCCTGCCGTAGCACCAACCTCCTTGTCCCCCTCCAAACAAAACGACAACGATGACGTCGCCAATCATGATCCAGAGGATGAGGAAGGAGTCGCATCCAAAAAACAAAAGAAAGAAGCACCAACACCAGAATCCGATCAGGACACGGACGGTGATGACACTGGCAATGAAGAGCAAGAGGACGATGACGACGACAACGACGATACTACTAAAAATCCAGATGAATTGGTGTATGAGACACCGGAGGATCGAGAACGATTGCTTCGGAGCTTGACGGAAAAAACAGGTGGGACTGTGTTGGCCGCCCATACCATGCAAGAGATTTTGCAGCAACAAAAGGGGCAACGATTGCCGTCGGTCGGAGTTGCCTACAAGGTGGAGTGTCGTCTGACTCCCACCTTGGTCCTTCACGATGTCCGTTACAGTCTCTGGGCCAGTCCCATGGCAGTCAAAAGCTTTCAACTCGAGGCCGTGCAAGTCGTAGAAGACCAAGATGATGCGAACGACGAAAACGACGAAAACGATGCAAAGCCCCCTCGTGGTGACGATAACAAGGATAGTCAAGAAGGTACTCCAACAACAGTTCGTAAAAACGCCTTGGGCGAAGAAATGACGGAGGAAGTAACCAAGATCACAGCCTTTGTGGACCCAGAAGATCCTCACACAGTCATACCGCTGACGGAAACGACCAAGGCGCTACGCTATGGAGCAGATCTGATTCCCATGAATGATTTTGATATACAAGGTTTGAAAGCGGCCGATTCTTCCATTCCACGATTTGCCAAACCAACCATTCAAGTACTGGGATATATGCTGGAATCCCAAGTTCCTCGCGTGTATCGACAAGGACCACCCTATCGTATCTTTTCTGTCGATGGACGATTCAGCCGCAATACTGTAGCATTGTCCTCCTTGGCTCGTGCACTCACTCGATCCAACAAGGTTGCCATTGTCTTGTTTAACAAGAAACGGGACGGTGAACCCGTGTTGGGAGGCTTGTTTCCCACCAACAATACGGAAGTGGATCCCAGTCCCAATTCTCATCCTCTTGTCTTTTTACAACTTCCCTATGCCGGTGACATCAAGGAACTCCCGACTCATGCGTTCGATCCAGCACCACCATCACCGCCCAAGGAATCCGACCGCGATGATTCCAGCGATCAACAGCTACAGATTGCCAAAGATTTGATTCGTGGTCTGTCCTTGTCCAACGACAGCCGTTGTCCCGTGTTGCCGCAAAATCCATTCATCAAGGCGTGGAATCAAACGCTCCTGGCCCGCGCATTGGATCCTCAGGCTGAACCTGTGTGTCAAAGAGACGCGGATGCCGGATGGAACGAACTACAAACACCACCCAATCTCTTGGAACAGGCTAGGACACGGATGCAAACATTTCGATCGACCTTTCCCATTCAACCTCGCCTGGATAAGGCATCCGAGAAAGCAAAAAGGTATGGAAACCGAAAGGTTTTGACCTACCGTGACTTTTTGAAAGAATCGTCCTAGTAGAACGGGTAGACATAAGTATGTGTTGGTTGTTTATTAGACCAAAGAGTCACAATGGCGCATCCTTGATCACGCAGATGCCCCACGGTAGGTTGCTCCAAATGCACGACATGTCCCTCCCGGTCGGAGAGTTTGGTCGAAGGAAATAGGATATCCGCTCACAGCGGGGGGCGGATGATACCCCGTGTTCTTGCATCAGCTGTAGCCACGGTTGAGCATCAAGCATTCGGTGTACGTAGGACTCCCAATTCTGCACGAGATGTCCCACCCCAAGTACTTCCCACCCCAAGCACTTCCCTTACAATCTCCCGCGGCAACAAAGTCCTCTGTTAACGGCTTTTCTAGATGTTGAGGAAAAATTGGATTTTCGTGCCCAAATGTGCGATCTCGTAACCGTTATTCCATGCCGGGAGGAGCTGGTGTCGGCTTCAAACATCCTTCCAAAATGGCTTGACGGTCTAATTTTCAGATCCACTTGGAGCTTGAATAAGGTACACTGGCAATTGATTGGGTGCAGTCGGTGGCGTTTTTAGGTGTCGGACACCAGGTTTCGATCCTACCCTCTCGCATTTTTTCGTCGTAGTACTCTGCATAGCTTACAGCTCTCGATTCGTTTACTGTTTTCTCGACGACAAGCTTTTTTAATGCTCGAACGTCCTCTAGCAACTTGCTATGCTGCGTCGGTTGCCCGATTGTGACACAACTGGATGTGATCGTACAGAATACCTACCAAAGGAGCCTGTGTCCCAGCAAATTGAAAAAAATGTCTAGCATCGATTGTCGGGATGGGATTGGCAACTTGTAAGCCACAGCCTGGAAGTCGCAAGGCTGTCCTCTTTAGAGTTCCAAGAAGGGGTGTTTCTAGGGGAGAGGACTTCAGGCTTCGGGAAGTTTCTATGTGATTCGAGGCTTAGTTGAGTTTAAGATGATTGTCGACCTGAGATACCTCGTCAGAGTCCTAGAAACGACCGATGTGGAATGCGTCCAGAGAATTCGAGGTATTGACAATCCTAGTCATGTCGCTGAACATCACAACGCGTGGGTTGGGAGTCAGTCTTCCATGACTCACCCGTTCTTAAATGACAAAAGGTGAGAATTTTGAGGCGATGTCTTTGGTGCTCTGAAAGGATTGTCAATACCTCGATTGTTCTGGACGCATTCCACATCGGTGTCATTGGGTTGTCGTTCCACCAAGAGACAAAAAGTGCCGTTTTCTAGCCAACAGAACCATGCTGGCAAAGTTGCGAGAATAAAATTGACTGATTTCCGATTCACGAACAAGAATGTATGGCCATTTTAGTGCCGCCTGAGCGTAAGTCAAATTCGACGCCCCAATAACATTGACAACCAGCAGGACCTCCTTCAGCTCAGTTGTCGATGAAAGCAGCCTGGCTGCATTTGCAAGGTTTTTGCATGCTGGTGCAAAATCGTTCTGATTAACTTTGTCTTGGTAGATAATCATGCATTTTTCTCCCGAATCTTTGTGTTGCGCGACAACTAGACGGTCGAGCCAAGGGTGATTTGCCGAACCGGGATGATAATACTTTCCCAACTCTGGCGTTATCCCCGTTGGAACCACTTCTATGTTCCCGCCAACTTTTTGTATTTTCAACAAATCTTCATTGCTCTCCTCTATGGATTCAGGAAAGCTTAGATTTTCGTACCATTCTGCTGACTTGGAGGGACAACCATGTATGTCTGCTTGCGCAGGGACGGCAGGCAGCCGCGTTGCGGCTCGGAATAAATCATAAAATTTCCCAATGGTCTCAAGCTGCTTTCCTTCACCTCCGTCGAACAAAGAAAAGGAATTCAGAAGTCCGTGAAGCTGCACTTCTCCAGGTTCGCTCTCAAAAGCCTTCATCATTATCACAGGTGGGAGAGCCATATCTTGCCCAACGTACTGTTCAACGGCATCAGGGTAAGGTGAGAAAAAAGGCAGATACAGTCTAGGACGTACTTGCGGGCCGCAGCAAATTGCGTGCGTGTGATCTTGTTGCCCAATTTTTCATAAATATCAGAAAGCAATGACTTCACAGTAGGTTCCGACCCTCTCTTAATTTCATTGAACGCAATAGCAATCGATCGCAAATGACTGCCACACACAGAATTTGCCAATGCCAAAGCCTTCTCTCGCTCCATTGATGATATCCCCTTGGCAAAATGTTCAAACGCCGTATCGTCTGGCTTCCTTGGAACCCATTCTTCAACACTTCGTCCACTCCATGTCGCAAAAGCTTTGTCATGCAAGGATGACATAATACAAGTGCATCTCGATTTGGGATCTGCTGTCGTGTAGACATAGGAAAGCTCTGACAGCTCTGAAATAATAACCTTAATTGGGTATTCACCAAGCGAAGCCACTTCATCAAGCGAAGCCGCTTCGTCAATACCAATAACAACCTCTCCCCACTTCAATGTCTCCGTGGTAAGGTTCAAAAAACAGTTACGTAGCAATTCCGGAGGTAAGTACTGGAAATACTGGAAATTTTTGGACCGAATGAACTCTCCACAATCGAGCTGACTGCACCCGAGAGCCGAAAGCATCAAACGGACAAGCAACGCTTGTTCGGGTGATGCAATGTCTTCTTTTAGATCTTGATTCATACCGAAGGACACGTACAAGCCTTGGGCTTGTAGCAGGTTTGGCGCCTCGGTTAACAAATGTGTCTTCCCAAAGCCAGATCCCAGGCACATCCCTAATACAACGTTTTCTCGGCCTTGTCTTCTGTAGGACTTGAGTCTTTCGTGGATTTCTTCGCGTTTCTTGCAAAGCTCAGTTTGTGTCTCTTCCCAATTCCATGTGGCGAGTGTATCATAGTAAGGCCAACGGTGCGATTTCGGGTTTTCTGGATTAGTCCCAAGATAGTCTGCTGCAAGATCTTGAAGCTCCTTTACCACATGGGGAGGATCAAGCTTTGAGAGATCTTTCGGACGCTTCGCTTGGCGCTCTTGCTGGTCACAGTGTGGATTTCAACGAGAAAATCGACAAAAAACAGAACGATAGCGCACACAGGTTCCAAGATTGGATGATTTTCAAAATGAGGAAAAGGCAAACAAAAAACAGTTTGAGCAAACATGCATAAACAGAATCGACCACATAATTAAATCAAATTCAGTTCAGTTCAGTTCATCAAGCATGAACAGAACTTACCTGCTGCTGCTGTTGTGGTTTCGGAGCAACAACAATTAAAGTGTCGTCCTCTCGTGGTTGCAATGATCCCATTCGGGTCCTTGGACCAAGCTTCGTGTAGTTTTCATTCAAGAACAAGATTGCATGATTGCCGTCCGGCAGTCTGACTTCGTTGTTGAGACGGTAGACAAGGAGTTCATTAGCGGCAACATGCGCAAGGTTGTTTGCCGCCTTTTCCTTTACTTTCTCGCGCAAGTGACTCACGTTCGCCGGACGCGGCACTATCTGAAATGAATCTCCGAGGTACTCGTAATTGCCTTCGCCCGTTTTTTGGATGACCTGGACCCAAACACTTTGCTCAGGCATGTTTCCTTGCTCGTCGCTCGACATGATGATTTCTACGATTGTTTCAATCCTCGCACAATCTGTTGTTGCGGTTTTGCCGCAAAAGTATTGTTACAGGACGGAAGTTGGGGAAATCAGCCCGCCCACCCGAAGTATGCATAGAATAGGGTCTAACTAGCGACAACGGGGATGCCGTGATAATGTTGTGTTCCACTCAGGGTATTGAAGTCATACCGGTTGACTTTTGACTTCATGACTTTAAGTCATAACTTTTGACTTTTTTTACAAAATCAAGTCAAAGTCACGTCCCTTTGGTACGACTTTTCTGAACGAATTTAAATCAACCTATATTTTGTACGATTTTTTCTCTGAAGTCAAAGTCAAATCCAAGTCACTCTATCTAGGAACGAACTTTTTTCATACCAAAATCATTGACTTTTGGGGGGTTTTCTCGCTCAAAATCAAATCCAAAGTCACGACATTTTTTGAATGACTTGTCAAGTCACCGTGCCTCATTTACTGACTTCTTTACAGAGAAGTCAAGTCACGGGCGTCTTTCCCCACTGACTTTAAGTCAGTCCACGCAATATCAGTACTAACTTTCCCTATACTGCCCTTCCCTACGACTAGAAACTAGAAATCGACGAATAGGTAGTTTCCCTGGCATCTTTATTGCACAGCAAATTGCAGCGGCACATCTTTTCTGGCCAGTCTCTTGTTGCTCATTCATCTCAAGCATTGAGACCAGAGTATGATTCCTGGTGAGATCACTCAACCCAGATCGACGATAGCCAGCATATCATCACTCTCTCCCATGTCTGAAACAACCAATGGCCGTACCAGCAATGATGGTGAATGTATGACAAACACCAACAACAACAATCCATCCACCACTAATCCAAACCAAGACACCGCTGCTCCGATGAATCAAGAACAACCCATTGCTCCTTCGAACGACAACCCAGCTAGAGCCCGTACAAATGAAGGAGCTGAAGAGTCCTCATCCACCACCAACCAAAATGCTGCAAACAACAATGCAAGCAATGAAGAAGGACCGCTATCCCAAGAGACTCTGGATCGATACAAAGAAGAAAAACAACTCCTGAGTTTCCGTGCTCCACCAAAATCCATTTTCAAGAACCTCAAAGGATCATTTTGGGGTCTCATGGACCACATTGATTGGGCGAAGCTAAAGAAATACCGGGATGAAAACAGTCCCCTGGACACATCTAACTATCCTGGACTTCGCAAATGTTTGAAAGTGTTGGCCGAGTCTGACCAGCCTTCACATGCGAGTGACAAGAACTTTTTGAAGCTTGCCAAAAGACTAGCAGTATGCCATTTATGCTTCAAGAACCCCAATATTCCACTTGTGCAATGTGCGATTGGATGTGGCCAACATGGTTCATCTTCGAACATAAAGCAACACAGAGACCGAGTCCACCAAGAAGAACAGGCAAAGAAAACCCCTGAAGAAAGCATTATGGAAAAAGCTGGACAGAAGAAGATGTCTTCTTATATTCCAATCACTATTTCACGAAAAGAAGTGCGTAGCGAGTTCCATCACAAAATATTCCAATTCGTCAACGACATGGGTTTCCCCACTCGCACAGTAGAGAAGCCGGCATTTCGATCTCTATTGGAGTACATACTTAACAATGCAAACCTATTGAAGATGTCAGACTGTTCCATCAGCAACAGAGCCATGACATCCATGAGGATCGACTCATACAATGATTACCTGCGAGTTGTAAACGATCTCGGCAATAACATTCGCACCACATTTGAAGTATTGTGTGGACAACGAATCCGATTTGCCAGTATTGCCCATGATGTTTGGCAAGGATGCAAGAAAGACATCCTTGGCATCACTCTAATGTTGGTTGACCCACGAAATTGCAATGTCTTCAAAGTTCCTGTCGGTCTTATGGAAACAAAAGGGCACTCCGCCCGTCAGATTGCCAATCACACCGAGAATATATTGAATCAAGTCGGGTTTACACAGCTTGATCTCGCCGCCTCCATTAACGACAACACCAACTCTGCCGTACTTGCTGGTAAGTATATTACTGGCATGGCAGTGGGCGGAAAATGCAACATGCATCGCGCAGAATTGATCATGAAGCATGCCACAGGGCAGGCTGTTCGTCGCAGAGGCAGAACGGTGGTTGACGAGAACCCAGCCTTCATTAAAATCTACAAGAAGTTTCACACTTTTGCCTCGTGGTTGATGAGCAAAAAAGCACGAAGCCGGTTCGAGAAACTCAAGGAATTTGCCGCAAAGAATGGGATGATTGTAATCGAACTCCAACTACCCAATGGCACCCGCGTCGGAGGTTGTCTCATCATGTTCCATAGTCTCTTTAGGAACAAGTTTGTGATGGATGACTACGCGAGATCAGCCCTTGTGCAAGATGCTGAATTCAAAAGCAAATACCCATCACCAGAAGAATGGAAACAACTCGCAGAATACGAGGCCGTACTCCAGCCTCTGCAAGGTTGTTCCATGACACTTCAAACTGATGATGTCTCATCAGCCTCCGCTTCTCTTATGGAGATTTTTATGTCGAAACACTTCATTGAAAAAATGGTGGACAATGGAGTTCAAGTACTCAACGTTGAGACATCTAGCTGGGATCCTTCCCTTACAATGAAAAAATTAGAATCCAAGAGAGTCAACCGAGAACATGCCCTCCTACTGCCCCCCACTAAAGAGTTAATCACACGCATTATTCGGGAGTACAAGCGCTACATGCTGGAATCTCGTGACATCGACGCAGAGAAAGCCATGATTGGCAACCCGTTACTTTGCGCTTCTTGTCCACGCCTCTTCAAGAAAATCAAAGTATATGACAACACAGACTTGTTCCAAATCGAGAAAAACTTCAAAGACGATGCGTTCGAGAAATTTAATTGCTCAGAAGTGGTTGTACCAACGGACGAAGACAATGACAATGAAGGCACCAATCAAGAGGAAAATGTGCCAGCCATTGACGATGCTGATGATGACAACCCGTCTTCCTCCATATTTGATATTTTTGACGACCTGGATTTAGCTGCTGATGATGACGATGTGGAACAGAGTGGCACTGCTGCCAATAATGGCAACGATCCTGTTACTGAACGTGCAAGAAAGTTGGAGAAAACCATCCTGGAAGAGTTCTCCGAATACAAGCGCTATTGTGAAAAGAAAGGGTTGTATAACTGGAAAGATTTGATCAATGAGTACCCCACTCCTCAATACCTAGAGGAGCTCATTACATGGGACGATCCAAAAAAGAAGTGGTTTGCTTTTCGCTGCAAGAAGCACGATTTCATGTCAGTTGGGAAATACTTCCATGTCATGAAATGGTGGGACGCCCATAAATCCACATACCCTCATCTTTTTCCGACAGCACTGGTTTGGCTGGCAAAACCAGCGACCAATGCATTTCAGGAAAGAGTTTTTTCCTGTTCATCATGGTTGGACTCCAATCGCCTTATGCGAAAAGAGTCTCCCCATAACTTTCAGATGCGATCATTGACATGTGTTTCGAGGCCAGTCCGTAAAAGCATCATTCTTGCTGAAACAGAACTGGCTAAACTACCACCGACAGAGGTGTCCATGAAAGTGAAAGCCCTTCAAGCAGATAGATTGAAGAAGAAATCTACCCAAGGAACGGGAACCAATGTTACCTCAAGCACTAGTATCTCTGATACAAGTCGTCCCAGTTCTCGCACCGCTGCCACAAACGATACAAGTCGTCCCAGTTCTCGTACCGCTGCCACCGCTGCCACAACCAGTACCACCAGCAGTATATCCGGTCCCACTTCCCGCAGTTCAACCACAGCAGTGAATGTACCAGACACCAATGGAAATGTTGGTGTGGGTGTGGGTGTGGGTGTGGTCTCGGTGAACAGTGCGACATGTGCAAGTTCTAATACCATGACCACAGGAGATGGAGTCCGAGTGGACGTGATGCTTGAGGGCATTGAACAATTGAACAAGTATCTAAAAGAAAAAGAAGCGGAGGATATATTCAAGTTTGGTTACTTGGATTCCAATTGTGACAACAAGGACAAGGCCGAGAAGGACGATGTTGTGTATGCAGACACTGTTGAATTTGTGGATTTACGTGGTCCTGAGTCAAGTGCCTCGATGATTGAAGAAACAGTCGACGATGATAACTTACTGGTAGCACTGTTGAAGAACAAGCAAAAAGAATCGGGATCTGTTGTAGTGGATTTGGCGGATGATCTTTCAGACAGCATGCCCCCTCTAACGACTCTTCCTTTCCCTGGACAGGCTTCTGTGAATGAAGGGAGTGCACCTGTGAATGAAGTGGGTGCGACTACGAACACCAGTTTATCCAGCAAAAGGAAAAGGAAGGACCCTCCCATGGCGTCTGACCAATCTTCGACTTCCAACAAAACACAGAAATCATCTACGGACAATATAACCAACACGGCCAAATAGAGCAATTGCCTTTGCAGATGAGCGTTCTAAAAGAAGCTGGGATTTTTTGGCCAGGGAAAGCCGGATATTTCTCTTTAGAAAAGGCAAAAGAGAGCAGTTGGCACTTGGCTTGGGTTTTGGTACCAGTAGCGAAGATGAAGAGGAGATCGATCAAGCTGTAGACAATATGGATGGTGCAAACAACGAAGAAGGAGACGATATTCTTGGATTTTAGGTAAATGTTTAGTTATTGTGAGAGATGGTTTGTGGTTAGCAGTATGCTTGTTGTCGTGTATACCTGATGCCAATGCTCATACGTAGAACAGAGTTCCATGTCGTGGGATAAACGGACTTGTGATAAACGTCCGCTCTGAAGATGATAATGTTGCCGTAGTCCAGTGAACAAAAAGTTGCACGACGCTTGACCTTTCCGTTACCCCGGTGGCGGCTGCTAAACTCCATTCCACCACCACCAGAGTCTTTGCATAGACCAAATTGGATGATGATCGGGTAGAGGTAGGAAGGAAATGATTTGTTGCCTGCCAGTTCTAATGCATCTTCAACGTCTCCTTCATGAGGCAGGTCAAGGTGGTATCCAGCTTCCCTGTCTTTGGGAGGATCTGAATGCCCTGAATGACAAAAAGAGAACGTTTATTGGGGACGAAGTGCATGAGAGGATAGCAAGAAAAGTAGGGACAACATGTGAGTCAAGTGTGTGAATTGTGAAGAAGGAAGCAGCAAGAAAAGTGGGGACACATTGCATGAAGTAAAAAGCAAGAAAAGTGGGGACAAAACGTGAGCCGAGTGTATGAAGCAGAGAACAGCAAGATAAGTGGGGACACATTGCACGAAATAAAAAGCAAGAAAAGTGGGGACAAAACGTGAGCCGAGTGTATGAAGCAGAGAACAGCAAGATAAGTGGGTACACATTGCACGAAATAAAAAGCAAGAAAAGTGGGGACAAAACGTGAGCCGAGTGTATGAAGCAGAGAACAGCAAGATAAGTGGGGACACATCGCACGAAATAAAAAGCAAGAAAAGTGGGGACAAAACGTGAGCCGAGTGTATGAAGCAGAGAACAGCAAGATAAGTGGGGACACATTGCACGAAATAAAAAGCAAGAAAAGTGGGGACAAAACGTGAGCCCAAGAACAAAAAAGGTGAGAGACAACGACAGCAGCCAATGGAATAAGGACATGATAATGAGAGTATCAATCTGCTTACAGCTGAATAGGTATGGCGAGGCCCACTTGTGATGGGGAAATGATTTCTCAATCCACTTCCCAATAATCAGTGAAATCCATTCCAGTTGAGAGTCGCAGGCTGCTCCGAGTTCAGAGACGGGGCACAAGGGGAGCACGACGAACTGTGCTCCCTTGGTGTGGGCAAATCGATTCCAATGCCTGCCTTCCGCGCAGTGCATGGCATCGTAGTAGAGTGTGTCTTGAATTTGGTGGTCGAGGGCATGCTGCATATATGCAAAACCCCTGCTGTTCAGCTGCCCCCATACATCGTCGCGTCGTACTCTGTAACAGAGATATTTCACTTGGATGTCGCAAACATCTTCAACAAACGGCGTGATCTTGGTTGCCTGTCCATCTGCATTTCTGCTTCGTGGATATCTTTCTATATGACTTGGAACAGTAAGTGATTCCATCCATTCAAAAATTGCTTTTTTCATTTTTCGTTGCTTCTTCTTCTTCGCCGATTCATGACTTGGACATGTATCAAAGTAGTTCCCTTCACCCAAAGTAAAAAGAGGGTGAGGGCCATAGGGAATCAATGGATTTCTTTTTGTTCGTTGAAGAGAGTTGTTCATTGTGCATCTGTTTGATTGCCATTTCCTTGGTGTGATGTTCTAGGATGTAGAACTGGTGCAGGCACGTTGTCCAACGTGGAGGTGGGGGTGACCTATGACTCGCGACTAACATGGCGGGATTCGTGGCAAGTACTACTCGAGTATGACGTGCATGACGGTGATACTGCCAACTTCTGCGGTATGTATCATGTATCATGTAGACAAAGTCATAACTTAAGTCATACAAAAAGTCTGACTTTTGGCTTGACTTAAGTCAAACGAAGGTAGAAAAAGTCAGGAGAAAAGTTAAGTCATGGGGGTACCTTGACTTTGCATCGTGGACGAAGTCAAGTCAATGAGGTGCTTGACTTGACTTTTGTTGAATAGTCAAGTCATGAGATGAGAATGTATGACTAAGTCAGATGAAGTTAAGTCATGAGTGGGGCGCGCGTGACAAGAAAAGTCAAAGTTAAGTCGTTGTGAAATTATCAATGGCTTAAAGTCAGAAGTTAAGCTGGGGTTATGATTTGTATGATTATTAGTTAGACATTGAAATCAAGGGTACTGTTATGATGACTTTGGAATGGAAGTTAAGTTCGTATGAAAAAAAAATCTGACTTAAAGTTAGAAGTCAAAGTCACAACTGGATTTCATAACTTCAATACCCTGGTTCCACTAGGACAGGGTTGAGGTTGATTGAGGGTTGTGGTCGTTGGTCAGTTTCACTCAAAAACCAAACGGCATCCCCAATACAAAATCCAAACAACATCCATATCTTTCAACATTCCACCGCAGTCGTTTGTCATATTTGAGTGCCGATATGACAATAGCTGCACTTTTTTAATATGAATATGACACTCTTTGCCGTTTTTCCATATGTTGGACTTTGCAATATGGTATATCCAGCATCAATACGATATAATATGTGTATTGTGTTCTTATTTCTGAGAGGGGCTATTTACAGGGCTATTGTAGTTAATTGCCTGATATGATCGGGCTAGCCCGATATGATCGGGCCAGCCCGATATGATCGGGCTAGCCCGATATGATCGGGCCAGCCCGATCTGTGCATTTTATTATGTGATTTTACACGGTGTTTGCCCGATATGATCGGGCTAGCCCGATATGATCGGGCTAGCCCGATATGTGCATTCCAGCCCGATATGAGAAGAATCGAGCAGGCCAACCCGAATCGAGCGGGCCATCGCGATATGAGCGGGCTCGCGTTTAAATTTTTATATGCCCCATATGTGACATTGACAGACGCACAATTCGTACCAACATCGTCGCCCACAATTTGTCTCCGATATCCAAAAGGCACCAGGTTTCTTGAAAGCATTGACCAGAGAGATATGGCAGCTCTGGATCTCTAGAGATTTAAGAGATAACATGAATCAAGTCTATCATCCAATAATTAGGTAGTGTGTGATGTCCATTCCGTTAGTGGTCGCATCCTCGTGCATCCCCCCTTGGAAACTTGGAAAAAGTTCCTTAGGAGTACAATATACCCTAGAGACCTACCTAGTTTTTGCCATTAAACCCTGATTGTGCATAGTAGGGCCGATTTCCCCAACTTCCGACCCAAGAGCGACCTGCCCCCCAAAAACATGATACCATAATAACACGCCCCCTGACCCATCCGGTGACCCCCGCAATCACCACCATGAGACGACGCGGCAAACAAATACAATAGAGTCGGATAATAGTGGGTAACCAATACATCTCATGGCTAACTTGTTTCCTACAAAGATCCATCCGATGGATGGAAACTATCGCTATCTTCGATTATCCGTCCCATTGACCCCAAACCACGAAAAGGACGACAGTAGCAGTAAGATATTCATCGTGACGTTGGATCGACCTCGAAAACACAACGCCTTGAATGCCCGCATGTGGAAAGAGATTGGTACTCTCTTTTCACAAATCGGGGTCTCTCCTCACTACTCGCCCTGTCGGTGTGTTTTGCTCATTGGAAATGGACCATCGTTTTGTGCCGGCATTGACGTCCAAGATACGTCCTTCTTTACGCCATTTATGGATGATGGCACAAACAATAACGACACTGACATGGATACTGCACGTGCTGGAATAGCCTTTGAACAGAAACTACGAGATATGCAACAAGCCTTTACCAATGTGGAAAACTGTCCGGTTCCGGTTGTGGCCGCAGTCCATGGAAACTGCGTCGGAGGAGCGATCGATTTGATCACAGCAACACAAGTACGGCTCTGCTCGGCCGATTCCATATTTGCGGTAAAAGAAGTTGCCGTAGGCCTTGCGGCTGACGTGGGAACCCTCCAACGCTTGCCCAAACTGGTTGGGAACCAATCGTTGGTGCACGAACTCTGTTACACGGGACGTTCCTTTACAGCCGACACGGCCTTGCAAATGGGATTGGTATCACGAATCGTTCCTTCTTCTTCTTCTTCTTCTTCTTCGTCTTCCAGAACCAACAATTCCGCCGTATCATCACCCTTGTACCAAGAAGCGTTGCGTCTCTGTCAATCGATTGCCTCTCATAGTCCATTGGCGGTCCACGGAACGAAACGAGCACTCCTCTACAGTCGTGATCATTCCGTCGCGCAAGGACTGGATCAAATTGCATCGTACAATCAATTGGCTTTACAGGCTCCGGATGCACAACAGGCCATGCTGGCTGCGCTCTCCAAAGATGACAATCCTCGTTTTGAGGATATTCCACCTCGTTGTCGACTGTAACGGAAGGTTGTGCGTGCCGGATCACTTTCTGTTCCGTTCTCCCTTTTGCATGAGAGCATCTCCTTCGCAAAGAGACACGAGTGCTACTTATAATCAGGCAATTGCCATCCATGGTGGTGGTGGGGGGTTACATGGTGTTGTTTGGAGCCTGAACATTGACAAACTCCTTCTCCTAGTCTATGGCGAACCAAGAAAGTTGTGCTAGTTCGTCGTTCAGCGACCGAATATTAAAGCGACCCATAAGCGATCATGTTACTGCATCATTCATCTCGCTTCGTTTTCGACGCCGCCAATCTTCCCATCCAGCGACGACGAAAGACCAATAGAGCAATACCAAGATGGAGACTGCGTTTGTATCCGAGGGAACTTCCATTGATAAGGTTCGTTTCGTGTTGCTCTAGAAAGCGCTTTGTGCTGATCTCTCTCGAGATCTATTCCAAGATTCTACTGGATTGTATTCTTCGGAACACCGAGTCTCATTCGTTTGTTGGACTGACTGACCATGTTGTGCCTGTTGTCTCGTTGTACGACAGGGTGAAAATGCGCGATTGTCTTCGATTGTGGGTGCCATTGCCATTTCGGATTTGGTAAAAACGACATTGGGTCCCAAGGGATTGGACAAGATCTTGCAAAAGGTGGATCCTCACGACCAGAGTGTATCGGTGACCAATGACGGAGCCACCATTCTTCGACAGGTGCCCGTCGACAATGCGGCCGCCAAAATCTTGGTGGATCTGGCCAAGGTACAAGACGATCAAGTGGGAGATGGAACTACCAGTGTGGCTGTATTGGCCGGTGAGCTGTTGCGAGAAGCTGAACAACTCATGAACCAACAGCATATTCATCCACAAACCATTTGTTATGGATGGCGATTGGCGAGACAACATGCACTCCAGGCATTGTTGGACCAAGCCACTGCTATTCGCAATAAAGATGAGAATGACGAAGAATCCTTTCGTTCCAAATTGTTACAGATTGCCTCCACGACATTGTCCAGCAAGTTGTTAACCTATGAAAAGGAGCAGTTTGCGAAATTGGCCGTGGATGCCGTAATGCGGCTCAAGGGGAGCAACAATCTGGAACACATTCAAGTTTTGAAGAAAGCAGGTGGGTCGCTCAAGGATTCCTATCTGGAATCTGGATTTTTGTTGGACAAGGTACCAGGAACCGGCCAACCGCGACGGGTCGAAAAGGCCAAAATTCTCATTGCCAACACCTCCATGGATACGGATAAGATCAAAATCTACGGCTCCCGCGTCAAGGTGGATTCCATTGATAAGGTTGCGGCCATTGAAGTTGCGGAAAAGGCCAAAATGCGGCAAAAGGTGGACAAAATCTTGGCGCATCCAGGAATGAATTGCTTCATCAATCGACAGCTTATTTACAATCTACCCGAGTCCATCTTTGCCGAACGCGGCATCATGGCGATTGAACACGCTGACTTTGATGGAGTAGAGCGCTTGTCGGCTGTCCTTGGTGGTGATGTGGTGAGTACCTTTGATGCACCGGATCAAGTGGTATTGGGGGAATGTGACTTGATTGAGCAAGTCATGATTGGAGAAGACAAAGTATTGCGGTTCTCGGGTTGCAAATCAGGAGAAGCCTGTAGCATTGTTTTGCGAGGTGCTTCAACGCATGTGCTGGACGAAGCCGAGAGATCCTTGCATGATGCTTTGGCCATTCTTGTTTCCACGGTCAAAGATCCACGCACAGTGTACGGAGGTGGTTGTACCGAAATCGCCATGGCTGCCGCAGTCGAAAAGGCAGCCGCCGAAACACCCGGGAAAAAGGCACTGGCGATGGAAGCTTTTGCTCGAGCACTCCGACAAATCCCAGCCATTGTGGCCGACAATGGAGGATACGATGCGGCCGAATTGGTGACACAGCTCCGAGCCCTTCATGCCGCTGCCGAAAAGGCCGACCAGTCTAGTTGCACAGCTGGTCTGGACATGGCAAAAGGTACCACAGGAGATATGGAAGAATTGGGTATTCGGGAATCGTACGCATCCAAAATGTACTCCCTCACGAGCGCATCGGAAGCGGCCGAAATGATTCTCCGTGTCGACGATATCATTAAGGCGGCTCCGCGACGACGAGAAGAATACGGATACTAGGATGCTATAAGCTTGTACTGCTCTCTAAGGAATGACGTGTGATCGCACGTTCTGGAACGTTATTGTCATGTCTGCAGTCTTTGTATTGTAGGATCGCATTGTTGGAAATTTTGTGGAGTAGTAGTGGGTACAACCACAAGATGTAGTCGGGAAAGCAGATGACGTCGGACGGGCAAAAGGACATGGCTGCAACTGCCGACAGCGCCTCCAGCTCCAGTTAAGTTTAATGGCCTGCCCGAATCACAAATGCCTCCAGACTTTGAAAGAGGACGACAAGGACAACAAACAAGATTTGAACAACAAGCTATTACCTTACGCAATCAGGTTTCAAGTAAAGGTGAATCCATTAAAGCCATGATTCATTCTGAGACCGTGGAAATATTCTCGCCTCGTTCATTCATCCTCTTGTCGGACGTAAAGTTCATACTCTGCTTCCATTGCAGCTTGAATGCTCTGGCGATAATCTTGATCACGGCGACTTGCCTTTTGGGCCAACGACCGCTGCATCGGCGTCACTGAGGCGGGGACAAACTTTTTCACCTTGGGACTGACACAGATCTTGCTGCTACGGTTGCTGTGATCGTTGCTGACTACACCAGCACCGCGATTGCTCTTGTCGTTTGTGCCTCGGCAAAGTTCCCACTCGCGACGGACGCGAAGACTCGCACCACGAAAGCAATCATCTTGGGGATAAGTGGTTTTATTCCAAGGTGAATGTAACGTTGCCAATGCAGCACGCCATCGGCCACGAATGCCCAGCATGATATATTTGGTATCCTTTCGTTCTTGCAAGAGTTCCTTTGCTTGAATGTCCAAGCATTTGTGTTGCTCCTCAACCATATCATCGTCCAAAACGTCCTCCCAATGATCTTTCAAGGCGCGAAGAACTTCAATCATTTGCCGACGTTCCCGATGCTTCCGACTCAAGGGATTCCACCATGGTCGTAAATCCTTTGTCCAAGCCACACTTTCGAGAGCACCCATCAACAAGGACAAATGCCGAGTCACCAACTCGGTCAAATGTCCTGTTTCATTGTTCTTGCCGTGTCTTTCCGTCTGGCGCTTTGATCCCAGCAAGATTGTATTCAAAGCTTCGCAACGGCGAAGGCCTTTGAGAGTGGGAGATCGATCCCATATGGATGGGCCATCTGCCTCCTTTGTTGCGGTGCCACTCGTCCCAGCTTTCTTGGAATCCCCTGCATCAGAGCTTGTCGTTCTGTGCGTTTTTTCAGCAACAACATTGAAGCGACCATGGTGATAGTCAGACAGTTCCGCCACAAAATCTCCTACCAAACAATCTTTCACTACCGTCAACAATTCTTCATTGGCTGTGTCTTGAGGAGAAGCAGCTGAGAGACAACGGCAGTAATGATGTAACTTTGTATCCAAAGAGGAGTCGTAAAAGACTGCATAGGCCATTGAAGCAGTTTCAATTGCTTTTGGCGCAGCCAACTGGCCCTTTCCACTCTCTTCAACAACAGCAAGAGTGTTTTGGAATCGCGGAGGTCCGACAGAAACCAGTAAACGTCCCATTTGGCGTGGTTGAAAAGGACCTTTCCTATCTTGTGTCGATGTACTTTGGGGCATAACCGTCACGTTGTACGGCCGGAGAGGATCTTGGGCACGAAGCACGCGCTCGAGACGTTTGGCTCGAATGTTAGCCGTTCGCGCAATGCGTTTACTGGATGGCGTCAGAAGCATCTTGGCTTTGAGACAAACTTCGAAGGTACGAGGGCCTTCCCGACACTGATCACCACTCGCAACAAAGCCATTTGCCCTTTCGTGAGCCACACGTGTGCGTAGAGCGGCGACACCTTCCTTCATGTTGCTGTATTTGGAATGAGGAACTTGTCGTGTATGGTAAACGGAGAATCGAGGAGATAAATGTTCCATGTCCGAGTTACTGGTACTGTTCAAGTTTCCTCCCACGAAAAGGAATCTCGCCGACTCTGGATGATCCAAAGTGCTTTTGAAGAGCTTTGACGGGCGACACTTAAAATGCCGTTCATGTCCAGCCGCGTTTGGGTTGGGAACAAACTCGTCGTTCAACAAAATGACTAGTTTCTTCTCCAAGGCTTTGCCAAAGGTCTCACCTTCTACTTCTTGTTGCGGATTCAAGTGACCGTACCGAGATAGAGAATAGTGCTGCATGTTCAAACCCAAACGCGACAACAAGGCTTTCCAAGCCCGTACCTGATGGGAGGTTGTGCTTGTGGTGGTGACCAAAAGGACATCCCTTTCCTGCTTATGCGAGGAGAAACGAGGTTGGCAACTTGCGACAAACAAGCGCCTTTGAACCAACTGTTTCCGTGTAGTCTCTTCAGTTTCGCCAGTATGCTGCAACTGGGGTATCTTTTGAAGGTACATATCAAATTGCAAACCCGCCTTTTCCGATACTTCAATGTTCTTGTCGTTGAGCTTGAAAGAGACTCGAACGACAAAGTCTCGGCCTGCAGGAAGATTCCGAATTTGATAGCGATATCCCTTGCCAACAAGTGACATGGCAGGATTAACATCCACGGTCCTGCCATTTTCAGCACGCACACAAATGTTCTCGATTGGGATTTCGTATCGTTGATTGTCTGCGTAGTAAATTTGGACAACTAAAACCCGTCCTGTCGCCGAATCTTCTCCTAAACTCTGATGAGTAGTACTTCGAATAGGAAATTCCAAAATAGAAGTTTCCATGGGAGCCAACGATCGAAAGCCTTGTATTCCATAGGGGTTTTCGATCGGATAGGCTTTGTAAACAACTGTATCTTGCTCCTGAAAATCAAGATAGCGCGCTTGGAAATCAGAAATTTGCGCGACATCAGTGGCATTGTTCTCATGGCCCAATTGATAGGCCATGAAGCAGATGCGAGCTTCTTCCCTGATTGGATCAAAATCCGGGACATTACTAGGTCGGCGGGCGACCTCATCTCCCGCCGAGGACGTCACCGACGAGGGATAAGGGCAACTAAACTCCATATGTCCTTCTTCTGCAAGGCCGTTGTCTCCAGGCCGAACATTAGTATGAGCAGCCAAGAACAAGCGACCAGATTTGTCACAATCTAAACCCGATGTTGGCCCAAATGAAAGCATGACTCGTTGGTTGGGACTTGGCATACCTCCCGTATTGACAACTTTAAGATGAGACACCATAACGTTTTCTCCAAATTCGAACGTTCGGGGGGCAATCATTTCGGACAGACGTTCACTCGAGAAAGATGTAAATCGCAAATTGTAGCGCGATTCGTATTTGAATATAGCTCCATTCCCTTGGCTGACTTTAATGGTAAATTTTCCATGTGTGCCATCCTCTCCGTTGTGCAAAATGCGAGTAGGTGTATAGCCACCTGATCCATTTGGCCCTTGACGACCACCAGGGTTACTGTGATAGTGTGTCTTTGTCTCATGCGATGTATGATATGAGGTAGTCGTCCATGAATAGGAGCTTCCGCCACGACCACCGCGCCCTCCTATCCCTCCTTTCCCGTGTCTACCAGCCATGCCTCCGATTCCTCCGGCAGTGCGTGGATTGGCCAATGTTTCTTGGGGATGACAGCCCTCCACACGCATTAACAAATAAACATCATCTTGTTCCAGGTATAAGTCAACTTTCCCACCATTGCCGCCGCGAGCGCCATTGCTTCCCAAACCGCCTACAGAAAAATTGGTTAGCTTATGCAGTAGAGAATCTATTGCTCAGAGATTCCTAGTAAACAAATGTACAAAAATCTTACCATCCCCTCCATTCCCTCCCGGCCCGCCGTTTGTACCGCTAGAATATCGGGTGGCATCTCGTCCGTTATAGCCAGGGGCTCCTTAAGGTGCAAAGACAACGAATACGAAGTTTGTCAGAAGAGTGCATGTACCTGGCCATGATACAAATGACTGGAAAGTGAACATACCGTTGCCGCCATCCCCTCCGCGGCCGCCATTTCCTCCTTTTCCCCCCTTTGCGGACCAATCAAGTGTTCCAAAGGCCTTGAGTGGAATCGATTTGAAATTGTCGGAGCGAGACAAATCGACAATTTCTCCCATTCCACGAAAATGTTGAATGTCAACTTCAAAGTATCCTCCCTCGTGGACTCCCACTCGCATGCGAATTTCCATATCTCTAGCGTGTGCTCCTTCACTGGCCGGGGATGCATCGGAACCGTCCGTGCCATGACCTCCTTTCCAATCTCCATCACTTCCTCTGCGTCCATCAATAGCATCTTCGCCATCCATGCCATCGGTGTAACAAGTATAACACGTGGTTTCCGAACAGGTGTAGGGCACACCCAGCCCTGAAGGACGTGGTTTGGGCCGCCGAAAGGTTGGATTCTCAGATGTGTCGGCAAAGCCTTGTCCTTGTTCATGACGATCTCCTGTGCCCCCTTGTTCACGATCGTTCAAAAATTCATCATGTTCCTTGCGTTTTGCTTCATCCATCAAGATATCTTTGGCGGCATTGAAGGCAAACATTTTCAAAGTGCGTCTTTGTATGTCCTTTTCAGAGGTTCCGCGGTCAGGATGAAATTCCCGACACAACTTGATATAGGCCATTTTGATTTCCGCCCTCGTGGCCGTTCTCGGAACTCCCAATATTTCATATGCATTGTCGTCTTCGTTCATGGTTATTGCCGTGATATATTACCGCGATTGTGTATATCGGTGATATGGTTGCCCGTGGATTTATCTTCCAGGAGCGGTGAAGTCGTTCTCGTTCTGCCTTCTAGATGATTGTGGCAGAAGAAGGTGCGATTGGGTCTTTTGGATATGAAACATGTTGATTACGGGTTGCCTTTTTGGTTTAGTTACCTTTGTTTTGTTGCCGTGTTGTTGTTGTGTCGTGTCTGTATAGATCTTCTTCCGAACCGCTCGAGACGTGCAAGCGCAAACCGCGCGCGACTCGAGCTTTCACTAATATTCTTCCTTTTTGTCTTCTTCTTCTTGTCTTCTTTTTTCTCCTTTTTTCCCCTCCTCTTCTGCTCTGGTTGATTGAGCATGGCCTTTTCCCCGGCGGCACGACTTTTGGGTCTCCTCCCGGCAGTTGAGTACGAGGATGAGGTCAACGCTGCGTACGACGGTTTGCCGACAAGTGTTCAACAAGAATTCACAAAGGATGATTTGCAGCAGATTCTGGATTCGAAACATAACAAGGAAAAGGTTCTCAATGAACTGAAGAAAGGGGCGGTATATCTTGCCAAACTCATTGCCCAAACCGAGGCCCTGCGCAAGCTACAGACACTTTCGAAATTAACAATCAGTCCACGAGAAACGGACCTTCTCCTTGCGCGTTCTCTGTTTGAGGAACAATACAAAACCCCAAGATCATTGGACCCCTCCGGCTATTCCACCAATGGATTAGAGCAGTCCTATGAAACGCTTACTTCGAACGCACTGTTCAGTACAAGAACCATAAATGAGTTGGATGGTGATTCGGTTCACTTTATGATGTTCCGTCATGGTGAAACAATGATTGAGTGCCAACGATTTTCGTGCGGGCACAATCCTCTCATCTCTGGTGTAGTTCATCAGGGCGATCCATGCTTGGTCGATGAAGAATTCTGCCAACTCCTTGGTATTGAAGCTGGGAACCTTGCCAACCACCCCCTGCGACTTGAGATGATACAACATGTACTAAGAACCCAAATGTTGGTGGAGTCAGAAGTTCAAGCTCTCTTTTTGCATTTATTGGGTGGCCTTGTACAAGAACTAGAAGGGGCTGAGAGTAACATGAGAGTCTGTAATGTTGTGGGTATGAATGCCGTTATTGTCTCGGTTGAAGTGTGCAACGAATACCTGTGTTTAGCGGGGAAACCTGAGAATTCAGGAGGAACTGGCACCTCGCATCAGCTTTCGATAAAAAGTGATGCCGTCGTCTGCCACAAGTCATTTGCGGGAGATTCAAATCAAGCCTTTCTTCATTGTGCTTATCATATTGAAATAAAGCAGGCAATGGAATTGAAACATTCAGCAATGGACTGTAAGTCGCAACTTCTTGCTGAGTCACTTGCCAAGTCACAGGCTCTACTACGGAAGGACAAACAGCTTCCTCAAGTGATATATTCTGTACTGTGCGACGGTCTATGTCTTCATGTGTTGATACATTTTCCAAGACAAAGCAAGGCCTATCTCTCGCATCGCGAAATTGAACCCGGACGTATGATATGCGTTATAACATGGCTACACAAACTTTCTGCTAGGAATGATCTCACTGAAGAGGAATTTCTGGACATAGGCTTGTGTATTGGGGATTCACTTGATTCTCAAGTGCAAAACGTCGTTACCAAAAAAAGCGCTCGCGTACGTCCACAGGGAACGAATAAATCGAAAGCCAGGCCCAATTCAAAAACGACATACGGAACCAAGCGTGCATATCCTTCGATTGATGTAGTAGCAGAAGATGAGCGGTCCCAACAAGCTGAGCGTCAAAGGGGCCTTGCAACCTTCTCCAGTTTCCAGAACTATTATCGGTACAACGATCCATTGCCATTGACTGAGGCCGTTTTGGAAAGCTTTCATGACGGCCAACCCCCATCAACACAAGACAAGCTCCAACGCGGTGGGTTTGAGGTACCAGGTAGAAGAACTAGTAATTTTGTTGACTGACAAGTTCGTTCCCAAACTGATCCATTTTGCCCTTGACAACCACCAGGGTTACAGTGATACTGCGTCTTTGTTTCATGTGTAGTCGTCCAAGAATAGGAGCTCCCATCACGACCGCCGCGTCCTCCTATCCCTCCTTTTCCGTGTCTACCAGCCAATCCTCCCATCCCTCCTGCAGTACGTGGATTGGCCAATGTATCTTTGGGGTGGCAGGCCTCCACACGCATTAACAAATAGACATCATCTTGTACCACATACAAGCCAACCTCCCCACCATCGCCTCCGTGAGCGCCATTGCTTCCCAAACCGCCTGCAGAAAACTCAAGCAGTGGAGGATCTGTTGCTCAGAGATTCCCAGTGAACAAATGTTATTCTAAGAGACATGCTGGCGATGATTTTCATAGAACCTCTCTCCACTCTCTGCTATTTACGTGGACAAGCAATACTAGGTGATTGTACCTTGGAAGCCAGGACTCTCTATAGAAGGCCACAATTCACGTCCCTCGTGCAACAAAGAGAAGCACTTGGATTGATACAGTGACGACAAAATACCATTCGATACACGAGAAGAAATCATTATTTCAACTAACAACGAGATACCGATCCACTCTAGAAGGAGCAACGCATTGCAAGCACTGGTTCTCTCGTATTAATGCAAGCTCATAAGTTCATACAGTACGCAACCCAACATTCGCCAGCCACCACCGACACATCCAATATATCCTGTCTCTTCGAAGTCTCTGCGAATCGGAGTATGGAAATGCACATTCCCAAGCTAGTGTTAGAACGACTTGTTGTACAAAACCTTTTGTGCAACAAGACTTACAATGTTTCTGCCGTACAAGCAGCGACTTGATATGCCTGTTGGACAATTGGGTCTTGGTTTTCCTCGCTTCCACGATGATTCCCTGTTATCATCCAATATCCATTGACGTAGGGAGTGTCATGTTCGAGGTTATACCTTTCCAAGGCTCCGAAACAACGCTTCTTCATATCATCGTCTGCAAGTGGTACTTGTGGTCCTTTGGTGAGTAGTCGAGCTTCAAAATAGGCAATCATTGCAATCGTTCTCACAATATCATGTTCGATTTCCGTCTTTGGACGAACAAAGCAAGAACAACAATTTGGTTCGTATTCCTTCTGTAACTTTTCTTCCACCTTGACGAGTCGTCTGTGAAGGATCACATAGGCGTCCTTTGTCCCGAACGAATAATATCCAACACCCCAAATAATACCAGTTCCAAACACATAGCCTTCCTTCTGGGGATTTGAATTGACAAAAAGACCGTTACGTTTGGGAAAATATGGAATAAATGTATCATTCACCGGATGAGCGCGTTTCCACAAAATGTCCTCGCGACTGTTAGTTCCTTTGTCGTCGAGACCAACATTCTGCTTTCCATTCGAGGTAGAACCAGCAAGTTTTGTTGAGCCTTTTGTTGTGGCTGTGATTGTCAAAGCCTCTGAATCCCACAATGGATCATAAAACTCGGGAGGGGGGTCTCCACGATGCATTCTTTCGTCGACGATGAGATCCTCCCCGTAAGTATCCCTCCATAAACGGCAGGTTTCTTGAAAAGCGCTCTCCACCGATGAAACATCATTGAAAGAGTCATCTGGACTAAATGGCTCTCCCCGAATCACCATGCAGTCTTCACAATACTTGGCGACCGAAGACGCATTGTGGGTACGCCAAATAAGTTCAATCTGAGTGGTCGGAATCAGCGGAAACAGGTTGTTGCTCTCATTTTTTAAAGTCAGGAACTGATAGTATTGTTCAACTCCTTGTTCCAGGAAGACTGGGTCTTTGAAGCGTGGCTGCGAGGTTCGCCACAGGAATGTTGAATGGCGTCTTGCACTAGAAAGCAAATCAAAACCATCCATCTCGGTATTTGTGCGGGAGAGTCCGCTCTTATATTCCATTGTAACGTCTGCCTTTCCGAGAAAGAACGGTTCATTTGGAAAAGGCGAATACCAGGTCTTTTGGGTGTGATTCTCTTTGGTACCGTCTTCTGCGTCAGCGACTTGAAAAGAAAAGGGTTCCAGAGTCTCCGCAACCTTTCCAAATCGTTTTCGGCAGTACGATTGGTAGTGGAATGGTGACAATCGATGGCAATGCCGCAACCATGCAACATCGGGAGGAGGTATCCATTGCTGGATCTCATCCGCATCCGCAACGAGAGGAAGCCAATAGTTGAGATACCGATCGAGAGATATTATGGAGGAGCTTGTTGGAACTAAACAAGCCGTGCTGTAAAGGCAACGTCAAAAGGCTTCTTATTTTAGATATTTCCAATAGAATGAGCTCTTTGCTCATCTGTAGTTTTCTTTTGCGCCTTGCCACGTCGCTTGACTAAGATCCAACCTTCTTCATCTTCTTCATCTTTGCTGGTCGCTGTTTGGTCATCCTGTGCCTTGCTCTGTTCCTGGTTCCGTTCCAACACACTCCTTTGTGAGGAATGGTATGGACTAGTGCACAATATTCATTACGGAATCCCGTAAGCGGTAGAACAGATTGCCTTGGAGAGGTTTCGTGAAGAAGTCTGCCAACATCTCTTCTGTTGGGCAATACTCCACTCTCAATGCTTTTTGTTGAATCTTATCGGTCACGAAGAAATATCGTACGTTGATATGTTTGGTCCTTTTTGAACTTGATCGCCGTCCATTCTTTTCTAACAAAATCGTACTTTTGTTGTCTTGCATTAGGACGACATCCTTCACCTTCACACCTTGTGCTTGGAGGAAGTTTCGGCTCCACAGTAATGACGGCATTACGTCATGTACCCCGATCAATTCACTTTCGGTCGAGCTGCGGGCCACCAACTTTTGTTTGGATGACACGGCATGAGACACACCCTTCCCCATGGTCATACACCCGCCGGTATGACCTTTCATGTCGGGATGTGCAGCGTATGAGGCATCAGCCCACCAGCGTAGGACTCCGTCGGTGTTAGCTTCCAATCGCAGGACCAGATCGAATGTGGATTGAAGGTATTTGAGAACCCGACAGAGTTTCCGATAATCGTCCTCATCCGGCGATGCAACGCGGGTACACAAAAAGGCAACGGCGGTACGAATGTCTGGACGCCCTCTTTGCGCCAGATATGATAGCTGCATTGTGATGCTATGATACTGATCCGCCTTGTCCTTGTCCAACTTGGTTGCATTGTCGCGTGTGTTGTTAAGATGGAGTGCTGCTGGGGTCCTCGCACGTCCTCTCATCTGCTTTGGCAAATCATCCATAATGGTTGCGATATATGGCCGCATATCCACTTGCAGCACCCCATCTTCACTAAAGTCGAGATACATTCCCAAATAGTCGTGCCTTTTGCCGCGTGATACGGACAATTCGCCAAGGCGTCCGAACTCAGCTTTCAAATCTTCCAAAATGTGGGTTACAACTTGAGCCGACTCGTGGGACACCTTCAAGTCATCAATATGCCAGGTGATGGTGCATTGCTTGCCATTCACCCACTTGTTGGCGACGCAAGAATCATAGGGGTTAATTACAAATCCCCAGCTCACCAGCACCCGGGACAAACGCTCCCAAAACAAACGTGCGGCGCGAAGGGTCCCATACAATGCTTTTAGCATTTCAACATAGATGACCGGCTTCCCTTTTTCGTAGGTTACATAGGGTTCGTACATCTCACGGTCGACCTCTAGCAATAGTTCCGCCATGAGACCGTCCAACCGCATGAACACATTCGGATCCATATCCGAATGCATGAAGGCGCCTGGGATGTCAATTATGGCCACGTCTCTGCGTTCAATTGCGTCGATGATGGCGGTGAAGAAGACTGCATCGGTTGAAACAGTAGGCGATGCAGAATCAGCCTTGTCGATGAAAGAACGTTGCTTGCGACCGTCCGCGCAACCACGGCCTTTGATTTTACCGCACCGCTTTCTCTTTAAAAACATAAGATACCCGAGAGCTGCTTTGATTTGACTCCACGACAAATCGGATCGGTGGACCGCACGGATGACTCCACGGTCGTGTAATTGTTGCATCTCTTTTTTAACTGCAGTAACTCCTTTATCGCCGAACAACTTCAACCCATATTTCATGGGGTACTGAGGTGTAGATTGATTGACCTCAGTCGATGTTAAATAGACAATACCCCTATAAAGGTAACCGTCATATCGACCCTTTGGAAGGGAGTCAAGACACGCAAAACTGTGTCCGTATCTGTATCGATAGTCGCGTGCTCGATTTGGCCGTAGATTGTAATGCGGTTGTTCATCATCAATCATCTCAGCTCCGTGTTGGTGGTCATCCGGAAACAACTCTTGTGATGATTCGGGCTGATCGTCGTTGAATTCGATCTCCATACTTTCATTCACGGTTTCCACGTCCCCCTCATTATTCTCGACAACCTCATTGTCCGCCTGATTGTTTTGACTCTCCTCGTCCTCCACTACTGAGCCAGCATCCTCCTCTATGATATCATCCTCCTCCTGAGCATCATGCTGGACATCGTCGATGGTCACAGCGGCCGGTTCCTCCTCTTGCATTTCTTCCCCCACTACCAACTCCTCCACTCCTAAATCCTCCATCACTCCTTGATTTTCCCCCACTCCTGGGTTTTCCGTCGCTTCTGGATGATCGACGGCTGGCTCCAATTCCTGAGCCACCATGTCATCATCATAGCGGAGATCCTCATCGGATTCGTCGTCGTCGACATAGGTGTCATCATCGGCCTCGTTGAACAGTGGATTGTCATCATCTAGCGATAGGATCCTGTTGTCGCGGTTACTGAATGCTAGTCCTGGCTGCATGGACTGTGCAGCTGCCAAGGCCTCCACACGCTTAATCACTTCATCCGGCATAGGTAAAGTTGTTGCGTTATTTCTGGTGATGACCCGTCCACTGTCAAGGCTAAGGAAATAGTAGCTTCCTTGCCTGTTGCCGGTAGGACGTAAAGCCAGAGCTCCGATCGTTCTGGGAGCCATTGAATTGTCGTGTTGCTCGTGGCATTGTACGTATTGTCCAAACTCGTATCGACAGTGGGCTCGATAATCCATCTTCTCTCCCGTTACGATTTCGCGTGGGCTCATGGTAGTCGATATCCCATTTTTATTCGGGAAACTGTTTAACCAAAACACGACAAACTTGGCCAGTTCAATCACCATCACTTTGGGAACGGTTGCATATGGCAACATGTTGAAGGCGCTACGCATGCGATCTTTCACAGTTCTGATGAACCGTTCGGCTTCTCCCACGTGTTCGTCTTGAGCTGTGGTGTTAAGCTGGATGCCCAGCATATTAAGCCGATGTTGGAAACTTTCGTAGGCCAGTGCTCCATCGAACAGCAGTACTCGCGGACGTAGATCGCCTCGTCTTAGCACGCCAACAATCCGTTTGATTGCTGTCATCATTGCATCTTCAGTCAATCGTGGAAGAGCTTCAACCATGCCGAACCGAATCTTTCGTGTTGTTGCCAGCAAGAACGGGATTCCGTTCACATGCATGACGTCCATAGCTAATGTGATGTCCTTGTGTTCATCCTTGATACTAGGGGGCACTAGGATCTCAGTGTCCACAACAGGTGCCTTTCTTCGGGTAGTCTTTCCTTTTAATGATCCAAGGTCGGGACCATATATTGTCTCTGCTCTTCGAATATCCTTGGCATTGATGGGTGTGTTAGGGAGCATGTTCCCTTCCACAATTTTGATAAAATCCCTTGTTGATGGGCGACCGATTCTTGCCTGTATGCTTCTTGCTAATTTAGCTCTTGAGACTTCCCTTGGGGAGTAACCACGTTCGTTAGTAGACACGGTAGTTAAGAAACTACCATGTGCTAGGTTACTACTATCCATATAGAATAGTCCTTCGGGACTCTGATGAAAGGTGTGCTTGAGTCTTCCCGTTGCAGGATCTTTTAATTCGAAACTATTGCCGTCCACGCTATTATACGTAATGTGGAATCTTGCTTGGGCATTGTGGAGTGATAGAATGTTGGCAGGGCCAGCCTTGTCGTACCAGACTAAGCCGTATCCTGGTAACAGGCCTTGATGATACAATATGCGGCTGCCCGCATGGCTGGACACCGTGATTGGATGGTCACTTGCGTGAATGTTCTTGAGTAGTGCTTGATTGACGATGATATCTACTGTGGACTGATTGTCCAGGAGGATCCAGTTAGGAGGGATGCTGGCCTGTGAAGAGGAAGCAGCAAAGGAGAATGCAGGAGGTGAGTCTGTTACAACTGGGGGAATGGATCGGGAGGATGAGGTTACTGTACCTTGTCCTCGATTACCTGATTCTTGGGTCCCTGCTCCGGATGTGTTTTCTGTGAGGGTCGAAGTATCATCAGATGACACGCCCTGGGTATGGTATGCCACTCCAGTGGCAGACTCATTCCCAGTTTGGTTCACATTCACTTGATTATTCTGGTTGTGTCGATTGCTCATCAGCCGGTTATCGATAATGGCACGGGCCTCGGCGAGGCTTGATGGATAGTTGTTCTGTCCATCCAAAAAGGTGTTTTGAAGATGAGATTCATAATCTTTTTGGCCGCATGTACGTATAAACCGCACGGCCACACATCTTTCTTGTGCTTCCTTTCTGTCCTCATCGGTCACCTTGCTCCGCTTCTCGCGTTTGGCAATCTCGGCGGCGAAGTCTTCGTCATACAGCACAATGTTCAACTCTTCTAGAACCTTGTACTTTGCGCGAAATACCTCATAATATGCTTGAATAGTTTGATTATTTTTGCGACGTAAGGAGAAGAATTCTTCTTTCAAACGGTCCCTTGACACCGCCGTGTAGAGACGATTTGAGTCGTAGGTGAATGTGGTTGCTTTGATGAGTTTAAGCAGAGCCACGCCATCCCGCTTGTCTTGAATCGGTTGGTATTCACTCTTGGCTCTCAACTTGTCGCGTAGTAGGGGAGTACACTGCCCCAGTAGCAAACTGAACAGCGAGGATCGAAATCCTTCATATACTAGCATCTGTTCCTCTCTTGCTTTGTAATTGAGTTTCCATTCTTCAACCTCAATCAGATCTTTCATATCTTTAGGACGCTTGACTGGAGGAGGATCAGGGAGTTCCAGTTGCTCCACTGCTTTCTGGAAGTGCATGTTATGTCGATTGTAATTGGTACCAATGTACCCAACCAACAACTCAATGTTTCGAATATAACGTTTGGACTGGGAGTCCTCTGAGTAATCAAAGGTGCAGTCCTTTAATGAAGGCTCCTGGCCTTGGAAGCGAGACTGATTGGCTGGACCTTGATTCCTGTTGCCTCGACCACGTCCGCCGCCACTGCGCCTGGACCCTCCGCCTTGGTTGCTGCGCGTGTTGGACGATCCTGCATTGCTGCTGGGTGCTGCGTCAGGGCGGGCCTCCGTCCCTGAACGATTACTCATTGTCCGTAATCACTGCTATGTTGTTCCTTTGACGGCGGTGTTCTTCTGTTTGCCGTGTCGTAGGATTCCAAATGGAAAGAGTGTAGAACCGGCTTCCAACACTGATAACACGACCTTCGAGGTTTCGTGCTGGGGTACGCTGAGCGAGACGCAGCGAATTCAATACACGGACTCGTGTCCCGATTGGCAACTCTCGAGGGACGTTCACCGGGCGAACTGGCACACCAACGCGTCTGGGTTGATTGCGCCGTTGATGGCCGTTGTTGGACGGGATATCTTGAGGGACCGGTTCTTGTGGTGCCAGCCCGTGAATACGGCGGATCAGTTGTCGTCGTTCTTCGATGGCGTTTTGGTGTACGGCCGCTCTCGACGTTGATAGTTGAGCTAAATCGAATCTGAGTTCTTCTTGTCGATCTCGTTCCAATTGGGCTCTGGCTTCACTAAACGCCGCCTCGCGCTGTCGTGCAGCTTCCTCGTACCTCCGCTCCAATTGTGTGTACGCTTCTTGTTCGTTGATACTCAATTGGGTCAGTTCGGCCAAAAGACGCCCCAATGGCGTTTCTGGGTCAACGTGTTCTTCAACTTGATCTGTGACACTATCACCGTCCCCGGAAGCCATTCACAGTAGTTCACAGGACAATCTGGAAAGTATTTTCTATTGGAAATATGTTGGAACTAAACAAGCCGTGCTGTAAAGGCAACGTCAAAAGGCTTCTTATTTTAGATATTTCCAATAGAATGAGCTCTTTGCTCATCTGTAGTTTTCTTTTGCGCCTTGCCACGTCGCTTGACTAAGATCCAACCTTCTTCATCTTCTTCATCTTTGCTGGTCGCTGTTTGGTCATCCTGTGCCTTGCTCTGTTCCTGGTTCCGTTCCAACAGAGCTCCCGTTGCTGACTGTTACTCCTGTCTTGTGAATCTTTTGCAAAAACGCCAGATACAATCGAGTATTGTTGCATAATTCACTCTGGTTCAGCGACAAGTGGACCGTGGTTGTTTGTGTTACCGGTGATGTCCTGCTGAGGAGACCACCAAAAGCGCTTGATGAGAAGTTCCATAGGGACATCATTTTCGTGGATGTATTTTTCTGTGATCACAGGATGATAGTCCAGATTTGTCCTCTTTTTCTGGTCACAGGATGATAGTCCAGATTTGTCTGCTTGTTGTTGCGGCTTGAGACTTGGAAAACGCTTCACCGGGACTCAAAGCGAAGTGTTGAACACGAGGGCTTCTTGTGATCCAAACAGAACCCATCCATCACTACCGGCTTGGTAAAGACTTCTCGTAGCACAGCAGCACATTTGGTTGCTGTTATGCCGTGAGAGTCGATGGTTGATTGCTGCAGTACTAGAAAGGGACGACGTAGAGATGTCCCTAGGACGAGAAAGGAGAGGGGGTTGCCGCAGGTGCGTAACCGTACGTCTCACCGCGAGTCCATGGCAGATAGAAGACGAAGACAACTACGAGAGAAGCACTGGCGCCCGGGCCCGGGCGTCTCAGGGTGGTGTAAATATAGAGGCCCATTGTCTGCCTCTAGGGTATGTGTTGTTGAAACTGATCAGTCTTCGTGCTGTACAGGCAACAAAGCTGAAGCAAATTTCGTTATAGATTACAAAGAGTGAGCACTAGATGTCTCCTTCATTTTGCGGATCTTATGACCGCTTAGGGCAACATCTTGCCAATCCTCCACTTCTTCATTCTTTGGTCGCTCTTATTGCTTGTTCTCCTGGTTTTGTTCCAACACACTCCTTGCCGAAGAATGATATTTATCATTCTTTGGGATATATTAAACAACAGATCCCGGAATTTGTAGAAGAGTGATCCTTGCAAGTGCTTCGTGTGGAAATCAGCCAACATTTCAGCAGTCGGGCAATGTTCAATCTGAATCTCCTTTTTATCCACTCGGTCTTTGATAAAAAAAACCGGATGTTAATATGTTTGGTACGTTTGCTGCTGGAGGCCTTTCCATGCTTCTCTAGCAACATTGCGCTCATGTTGTCTTGTAGTAGTTTGGTTTCTTTTATTGCTTATCCTTGGGCCAGCAAAAACTCCCGACACCACAACATGTTGGGCATTGCATCATGGACGCCGATCAACTCACTTTCTGTCGATGATCGTGCCACCAGTTTCTGCTTTGCAGTTTGGGCATACCGACATTGTAGACCACACTGTATTACTTCGTTTCATCCGTCCCCCTACCATCTTCTCAACATCACCAAGCATAGAGGTCAAATGGAGCCAAGGCAAGCAAATTGTCCTGAGGAAGAACTGCCTACACATATATCAAGAGATATATCTGAGAATGAATCAAGATTCATGACAACAGAAATTGGATGAAGCTCTGTCAATCACAACTATGGAATGTCAGAACAGTTCTGGAATCTGTCGGAACGACGAGAAAGGGCAACTACTCTGGCCTAACCTGCCGAGGTAAACTATGTTGGAGCATGTTGAGCTACTGTACAGTCTATGTGGACGACGCGAGGAGAGGGGAGTTTTTATGGACCTGCAATGCGAGTACTTCCCCTATAGACTTCCTTCGTGCTCATCAGGAATGTGAAAACTTGGCTTTCAAAGAACCGCCCCTGATATTGCGGGCTTGGCTTTATTGGCCGGTCGCCCATTTTTTGATAATTCAGAATCGCAAAGCTACTGTTACCAATCACGTAGTGTGGGGTCCCTCCGGGAGTTTTCGGAAAGAATCTGAGTATGTGCTCGTCAAGCTTCGCGATTTCGGTGTTGTTGATGGCGCTCGTTAGGACGCACTCAACGAAAGAGTCAACACGAGAATTGAAATATAGGTCAGGTTTTCTTGCTGCCGTCCCAACATTGACAAGCTTTGGGTTGAACAATCGAGTTTTGAGGTAGGAAACCCCCGAAAGAATGATTAAAAGTTCCAACGTAAGTGCATCTTCAATGGGCCCCCCAAAAGGGTTGTATGGCGTCCAATCTAGATTTGGAAGAGCGAACTGAAGAAGTTCCTGCACACCTTCGACACCATGCGAGAGCTGACTTTTGAAAGAGTGGCTTGATGATATCTTGGAGATGAATCCTTGAAAGAGAAATTCGGATAAGATCTTATTGTTGGCGTCGCAGAAGCCTTTTCGCTTGAGATCATAGAGTACCGTTGGATCCTGGGTTTTATACAGTAGTGGACGCACGTCAGTAGATAAAATATCAGGTAGACACCGATCAGCCATGGCCTTGTACTGGTCCTGGCCTTGCAACTCATATGAATGCAAGTACTCTAATGTCTGAGCGGTATTGTAGCCTAGCGCAAGACGCTTCGTTACCAGAACCTCTGAGAGCCACATTAAGGGATGGATGTGCCCACCGACGTAGTTACGTACATGTTCCAAGACCGTACGGAGACTTTCGACATTCGCAGCAGCTGGCCCGCCTACAGCAGCCGCCACACCCGAAAAATAATCCACCACTCCTTCGCGAACCATCACTTCGTTTGACGACAAGAAGAGGTCAGACGTGTCCACTTTTTGCGTGAACTTTTGACTCATCGTTCGGTACTCGGGCACACCAGCGCCTACCGTGGTGATCTTGTGGTTCATAGTATTCTTCAGGAGGAGAGTAAAAAGTCCTCCTCCCACGTTATCTTGGGTTTCGTCAATGAGAAGCCACACTTGCTTTTTCTCGTTAGCCAGGGTCTTGACGAAACGGATCACGAGTTCTCGGTTCAGGAATGTCGCGTTCTCAATAAAGTACACAGTCTTGTTTTTAGCCTGTAGAGCCAATCCGATCAGATTCAATAAGGTTGTTTTCCCCGCGCCCCGGCACCCGTTGATGTGGAAGGACACACGGGGGCTAGCGACGTTCACTACTTTTTCAACGAGCCCTGTCCACTGCACCACAAAGGGACCAAAGCCTACTTCCTCGAACGACTCGTACGTTGCCTGGGGTTTAAAAGAAAACTCTTCGGCGACTCTTTGGAGGTCTTCGTCAGTCGTCGTCGCACGCGTTGCCGTCGTCATCTTCAACTTACTAATTCCACGCGAACCTCCCTCTCGCAACCAGATGGCCGGAAAGCGATCAACAACTCGAGCAAACGTGAGGATTCCTTTGATTAAGTTGCCACCCATCACTGGGTCCCTTCGCTTCAAAGCCAGTGGGTCTGATAAACTCACTTATCTACGTCAGTAGAGCGAGTTCACTTCGTTAAGAAAAAGACTAAGATCTAAGATCAGATTTCACACTATCGAGGATCTCCTTTCAATTCAATAAGACAATAAGAGGTAAACGTGATGACTATGCACGTTCCACAGTCACGTTCCGCAGTCCCGTAGTATCCATTCCCGAATGACCCGTAAGAAACACCTTACTGTCTATCTGCTGAACGAATCCGACGATATCGTCTGTTGGAAATGAAAATTTGCCCCCAACCCCAACCCCCAAATTTAGCGTGGGGGACAGGAATGACGAAAGAGTTTGTGCGGACAGGTTGGGGTAATGGGTAGACTACCGCATTCTCGTAGTCAGACACAAAGTTGAGATCTTGAGGAAGCATTTTCGTAGAAGGCGAAATTGAAAGTAACGTCAGTACTGGGTTTAAGGAAAGTTTCTGGTGTCTCTGTAGATTTTGTACTAAGCCCTACGCCAGAAAGTGTAGCGGCGGTCCTAAGTTTCTGGCTGACCATGGCGGAACGATCCAATGGAGCTCATGCCGTTTCTGGCAATGATTCAACGATGAAGGATAATTCAGATCCACAAACTGGTACTCAACAACCTGGAACTCAAGAGGTATCGAAGGAACCTAACAACAACAACACAAACAGCAGTAGCAACGATAATGCCCCCAACGAAAACAACACCGACGATGCAAGTGCCGCTACCGCAACGACTACGAACCAACCCATTGCGTATGAAGGAGAAGAAAAGGAGTATACCATCAAATTTATGTTTCGTCCCAAAGATGACAAACAAAGCACTGAAGTTGCCCGTTACCATTATGCGATCTTGCAAACAAGCGCTAAAGTATACCCTGAAGTGAAAATCTACGACAACAGAGGTACGAGACTTGGCCGAAAAAAGATCGAATCGCTTCAGTCATATACGGCATATCTTCGCCATTACGACCTTCACTACTCCAAGGGCAACAGGAACAAGAGCAGAACTCCAATTTATATGGTAGTACATCGTATTCTCTCCCGAATCGCACTCAGCGAGATTCGTCGTCACTTTTCTGTCGATGAAAAACTCAAGTCCTCCCACGCCAAGATGACCAGACACATGTGGAAAGAGGATGAAATCAGAATTTCAAATCTAGGATTTTTCGTTGGGTATGACCCAAGTAACATCCTTCCGGACGAAATGCAAGAAATGGTTCAGAAAGAAATCGCTCGCAAGACAAGAACACCGGAAAAGAAAATACCAAAATTTTGTTGCAACTACTCCTCGCCCATGATCTTCGACTCAGGCGATCCGTTTTCTACAAAAGCATTCGACTTCCAGTGCCGGCAACAAGATGCCAAGAAACTTTTGGAGTTACTTCATATAACCTATGAAGACAATCCGGAATTTCTATTTCACCGACTTCAACACACTCCGAACAAAGAGAAGTACATCAATGCAATGATTGAACAGAATCATTATCTGAGCGAAATTCAAATTGTTCCGATAGCAGGAATACACCCAACGATCATGTGGAGTCTTGCATCAAAGCTGAGTAGCATGGAAGGCGTTCAACGAGTTACAAAACACAAAGATAGCGACCGTATTGGACGTTACAATGTGCATACAACGAGAGATTATTTCGATTCGATCAAGTCATATCTACGCATGAACATAGAATCACTTGTCAATGCCGAAAAGAATTCTAATGGTCTCAACCCAGTCCCATTTGATCTGCCGCCAAGAGTAGCATTCAAACGCAATGTCTACGCGGATATGGATGAAGATGAAGATTCCTCGGCAGGGTCCTCTCACGGTGGATCTTTTGCAACTTATATTACTGCATTAGACAAAGCATACGGCAAAGTCAATGAAGGTTCTCGAAAGCAAAACAACTACGTTTCTCCGCCGATTGCAACTGGACCAACCACGCAAGCGTGGACGAGTGCAGTACCTATCCAGACAGTCATAATGAGGGGCAAATCATCTGACTTGGATTCTAGCCAAGTGAGTCAAGAAGATTACGATCGCATGAAAGAAGAAAAAGACAAACTCCAAACAAGATTCGATGAATTGGATCTTAGGTTTCAAAATTACATTCGAGACCAGAAGGCTCAACAAGAACGAGACAAAAACAAAATGGTTCAGACATTGATGGCTGCAATGCAACAACAAATGATGCAGTCGTTCCAGCAATTACAGATGCCGCCGCCACCAATGCCTCCTTATGCAGCACAAGGACCACCTCCTTACCCTCAAGGACAACCGCCATCATCTTTTCACCCATCAAACCAGGCAATGTACTCATCAATACCGCCACAAATGCATGGAGTACCACCACAACCAAACTTTACTCCTCCTCCTCACGGCCAATATAACCACAACGTCTCGAACCAAGGAATGCCAGTGCAACAAAACTTTGCTCCACAGAATGATGGACAGCATTACAACGCTCCAAGCCCTGCAAGTCATCCTCAAGGACAATACGATCATCCTCAACAAAACCAACAGCAACCAACAGCTACCAACATTGCAACAGCGACAAACCAACACAACAAACGGAAACCCAATGAAATGAGTCAGGATGGCAGTGTAGCCACCGAGCACGACTCCAAGCAGCCGGCCACATCCCTTGATGTGAGCATGGATCACGGTAACTCTTCCAGTGCAGCGGATGAGTCCATGACCAACACCAGTGTGTTTAGTCATGAGTCAAGATTGTAATAGCACGGTAACCTATAATGTAGACAACCAAGAACAACCAAATCAAGAATTTCATCACATTACAAATGCAATGCACTCCGACTACGACACAAACACAAGCACAAATAACACGCACAACGATTACATCCAAGACCAACATCAAGATGCAGTCGAGGAGAACTTTTATTACCAAGAACCAGAAGAAATGACACTGACGGGACAGCTGAACTACGCAAATAACGGCTTTATCGGCCAACCAAGGAACCCCAGGAAAGAGGATGGCATTTTCCGTTTGTTCGGTTGCAATCCGAATGGGCTCAAGATCGGTCATGACGGTGGGGAATTCGCGGAATTATGTTTAGAGATGACCAATCTTATGGTGGATACATGGGGACTGTACGAAATAAATTTGGATAGTACGCAACATTCAGTTCGGAATCGACTGGAAACAACACTTCGACGACACACTGAGCATTCAAGGTTGATTGTCACAAGCAGCAACATTCCGTCTCCAAGATGCAAACAATACTAACCAGGAGGTGTCCTTCAAGTTACTCAAGAAAAGACAACAGGTAGAGTCACCGCTCAAGGTCGAGACAATCTTGGACGATGGACGTATCAAGTCTTCTCATGCCGCGGACATAGATCTCTCACGATCATACGGCGTATCAAGTTTGCAAGCAGAAGATCGTTGACGATTCCACTGGGCAAATTCGTTCATACACAGCCTCGTCTCAGCAAGTTTCTATGCTCCGACAGAACAATCGGTATTGCACCCCACGGGAAGCGTTTATCCAGGACCTGACTGATTTCATACGGGATAGGCAATCGGCAAACTCGGGTATTATTCTTCTTGGCGATTTCAACGAACCTCTCAACGATTCGAATCAAGGCATGTCGAAACTTTGCTCAGAGCTGATTTATGCGACGTAATGAGTCAGATACTTGGAACTACTGAATTTGGTACTCACGTTCGCGGAAAAGACAGGATAGATTACGTGTTAGCGTCCGATTGGGTTGCCGAGGCTGTTGTCGATGGCTGCTACGAACCGTTTGGTCAACGCTCTCGCGGGGACCATCGTAATATACTTATCGATTTTGACGCAGAAAAACTATTCGGAAACAAAACACAACAACTTGGACCAATCTCC
Source organism: Epithemia pelagica (assembly GCA_946965045.2). Taxonomy (NCBI): domain Eukaryota; phylum Bacillariophyta; class Bacillariophyceae; order Surirellales; family Surirellaceae; genus Epithemia; species Epithemia pelagica. Next base: position 1,308,691 of record OX337234.1, on the reverse strand, counting down.
TGTCGAGACTTCACCAGCAAAGATAAGTCCTCGAATCGAGTTTATATTGAGGCCAAGCATCAGTATTGCCAGGAACACAGATTTGCGGAACGACTTGCCGCTTTACAACAAGAATGGGATCCTGAATTAGCCGAACGGTTAGATCAAAATTTCCAACGTGCGGGTGAGCATGCTGCCAAACAGTGCGCTAAGAAACCGCGTGGCGTTCCCTATGTTACTGAGATTGCTGAGCTCCGACAACGAAAGAACTTGCTTCAACGTCTCATTTCGGCGACACGGCTGAAGAGATCTTTCGATTCGGGCATTGCCCATATTACAGAACGTGGTTATACGGGCGGTTTCCCTTCTACAATTTCCGAATGTCGCTCTGAACTTCGAGTGGTACAACAGAAAATCAAGACTCTTACAAAACAAGCAGTCTTTAAACGCCAAAATGAATTGAAGCTAGCGCTCCAAGAAGCTTTGGATCGCGGAGACAAACAACAATCAAAAGCTTTGAAGTTTCGGATAGCAGCTGAAAGAACGAAAGCAATGTACTCTCGACTTCGGCAATATCGGGGTAGTCAGAAGTCGGGAATCACGCGCCTAGACGTTCCAGCAGATACTACGACAACAGACTACAACAACTGCTCAAGCTGGATAACGATAGATACGCCAGCAGAGATCGAAGAACGTTTACTTCAACGAAACAGACGCCACTTTGGCCAAGCGAACGGGACTTTTCCCACGAAAGCTCCGTTCTCGGAATGGTGCGATTGGGGTGCTTCCACGCACACAGCGGAATTGATCTTAGAAGGAGAATTGCAATCAGATGAGTTAGACGAAATGCAACAAAGTTTATTGGATCACATGAAGTTGCGAGTCGCTATAGATGCGATTCCATGCGCAATTAGCAAAGAGGACTGGATTGGTAAGATTCGATCGTGGCCGGAGTCTACTACAACGTCACCATCAGGCTTTCATTTGGGACATAGCAAGGTACTTATTGCACCGCATGATTTGGATCCGTCGTCGGAGGAGGGTCAAGCTCTGGAACGCAAGAGGGAAGATCTGATTGATTGGCAAGTTGGCATTTTGAACTGTGGTCTCGAGAACAAATATTCGTTTTCCCGATGGAAACATATAGTAAACGTCATGATCTTGAAGGAACCAAACGATTTGCGCATCCATCGTTTGCGTGTCATCCACCTTTACGAACAAGACTACAACCTTGTTCTTGCAATCAAATGGCGACAAATGATTCAGCTTTCCACCAATCAACAGGTGATTCATCCTACGCAATTTGGCGGCGTTCCGGGACGGGATGCAGTGATTCCAACGCTTTGTGAAGAATTTCAATATGAAATATCACGTGCAAGCAAACGCCCTCTGGTACATCTCGACTATGATGCCACGGCTTGCTATGATCGGATTGTATTATCGGTTGGCAGTCTGGTCTCGCGGAGTTTCGGCCAGAACCGGTCGATTGTCTTTATCAACGCCAAGACATTGGCTGAAGCAAAGTATTATCTTAAAACACAATTGGGGGTTTCTGAGAGTTCTTACAAGCATTGTACGATCTACCCGATTTATGGTTCAGGACAGGGAGCCGGTAATTCCCCTGCGATATGGTGTGTGATCTCGAGCGTTCTTTTTGACACCTATGAAGAGAAGTCCCACGGAGCTACGTTTGTCTCTCCTGACGGCAAAATTCGCACAACAATCAACATGATCGGGTTTGTCGACGATACTAGCGGCAGCGTAAACGATTTTTGTCGTACCGATCCAGCACCACCTGAATATTACTTGTCCAAAGCGCAGGAAGACGCTCAGAGATGGAATGATCTTCTTGGTTTGTCTGGAGGAGCCCTCAATCCGTTGAAGTGCTCTTATCATTTTATGTACTACCGCTTCTCCATCGATGGCCTACCTCTTTTGAGAGATGGAAGCTTCGGACCTACAATCACTATTTCCTTTACTGACGGCCGTCCGTCCGTACCATTGAAGCACCTATCGGCTTTCAAAAGTCACAAGACCTTAGGGGTACAAAAATCCCCCCACGCCACTGACAAAGGGTTATTTCTGGCACTGTTGAAACGAAATCAGGAACATACCAGAGTTATGGCAAGGAGTCCATTTTCAAGAACAGATGCGTGGTCCTACTACCATGCTATATACCTTCCGAGTATTTGCTACCCCCTACCGTCATCAACACTATCCAATTCACACTGTACTGCCTTACAACGACAATTCAAACAAGCCTTTTTACCAAAGTACGGCTTCAACCGCAACATGCCGAATGCTGTTGTGTATGGCTCCTCAGAGTACGGCGGAATTGGTTTGCGGACTCTCTCAGTTGAACGCGGAATCGCACAGTTGTATTTGTTTCTGGCTTGTATCCGTTCAGACGGTGTACCCCACAAGTTAGCTTCCATCATGATGTCCTGGGGTCAGTTTCTTGCTGGCACTGGTGTTCCTATCCTCGAAGATGTTCATACCCCTCTCCCCCATTTGACTCCAATGCAATGGGTACCACAGCTCCGTCAGTTTCTTTCCTCGGTGGATTGTCGTGTCGAACTAGAAGAAGACTTTGTACCTCGCTTACAAAGGGAAAACGATGTCTTTCTGATGGATTCAGCTCTAGCCTTTACGTCGTCTGCAACAGATCTCAAATTAATCAACGCGTGCCGGTTGTATCTTCAAGTGACAATGCTCAGCGATATCGTTACCCCCGACGGTTGCACTTTTACTCTTGCCTCACTGGATGGACGACGAGACAATAAATCTTCTTGCGAATTGCTAACTCCATACCAAACAAGGCCTGGTTCTCGCGCTTGGGGAAAATGGAGAAAGTTTCTCGGATCTTTTCTTGCTCCTATGTCCGCACGTCGCCTCGCATCTCCTTTATGCAGGTGGCTTGTAGGCGGTAATGACACAGCACGCCAATGGTTCTCGTATCTGGACTCAGCTCGATCCAAGTTATACGTTTACGTTTCACATCAACAATGGCAAGAATTCCGAGCTATGGGGCCCGTTTTTGTATCAACTCCAGTGATTCGGTCCACTGTTCCGTCTTCTTCGTGTCCTGTGGCTACTGCCAATACTGGGTCTACACGTCTGGTTCTCCCGTCATGCCCTGTTCTTATTACACAACCTTCTCCTTCTCCTTCAAGCTTCGACTCTTATGTTAGTCAACTTTCTTCTTGGGAACGACAACTTATGTCAGAGAGCACACTGGTATGCGAGGAACATGAATTGGTCACGCACTTTCTTCAATCTGCCCCTCTGTTACTATGCAGCGACGGTTCTGCTGCGTCGTTTGTTGGTACTTTCGGTTGTACTTGCGCCACTGAAGGTGGTACTCGTCTTTTTATGGTACATGGTCCTGCTCCAGGCTACCGTACGTCTTCCTTCCGAGCGGAGAGCTACGGATTCTTAGCTTTTCTTCGCTTCATCATACAGTTTTGCTCTTTCAGTGATATTCCTCTACCGGGATCGCTCCGCTTGTACACCGATTCTGAAAGCCTGGTTAAAACAATCCACAAACGGTTAGAATGGATGGTGGAATTTCCGTATTCCACCATGACCGCTGATTGGGACTTACAACAAGCGATTACTTATTCTCTCCGTCAGTTTTCGGAACTGCCGGTCGTTCAACATGTCAAGGGTCATCAGGACGACGCGCAAGTATATTCGACTTTGCCGCTTCCCTCTCAATTGAACGTCGACGCAGATGGTCTTGCTTCCTCTTACACCTACCCGGACCACGTTTCATCCACGATTGCTCCATTAATCTCTGGCAGTCAGGCAGTCCTTCATGGTTTATCAGGCACCATAGCTTCCAACTATCGTTCCATTCTCCGCAGGCTCGCTACTCGTGAACGATCGACTCATTATTTGTGCACGAAGTTTGATTGGTCTCTTTCTACCTTCGACAGCATCGACTGGCAGTCACATAGCAGAGCCATTAATGCAAATTTTCCCAAACGCCACTTTATCATTAAGTTGATACATGATTGGTTACCTTTGGGGCATCTACGATCAAGATACGCTACCTATTACCAAGATTTCTGCCCCTTGTGTCCTTCGACTCTCGAGACCTTGACTCACTTTCTTCGATGTCCTCACCGTTTATGGTTTCCCGCGCTCCTTGCAGATCTTGAAAAACAATGGTCTTCTCTGAATGCCGATCCACATCTAGCCATGCTCCTTACCGAATGTCTCCGCTCGTGGTTGCATGATGTTCCTCCTTCCTTTCCTACAGTTCCGCTCCCTTACCAACGCGCAGTTGCCTCCCAACTTACTATCGGCCTCGAACAAGTGTTCATGGGCCGCTTCTCTTTACATTGGTCTCGTCTTCAAGACCAGTTCCTTATTTCCCAGGATATTTCCTCTCCACTTTTCTCCGGCTCTCGCCTCATTTCTTCTACCATTACTATTATCTGGCACCATGTGCATCGTTTATGGTTGCAACGTAACAACGATATTCATGGTGATACTCCACAATCAATCGAAGCTTCTGCTTATTCTCAAGCGCAACGAGAAGTTCTCGAAGTATATTCTCTTCGGTCACAGGTCCAATCTGCCGACTCTGTTTTGTTTTACGATTCACCCCAAGTTCATTTCACCTATGCCACCACTTCTATTCAATTGAGGAACTGGCTCAATACGTGGCGCCCAGTTATCCTCCGTTCTGCACACCATTTCCCGTAATATTTCATCCATCTCCCGTACTGTTAGTCCTCGCCTCAGTTTTCTGGGGCCGGGCGCGTCGGTCGACGATACCCTAGCGGGTACACGCGGCAGCGTTAAAATAGACTGTACCTTTTTTTTTTTCGCATTCTCGTAGTCAGATCATCGTGCCTCTTTGACCGTAGTTGGGATACGAACATATTCAATGAACAAAGTCTGCTGTCCAAACTTGATAAAGGTATGGATAAAGCAACGATGTACCTCGCGACTGTGCCTGTATTTTCATACAAATCGTCAAAAGTCCATCTCCACGGTGAAGATATTGTATCGTAAGGCCCCCAATAAAAGTAGTTCTATAGGGGACCTCAACTCTTGACGCGGAGAACCATCTTCTGTCCATCGACCAAACAGTTCAACTTGGCTGTCATCTTTGGTTTTCTTCAACAGAATAGGGAAAAGGGCACCATAAGATATGCGAAACCTCAACCTGAAGGTCTTCAACCATGTAGGGTCTAGTAGAGGACGAGGGTTGGAAACACAACTGATGTACCATGGAGACAGCATAGCAGTCATGGCAACAATCTGGCTAGTCTCATCTCTGACCATATTCATGATTCTTGACGTGCGATTACGAGGGGTCGACAGTGCCCGTGCTTCCGAGAATTGGGTGGAAAAAGACTGTTGATCTTGTTTGTCTTCAAGAATGATAGTGGCTGCCAAGGCAGCAGCTTGGTTGATGGTGTGAACCAGCTTCCTCCTCTTGTTGTACCAATCGTTCAGTGCATCGGTGTCGTCACAGTCAGAGTCTCCCTCCATATTGCAAGTTAGAACGAGATGATAAGAATGAGGCAATGCGAGACACGAGACTGGTGGGGAGTCAAAACATTAACGCCATTCATAAAGAACGGGTGTTAAGCTTATGCGAGTAGCATATAGTTGTCTCCCATAAAATTTATGGGAGACAACGTGCTACTCGCTTAGTTGTCTCCCTTCTCAAAACACTAACCCGACCCGTGTTAAGCAATATGACAATTGCCCCCTCCGTTGGTGTTGTCATACAAGTGGCACCTAGTCCATGATGTTGACACCTAGTCCATGATGTTGTGACCATGATGTAGCGACCATGATGTAGTGATACGAGAAGTCAACAAAATAACTCTTCACATCTACAAATCTCTGTTTATTCCTATCTACTGTTGTTCTCACAATCAGTGGATTTCCGTTGTTTCGTCGTCCTCACCATAGACGTTGTTGTCTTTCGTGTTGTTCTCATCCTCTTCCATATTGCTGTTGCCGGCAGTCCTTCTCCTCTTTCTTGTGTATATCTGCCTCCTCATCATCAGCTTCCTCTGGTACTGTTGTACTGGCTTCAGGTGCAAGGTTGGTAGCACCTTGGACGGGTCACTTGGCATCTGAGATCGATATCTTGGACGGGTTGCTTGGCATGTGGATTGATGAGCCATTGCGACGAATCCAGTTGCGCCGACTCACGGTCGTCATTTTCCACAGGGAAGGGTTGGGACGACATTTCCTTTGGTCAAGGCCTTCTTTGCCATATAGATCTCCAGAATAGAGAGTCCTGCAACAATCGGTGCAGATGTCACACATATAAAGCGTACTAAAGTTGGTGCTCAGCCGATGGAAGATGTAAATGAGCGAAAATGAGGAAAATCACCAATTTTTCAAGTTCAAATATCAAGCTAATGAGTGGATCTTTACTGTAGACTATCATATCTGAAGTTGTTCCATATTCCAAAGCTCTATACAACGATAAAGTCAAATTAGTGTGGAATTGAATTTATATGAAGTTAAGGCAAGTCGAAGTTAAGCGAGTAGCGTATAGCTGTCTCGCTTATATGGGAGACAGCTATACGCTACTCGCTTACGAATGGCGTTAACCTAGGTAGGTAGTGGAGGATTTCACGGATTGGAATCTACTCTCAGTTGTACAGTTTTCAGTTTTGCTGACGTCACTGTAGAGATTAAAGAAGACGCACTAATCATCCTTATCCGGAGCAATACGAAAAAAACGAAAAACCCAAAACCCCCAAACATTTGAGATTTTCTATCAAAGGGGAATAGTCTATTCTTCCAGCTGCCGCGCCTACCCGGGTACGGTCGACCGACTGCCCTGGCGCCATTACTCTCGGAATCATGGAGCGGGGGGACAGCCCGCTTGTGACAAGGGGCCACATAGACGAACCGCTTTTCGGGCCCCACATCTAGCCCTCCCAACCACCTAGTCACAGCGGACTCGAACCCTGGACACCCAGGGACACCCGCTATTTTTGTAACCATAGTGCTTATGGACCTTGAACAGAATATACCAAAAAGGGCGAAGGACGGACAAGCTTATTTTCTTTTTGGTACACTATAATAGAACAAAATACTTATCGACATTGATATTTCTGTATATTAGAATACATAAAGAGGAAAATACACGAATCGGAACATTTGGCGAGGGTCGATACAACCCGATACAAACCATACAACTGGTCGAAACAACATCCGATACAACCGATACAAATTCCGATACAACCCGATACAACCCGATACAACCGATACAACCCCGATACAAACGATACACGGGGGTCGATACAACCGATACAAATCGACGAAACCCCGATACACACACCCGATACAACAACAAGAATGAGTCTTCACAACAAAAATGAGCTTCACAAAACGTGATCGCAAAACACGTCGAAGTTATCGACAACGATCGACGAAATGGAACACGACACAACAACCAACCTTTTTTGTCGCCAGGTAGTGGACAAAGAAAGAGGATGAGCAAGCAGGTCTCTGTATCGAAGAAGGAGAAGGAGAAGGAGAAGTTTGTTGATTGAAGGAAATGCGAGGGGCGGGCGATCCTCATCGAGGATTTGGAGCCAGGTGGTCTGCTCTACAACATGAACATGGTGCCGGCAGACCACCTTTTCAAGATGAAAGGGCAAGAAGTGACGAAAGGGCCCTTATTCATGACAGAAGGTTATATCCAAGACAACAACACAACAACAAAGGTGAACTTGTCTTTGACCTTCACCCTGCAAAGCTGCTTCTTCGGCAGGATGTGAAGAATGGTGTGCACCTACGCTTGAAGCCATCCGAGCTTCAAAGGACATGTCCTGCCTACAGAGACTTTAAGCCAGCAATCTTCAAGCACCGCATTTACCAGGAAGCACGCCGCCAACGTTTTTTCAACTATCTGGCACTGAAACGCGAGGAGGAGCAAGGACGAGGACCTGTTGTCCCCTGTGATGAGCTGGGACGACGACATGATTTGGCAAATCATATACAAGACTATACGTAAACAAATAGAAAACACAAACAAACTTTTCTCTACTTTAGACATTCATTAGGGTTGAAAGAGATGAGAGCTGCCATTGTTCATGGCATATTGCAACTTAACAGCGACAGCTCGAAAGGCAAGTCCATGATTCGTGTCGCTGTGCCTCCAAGTTTGGTGCATGGCGGCAAAGGTAGACATTTTTCCGTTGAACGATTCGTGTCGCAGGCGGATGCGACTCTTAATATTGTTTGCCATCCTTGAATCGTGTTGTGGGTTGGGCCAAGCAATCTTGTCGCGGAAAGCATTCTTGATGTAACCGCGATCAGCCACAACCTTTTTTCCATCCGCGAGGTGCTCCAGCACACCAGACCTCTCGAGCATCTCCTTGTCACCCATGCCTCCGCGCACTGGTCCAAAGATATCCACGACTTGCTGGCGATATGCACATAGAGTGATTTGATATTTCACTCCACCGTGCGCATGCTTCTGTGAGAAATTTCGTCGATCAAACGGAAGCAGTTCAGTCTTGTGCTTTCGTTCCCACGTTTTCTTATCAACACCATCCACAGATAGCGCGAAATCTCCGAGTCAGGATTGTTCAGGTCGTGAGGCCAGAAAATTACCTTCTCCTCAAGCGCTGCGATCTTCCGAATCCATTTCCAGAGATTCTTGCCTCGGACGTTGCACGCACAAATTCGGAACCTGTCACCAAGCTGTACGCTGCTTCGAGGATAGCTGTAGATAAAGAAATGCGCAACCAAGAACATGCGAAAGCCTTTTTGTTTATCCTTAGTACTTAGCTTTGCCTCTTCAATTGTCGTATGGCACAAGTCATACCACATGGTTGCAATTGTAAGAGGCACCGATCCATAGTGTTGTTGGAACTTGTTGATGCGTTGCTCCCTCGTCAGACGGCCATCCACGTCCAAGGAGAGATAAGCTAAGCCTCGCGTGAGAACCTCGTCTGGCTCGACCAGTGGCACCATCTTCTCTTTATGTTGAACAGTAGGAAGATTCCGATGCGACCAACTTGGGGGAAGGAAGACAGCCTTCATGGCTCATTCCCTAGTAGTGTCACAAATTGGCGGAAAGGTGCTTCATCCCGAACACGAGTAGAAAGATCCGTGGGTCCACACACACCAATCTGCCCTAAGTAAACTTAAATACTGCTTATGATCAAGCAATCAAACACATTCCTATGATATTAGTAGCTGTAGACAAACCAACGACACAAGAGGAGCATGTTGGATCAAGAGGGAATGGCTTGCGCTTCGCAAACCTGTCTACTCCTCTCGTTGATTGTTGGATCATTGATTTTCTATCATGACAGAGCAACAACATGATCATAAATTGGACGAAGAGAAGAAACCACCGCCAAAGAGGCCAGCCAAGTTCCCCGCTCCAGGTGGATTGCCGTTTGACCAAACAAGAAAATTAATCAAGGCCATCGAAAAACAAGGCCAGTCGAGACACTCCTTTGATCTCCTTTCGTTTTGCAGTAATAATCCCACCGACTGGGGATTTGAAGGCTCGTTGAAGCGACGACAAGTGCAACTTCGCTGGGGCAAGTGCAAGTCCCGGTCCATCCAAGCCTACGTCAACTACCTCCATCGACTGGGAGTTGATCCAAACGAGAAGACTCTCAAAGAACTTGACAACAAAGAGTCAGGAACCATGGTGAAGAGCAACAAGATTTCCGACAATGACACTTACACCACTGATGTTGCCGACGATGTCAGCCCCGAAGAGGAGCAGATGTACAAGGACGCTTATGGGCGCTTGTATGGTGAACAAGATTATGCTGCTGGCATGGCTGAGCAAGACGACGACAGGAAGCCAGCTCCCCGCAATCTCAACCGCACACCTGTGAAGGGAGGAGAATCACCGGCGGTGTTTCTTGGCAACGATGCCCACGATGCCCACGATCAGCAGATGGGACAGGTAAACGCCTCCAACTTCTTTGCAAGTCCCAGCCCAGCACGCCACAACGTTGCCGCCGCTTATGCTGTCCCTGGTGTCGACCTCAATGGAGGTGATCCACCGCAACATGTCTTCGGGAGGGTGTCTCCACTTCTTTCTCGTATCCCTCCTCGTCCCCCACAACTGCCTAACGACGTGTTGCACCCATTTGTTCCGACAAGTTGGTTGGTGAATCAAAATGGGACGGTCAAGCACCCTTGGATAATCGCCGTCAACCATTTGAGTGCCGAACGTAACAGAGATTTCGACATTCAATACGTTGAAGGGATCGACCAGGACGAACTTTTCACTCGCAACGGCTTCCACTTACGCCGTTCAGTCCCTTGCCAGGACCATCATTTATGGGATGCGAGCATTCCCGACGATGTTTTCTGAGAAAGCTGGCGTGGTCGTTTAATCTCGATGAGGGGGCCGGCGCAGGACTTCTGGATCCGCGATCCCAAGCGGTACCACAAGGACGAGAAGTTGTCCAAGATCAAGTGTGACGCTACAAAGAAGGCCCATAGTGCTACTATGGTGGCTATTGAGGATTCTGACGATGGCAGCTACTGGGCCCACTATAGGTTTGCCTTTCACCCGTCTATCAAACTCGACAACCAGATTTTCTCTAAGGATGAGACTGTCATCCCTACGGAGTACAACCCCATCAAAATGAAATCAAATGACTCGGAGAATGATTTCGGCCGTGATCTCCTTGGTATGACTATCTTTTGGCGCATTGCATGCAAGGGTGGCACCAAGATTGCCACCAAAGGCAAGAAGAATGCGGAGGCTGCCAGGAACATGTTTGGTGACTTGTAAGCCACCAATTCCTACGAGTGTTTACATGATGAGTTTTTACATGATGAGTTTTTACATGATGAGAGTTTCTACATTGACGAGTACTTAGTAATCTTCCTTTATCCTATATTAGTTGAGAATTTGCATTAACCATGATGTTGCATTAACCGTGACCATAGCGCACACGACGCCAACGAGCCTTGTCCACACGTAGGTTACTTTGACGTTGCACAGCAACCGTCAAATAATTTAGGAACAAGTTCCCAATCCGATGGCCAGCTTCTCCTTCGGAGGAGATGCCCTCACACTGGGACAGCCTCCTCGTAAGGTCGCGTAGCAGCTCTTCAATGTCACAGTGCTGCTGGAGAACAGCCTCTTCATAGCTTGCCGGTGGTGCTTCCTCTCCGACTCGGATCGATTCGTGATGAAGCCGTGTTGCAATCTCCTCCTCGTTCGGCTTGATGATGATAATGACGTAGGTAAAGAACTCTGTCCTGCCCTTCTTCTTGTCGAGGAAGCCCCTCTTTCCACGGTACGTCCCACCAACAATCCGGATCTTGGCTCCCTTCTGGTCGGCGGGGTAAACCTTTGGTTTCTTCTTCTCGGCTATGATTGCGACTTCTTCTTCTTCTTCTTGCTTTCGTCTTGAAAAATGAGTCTGATTGTTGTGTTGCTGCTGTCGCAAGCAATTTCATTGGCGAGTTTGGCAGGAACCAATTCTTCGATTGCTTAATCTATCGCTTTATCATTGTATCGCTCTCATTTCAAAAGTCGCCTGTTTATTCCATCTTGTATCGCTCTCATTTCAAAAGTCGCCTGTTTATTCCATGGTGACCGTCAACCCGATACATCAGGCCGATACAAATCGCAACAAATTCAGAAGACCCGATACAGAGGACTCGAGTCCCCCGATACAAATACGGTTACAAATCCGTTGTATCGATACAGTACCTAAGCCCCCCGATACAACTAGATACAACCCCGATACACGACTGGATACAGTTGTATGTGCATCGATACAGAATCCGATACATTTGGCGAGCTCAGCGCAAGGCTTCCCGAAGTTCAATAATTGGTACATTTAAGTAATTTTTTAGACACGTGCCGGTTCCTCTTTTGATAGTGTACGAAAATCGGGTACAGTCATCTCAACCAATCAGAAATAAGCCCAGTGGGGTCATGGTTACAAATATAGCGGGTGTCCCTGAGAGTTAAGACATACTCCTAGCAAGTCTACATGTTCTATGTCAAGCTAGGAGCTTAGTCGTCACTTAGCTAGACCTAGCCTACACGTGTAAGCAACACGTGTAAGTTTTCCTTCATGCGTGGAAGCAGGCAGCTGGCCCGCCTGCACGCGAGGAAGCAAGCATCTGCTGCATCCTCCTGACCATCTGCATACAATAAACAATACTAATAGCGTGCTGGGGGCACTATGCCAGCTCTCGAATGACTCGCGGAAGATTCATGTGTAAGTATCGCCAGACGATACCCGGACTCTGTCCCGCCACGACTCCACGTAAACATGACTCGATAGGTCCCTAGTTGAATCTTTGACACCGACGTTCTCAGAATTCAGTCCGTCCTTGTCCCGTGTGCAGATAGCTTCTCTGGCCATTGCTCACTTTCCTAGCCTAATTCCTAAAGATCATAATTTTTACGTCCTACCATTATGCATGGGTATGGCACTCTGATCAGATTCCTCAACGCCCTTGTTTTTCCTTCTTCACCATAACACGCCTCCGGCGGCCGACGTTTGTGCAATTCCTTTTGCCCGTCCTTTGATTCCTTTCCTTTCATTTTCTCACCATTGCATCTCTCCATCATGGCAGACAACACCAATGGGTTCATTACCCTTGTCGATGCACTCCGCTTCCAACGTCGCGTTGATGAGGCTCTGTCCTCCGATTCCTTTTCCGCTCTCAAGCTCAAAGATGACGACGACAAGTATTACGCCAACCTCCTCCCATTTCGGGAGTCGACGGATGAAGACCCTCGAGATCTCTTCCTTTGGGTCCTCCACTTCGTGGACAAGATCCGCATCTCCGGTCATCCGGATCCCTTCGCCGCTTGTTGCGAGTATTTCCCTCGCTCGGTCACCAGCGCTATCGCCGATCCCTTTCTCGAAGCCTACAACGGTTTGCCTCCAGGCACCAATCTCGATGAAGCCTGCTTCCAAGGTTTGATTGCTGCGGTCTTCGCTCCCCTTGTCCTTGTCAGTGAAGTTAGTGCTTTCCGCACCTTCCTTCTTTCTGGGCCTCGGAAGCCCTCAGACATGACAGTGGATTCGCATTTGCAATCCCTTCGCAAGTTCTCTAATGGTCTCAAGTACCTCAGCTCTGACGCTGCAATCGTCCCCCTCACGGAAGACAAAATCAAACAAGCCTTTTACCAAGGCTCGCCGACTACATGGCGCACGGAATTTCAACAAGCCTGTTAGAATTCTCACCGTCTATGGTGGTTAGATTCTACATCTCATCGATTCCCCATGTCACATAGCCTCGTGCTATCGCATCATGCCATCTAGCTTCGAGCTATGTTCCCTAGCTTCGCGCTATATCGACCTATATTTCTTCGCAAATCATGAAAAGTGAGAATAGATTGACGAACTAACTCTCAAGACTAAACTGGGTCGTGCGGTATTACAACGGACGTAAATTTGGCCGTTGCTCGGACATTATACTAACGCCCTAAGCGTACGCGCCCGAAATCATCGAGCACGCCCAAGCGACATCCGAGCGCTGTCGGCATCTATCCGACCCAACGGTCTAAGTATCCCAAGCACGACACACGATCACGCGAGACCATATTTCCATTCCCACAATCTCCAAATTGTCAACAAGCTGCGCGCCATGAAAACAACTATGCCAATCCAAAGCAAGAGCTGTTGACCCTGTATATGTTATCCGCCCACATATACATGTCATATACATCACATGAATCGACTCCAACTATTCCAAACCTGTTGCCGCCAAGAACCTATGACACATGACCCTTGGCAGGACCGAACATTTCACGTAGACCTATTGTAGTAATCAACACACAATCTAACAATATCACCATTTATCACATCCTCTTTTGTGTCCCGACTATCCTTTTGATAGACTACGACTTGCTTTCCTCTCTTACCCGTGGAGAGGTTTGTATCGGTTGGTGATTACCTGATTGTCTGCTCTACCGAGCATCAATGCCACTGCAATTCCAAGAGAATTGTAACAGATTAACAGTCTCAGAGCTTATTTCCTTGTGGTTTCATGGATACTAACGAGCTTATCACTCCTGTACGACAGATCTATCAAGCCAACCTGCATCCCGGGCAGCCCGATACCCTGGTGCAGCAGGAACTGGTGCCGACGCTGAAGGCAGCCAACACATCGGTTAACATCTCCGTCGATAGTTCCAACAGCAACCCATTCGAGACTCCAACCCAGCCTCACGCCCCGATCCCTGCGCCGTTGCTTCGGCCCCCGAGTCCGCCTCGTCGGCTCGTCCCTTCTCGATCCCGTCGTACCACCCGGTTGATTGCTGATCATATCAAGTACTTCTGTCAACCAACTTCTTCGACCTTCGATCCCGAGATCATCCGTGGGGAGACCCAGATCGAACGCCAGTTCCAATCGGTGACCCACATCGTCGACCAAGAAGACATTGACCGTCTGAACGACCAACTTCATCGTTCTCCGAGGCGTCGCCTCATCTTGGCCGCCCTCTCGGGCAACCCCATCCGTACTGTCCACCTCCGCTTCCTAACCTTCGAGCGCCCAACTGGATACTACAATACCATCTACGTCGTGAACGCGACGACTTGACCTCTGCCTCCTAACGTTGTACGCCTAGATAACTACGTTGCCTACATCCACGAGGTCCATACCATCGAGGACCATCGTGCAACTATCTTCCCTTTGCGTACCGAGGTCGAGAACCACTTGGCTGAAGGTGATACCCCTTCTTCTGTTGCTTGTGCTGCCCCATCTGAGCCTGGAAACGACTCTGATTATTCGGAAGAGAGTGGAGATTCGGAAACCGAAGCTTAATTACTCATAGTTAACTCCCGTCCCCTCAAAACCTTTCCAAGACTTAAACTCAACGCACATCCGGGTACCCTGGGTCGCACAACACGCCACACATTCCCGTCAAATCGCGAAAATTCGGCGAAAATTTGTTGAAACTCGGCGAAAATTTGTCGGAATCAACGGAAATTTCCAGGAGTCGCACATCACAACACACATCCGGGTATCACATACGTGGTACATACGTGGCACACGTGGTACATCCGGGTTCACATCACATCACACATTAAATAAACCACATCACACCGCACATTAAATAAACATCGAACCAACCAAATAACACCATGGATCCTCAATCACCCAAGACACCTACGACTCCTAAGGGAGAAGATAACCAAGACAATGTCTCAAACACAGACCTATTCGACCACATCATATTTACTGTCTGCCAATTCTTTACCAAAGAAAGGGCCGACTACTTAATGAAGTGGATGAAATACCATGGTTTTGAGAACATTACCCATGTTATCTCGTATATGCAAACTAATACCGAGGAATCCATGAACGAACTGACACAATACAAGGTCAACAAACAGACACATGATCTACAAGGCCCCACAAGACAGCAGATCAAGCTCTTGGCTTATTGGGCCATATACAAGACCAATGAAATTCAAGACGAGCTATCCAATAGCGACTGGATGAACCTAACGAGGAAAGAGTTCAACACTTGGAGGATCAACACAGATTTCTCTAAGGGACCACCTAGCCAAGTCCCAGTCTCGCCAATGAAGTCACCGTCATCTGTGAAATCTGTCAGCACAGTTACTGCCGCATCCCAATCTCAACAAGACCTTACAGCATTCAGAAAGGGAACTAAGCGCGACGCAACTGCATATGAGGTATTCAAGGATGAACGATACTACGATTCATTCTGGCGTGTATTCAAGACTACAGCTAAGGCTCAAGGCCTATCCAACGTTCTGAATTTCAAATACACACCACCCCATGATGATGAGTATGCCGAAGAACTTTTTCAAGAGCAACAAGTATTTCTTTACTCCGTTCTTGTCCGTATCATTCAGACTGACCAAGGTCGAGCCTATGTACGTGAACATGAACATGATGAAGATGCGCGTGCCGTATTGCAGAAGTTACACTCTTTGCATACCGAATCCGACCTAGCAAAACGAGAAGTCCTCCGTTTAACCAACTACATTTCCAATCTACGTCTTGACGACACATGGCGCGGAACAACACGTCAATTTCTTCTACACTTTCAAGAGCAGCTACGTTTGCTAGACAATCTCGTGACATTGTCTGATCGCATCCCTGATCATACCAGGATGACCTTCCTCATGCAAGCTGTAGAAAAGGTACCTGATCTCCGCCGAGTCAAGATCTTGGATAATGTGGTGAACACCAAATCCGGTGCAAAATCCCTTTGCTATCAATCATACTTCCGTCTCCTTCTAGACGCAGCTTATGACCATGATCAAGCAACCCAGTCATCTGTTCATAGTCGCCGTCGACATGTCAAACAACATGAATCACTATATGGCCAAGATACAGATGCTGACATAACCTCACAAGATGATATGGAGTATCATGTCCACAACACCAAAGCGACATCTGAATCTCCATCCTCTTCGTCCAAGGTTAGTCTACCGCGTGACCTATGGTTCAAACTTTCTGAAGAAGATTGCAAGTTGATCATTGTGTATAACAAGATGATTCAAGCACCTTCATCAACAACACCGAGGAAAGTGCAAACACATGCCCTCGACATTGATCCGGAACCTGATCCTGACCCCAACCAAGTTGCATCTGATGACGACTCACCTGGCGTAGTCCCTGAGCATCCAGATGATTCAGATCCGGTTACACAATTTATCAACCAAGCCATGACGACTGATATCAATCACCCGGCAACTGACCTGACTAGTGTTCTTTCTAACACCAAGTCCAAGACGAGCAAGAAGGTTACTTTCAAAGCCAACATGCATAAACAAGCAGGACATGTTCCACGCTATTTGTTTTCCAGGAAATCTACTTTACCAGGAAATCAATTGATTGACCGTGGTGCTAATGGAGGACTTGCTGGTTCTGACATGCGCATCCTTTCTAAGACTGGCCGCCATATCACTATTGTGGGTATTGATAACCATGAACTTACTGGACTTCCTGTCGTCACATGTGCCGCAAAGTTTGAGACCAATGATGGACCTATTGTCGGCATCTTCAATGAATATGCTTATTATGGAAAGGGCTTATCTATCCATGCTCCTGGTCAATTCGAGCATTTCGGACTTGCTGTTGATGAACGATCTGTTAAAGTTGATGGTAAACAACGCATCACTACACTTGATGGTCGTGCTATACCCCTTCACATCAAGGATGGGTTAGCCTACATCCACTCCTTGGGTATCCCCAGCGACGATGACATGAATACCTTACCTCAGATCATCTTCACGTCTCCCGACACATGGGATCCTGGTGTTCTGGACCATTCGTATTCTCCCACACCCTCTGACAATGATCCTGATTGGAAACACGTCAAGACTGATGGTAGTATGTCGAACCATCCATATGACAACTATGGGGAGTACACTGATCGTGTTGTTTGTAACCTCAATCTCCTTTTGGATCTCCCATACAATCATGGACCTGACGACGCACCCTTCTTTTCTATCTATGCTGACGCAGAAGGTAATGATCCTACACTTCATGCCTCTGTCCACCGTCGTTACCAGGAAGCGTATGACTGGAAGAAGTTCCGTCCATTCTTTGGTTGGCAATCTGAAGATGTTATTGCCGATACGTTCAAGCACACTACACGTAATGGTAGCATTACTTTTGACCACGACACCCTCAAGAAACATTTCAAGGCTCGCAATCCGGTCCTTAATATACCTCGACGTCATGAACCCGTTGCTACTGACTCGGTTTTCTCCGACACCCCTGCTGTTGACCATGGCGGTAAAGTCGCACAAATCTTTGTTGGTCGAGAAACTCTGGTTACTGATATCTATGGGATCAAGTCAACCAAACAGTTTGTCAATACTCTTCAGGACAACATCCGGTTTCGTGGTGCCATGGAGACTCTTATCAGTGATGGTGGTTCATCTCTCATCTCTCAAAAGGTCAAAGACATTCTTCACACTTTGCTTATTGGGGAGTATCGATCCGAACCTTATCATCAACACCAGAATAAGGCTGAAAACCGTTACCAGACCGTCAAACGTATGACCAACGCTCTCATGAATGCCACTGGTTGCCCTGCCAACACCTGGCTTCTTTGCCTTGAGTATGTCTGTGACTTATTGAACCATACATCATCACCCACCCATTCCGGTCGCACTCCTCTTGAGGCTCTCTCCGGACGCCCACCCGACATTACTCATCTCTTGTTCTTTCCTTTCTGGGATGAGGTTTACTACCGTGTCGACCCCGCTGAACCCAATTCTGGTTCATATCCATCTTCTTCTGATGAGAAACTTGGCCACTGGGTTGGTTTTGCTCACAACGTTGGTGATTCTTTTACTTGGAAGATTCTCACCCAGGATAACCAGATAATCTACCGTTCTGCCGTTCGCCGTGTTGAATCCACTACACCTAACCTACGTGTGGATCGACCTTCAGGGGAGGATTCGTCTGAGAAGGATGACAATGATAAGCAAGCTGACACTGTCTTCATTCGCAGTGATAGTGAAGATCCATCCAAACCAATGCCCACGATCGATTTTGACGACATGATAGGACGCACATTCCTATGCGACACAGAAGAAAATGGGGAGCGACATCGTGCACGTGTCATCAAACGAGTCATTGATCTTAATGAACAAGCAACGAAACAGGAAGAACGTGTCAAGTACATCTACCGAAAGACAAATTCTGATGTTGATGAGATGATATCCTATAATCAACTCATGGAGTATATTGAACGAGATAACCAAGCTCAAACCTCTGGAGATAATCTTTTCAGGTTCAGGGACGTCATCGCCCATCAAGGCCCACTGAACACAACTGATCCAGATTACAAGGGGAGCAAATATAATTTGCTTGTTGATTGGGAAACTGGGGAGACTACCTATGAACCTTTATCACTCATCGCCAATGATTATCCGATCACTGTAGCAATTTATGGAAAGAAACATGGTTTACTCAACGAACCTGGATGGAAGCATTTGAAACGTTATGTCAAAACAAGCAAACGTCTCATTCGAGCAGCCAAACAGTCAAGGATTAAACAAGTTCACCATTCCGTCAAGTATAAGTTTGGATTCCAAGTACCACGCAATTATGAGGAAGCTGTTGCTCTTGATAAACAACATGGCAACACAAAGTGGCAGGATGCAACAGAATTAGAATTGTCACAGATCCAGTCCTACAAGACATTCAAGGATTTCGGGAAAGCCATCTTCATTAAAGGGAAAGTATCCAATGCACCTGAAGGATATCATAAGATACGTGTACATCTTGTCTTTGACGTAAAACATGATGGACGACATAAAGCAAGACTTGTCGCAGATGGACATCTCACAAAAGAACCTGTTGAGACAATCTATTCGGGTGTTGTTTCCATTCGCAACCTCCGCATTGCCTTATTCCTGGGTACTTTGAATGACTTGGAAATATGGGGAGCAGATATTGGAAACGCATATCTGGAAGCCTTGACAGGGGAGAAAATCTTCATTGTCGCAGGACCTGAATTCAAGGAATTAGAAGGTCACATCCTGATTATATACAAGGCACTTTATGGATTGAAGTCATCAGGCGCACGCTGGCATGATGTCTTATTCGATGTTTTGACAGACATGGGATTTTCACCAAGCAAAGCAGATCCGGATATCTGGATGAGGAAAGCACCTGGAGAAGACTGTTACGAATACATTGCCGTATACGTTGATGACTTAGCCATTATTTCTACTGATCCTGGGAATATCTGCAAGATCCTGAAGGAGAAATACAACTTCAAACTCAAAGGAGATGGACCTATTGATTTCCACTTGGGATGTTGTTACACCAAGGATTCTGATGGAACATTAGTAGCAGATCCAAGACGCTACATTGGTAAGATGATGGACACTTTCGAACGAATCTTCAAGGAGAAACCCAAGAAAGCCAAAACACCTCTTATTGGTGGAGACCATCCTGAATTGGATGATTCTGAGCTCCTTGATGAAGAAGGTACTAGCCATTTCCAAACTCTGATTGGACAACTCCAATGGGTGATCACTATTGGTCGTTTCGACGTCTTCACCGCTACAATGACGCTATCACGCTTTCGTGCTGCTCCGAGGAAAGGACATCTTGATAGAGCCAAGCGTATCTATGGATACCTTGCACATCTCCCAGAAGGCGCAATCAGATTTAGGATTGGAGAGCCTGATTATTCAAGTCTTCCTACCCAAGAATTTGATTGGACTCGCACTGTCTATTCGAATGCAAGTGAACGTATTCCTGAAGACTGCCCAACACCTCTTGGCCGCTATGTTACCACAACTCATTATGTTGATGCCAATCTCATGCATGACATAGTCACTGGTAAATCCGTCACTGCTGTTCTACATTTGTTGAACGGAACACCTATTGACTGGTACAGCAAGAGACAGAGCACGGTGGACACTGCTACCTATGGATCCGAGTTTGTGGCTGCAAGGACAGCAATAGATCAGATTACAGAATTACGACATTCTCTCCGCTACCTTGGAGTACCTATCCGAGAGCGAAGTTACATGTACGGAGATAACAGATCTGTTGTGCTCAATGCAACCGTTCTTCATTCCATACTACCCAAGAGACACCATCTTCTGTCATACCACCGAGTTCGTGAAGCCATCGCAGCAAAGTATGTTGCATTCTACTGGAAAGATGGAAAGACCAACCCTGCCGATATCCTTAGCAAACATTGGGATTTCGTATCTATTTGGCCCATGCTCAAGCCATTGTTGTTTTGGAAAGGAGAAGTTCAAGACCTCAACAAATCCAATGATGACAAGGCTGAAACGACGAGTTGTGGGGAGTGTTAGAATTCTCACCGTCTATGGTGGTTAGATTCTACATCTCATCGATTCCCCATGTCACATAGCCTCGTGCTATCGCATCATGCCATCTAGCTTCGAGCTATGTTCCCTAGCTTCGCGCTATATCGACCTATATTTCTTCGCAAATCATGAAAAGTGAGAATAGATTGACGAACTAACTCTCAAGACTAAACTGGGTCGTGCGGTATTACAACGGACGTAAATTTGGCCGTTGCTCGGACATTATACTAACGCCCTAAGCGTACGCGCCCGAAATCATCGAGCGCGCCCAAGCGACATCCGAGCGCTGTCGGCATCTATCCGACCCAACGGTCTAAGTATCCCAAGCACGACACACGATCACGCGAGACCATATTTCCATTCCCACAATCTCCAAATTGTCAACAAGCTGCGCGCCATGAAAACAACTATGCCAATCCAAAGCAAGAGCTGTTGACCCTGTATATGTTATCCGCCCACATATACATGTCATATACATCACATGAATCGACTCCAACTATTCCAAACCTGTTGCCGCCAAGAACCTATGACACATGACCCTTGGCAGGACCGAACATTTCACGTAGGCCTTTCGTAGTAATCAACACACAATCTAACAATATCACCATTTATCACATCCTCTTTTGTGTCCCGACTATCCTTTTGATAGACTACGACTTGCTTTCCTCTCTTACCCGTGGAGAGGTTTGTATCGGTTGGTGATTACCTGATTGTCTGCTCTACCGAGCATCAATGCCACTGCAATTCCAAGAGAATGGTAACAAAGCCAATCCCTTGGTGCCGGACATTGTCAATCATTTTGACACGGCTGCTCTCTTGCAAGCCATGCGCGGATACCAGCGCGCCTCCAAGCAAAAGGCTACAACGTGAGCAACAGCAAAATCGTTCGCAGTCTCGTCAAGACCGCTCTCGTCCTCGCGACTCCAACAACAGCGGCAATCGCGATCGTCGCGTGGCAATCGTGATTCCTTACGTGGCGGAAATCGCCGTGGCTCCTCCGACCGCAACGACTCCTCCGGTGTTAGAATTCTCACCGTCTATGGTGGTTAGATTCTACATCTCATCGATTCCCCATGTCACATAGCCTCGTGCTATCGCATCATGCCATCTAGCTTCGAGCTATGTTCCCTAGCTTCGCGCTATATCGACCTATATTTCTTCGCAAATCATGAAAAGTGAGAATAGATTGACGAACTCACTCTCAAGACTAAACTGGGTCGTGCGGTATTACAACGGACGTAAATTTGGCCGTTGCTCGGACATTATACTAACGCCCTAAGCGTACGCGCCCGAAATCATCGAGCGCGCCCAAGCGACATCCGAGCGCTGTCGGCATCTATCCGACCCAACGGTCTAAGTATCCCAAGCACGACACACGATCACGCGAGACCATATTTCCATTCCCACAATCTCCAAATTGTCAACAAGCTGCGCGCCATGAAAACAACTATGCCAACCCAAAGCAAGAGCTGTTGACCCTGTATATGTTATCCGCCCACATATACATGTCATATACATCACATGAATCGACTCCAACTATTCCAAACCTGTTGCCGCCAAGAACCTTTGACACATGACCCTTGGCAGGACCGAACATTTCACGTAGACCTATCGTAGTAATCAACACACAATCTAACAATATCACCATTTATCACATCCTCTTTTGTGTCCCGACTATCCTTTTGATAGACTACGACTTGCTTTCCTCTCTTACCCGTGGAGAGGTTTGTATCGGTTGGTGATTACCTGATTGTCTGCTCTACCGAGCATCAACGCCACTGCAATTCCAAGAGAATTGTAACATCCGGAGACAATCGTGGCGCCCCCGATGGCAACTCCGATCCCTGTCCGTATCGGACCACGATGGAATCCCATCGCAACCATTCTTGGGCTGATTGCATTTATAATCCTTCGGGTCGCAATTTCAATCAAAGCCTTTTTGACGTCATGGTTCAACGTTCTAACCGTTCTACCGGTGGCGGCAACGCCGGAAACAATCCTCCTCAAGGTGGTGGTTCCAATGGCGATAACAACCCGCGTGGTGGCTCGTCCGCTCCTCTGCGTTCCACTTGGGGCTCTCGTCCTTCTGCCCCAGGTCGTGGCAGTGATCAACACGCCTCTGACTCTGCTGGTGCCGGTAATGGATGGAATGCCGTTCCTGCCAATCCTCCTGCCGTAGCTCCTCCTCCAGGATGCGTTCCTACCATTCCTGTCGATGCCGAGGGAATCCAGCAGTGGAGCGATCTTCGCAATCCTGAAAAGACGGTCCCCGCAATGTCAGAAAGCCTTTGAAAACGTCAAAGCCATGCTTGCGCATGATGCGTTCATCCGCTATCCCGATCACAACATTCCTTTCCACGTCTATGTGGACGCGTCTGACTATCAGCTCGGCGCTGTTATCATGCAGGAAAACATCCCTGTCGCGTATTTCTCACGCAAGCTCAACCACGCTCAGCGGAATTACACCACTATGGAAAAGGAGTTACTCTCCATCGTCGAAACCCTCAAGGAGTTCCGCTCCATGTTGCTTGGCTGTGCCGCCTTGCACATTCATACCGATCACAAAAATCTCACCTATTCCACTCTCAACTCCCAACGAGTCCTTCGTTGGCGTCTCTTTCTCGAAGAATACAATCCCATCTTTCATTATATTCCTGGCCAGGATAACGTCATCGCCGACGCGTTGTCGCGTCTCCCTCTTTCAGAAGAGGAGGAGAAGAGTGTCCCTTCCAAGGTCCCTTCCGACGGTCCCTCGTCTGGACCACGATCCCTTTTTGATCATAGTGGCAAACACTCCGTGTTTCAGGTTCCTCGTGCGCCTCATGATGACCCCCGCTTAGCGTCTCGTGACGCGGATTCTCATGAATCCCCTATTTTCATGGACGAAGAGTTGATCGATGTGTATCTTAATCATCCCGCCATTACGGCCAACCAACCCCTACCGGTTGACTATGCTACGATATTTAAGCATCAACAAAACGATGCCGCCTTAATGGCGTTGGTTCAATCCAAACCTAACTATTATCATTTGCAACCCTTTCCTACGGAAAATCCACAATACAACCTTGTCTGTTATCGACAATCGGTTAATGCCCTCTGGCGCATTCGCATTCCTGACTCGCTTCTCACGCATACAGTCAACTGGTATCATCTCGTGCTTAACCACGCTGGTTCCACGCGACTCCGCGATACTATCGCCATGCACATGACGCATCCCCAATTGGGACTCTACTGCGATCAAGCTGTTTCCAGCTGTCGGACCTGTCAACGGTCGAAGGTCGTTCATCGACATTACGGAGAATTGCCTCCTCGTGAGGTCCGTGGTAATCCCTGGTCCGACATTGCCGTCAATCTTATCGGCCCCTGGACAGTCAAAGTCCATGGCATGGCCCTGACCTTTCAGGCTCTGACGGTCATTGACACTGTCACCAATTTTTGCGAAATCATCCGCATATACGATAAAACCGCTCGACATGTTGGTCTCCAACTTGAGAATTCATGGCTTTCACGCTATCCTCGCCCTGTTCGTTGCCTTTTCGATCAAGGCGGCGAGTTCATCGGCCATGCGTTTACGCAAGTGCTTCGCAATCATGGCGTCAGGCCAGTGCCCCTAACGGCCAAAAATCCACAATCCAATGCCCTATGTGAACGTCTTCATCTGACGATTGGCAATTCGTTACGCGCTATCGTTAACTACGAGCCGCCGCAAAACATTGATCAGGCCGCTCTCATGGTCGACACTGCTCTGCAAACCGCTGCATACTCTGCACGCACTGCCATTCACGGCAGCCTCAAACATTCTCCCGGCAGTCTTGCGTTCCATCGCGACATGCTGTTCGACATTCCCATCCTTGCGGACATGGAATTGATTCGTCAAAAACGACAAATCATCGTTGACGAACGAGCTCGACTCGCAAATCGCTCTCGCGTCTTTCATGACTACAAAATTGGAGATCGCGTGCTCATCCGCGCCACCAATCCTGACAAATTGGCACCTCGTACCAGTCCCAATCCTTTCACCATCACGCGTGTCCATTCCAATGGCACCGTGACCATTCAACGTGGTCCCCACGTTACCGAGCGCATCAATATCAGGCGTCTCATCCCTTACCGTGTGTGACATGGGTTTTACTGCCGTTGGCCTCTGGCCATCAAGCTTTCCCATGGCCCGCTCGAACTTCCTAGGTCCGACCAGGGAGAGGTAGAGTGCGGTACCCGGACTCTGTCCCGCCACGACTCCACGTAAACATGACTCGATAGGTCCCTAGTTGAATCTTTGACACCGACGTTCTCAGAATTCAGTCCGTCCTTGTCCCGTGTGCAGATGGCTTCTCTGGCCATCGCTCACTTTCCTAGCCTAATTCCTAAAGATCATAATTTTTACGTCCTACCATTATGCATGGGTATGGCAGTCTCACTTTACTTAGGCAAAAGTCATGGCACCTAGACCTTAAGTCCATTATCAAAGGAGGTCGTCTAGGTCACCTCAAGACTACAACCTAAGACTGCATAGCCATCTATATAACAATCCAACATGACCCAAAGACCACATAAAGGCGGTCATAACAAGGGACATTGCCAGGGACATCTCTAGAAGATGATCACGACCTGAAGCAATGTCCCAGTGAAACAATCACTTCGACCAACCTACTTGTAGATTAATCTCACTTCTTATCAAATAGGAAAAGCTGTAAGCAACGTCCTAAAGGAGTCAATCTAGTTTAGTGTGAAAGGTGAGGGCCCCATCGTTCATACAGCGAACTGGATTGACCTACGGAACTAACGATTGTGTCTTGATATCAGCACCTAGTTTTACGTCTACATTAAGTCTGAGGCCCCTCCAAATCTTGTGGATCGAATGGAGACCACCACAAGACGTCCTTCTCTTGTTCGAGATCTTCCTTCCCGGTCTGAACCTGGTTGTTTTCCAAATCGCTCGAAAGTCCGTCCGTCGTACTATTACTCTTAACGTCCCTTATCAAAACACTTTGCAATGCAGTTGCCAAACTCGTCCGTTGTTGGGTCGTCGGTCTTGTTACTCCATGAGCCTAGCGTTCCCGACGATAACTCTTGTGACGTGGTTGTTGCTGTGGTCAGCAATGAGCCGTGGTTGTTTTGGTCCTCGAAGGAGCATGATGCTTGTTGTTGTTGTGGAACACAAATGCTTTCGTCCTTCTTGTTGATGCGGCTGTTTTTTTCTTTGTCGGACACTTCTTGCCCACTGCTGCTGCTGCTGCTCTTTTGTTGTCGCCGCCGCCACCAATTACCTCCACAGGCAAACGGTTGGAATCGGGTGTTGTGGTGAAGGACGTCGTTTTGGAAAAGTCAAGGCCTAACAAAGGCAAAGGGGAAAGTTCCTGGCTTGGTTTTTTGAAGGAGGTGGCAAGGGTCCCTTTGTTGGAGTTGGAACGAACTGGAACGTCCTACTTCTCCAATAATATACAATAGTTATTAATATCTTCTATAATGCAATTATGGACCAAGAGAAGAAGAAAGAAGACCCATCTCGTTCGCCTAATGGTGGGGGGAGGTGGACGAATATTCGGTACGTACCACAGAGTCTCAAGCAGTCATCCGGACCGGATTCACGAACGACGCCACAAACAACACAACACGGAGCGACAACCAGCTGTCGTTTGTGTGATTCTTGGTCCGTTCACAGCAGTCACTCAAGTTCACGTGTCCATGACTCACTGGATGGTTGCTTGGGTTGGGAAACAAAACGAACCAACAACAACAACACGGTTTCTCATAGCCGTGACCTCCTCCATCATCCACCAATCGTACTAGAAAGCATCTTTCAAACTGGATCCGTTCCAGAAAGAGACTGGGTATTGCTTGTTGGGTATCATTCGTAGAGTTGTCATGTGCGAAGCGCAACCACACAAACGTGTGGTGCCGCCTTGTTTCTTGGACCCAACTGTTGTGTTCACGGATTGCTTTGCTATTTGCTGGGGGTATCCCCCGGCGACCATTGCGCCGGCCAGCACCGCCATTGCTACCTCGACGCGGTTCGAGGTTTTGTGCAGTACTTTTGATTCGTGATTCATGATTCGTGATTTAGCCTCTTTGATCCCAGTTATGAAACGCTGCTAAAGGAGCACTTCATGTCCGTTCTTGCTGCTGCTGCTGTTGCTGCTAAAGCAATGAATGTAGATGACCCAACTCCAGAGCAATCGCGAGATGCGTTGCTGCTCAATTGCGCGTACCCCGAAAATGCGAAGGAGGCTCTGAATAAAATCACGATAGAGAACTCCATGATGCTATCAAGAGAGTTACAGTTCTTGAAGGAATTGAGGCCCTTGCAACCACAGCAGTCTGTTGAGGCGGCCTGCGGAATCACTCTCTACTCACTGGTGAATTATCCAGCAGAAAATGTTCTAGAACTCAGGAAGAGAGCTTCAAACCTTTACTTTGAGCGTGATTTCTATGCAAATTTGTACGATGAGATAATTAAATTATGGAAAGACGACGAAAACACGAAGATGAGGAAGATTATTCTGTCAGGCAATGCTGGAGTTGGAAAGTCCTGGTATCAAGTTTACCTGCTGCGCCGCCTCTTGTCGGAAACATCAGAGGACCGGCTGTTCCGATTTGTTGTCCGCCAGGTTGGGAAAGATTTCGACCTCATGGACCTGAATACGTGTTCGGGTTTCACTTTGAGTGGTCAGGAGAGGGCTATCAAACGACTACTGAGTGAGCACGGCGGCATTCTTTACTTGTACGAACCGGGTGTGGAGGTGAATCAGCCACCGCTGGTTGCAGAAGCGCCATGTTTGTCCACATTGTCACCACGCAAGAATCGGATCAAGGAATACCTGAAAGAAGAGCCGCATCAGCTGTACATGCCAGTAGGGGAATACAACGAATTGAAGTACATTGCCGAGGAAGAGAAGTTGGATTTGCCGCTTTTGGAAAGAAATTTTGCGATTTTCGGAGGGATTTTCCGATACTCGTTGATTCGAATGGAGCAGCAGCTTGAAGAGAAAAGAAAAATTGTAGACTCACGATGCGACAAAGTCTCTGCGGATATGCTGCGTTCAATTGCAACTGATATTGACGACGATCCGCAATCAAGACTAGAGGGAAACATTAGTGGTTTCATCTTATCTTACACTGATATTCGGAGGGATGGGAATCAAGCTTTCAGGTCACCGAGTCTTACCATGACAAGCGACTATGTTCGGCAGAGAATAATGAATAAGATGAGCCTCACATCTTATCATCAACATCTTGCAATGTTGGCAAAGGTCCTCAAAAACGAATCTGCAGATCTCACTGGAAAGGACCTCGAAGAATCTGTTGTTCACATGTTGTCAGCCGGCCCCGCGACGGTGGGATGGCAGTACCAAGGAGTTTCAGGCGAGCCCAATACAAGAATAAAGCGCCTAGGACATACGAAGCGAAAAATCACTCGAGGTGCATTTGATGTTGCCTTGGTAAACTATCCAAGTGACACAAGCTATCCTCTTGCCGACTGTGTCTTGGTAGTTGACCAGGTTTATTGGGCTTTTCAGACCACGTGGCAGTATGATCACGCTTTCAAGCTTCGCACTTTGCGATCCTTTCGGACCGGGTTACGTCTCCCCGTTGACAAAACTCTGAACATTCTATTTGTGAATCCTAGATACAATGGGGTGTATGCGACTCGTCACAGAGACAAATATCTGGCTAAAGGTGAAGACCCACGCAAACCCATTTTGGACAACAATAAGCGTGTCCTGATGACAGCGCAGGACGTTTTCACGATGTGGGCAAATACGCGAATCTTTGTTGCATTCCCAAATGATGAAGACTGGCATCAGGCGATCAGGAGTGCATTGAACGTCACAGTGCGTTGAACATCACTTTTTGAGAACAAAGCTTAGAACACCAGATCAAATTCTATCCCTATCGTATTGAATAGTTCAAAATGCACCGCGACCAAAAAGTGCGAACAACGGCAGGTGAAGAAACGAGTGCAGCCAACACGGATTCGGTGGCGGTCCTCTCGGAAATTAGTTGTTTGGATGCGAAAGGATGTTCGTCATGGCCTTGTAAGGGCTGGGTAAGCCGATCCATGTTCGGCTAAGTAGGTTCAGTACAAAAGCTACGTATTGTAGATAAAATCCCATAGTACACGTCATACCTGAAGTCCGAAAAAATGCAAAAACACTCCGCACGATGACGGCGAGATCCGGTGATGCCGTATGCATTCACTCATGCATCGCATCAACATCCAACTACTGTCAGTTGTTTGAGTTTGCTCGTAATACTGTGTTCTGCAGCTACAGAAGATTTGTCGCGTTGGATCAAAAGGTATACTCATTTTTCTTTGGTGATGTAATCCAAAAACCTTCCTAATTTAATCATTTCTCAACGGTGCCTCGACCAAATTGAAAGAAAGAGTCACTCTAGTAGTAAAGAGTCTTATTCTAAAAGCGGTTCAGGCGAGCTCTATTATTGAGGAAGTTATGGCCATGGGGGTGATGGCTTCCACCATTGTCGAGCGGATTGCATTGTTTCTCGAGGCGCTATGTTTTCGATTTGCGACTCGGTGTGACCATCCGCCCCACTTGTTACAGTGATGAAAATAGTACTACGTAGCTTAATGTACTGAACCTACCTAGCCGAACATAGATCGGCTTGCCCAGACCCATAACCCAGACCCAGCCCCTACTACTCGTACATATGGCGAATCTCCGCGCATGGCTTGTCTAAGTTCAATAAGTAATTTTATTGCACGTGCCATTTTATTTTTTGGTAGTGTAGAAAAATGAGGTACAGCATCTCAGCCAATCAGTAATAAGCCCAATGGGGTCGTGGTCGTGGTTACAAATAATAATAATAAAGCGGGTGTCCCTGAAGATATGAGACCTGCGAGCGCAAGCCCCCCCCCGCCGCGCGCGACTCGCGAAAATTGGAAGCGTCTTGCCATCTGTCCTAAATCGAAATCTCGACCATGGGACTTTGGAATTCGGAATCGATAAAAAAAGATACCATCGAGCACTGAACCATTAACTCTGTCGTGTCTCATGAATCCGTTCATTGTCAAGGCCATGTCTGGTCGATGGAGTCTCTCGTCAGTGAATCGATTGCCTTCTCCGCTGTCATCGGCCTCGACGCCATCGACAAGACCCACCACTGTCGTGGGTGTCGGCGCCATTCGAGGGTTGGGCAAAGCCAAGGAAAAAATCAGGAAAAAGGATCGAAAGGTGGCACCGCCGAAAATGAAGAGAGAGTACGATCCACTGAAGGAACAAATGGGAACTCGTGACAGGCTGACTGATATGAGACTTGCTGCTCTGGAGCTGCCTAAAGGAAAGGAGCCTCCCTTGTCCCAAGAAGAAAAGGATCGTCGCTATCAAATTGGACGGAATCATGTCATTGGGCGTTTCAAGGAGCACAATGAATTCTACCATGATGTGAATTGTAAGATACGAATCAAGGCACACGCCCGCTATATGCTGCCGCGAAATTCTTTTGTCAAACAAGAAGCTTTGAAAGTATATGACTTTGATGACGAACCAGACTTTATGAATCCACCAGGCCCTCGACTCAAGCCTGGCTTGTGGGAGTATGCGTTCCCTGAAAAAGAAGTGGAAGAGGAGATCGATTGATGGGGGGAGCTTACAATGCAGAAAGAAGATGTTTCCTTATCGATGTGGTCTACCTAGGAAGTCATAAATCCTCGTTTCTGTAATGAGCCTTCTCAACATCTGGGATTGGTAACCTTTTAGTTGATGACTTTGTCATATTCCATTCCTCTTCGTAATCTCTTTGTCAATTTTCCATGCTTTAGTTAAGGAGTATGACCAGCTCTAGCTTACGGAATACTATCTGTACTAGTAGCACTCTCGATAAAGAGTTCGGGGAGGATAATACTCTCCAGAGTCCGTGATAAAGGCGTCTTTTGATTCGAAAAAGACGACGGTACGAGCATCCATCTGAGGTGTTTTCCGAGGATCTTTTCTGTCTTGCGAGTATCCCACTTCAGCCACAGAAAAGGGTGGCTCCCTACAGGAGCTCTTGGGCTGGTTTGTGGTATATATTGGCTATACTCTCACTCCCTACCGCACTTCAACCAACAATTGTTGACTACTATTGTCCATATTTTTCCAATTGTTGTGATAGGGCGTACATTCGGAGCAAGCCTTTTCTGTCGTGCCCATGTATCCGCGGTTTCTCCGGACCCTCCCAGTCCCAGCTGTGCCACTGTGTAGGGACAATCGATGGGCACAGAACACCTTCCTGAGCTGGGGTATCTCTGCGCAAAGGAAAGGACATGTGGATTCGAGCTTCTGTCGACGACCTCGGATTCCTCCTTGCGTTGGGCTCATAACCTGCGAGTATCCCACTTCAGCCATAGAAAAGGGTGGTTCCCTACAGGAGCTCTTGGGCTGGTTTGTGGTATATATTGGCTATGCTCTCATGTCTCTCATGTTTTATGGATCTTGACATCGACGAATGACGACCGAGTCGAAAGACGAATGGATCGGACTCGAGTCAGGGAAGGAATTTAGTCGATTGTTATATACCAATCCAGTTGCGTTTCTTGTCGTGGAACAAGAGGCCGAGAAGGAGGAGAGGCTCACCGATGGCACCACAACGATTCCATCCTGCAGAGACAAACATTCACCACCATCACAACGTCAACAGCAGGAGCAGCGAGAGGTTCCCATTGAAAACGACCAACAAAAGGTCTCGACAGTTTCATCGGTGCCACCAGCAAGACGAAATGTTCAAGTGATTTCTTGGTTGACGGCAACCAACAACGATGGAAGCTTTGTGTTTAGTATCAACCATCGCCGATATACAACTTCCATGTTGCTTCCGAACCAACAGAATGACAATGATACTGCCCAACAGCAGCAGCATCATCAACAGCAGCCACCCAAAACCTTTGTCTTGTCCATTCCCGTGCACGGAATGGAGGAACTGGTACTAGCGGTGGGAAGCTCCTCGGGGAGGTTTGGTAGCAAGTTTCCCAAAGACTACGTCAGGATCCGTCCAAACGACACGGACGGCATGGACGACAACAAGGATCCAAACACCACACGTGAAGAGAATGCTCCAAAAGACCGAGTACAACACAATCAAGACAAGTCTTCCCAGAACGAGAAACTTGGTGCTGGCCCTACCTCCAAGAAACAGAAACGAAGAAAGCATCCTCGATTTCCAGAGGGGATACCAGGCTTGGAACTTGTGTGGCTGGAAGCCAGTAAGACGACTCCATCCTATGGTGGTATTGTTGGATGCTGCGCGCATTTATATTGTCGAGTGGTCCACTGCATGGCTCATCCCGATACACAGGGGCGACCGAATGGATCGGCCCGTACGGGCACTTCTTGTGTACCAGATGGAGCAGACCCGACGTCCCATGCTGCATCACGTACTGCCCCTCGTGTTTCTCTGGATCGGCAGCCGCCGCAACAACACTTTTTGGTTGTGGCACAGGTACAAGCCGCCCACGTCCACCGCAACTATTGGCAGACACGCAACAAACTGTTTTGTCCCCTCGATTCCACCATTCCACCCTATCTCACCTTTTATGGATCACAAACCTTTGGTTATGTATGCGCCGAACCTCACCATTGTGGACGGAAACAAAACACGTAGACGAAACGAACGAAAAGCGACAGATAATACTCCGTTCTGGACACCATATCGTTTCTGCGTTCCATTGTCTGGACTGTCCAAAAGTTGCCTCAATTATCCAGAATTTCATCACTGATACTCGCCAGGATGAATAGGTGCCATACGCCCCAAAACGGGTGAAGATTGAGCTTCGTGTGCAGCCAGTTGATGATGCATGTAACATTCAAGAGCGTGGAGACAAAGGGATTTGGGCAAGAAGGAAATCTATGAACGGCGTACGCTCTCTAGCGTGTCGCGTTAAACAGTCGGTCCGGAGTTTTTGATTCTCTATTTTCTATTGTTCAATAAAGTCACGGACCATAAATACACGATCAAAACACGACTAAACGTGTCCCGCTTGGAAGTAAGTGATGCGTAACCGGGACCTCTGACTCTTTATCATTGTGCACGTTCTCATTGTTATGAGAAATTAGAACATTGCCCAGTTGGAAAGGGTGCTATTAACCAGCGAAACTACGAGTTCATCCATGAATCTTCCCAATGCAAGTCCAGATCCAGACCACTCAACCATGTTGACCGGAGGCGTCGTGGACTCTACCACCCAGACGAAGTCTGCTTGCAACCAACCAGGTGCAGAGGATGATTGCTTTGCGACAACGGAAACAAATGGTACATCGTCGTCTGATCATACCTTGCTGGAACATAACAGTGTCTTCTTTCAACAGAAGGGGAACCCAACACCGGACGACTGGGTAGAGGTAACCACTGGAATGAAGGAAACTGAGGAAACAAGTTTCCACGAGCATGCATAAAAGAATGGATCTGTTTTCCCCAATGCAGCTCTCGGTAGACCAAGTGCTGAGGCTCAAGTCATTGTATAGAATATGAAGAATGTAAATTGCTGCAATATTTCTGATTTTTGACTACTTGTCTGGTGATCGTAAGTTGCCGGAATGGGAAACATCTGGAGGAGGTTTTCTGTCATCTCCGCCTTCATGGGTGGGTGATTTCTTATCATAGGAGTTGTTTACAAATGACAAGATTGAACAGACGCAACGGCACACGCTGGACCACGTACCAATCGTCGTGTTCCTCTGGATCGGTAGCCGTCACGAGAACACTTTTTGGTTCTGGCACAGGTCATTATGGAGTACTCCGAGTACGGGGAGAAGTACTCAGAGCATGATGCATTCGGTCGTCGATTCATCACAAGTCGCTGCCGTACTGTAGATGAGCTGTTTCGTTGCCTAGACTAGCAGCTCTACAAAATGTCACTTGATCAATCACTCCAGTAAAGACGGGAGTACACCACATTGTCTCTCTCACCGTTGGATCGATCCCACGGCTTTTCATCAAAGCGAGTAAAGCCAGCCAAACTTCCTCGGGCAGCCTGAAGTGCAAATTTTCGGTGGTCATCGCTTGGACGCATCACCATGACTTCAATATGCTGCCAATGAATTTGATGGTTAGTTGCAAGTTTGGCCAGCATGGTATCAATGATATCCAAATAGAATTTGTGCGTGGCACCCGCTGTAGTTTGAACGAAACGAATGTAGTCACGTGAGACCACATGGACCGCATCAAAGGCTCCCTGCTGTCCACCCACAAAAATCCACGTGTCCCTAGGATGACTCTCAGCTAGCATAGATTCAAGTTCATCTTTCGTGCATTCCAAGAAATTTGCAACGGGGAGAGTGGCCATCTGACCATTGATCAGGATGGTCAGACCGACCCCGGGGTTCCTGGCTTCGTTCAAACTTTTCTTGACTTGTTCCTCCAAAGCATATCCCTCAATTACCTTGTTTTGAAGAGCTTTGGCGACGCTTCGTAATCTTGCGATACTGCTTGGGAGCTGCTTGACAACTTTTTCGGAAGCAAAAGAACTGACAAGTCGTGCAACCTTTTCTGGTTCCAACGGGTCTCGCTCCTCTGGAAGTGGCCGCAATTCATCACGCCTAGTCGCCCCGGGGGGTACCAATTCTGCCAAAGTCGGAAGAAGGGCGTGATCTCGTGGAGTGACCCCATTGGAACCTTCACGTGTGCGAGCGATTAGCGAGTTCACAGCACCAGAGCTTCGATCGGATCTCGCAGCGTCTTCAAGGGCACTAATCCCTCCCATAAATCGAGCATTCGTAGCAATCCTATTTCTCACATCGTCGCTCTCCAAGCCGAACATGTAGCGGGCACTTTGCCCTGACACGTAGAATTTCTCTTCAAGCAACTCCTTTCGTCTTTCGTAACTGTCGGTGTCGGACGCAGTCTCAAAGAATTCGCAGCAGTTTGACCAAAACTGGTCCGAGCTGCAAGCTGCAACATATTCATCCATGGTCCAGGAAGACACAAAATGATCCAGATGGAGAAGATCGTCGGAATCACCTTGATGCATCCGAACGCCCTCGGATGAGACGAAGACGACAAAAACACCGTGTCTCGCCAGACCACTCAAAAAACCGCGCCAATCTTCTAGCGTTGCTTTTCGAACTCCGTCAAAAACGACGATATGGTAGGAGGCAGCTGTGTCAGCGGCATTTCTGGGGACTGTGGGCATTTCAGATACTTGAACTGCTGTCCCCTGTTCATCTCTGGCGATCGACCAGCATTTAGACTCTTGTCTCGTCCTGTCACAATTTATCCACAAGGCATTCAGATTCACATTCGCAACGCCATCTCTCATTGTACAAACGTTGTAAACCCAAGAGAAAGTTGCGCTGGACGTGCCGGTGCCAGGAGGACCACGAACTTGAAGGACTCGCTTTTTGGAACTCATAAAGACATTTGTTGTCGCTCTCCACTTCCACTGCGCCTTGGCAACGGCGGTGAGCTTCTTCCAAAGGTCGGTAACTGGCTTTCTTTCGTATAACAGTTCGTTTTGGAGATAGCCAGGGGCAGAAGCGGTAGAGAAGAAACGCGACATTCCGCCGCAAGGATGGATAGAGAGTAGTATGTGACTTGGATGCTGCAATACCTCAAAGGGTTACCAGCGGTACCATTCTGGTCGTTGTGCTGAACTCAGCGTATACTAAATTCACGATAACTTCGGATAAGGAGGCAACTTGAGGCAACCGAGGTGATCAAGCTCTTTGCAACAAGTTGGCTGTGCGTTGTACTAGTAGGCTGAAGACAATACGAGTTGCTTTGGACAACTTTCTTATTGTGGGCTCTGTGGTTGATTCCTTGTCCAAGCGTTGGTACTCCAAGCGATGCTCCGCATAGCACATGAAGTGAAATTTATGGCGGGAATGTTTCGTTCGTTACAGTTCTCCTTACTTTCGGACGTTGACTCTGTGTTAATGGGAGTAGCTTCGGAGTGTGTTCGATACACTGATGCTCGGTAGAATGAAGAATGTGCCATTATGAGCCCCAAACCAGGTGAAGATCATTGATACTAAATGTACCATTCCTGTCCTTGGTTTCGGTGGTCTTGGTGCGCAATGCGGTGTGTGCAAGAGACAACCACATACGCGTGTCCAGGAACTCTGGGTCGCTTTCCAGTGTGCTTTAGTTTTGAATAGCCGTGGATCGACAAGTCGTCCCCATGGCGTGCCATGGATTCTGGACCTTGTCGACATGCCGGTCCATCTACGCCATGGGGGCACAGCATCCTCACCAAAATTGTTCCATATGGATTCTGTGGTGGCGGGACGCGTACTATTGTACACAACATTTTGTTCTGGGACGTGGCGTCAAGGAAGCGGACGAGAACTCCTAGGTACTCCTAGCTAGAGAGGTAGCAATAGATTGTAGGAGTCTCGTGTTGGTGGGTAGCCATCATCGGGACATTCTGATCGTGAATGGGTTACGCTCTCTAGCGTGTCATTTTTCACCGTCCGTAGGGAGTTTTTGATTCCATTATTACAGCAGGTAAAGGACCATTAATACACGATCAAAACACGACTCCCTTATAACCGCTTGAAAGTAAGTGATGGGTAACCTTAAATCGTGACAATGGTCTCTTCACTTCTCTCTCATTGTGCGCGTTCTCCCTGTTAGCATCAGAAATTAGAACATTGCGCAGTTGGAGTAGGCATTCCCAGTAATCAGGATATCTTCACACATTCGCGGGCGACACAAGTTACAGTCTTGGAGAGACAACCAACGAACAACGATACGAAATTTGATCATCTTATTCCTCCTCATTGTCGTCATCATGGACACGGCCGGTAAGGGATTCCTTCGGGACAGTTTCAAGGTTGTGGAGAAATCGGTCCAGCAGCCAACGTTGATTGGCAAAGGTATCAAAAGAACGATTCGAAAGGGTGTTCGAAAAGCCAACAAACTTTGGAATTCAACCACAACTACATCGTCCAAAGAAGAACAAGAACCTCCCACCAACAAACAAAACAACCAACAGCTATCCGGGATGGAGGGAACGCACACCACCACCGCCGTCTCCTCCTCCACCAATTCAGAGGAAGCCGACGCAACGACCAGCCCACCAGTATCAACAAGCGAAACTACACGCACGAATCTTCCCATTGCATGTCCCGATCCAGAATCAACCACCTTGACCGAGGGCGTCGTGGACTCCACCAAGACACACTCTCCTTTCAACCAACCACTTGTGGAGGATGATTGCTCTGCGACACCGGAAACGACCGGTGTATCGTCGTCTGATCATGCCTTGCTGCTGGAACAGAACAGTGTCTCTCTCCAACCGGAGGAGAAACCAGAGGAAACTGAGGAAACAAGGTTCCACAAGCATCAACAAAAGAATGTATCTGTTGAAGCCATGGTAAAAGACACGGTCATTGGTGGTGGTAGTGGAACAACATTCACAACGTCTCGTATTCTGGGTCAAAAAATGGATCGTACCATTCGCCGAGGCGTACGCAAGGCCAGTAAACTATTGGGAACGACCTTGGCCAAGGCAACCAACCACGAAAACAAGGAACAGTCCAAGGATTGCAATAATAATAATGGCAACAGCCAAGATGAAGCTGCTAGGAATGCCCAAGATTCCACTATTCCTACCATGAATGCAAGAGATTCCACGATTGCCGACCAGGAACCAAACCATGACTCCACACGGAATGACAAGGATACTCATCCAAAAGAAATGACAGAAGCAAGTGGCATTCCAGGAGAAGTCAACATTGCAAACAACACCAACTCGGTAGATGAGAATGATGACAACGGGGACCATGAATATTGTCACAGCCATCATGAAGAACTCACTCCTACGGGCAGCGAAAACGATCCAAGTCCTGGTGAAAAGACCGACACTTTGGGGGAGGTAGTACTTGGTGCTGACCAATCTCCACCGAACGACAATGCCAACCAGAACAACATGACCGTCACGAATCAAGAAAGCCAAGATGCGAGCAGCTTGGTCGATGATCATGGTAAGAGCGAGGTAGTCATACCGATTTCCATTGAATACTTTCAAAGTTGGATCCAAGACTTGGATCATTGTACCACAGCACCCATGTTGGACGAAGATGTCTGGAAAGCGACGCTACAATCGTATCAACGCTCCAAGGATGAACTCGAGCGAGTACAGAAAGCGCGCGACAATGCCTCAAAGCAGCAATCCTCATTGCCCAGTGACTTTGAATCCCTGGAGGAGGCCTGTGAGACTGCCGCGAAGGAAGTACAAGAATCGCGGTCTCACTGTCAGGCCGTGGCCCAGTCGTTGCTACAATCCCCCAAATTTCAAACCTTTTTGCATTCCAGTTACAACGACCAAGATTAGGTCACTTGGAAGGTTCTGAAATCGGCAAAACCCCAACAATGGGTAGAGTGGTGTCAACAAGAATCCAATGCCATGGCATCGGATCTTGTCGCCATGTTGCAATCTCCCGCCTTTTTGAAGGAGATTGTCCGAGAAGGCGGTCCTCGAGGTGGCACTTACCGCAATTTTTTAAAGATTTATCTTGAGATTGGAGTGCCCGAAAATCCCGTTCTTCGGCGGTTGGCCATGGCGGTCGCACTCGAGTTCGCTAATATGGATTATGTTTTATTTGGAACCAAGACGCCGATCGATCCCATTCAGCGATATGTCCACTACAAGCAGGCCTATTTGATGGGAGAACTGGACCCTGCTTTTTCCACCTTAACAGTTTGGGACCTTCGCATGACGGTCAATTCGGATGCCAGTCATGATGAGCTATCGTGGGGACGACATTGTCTCATGAATTACCGGCCAGACCTGATCCTTTCCCGGGGACCTGCCTGGCGATACTGGTTTATTGTGAAATCCGATGTTGCCTATAAAGCTCCCGATTGGTACAAGGACACAAAGTCGTACGATCAAATTCTCAGCGGAGGTGGAAAATGCGGACCACGCGCGTGGTTCGGTCGCTTTATCTGCAAAGGTGAGTCCAAGTACGGGCTTGGTTCTTGGAGTCAATTTGGGTGCTCTAACCGTGTTTTGCTGCAGCGTTTGGAATCCCGATGTGGGGATGTCGACAACCAGGCCATGCCGCCATGACTCGGTGGACCAAAGATGAATGGGTAGTATGCCTGGGAGCGGGATGGCACAAGAGTTTCTGGGATGGACGAGGTGGAGTAAATTTTAAGTTGGAAACGAATGCTCGAAGGGAGTGTGGATCATCCCCAATCTATCAGCAACGGGTGCAACGACTTCGATGGGTTGCGTTCAAAAACGGAGAAAAGGGTCAGTCTGTCAATCGCTGGAGCGAACCTTCAGTTTCAGAACCTTGGTCGGCCCTTGCCCTCTTTCAGAGTCAAATTCTGGCAGCATCCAATGTCACGTGTACGGCGTTGGGCGACAAGACCAATACACTCCAAGAACCACAGGAGGTTTCAAAGGTCATTTCTTGAATCGAAAGAATGAGACAACAACCTGAGCCTACTCCAGGCGTCCCTAGCTGGGACGCTGACAAAACTCGGTTAACACTGCCGTCCGACTCCTGCAGTGATCCCACTAACTCCACCTCCAACGTTCATTTCCATTCGTGCTTTGCTGGGGGACGGCAAATGTTTTTGCAGGGAGACGGTGTTTTGACCTATGTCCTGACACCGGCATTGTTGGCATCGGGTTTGGTTCCTCGAGATGGTGATTGTATTCCCAATCAGTGGCAACTCTGTTTCTGCGTGTGCACCGTACACCGGGCGGAAACAGATTTGCAAGTCACATTGGTTAGTGCACTGGAATCGCAGAACCAATCCTACAACGTTTCGCTTCCCTACACCAAAGGCGAGTGGCAAACGACGGAACCTGTCTTGATTACACTCGATTTGGCCTCTCGAACGACCATGTCGATCACACGTGCTTTCAAACAGTTTGGGATTGCCATCAAGGAGATCACTTTGACTCCGATCTACAAGACGCTGTAAGAGAGGGTAAGACACGGACAAGGAAACATTTATATTCAGGAACCAGACCGAGATATTGCTCAGCTTTATCACTAGCAAGGTCCGAATTGTCTCGAGTTCAGGTCTGCTTTGTTCCTACCCTTCTGGTGAGACTCGTTCTTCATTCTTACTCCAGTGTTCACTACACATTGTGTAGGGTTTTCACGAATGCAACCTTTCCGAGCTTGCGAGCTTTTTCCAGTCCTCTATGGAGCACTTGTCGGAGTTCCTGTTCCCTGGACGAATTGGGTTCGACTCCAACGTTGCAGTAAAGGTTCGTGTCCAAGCATTCTATACCAATGCGAGTCCCCGCGCGGGCTGCACGTGCAAATAGATCGGTTGCCTGTTCGTTGCGGAACCCACACCCAAACGCACGAGGGAGTCCAGGACAGGAAAATCCACAGTACAAACGGCCCAAGCAAATACAAGCAGGGATGCAGTTTGCATCCACTGCCTTTTGCAAGGCTTTCTCATCAATTAGCGATTTGTTCAATGTACCATACATGTTGAAATCTGCCCGTGCTCGTTCAAAGCGTGCACATGCCAGCAAATGCGGAAAGGGGTCCAACGCATTCGAGCCAAGGAGCTCCTGAAGAAGGTCAATACCCTCTACCGGTTTCATGCGCCCAGATACAAGCTTCAGTGCCTTCCATACTTGATCCTCGGCGTCCTTGTACGATAGTGATTGGCGTTTCCTTTTCTTTTCGAGTTTCCAGGTATGTTCATTCCTGGGATTGAACTTTTCAATACAATGCAGCTTGGTCGGATCGTGAAACGACACTTGCAGCTTTCCCCAGTCTACATACCGAAATGTGTGAAACATCAAGGCCTTGATACGGTCCAAATCACTTCCACAAGTCACTTTGAGCGGTCCAACAATACGGTCCAATTCGCTACGATCGCGGGCCAAAAAGGCGAGTAGATTGTCACGAGACTCAAATTGGACGGTCCGCAAAATTGGCCCATCGTGTCGGCCTATACGAACTTTGTTGGACCAGCCTTGTCAATACAGCATGTAGCCAGAATTGCCATGGCTAGAAAGGGTATTAAACGTGGTATCTTCATTGTTGGCCCAGGCCCAGTTGGAAAAGACAATTCGTAGGTCGTCGGCTGCTTTTGTTTGTTGGACCGAGGCTTCCTCTCCCATAACGACTAGGGGCAGATCGGATTCCCCATGAAGGATGCTTTCAGAGAAACACCATGCCCTTTCGTAATAGTCCGCTGTTTGTAAAACCAGCACTTGGCTTTTCAGTATGATGTGAGTCATGGACTCGAGCTCTCGGCGTCTTTGTTCCACTTGGGCCGGTGTTTGTGGATTTTGTCGTAGACTGCTGTAGTCATAAAAAACGACCCAGTCCTCCACATCTTGCACGCATACCGACAGGTAATTCCGTACCGCTTGAAGCTGCACTCCTTCAGGATCAGGGTGATCTTTGCTCAGCCATCGATGACTCACAAACAAACACTTTTTCTTGCCATTCGCCAGCGATTCGGTCAACATGGAAATTTTGGTGATCATACCGAGATCGATCTCGTTGTTCGGTACATTATCATGGTCAGGCCATGAGGTCATGTGCTCATCAAGCAAGTCTTTTGCCAACAGGAACTTCACTACCATATCAATCAATGTCTCAGAACTATGAGGAGTAGAAACTATTCTCCTCTCGAGAGCGAAAAGATGAACGCGACTGAAAAACACATGGAACACGTCTGAAAAAAGATCCGCGAGTACGCGGAGCATGGACATATACGCCCTAGCGTAATTATGAGTCATTCTCTTGAATGAATAAGGAAAATCACACCAACCAGGACTCATCATTGAGCTAGGGAGTATCCATACTGTTCTTCGCAAGTCGCACAGCTTCTCCTCCTGCGACGGTCGCACGAAGCAAAGCCTATCTCTCGGATCGCGAAATTGAACCAGGACGTATGATATGTGTCATAGCATGGCTACACAAACTTTCTGCTACGAGTAAGGAGTTTCAGTTGTGTATTGGGGATTCAATTGAATCTGAAGTACAAAACGTCATTACCAAAAAACGCGGGAACAAAAAATCGAAAGCCAGGCCAAATGCAAAAACGACACACGGAACCAAGCGTACATTTCATTTGATTGATGTAGTAGCACAAAATGAGCGGTCCCAACAAGCTGAGCGTTAGAGGGGTCTTGCTACCTTCTCCAGTGTCCAGAACTATTGTCGGTACAACGATCCATTGCCATTGACTGAGGCAGTTTTGGAAAGCTTTCATGACGGCCAACCCCTATCAACGCAAGACAAGCTCCAACTCGGTGGATTTGAGGTACCTGGGAGAAGAAACTAGTCATTTTGTTGAACGACGAGTTCATTCCCAACCCAAACGCCGCAGGAAACGAACGACATGCTAAGTGTCGCCCCTCAAAGCTCTTCAAAAGCCCTTTTCAATCATCCAGAGTCGGCGAGATTCCTTTTCGTGGGAGGAAACTTGAACAATGCCAATAACTCGGACATGGAACATCTAGCTCCTCGATTCTACGTTTACCATACACAACAAGTTCCTCATTCCAAGAAGGAATGTGTCGCCGCTCTACACACACGTGTGGCTCACGAAAGGGCAAATGGCTTTGCTGCGAGTGGTGATCAGCGTCAGGAAGGTCCTCGTACTTTCGAAGTTCGTCGCAAAGCCAAAATGCTTCTAACGCCATTCTGTGACCGCATTGCGCGAACGGCTAACATTCGAGCCAAACGTGTCGAGCACGTGCTTCGTGCCCAAGATCCTCTTC
Organism: Epithemia pelagica; assembly: GCA_946965045.2. Taxonomy (NCBI): domain Eukaryota; phylum Bacillariophyta; class Bacillariophyceae; order Surirellales; family Surirellaceae; genus Epithemia; species Epithemia pelagica. The sequence continues at coordinate 1,266,259 of OX337234.1, read as the reverse complement.
GGCCGTACAAGGCGACGGCCATGCCCCAAAGCACATCGACACAAGACAGGAAAGGTCCTTTTCAACCACGCCAAATGGGACGGTTACTGGTTTCTGTCGGCCCTCCGCGATTCCAAAACACTCTTGCTGTTGTTGAAGAAAGTGGAAAGGGCCAGATTGCTGCTGCACCAAAAGCAATTGAAACTGCTTCAATGGCCTATGAAGTCTTTTATGCCTCCTCTTGGGATACAAAGTTGCATCATTCTACTGCCGATGTCTCTCAGCTACTTCTCCTCATGACACAGCCAATGAAGAATTGTTGACGGTAGTGAAACTATCACCATGGCCGCTTCAATGTTGTTGCTGAAAAAAAAAGAAAACAGTGACAAGCTCTGATACAGGGCATTCCCAGGGACGAGTGGCACTGGAACAAAGGAGGCCGATTGCCCTTGCGTTGGGTGGGTGCTACTGAGACCCAGTCTCAATCAAGCACAAATGACGAGTTTGTCATCTCGTGCCCGTGTTGCACCGGAATCACATCATCCTGTTGTCCCATGGAGCTGGATTTTCTTGGATCGCTCTTGGTGAAGAACACGTCCTCGTTGACGCCAGAGAGAGATCTGTGGCATGGATATTCCCTTTCAAAGTTCTCATTTGCTTCTTTGATATTGACGCGCTGGAGTGTTTCTTTGTTTTCTCCTCCCTATCTCCCCCATGACTGGTTTGTTTTACTGGTATTATCAAGAGCATGATTTCGACCGATTGATATTACTTTCTAGCGATCACTCTCCATGGAATTCATCATCCCCCAAGCCCAAGAAGAATCCGGAACATCACCCCACGACTCAAGACACGAACCTGTCAACTGTCAAAACCGAAAAAGATCGGGCACCATTGCGAACAATCACTTGGCCTCGGGCCTCACTGTGTTCATAAAATAGCACAAAACCATCCAGTAAAGCTCATATCGACAAGATCCAAAGCGCACAGTCACACACACACCCTTTTCATCATGTCGGATCCCAAGGAAACCAAGACAACACAAGAAACCAAGCCCCAAGAAGAATCCGAGAAGACTTCGACTCACTTTTTGGTGGCCGATCGAGAGCTTCGTCCCGAAGGTACCCATTTTGAAGCCGAAGGTGGACAAGGATATGCTCAAAAGTGGCTCACGGCCATGGCCGGTGACGCTGCAAGACCGACGGCCTCGGCCAACTAACTAACTACCCAGTCGAGGGAAACCCAAAGGCCCAGAACAAGTTGAATTGGACACGAAGATTTCCTCTGACCTGGTACTTGATGTGAACCTGCAGCAACGACCCCATCACACACATATATAAGACTTCAATTAATGTATGTACTAAACTCATTACGACAATGTAACGAGATCGTGGTGTCTGATTCGAACGTGGCAGTAGTTCCACGCTGGTGATAGGGAGACGACCAGCGAGATTCCTATGAATCTGAAGGGGACAGAGGTGAACTCTAGAGAGGATCCGATGTTGACACTGGAGAACCCTCAGAGCCAACGTGGACTGTCGGCAACGGCGCTGGGAGTATCTGTACTGCGCACTCAGCAAAGAGAACCTCACAGGCAATTGATGCAAGTCCACAATTGATGGATCATTTTGAAATCAAAAGCTATAGATCATGTGACATTAGCAAGTAGAGAGACCCAGAAGTCACAAGCAGGGGCGTTCATGGCTAATGCGGAGATCGTGGGTGTACAGGACGCGCGTTCGAAATGGAATGGCATCAACCAGGCGGAGTGTTTGCAGAGAGTACATTCGGCACCTTCACTTCAACCTTGAGCACTTTGGGCAACTGCTTGGCCAACTCAGGAGTTATACCTCGCAGAACCAGACCCTTTGGATCCACATCACAAGAACACGTTGCGGGGTCGTACAACACACCCATTGAGGTGGGCGCATCTATTGTTCTTTTCCGGGGGCATGATGAAAGCTGGGAGCAGTCTTTTGCGTTTGAACGGAACGATTCATACAAGTCAATGATGCACGTGGTGTAGTCTTTTCCACCTGTGGATAAAAGTACCTTTCCTTCAAGCTTCTCTTAGAGATTCAATTGCAACGTCATATTTCCGTGCCGTCCCGCCTTTTCCAAACGCTCTTGTTCCATATCCAAATGACGTTGTCTTTCTTCTGTGGATTCCAGCCAATTCAAGGATTGTTGGGTAAAGTAATCGGCTTGGTCGTCCAATACCACAGTGCGTCGAGCATATTCACGATCAAATCGCAACAATCGTTCCTTGTGTTTCGAGGCAGCATCGCTTCCTCCGCCGACCACGCGTTCGACGAGGTACCCACAAAAGGGACAATAGTCGTAGCCTTCCTTTTCACAGGAAATCCGGCCGCAACTGGAATGATATTGAGGTGGCAACACAAAGACAGACAGACTGTGAGGAGCAGAAAGGAGAGTTTGATTGGAACCAAATAATATTACTTACAATAAGCAGTTGGCCAAGGGTTTGTGAAATGTTCCAAAACAACCACAGACAAATTTGGGAGTCCCTCGTGTGGGACGAGATTTGGGAGGAGGTTTGTTGTTGTGGGTAGTTGCCAATGGTGGTGGCGGGGCACTTTCGGCTGGTGTTGGTTGTGCTGTGGCAGTGGCAGAAGTGAATGTCGGCTGAGCCCCACTGGTATGAATCCCAGCCTTGGTCCGAAAGGTTTGTTTGGGCCGTGGAGGAGTCTTGGGAGCGGGTCGGGATGTTGTTGGTTGTTGGGCACGGGGAGGTGTTTTGGATTTTTTGGATTTGTTGCTTTTCTTACCAACAGATGTGACTTGATAGGTTGGTTCCGCTTTGGGGGGAGCGCTTGTGGCGACATTGTCGGTTGCCGTTGATGGGAGGGTGGATAAACTCTCTCCTTTTTGGAATTTGGAAATATCTTGCGCCAACTGTTTCACCTTGTCATTTCCAGATCCAAGAAGCTGGGACAGGTAATCCATCAAGTCCTATCACAACAGAGAAATAGAATCCATCCAATTTGACTGAGACAATCGTGGGCTATGCCATGACAAACTCTATACCACGAGACATGCGTCTGATAGAAAATGCAACGACCCTACCTCACTCGATTCAATTGTCAAAAGATGTTCAAGCACATCCGACGCTCCATCTTCAAAGCCAAGAAGATTGGACAGTTCCTGTAGCAAAATGTTGCGATCTGGGGATGTTGCCATGGTTAGATTTGATGATTGTCAGAGTTTGTCGCACACTCTCTCTTTTGTCCTCTTGTTGTCGTGCGTTTTTGAGACGTGCGAGTGTGGACTGTGGAATGTTGAATGGAGTATCTGTGGGAACTCACGTTTTCTTCGGCGCGCCCACAACTTCCGGTCGCGCTCACAACTGCGACTAAAATGGAAAGATCCAAATCAAGTCGATCTCGTCTTGGAAAGGTCGTATCGGGGTACATGAACTTGCCTACATGTTGCTTCATCGGTGCACCAGTCGACGGCAATTCTGGAAGCAGTCTCTGCAGTCGATTCTAGCGGCGGCCTCCTTTTCCTCCACAGCAGCAGCAGCAGCCATGACGGTGCCTGACACAAACACATGCGACGCCATGCTTCGTGAATTGCATCCGATCGGATTGGGAACATTGGGAATCACTCCCTCGGAGACACCTCAGGTGATTCGAACGGCCATTGAATTGGGATATCGAAGGGTACGCACCACATGACGACGACGACATGTGTTGCCTTTCCCAATACATCGTTCTCATCTTTGTCGCCTTGTCGCATTTCATCTGTGAAATGATGATTCTTGGTGGTAGATTGATTGTGCACCGGTCTACTTTAACGAAGATGCCGTTGGCGATGGATTGCACAGTGCCTTGGAGGACGGATTGGTGCAACGTGACGACTTGTTTGTTGTGAGCAAATTGGCTTCTCCCTTTCATCGACAGGAACATGTCAAGTTGGCCTTGCAAAAAACTCTCAACAATCTTCGTTTGGACTATTTGGATTTGTACCTTATTCATTGGCCCGTGGCCTTTGACTATGTCCCGATTAATCCCCACGAACGGGGATTTCCCGACGAGGAAATTGATGAAAGCGACGACGGCAACCGCATTGACACGACCGTGAGTATCCATGAAACCTGGCTTGCCATGGAAGCACTGGTTGAGGAAGGATTGGTAAAGTACATTGGTGTATCCAACTTTCCCGTCTCCTTGTTGCATGAACTCTTGACCCAAAGTCGCATCCCCCCGGCCGTCAATCAATGTGAGGGACATCCCTACTTGCCACAAACCAAACTGCTGTCCTATTGTCAAGCGCGAGGTGTCCATTATCAAGCGTACAGTCCCCTGGGGACACCGGGGTACAAGGAGGCACAAGAACCAACCTTGTTGGAGGATCCAGTGTTGACCCAAGTGGCTCAGACCCACAATTGTACCGTGGCGCAAATTGCCTTGGCGTGGGCCGTTCAACGAGGAACCAGTGTCGTGGCCAAGGCCAGCTCGATTCAACACTTGAAAACCAATTTGGAATCCACAAACGCGAACATCAAACTGTCAAACGACGAAATGGAGCAAATATCGAAACTGGGGATCCGCAACTTTCGTTATTTTCGACCAGAAGACTGGTGGGGCGACATGGCAATGGCTGTGTTTGATTGAAGGACAAATTCAACATGTATTGTAGTCCAATTGCAATGAAAACTGTTTTCACAGGTCCTTTGCATCTTTGTTCAAAACACCTGGCGTGGACCCAACATACAAAGTGTCCAAATTTTGTATTTCTCTTTTGACACCGTTTTGAATTTGCGCCAAACATTCCGATGCAAAAAAACTCGCGAACATTTGTCTGTCACTAGGATGGTAGAATGTCTGCCTAAACATAATTTCACTATTTTGTGTTGGACGTTTACAATCTATCGTCCTAGCTGGAGTGACACGGATCTATAGCGTCGTCCCGCGCCGTTTGTTTGCATCTCTAGATAGCGAATTCTACAAGGTGTCGTTGGTCGTGTCCATAGACCAGGGGTTGTGGTTAAGGGTCACACGCAAAAGCTTTTTGTCCTGAGACAACGGTGGAGTTATTCTGACATTTTTCCACCATGACCACAGGTGGTTATTGTTGTTGTTGTATACCGACTCGCCGCACGTTGGCGGTTGTGGATCGACCCAACTTTTGCTTCATGCGTGAGCAGGTCCCAATCATTCTCGTTTGTTCCAAAATCGTGTCGACAACGCAGCGCTCATTCAGTCAAAAGCGAAGCACACTGTTTCCCAGTGAGTTGTTGTATGCATTGTAGTCGTACTGAGCCATGGAGGAACGAGGCGTTCGTGAAACGGAAGACCGCGGAGTGTTTGTCATGGAGGACCGTGGAATGGAGGTTGCGGAAGAACGAATTGTTGTCGGAGAGACGCGAGAGGTTCTCGTTGTGGAGGTGCGAGGAGGCTCTCCTTTGTTTGGGGACTTGCGGTTTTGATTGATAATCGATGCCACGAGAAGGACAAGGGTCATGTAGACTCGAATCAACTCAGTGCAACCACCTTTCTCATGGTTTTCTTCTTCGTCCTCTTTCTGGGGGAAGCTTGCTGAGCGATTCGACGCTTCATCTGGATTCTGGTTCATCACTGCGTATATCGTTCTCCAGAAATGATACACCCCGCCTCCTTCTCCTTCCTCTCGAGATGATTGATTATGCCGGCTGTTGAGGAATCGTGAATGTCTTGTCCAGTGTCGAAATGGAATCAGAAAAGCCGCTGTCAGTTCACGTTCGTTCGTACGGGCACTCGTTTCAGCGAACCTGTAAAACATTCAACAACCAACCATGGAGCCTTGATGCGACACTTGAAAATCGCGTCCAAGAGATGTTGTTCATGCGTTGAACGCACAAACTTTGCCGCCCGGCGAACTACTGAGAGGCTCGCCTGCGCGATGAGCGGCGGGCGAGCTATTGTTCTTGCGCGACTGCGGATGGGAGGACTAATGTCATTTGTGGACCGGGGAAGACTTCCATAATCCATAACACTGACATCTCTAGCTCTCGTCTTGGGAGCAGCAGGGTACAGAAGTTGAATTGAGAGCACAGAAAGTAATCGAAATACAACGACTCCACAGAGAGATTTGGTATCGAAAAGGACCACTAGGAACGAAAATGAACGCACAGGAATCAGCTTCCAGTGGCCAGCCTGTTTCGGAGGGCGACCGCCAGGCCTTTTCACAACTTGTGAGTTTCATGGTCCTTTCCATGGACGAGGTGAAGCGGTTTGGATCCGTGGACAAAGCGGCGATTCGTGCGGCATTGGAGAAATCTCCAGGTCTTTGTCGAGAGACATTTCCGGTTCGTCGGGAGTCTGGAGGATCCAGAGACTTGATACCGCTCTCCATTGTGTGCTGTCTCGATCCCTCGTTGGATACAGTCAAAGCAATATACCATCTTTATCCAGAAGCCATTCGAGTGGAAGATTCAGAAAAGGGAACCAAGGTTATTGATTATGCCTGTACCTTCGGGGCATCCATGGAGGTGATCAATTTTTTGATTGAGCACAATCCATCGAGTCTCTGGACTCCTCGGAACGATGGCACATTGACGCTCCACCTTGCCGTCTTCTTCAAGGCGCAATTTGAAATTATTCAACACTTGATTGAGGCATGTCCTCAGGCAGTCGAAAGGTACGATGAAGACAAATGGTCCGTCTTGCATCACGCGGCAAACGGACAGGCCACTCTTGAAGTGATGAAACGTCTCTATGAGTTGAATTCCAAAGACATTCTCACCCTTGATACCAAGAAACGTACTCCGTTACATCAAGCTTGTTGGAAGAAAGGAAACTTGCCTGTGGTAAAGTTCTTGTTTGAGGCAGCACCGGAAGCATTGCATATGGAGGATAGCGATCGCGATACACCTTTATTTCGAGCAGCGAGAAATCAGACGCTGGAAGTGATCCAATTGCTATTGCCGACCAACCCTCCCAGGGATGAAGTGGGTGCAACGCTGTTGCACTATGCCGCTAAGGATAATACAGCCGATGTCGTCCGGTTTTTGTTGGAGCGACATCCCGAAATGGCCGTCACTCCCACTCTTTGTACGGACCGATACACGCCCCTGCATAGCTCATGTCGCTTCTCAGACAATCTCGAAAATATTAAACTCCTCGTCCAATACGCACCTAAAGCATTGGTCATGCTAACTGGCGATGGTCATACTCCTCTCGATTTGGCTCTACTGTACAATGAAAGCCACGAAGTGGTGGACTACATCAGAAGAGTTACGGCACGGCCAGAAGAAAAGATGTACAAGCCTCATGATGCAATATCCCTCGTCACCAATGCAAGCTTCAAAGAAAATCACCACAACATGATATCATTTCGCGAAAACAACAATAGCAGTAACAACAACGACGATGACTCGTTTTACGGTCAGTAAACCGTGTTGCACTGGCACTATGTAATTTATCTCTAGATCATGTGAATCCGGATGATGATAATGATGAGATTCGCGGCTGAGATGATTCTTAACATTTGGTGATAGAGAAGGTTAAAAACTGCTTTGAATCACATGATACGTGAGAGAATGAATGACGCACTTGTAACAAGTTCAGGTAGAACTGCTTCGTTCCTTTTGGCACCCTTGTTTTCTTTGGGAATCTTTCAAAGACGGTAAGTATACAGATACAGATCAAGCCCTTACTCGCGGAAAGGGATGAAGAAGATCAATCTCTCTTCCAAGAAAACCACACAGACTACCAGGGACACTTGGAACGTACATAGTGCCTATGAATTGCACGAAGAAGCTAAACATAGGATCATTTTGTACATGAAAAAAGCGTCTACCGGTTCTTACGGGATCGAAGTGAGACTACTCACGCGTGTAGTCGTTCCGGAAGAAGGCGTCGAAGAAGGGACATAATGATGGCTTGAATATTGATTCTGGGAATACTGTTTGGGTCTCTGGGGGGTTTCATACAATGAGGTGTTGTAGGTGCTGCTGTCGTTGTCGCCACCAAATGGATAACATGCATAGGCGGGCGGTGGAGGCCGTTCGTAAGAAGTTGCTTCCGGCATTCCATTCATTCTAGCACTTCGAAAATGGGAACCATTGCGGTAAGGGGATGCAGTTGCAGCCTTGGAGATAGGTGCGGGATGACGTGCCAATGGTGACATGGACAGAGATGATGAAGGCGATGTAGACGTTGGATGCTTCTCATGATTGGACGATGTTGGAGGGGGTCCACACATGTGTGGTATGTCTTCATTGAGAGTGTAGTTCATGATAGGCTCAAGAACACGGGTGTTAACCATGTCGAACAAGCCCCGTTGTTGATGAGCGTCCTTCGACTGGGTATGGGCCCTCACATTTGGTGATGTGATTCTTATTTCTCTTTCTGAGAGTGGGTCTCGTTCTTGCGAAGGAGGTTCATCAAAAGGAACATTAACTGGTACCGGAGAAAAAGTGGGCCCAGATTGCTCCGTCCAAAGCAATGAGTCCAGAGTACTGAATGAAGTTGACAACCTTGCTTGCTGTGCTTGTACAGGGTTGGACGTTTGCTTTTGAGCAGTGGTTTGTTGCTGCTCTGAAGGCATAAAAGCCAGCCTCCGTGCGCGCGCTACCGGTGTCTCGTTGCCAGGGAGCGACTCGTCTCTCCTGCCAGTAGTAGCGGAGGCAGCAGCTGCTGCAGCGTCTAGCGCAAAGTCGTATAGACGTTGGATACCAGAAGGTCTCTTCGGAGGAGAAAGTGGGATATCTTCTTCCCTTTTGGAGCTGTTTGCATTCTGAAGGGGGAATGCCGGAGATTCCACTCGATGATAGCGACCGTCTGGTTCTCTCGCGGTACCAGATGACGATCTCACGTGAAGAGCAGAGCGCAAAGTCGATTTATTCCTGTCGTTGTTGGTTTCACAACCCCCTTTTGTACCCTTGTTCTTCGCAGCAGTATCCGTGGAGTTCTTTTCATTTTCCTTGTCCTGAGCTGGGCTTTGGTCTGGGTTGTCGTTCGAACCTATTTCCTCGAGGTTTATCTGATCTGTGCTTTCCATCGTGTTGAATTTGGACACTGAAAAGGGGAAACTCACAACACGATCCAAACCGAGTCCACTAAGCACTGCATCGCTCATACACGAAGGCGATGGAGCCAGGGCGATGGAATCCGTAATTTGGGAGGCATGAGCAGGTGGTGTCGTTGTTTGGTGGTTGGAGGCGTTGGTATCCTCCGTCGATGGTACCATGACCAACTGAGCACAATGGTCCTGGGGATCCACCGTGACGGCCAAGGCTGAACATTCCAGGGAATGGGACGTCACCAAGGACGACGAGAGTGCATTCAGTTCCCCAAAATCCGTACTTGAGGGTGGATCCGTTGTGGTGGACTCGGTAGGAACTTGTCTCTTTTCCGCAGGTGACACCTTTTCAATCTCTTCTTCCTCTTCATCCTCATCATCGTCGAGATCAAACAATGGCCAATGCATTTCCAGGGATTCCTTCCCCTGTTCATCGCGTGAACAATTCAATCTCATCAAGGTGGAACGAAAACTGTTGCCCGAAGAGCTGCTGCTGCGTGTATGATGCGTGGGGGGAGATACTACCACGGAGGATACGACTGTCTTGGAGGTTGGTGACAATCCAATCTTGGTGTCATCGACTGTTTCTTCGATACTCGGTAAAGAGGAAAAGGACGATCGTCGTTCATGGGCAGCGACAACCACTTGATTGTAATGATCGTCGAGTAACAGAGTTCGGGAGGACGGGGCATCGAGCTCTTGGGTTGTTAATGTGGGAGCCATGCCGGGTCCTTCCTTGTCATGTTCCTGCCTTTCTGTAGTTTCTTCATGTTGTTGTTGCGGTTGTTTCTTGCGGTCTCTGCGTGGCACTCGTAGCGATGTCTTGCGTGTCCCCGACTGCGTTGTCGGCCTCTTGTCGCGGGAGGCGCCTCCTTGGTGTTGCGGATCTTTGTCTTGGGGCATGGTCTTTTTGCTGGACGACGAAAAGACACCTTGCACGGTATTCTTCCAACGCTTGCGAACACTCAACCAGACGGACCAATCCTTTTGCAAGGTGGTACGGGAAGAAGTGGTATCCGGGGAGGAAGTGGGACACGTGGCACCGGTGGGTGCCACCAACACCCCTGCACCATCTTCCTCGTCCACCCACTGCAGCGAATGGGGAGGATGATCGTCCTGGTGATTGGTCGTCGAGTTTTTGGAGGTAAAGGCTTCGGATAGGATTTCCAGATCATGCATAATTCGATGTTGTTCCTTGGGATCTTGAGATATAGGTTGCTCTTGGTCATCCTCTTGCTCGTCGTCGTCTTCTTCTTCTTCCAAAATGAGAATGGAAGGAGTCTCTTCCGGAAGGCTTTCGTCCAACATGCGCCATTTGGGGTACCAAATGGCTTCCAAATTGCCTTGTTCTTCCGAGTCTTGTTGTGCTTGATCTGGTTCCCATTGGTGGTTGTTATCCTGAGCTGATAACAACACCACATGATCGTCATCGTCGGTATCGTACCATTCGGCCGAGGCGGAAACAATGGGTTCGTACGACGACGTGGCTGGGTGTGGTGGTGCAAGCAAGTGAATGGAATCTTCTTCCTCTTCTTCTTCTTCCTCCTCTGGGCGCCGTCCTCCTCTTCTTCCGGCACGGTGGGAACTACTGGTATTACTACTCGTATGGGAAGACGAATGACTCCACCCAACCGTACCTCCACCACCACCACCGCTACTGGAATCGGTGCTGCTATGGGTGGTTGTGGTGGTGTTGGAAAAGGTGTGATTCAAGGGACGAGGAGGGAGTTTGTTGTTGTTGTTATTGTTCTTTCCCGAAGAATTGGGAGACAAGGACAAAAAGGGCAAGGGCGGTGAATGAGGAGGCACCACTTCAATGAGTTGCTGCTGTTGTTGCTGTTTGCTGGTGCGTTGTTTGCTGGACCGTTTGCGACGAGGTGTGGATCGTCGAAAGCTTCGGCGTGGTTGTGGGAGAGGCGCTGTAGTAGTATTTCGGGGTGGTTTGGTATGGACCAACGATTGCGTATTCCAAAAACTCAATTTGGAAAGGACGCGATGCAAGCGTGTAATCCGATGCGCTTCTTCCGCCGTGGCCAGGAATTCCATTTGAAAATACAGAGGCGAAGGAGGGCGTTGTTGTTGCTGCTGATGTTGTTGCTGATCTTGGAGACTCGAGATGGTGGTCCTTCTCCTTCTCACAACGAGAGGGGAGACTTCGACGCGTCGACTGGGACCTCCTCCTCCTCCTCCTCGACTACAACTGCTTATACTTCCTCGGGACGAAATGGAACTGTAATCATAGCTCAAAGCATTGGAAACGCGAGGCATTTGAAATAAGAGACCGTCGAGATCGAGCACGACACTAGGTGATGATGTTGTCCGCTCGTCGTTCTTGCTGGTATAGTTGTTTTGTCTGTGGTGGTGACTATCGCGGATGCTGCCAAAATGCTGTGGAGGCATTGAAGCAGAGGGTGATTGTGATGGCGAAGATGATACTATTGTATCGTGCTTATTGGTTGCTCGGCAACTGCCACTACTGTGAATCGTGTTCTTTGTGTAGTGATGATTCATGTCGTGCATGGTGTCGGATGGTACCATTCTTTCATCTTTGGCCGTTGGCATGATGGAATTTGGCTGCCATTCGCCGGCAATCGTTTGAAGGGTGCCCAGGTTTGGCATCTCGATCGTGTCAAGATACTCTGCCTATTCCTCTATCGAACCAAACCAGAGAGGGAGAAAATGCTGCGCTCTTTTGGTGGGGAGGGGAAACACGACAAAGACCGAAAGAAGTGGGATTTGGCAGTGGGCGGTCTTGCTCGCACCTCGTCCGCTATTTATCAAAGAGGCAACGGAAATATTCATCCAATCCGTGTATGGTACACTTCCCGTCTACAGTCGAAAAGTATCTTTTGGGTACCAAAGGCTGGGGGACGGGGGGCGGGAACGCGGAATTCGGGACTGCTATTGTACTATTGTATTATCTATATGGCAACTGTCGCAAGACGAGAAATCGAGAAAGTCGGCCGGCCCCACATGATTTCAAGATGACCACACGAGGATGACTCTTTGTTTTTAGTTTTTGTTCGCATCATCCGCGAGGCCTGCATGACCAAATCATATCTATCATGGAAAGTTTCGCTCAAGGCCAAAATTGTCGGCTTTTCTTTCCTTGTGTTCGAGTCTGTGCCACGCAAAGTGTACTACATGCTTTGCACTTGCTTATTCTCTCATAAATCTCAACTACCCAATGCAGTCATTGCGCAAGCGACATCGAACATACCGCGAATGACAAACACTCGTCCTTGCCTGTCGATTGAAAGACGCGGTATTGGAGGGGAGGTGACACTCGTCTCCAGACCCATTTGGACAATGGACGACCCAGTTCTTGCCCAACACAGCACCATCAAAAGAAGGGAGTTGCACCCTCTTTCCTAGTTTGCTTATCCCAAGAGAAGACCTCTCTTTGCGATGAGAATGACGGACACAACAAAGAAATTTCTTTGAGAATCCTGTTTTCGAGTTCTTCTGCTGACAAGAATTCGTGTTGCAAGCCTACAATACGAAGAAAAGAGGTGGGTGGTTCGAACGGCGGTTCCTGGAGCTCCTGGGCTGGCCCTCCGGAGGAAAGTCGGTACCAAATACAGGTGGGATATCTCCATGAGATGTTGCGCACCAGTGGATGGAGGAATCTGTATTGATGCACGCAAGACAATTGAGTGTGGATCCTTGCGGATAGGCCATGAAATGTTGAGTGCGCTGCTGCCTTTGAATGCAGTTTTGGTACTAGTTGTTGCCATCATTTCAAAAACGACCGAACCATTGCTCCGATTGTTTCTCTCCACTCGATAGTGAAAAATAGCCGAGACTACTCAGAAATCGACACCACCACATTTATGACCGAATCTCTCTTCAATATTTTGGGATAGAAGATCTCGTTCCTCATCCATGCTAAATTTGTCAAAGACGAAGGAAGATTGAGCAAAATCAATCCAGACAGGTTTTCCATCCTCGCAAACAACATTTTCTAGGCGCGGGTCGCCATGCAAGATGCCATTCTCGTGTAGGATTAATCAAAGAGTCAAAAATGTATTGTGGCGCGAGCTTGGAATAGTGCCTGCCGACATTTGACATCAACATGACAACTCCATCTTCGAAATCCTGAAATCCGTCCTCCTCAACACCCATGACCTGGTCTGGGCATTTTGACTTTGCTTCGTCCATTCGAACTTTTTCGCATTCCAGTCGCTTCAAGGCTTCATTTGTTCCATCCTTCACCATAACCTTGAGAGCAAGAGACAGTTCTTTGTCTCTCAATTGCTCCTCCTTTTTTCGTAATTGCTCCTCCTTTTTTCTCCAATAGGCCACATCTTCCTTCGCCAATCTCTCATCTTCCATCCGTGCGCAAGTCTTGTGATTTCCGCCTCGACCTGCTCTATGGAAGCAGCCACTTGTTCGATATCTGTCACCACTTTATTCATCGTCAAGCTCAAAGCATTGCTTTCCTCGCCAGCAATCTGGAGGAAGCCCCTTTCGTCGAGTTTTTGTGTTACATTACAGGGGGTTACACGTTACACGGGTCTGTGCCATCCACGCCCAAATTTCTGGTTCAGTGTTCAGTCGCGAAACCGCAAGCATAGTATCCCAAGCGGGTTACGTTTAGTGCAGGGTGTAACGTTCTTGGACACGCGCTGGAAAGTGACGCTGAGGGTAAGAAACGCCGGACAAAGGCTTGCCAAAATAGTGAGGCCTTTCAAGTTTCAAGAGAGAGGTAGAAAAGAGAGAGGACATCTCTATACCCTCTCTCATCATTCTCATCATCAGAACACAGGCAAAAGACTCTATTCTTTCTATTCGTTTTTCGATTGGACCCAATACTCTACTAGAGTGCAAAGGTGTCTCAGAAAAGAGTTCGTGACCGATCGAATGTCCAACTACGAGACGACGGCTGTTTCCGATACAGCAACTACTACAGGAGCCCCTGCCATGCACACGAAGGAAACCGAATCCTACAGTAGCACACGTTCCGTGACTGCTCCTTGTTCCAAGTGCAACGGTATGGACACTGATCCGACGGATTCCTCCTCCTCCGTCCCCACGAACAATCATCAAGACTCTATGGACCATCACATCAGCCGAACGGAACCGTCCCATGACGACAAGGTCTGTTCTAGTAGTGATGATGACGATGACGATCGATGGTGGGAAGTTTCCGACAAAGACCGACCAGTGGAGGGGATTGTGACAGCAGCCACGTCACAACCCCCAAAGAGAAGAAGCCGTCGTTGGTGGCACTCTCTTCCCAAGGGAGCCGAAGCCATTGTCAAGGAACTGGCGGCCGAACGAGTCTTGGTGGATTTGTTGGACAATCGGTTGGCCGCGTCACCCATTCACGGGGAACAACAACCACAACAACAACAACTGCCAGTCCTCCCACACGTAGGCACGCCACACTGCGGCGTCAATTTTGCCGCTGTCACACAGTTGGTCGACCAGTATCCAGGACTGTGTCACAAACGCTATGAATTTCAATGGGATCATGGTACGACACGACACTTGACCCTCTTGGCCATTTTGGCCTGTTTCCCCGCAACGCCCCTCCCCTTGGTACAGACCGTCTACCAGGCCTATCCAACGGCGATTCGACAACGCGAATCTCGCAAGGGATGTTTGCCCTTGCACTATGCCTGTACCTTTGGTGCCTCCATCCCTGTGGTGCAATTTTTGTATCGCCACCATCCACCAGCCTTGTCGCTTCCTCGATTCGATGGTTTGTATCCCTTGCATTTGGCCTTGTATTTTCAGCGACAGTGTTTGCCACTCCTGCAACAAGTATTGGTCCCCTCGTGGCCTCAGGGATTGACCACTCCCTGTGCCTTTGAACAATGGAATGTCATGCACATTGTGGCACGAGGACAGGCACCCATGAATGTCGTCCACTATTTGCATGCGGCCTTGATGGAACAGCAACAAGAACATCAAGAACGAGAAGCGACTATCAACTCGGACACAATATCGACGAATGGCACGAGAAGGAACCACGACGACGACAACAACAGTCACAACAACAACCGCAACCATGATAATGATGATACCATTCGTCCCACGAGCCTCGTATACGAGTATTGTTCGGCGGCCGATGACAAGGGTCGAACACCCTTGCATTTGGCGTGCCGTCAAACTGGAAATTTACCCCTTGTGCAGTATTTGATACAGATGGCTCCGTCCACCTTGGTGGTACGAGATTCCAAATTTTGTACCCCCATTTTTTATGCCGCCCGCCATCAAACCGCAGCCGTCCTGGATTGGTTGTGGCACCAACACGAACAGCAGCAACAACAACAACAACAGCAACAAGAAACATTCCATCCGGGTCGACTTCGTCCTCGTCGAATGGAAGAAGATGTGTTTTGGATGGATCAATGGGGTGCCACCTTATTGCATTATGCGGCCATGGAAAATGATTCGCATACACGACTGCAATTGGATACGGAGGAGCAACAACACTCCCAATCCGAAGAAGAACAAGCCGCCCGAGACACTACGACAAGGGCTCTGGACGAATCCGTAAGCACCAGCAACAATGAGTCAATGGTGGAGTATTTGACACGACTCCATCCCCAATGGGTCTTTTATCGGACGCACGGAGATGGATGTCGCTACACGCCTTTGCATTTGGCATGTCGATACAAGGGACCATTCGATAATATTCGGACCTTGGTCATTCGGCATCCTCAATCACTGTGGACCGAATGCCAACATGGTCTTTTACCGCTGCGTTTGGCCGAAATGTATTATTTTCGTAGCGGTCCTTGTCGCGGTCCAACCAGTACGAGTCGTAGTCCGATGGTGGATGAACGACAACACGTGTTGGAGTTTCTCCGGAAACAAATGGAATTACATCCGCGGCCAGTTGACAACATTTAATATTCCTTTTCGCAGTGGGATGAGAAAGAGAACCACATGCTTTCGGCCTCATGTATAACAGTACGAGCAGTAGGATGGTGGATGAAAGACAACAAGTGTTGCAGGAACAAAGGGAATTCTACGTCCGCAGTTCGACACTTTTTAAAATTCATATTCAGTGGGATGAGAGAGAACCACATGCTTCCGGCCTCATGTATAACGAGGCCTCGTTTCAGCAGCGCGACCGAATGGGTGAGGGACTGCTGTGAGGAACCTTCTGGACACGAGGATTATCATCCAACTTGTTCTTCGTTGTGGGACGCTATCCCTTGCAAGACGACGCGGACGAAACTCGTTACACTAGCTAGTAGATGTACAAACGTATTAGCTCTTTCTATTAACGTACTCATATTCCCCCTAATGTTCAGCCACGCACTAGAGCAAACGACGCTTGGACGGATTTCCCATCCGAATTGGTGGTTCGTTCCAATGCATGGTTCCTTGAATTCGCGTCGAATGGTTGGCACACACAAGTCTTGTGCACGGTTTCCGATCGACCCCCTTTTCCCCACGTGCGTTGTGTGTAACGAGAGTGTATACCAACTCGTCATGTTCTTGGATCGATTCCCTCCTCTCGTGGCGAACGAAAACACACACTGTATGCCGGAGCCCAGTCTCTTTTTTCTCGTGTTGTGTCGGATGATTATTGCCATTGAGACGATGACCTTTGGCGTGGTGCTGCGGCATCCAATTCGTTTCGTCCTTTTTGGGCTTGTTGTTGTTGTTTTCGTCGTTTCGAATCCATGCGTCGCAGCAAAGAGCCCACGAGGGCTCCCCCTCCCTTGACCGCGACGGGACTCTTCTTGCTGGTGGGACTGCTGGTCAGGGCGGCATTGCCACTGCGCCGCCGCGTTTGGACCAGAGTTGCGGCTTGATAGATGGGGCTTCCCGGAACGACATGACGACCCCCAATGCCTTCGTTGGGGTCCCGGTACACGATGCGAATCTTGTCACTGCTACTGCGACTACTACTACTGCTCAAACTTTGTTGTTGATAGTGTTGTTGTTGCTGCAACATGGCGGACAAATCCGATCGTTTCTTCCCATGCAAGTAGGAATGAATTGTTTCCAAAAGGCTTGTATTCATGTCGGATGGTTTTTTGGTGGTGGTACCGGCAAATTCACTGCGATACGTGACAAAGACGGACGAAACGAGTTCGACGGCATGTTCGGCTCGATTCACAAGGACATGGGCATTGTCTTGACAAAAGACGCGGGCGGTGATTTCCAATTCTTGGTCCAACTGTTGCGCCGTGTATCGGGCAAAGGGCAAACTCCATCGCGATCCACCATGGGGGCCCACAAAGAGAGCCAACAACAAGCGCTTGTCTCGTTTGACCGACAAGCTTTCGGATGAGGAGTCATCGTGTTCACTGTACAGGCTTCCGGCCACGCTAAAACTGTTATTGTGATGGGGATTGATGGGAAGCAAATTGCTGTTGCTCCGGGAGTACGACCCATGATGATTCAGGTGGACCTTGAATTCGGTTCGATACGTGAGAATGTCGACCCATTCTTGCAGCGTATAGGTTTCCTCGGCGAGTTGGAACTTGACATGTTGCAACAAATGCAATCGATCGGCTTCGGTGGCGGGAGTTCCGACTTTGAGATGAGCCAAACGAATCAAAATGGAATAGAGATTCAAACAAAAGGCAGTCATTTCATTTTCGCTGAGCAAAAAGAGAGATTCTTTGGAAACAGCCTGAAGTTCACAGGCTGTTTCTTCTAGCTTGACAAAGTTGGTGAGCGTGATGGCATGCCGTGTATTCAGACGACCTGTTTCGGGATCCAAACTGGACAATTCCATGACGGCAACGAGTCGATGCAAATTGTGAATGGTATCCAATAAGGACACATTGGGACTGGCCGCTGTACTACCACTCCCTCGACTTGACACTGAGGCGGCCGAGTCGGTAAAGACAAAACTATTGTTGAGATTTTGGGAGAGTATGCTGCCCGACGAAGGCCAGAGGGGAAGGTACGAGTTCAAGGTCCAAGGATCGGCGTGACAACAGAGTCGATACAAATCCTTGGGTGTGTGTTGAAAACTGGATCGGAGATGGGGTGGAAAATTGTGCGAATCGACATGGTAGAGCAGACCTTGTTCGGTCAAGTGTTCGGCCCAATCCACCGCCTCGGTGGGGCTGATCCCCCAGGCCGATTGCAGGGATTCCACCACCGTGTCACCGGACGCACTATTGGCAAAGGTGGCACCACTGGGCTGGTACACGAGCGATTCGAGTGGAATATGTTGAAGCAAGACCTCGACCACTTTTCGAATGGCAATCGTGGTGGACCCATCCGGCATTTCCAAAACGGCCTTGCATTTGCGAGCCTTGGCCGGTTCCTCGACAACCCTCTCGTTGTGGTCGGGAAGGGCCAACCGGGCATTGTCCGGATCAAAGCCGGAAGCAATTTCCGCTTGATACTTTTCCACGAGTGTCGCATAGCGGGTTTGACGATCCCATTTGCGCAATTCGTACAAACAGTCTTCCAGTCCACCAATGTAACGGGTATTGAAAAAGACTTGTGTGAAAAGGGGAAGGGTTATAGGGACAAGCCCGACCACTCGACCAATAGCGCTATTGGTCGAGTGGTCGGGCTTATCCCTATAACCCTTCCCCTTTTCAAAAGATAACACTGAGGTCACAGGATCGGGTCCCTGTGGAAACGCAAAATTGTAGCGAGTGTGTAGAGTTTGGTAGCGACTGACGTTGTAAAGCCTAAGAGTAAGCCAGTAGAGCATGAGGTATCGCAGATTCGGCGCCGACCTACCACGTTCAGGGGGCCACATCGGTAACCAATTAGCGCGAGTCCCTTCCAGGAGGGGCGGAGATTTCCTGGGGCAGTGTCCACCAATGTGGCCCCCCAGTGTTATCTTTTGAAAAGGGGAAGGGTTATAGGGATAAGCCCGACCACTCGACCAATAGCGCTATTGGTCGAGTGGTCGGGCTTATCCCTATAACCCTTCCCCTTTTCATTGTGGCACGGCCGCTACTCCGGTGAGAGCTTCCAAATCGAGGCGTTTGGAAGGATGGGCACCGACATCGATTTCCACGTAGGGCAACGACCGACGGTCCAATTCCTTGAGTACTTGCTTGGAATTCAAGTCATCGGACATGTAAACACTGTGATTCGACCCATTTCTCTTTTCTCACACTCGAGTGAATTGTGGCCGCAAGGATGATGATGACTGTGGTCACTCCTTGCCTCGTGGCATGGACTTGCTGTCCACACCGAGATATGATACCGATCCTCTACTCAACCGTCTCCGCAACCTTGGAGATCCAACGATGCATTACTAGAACAAACGCAGTCTCTTTTTGATGGATGAACGAACTTCGGGTTTGTCTTTTCCTGTGACATCCACAAGAGAACGCCATAAGTCTATTTGGGTTGTTGTTCGTGAAAAGATGACTGCTGCCGGAGGGAGGCATCGAGCGACTGGGGACTCGGTTTTTGTTTTGAGTCCCAGGTGACGTACGAACCGCGCGCGCCGCATCGGACGACGGGCTCGCGCATCAACGAAGAAGCTCCACGAAACCGCTCGGGAAATGCTGTCGGGTCACGTCCATGTCGCGGGACACACACACGCACACGCCTTCCGTCTTTTCACAAAAACGCTGAGCTCACAAAATCGCACACAAGCAAGAAGAGAAACTGCAACAACACAATCCCAGAGGCAAAAAAATCCCTTGCTGCTGGAGAGAGATTGGATCGAACGCAACCCAACAAGTTTCTGGAACTAGAACATTACCAAGAATTGCCACAACAACACTATTGTATCATGAGAAACGACACATGGATTTGGAACTACATTCAAGCCGAGCAAAACGACCATCCGGTCGTTGTGTGGTCCAAATCGTATTGTGCCGATAGTATTCGCAGTCAACAACTCTTGCAAACCAACTTTCCTACCATTCCCTTGAGAATTCATAATCTCAATTTGGTACCCGATGGGATCGCGATTGAACGCGTCTTGACCAAATGGCAGCGGGCCGACGCTCCAACCAAGACGACAAGTGGTGTCCCTACGAAACCGACGGTGATTCCTCAAATTGTGGTCCAAAACCAAACGTCGTATGCGGGACATGAGGCTCTCCTTGCCGCCTACCATAGCGGAGAATTGGAACGTCTCCTACTGCACTCGTCGGACCAGAACGAAAACGAGAAGGTCCAAACCGAGAATCGTGAAGAAGACGACGAAGAAAAGAAGGAGGATGTGGACCATGACGCCAATGACAAGCATGAAAAAGCCACTGGGGGATGTGCCTTGTTGCGCACCATGATTGAACATGAAAACAATGCGCATGAAATTGTGGTCTGGGGCGAAGGATTTGCCAACCACCACCAGGACTCGGAAAGCAGCAGCAAGAATGGTACCGCAAGTCAAAGGGCCAAGGACTTGTTGGAACACGACGAGTTTGTCCACAAACATGTCCATGTGGCCTTTCATGATATTTCCGAAATGCCCGATGCCAAAGGGATTCGACACGAGTTGGTTCTCATGACGACTAGTAGTAGTTCGGCTGAAACGACACTGACGACGACGACGGCCGTACCGTTTGTCTTTGTGGATGGACTCCATTTGGGAAGTACGCAGGAGCTTGAAGAGGCACTTCAATCCGGACAACTCCAGGGTCTCTTGGCTCGACAACATCCGTCACAGTCATGATATGCGAATCGCGCGCAAGACCATTTTCACTCGACAGAGTCCGAGTGGCCCAAACGGTTGTCATTCTTCCCTCCTGCATAGTTTTATGAAACCAATGTTGTAGTTTCGATAACAGTATTGTAGAGAGAAAAACGATCAAGTCGATATGCCTGACTACGTATTTCTCTAGGAAGGATGCCATGATGGACCATTGGACAGTCTATCGTATGCACAAGAGATTTGGAATAGCTATTAAGTAGGTCCATCCACTGCAACAAGATACACGCGTCATGTCGTTGCAATGCTTTCTATAAGTTAGGAAGAGGTGGTCGAAATCTCTTGGACTAGACTGGTCAAGGCGGTTTGCATGGCTTGTTCGACAGCCGCATTTTCCTCTGTAGTGCTGCCATCTGGAATGTGTTTGAGGGTTTCCGCCATGACACGTTGGGCGGCTCGTCGTTTGCCAATCAAACTGGCATCACTCAAAACGAGGGAAAAGCGATGGTCGGTGGGCACGTAATTGACGGTTTGGGCCCGTCCTTCCAACAAGACAAACAAATTGGGTGTTTCGGTCGTCATGCGTTGCATGGCCTCGGCGGCAAACAAAATAACTTCACCCTGTGTCACTTGGGCGACCGTGGGAATGTTTTGAGATACCTTGGGAGATTTCAGCAACGTGTTTTGAACCTCCGACACGAACAAATCCAAACCCAATCCTTGAATGCGAGTATCGTACTTGTCGTCCTGACCGAATTTACCAAAGGACAACATGGACATGAATTGGGCCAAATTTTCCTTGGTCAAGGCTTGTTGAATGTCCACAGGACCGTTGGGTTGTTGTTCGCACCAAGTGGCGGCCAACAAGGTGACGCTTCGAAAAATATTCCCATTGGACCAGGTGACGACTTGTTTGCCTTGTTCGTCTTGTAATTTTTGTCGCAATTGGGCCACGGTCGTTCCCTTGCCCGTTCCGGACAAACCGACCAAGACAATGACACCACTTTCAGCGTCCTTGGTATGAATCGTCTGTTGCAAGATTTGATCGGCGACTTGCTGAGGTGACTTGCCCAAGACATCAATTTCCACATAGGGTTGTGGGACAAACCTGGGATCAATGACACCCTTTTCCTTGGCAAATTCAATGCCCTTGGCCAGTTTGTCATCGTCTTCCTGATCTCGACGAGCAGTCAAGTCTCCTTCGTACTCGGCCAATTTGACAAAGTCGGCCGACCTTGACGAGGTGAAATATTCAATCAAGGCATTGCTCGTTTCGGCATTTTGCTTTTGCAACACGCTGAGTGTGGGTGCCGATGACGATGACATGGTGATCCCCATACGGCTGTTCCTGCTACTGCTTGTGGTGAGGGAGGTTCCTTGGTAAGATTCTGTGGACGCCGAAGGAGCTCGTGTTCCAGTGGCTAAGGGTGTAGTAGATGCTGTTGTTGTAGTAGTAGACGGTCCCGAAACAGGTTGGAAATGGATACCGCTGCCACTGCTGTATGGGTGACTGGAATGTGCTGGATCACGTCGGATGCCTCTCAAAAAGTTACGAGCTAATTGCTTCTTGAAATGTTGTTGTTGATGTTGTTGTGGATAATGCAAGTGATGAAAGTGTGATTTTTGGTGGTGGTGGACCAATCGAGGAAAGAGCAGCTGGGGCCACCACGAACAGTTGGTGGTGGAACACCAGCAAGAAAGGGAGAAAATGGTACCAACGACAAGTGACAGCAAAAGCAAGATGGTCCAAAATTGACGATACCCTTTGATACAAAACAAGCTTTTGTTGCGTTTCAAGGTAATCAAGAGGGCTGCACGAGGAGAAAGTCGCTTGTCGTTGTGGTTGTTGTACTGGAACCTGGTGGTACTGGTCGTCGTTGTCGACGGAATCTTGGAAGAACTACTATGGCACACGGAGGCTGCCTCTCTCTCGTTCCTTCGGACTGGCGATGGCTGACCCTCTTCTTCCGATGATGATGATGAGGATGACAAAGGACAGCAGGTCGGAATCAGTGTTCAACAACACAATCAAGACGATGGGGTCTTGAGAGTGGAGTAAATGGCATGACAACGGATGACAATGACCTGTAACGGAGTCCGTCACGTCACATCACCATTGGTCAGTGACTTGACTGTCTGTCCTATGTGCTATCCACAAGACAAAACTCCCAGCCACAGTATAGTACGACTGACCAAGTTTGGTCACGTCGCATTTGCTCTACCTACCCCTGCTATGATATGAGCCAATTTTGAAGGGTCTTGTTGCAAGAGAAAGAGCACGAGAATGGGACTCGTAATTCGTCAGATTCCTTAGAGCATGTAATGGAATCAAACAGGGTGAGAATTCGTCTTCCAACGAGCAATCAGCTTGGATTATCATCTCGTTATTGATAGGGTTGCTACTAAACACATGCGAGTAGGAGTACTCTCATCACAAACTAATCACTTGCAGTATGTAGACTGGTAGTCGGAAAATAAGCCACTCGAACTGTATGAAAATGGCGCAACAACAGACCACGTCTCCATATCGTCCACCTAGTCGGAAGGATCAAGTTATTCGTTTCTTCCTTTTCTCGAAGCATGCTCCTCCGTGCGAACAATCGTTGCAGTCATGGGGACGAGAAAATATAACAAAAGTCATTCCTCATCGCCACGCGGGATATGATAAAAAGCTACGAGTTTCAACGACAGCTATCACTCACAAACTGGAAATGCTATCTACGGGGAGGAAGAGGCAACTTGACCTGAAAGTTTCACCCGAAAGTTTCACACGAAAGTAACACCGTTTTCGTCTACGACCCACACAAAGTGGCTCATAAATTAGAGGACGACTCATGGGAGGCCACTCTTCCAAACCGTCGTCTATCAACATGGACAAGGTCAAACAAAACACCAACGCCTTAAAGGACCTTTCAGGTAAGTTTAACTTGAATGCCGACCAGATTGCGGCACTCCGAAAGGAGGCAGATCAGACAACAAAGGACCTAGCGGCGGACGAGCAGCTATGGGCTTCCAAGCTGGATCTTTTGAGTGGCATTGAGCAACATGACGTCGATGACATGAACCAAGAGATTGACAGCAAGGTCCAACAGCTGAAAGAGTATACTCTTCAGCAAATGGTCTTGCTTCAAAAGATTGACCAAGCCGAAACAGAAAAAGTCAAGAATGACCCCGAGACAGAGCTCAGTCTGATGAAGGCGGGTATGGAAGATGAAATGGCGGAGTGGAAAGCAAAGATGGCGCAGAGTGAGCTTGTGCAGTCCGTCAAACTCCAAGTCAGCATTGACAAACTTCAGGGAGAGATTGACACTCAAAAGGCTCAGGTGGATGCGGAGCTTGCGACAGTCACGTTTGAATTGAATCAGATCAACTCCGCCGTCACACAGCTCGAATCGTCGCAACGCATCATGTTCTTGTACGGATTTCCCGCGGTGGTCTCTTTGATTGGTATTCTGTTCTTTTTGGTCATTTGGCTCTTTGCAACTCGCAAAAATACCCGCGAGAATCAGAGGATTGTACTTCCCACAAGTGGCAGCTATCAGTCTGCTCGCATGACTTGGATGCCCAACATGTGGCCAGCAGGTTCCTTGGGTCACCGCGACAACAACATGGTGCTGGATGATGCTTCAAATGAATCGGAATTGTTGATGATGATTGAAAATAGTGGTGGCTCGACCACTTATAACAGCACCGCGGGACGCAACCCCAGCAGCAAGAAAAACGTTGGAGTGCCTTGCAGCCTGTACAACTGAAACATAATGAAAAGATAGTCTTGGTAGTCCCCACCGCCCATTTTCGCCGTCCTTGTCCTTTTCTTTGAATCACGTCCACTCAGAGATGATACGTCCCTGCGCTTTATGGAGGCATCCTTCGACAACCTCGGAACCAGGATCCATCGTCTCGGGCGGGGTATGTGCTGGTCTTCTCGTAGATCTTTTGACAGGCTGCTCGGAGCGCAGAACTCGATGTCTTTGGCGCCTCGGTTGGTGGCATTGCACAATGGACCCATTGGACAAAAGTGGCACGTGGCGCCCGAAAACAACAGGTCCGGCTTGTCGCCTGGCGCGCGTTAAAATTTCCGCACGACCATGATCAAATGTACTGAAAAATTGTGGCCCCATACGGATAGCAAAGATAGAGATAATAGATAGAAAGTACTTGTAGGAGTAGGTCCTGAGTCCTGAGCTCATGCAATATAAACAAAGAATCAAACCGCATTTGGCAACCGAACGGCTATACCGTGTAAAACGACAAAATACAATGCCAGCAAGTCTCAAAATAGGGAGGTCAGAAGTATTTCATTCGTCCTTTTCAAATCATCAGGACTAGGTTTCAACCAGGCTGGTAACATGGAAATAATTCGTACGGGGCACCAACGTGAAACCCAGTTCTCTCAACCTAGACTGTTTGCAAGGATGGTGCATCCACGCTTTCCGTAACTCTCGCCGCATCGTTCACCTCCCTGATGGGATTGGGATTTGGGATGCTATCTGATGCTATGTTACTCTCACCTCCCCGCGAATCACGAAAGCTCGTTCCTTTGCAGTCCCGTGAGCTGTGACCTTTTTGTCGGCCGACATGGTTATCACATCACGAGTTCGGCAGATCCCTTTCGAGAACCTTCGATAGCTCGGAACAACAACAAAGAACACTCACCAAGAATTGTGGAAGATGCATCAGCATCAACGAATCTTGCTTACTCTAGCAACAGGAGAATCCCTTTTGTGGAATCTAGCTAGGGTATGGGGCAGGCCTACTTTTGAGTCTACTCCTAGGAGTATGAGCAAGGAGTACCTACTGGGAGTAGTATATTATAGTCTTAGAGAGAAGGGGGTGATGAGTATACGAAATACAAAACCTACCAACCTAGACTGTTGGATGCACACAGCCAGAGAGGACAGGGCAGATGAGATTCCAGTCTGAAGTCAGTAGGGCTTATGGTGTCACCAAAAGGCTTCGAGATAGGAGTTAGAATTGCATCATAACAGCAACACTACGAAATATGTGAGTCGATTGTAGATTTCTTAGTCTTCAAGGTCTACTTGGTCTGAGAAGCTTCACGCATCATAGGGTTCGTAGTTTGGAGGACGATGGCATTTGCCTGATGCGCCTGATGCCAGTGGAGCTGGAGGTGGAGGTGGAGTCATCACAGTGTGGTGTTTACTGCTCTGCGAAAGTCGCACCGAACTCAAGTTCTCAGTTGCAAAAATCTAACCCAGAGGGTTCGCCAGAAGCGGAGATCGGAGATCGGAGAGATCCCAGATCCCTCTATTATTTCTATGAAGTCTACTGTCTACTGGGACTGGAACTGGAACCCTTCAGCATCATGCAAAAAGATTATTGCCGCACACCCCAACTCTAGCGATTAGCGATAGATCTTGTCTGCGATTTCGATCTACCCTCCGCAAGCTTTTCTGTCATCCTGTTGTGTCTGAGGCCGTCCCTATAGCATCGACAAAACCAAACCTGAAGGGTGACACGTCACTAAAAACCCGGAAATATGACGTCAAATCCGGGTTTTCTGTCATTTCAGGTTTTGCAACGACAAAAGCTGAGCGCAGGTTTTGTAATTTTTTTAACCCTCCAAACCAATTTTTACCATTAGGGATAATCCGAAATGACATTAGGGATAGTGTTTCATCTATGCTAGTGTATGTTTTTCCTACAGAAATGACAAATGACGGTTACTATATGCGCAGTGCGCGTTCGACTTCAACGGTCACCCTAACCCCAATGAGGCTACATGAAACATGCAGGCTTGATGTCCTACTTTCAAAACTTTTAGTATTCAACTATTAAAAGTGAATATGGGGACTGTTGGGGGCCTTGGGGGAATGCAGCGCGGAATCGGGTTTTGGTTTTGCCGGTGCTATAGGACGGCGAAACGCGCCAAAACTGAATTTAGTGATGACGTCACGCTTCAGGTTTGGTTTTGTCAATGCTATAGGGATGGCCTGAGGACCGATGTTGTTTCGTGCAAAAGCATCAAATCAGGGATAATGGATATAATGAGACGGGACTAAGAGTATTGGATATTGGATCATGCGTGACATCGTATCATAGAAGGACCGGACATCCAGGACTTCTTATTTATTTTGTGTACTGTTGCGGAGATTCTTTGGTGTTTCGGCCGGCGGGGAGGGCAGTATTAGGCGCGCTTGGGGCAGGACCAAAACATAGATGACAGAGGAAAAGCTCGACTGAAACGTAACAAACTCGAATGCTCAACGCTCGAACGGGGCCACTGGGACACCTACAAAATTTGTTACCGATGGCCAGTTGCACGTGTAGCCCAATAAGTATTAAGAGCTCTACTTCCAAACATCGCCTAATACGGAGCGGGCCATATCAACAAGAAAAATACTTCTTATGGTTCCTGATAGTAACTAGAAAGTTAACGTTTATTTTGCCACCTTAACGGACTTACTGTTATGAAGAATATTTAATCTTGGTCTTGCAAAACTTACTTAAGATGTTTCCAGTCGTGATACCAGTTGTTTCCGTTGTCTCCGTTGTTTCCAGTCGTGATACCAGTTGTTTCCGTTGTTTCCAGTTGTTTCCAGTCGTGTTTCCGTTGTTTCCACGCTGTTTCCTTTGTTTCCACGCTGTTTCCTTTGTTTCCAGTCGTGTGCCCGTTGTTTCCAGTCGTGTGCCCGTTGTTTCCGGTCGCCATTCGCAGTTCGCATGAGACTCCCGGCCCAACGAGATTCAGGACTCCACTCATTTTCCTATAGTAAACAATATGCGTAAAACCAACCAAGGCTCACCACTCACTCGATGGTGACGAGACGCTAGCACAACAATCAACCCGCCTCCTCTTTGCATACAAACAGCTACTAATAGAGAGCATCAACCTAGTTGTACATGCACGTATGTGTCGTAGGCCATAGCTATCGTTTCCGCCGTCATTCATCTGTCTTCATCCATCCTCGTTCGCCATCCTCTCTTTTGCCTGCATCGATCCATTTGTCTTTGTCTTTCTTGATTGTCACCATGTCTACCAAGAGACTCAAGATTCCATGGATGGTTGCAATGGCGGCTGAGTTGATTGTTGCGTTTGATGTTTGATTGTTTTGTTTTGTTTTGTTTTGTTTTGTTTTGTTTTGTTTTGTTTTGTTTTGTTTTGTTTTGTTTTGTTTTGTTTTGTTTTGTTTTGTTTTGTTTTGTTTTGTTTTGTTTTGTTTTGTTTTGTTTTGTTTTGTTTTGTTTTGTTTTGTTTTGTTTTGTTTTGTTTTGTTTTGTTTTGTTTTGTTTTGTTTTGTTTTGTTTTGTTTTGTTTTGTTTTGTTTTGTTTTGTTTTGTTTTGTTTTGTTTTGTTTTGTTTTGTTTTGTTTTGTTTTGTTTTGTTTTGTTTTGTTTTGTTTTGTTTTGTTTTGTTTTGTTTTGTTTTGTTTTGTTTTGTTTTGTTTTGTTTTGTTTTGTTTTGTTTTGTTTTGTTTTGTTTTGTTTTGTTTTGTTTTGTTTTGTTTTGTTTTGTTTTGTTTTGTTTTGTTTTGTTTTGTTTTGTTTTGTTTTGTTTTGTTTTGTTTTGTTTTGTTTTGTTTTGTTTTGTTTTGTTTTGTTTTGTTTTGTTTTGACGAAGAGCTGTTTGTTGCGTTCGCACGCCATTGTCGTTGATTGTTTTGTGTTCGATGTTGAATGTTGAATGCTCGTCAACGTCCAAGGATCATTCCACCAAAGCCCCCTACCGTGAGGATCCGAGTGCTTTTCAGCCAGAAAGTTCAGGATCTTTCTTGGGATCTTTCTTCGTGTATCCAATGTTTCCAGTCGTGTATCCGTTGTTTCCAAGATGTTCCCAGAGTTTCCAGTCGTGTGTCCGATGTTTCCATGTTGTTTCCATTTGATTCCACTTGTTTCCATTGTTTCCAGTCGTGTTCCCACTTGTTTCCGATGTTTCCAGTCACGCTTCCAGTTTTGGCGATATGTTTCCACTCGTGTTTCTAGAGGAGTCATTAAATATATTGTTTACCCCTGTGTCGTAGAGGACTCTAATTCATGTCCTTGTTTCTAATGGCAATTAATAATAGAGTGTGTGTGGTTCGCATCTTCAGAAACATATCATCACCACTTATTGGGAAAACTCAATGCTTATAAATCCTTATCCTTTTAATAGGAAACAGTCATTTTGGTCACTGGGAACAATATTCGTAGGTGTCCCTGAGACACGGAAAACGGGAGGGGAGTGAAATGACAGACTTTCATGACAGACTTTCATGACAGACTTTCGGATAAACTTTCAACTTTAGAGGGAATTTCGGCCCAACGAGATTCACTCTATGCATTTTCCCGAAGTAAAAAACTAAGATGAATTGCCCCTCATCCCTCACATGGACCGACCGATCAATGAGATGCTCAATCTCAAGATATGCAAACTATCCTCACACACACCATGGCGAGGAGGCTCTAACACAACAGCAATCAACCCGCCTCCTCTACTTGTATGAACATGACTAATTGAGTGAGAGCATGTACTAGTTAGCTTTGTACATACTTGTATGTGTCATACTCGTAGGCAATCGTTTCGTCCATCCATCCTCGTTCACCATCCTGTCTTTTGCCTGCATCGATCCATTTGTCTTTGTCTTTGTTTATTGTTGTTTCACCATCCATTAAGAGTGTCAAGATTCGATAAGGTGCTCTCGTTTACGGCGTCCACTCCTTCTTCCACTCGAACTGTGTTATCGGAAGCAGCCGAATGGTGCTGTTGCCATGCCGTCGTCGCCGATTGTTTTGCCGTTGGGCAGAAACGAGGAGTTGATTGTTGAGTATGTTGTTCTTGTGGTTGTAGCCGCATGTTGTTGTTGTCGCTGTCGTTGTTGTAGCCGCATGTTGTTGTTGTCGCTGTCGTTGTCGACGCTTGCTGTCTTGTCGCATGTCGTTGCTGCAGTCGCCGCATGTCGTTGTTGCTTCTTGTTGTCATTGACGGGCACAGTCTCGTGCACTGGGTTCGGTGACAGCGAGTAGTTGATTGTTGCGTGCGGGTTGTTTTTGTTGTTGTTGCCGAGTGTTGTCATTGTTCGTTGTTCGTTGGCAGCGAGTAGTTGGTAGGTGATTGTTTGCTGCTTCCTTGGCGTGGTTGGTTCCATCATTGTTGGGTCCAAACGAGCAGTCTGATTACGGGAAATCAAGACACTAAAAGGCAATATTCTCTCTATCATGTGTAGATATGATGTTGGTTGGGAACATTTTTTTGTATTGTTAATAGAAGATGCGGTACCCGGACTCTGTCCCGCCACGAATCCACGTAAACATGACTCGATAGGTCCCTAGTTGAATCTTTGACATCTTTGACACCGACGTTCTCAGAATTCAGTCCGTCCTTGTCCCGTGTGCAGATGGCTTCTCTGGCCATCGCTCACTTTCCTAGCCTAATTCCTAAAGATCATAATTTTTTACGTCCTACCATTATGCATGGGTATGGCACTCTGATCAGATTCCTCAACGCCCTTGTTTTTCCTTCTTCACCATAACACGCCTCCGGCGGCCGACGTTTGTGCAATTCCTTTTGCCCGTCCTTTGATTCCTTTCCTTTCATTTTCTCAGCATTGCATCTCTCCATCATGGCAGACAACAACAGTGGGTTCATTACCCTTGTCGATGCACTCCGCTTCCAACGTCGCGTTGATGAGGCTCTGTCCTCCGATTCCTTTTCCTCTCTCAAGCTCAAAGATGACGACGACAAGTATTACGCCAACCTCCTCCCATTTCGGGAGTCGACGGATGAAGATCCTCGCGATCTCTTTCTTTGGGTCCTCCACTTCGTGGACAAGATCCGCATCTCCGGTCATCCGGATCCCTTTGCCGCTTGTTGCGAGTATTTCCCTCGCTCGGTCACCAGCGCTATCGCCGATCCTTTTCTCGAAGCCTACAACGGTTTGCCTCCAGGCACCAATCTCGATAAAGCCTGCTTTCAAGGTTTGATTGCTGCGGTCTTCGCCCCCCTTGTCCTTGTCAGTGAAGTTAGTGCTTTCCGCACCTTCCTTCTTTCTGGGCCTCGGAAGCCCTCAGACATGACAGTGGACTCGCATTTGCAGTCCCTTTGCAAGTTTTCAAACGGTCTCAAATACCTCAGCTCCGACGCTGCAATCGTCCCCCTCACGGAAGACGAACTCAAACAAGCCTTTTACCAAGGCTCGCCGACTACATGGCGCACGGAATTTCAACAAGCCAATCCCTTGGTGCCGGACATTGTCAATCACTTTGACACGGATGCTCTCTTGCAAGCCATGCGCGGATACCAGCGCGCCTCCGAGCAAAAGGCCCTCCTACGTGAGCAACAGCAAAATCGGTCGCAGTCTCGTCAAGACCGCTCTCGTCCTCGCGACTCCAACAACAGCGGCAATCGCGATCGTCGCGTGCGCTCTCGCCACTCTCGTGGTGGACTCCGCGGTGGCAATCGTGATTCATCACGTGGCGGAAATCGCCGTGGCTCCTCCGACCGTAATGACTCCTCCGGAGACAATCGTGGCGCCTCCGATGGCAACTCCGATCCCTGTCCGTATCGGACCACGATGGAATCTCATCGCAACCATTCTTGGGCTGATTGCATTTATAATCCTACGGGTCGCAATTTCAATCAAAGCCTTTTTGACGTCATGGTTCAACGTTCTAACCGTTCTACCAGTGGCGGCAACGCCGGAAACAATCCTCCTCAAGGTGGTGGTTCCAATGGCAATAACAACCCGCGTGGTGGCTCTTCCGCTCCTCTGCGTGCCACTTGGGGCTCTCGTCCTTCTGCCCCAGGTCGTGGCAGTGATCAACACGCCTCTGACTCTGCTGGTGCCGGCAACGGATGGAATGCCATTCCTGCCAATCCTCCTGCCGTAGCTCCTCCTCCAGGATGCGTTCCTACCATTCCTGTCGATGCCGAGGGAATCCAGCAGTGGAGCGATCTTCGCAATCCTGAAAAGACGGTCCCCGGTACGTCTCACCTTTCATCTTCCTTTTCCTCGTCTCCTGACGATCAGACTCATCACCTGGACATTTTGTTCTCGCAGCAATGTCAGATCCAAACTGGCCCGCCAACGGCTATGCCGGCAGCGCAATCCATCCCGATGCACCCATCAACGAGGTCATCGACCAGCTCAATAAAATCTATGGGCGCGGAATGGACATTTCCCACATCTACGACCTGTCCACCCAAGGAGGTCTCGCTGCTTACGCCCGCGTCTCTATGTCGTGAGGACGCTTTTATAAGCGAGGTGATTGATCCTAATAACGGTTACTTGGATAACCTAGAGTCTTATGATGAGTTCTACTCCCAATTTCCTTTATCTAGTGATGTTCATGCGTTAGATTCGCCTTCTCGGCCTGAATGCGTTCCACTCACAATCGTCATGGCTCGCCATATTGGCGGTGTTGAGAATACGCTTCCCTTGCGTGCCCTGCTCGATTCAGGCGCTGACAAGACGATTCTTCATTCACGTTGCCTTCAACCAGGCATGATACCGCGGTCTACCGACCGCTCCGTGAACACGACCATGGGAACTCGTTCCGGTGTGTCCGAAATTCTCCTGGAAGACATTGTTCTCCCAGAGTTTTCACGAACCAAACACGTAACCTATCCCTTATGGGTCGACATCTATGATGCTCCCACCAGTCGCTATGATATCATCATCGGTCGCGATTTGCTTCGCCGTCTGGGCGTCCTTCTTGATTTCGATCGTGGGATCTCCTCGTGGGACTCCATTGAAGTCGCTATGCGCGACCGCGATTCATTCGCGACTGAACATGAGTTCGTCTCGCATTTCATCGATCTCTTCGCAGATGATGACGTCCTCGGTGACGATTACCTGCTTGATTCAAATTACAAACAGGCAGATCTCGATGAGCTTCTTTCTCAACAGACTCATCTGACGCCCTCACAACAACAAGATCTTCTTGGTGTGTGGCTGAAATGCGGGCGCATCTTTGACGGCGTCCTGCGTGCCTATCCGGACAAAGAGTTGCATCTCGATCTCATGCCCGATGCCAAACCGGCTCATCATCGTCATTATGCTCATCATCGTCAATATCCATGACACCTTTAAAAAGGAATTGTTTCGGTTTGTCGATATCGGCATTCTCGAACGAGTTGGTTCCACTGAGTGGGCCGCTCCTCATTTCGCCATTCCTAAAGAGGATGGACGAATCCGAATGATCTCGGACTTTCGTTCGCTTAATGCGCAAATGTATCGCCGCGTCTATCCCTTTCCAAGGATCGAAGATATCCTTCGACGACGCAAAGGCTACAAATATTTTACAAAACTTGACATCTCTATGTGTTTTCACACTTTCAAACTCGACGAGTTTTCCAGCAATCTTTGCGTTATCACTACGCCTTTTGGCAAATTTCGCTATCGTCGTCTCCCTATGGGAGTTAAGCAATCCCCAGACTTCTGTCAGGAGCTCATGGAAGAAGTCCTCGCTGACTTTCGCGATCACGTCGAAGTCTACATCGACGATATCGGCGTCTTTTCCGACAGTTGGGAAGAACATGTCGAGATTCTCAACAAAGTCCTTCAACGTCTTCAAGACAAGAACTTTTCTATCACTCCTCACAAATGTGAATGGGCCGTGCAGGAAACCGACTTCCTTGGCCATTGGCTCACGCCTACAGGTCTACGACCATGGAAGAAAAAGATTTCCGCGATTCTGGCTTTATCGCCTCCTCGCACCATGAAAGAACTACGTTCCTTCATTGGCATGGTTAATTTCTATCGTCACATGTATCCTCAGCGATCCCATCACTTAGCTCCGCTAACAGCCTTGACCGGCAAGAAAACCTTTGAATGGTCCCCGCAATGTCAGAAAGCCTTTGAAAACGTCAAAGCCATGCTTGCGCATGATGCGTTTATCCGCTATCCCGATCACAACATTCCTTTCCACGTCTATGTGGACGCGTCTGACTATCAGCTCGGCGCTGTTATCATGCAGGAAAACATCCCTGTCGCGTATTTCTCACGCAAGCTCAACCCCGCTCAGCGGAATTACACCACTATGGAAAAGGAGTTACTCTCCATCGTCGAAACCCTCAAAGAGTTCCGCTCCATGTTGCTTGGCTGTGCCGCCTTGCACATTCATACCGATCACAAAAATCTCACTTATTCCACTCTCAACTCCCAACGAGTCCTTCGTTGGCGTCTCTTTCTCGAAGAATACAATCCCATCTTTCATTATATTCCTGGCCAGGATAACGTCATCGCCGACGCGTTGTCGCGTCTCCCTCTTTCAGGAGAGGAGGAGAAGAGTGCCCCTTCCAAGGTCCCTTCCGACGGTCCCTCGTCTGGACCACGATCCCTTTTCGATCATAGCGGCAAACACTCCGTGTTTCAGGTTCCTCGTGCGCCTAATGATGACCCCCGCTTAGCGTCTCGTGACGCGGATTCTCATGAATCCCCTATTTTCATGGACGAAGAGTTGATCGATGTGTATCTTAATCATCCCGCCATTACGGCCAACCAACCCCTACCGGTTGACTATGCTACGATATTTCAGCATCAACAAAACGATGCCGCCTTAATGGCGTTGGTCCAATCCAAACCTGACTATTATCATTTGCAACCCTTTCCTACGGAAAATCCACAATACAACCTTGTCTGTTATCGACAATCGGTTAATGCCCTCTGGCGCATTCGCATTCCTGACTCGCTTCTCGCGCATACAGTCAACTGGTATCATCTCGT
Source organism: Epithemia pelagica (assembly GCA_946965045.2). Taxonomy (NCBI): domain Eukaryota; phylum Bacillariophyta; class Bacillariophyceae; order Surirellales; family Surirellaceae; genus Epithemia; species Epithemia pelagica. The sequence goes on along the minus strand of OX337234.1, from coordinate 1,232,035 downwards.
GCTTAACCACGCTGGTTCCACGCGACTCCGCGATACTATCGCCATGCACATGACGCATCCCCAATTGGGACTCTACTGCGATCAAGCTGTTTCCAGCTGTCCGACCTGTCAACGGTCGAAGGTCGTTCATCGACATTACGGAGAATTGCCTCCTCGTGAGGTCCGTGGTAATCCCTGGTCCGACATTGCCGTCGATCTTATCGGCCCCTGGACAGTCAAAATCCATGGCATGGCCCTGACCTTTCAGGCTCTGACGGTCATTGACACTGTCACCAATTTTTGCGAGATTATCCGCATATACAATAAAACCGCTCGACATGTTGGTCTCCAACTCGAGAATTCATGGCTTTCACGCTATCCTCGCCCTGTTCGTTGCCTTTTCGATCAAGGCGGCGAGTTCATCGGCCATGCGTTTACGCAAGTGCTTCGCAATCATGGTATCAAGCCAGTGCCCCTAACGGTCAAAAATCCACAATCCAATGCCCTATGTGAACGTCTTCATTTGACGATTGGCAATTCATTACGCGCTATCGTTAACTACGAGCCGCCGCAAAACATTGAACAGGCCGCTCTTATGGTTGACACTGCTCTGCAAACCGCTGCATACTCTGCACGCACTGCCATCCACGGCAGCCTCAAACATTCTCCCGGCAGTCTTGCGTTCCACCGCGACATGCTGTTCGACATTCCCATCCTTGTGGACATGGAATTGATTCGTCAAAAACGCCAAATCATCGTTGACGAACGAGCTCGACTCGCAAATCGCTCTCGCGTCTTTCATGACTACAAAATTGGAGATCGCGTGCTCATCCGCGCTACCAATCCGGACAAATTGGCACCTCGTACCAGTCCCAATCCTTTCACTATCACGCGTGTCCATTCCAATGGCACCGTGACCATTCAACGTGGTCCCCACGTTACCGAGCGCATCAATATCAGGCGTCTCATACCTTACCGTGTATGACATGGGTTTTACTGCCGTTGGCCTCTGGCCATCAAGCTTTCCCATGGCCCGCTCGAACTTCCTAGGTCCGACCAGGGAGAGGTAGAGTGCGGTACCCGGACTCTGTCCCGCCACGAATCCACGTAAACATGACTCGATAGGTCCCTAGTTGAATCTTTGACATCTTTGACACCGACGTTCTCAGAATTCAGTCCGTCCTTGTCCCGTGTGCAGATGGCTTCTCTGGCCATCGCTCACTTTCCGAGCTTAATTCCTAAAGATCATAGGAGTAATTTTTTACGTCCTACCATTATGCATGGGTATGGCAGAAGATACTACAAGATTAAAAAGTTTTCCCGAATGTCTGTCAAAAAGCTACCTGAAACTCCGAATGTCTGTCAAAAAGCTACCTGAAACTCCAAATGTCTGTCAAACAACTACCCCGAAAGTCTGTCATTTCACTTTTTCAGGCCTGAATAGCGAAATGACAGACATTCGGGTAAACATTCGTTTTTAGAGTTAGGGTTAAACGGGGTATCCTCGTCATGAATTTGAAGTGGCACTGACGAGACAAGAAGGGCAATAGTAAAATACCATTTTATTTAAATGAAGAGTGCATGTGGAAGAGCAACAGTGACATGGAGTGCAACCGGATAGTGTGTCCGTATAACAGTCAACATTTTGAAAGTTTATCCGAGAGTCTGTCATGAAAGTCTGTCATTTCGCTATTCCCGGAAAACGGAAACGTCTCACATTTCCCTTTCTTCACATAAAATCAAGGAAAACAAGAGTTGAGATAAAAGCAAGCAAGCAGCAACGACAGAACCATGTCACCAACTACTGCTTCAAGCAAAGCAGAAGGCTCATGGCCTTTTCGCCACATGGTGTCCATGCCATGGCCCTTCCTTGTGATTTTGCCCATTGCCTTCGCGTTCCTCACTGGATTTGGTTGGTCGCAAGATGATTACATTGAAGAAAAAGTGAGTGAAATTTGGGTTCCGAAACGAGGAGACTACGCCAAAAATCTTGATTATGCGAAGAGTGTTGGAAGGGAAGAGTTGTCCGCAACAAGTATTGCCGCCATGGCCATTTCTCGTGATGGTGAAAACCTTTTTACACCCTCCCGTTTGGAAGAAATCCGTGAACGCATGGAGAAAACCGAAGCCACCACGGTAAGATTTCTTAGCGTTGACTCGCTTCGCTGTGATATGGTGGTCGGTCTCACAACCTCTGGTCTAGATTGAGTGGAAAGGTCATACTATCACCTGGCAAGATATCTGTGCGTTGAACAATGTCGGAAAGGGTACTACTTATGAGGTAAGACTTGCCGAGACACAACCAACACTCTTTGAGACGCAGCATAATTTAACCGTTGGTGCTTGTTCTTGTTCAGTTTCCGTGTGCTCGTCTCAGTCCCATGGATCTCTTCCAGGAAGCCCGTTGGTTTTTCGATGACACCGACAAGATCACTTGGTACAACGAGGTCATTCGTAAATTGCTGCTGAAACCGCGAATCCCCCGTTTCGGTATCATGGTGAATAATTGCCCGGCTCAATGCGCCAACATTTTGGCACTTCGTACAAATGAAGAGTATGCTGTATCCCAAGGCTATCCTGACAGCTACGCCGATCCTCTCATGCTGTTCGATGACATTGGTAGCATGGAGATGAACGATCCTTGTAAACAGTGTATTGAAGAGTCATTCGAAACGACTATGACTAGCCTCACTGCATATGTGAAAGGGTCATTTGGCGTGTTGGCTGCAGAGATGGTGCGCTTGTTGGAGAGCGGCACTGTCACCGATGCTGACGACCAGACTGAACTCCAGTTGCGAGCGCAACAATATGGAGGCTTGGCCGCAAGCACAACTCGTGCAGATGTCGAAGATTTCTACACGTACGCGACCACACGCAGCTTATATGCACAGTTTGGAACGTCAGACTACGTGACATCATATTCGGCGTTCATGAATCTTCTTTTAGAAGGATGTGAAACGTCGACTGACAGTCTGCAATGCCCACCCGCATCGGTGGATGCATTAACTGCAGCCAATGCCTTGTTGACACACGCTGACAGTGACTTTAGCAGCGTAAACACTGCCGGGTCGCCCTTTCCATTCTGGTCGACTGGTGATGGCACAGGGGCACTTTTTGAAGGAAGTAGCCCCGTTTCTGGTTCTGGCGTTGATTTGTCCGGTGACACGTTCAGTTTGGGAGAGTATTTGGATCTTGAAAATATTAGAAATTTGACGGTTTGGGATCCGCAGTACAGTGCAGGCTATGCTGACCCCATCACCCCTGATACAACATGGACAGAAATGGTAGAATCGAATCCAGTTTACAAATGGTTCATGGCAAGTCTGGAAGCATCAGATAACGGTGAGAAACTGCGAATTGTGCTGAAGTCCAAAACATCCAGATGACAACCGACAACATGTAACTCACATTGTTTTTTATTTTCAGTGTGTGGTAATGCGATTCTGACTGGAAGTAGCACATCTAGTCCTCAATACGATGGCCTGACAGGTGCTGTGATGGCAGGCGCGTCTTCCTCATGGTGTACTAAGTATAACATCCCAGGTCCCGATAATCAGGGCGATGGATCTTATTCAAAACAGCACGTAAGTCCCAGTGACAAGTTTTATGCAAGAAGGGGACAAACCACACGTACTAACAAAAAGAATGATTCCAGTTCGCTAAGATGTGGTACAACTTACTCATCGACTCGGACCAGTTTTTGGGGTTGACTCAGGGAGAAGACGACCCTTACTCTTGGACAACAGGTTCCGGCTGTGGGTATTCGTTGGGCGGACAGCGAGATCCTTACACAAACCAAACAACACAGACCATCCTTGAGAACGCTTCACGAGAGTTGTACTACATTGACGAAGGCTTGTCCCTTGGTCCGATCGACCGCCACCTTCTCAGTAAGTTCGTTGTTTACCGTCGATTCCAATGAAAGGCACTGTAAAGCAGAAAAGACAACTAACAACGAATCCATGTTGATTACGCAGTCGGAGATGTTTCTCCATCTGTTGATGAGTACAGCTTCGACAATCCACTCCAAACAGTTGGAGTGATTCAAACCATTTATGCTGGACTCATGCCCGAAGATATCGTGGAAAGAGTCAAAAACTGCAATCGGCCTGGTGGACCAATTGACATGACAGAGGACGATGCCACTGATATACTCGAAGCTTACAAGAAAGCTTTTGAAGAATCATGGACCGAGGATTGGGATGATGACAACAGTGGAGATGTTCAATTTGTTCTCTTTGCTGACGACAGCGGTGCCATCGGAACAACTGGACGCACCTTGCGCGATATTACCCTTGACAACGGGAAGCTCATGTCGATTTCAATCGTTTTGATCGCTCTCTTTTCTGTCATCTTACTTATCAGCCCTGATTGGATAGAATCACGAGTTCTTATCACTCTTGTTGGAGTCGCTCTTGTTGTTCTCGCATTCTTTGCTTCACTTGGGCTTGCCATTTTGGCTGGCATAAAAATGTGAGTACCGTGAGCTGAGTAACGCAACAGAAAATAGGCTGAAACTGACTTGATTTGTTCCGCAGAAACGTGACGCTTGCCTGGACCCTCCCGTTCATCATTCTTGGAATTGGAGTTGATGACGTATACATCGTCTTGATGTCCTTGAAGCAGCAAGGCGGATTCACTGAGGTCAATTTTCTTCGGGCCATGCGTGAAGTCGCTGTTCCGGTGACCATGACAAGTCTCGTCAACTGCCTCATGTTCGCCGTTCTGAATATATCAGATATCCCCGCTGTCTACAAAACTGCTACAGTCGCGACCATATGCGTTATTGCGTTGTACGTATTTTATTTTCCAGCAGTTTTGTGTTTGGATGAATGATGGAAAAACATCTGACGACTTCTCTTTTCGCAGGTACCTTTCCGTTATTTTCTGCTACCCTGCGTATTGTTGGCTTGATATGATTCGACAGGCACGAGGCTATCGGGATGTGTTTTTCTGCTTCAAGGCCAAACAAGGAGTCGAGAGCACCGACAATGAAGTCAAGAAGGACTTGCGCCATGTCTGGCTGTACGAAAAGTTCTACTATCCAGTTGTGCTTGGGCAGCCTTTGACGCGGACAATCGTTCATGCTGCTTTGTTCCTTGGCACTGCTGCTCTGTTGGGTGTTGGGTGCTACGGCATCACTCAGCGCGAAGTTGGTCTTGGACTAGAAGATTTCTTCCCAGTAGATTCACAGGCTTACAAATGGGCCATGACAAGAACGGACGAACTTGCGTCGTGGTCAATTAGTATCAACTGGGGCCAAATCAACTACACTGATCCAGAGACTCAGCTAAAGATGATCAAACAGTTTGAAGATGTTGTTGCAACGGAGCACGTGTCTGAAACTGACACCAAGAATTTGTGGGTAAGTCTGGCGATGAGGTTACATCACGCGGCAAATGCAATCTCGTACGAATACTAACCATAAGTCGAAAAGATGGCCAATTTCTTGATTTGGACGACATCGCATTGTACTGACAACTTTGATCGAGAAAACCCCGACGTTCCCGAATGCGGCGCGGATCAAATCTTTGAAGAAGAAGGCACATTCTGCACCGGAAAATGGATGCGCAATACAATTGGCTTGCGAAACAAGATTTTTCCGGATCCACAAGGTCAGTGTGAGCCGTATGAAGGCGGAATCTGTCGGCCAACTAGCGAAATGTTTGTGCAGGATCTCGAGTCTGCTGGATATGATCCAACTCTCGACAGTGAAATAAGCTGGTGCCCCGTTGCTGATTGGAGCGACGAGAAATTCAAATTCTGTTTGACGCAATGGCGTAACATTACGGGATACAGTGGCGGTCGATTTGTTTTTGAATCCGAAGACGCCACTGCAACCGAGTGTGAGGGTGAATACTACCAAGACGAAGAGCTTGTCTTCCCCCTTCCATTTTCGGCTGGACCAACAATGTTTTCATATGATTTGTTCTCCCACGAACTGACATTGGATATGTTGGACGAAACACGTGATGTGTGTGATCGTGGAGAGCTTCACTGTTGGATGACTGGTAAGTATTGGAACACAACAACCTGGAAATGCCGAAATGTCGCAGCTGACTCACACTTCTTTCCTTTGGTTCCAGGTATTCCATACAGCTACTGGACCCAGTACGAAGATGTGTTCGAAGTTCTTCTCGAGTTGTCATTCGTTTCAGCTGCGGTCGGATTTGTCGTAGCATGGGCATTTCTTTTTGGAAAACTTTATGCAGAACGCCGTCACACTCTCTCCAAACTCTTCTGGGGCACGTTGGTTGGATCGGTGTTCATTACTTTGACCATCCTGACATGTCTGATCAGCGTTATTGGCTTGAGTGTGCTCGCTGGAGTGAGCATGACAGGCTTCTCGAACATGGCCTTTGTTCTCTCGGTGGGATTTGCGGTGGAGTATGCGGTTCACGTTGTCTCGCGCTGGCTTCGTGCACCCAACGATATTGAAGGAGGCTTGGAACGTGTGAAATATACCATGTCATTGTAAGTGGAAACAACATCGTTGTGGAGGATTCTTGTTGATCACATCTAACATGGCGTTCTTCATTTTCATCAGCCTCATGCTTCCAACATTCATGTCCTGGATCTCGAGTACAATTGGAGTGGTATGCATGGCCTTTACTCAATTCCAGTTTACCGAGGTTTTCTTTTTCCGTCCCCTGATTATTGTGATGATGGTGACATACTTTGTTGGGTGCTATGCCTTGCCAGCTCTCTTGACCTATATCAACCATCCAATCTGTTGTTTTGGCAAAGAACGGGCCGTGTCCACGACGACAAACACCAACACCGTGGAGGATGCTGACCAGCAAGACAAGACGGAAGGAAATACCATCCTCGGACAAGGTTCGGAATCCGCATATTCGGGAAGTAGTCCTTACGAAGTCGAGGACATTGTCGTCAATGACGAGGGTCCGTTGGATGGCGATGCGGAATCGGGCAAGTGAAACGAGCAATGACGACGTCGTCCAGATGCAGAATACCCCGTCCCTCACAAAAGACTATCGTGCAAGCAAGCAAGAATATATAGATGTATATGATGTGATATCCATTCGTACATATCCGTAATATCCCCGTTTAATACCTGTTGTGCATCATGGATCTTGAGAAGTTACCTGCGATAGAGCAACAGTGTAGTGACATGCAATACAGATTACAGATAGGAAAAGTGTGTAGTGACATCATGGAGAGATGCATTGTTTGTAAAAGGCAAACACGGACCAGTTTTTATGGTTTGATCCACTTGGCGGCTTTTGTTCCTGGATTGGACAAGATCAGTCTCCATGGTTCCCACGACTCATGATGGACAGTATCAAGTCCCAGTCGTAAGGAAATCAGTTCCAGTTGGGTCGGAAGTAATTTCAAGACGGTATATCGTCCTTCGGATCCTTGCGGTCCTTCGGCAATAAAGTGAATCATGCGATCCTTCCAATAGGACTTGGCTTGTTCGGGGGATAGTTCCACCACTGTGCCACTGAGCGACACGTACCCAATGCCATTGGAATCGATAAAATTGAGTTCGGCCCGCGCATCCTTTTGAAAGTCTTGATATTTGCGAGTCAAGCGATTGGTAAAGAAAATGACATGAGGATCATTGTCATCGTTGTTGTTGAGTTGATAGTGGACTGGATTAATGGGTCGAACCCGAGGACCTTGGGATTCGCCATTGATACTGGCCAAGACACAATTGCCCGCCGGTCGATCCTGGTACGAAAAGGCAATGACTTGATTGGAAATCTCCAACAATTTGGCCACGGTTTGATCTCGTCGTTGTGGGTCTTTGGCGGCACTACCACCCGCAGACGACGATGACGAAATAAAGAGACCGGGATACCACGTTTGCAATTGACACCACACGCGCTTCTTGGTTTCGGCCATGAGCCACCCCAAACCAAAGCCGAATGCGAATGCACCCATTACGACTGCGCTTGTCGTCGTTGTCGGACGGGTAGAAATGAGCGTCATGGTCCCCTTTCGTTTGTTTGTTTGTTTGGATTGGTATCTTTTCTAGAGAAAAATGCTGAAGAAGGTACTTCTCGAACATTTTGTCGCATGTGATAGGGCGTATTCTGAATGGTGGTCGACACAGTAAGTTTAGTCCACACTCTAGCGCAACCATCAATGACGAAGTTGGCTACCTATACCTACCCAGTTAAAAGATGACATAGATGATGAGGACCATATACGCTCCTCATCGGAATAAAGACAACTACACTGAACTACTGAACTACTCAGGTTACCTCAAAAGAAAGAGTGTCATTTTTAGTATTCTTCGCCTTCCATATCGGCTTCCGCGCCGTCGTTGGCCACTTCTTCGTAATCCTTTTCCAAGGCGGCCAAATCCTCACGAGCCTCCGAGAATTCACCCTCCTCCATACCTTCTCCCACATACCAGTGGACAAAGGCACGCTTCGCGTACATGAGATCAAACTTGTGGTCAATGCGAGACAAGGCTTCGGCAATGGCCGTCGTATTGGCCACCATACACACGGCACGGTCAATATCGGCCAAATCACCATCGGGAACACAGGCCGGCTTTTGGTAGTTGATACCACACTTGAAACCCGAGGGACACCAGTCGACAAACTGAATGGTACGCTTGTTCTTAATGGCGGCCACCGCTGCGTTCACGTCCTTGGTCACCACATCTCCACGGTACATGAGACAACACGCCATGTACTTGCCGTGACGAGGATCACACTTGGTCATCATGCTACCAGGTTCAAACACCGTGTTAGTAATCTCTGCCACACTCAAGTTTTCGTGACCGGCCTTGCTCTTGGAAATCACGGGAGCATAGGCAGTCAACATAAAGTGGATACGAGGATAGGGCACCAAGTTGGTCTGGAACTCGGTCACATCCACGTTCAAGGCTCCATCAAAACGAAGAGAGGCGGTCAAGGAAGAAATCACTTGTGCAATCAAACGATTCAAGTTCGTGTACGAGGGATGGCCAATGCCAAGGTTGCGGTTGCAAACGTCGTAGAGAGCTTCATTGTCCAAGCAAAAGGTACAATCCGTGTGTTCCAGAAGCGCATGGGTGGAAAGGACCGAGTTGTAGGGTTCCACAACCGCGGTAGAAACCTTGGGAGCAGGTGTCACGGCAAAGGAAAGTTTGGACTTGCGTCCATAGTCGACACTCAAACGTTCCAACAAGAGACTTCCGAGACCCGATCCGGTACCACCACCCGTGGCATGAAAGACCAAAAATCCTTGAAGACCGGTACAGGCATCGGCCAGCTTACGAATGCGATCCAAGACAGGGTCCACAATCTCCTTTCCAGTGGTGTAGTGACCACGGGCATAGTTGTTGGCGGCATCCTCCTTGCCGTTAATGATTTGTTCCGGGTGGTAAAGGTCCTTGTACGTCTGTTCCATCGAAAAATCATTAGTAAATCATATTAGATTTGTTCCGATCCCAATAAATTGTTTGGACCAATTCTGTCGAACTACGTACCGAAACACGGACTTCGTCGCAGACGGAGGGTTCCAAATCGACATACACGGCACGAGGAACGTGCTTTCCCGAAGAAGTTTCGCTAAAAAAGGTATTGAAGGAATCGTTTTCCACACCTACAGTCGTGTCCGAGGGCATGGTACCATCCGGCTCAATACCATGTTCCAAACAGTAGAGTTCCCAGCACTGGTTTCCCACCTGCACACCGGCTTGACCCAAATGAATCGAGATAATTTCTGGAAAAATAAAAAAAGACACACAAAAGAAGAACAAACTGGATAAGTCCATGAATCAGGGAAAACAGGGCTTGCACATGGCCAGAGAATGATGAGCAATGGCCCATCTCATGGCACAACCATGACCTTTTCGAGGTCTTTCCGTCTAGGAGCCATTCACCTCATCCGAGTCACTCAAAGCAATACCTACCACGCATGGTTGATCAGAGCAAAAACAAGGAACTATGGATATAAAAACAGGCAGCAACAAGGCCAAAACAACAACTCAATCGATCTCTCGTGACAAGAGGAAAGATTGCTTCGTTGTTGTTGTTGTGTGCTGTTGCATTCAACGCGCGGTCTTTTTTTGGCTATCTTCATCTTTTACGGGTGCGCGGTCAGACGGTCATCCTCGGAAAAGATCCTTCTTGAACGCCAGCCCATCAGATGACCGCGCGCGCGAGCGCATGACGGTACTCAGGACTAAAACCAAAGACCAAGGATACAAGATCAAAAAGGCGCAGATCGCAGATTGTCCCATTATTGACGGACTCCGACTGAGAAAGACGGCTGGACCATGATGTTGTTTCTACATACTCTCCTTATTGGTGTCAGTTTCCTTTCAGTATTTGTTGACGCCCGATTTGTTCCAACGATTGGAGTCGGCGCATCGTCTCGAGAAGGGACCCTTCCTGCGAAAAATGACGCCAAACAGCAAGAAAAGGCTTCGAATCCGAACCCGGACGAAACCTGCGACGACGATCCAATGGAGAAGGAGGAGGACGACGATGACGAAGAATGTTTCGACGTGTTACCGGACTGCTTGGAAAGTTCGTGTATTCGATCGTTTTCTTACATGCGCACGGATTGCCGCAAGACATGTTCGTTGTGTGACAATGTCGACTTTGCCAACACCAAAGTGACGAATATCTACAGCGAGATACCCCAATTGGTTGGCTTGGACGACGTACCCTATTTAGCTCAAGTCGATAAATACATGTACGAACAAGTATTTGTCGAAGACAAGTTTCGCAAAGTACGAAATGACTGCAAGAACCGGGATGAATTGTGCATCTTTTGGGCGGCGTTGGGAGAATGTGAAAACAATCCAAAATTCATGGAAATGCAATGTGCCCCCTCCTGTTTCTCGTGCGAACAACTCAGCTTTGAAACACGATGTCCCTTTGATAAAGCGGCTCCCAAAGCTTGGTCCAAGGCGGGAGACTTGGATGCCATGTTTACGCGCATTGTCACCGATCCGGCCTTTCAACAGTACAATGTGACCATTTTATCGCAACCGAACCCACCCGCCGACAATCTCGATATTTTTGAAGGACCATGGGTCGTGTATTTGGATGACTTTTTGACCCATGAGGAGTGCGATATTCTACGAGACTTGGGAGCGGACGAGGGTTACGAACGCAGTGAGGACGTGGGGGAGCAAAACTTTGATGGCACGTTTGGGTCGGTACAATCCTCCGGTCGGACATCCTCCAATGCATGTACGTGCAAGATCCGCAATCCGTGGTTACAGCTTGGTCGTCGATGCGTCTCACCTTGTATAATTGTCGTGCGGCCGGCCTGTCATGGTTTTCTTCTCTATAAAACAACAGGGTGCACAGAAACGTGTGCCGAACACAATGTGACAATTGCAGTTCACGAACGCATGCAAGATATGTTACAAATACCCTCTGGAAATTATGAGTATCTCCAAATGTTGAAATGTACGGAACCGCCGTTGTGTGTTTGCTGGGTGTCGTGTTTGCTTCGTCCTCTTGGTCTCACCATGATTCGGTATTTTGCGAACCAACAATCCAGATGAACCGGGGCAGTTTTATGAAGTGCACCATGATTATATAGATTTTCACCGGAATCGGTTTCAGGGGGTTCGTATCTTGACCGTCTTTTTGTATTTGAATGATGTGGACGAAGGTGGCGCTACCAACTTTCCCCACTTGGGACTGGTACGATCTCATTTCATCTGCTGGCACTCGTCATGGTCTCCCATTTGACATTGTTCTCACGTTTTGTTGTGCTTCGGCTGTTCTTGTTGTTGTTGCCTGATACAGACGGTGGAGCCCAAGAAAGGTCGAGCACTCGTGTGGCCCTCCGTCTTGGATGAAAATCCCAATGAAAGGGATGATCGAACAGAGCATCAAGCCATGCCGGTCATTTCTGGCATTAAATATGGTGCCAATGCATGGGTTCACCAACGAGACTTTAAAGAAGTGTATAGCACGGGATGTCAATAAACGATCGATAGCGCGCGCGAGTTGCAACGATAACGCTGTACTACTAGCAAGTCCAGTTATCCGTCACGCACCCCTCTTCTGGCCGAGGACGACTTTGGGCACGGAGGAGTGAAAACCAATAAGAAACAGGCAATGTCGTATATTCGCAAGTGAGAAGGCACATTCTTGCTGCTTCGATGGCACAGCATCTACACGTGCGATGCACCAAGGAGCACAAGTATAGACGTAAAGGGGTTCGTATCATGGCCCTCTGCATCGATTTGAAGATTGTGAACAGGGCTAGCGAACAGCTTTCCGTCCATCAACAACGCGGTAAGTTGCCGACGTACTCGTAGGCCTCTGTATCAGCATTTGAATTCTTGGCGATGGGGCTTGCCTCCGAATGAAAACCTGGTTTTTGCGGATGATACAGACTATGCATCACCTTGAAGGCCGTGCTCCGTTGCGGCCATCCTTCACGAATGCACGGGCAGAGGCGGCGACTTTGGATGAACACACAAAACAACGGTCCTCATCAGTTCTTTTGCACGACCAAAGCGGCGTCAATGCAAAAGACCCAGAGCATGAACTTCCTAAGTCAATCTTCTCAGTCATGATGCATGTTGCTACTAGAGTGTAGAGTCTTCGCTGGAAGATTGTTCTCAGTGATAGAATTCCCTTTCCCATTCTCGTGTGTCTCTGCTTGTACTCCTAGGAGTAATAGGAGGAGATCGAGAAGCTATGGAGGTGGGTGGATAGCTATGGGCATAGGAGCATAGGCGAGTAAGGCGACTCATTACGCCCTAGCGGATAATGAGAGACCACATGATAGTGAATGAGAATACTCTTCTAAAAGAATCACGATCAAATAGGACTCACACTCTGCTTGGGAGTGGCAGACTCCGATTGTGACACAAAGTCAAATCCCGTTTCCAAAATCTTTTTGAGTTTTCGACCAGTGGTCGAACGGCCGGTAGGCGTCGGCGTTGGCGCGTCTTCCGCGTGCACATCTCTCACAAAACGCTGTTTTGTGCTTTCCTCTTGTCACGAGAGGTCTGCTTCTGCTGCTGCTTCTTGTTGTTGTGACTTTGATTGTCAAATCTCTATTTACTTTTATCAACAATGCGTGGTATGTCCAGGTATTGAGACAAACTGGGAAGAGGAAGAATCGTCGTGCTCATGGTCGTCAGTTTTCGCGAGCAGACCTGAATGCTGCTGATTTCACACATCGGCTGTTTGCTTCACCTACTCATGTATTCGCTGTTCCTGTGTTCCTAACATTATTCAGAGTGTATCTCGATTCATCTCGGACAGGGTGGTATCCAAGTCGGAAACCAATGTTGGGAGCTGTATTGTCTTGAACATGGTATTGATCCGAATGGTACCATGCCTTCCGACGACACACCGGGCACCGAGAACGATTCGTTCAATACCTTCTTTAGCGAAACTTCATCGGGAAAGCACGTCCCTCGTGCTGTTTTTGTTGATTTGGAACCGTCTGTCTGCGACGAAGTGCGCTCTTCGGTAAGATGGTTCTGCAGGAGATCTCTAGTGGGCCTACCACGTTCTCTTTTGGTTTCCCCTCACAATCACTTCTCTCTCCAATAGAAATACAAAGATCTCTACCACCCTGACCAAATTATCAATGGAAAGGAAGATGCGGCCAACAACTATGCTCGTGGTCACTACACCACTGGTAAAGAATTGGTTGATCCCGTCTTGGACCGCATTCGCAAGTTGACGGATGCCTGTTCGGGTCTTCAGGGGTTCCTTGTCTTCCATGCGACGGGAGGTGGAACTGGGTCCGGTTTTGGAAGTCTTTTGTTGGAACGTTTGAGTGTCGACTATGGACGCAAGTCCAAACTTTCCTTTGCCGTGACACCCGCTCCCAAGGTTTCTACCGCGGTTGTGGAACCCTACAACTCGGTCCTTTCCACCCATGCCCTCTTGGAACATACAGATTGTACCTTTTGCTTGGACAATGAAGCTCTTTACGACGTTTGCAACCGCAACCTTGGAATCACGCATCCATCGTACACGAACTTGAATCGTTTGATTGCGCAAGTGATTTCTTCCTTGACAGCTTCTCTTCGTTTTGACGGTGCCTTGAACGTGGATGTGACCGAATTCCAGACCAACTTGGTGCCCTATCCTCGTATCCACTTCATGTTGACTGCCTATGCTCCCGTGATTTCTCGTTCTCGTGCCGGTCATGAGAACTTGAGTGTGGCAGAGATTACCAACACGGTGTTTGAACCTGGTAGCATGATGACCAAGTGTGATCCTCGTCACGGCAAGTACATGGCGTGTTGTCTCATGTACCGTGGAGATGTGGTGACCAAGGAAGTCAACGCAGCGGTGGCCGCCATTAAGAACAAGCGTACCATTCAGTTTGTCGACTGGTGTCCCTCGGGTTTCAAATGTGGTATCAACTACCAAAAGCCTGTGTGCGTCCCCGAAGGTGATTTGGCCGATATTGACCGTGCCGTGTGTATGGTTTCCAACACGACGGCCATTGCCGAAGCCTTGTCTCGCATTGACCACAAGTTTGATCTCATGTACGCGAAGCGTGCTTTTGTCCACTGGTATGTGGGAGAAGGTATGGAGGAGGGTGAATTCTCGGAGGCTCGTGAGGATTTGGCCGCCTTGGAAAAGGATTACGAAGAAGTGGCGGCCGAAAGTTTGGAAGGACCCGAAGAAGGCGAAGAGTATTAAGCACCAAAGGGAGAGGGAAAACTATTTTATTATTATTCATCGAACCCAATGTTAGTCAACGTGACAATCTGTTGCACTCCTAGCCCTTTCTCCAAGGGGAAAATAGGAGTAGGGGAAACGGAAACCTCGTGTTTGGAATCGGCAACTGCTCTGGGTAGAAGACACCTTAGGGTTCAGGTTTTTGATGAAGAACATCACAAAACGAACATCGAGAAGCGAAGAGATCTTTTGGTGAAGAGTACATCTACAAGCAACGAGAACAACCCCCAAATCGACAAGGCGTTTTGTATTTCTCTTTTGACAGCCGACGGGAGAAACAATCCAAGTCTGACAGTAAAAAACCTTTCCAGTGATTTTCTGTTCAAAATAAGAATCACCACGATGACCAGCGTATTTCCAAAAACAAGTTAGGCCTCATCTTCCTTGCATCATCCCCCCGAACATCGTCAACATCATGAAATGGCCTTGTATTCTGGTTTGGAATGGATTCCTCCGGGACAGTGGAAGACGGAGGAATTTCCATCTCTGTTGCATGGTGGACAAAGTGGACACGCATCGGTTCAAGTAACCATATGGGACCACGTACAGAAAGCCCCCCAAACATGGTTGGTTGTGTTTTAACTCCTCCAAAATTGTCTTCTGCGCCATCCAGTAACCACCATTCATCATCATCGTCATCATCCTGGCAAATAGGACCACGGATGCATTCGAAACGAACCCATTTGGCGGCTGTGGTATGCAATCAATCCTTTATGCCATTGGAGGAATGGGACAATGGTACCGACCTTTGGCAAGTATGGAAAGGATATCCATTGCCATGCTAGGGGAAGCACTGCAGCAACAAGACGCAGTGCAGCATCAAGAAGACGACCAAACCAACCACGAGATTGACGACGGGGAAGACAGTAGTGACGAGACGGATCCAGCACCAGAACAACCATTATCGAAAGAACCATCCAAACGACGCTCAGGATCCTCCTCGAAGACACTTTGGACCAAATTGAATTGTAAATTAACCGAACCTCGTGAAGCCTGTGCGGCTGTCTCCCTATTTGATCGATATATTGTCGTTCTGGGAGGCCGGTCATCGTCGTCCAAGGGCACTGACAACTCGAACCATTTGATTTTGTGTACTGTGGACATTGTCGATACCGTCTTTGAAACAGTCTATCCGGGTCCCCGACTCGATGAACCCCGATGGCGTTTTGGAGCCGCCGTCTTGCACAGTAGCATCCACGTGGTGGGTGGAAGCAATGGGCGACAAAAATTGTCCTCGGTCCAAACCCTTCAATGTTACGACCCACATCACTCAAACACTACGGGTGCGACACGGACCAGTGGCTCACTCTCCGACTTGCTGTTTGGATCGTCCCCTCAATGGACGACGCGACCCGAATTGGCCTTGAATCGTCGAGGTGAGGGTGGTCGATCCGGTCATGCTGTGACAAGGTTAGGATCATGCTTGGTGGTCGTTGGGGGACAAACCGGAGGAGGAACCAACAACAACACTCAAAGTACTTCTGTTGAGAATGCTGTTAGTCGTGGTAGTCCTCATCCCAAAACCGTCAAGACAGTTGATGTATTGGATCCACAACGAGGTGGACAATGGCAAGCTACACCCTTGCCTCGAGCCCGATACGATTGTACTGTGGTAGCCTTGGCTCATCGATTGGTGGTTGTGGGTGGATTGGGTTCGGCCGGAATTTTGGGATTTTCCGCTCTTCCGTCGTTGGCCCTCTATGACAAGCAAGACTATCTCAAGGTGCGACAAAAGCCACTCTGGATTGGAGTTTGTACTTTCATTCCATGTCTCACCTATAATCTGACCTTGGTTCTCTTTCTTCTTGTGGTGTCTCATGTTTGTTGTACTTCTAACAGAGCCAATACTCTAGTCGAGCCGAATTGGATCGTGACATTCAAGAACTGGAACAAGTCATTCAGCAAGCGAAACAGCATACCACGACAAGCACTTCGAATCATTTTCCTTCATCACCAGGGTCTGAGCAAAGAACGCATGCGTTGTTGCTCAAGAAGGGCGCCCAGGTCGAAGAACTCTTGCCGTGGTTACAAGCCTTGTGTCAAGATGACAAATTCCGTCCCCTTCCCGATTTGCTCGATGATATTCAACGACACGAAACGCATCTTAATACCATGGCACATGCGCGCGATCGATTTCCTCTAGCACATGCGATTGCGGAATTGCAACATCAAGTGGATCGAGAAATTCAAGCATCGGAAGCCATAGCTGCAGCAGCCCAGAAGCAAGCCAACAAGCGTCATGGCTCCAAGCACAAGAAGAAACACAAACCAAAGCATGCACCGACGCACTTGGAATCGGACATGACGCGTGACAAGCCCACGTCTCCTCAGGATACCACCACCACCACACCTGCAAGTCCAACAAACAGTACTTCCAGCAAAAGCAAAACAAAACATCACAACCAGAGAGATCATCATCACAAGAAGAGCAAGGACAAGAAAACCAAAAAGAAGGACCATGAAACGTCCCATGACTCATTGTCTCGACAAGATGCAATGGGAGAAGAGTCTCTTCATACGAGCCCGGTCATACCATTAACATCCATCGATGAACACGATGAATCCCGCTCTTCACGACGAAAACCTCCCTCAGAAGAAGCTGGCCCTTCTGTAGCAACCGAGATCACAACAACATCACAAGACGACGAGGATGAAACAGAAACCACAGTCACAAGCGCAACCACAGATCTAATGGAGGAAACAGTAAACCACACCACCACGGCGACTATATCAGCCTCCGTTGTGGAGCAGCTATATTGGAAACAGTCGGTCTTTTCATCGATTTTCCCAAATGGCGAAGATGTATCTGACGAAAATCATGGACAACAAGATACTGCCTTGGCCATTGGTCTGCTTTCGTCCAATCCGTCCTTGCTGAACAAGGTTTTGCTGGAGGCCGGGACCAAAGAATGGGAAAGCAAAGAATTGGAATACATTCGATCTAATCCGTTTTATTGGGCATTCTATCTATCCATGCTGGATCGGTTGCGAAGCCATGTTCGCGCCGGTGAAGTTATTGCGAGTGGCAATGTAGCCACCACCAGTGGCTTTCGTAACGACGTGATTGCCGTCGCCCAAACTTAATCCATCAAGCAACGACTTCAATGTATTGCGCAAAAAGTGTGTCGCATACAGAGTGTTGCTGCAGTGGCACGAACCATGGCGGAAGTCGTTCCTGTACCTTTCGCAGGATCCATGGTTGCGCAACTCTTAGAGTTTGCCGGAGATGACCTCATTCCGTTTGCTCGCATTTCATACTTTGCCGCCTTGGCGCAAATCTATCATGCCGACGACGGAGGATTGGAAGGCGTACTTGATCGTACCTGTCGATCTATCTTGTGGGCCAGTCACAACATGGCATCTACGGACAATGACAGCAAGAGCACACATACTCGTCGAAGTGTCAACTCAATGAAAGAAGGTTCAAAAAAGCTGTCAGGTTCTCCGTTTCGAAAACTAGGTTGGTGGAAACGGCAAGCTTATCGCATGGGTGGTGCCAGTCACATTGAAACACAAGTCCAAGAAGATGGTTTTGCGGCTGCCGAGCGGGCCGTCCAATGCATCATGAACCCCAAAGAAAAGACGAGACTCTATCGTGTCTTGGATGGAGACAAGCAAATAGGCCACGACTATGCTCTCTATGAAATTTTAGCTGCAGCAACCTTGAAACTTCCCCTTCCCAGGGCTAAGGAGTTGTTCCAACCGGACCTGGTCTCTATGCCACAGAATTTGTCCCTCGAAGAAGGGCAATGTTCGTCTTCCTCTGTCACAACCATTTCGTCTACAGCCGTAACAAACGAGATATGGAACCTTCCTCCGGTACCATTTCCTGTCGGTGCTACTATTTCGTCCCATGATGTCAACAATGATTCAGCCATCGATAGCGCGTCGTCGCCGTTGTTGTCACTGAAACTTGATGAAGAAGGGACAACTACCATGGACCTTGTTTCACGTGAAGAGCACGAAGCTCAGTCTGCCAAAATGACATCTTTGGAAGCCGAAGTGCAACGGTTGAAACAAAAGGTGAGAGCAAGTGAGCAGCAAAAGGAAGGTTCTGAGGGTCGACAGGCCATGGCTTTTGTTAACCCCACCGAGGAACTTGCAAAAAATAAGGGAAAAATTGTGGCCCTCGAAAAAGAGATTGCTCAACTGGCTAGTCAGCTGCATTTGGTGACGACCGAGCTGCACACTGTGCAGGATGACCAAAGGCAGCAAGAACGACCAGATAATGATTGATCCGTTCTGGATCGTTTTATTGCATGGCTCCATCCTCCTCCATTGTAATGGCGACGTTTCCATCACGATCATTTGTTTCGGGCAATCAAGTCCAATTCTTCTCCGCCAGAGGAGAATGTCAGAGCACCCTGTGAATTTGAGTAAAAGTCGTCGATTCCCAAACGTACAAGTGCGTCGATAGCACAAGCGCAAACAATCCCTTAGAATCGGCACCCAAGGCCCTCTAGGGAGGCTTTCTTCCTGTTCAAGGACTTAGCGGTTGAGAAAATAGAACGTCGAAGCACAGTTCCAATGATCGGTCACCATACCAAGACTGAGACTCTACCAATAAACCATTCTTTCGGTAGCGCTCCGATTTAATAGTAACATTAAAACTAGTCGTACAATTATATCACACGTGATATTGCTCCATGGAGCGACTCCAAAGATCCGTCCAGCGCCCAGAAAGACGGTCACTTCCTACTCGGATGTGAAGAGAGCGCATTTGTCTACGGATGTTCAGATGCTGTCTGGTATCTTGTCCTTTGTCATTGGCAAACATGATTCATGCGACTGTGCTCAGTTGTTTTGCATGATTTTCGAGATGGGAGAGTGCCAAGAAAGCTGCCATGATTGACCAAACAACAACAACGACAAGAGAAGCTTTCAGAAGGGTCATGGTGGACCTTGACCTCATGCGGACCAAGTACACGGCCAAAGTTCCAAACACAACAATGGATGTTCCATAAAGTAGAATCCAGTACAGAATCCCCTGTTCGCTGGCCAGTCCTAAACGCTTCAAAATCAATTGGCGGGGGAGTTTCAAAAAGGGTGGAACGGAATCCAGTGCGTCTCGTATAAGCCCATAAAAGTTTTGGCATCCATGAAAGGAAGACGACATGTGCTCAAAGAGTTCCTGGCAAAAGGCAGCTTGTGATGGGTGTTGAAAGGATGCCTTACAGTAGGCAGTTCGATTCACCGACATGCTCGTTCGAGCAAAGACTCTCAGGGACTGACAAAGCAGTGAGGGTGTCATTCGGATCCCTCTGGCACACAGGAATTTGACAGCCTTGTCACAGCCCTTGCCCATAATGAAGCGAATGTAATCATGAGGTTTGGGTCCATGGTAATGAATCACATGGGCGCGTTGAAAGATTCGATCCTGGACTTCCCAGTATGGTTTGAAATTGAAATAGGGAGATAGAAATCGGACCGTGTCATTGTAAAACACCAAGTAGGCACCTTGATCACTGGGTGATGGGTGATCAAACCTTCCCTTTGGAACATGTCTCATGATAAAGGCCATGAACTCTTTGTGAGTGTGTCGAAGATGAGGTATATTCATTAACATGACACCGGCATTCGAGGGGACAGTGTCTTCAAAGTTGATCTCCGAGCTCATGGCAATTCCGTAGGTAAGATTCAGACCAAAGTCGGCCAAGGTGAAGGGCTTGCGGATAATGGTATCGGAATCCAGCAGGAGCACATATTCCGTCTCCAAGAACATGGGAATATCAATCCGTTGCCACGTACCAAAGTAATTTCCCGAATGCAAAAACAAGTTCGACGTATTGGCGTCCCCGTTCAATCTCATTTCTTCAATCTTGTTTCGCCAGGGAGGATCATGGTCATGGATAATGACATTGCGGCTTTGAAGCCAGCTTTTGAATTTGGTATCGTTTCGTCCATGGTATAGAATATGAACCTTATTTTCCGGCATGTGCGAGCGGACCGACTCGATGGAGGTTTGCAAGAGATGTTTGCCCGTGGTGGCCGATAGTTCGGTATAGGTATAGACAATGGGAACTGGAAAGACGGGCCACATTTCTTGCAAGGGTATCGATTGTGAATTGTACCAATAGGCTCCATGTCCCTTGCGTAGCGCAATTTGAATGGCCGAAAACGTTGACACTGAGTTTCCGACAAAGTAGGGCAAGGTCCGACATACATAAAAATCCAGCAAGGCCCAAAAATCACGAGCCTGGTCAAGATCCAAGGCCAACTCAGGATAATTCTGCGACAGCACCGTTTGTTGATGGAGCAAGGCCTTTTGAAGCATGTGATTGTCATCCCAGGAATCGAGAATGGTTTGTCGCGATGTCATGGGAACACCTTGTGATGTCGTCGTAGTCGTTGTATTGAGGAGGAGTTGGGAGGGAATGACATGGTCGCCACAATAATATCCCCATCGTCCGGGTTGCAAGCCACGAGATTGGACCGTTTCGAGGAGGGATTGTCCCGGAACTCCTAGACAATTGCCTCGATAAATCCCATCGGGAATGGACGTCCATCGTTTGCAATGATCATGCCAATCTTGTCCATCGCGATGGTGCAAACAAACACCCGTTCCCACCGAGGACGACGACGACGACGACTCGAGTTTGGACAAAATGGCATCAATCAAGGGCTGCATGTGTTGGGGAGACGGTCGAAACAAGTCGAGAATGGTTTGCATCGTATCGGCAGGAGCCGCCTGCAAACTTGCCATTCCTTTACAGTGTGGAATGGACTGGTTGTTGTTGAGTTGTTGTGAGGACGACGACCAGAATCGAACCAACCTTCCTTGAATGCCAAATTTTTGTAGGAGCGACGATACAAAGTAGTCGGCATCAAAGACATGTCCAAAGTGTATAGCATTGGTTTTGGTGGGCAAGACCGTGGCATTCGAGACTTGGACGCCTTGCAAAATAAAGTAGTCGGGTATTTCGACCACGGCATAGTTTTGGGAAATGGCTTGGGCAATCGAAGCGGCATGATACAAGAGTTGATTCGACAAGCCATTGCATATATTGTATCGGAAAATTCCCTTTCGACCGATCGTCGTGTCCTTGTCCTTGTTCGGTTTCTTGTGGTGGTGTGTTTTGGAACCTCGAGGAGGTGCAACCGCCATTACCGACGACGGATTGGAAGCCTGGACAACTGTTGTTGTCGTTGTTGTTGTTGTTGTTGGAGTCCGAAAGGAACCGAAAAGAGTTAGGAACCCCACAAACCAGCGAAAGGAGAGTCTCTTGAAACAACACGAACAAGAGTGTCGTATTCTCCGGCGGTGGACCAACGACCAAGTCGACATTGGCATGGTGAAGGTTGCTCGACCTTGGTGGTCGAGTCCTACCTTATAGTTCCTGGTCTTGCTTTTGTTTGTACTGGGTTGTCGGGTCGCGGAGGAAGTGTCTTATTTCCACCGATAGAATCCTCGTAAAAGAAAGACTAAGATAAGATCTTATACTACATTCAACGCATGAAAACAAGTGAGCCGGTAAACGGTAATGACCGTTCCATTCCCAATGAATTGAGTCCCGAATGACGTATCGACCCGAATAAGACAGTCCCCGCAAGTGCGACAGTGCCGAGTACTGAGGACTTGAGAATTACAATAGGGCCGGATTGGTGCCAGCGGTAGGAATACTGGGGGGACCGCCGGGTCCGAAAGCAGAAGAATACGTAAACTGTGAAATGAGTGCATTCCGGCGATCTTGTGGGAGAATCTTGGTAAACAAATCGGCAATGTTGGACTCGGTGTCTTCCTTCCCCACGCGGATGATCGAAGCTGCCACTGCCTCGCGGACAGAATGGTAATTGATCGCGTTGTGTCGTTTGTTCAGGATAGAAGCTGGCAAGCTGGTATTCTTGACAACACCACGATTGTCGCACAGGACACTGGCCGGTCCGACAATGGGCACGCCAAACATACGGAGTTTGTATCGGAGTCCCACGATCATTTCCTTCGCGATACGGAGTGCCACGAATTCGCTACCGAAGCTAGATGTCTCCACTGTATTCTGGCGCTTGGAGTACCAAAGAATCGGCGCGTTCTGAAGAAAGATAATGATCCCAGTATGGGACCGTCGAGTGACCAGGTTTCCCGCATGATCGGCGTCGACGAAACACGTCATGGATATCGGCTTGCCCAGTGGTTCAGGCATACTTGTGGGAATCTCTTCAACGACGTCCCCGTAGAATTCCTTCCAAGCGTCTACGGCCACCTGCGCGAAGCATTGCTCGTCCAATACGACGTCTTTTGGATCGAATACAATCTTCAACTTCGGGTGGGTCTTCAAGAATGCGAAAATGTGATACGCGGCGTCCAGGTGACCGACTCGTGGGTTCGCCAAATACTGTGACAGCAATGACACTTCCAAGTAGATGTCCACGCGGCCCAATTCAACGGCCCACCTCAATATGCCAATCAACTGTTGATAGCGCGACGTCAGCCTCGGCTCAAGCTCAGGGCTAACGTCCGTTTCCGGTTTGTAAGATGATACCACGGGTACTCGAGCCGTTGTCTTTAGATGTTTGCCCTGTCCATCCTCTTTCAACAATTCTTCGACGATACGGACGGCGTTCGTGACGTATTTCTCACTGGTCATCCCCCAAGCCCATGAACCGTTTGGCAGGTTATGCTTGTAAATTTGTGCGCCGAGGTAGATCGTTGGCTCCCCTGTGCTGCCGGCCTTAATCTTATAGTGCTTATCAATCTCGTCCAGCACGGGTTGTGGTTCGTGGCTTACCAATAGGATATCGTCTACGTACACGAGGATGAGTTCGTAGTACTCCTCTCCAGTTTCCTTCTTCCTCTTGCGCCGCAAGACACATGCGTCGGCCTGCGTATCCACGAACCCCATGTCGTACAAGGTCATCATTAGAGTGGCTCTCCAGCTAGCGCCCGAGGACTTCAACCCGTATAGAGCTCGCTCCATGACGCAAACTTTCCCTTCACACTCGTGCCCCACCTCGGGCCCACCACGGAACCAAATCTTCTCTCGGCAAGGTGCGTTAAGATACGCATTGCCAATATCGCACGCTAGTACCTTGAGCCCGTTGAGTGAGGCTATCAAGAACGCAATTCTGATAGAGTCTCGGCTCACGACGCTTGAGTAAGTAAGACTGGCAGGCGCATCGGTCATATGGCCCCCAGCCACCAGCCGTGCTTTCCTTGTTAAGTCCATTTTCACGTCGAAAACCATATGGCACTTTATTTCCGTGTATCCGATGAGCTGTCGCCCGGCTCTCACCTCGTTAATGTCTAGGTCTTCTCTAGCTTCCCATGCTACCTTTACTACCTTCAGTTCTTTATCGATCGCCTTCCGCCAAAAGTCCGTTCCTGTTAGCTCGTCTATCTTGAGGGCCTCCTCGACCGAATGTGGTAGCTTGATCCCGTACTTGTGAGTCGTTTTCCAATATTTCTTCTTTACCTTCTTGACCAGTCGTCGCAGATGGTTAATGGTCTGTGGTACCCACCACTTGAATGCCGGTTCGTCGGCTATTCCATGCGCGACCGCGTATTCCGCCAACTCCACGGGGTATCCTTCCTTCGCTTCTCGTAGCGGTACCCAAATTTGATTTCCGTCTCGACATTCCACCGCTATCTCCCATCCTTTCGTTGTCCGACGAGGATGTTTATTCCCATTGGACGAGTAGTGATAGCCGTCATCCTTGGCAACGGCGTCCCCGTTTCTTCTGTGTCCAACCACTTCCGTGATGACGACGTGTCTTTTCCCTTCATTATCCAACCTTGAGAACAGATTCTCCGCCACCATGTTGGCGGTGTACTCGTGTATGACACCGCCAGGGAAACTAACTTCATACGTACGTGTGTCAAATATCGAGTTTCGGTTGGCCTTGCCCAATGGTTTCCCATCTAAACCCTTTTGCCTCTTTGTTACTGTTCCCAGCAACCCCTCACCGCCGTCTTCCACGCGGACTTGGGCCCCAATGTACTCGTCGTATCCGTCCCCGTATTCATCGGCGTCTGGCCGTTCCGTCACGACCATGTCACCATATTCCTCGTCGGTGGGTACTATGCCCGCACGTCCCCGTTCTTCCTCCACCAAGTCAACATCTTCCAAGAATCCTGGTCCGTTTCCGTTTTCGTCTGTGAACCCACTATCATTCAGTCGCTCCTCAACAATCAACGTGAATTGTCTTACGCGCTCTGCCACATCCGGTTTCGTCATGTCGTCGTCGGTAACGTGTTGCACGGTGGTTCTTGCTATGACCTTGCCCGCTTTGGTTAAAATCCAGTAGCAGAGGTCCGATCCTATGCGGTGAGCAATGCCCAACCATCTGCCGAGTTGCACTGGATCCTCTGTCGCGTCAACTTTCACATTATTGTGATACCAAACGAGGTCGTAAAAGGAAAAGTCAATCCACTCAGAAATATCGGGCGTCTCTCCGGCGAGTCGTTCTATGCCAGATCGGCCATCGTGTCCCCGGGCGACTCGGCTGAGAATGCCGGCCTCGTAGACAAGTCCGAAGTCCCAAAGTCGCTTTGGCACGTTACTCTCGGCCATGCGACGCTGCCATCGTTGTTTTAGAAGGCCAATCTCCCTCTCTGCCTTGTGGTTCTGTTTGCCCGTGTGTTTCTCGGCCCATTGCATGTCGATACGGTGAACCCGCACCAGTTTCTGGAACAGGGTAGAGCTACCTGTTTGCTCGCCAGCAAGGTCTGCCGTGAGACGATCGGGAATCCCGACTTCGTCGATAAACTGAGACAATGCCTGACCGACTTGAGCTTTGCTAGCTAGAGGATAAACAGCAGTGAACTGTCCGTCTGTAAACACCTGTGCACACTTGTTACCTGATAAGGACAAGGTCTTCGAGAACAATGTGTCTGTGTACATTCTGGCTTGTAGTCGGTTCCGGTGCAAGGCGAGATTATCAACACGGTATCGTCGTGTAATCGGTGAAACCGCCGTGCGGATTCCTTGTTGGGTGGTCACTCGGAGGGTCGCCCGTGCCGAGTCCAACCCGATCTTCCATTTGCGACTGATCGTTTCAGCAGTAACTGCAGAGTGTCGCGAGCTCTCGACCTGGCGGACTCGTGGAATGCTCGATAGCTTGGAAGAAATCCCATCGGGCGTGAGAAGGGATGACACGTGTCCAATTTCTGCCGCACCAATTCCGTATGACTCGCCGTGTGGTGTCGAATCCATCTGTGTCAAGTCGACATTCTGCGGGTCCCACATTTCCTGTCTTGTGATCGTGATGGAGGGGAGACGTTCCATATCTTGTGCACTGGGCGCCCTCGACTCAAAATACACCGTTGTACCATTGATCTTGAACGGGATGTGCATTCCCTCGGCCCAGATTCCAAAACCTTCGTTCATCTTGGTCGGGTCGTCACGTAAGTCGTGCCCTGCGTGCCGGATCTGGTTCTGATTTAAGAGTGATTTATCTAACCTATTTCCAAACCACAGCATTTGGTGTCCGATCAGGACGACCTCAAGCCCTGACTTCTCTTCCCGGACGACAGTGGCACACGTGGCAACCGGTACCGATGCCTTTCCAACTTGATTCCCTGCGAAGTCGTTTACCGTGCACTCCATGCCGGTCGTCTCGATGAGTTTCCAATTCCTACCCGCGCAACATGTATCTGCCATCGTGTCCATCTCATTGTTCCCTGTTTTCCCTTCAGTCTCTTCATCCAACAACCAACCTTTCTCGACCTTGCCGACACGACGTTGCGGCCCGCAATTCACGACCGACACACGTCCGCTTCGACTACCCCCCGTGGTTGAGCCATTTTCGTCGTTCCCGTATGCCCCGTTGCCGAATCGGCGTCCATTCGTACTTCCCCGGTCCCCGTTGTTCGTGCCTGCTTCCGACCGTTCCCCTTGGTCGTTACTGGTAATGTCCGTGACGATCGACTGATCGGCGGTTTGAATTTCTTGGATGTTGCGTCCGCCAGCGCCACCACCACGACCACCACGTCCCCGGCCGCCGAAACCACGTCCAGCACCGCCACGGCCCCCGCCGCGGATCCGAGCGCGTTCCTGGTGCACATATGCTTGGCCTTGTGGGCCAAGTGTGACCATCTCCTGAGACGAGAACCGTCGTGTGACGTCAGTGACGTCGACCCCAAAGAAAGTATAAATCCCATTGTTATGGGATAGACCTGCAAAGTTGCGTGGGCGATTGGATGCCGGTGCCTGTTGTGAGGCGGCTTCTGACACGAAGCGATGGCGGCCCTGATTTCGACGGTTGTTGACACTGGTATCGGGAAACAACTCTGAAATTTCGCGGGAAATATACGCGATAGCACCATGGAGATCAGACCTGTAATTGGTCCGAACGTGGCCCTTGATCACGGCGAATTCGGCGGATGCGATCTTGATATTCTCCAATAGGATCCGAACTTGGTTTGAGGGCATGCGGCGATTCGGTGTGTTCTCGAGAGTGCGGAATGCACGTAGTAGTCGAGCCGAATAAGCGTCAAAACTAAAGACTCGTTCATTCTGGTAGAAGATACTTTCTAGGACGGCTTCTGCTCGTGAAATCCGTTTCTCCTTCTGGCCGCCCCCATCAAAGTGGTCTACGAGTGCAAGCCATGCACGTCTGCCATCTTGGGAAGCCTGAAATGGCTGTATCCAAGTGGCAGGTTGGTCCTTGACGAGGTCGCTTAAGAGACGGAAAACTTCCTTGTTGTCTTCCCTATAATACGGGCCTCCTAGTGGGTAGCTATACAACTCTTGTTCCCGAGTGCTAGCAAACACGTGGGAGGGATCTAGGTCGGGGCGGATCACATAGTCAAGGGGGGCTTTCTGTTTTCCAAGGATATGGGACAGATAAGTCGGGAACTCCTGCGACCAATCCTCCCAGTCTTCTTCCTTGAGGGCTGAAGGCTTGATATCAGGTGACGTCGTCTTCTCGGCCTGTATTTCCATTGCGTCCAGTGATTCCGAAAGGGCGTCCTGATCGAAGTCACCATAATTAAGGCGACGTCCTTGACGACGTGCTCGCGCTGACCAAAAGCAGAGTCCCTGGATGTTCTTCACGACACTCGTCGGGATGGCAACGTTATGTGGATAAGGGCGCTTCTCGAGGCGTGACACGAGGCTCGTCACATCGTCCGAGGTCATTCTTCCGAAAGCTTCTATAGTATTAAGTCTTTCAGTATGCTCAAGCGCATAAATCTCGTAGGGATTGGCCCCACAAGTCGTGAGGGCCAGACCCACAGCGGACAAAGGTGGAGGGGGAGGAGGAACGCCTGGAGGTACCGCTCCGCCTCCTCCTCCTCCTCCAGCGCCTCCTCCTCCACCGGCACCTCCTGCGCCTCCGCCACCGGCGCCTCCACCTCCAGCGCCTCCACCTCCAGCGCCTCCACCTCCAGCGCCTCCTCCGGCGCCGCCACCAGCACCATCGCCTGGTGCTCCTCCGCCTCCTGCACCGGCTCCGACGCCGGCGCCTCCGATTCTAGCGGTGCCTGCTCCAGCAGAACCTCCGCCCGTCCCAGGTGCACCACCCGGTACACCCATCCCAGGAGCCACTCCCCCCGCAGCTGTACCGGCCGCGGTCCCCACGCCGGGTGTACGAAAGGTACGTCCCGGCGGTGGGTCACCCCCGACACGAGTGCCGGTTGCAGAGGTCGGTCCCACGTTTTGGCGTGAGGTACGATCTCCACTTTCCGAGACTCCGGGATTTCCACTTCCCCTACCAGTTCCACCTCCTTCGGCCGCCGCAGCAGCCGCTTTCGTGCTCGCTCGCGTTGATGTAGTCATTCTCTTAGCCTTCAAAGTTCAAACAGACGATGGGTCTGATAAACTGTCTTATTTCCACCGATAGAATCCTCGTAGAAGAAAGACTAAGATAAGATCTTATACTACATTCAACGCATGAAAACAAGTGAGCCGGTAAACGGTAATGACCGTTCCATTCCCAATGAATTGAGTCCCGAATGACGTATCGACCCGAATAAGACAGAAGTCGCTTAGCCAGCTGCCGTCCATCGTCTCGGTACGCGTGCACAAAATGACCGCGCTCACGAATGTCCACTCCCAAGGTAGCTGACGAGAGGAGCACACTCTTCTCGGATCGAGCTCCTTCGCAAGCATCGACATCCCTTGAAGGTCCCCTAGACATAGACAGTTCTAAAAGCTCTCTACTTTGTTGCCTTTCTTACTATGACTTTCAATCAGTTGACTCCCGAGGACACCTCTCAAAAAGACTCCTCTCGTCACTCCCCTTCTGTGAACGAGGCGGTCTTAAACTTGCGGTCCCTTCTCAACCTTCCTAACTCGGATCGTCGTTCTCCCTCGAACCTCACGAACGACCCTGTGGCTCCTTCTCACCAGAATCCCACCCCTTCCGTTGGAAATGCTGACTCGATTGAAAACCCCTCGCTGTTGGATCCTCCCCTTGATCCCGCCACGAACCCTGGCTTTGCCACTGGAGGTAATGTTGATCCCGCCGACTCTTCCTCTCCCTCTTCTAATGTTGGAAGTCGTCGCTTTCATTCCTACCTTCACCCAGAATTCCCCCCCGAGGATGAGGCCGAGTTTACCTCGTCTCTCGCTCGAATCTCCTCAACCCCCCCGGTTGATTGGTGTGATTCTTTTGTGAACCCTTTCCATTTGGAAATCTCACGTGACCCCAAGAAATGGAAGCTCCTTTTCTCTTCCTTCTTCCACCTTGAAGACCTTGATAGCCTTCACACTTGGCTTGCCACGAAGACGAAGTCGAACGCGATTGCTTTGCTTGGATGTTCCCGTGGAGGTGATCCCTTGCTCATTCATAATCTCATGGTGAATCCAAGCTCAGGTTCGATTACCCATCCTTCCCTGGAATTCCTCGCTGTTGATCGTTGCTCCTTCGATTGCCCTCCTTTTTCCATTCCGAATGATGACCTTGAAGAGCTTCTTCCTTCCTCTCAGAAGAAACGTGTCGCAACCTTTTCGGAGATTTTAAAACATTGTGTGATTCCTGTTCCCTCAAGTGATGAAGATCTCTCTTGTTTCCGTTTCAAGTTCTGTCCTCATCGATTTTTAGACATGCACGCTTCTCAGTTCCCAGATGATGCTGATCATACGTTTGATTACGGACACCTTGCTCTTCTTCCCCCTTTTGTTTCCGGATCATTGACCGAGTTCTTGGACCCATCCTCGAAGACTCCCGAAGAATTTTTCCCTTTCCCCATTGATACCGAGACCCCTCTTGTGGCTTCTACTTGTGCATTCCTTTTCCATCAAGTTCTCATTCGCTGGCTGATTTCCAATCCTCCTTTGACTGAGATTGCACGAGGTATTCCACATGATCATGAGTTTTTCTTACCTTTGCAAGATGTTTTTCGCTTCCTTTGGATTCTTCATCATCGCTCCCATCTTCTTCACCCCCTTGTTCCCTCTCGCCCGAAGAATTTTACCGATGCATCGTTAGCCTTTCTTTCCCTAAAGAAAGCCAATTTCCCTACCGTTTGTTTTAGCCCTCCAAGATTCGCACGTTCAGTTTCAGCCCCTCCCAGCCTTCCACCTGGTTCAAGCCGTTCCTCTGCCTTTCGTGCGCCACCCCAAGAACCCTCTACGTTTCCCAATCCTTTTTCTTCTGCTTCCTCTCAGAATGGAAAAGTCCAGACGACTGATTCCGAGGGTAACATTATTTTTGTCTCCCCTGAATTTGTCATGATGCGAGATACCTTTTCTTCGCTACAGAAGAAGCCCAAAGATGACGACGATATTTGCTCCCCAGACTCGAAAAGCTTATTCCGAGATATTGCTCGTGTCTTTCAGAATAACCTTCGATATGCAACTATCTCTCCTCTTACCGGCGCCTTGCCAAGTGATCTCTCTCCAATCATCAAGAAACTCTGGAAATTGAAGAACACAACCACATTTTACGAGACATTGATGGCCGAGGTTTTCTCTCCGATGGATAACCCTTGCTCCTTGATATTCGGACAAGTCCCAATCATTCAACGATATGGCATTCGATGGAAAAATGAAGCTTGCTCCGGCGGCTTCTCCCCCTTTTCTTTCGATCCTCATGCTATTCCAGGACTCGATAATGCCAATGCTCTTGATCGCGGAATTCGTCAGAAAATTCATGAGGCGAGTATTCACCATATCAATGATTTCAAAACAGTGGACCTCCAAGGCATCTATTCGGATCATCATTTGCATTTTCCTCGTCTCGACACAGAATTTGAGGCTCAGCTACGTTCCTTTTGGTGTCTGATTAAAGGACTTTTTGGTGATCAATGCTTTCTTGCTCTCCAAACCCTTCGAGTCTTGAATCACTACTATCGCAACAAATCCCTTTACATTGGGAATCACCAAACTTGCTCCGACGGTAGATTCTTCGCCCAAGTTCTCTACATGATCGATCGTGGCCTCCAACGGTTTATTGCTCAGTTGAATGATCCCCAAGAATTCTCTACTATCAACTTCAAAGATACCGAATCTCATTTTGATTACATCATCTTTGCAGTAGAGAATAATATCCCTCTCGGTCGTCTTTCCAACTATCTTGAGGCCAAATTTGAAGATCAACATGGATCATCCAGAGACAAGAAGCGTCCTCTTCCTTCTGACACCCTTGTTGACTCCTCAAACAAACGACATGACTCGAAGCGTGATCCTCACGATTCTCGCTCTCGTCAGGTTGTTACCCCAGCTACCTATAACTCTCCTGACGAGTGGAAACTTCCCTCGCATCTAAACTATCGCGACGTCTTTACACGAGAAGTTCTCGCGAATATTCCCACAGTTACCAAGAATGGGAAACAAGTTGCCTTTTGCAATCTTCTTTTTTCCAAAGGTGAATGCAAGAAAGGTAAGCGATGCCCTTTCGCTCACGATGACCCGGCAGCTCAGAACAAGAAGACCGCCATGTCAGAATTTTATCGTTCTGCATATGGTCTATGACAGGAGGCCGGGATGATCATTTCTTCTTCTTCCAAAGACTCCAATTTTCATCCCACCCCTCATCGGATCCCACCAGACCCAATTCCCTCATCTTCTCCGACCTTAGCTCTTGAGCTATCCCACTGCACGTCATCTTATAGCTCTACACGTCCTCGACACGATACCGGTTCCATCTCTTTTGTTCCGTCGATTTCCACGAACAAGTTGATTGTTAGCTCTCATTCAACACGTCAGCTGAGCGTTGATTCATCTAGTTTGAAGAATTCAATTTTGGAGTCCACCGTCCCAAAACAGTCGCCCTTGCAGCGTACTTCCGTTCATTTCCCCAAGAATTCATCAGTCATTTCTTCGATTCGAACCTACGACCCTTCCGATCTCTCTTCGAAGATTCTCTCAGATTCAGTCCCTCTCCCACATCCATCTCCTCCTTCACGATCTGACCATCTCAAAGGAAGTGCAGAGCCTATTCTTGGTGAAGAATTGAAAGGAAAACCCTTAGAGCGGAATCTCCTAAGACTTGATCATGCAATTGATCGACACGAATCCATGTTAGGTGAGTCCCCTCATTCACTTGGCACAGTCCTTCCTCCTGTCCTTTACCTTGACAAAGCTGGACACCTACCCAACGACATCTCCAAGATGTTCGCTTTCAAGATCTTCCCCCCAAGATTGAAACAACCACCACGACGCATCTTTTCAATAGACCTCTTCAAGTCTATTCTGTCCTCTTTTTCTCCCACTCCCAAACCTTCCCCATTCTGTTATTGCATTGACGATCCAGATATTGGTTACGAGAGTGCCGAGAAAAATGATGCCGTCCTCAAGTCCTTCGACTACGATCTTCAACGATTGATCGATCACCATCCCAGATCCGTGATCAGCCCTGGTTCAGAATTTCGATCTCCCAAAATTCTCGAACCTCTACTTTGTGCCCACCCACACTGGCCGCGCCTCCTTCACATCCTCACCAAAGGTGTCACGTTCTCTCTTCTGGCTGAAGAATATGAACCAGCTCGTCATCGAGAAAACCTTGCTGCACTCCGCTACGGAAATCATTCATCCGGCAAGTCAAATCCTAGAGCTCTCCTCAAAGTCATTGAGAAAGACGCTTCAAAAGGCTATTCTTTCCCCATCACGAAAGAATGTGCACTCAAGATTCGCCGCGGACGAATCAGCCCCATGGGTGTTGCCCACCAGATGGGTATCGATGAAGATGGATCCTTGGTTCCGAAGGATCGACTCACACATGATCAATCATTCTCCTTTGGCCACTGTCCCTCCCTCAATGCCTTGATTGACCCAAAGTCATTGATTGACCTTGTCCTTGGACACTGCCTCAGCCGAATCATCCACCAAATCGTCACTCTTCGGAGACACTATCCCAACACCGGTATCTTTATCTCCAAGTACGACTGGTCTTCGGCCTACCGAAGAGTCACTGGCGATGGCTCTGTGGCCGCTCGCTGCATTACCATTGACCCCTCCAATGCTTATTGCCACGTCGGTCTTCGCCTTACTTTTGGCGGCAAAGCAAACCCAGCCGAATTCAGCGTAGTCTCAGATATGTGCAACGACCTTTGTAACGACATCGCTGACTTCCATGACTGGAACCCATCCATCCTTTCCTCTCCCTTACAAGACGGTGTCGGCCGACCGAAACGGTACCCTGAGTCTATTCCTTTTGCCCCCGCACGAGAGTTAGCCATCCATCTGGAACCTCGTCCACAAGGATATCATGACGTGTACTTGGATGACACCATCCAACTGTTTCTCGACACACCTGAGCACGTTGCTCGCGCCCCGGGTATCGTTCCCCTTGCAGTCGATCTGATGTCTCGTCCAGTCTCCCCAGACGAACCAATTCTACGTGCCCCAATGCTCGAAGAAAAGAAACTGATCGCCGAAGGTTCCCCTCGCGAACGCCAACGCGTCCTTGGTTGGATACTCGACACCCGACGTCTCCTTCTTCGTCTCCCAGAGGAAAAGTATCTTCACCGTTTGTCCGTCGTTACAACTCTGACCAGAACCAAGAGGACCACGTATCAAGACCTTTCCAAAATCATTGGTCAACTCCTCAATGCTGTCCAAGGTTTCCCCATCGCCAATTACTGGTTAACACGACTGAACGAATTCAAAGTCAAGATCGAACGTGATTTTCGAGCAAAACACCCAGTAGCCTCCACCGACAAGGATACAACACCCTCCCCAGGTCCCTCCCTACGACCTCCTACCCCCAAACCTTGGTATCGTTACCACCTGCCAGAAGCCGTAGTTTTCGACCTCCACGTGTGGCCCTCCCTACTGCAACGTGCGCGAGAAGGCATCTCCCTCAACCTACTGACGACACGTAAACCCAATCACCTCCTCCTTGGTGATTCCTGTCCATCGGGCATGGGTGGGTTCTCCATCCGCACCGGGATGGCATGGCGCTATCAGATTTCCGCCGACGAGTTCACCACCGTGAACAGTGTCAACCCAGAAGACACCACCCCTTCACCTCCGAAGCCCCCAAAACTCAACAACTTGTTCGAGTTTATAGCCATTGTCATCACCATCTGGATCGACTGCCTCAACGACACCATCAATCCTGATGATGCCGTCCTATGTCTCTCGGACAGTTCCTCCGCTGTTGGATGGCTCCACAAGTCATCCTTCAGCAGTGCAAAACCCCTGCACCGAACAGTGGCCCAGCGTCTCACTGAAATTGTCCTTCAATACCGCTTCGCTCTCCAAGCCGAACACATCCCCGGTAGCGACAACAATGTATCAGACCTCCTCTCCCGGCGTTTTGATCTCTCCGACGATGAACTCACCTCCCTTTTACGTTCTTCCTACCCGAACCAGATTCCAAGCAATTTCGTCATCAAACCTCTGCCCAAAGAGGTCACTTGCTGGCTCTCCTCCGTCGCGCAGAAACCACCAGAATCTTCTTCGGAAAACTTGAAGCCAGCCACCAGAAAAGAGACAGAACCTGGGGCCGTTGGATCAAATTCCTCCGATCCACAGGATTCCCTGACGACCCCTTCCTCGACTCCGTGTCAGCAGCCAACTACCGAACAGCCATTGCCTGTGCTTTCCTACAACAACTCAGGGACGCCCACTTTACGTCTGGACGAACCGAGCCGCTTCGCGCAGGCACTCTGTCGCAAGCCCTTAGCGACATGGTTTCGGTCTTCAGGGATAACAACCGGCCAAGCCCCTATCACGGATCGGACCACTCTTCCCTCCATCCCATGGTGGCCAGCCTCAAGCGAGCCTGGTTCAACCTCGACCCACCAGAACAACGCGAGAAAGCTGTCACCCCCAAGCATCTCATCTTCGCATGGAAAGAAGCCTACGAGACTGAGACCGACACACCCCCTTCCCCCAACACCGCCTCGTTCCAAGCGTGCACGGTCGAACTCAGCTGTGGCGGCTACTTCTACGCCACTCGCTCCTGTGAGTACACCACCGTCCCTCACCGCGGAAAAACCAAACTCCTGTGCATTGGAAACATCGTCTTCTCCCGCAACGATGAGCGTCGATCCGTCATCTCCCCTCTCGACCCCAATTTCGACACCCAAGCCCAGTTCGTCTCAATAACCTTTGAAGACCAAAAGAACAACAAGAAATTCGAAACGCGCACCCAGAGTCGGACAAACCACCCCATTCTGGACCCAGTCACCCTCTGGGGCCGCATCATCAGACGAATCCTCCATCACTATCCCTCCGCTCCTCCTAACACACCAGTCAACTGCTGGTTCCCACCAACCAAAACCCAAAACAAAACGACGCCCACCATTCGATACATCAGACAAGAAGACGTCCGCACCGCCCTCCGGTCCTCTTGCGCTAATGGTGGCGGCCATGAAGTCTTCGGTTATCACCCTCAGGACATCGGCACACACTCCATCCGCTCTGGAGCCGCAATGGCTCTCTTCCTTGCCAATGCCTCAATCGTGAAAATTATGATCCTCGGCAGATGGAGCAGCTCCGCCTTCATGCGCTATATCAGACCCCAAGTCCTCGAATGGACAGCAAATCTCTCATCCATGATGCTCACCTCCCTTGACTTCCGTCACACCGACGGCAGCCAACTCCGCAGCCCATCTCTGCAACCCCACAACAACACCCACAACTTGACCACAGGTACCCAAGTTGTCGACAACTCGATCCCTCTCCAATTGAACACAGAGACAGCGATGGAAGCCCCCGAAGAAACCATGTTTGATGGCCAGTTCCCTTTCGCATCCTTCACCTCACAACTTCGCCTCGACCGGTAACCGATCAGCACTCCTTGCTCCTCCAGGATCCTAAGGCTTTGATGGTGTGGAGCCATCGGTTCTTGTGGCCTTTCGGCAACTGGTTGTGTGAATCCTTCTCCTAGCAAGATGCACCCAACGGATGTCCATCCCAGTATCCATACAGATGGACACCCCCCCCCTACGTCTGTGCGGACCTCAAGTGACAATCCGGAGGACACGTGCACAGTGTGTGTTCGTAGTTCCTTCGTTGTTTGTACTGGGTTGTCGGGTCGCGGAGGAAGTCGCTTAGCCAGCTGCCGTCCATCGTCTCGGTACGCGTGCACAAAATGACCGCGCTCACGAATGTCCACTCCCAAGGTAGCTGACGAGAGGAGCACACTCTTCTCGGATCGAGCTCCTTCGCAAGCATCGACATCCCTTGAAGGTCCCCTAGACATAGACAGTTCTAAAATACCCCTAACCCGCCCTGGAGCCATCGGTTCTTGTGGCCTTTCGGCAACTGGTTGTGTGAATCCTTCTCCTAGCAAGATGCACCCAACGGATGTCCATCCCAGTATCCATACAGATGGACACCCCCCCCCCTACGTCTGTGCGGACCTCAAGTGACAATCCGGAGGACACGTGCACAGTGTGTGTTCGTAGTTCCTTCGGTGGTTTGTACAAAGCGTAGAGATTTTTGTCATTTGTCCTATTTTCTAGACTTTGCTCTCTTCAATTTTACTACGTCAGCGCAGTGACGCGTGCCATCTTTCAGCGCGCGCATGCCCCTTCGTGTTGCGAGATGCTTCGAGAAAGAAGTTGACCAACATGCGACTAAACTCGACCCCTCTGGGGAGTACCCGATTTCTGACGGATGGAACGGAAAAATGTGCCATCCACCTCGGTAGAATTTACATTGCACTACCGTAGGAGTAATATTTACGGTAGAGTACAAGATGGAGCCTTCTCGTCGTGGTGACAGCACCATGAACCACCACCACCACCACCACAAGTTCAAGCGTAAACACCACCACCTGAACAGCAAGACGACCAGTGGTTGTTGGTTGGATCGCAACTGTGGCTGGAAACTCCTTGTGACAGTGCTGCTACTGGTGGGGCAGGTCGTCTTTGTCATGCTTTTGCATTTGTGTTTGGGCAGCCAAAGTCCACCTCCTCCTTCTTCCTTGATGATGGTGGAACCTCACCACCACCTGACAACGTCCTACCACCATCACCACCGCCGTTCCTTCAAATTCACCGTCTTTTACAATCTCTATCTTCCATCAACCACGAACGAAATGACAGAGGAGGAACGCGAGAAGGACCAGGCGAGCATTGTCGATGCCATGCGCGAACAAGTTCATCAAGTCGCTCGATCTGCCGCCACGGAGCCGCTGGTGCTCAAGTACGTCACAATTGGCAATCTGTCTCTCATCCTGAGTACGAATGACACACAGACGACCAATTTGGTCGATCAAGCTTGTACAAAATACTCCAATCTTGAGTGTCATCACGTCAAGCATGTGGCACAAGGCTTTGAGGAAGTCACGCTTGATGAATTGTACGATTACTGTATGGCAAATGCCGATGACGATAAGAATGCCCATGTGGCATACATTCACAACAAAGGTTCCTTCAATCGTCGAGATGGTTGGTGGGATGACCAAACCAAAACGGTGCTGCGACAAGATGTGTGGCGACGACACGCCACAGCAGCCGCCTTGCATCCCCATTGTCGTCACTTGTCGTCGTCGTCGTCGTCGTCTTCCTCCAAACACAACCATGACATGAACCACAACGACAAACCACAGTGCAATGTGTGTGGTTTGTTGTGGACACCCATTCCCTGGAATCATGCACCTGGAAACTTTTGGACGGCACAGTGCCGGTACATTCGAACTTTGGTCCGACCGTCATCCTTTCAACGATGGCAAAGTCAATTGGTAAATCAGGTGTTTTTGCCCTTGGCTGACGAGGGTCGTCTCTTTCTCTTTGATCGTGGCCTTCTCGGCCATGGCCGCTTTGCCATGGAAGTTTGGGTAGGATCTCATCCAACCGTCCAACCCTGCGACCTCTCCCGAGAACCAGACATTGAAGCTTGGCAACAAACCGATCGTATCCGTTTCAATGCCACCATTGTTGGTGGAACACAACAAAAACAAGAACAAGAACAACATTCGGATGGTTCGGATCAAGTCTTTCACTGGGCACTCTTTCCAACCAGACGGACGCAAGACTTTTGGGCCTTTCCTCGATACGGTCCAGGCCTACTGGACCGTCCTGCCATTCGCTATCGCGATTACAATTTGTTGGGTGGTATGATCTTGCGCTGGAAGTTCCTTTATGGTGAAATGCCACGCAACGATTCCTGGGTTTGGTCCTTTTATCCCGAGGGATACATATGGAAACAAGGACTGGAACAACATGGCATGGACCATGTGTATGAGGCCCTTTCCAAACCCTATTGGAATGAGTCAACGACTCCCCAAACACAAGAGCCACAACAACAACAACAACAACAACAACAACAACAACAACAACAACAACAACAACAACAACAACAACAACAACAACAACAACAACAACAACAACAACAACAACAACAACAACAACATGCTATGGTCGTACCACCCTCCCAACAAAACAGTTCACAGTTATTCATTGCATCGAAATGACCAACCTAGAAAAGACGTCCACCTCACAGTGCTATCCAGCACAAGGAATCACCAAGCCACAACCAAAATCCACCACATTCACCACCATTTCACACGCCACCAACAACGACCACAGTGTATCATCAATTTTAACAGAACTCAAACAGCAACCTGAATACGTGAACGGAACAACAGTATCGAAACGAACAGCACGACACGATAGTTAGGAGTTGTAATCATAAAATGAACAACAGAATTAAGGAGACATCCCTATCTTCTAGCCGCCATAGCACATGAAAAGGAGACGTTGGTGACCATAAACAGGCCCTGGAACAACGCGACAATGTCATTGTGAGCCACGAGAAATTCTAGGCAATGGTTCTACTAATAGACTAGGAGTAGATATTGGTTGAATGATGTGAGTGGTTTTATGTCTTGCACACCACAGCAGCCACAGCCACAGCCACGGCATCCGCCATCCAGGACGGTTGTTCAAATTTCTCGTTCACTGAACAATGCCCAGCCGCCATGGCCAATGAACAAAAAGAGCAAAACAAAAGGGACCAAGGTGTCAATGATACGAATGGCCAATTCTTATTGCCGGACAATTCTCTACCGCCAGATTTGTGCTTGTTCTCATGGTGCACATCCTCCTCGAATCTCGGCACTGGTGCCATGTACCACTGAACTTGTTCTACCAGGGCTTGCAACAATCCCATTACAATCCTCATGATACCATTCACCATCCGGCATTGGCAACCGCGTACGGATTGTTGCAACTTTGCGTGGCCTGTCATGGACACCAGCAGCAGCAACATCTACAATTGCGACCAGATCTCAATCCTACATTGATGGTAAACGCATGGTTGCAAGCCTTGCAGCAATGGTACCAACAAACGAAGCATCTCGATCAACAACCCACGGCCAATTTGTGTTCCAGTATCTTATCCTTGACTCCACCATTGTAACATTCAAAAGCTTAAATGAATTCAAAATTGGTATCACCACGGCCCATGTACTACTACTACTCCGATGAATCACAGCCACCGCCTTCATCCTTCCCAAACGACCCACTTGATAAGGGATCAATGTTGACACAATAAAGACAACAAGTTTCACGCCGATTTTCAACCGCATGCCCATGTCGTGTCGTCCGTCATGACAATTGTCATTCTGTCGTCCCATCCTGTAAAGCCTTTGAACCCGCAGTTTCCCACTAGATAAGATACAATCAAGAACATATACGAACATGTAGGACATGGATTTGGTCCTTTCCGTTGCTCCACACTAACAAAAATGGCCTCTGTTTCGTTGTCTGCTCGTTGATTGTTGTGTAGCAGAACGTACAAAACAGAGCTGTTATTGAGTGGTGAGCTATCTAAAGCTGAACGTTCCCCACCACATCCACCACTCCACATCGCTTTTATTACGAATGAATAAGCGTGCCAGGTTGTGAAAAAGTGAAATAAACAAATAACAATGGAAACGGAGCAGGACAAGCAAAATGGTTAAAAACCACATAGCATCTCATCAGATGAACGACTTCATCTCTACCACTCATTTGATTTTTCCCACGAAATTCACACATCATATCTATTGCAGAGTTTTTGCGACAATCACGAAGCTTCGAACTCTATCATAGTCTTCATCTAATAAACGACGGCATCCATTCCGGATTGGGGGGCCATAGGGAGGTTCATGGATGAATCCATGAACCTCTTGTTTGACGTGCCGTCGAAAGGCTCGACTGTATCCCAAAGATGGTTCATGAATCAACACACATACTGTCGCTACAAACTGACAACTTTTCATCAAGTCTTCCGTCATTTTGATTTGTTCGTTCAGATCGATTTTGCCCAGTAACGTGTACTTGGTGGCCGTCCCTCTTACCATGGTGGCTCCAGCCTGTCAGAGCTCCCATGCTGGGGAGTTGGGAGATAGCCTCGGGAAGTTGACGATGGTGCGACAAGGAAAATGTCGACGCCGCATCCATTTCTCCCAGGGACAAGGCAAGCCGTCGTAGACCTTCCACATGGCTTTCTTGGCTCGTTCCTTGCGGGTGGGTCGCCTGGAGTATTAGCCGCTTGTCCTTGCCCGGTGTAAAGCTTACATCCATCACACCAGAGAGAGACAGAGTGATGCAAGTTTGCGCGCCTCCGTGCCGACATGGTCTCAAGATTTGGTGTGAAAGTTCTTTGGGATCTTTTCGAGATCTCCCTCATTTTTCAGTCGCGGATATAATTTTGTACTCATTTTTGATAGAAAATCTCAAAACCAGCCGCCTTTGTCGAGTGGTTCGGACCTTTGCTCATGATGGTCTCGGTTCCTGGGACACCCGCTATATTTGTAACCATGACCCCACTGGGCTTATTTCTGATTGGTTGAGATGACTGTACCCGATTTTCGTACACTATCAAAAGAGGAACCGGCACGTGTCTAAAAAATTACTTAAATGTACCAATTATTGAACTTCGGGAAGCCTTGCGCTGAGCTCGCCAAATGTATCGGATTCTGTATCGATGCACATACAACTGTATCCAGTCGTGTATCGGGGTTGTATCTAGTTGTATCGGGGGGCTTAGGTACTGTATCGATACAACGGATTTGTAACCGTATTTGTATCGGGGGACTCGAGTCCTCTGTATCGGGTCTTCCGAATTTGTTGCGATTTGTATCGGCCTGATGTATCGGGTTGACGGTCACCATGGAATAAACAGGCGACTTTTGAAATGAGAGCGATACAAGATGGAATAAACAGGCGACTTTTGAAATGAGAGCGATACAATGATAAAGCGATAGATTAAGCAATCGAAGAATTGGTTCCTGCCAAACTCGCCAATGAAATTGCTTGCGACAACAGCAACACAACAATCAGACTCATTTTTCAAGACGAAAGCAAGAAGAAGAAGAAGAAGAAGAAGTCACAATCATGGCCGAGAAGAAGAAACCGAAGGTTAACCCCGCCGACCGGAAGGGAGCCAAGATCCGGATTGTTGGTGGGACGTACCGTGGAAAGAGGGGCTTCCTCGAGAAGAAGAAGGGCAGGACAGAGTTCTTTACCTACGTCATTATCATCATCAAGCCGAACGAGGAGGAGATTGCAACACGGCTTCATCACGAATCGATCTGAGTCGGAGAGGAAGCACCAACGGCAAGCTATGAAGAGGCTGTTCTCCAGCAGCACTGTGACATTGAAGAGCTGCTACGCGACCTTACGAGGAGGCTGTCCCAGTGTGAGGGCATCTCCTCCGAAGGAGAAGCTGGCCATCGGATTGGGAACTTGTTCCTAAATTATTTGACGGTTGCTGTGCAACGTCAAAGTAACCTACGTGTGGACAAGGCTCGTTGGCGTCGTGTGCGCTATGGTCACGGTTAATGCAACATCATGGTTAATGCAAATTCTCAACTAATACAGGATAAAGGAAGATTACTAACTACTTGTCAATGTAGAAACTCTCATCATGTAAAAATTCATCATGTAAAAACTCATCATGTAAACACTCGTAGGAATTGGTGGCTTACAAGTCACCAAACATGTTCCTGGCAGCCTCCGCATTCTTCTTGCCTTTGGTGGCAATCTTGGTGCCACCCTTGCATGCAATGCGCCAAAAGATAGTCATACCAAGGAGATCACGGCCGAAATCATTCTCCGAGTCATTTGATTTCATTTTGATGGGGTTGTACTCCGTAGGGATGACAGTCTCATCCTTGGAGAAAATCTGGTTGTCGAGTTTGATAGACGGGTGAAAGGCAAACCTATAGTGGGCCCAGTAGCTGCCATCGTCAGAATCCTCAATAGCCACCATAGTAGCACTATGGGCCTTCTTTGTAGCGGCACAATTGATCTTGGACAACTTCTCGTCCTTGTGGTACCGCTCGGGATCGCGGATCCAGAAGTCCTGCGCCGGCCCCCTCATCGAGATTAAACGACCACGCCAGCTTTCTCCGAAAACATCGTCGGGAATGCTCGCATCCCATAAATGATGGTCCTGGCAAGGGACTGAACGGCGTAAGTGGAAGCCGTTGCGAGTGAAAAGTTCGTCCTGGTCGATCCCTTCAACGTATTGAATGTCGAAATCTCTGTTACGTTCGGCACTCAAATGGTTGACGGCGATTATCCAAGGGTGCTTGACCGTCCCATTTTGATTCACCAACCAACTTGTCGGAACAAATGGGTGCAACACGTCGTTAGGCAGTTGTGGGGGACGAGGAGGGATACGAGAAAGAAGTGGAGACACCCTCCCGAAGACATGTTGCGGTGGATCACCTCCATTGAGGTCGACACCAGGGACAGCATAAGCGGCGGCAACGTTGTGGCGTGCTGGGCTGGGACTTGCGAAGAAGTTGGAGGCGTTTACCTGTCCCATCTGCTGATCGTGGGCATCGTGGGCATCGTTGCCAAGAAACACCGCCGGTGATTCTCCTCCCTTCACAGGTGTGCGGTTGAGATTGCGGGGAGCTGGCTTCCTGTCGTCGTCTTGCTCAGCCATGCCAGCAGCATAATCTTGTTCACCATACAAGCGCCCATAAGCGTCCTTGTACATCTGCTCCTCTTCGGGGCTGACGTCGTCGGCAACATCAGTGGTGTAAGTGTCATTGTCGGAAATCTTGTTGCTCTTCACCATGGTTCCTGACTCTTTGTTGTCAAGTTCTTTGAGAGTCTTCTCGTTTGGATCAATTCCCAGTCGATGGAGGTAGTTGACGTAGGCTTGGATGGACCGGGACTTGCACTTGCCCCAGCGAAGTTGCACTTGTCGTTGCTTCAACGAGCCTTCAAATCCCCAGTCGGTGGGATTATTGATGCAAAACAAAAGGAGATCAAAGGAGTGTCTCGACTGGCCTTGTTTTTCGATGGCCTTGATTAATTTTCTTGTTTGGTCAAACGGCAATCCACCTGGAGCGGGGAACTTGGCTGGCCTCTTTAGCGGTGGTTTCTTCTCTTCGTCCAATTTATGATCATGTTGTTGCTCTGTCATGATAGAAAATCAATGATCCAACAATCAACGAGAGGAGTAGACAGGTTTGCAAAGC
Source organism: Epithemia pelagica (assembly GCA_946965045.2). Lineage (NCBI taxonomy): Eukaryota > Bacillariophyta > Bacillariophyceae > Surirellales > Surirellaceae > Epithemia > Epithemia pelagica. Next base: position 1,188,650 of record OX337234.1, on the reverse strand, counting down.
GCAAGCCATTCCCTCTTGATCCAACATGCTCCTCTTGTGTCGTTGGTTTGTCTACAGCTACTAATATCATAGGAATGTGTTTGATTGCTTGATCATAAGCAGTATTTAAGTTTACTTAGGGCAGATTGGTGTGTGTGGACCCACGGATCTTTCTACTCGTGTTCGGGATGAAGCACCTTTCCGCTAATTTGTGACACTACTAGGGAATGAGCCATGAAGGCTGTCTTCCTTCCCCCAAGTTGGTCGCATCGGAATCTTCCTACTGTTCAACATAAAGAGAAGATGGTGCCACTGGTCGAGCCAGACGAGGTTCTCACGCGAGGCTTAGCTTATCTCTCCTTGGACGTGGATGGCCGTCTGACGAGAGAGCAACGCATCAACAAGTTCCAACAACACTATGGATCGGTGCCTCTTACAATTGCAACCATGTGGTATGACTTGTGCCATACGACAATTGAAGAGGCAAAGCTAAGTACTAAGGATAAACAAAAAGGCTTTCGCATGTTCATGGTTGCGCATTTCTTTATCTACAGCTATCCTCGAAGCAGCGTACAGCTTGGTGACAGGTTCCGAATTTGTGCGTGCAACGTCCGAGGCAAGAATCTCTGGAAATGGATTCGGAAGATCGCAGCGCTTGAGGAGAAGGTAATTTTCTGGCCTCACGACCTGAACAATCCTGACTCGGAGATTTTCGCGCTATCTGTGGATGGTGTTGATAAGAAAACGTGGGAACGAAAGCACAAGACTGAACTGCTTCCGTTTCATCGACAAAATTTCTCACAGAAGCGTGCGCACGGTGGAGTGAAATATCAAATCACTCTATGTGCATATCGCCAGCAAGTCGTGGATATCTTTGGACCAGTGCGCGGAGGCATGGGTGACAAGGAGATGCTCGAGAGGTCTGGTGTGCTGGAGCACCTCGCGGATGGAAAAAAGGTTGTGGCTGATCGCGGTTACATCAAGAATGCTTTCCGCGACAAGGTTGCTTGGCCCAACCCACAACACGATTCAAGGATGGCGAACAATATTAAGAGTCGCATCCGCCTGCGACACAAATCGTTCAACGGAAAAATGTCTACCTTTGCCTCCATGCACCAAACTTGGAGGCACAGCGACACAAATCATGGACTTGCCTTTCAAGCTGTCGCTGTTACGTTGCAATATGCCATGAACAATGGCAGCTCTCATCTCTTTCAACCCTAATGAATGTCTAAAGTAGAGAAAAGTTTGTTTGTGTTTTCTATTTGTTTACGTATAGTCTTGTATATGATTTGCCAAATCATGTCGTCGTCGCAGCTCATCACAGGGGACAACAGGTCCTCGTCCTTGCTCCTCCTTGCGTTTCAGTGCCAGATAGTTGAAAAAACGTTGGCGGCGTGCTTCCTGGTAAATGCGGTACTTGAAGATTGCTGGCTTAAAGTCTCTGTAGGCAGGACGTGTCCTTTGAAGCTCGGATGGCTTCAAGCGTAGGTGCACACCATTCTTCACATCCTGCCGAAGAAGCAGCTTTGCAGGGTGAAGGTCAAAGACAAGTTCACCTTTGTTGTTGTGTTGTTGTCTTGGATATAACCTTCTGTCATGAATAAGGGCCCTTTCGTCACTTCTTGCCCTTTCATTCGCGTAGTCTGCTTGGCGTCGATGATCCTGCAGCCGTGCCTTGAATTGTTGGAAGGGGACACCTTTGAACTCCGGGAGCCGCTTGTAAAACTTGAAAAGGTGGTCTGCCGGCACCATGTTCATGTTGTAGAGCAGACCACCTGGCTCCAAATCCTCGATGAGGATCGCCCGCCCCTCGCATTTCCTCCAATCAACAAACTTCTCCTTCTCCTTCTCCTTCTTCGATACAGAGACCTGCTTGCTCATCCTCTTTCTTTGTCCACTACCTGGCGACAAAAAAGGTTGGTTGTTGTGTCGTGTTCCATTTCGTCGATCGTTGTCAATAACTTCGACGTGTTTTGCGATCACGTTTTGTGAAGCTCATTTTTGTTGTGAAGACTCATTCTTGTTGTTGTATCGGGTGTGTGTATCGGGGTTTTGTCGATTTGTATCGGTTGTATCGACCCCCGTGTATCGTTTGTATCGGGGTTGTATCGGTTGTATCGGGTTGTATCGGGTTGTATCGGAATTTGTATCGGTTGTATCGGATGTTGTCTCGACCAGTTGTATGGTTTGTATCGGGTTGTATCGACCCTCGCCAAATGTTCCGATTCGTGTATTTTCCTCTCTATGTATTCTAATATACAGAAATATCAATGTCGATAAGTATTTTGTTCTATTATAGTGTACCAAAAAGAAAATAAGCTTGTCCGTCCTTCGCCCTTTTTGGTATATTCTGTTCAAGGTCCATTAGCACTATGGTTACAAAAATAGCGGGTGTCCCTGGGTGTCCAGGGTTCGAGTCCGCTGTGACTAGGTGGTTGGGAGGGCTAGATGTGGGGCCCGAAAAGCGGTTCGTCTATGTGGCCCCTTGTCACAAGCCGAGAGTAATGGCGCCAGGGCAGTCGGTCGACCGTACCCTAGCGGGTAGGCGCGGCAGCTGGAAGAATAAACTATTCCCCTTTGATAGAAAATCTCAAATGTTTGGGGGTTTTGGGTTTTTCCTTTTTTTCGTATTGCTCCGGATAAGGATGATGAGTGCGTCTACTTTAATCTCTACAGTGACGTCAGCAAAACTGAAAACTGTACAACTGAGAGTAGATTCCAATCCGTGAAATCCTCCACTACCTACCTAGGTTAACGCCATTCGTAAGCGAGTAGCGTATAGCTGTCTCCCATATAAGCGAGACAGATATACGCTACTCGCTTAACTTCGACTTGCCTTAACTTCATCTAAATTCAATTCCACACTAATTTGACTTTATCGTTGTATAGAGCTTGGAATTTGGAACAACTTCAGATATGATAGTCTACAGTAAAGATCCACTCATTAGCTTGATATTTGAACTTGAAAAATTGGTGATTTTCCTCATTTTCGCTCATTTACATCTTCCATCGGCTGAGCACCAACTTTAGTACGCTTTATATATGTGACATCTGCACCGATTGTTGCAGGACTCTCCATTCTGGAGATCTATATGGCAAAGAAGGCCTTGACCAAAGGAAATGTCGTCCCGACCCTTCCCTGTGGAAAATGACGACCGTGAGTCGGCGCAACTGGATTCGTCGCAATGGCTCATCAATCCACATGCCAAGCAACCCGTCCAAGATATCGATCTCAGATGCCAAGTGACCCGTCCAAGGTGCTACCAACCTTGCACCTGAAGCCAGTACAACAGTACCAGAGGAAGCTGATGATGAGGAGGCAGATATACACAAGAAAGAGGAGAAGGACTGCCGGCAACAGCAATATGGAAGAGGATGAGAACAACACGAAAGACAACAACGTCAATGGTGAGGACGACGAAACAACGGAAATCCACTGATTGTGAGAACAACAGTAGATAGGAATAAACAGAGATTTGTAGATGTGAAGAGTTATTTTGTTGACTTCTCGTATCACTACATCATGGTCGCTACATCATGGTCACAACATCATGGACTAGGTGTCAACATCATGGACTAGGTGCCACTTGTATGACAACACCAACGGAGGGGGCAATTGTCATATTGCTTAACACGGGTCGGGTTAGTGTTTTAACGCCATACGTAAGGAACGCGTTTTAAGCCTAACGGATTAGCAAATAAACTACTCCCATAAAACTTTAGCGATATATGGTTTGTGTCCCATAAACTGCTCCCATCTTAACACGATTTGAAAAATTGTCGTTTTAATTTCGAGTACAAATTTATTCATAGTGAGAATTTTTTGTCATTTTAGTCGCTTTTCTCGAACTTGAGCGGCCATCCGCGATGACCATGAGAGACAATGAGGGCGGACAATGAAAATGGCATGGATCATCTTCCAATGATGCCAAACCAGGTCAGAATGGATGAAGGAAAGTCAATTGATCAAGACAGATGGTATGTGGAGGCGAAAGTTGACCAAGGAAAGGTTCAATGTGTCGAAAAAGGGTCAATGCTGTGAAGCAGGCAAAAACATGGTCTGAGAAAGGGAATTGCCGAATGCTCAACAGAGGTGCTGTCAAATCACAAATAAAGACAAAGTCCTATAGTTCATATTATTTTACACCAGAATGGAAGGTCTTGACATTTGCTGTTGGATATTGAGTGTGTGCGTACTGCTCAAAGTTGGGCCATGGTCGATGGGATGAGAAAATCACAAAAATCATCCAAGTTTTGATACACGAAACGACTGTTATAATTTCAAAATCAGTGTAGACTATGATATATGAAAATGTTCAAAATTCCACAAACTATTAGAATTACAAGTGAAAAAGACAATGACGTCTATATTCCAATTAGTAGATGTATTCAAAGTTATGGGAGGAGTGTATATACTGCTCGAATTTATGGGATCAGTATATATACTGCTCCCTTACGTATGGCGTTAAGAAGGGAGACAACTAAGCGAGTAGCACGTTGTCTCCCATAAATTTTATGGGAGACAACTATATGCTACTCGCATAAGCTTAACACCCGTTCTTTATGAATGGCGTTAATGTTTTGACTCCCCACCAGTCTCGTGTCTCGCATTGCCTCATTCTTATCATCTCGTTCTAGCTTGCAATATGGAGGGAGACTCTGACTGTGACGACACCGATGCACTGAACGATTGGTACAACAAGAGGAGGAAGCTGGTTCACACCATCAACCAAGCTGCTGCCTTGGCAGCCACTATCATTCTTGAAGACAAACAAGATCAACAGTCTTTTTCCACCCAATTCTCGGAAGCACGGGCACTGTCGACCCCTCGTAATCGCACGTCAAGAATCATGAATATGGTCAGAGATGAGACTAGCCAGATTGTTGCCATAACTGCTATGCTGTCTCCATGGTACATCAGTTGTGTTTCCAACCCTCGTCCTCTACTAGACCCTACATGGTTGAAGACCTTCAGGTTGAGGTTTCGCATATCTTATGGTGCCCTATTCCCTATTCTGTTGTAGAAAACCAAAGATGACAGCCAAGTTGAACTGTTTGGTCGATGGACAGAAGATGGTTCTCCGCGTCAAGAGTTGAGGTCCCCTATAGAACTACTTTTATTGGGGGCCTTACGATACAATATCTTCACCGTGGAGATGGACTTTTGACGATTTGTATGAAAATACAGGCACAGCCGCGAGGTACATCGTTGCTTTATCCATACCTTTATCAAGTTTGGACAGCAGACTTTGTTTATTGAATATGTTTGTATCCCAACTACGGTCAAAGAGGCACGATGATCTGACTACGAGAATGCGGTAGTCTACCCATTACCCCAACCTGTCCGCACAAACTCTTTCGTCATTCCTGTCCCCCACGCTAAATTTGGGGGTTGGGGTTGGGGGCAAATTTTCATTTCCAACAGACGATACCGTCGGATTCGTTCAGCAGATAGACAGTAAGGTGTTTCTTACGGGTCATTCGGGAATGGATACTACGGGACTGCGGAACGTGACTGTGGAACGTGCATAGTCATCACGTTCAGGGTGTGGAAGTTAGAAAACTGGCTTAATAATTTAACTTTTAGACTTCAAGTCTATTAGAGAAACTAGTACAATTTGACTTCCTTCACCGTAATCTCAGTAACATTTACTGTAATTTAACTTCAACTAATCAATTCATAAGAACCACCTTTCTGATTAGACTTTTAACTAATAATCTCAACACCGACACTTGCAATTTGACTTTATGTTGGGGCTAAGTTCTTATTTCTACTAGACTTGACTTAGACGAACTTACTCATTTATAAGTCTTACTTACAAAGTCACAACTTGACTTTGGAAGTCAAGTCGGAAAACCTGTGCTTGTAACTTAACTTCATTCTCTCTCAGCCCATACTGACTTGACTTCAAGTTATAACTTCCACGATCGAAGTCCAACTTTACCATGTGTTTTGCGGCACTCCCCACACCAAGCCAGACTAGTAATCAACCCTTTATTAGTTGTCTTATGATGGAATATGCACTTGAAGGAGTACACTGCGATTGCTGCCTTCTTCTCTCACTGAGGTCTGAGGTGCGCTTAACAACAGTGTCTCTCATCGCAAACAAACACAACAGGCAACAAACAACAGGCAACGTCTCATACTTTCATATCTCCCAACTCCTAAGTCCTAAGTTCTATATACTATACCCATCAATCCAAATCTGAATGTCTGGCATTGATGATTACTCAATCACTCTCCACTCATCATGCCACCAAATCTTCACCATCACCCATGTCCCTGTCTCTTTCATGACAATGATGGTCAAATTCTCATCTTCTTGTCAACACACCGCCAATGAGGAACCCAACAACACCTTACGGTCCATAAAAGACCATATTCTACTTTGGTTGAATCGGAACAATGGGAATCTAATTTACCAACAAGTTGATGTTGTCACAAAATCAAGTCATCCCTGTTCGTCACCCATGCACATGACATTCGAGCAAATCCTATGGACTCTTTCCAAAACGGTGTATCACGGTTTATTCTCAAAACAAGACGACAAGACCGACTATACCTTCAACATAAAACCTCCTTCGGACAATCTACCATTAATATCTCTCACAGGACAATGCTGTCCCCAAATCACCCTCAATTCTACTTGCAGAGGATTCTCTTCCTTCCAACAGTTTCTTCAAAGCCATCTTTCCCACGTGCCCACTGAACTTACCAAAGACAATGTCCGTTGGAATCTTTTAACATGGATGAATCGATTCAATTCCAAAATCTCAGTCATGAATTGTTGTACATACCATTCTGAGCAGCCCATTTCAATTGCTCCGAGCCTTGATGTCATAGTGAAAGAAAGTATGGCTTTAATGGTATCCCCAATGGATGCTGACTCCAATGTATATGCACAATGCGACGAAGGACCAACATTTCCAAGCGAAGAACCACCAGTGGTACTACCAACAACTCCAATTATTGCTGGTTCTCCCCAGACTCCACCCTCGATGTCGTACTGGAGAGCCAGACAAAATTCACCGACAGCATATATACTGACCCGACAAAGAAAGACAGTTCTTTGCCACGCTCTTTTAGAAGCATCAGTATCCAAAGGACCTATCGAATATGATGACGGTACACGGCACATGCCCGGCCAACCTGCCTTGACCAAACCTCCCATTCAAATCAAGCAAAGGCATTCTACTTGGCTTTATCAATCAACAATCAACAACAGATTGGTGTTGTTAGACAATTTATTGAAGCTACGTGAGACCTTCAAAAGGTCTGGCTTAGATACTCCAAGAGACACATGGGAAGACTGGATCAATGACAACCTTGACGATGATGACGACGACAATGCTGACCGGGCATTCATGTGTCTCATTATCATCCTCATGAGTTCCAACACTTCGGACAAAAGTTTATCCCAAGTGGTTCCACGCCTTTTCCACGCTGGAATAACAAGTGCAACTGGTACAATCAAAGTGGCCAACTATTTCGGGATGGATGTATTTTGCAGCTTGCTTTCTGAATGTGGAAAGTTCAGACAAAATGCGGAAAGAATCGTCAATTGTGCCGATTATTTTATACAACGCCACAATGGCACAATCCCTAGCAACATTTCCCTTCAGGAACTCCTAACACTTCCCGGCATTGGGTACAAAACAGCTACCATTATCCTGCACACCGCCTTCAACAGAAACGAAGGCATTCCATCCGACGTACACGTCATTCGGGCAACAAAGACCCTCAATTGGACTCCGACCAATGTCATGGATGGTTTGGAATGCTCACTTGGATTACAGTCATGGTTGCCCAATGATCAATGGCAGGAGATCAATCCTCTATTTGGTGCCTTGGGACAGCTGCTGAACAAAACAGAGACGAGGAAAGAATGTCATAGGATTATGGAGCAGTTTGTCAAATCACATACGGAGATTGAGAAAAAACATCGTACCCCACTTTGTTTCTTCTTTCAGCAACTAATTGCAGCTTATGAATAATTCTTTTACATATACTTGTCAATTGGTACTAATGCTATTCACTTTTTGGTCCTTGGACTTGTCCTTCTGGTAGGTGTCTCTTGTGGTGCCGCCTTACGCTTGCCTTGCTTGGAAGGAGTTCGCACGACCGTTCTTGCTACTGACTCTGACAACGAATGTTGTCGGGACCGTTTGCTACTGCTACTCTTTTGTGACTTTGATCCCGACACCGATGCAACAGGAGGATTCTTCATTGTAGTGCTACTTCGATCCACTACTTCGATTTCCTCAGTTTGTTTCTTTGCCAAACTTTCGTTCACAATTTCTTGCTTTCTCTCTTCAATTGCTTCAATCATGTCCTCATAGGAATCCTCTCCCTCTGCATCCTTGGACAATTCGCCATTTCCTGAAGTAACAGTCCTACTCATTGCTTCCAATTGATCCTGATCTTTTGGGTCAACCAAATCCAACAACTCTACTTCATCCCAAGTCCCTTGAGACACCACGCCCTTCTCTCCAACTTTTCTAAACTTGTAGTCACTCTCGGCAACAATCCCAGACTCACCAACAGTGCCTTGCAATTTGTATACCACATGCTTCTCTGCCGCTGCTAAGACTGTTTCCAGTCTCCGCGATTCCGATTGTGATGGTGACACTTGAACTTGACTGATCACCTGGCTCCCTGCCGTGCCTGACTGTGACTGTCCTTGTGTTATTGTCGTCGTTGTCGTTTCGGCTTGTCTCTCAGAACTATCGTCAATGACCACTGGGGACGAGGAAGAGTTACCAACTGATTTTGCTGTTGCTGTCTTGTCCAACTTCTGCTTACTGTCCCCTTTTGGGAACGACGCGAGACTTTTCTCGTTCTCAAGTATCTCCGAACGCACTTTCCGTGTGATACTTTCCATCGTACGCATCTCAAAGTTCTTATCTAGTTGCCGACGCATTAATGGATTGCGGTCCATAAACGTGGAACGAGAAAAGACTCTTTCTTGAAATGCGTTGGTGGCAGGTTTTGAGATCCATACCAGTGCACTTGGGAACAACTTAGGAAACAGGCTTCTGTTAGTCGACCACCATTTCAGGACATCGAAGTATTTGCCAACTGCATGAAAGTGGTTCTCTCTACATGCACATTGGAATTGAGCCTTGTCTTGATCGCTCCAAGATTTAGAGAATTTTTGGAATGCCTCTGTAGGATATTCGTTAATCAAATTTGCCCAGGAATTATGCACAACAGTATCACAGAACTCCAGGTATCGTCCAAACTGTTCATCGCATTTTTTGAAATGCATTGCTCGTTGCTGTGTTGCCTGTTGACCTGCCACTGCCGTCCCATCCGTCCCTCCTGTTCCTGCTAGGAGCGCAGCATCTTCTTGTTCCCTTGTTTGCCGATGCGTCTTGAATATGTTAAAACAATCCATAACATCTGTTACTGCGTCAGGGACCTCGGGTTCTGTATCTGCCTCTATTGGAAGATCGTCGGTGACCACCGTGTCGTCTTGTTGTTGGGTGGCATCTGTTTGGTTTGACGTTGCTGTTGTTGGTGGGGGCTTCGGTTCTGCGAATTTGTTGGCTACGTCTGTTACAAATTGTTTCCTCACGCGCTTAATAGACTCCTCGTCATATACTTTGATCGACTTCAGGATATTTGGACCGTAGGATGCCAAGAAAGGATGCCCACACATGGCATGTTCTGCATGCTCGTCGTTCCCTTCTTCCATGTAGTTTCCATATTCTGCTAGGACACAATCAATCAATAATCGGCTTGTCTCTGTCAGCTCCTGGTATTTCAAAATACCCCTGTACGGTTTGCTTTTTTTGAGTTTCTCAATGGTTAATTTGGCATCCCATGGACGAACAGAATTGCCAGTCAACTTCAAAACAGGGACGCCCATAGTTTTCATAGTGTCCAAGAAGTGTTTGCTGCTGAAAATTTCAAGGAGGGATCCAGCAGAGGCTGATGGATTGTCCACTTGCAACGTCATTGATACAGCTTTGAGAGGTGAAAGAAAACCCTCAATTTCAGACAGAGCTTGCCATTCTTCTTCTGTAGGGTATCGATCAATAAACTGTTGATCCTTGTTGTCAAATGTATCGTTTACATATGCATCCATGACGAATTTGTTTCGTATGAGGCCATGGAACATTATCATGCAGCCTCCAACCCGGGTCATGTTTGGCATTGGGATGGCAATCAGCACCCTCCCATTTTTTTTTGCCCATGCACGAAGATTATCCCATCGTTTTGCCCTGGAACTCATTAGCCACGCAGCAAACTTGAAGAACTTCTGGTATATATTCATAAACTTGGGGTTGCTGTCTACTACCTCGCCTTTTTTCTTCCTCACGGCCAAACCGGTTGCGTGCTTCAAAATTAACTCCGCACGGTGCATGTCGCACTTTCCGCCGGTGTTATTTCCCAGGATGTACTTTCCAGCAAGTACGGCCGAATTGGTGTTGTCGTTGACCGACAACGACAGATCCGCTTGAGTGAATCCAGCTGCATTGAGAATGTCTTTTGTGTGCTCGGCCACTTGAGCAGCAGAATGCCCCTTGGTCGAACATAAACCAACAGGAAGACGGTATATCTCACAGTTCCTGGGGTCAGTGAAGATTAGACTAACTCCCAATACGTCCTTGTCGTTCCCTTGCCAAATATCATGTGTCACGGTGCAAAAAGCAATTGGTTTGTTGCACAGATTGTGGTAGGCCTGTCAGACGTTATCTCCAAGCTCAGTGACGATCTTGATGAATTCGTTGTAGGACTGTAATCTCATCTTGGTGATAGCTTTGTTGCTAATGACACAGTCCTTTTCTTTTAATTTCGGTGCATTGGCGATTGCACACTTGAGAAGATCCCTGAAAGATTCTCGCTCTACCGTCGAAGCAGGAAACCCACAATCATTTACGAACTGGTAGATTGATTGATGAAACAATACCTTTGCATCTGTCTTGCTCACCATAGAACCGGTGAACGATGACATCGTTTGCTGGGTAGGGTCGGTGGCAACGGAAGCTGAGTCTTCGAGTGCTTCCTTGTGATATCTTGACATGTGTTGTCCGATGTTCGAGGAGGAATTTTGGCCAAGACCAAGAAGACACTTTTCGAGCTCTTTCTGTGGGTTCTGGAAGCAGTATGGGCAAACAACCAGTTTCTTCACAATGCTTGGGTAATGTTCGTTGTCATCCTGATCTATTTTGGAAGCTGAGTCGAGCGTTTGGAAACAACTGAATAGACCAGGCATCCGGTCAAGATCAATCGTTTTATCTGCCTTAACCGTCTTCCTGGTTTCAGTCATCTTCTTGAAGTTCAAATATCTAACTTTCCCAAAATAGCTGCCCTGGAAATTGCAAAAGAATCTTTTGGGTGGGTGGGTGAAAGAAACAAAAGACTTTTCCTTCCTCTGCATTGTCCCCTGCATTGTCGGCTTGAGATTCAACAGCACCACCTTGTGCTTCTGTTCCATTAGTGGATCCTGTTGTCCCTGCAGGTAAGTTATTTTGGTTATCATTGGTTGCTGTTGGACTCGGGTCTTGGTGGTTGCTTGCTTGAGCATCTTGGGAGGATGGGGGAGTTTCATTCGATGGAGTGGTTTGTTGGTTGTTCCCTGGGGGGCCCATGGCGTGGGTAAGCGTTGAAAGACTGGAGAGTGAAGGTGAATTAGGATCAACTTCGATATCCAGCACAGGAAATAAAGACATGTGCTATCACCAGGAAAGGGTTGTTCAATTGATGGCAAACTGCAGTCTCTAATTCATGTGCTTCATCCAGAAAGAGGTGCGTCGTTGTGTGTTGGGTTTGGGTGTAGTAAGTAGTAAGAATGGTAAGTGGTATATGTCAGTCTTATTGTACGAGAGAAAACTGAGTATAGAATCAAGGAGTTGGGAGTTGGGAGATTGCAAGTTGCAAGTTACTAGTTACTATGTAGAGAGGTTACAACTTGACTTTATGATATTAGTCGTTGTGTTGTGACTTTCGATTAAACTTATGACTTCAAGTCACTACTAGAACGGAATGAACTTGACTTAACTTCAAGGGGAAAGTTACAACTTTCAGAATTGTAGTAGTGGGAAATAATGAGAGTTTGTCTCGGGCTAGTAATTGTGTAAGTTGGATCAATCCTAGTCAAGTTGGAAGAAGAAAAGCATCAATTAGACTTTGACAAATAAGTTGGTAAGGAAAAAACCTATAATATGACTTAACTTGGGAAATTCGAGGAAAAAAGTTGGAAAAAGTTGGAATTTTGGAAGTCTTGGCCTTATGACTTCCACACCCTGATCACGTTTACTCCTACCTCTTATTGTCTTACTGAATTGAAAGGAGATCCTCGATAGTGTGTAATCTGATCTTAGTCTTTTTCTTAACGAAGTGAACTCGCTCTACTGACGTCGATAAGTGAGTTTATCAGACCCACTGGCTTTGAAGCGAAGGGACAATTAGTAAGTTGAAGATGACGACGGCAACGCGTGCGACGACGACTGACGAAGACTTCCAAAGAGTCGCCACAGAGTTTTCTTTTAAACCCCAGGCAACGTACGAGTCGTTCAAGGCAGTAGGCTTTGGTCCCTTTGTGGTGCAGTGGACAGGGCTCGTTGAAAAAGTATTGAACGTCGCTAGCCCCCATGTGTCCGTCCACATCAACGGGTGCCGGGGCGCGGGGAAAACAACCTTATTGAATCTGATCGGATTGGCTCTACAGGCTAAAAACGAGACTGTGTACTTTATTGAGAACGCGACATTCCTGAACCGAGAACTCGTGATCCATTTCGTCAAGACCCTGGCTAACGAGAAAAAGCAAGTGTGGCTTCTCATTGACGAAACCCAAGATAACGTGGGAGGAGGACTTTATACTCTCCTCCTGAAGAATACTATGAACCACAAGATCACCACGGTAGGCGCTGGTGTGCCCGAGTACCAAACGATGAGTCAAAAGTTCACGCAAAAAGTGGACACGTCTGACCTCTTCTTGTCGTCAAACGAAGTGATGGTTCGCGAAGGAGTGGTGGATTATTTTTCGGGTGTGGCGGCTGCTGTAGGCGGGCCAGCTGCTGCGAATGTCGAAAGTCTCCGTACGGTCTTGGAACATGTACGTAACTACGTCGGTGGGCACATCCATCCCTTAATGTGGCTCTCAGAGGTTCTGGTAACGAAGCGTGTTGCGCAAGGCTACAATACCGCTCAGACATTAGAGTACTTGCATTCATATGAGTTGCAAGGCCAGGACCAGTACAAGGCCATGGCTGATCGGTGTCTACCTGATATTTTATCTACTGACGTGCGTCCACTACTGTATAAAACCCAGGATCCAACGTTACTCTATGATCTCAAGCGAAAAGGCTTCTGCGACGCCAACAATAAGATCTTATCCGAATTTCTCTTTGAAGAATTCATCTCCAAGATATCATCAAGCCACTCTTTCAAAAATCAGCTCTCGCATGGTGTCGAAGGTGTGCAGGAACTTCTTCAGTTCGCTCTTCCAAATCTAGATTGGACGCCGTACAACCCTTTTGGGGGGCCCATTGAAGATGCACTTACGTTGGAACTTTTAATCATTCTTTCGGGGGTTTCCTACCTCAAAACTCGATTGTTCAACCCAAAGCTTGTCAATGTTGGGACGGCAGCAAGAAAACCTGACCTATATTTCAATTCTCGTGTTGACTCTTTCGTTGAGTGCGTCCTAACGAGCGCCATCAACAACACCGAAATCGCGAAGCTTGACGAGCACATACTCAGATTCTTTCCGAAAACTCCCGGAGGGACCCCACACTACGTGATTGGTAACAGTAGCTTTGCGATTCTGAATTATCAAAAAATGGGCGACCGGCCAATAAAGCCAAGCCCGCAATATCAGGGGCGGTTCTTTGAAAGCCAAGTTTTCACATTCCTGATGAGCACGAAGGAAGTCTATAGGGGAAGTACTCGCATTGCAGGTCCATAAAAACTCCCCTCTCCTCGCGTCGTCCACATAGACTGTACAGTAGCTCAACATGCTCCAACATAGTTTACCTCGGCAGGTTAGGCCAGAGTAGTTGCCCTTTCTCGTCGGTCCGACAGATTCCAGAACTGTTCTGACATTCCATAGTTGTGATTGACAGAGCTTCATCCAATTTCTGTTGTCATGAATCTTGATTCATTCTCAGATATATCTCTTGATATATGTGTAGGCAGTTCTTCCTCAGGACAATTTGCTTGCCTTGGCTCCATTTGACCTCTATGCTTGGTGATGTTGAGAAGATGGTAGGGGGACGGATGAAATGAAGTAATACAGTGTGGTCTACAATGTCGGTATGCCCAAACTGGAATTCGTGAAGAGAAGCTAAAAGTTTCTCAATGGTATGCCCAAACTGGAATTCGTGAAGAGAAGCTAAAAGTTTCTCAATCGATGGAGGCAGGTCAAGAGCGTAATAATCCATAACATCAAACAACGTAAAAAGCGATGGGTATTCATTGTGTACAGATAGGTTAGGCCTCAGTCAAACTCATAACAAAGGTGGTTAGGGACGAGCATCCCTACCCACACTAGACCGCAGGACGACACTCGAAGTTAGGTCCATTCCAATTAAAGGGGCCCACCAAACCAAATCTGCGTTTGGTATCATTACCTTTTCGGGCTTGGAAGTCTTGCAGCATCCGCATATATCTAGTTTTGCAACCACCGCTGCCCCACGATAGGTTGCTCCAAATGCCCGACATGTCCCTCCCGGTCGGAGAGTTTGGTCGAAGGACATGGGATATCCGCTCACAGTGTGGGGCTGATGATACCCCGTGTCTTCTTGCATGAGCTGTAGCCAAAGCTTCATATCATGTTCAAAAGCTAAGACGCTTGAAGCCATAGCCAAGCTGCCTTGTCGATTGAGTATCAAGCATTCGATGTACGTAGGACATGATCTGTCCCAATTCTGCATGAGATGTCCCATCCCAAGTACTTCCCTTACAATCTCCCGCGGCAACAAAGTCCCCTTTTGACGGCTTTTCTAGATGTTGAGGGAAAATTGAAATGTCCGGGATTTTCGTGCCCAAATGTGCGATCTCGTAACCGTTATTCCATGCCGGGAGGAGCTCGTGTCGGCTTAAAATATCCTTCCAAAATGGCTTGACGGTCTCCTTTTTCCGACCCACTTGGAGCTTGAATAAGATAAGCTCGCAGTTGGGTGGAGTCGGTGGCGTTTGTAGATGTTGGAGACCAGGTTTCGATCCTTCCCTCTAGCATTTTTTTCGTCGTAGTACTCCGCATAGCTAACAGCTCTCGCTTCGTTTACGGTTTTCTTGACGAAAAGCTTTTTCAATGCCCTAAGCTCCTCTTGCAATTCACTATGCTGCGTCGGTTGCCCAAGCTGATGACCCGCTGTGTGCTCCGTTCTAAAGCTAACAGTTGAAAACATGGAAGAACGCAACAACAGCATTGAGACAAGATGCTCCACACAAATTACAAGACTGTCGATGATGGCCACCTACGGCAAGAGAACGGAATCCATTGGCATGGACTACGGTTTGATGCACAAAAACATCATCAGATCCATCATCTGGGGCAATAAATCCATACCCCTTTTGTATATTGAACCATTTGAAAGTTCCATTCTTGGTCGAAAACAAGGCTTTGGCGACAGAACCACCCGATATCGCAGAAGACTGGTTCGCAACCGCGTTCTTGAAGAGTTTTGAGGAAAGCGAGAGCATTCTCTTCCAATCACTTGATGCTCGTTATGATCAACGCGACCATACCTTGTCTTTGCAAGCAGCTATTGTACGTCCATTTTCTGAGCTGAGCTTCACTCCACCAACATTGTCTATGGTGATCCTACTCTGTGTTGGTGGAGCTTGCGGCTGGTCGTCATGGTTGTATTGGAGGGAAATGTTGATTGGGGATTGGGACGGAAAAACGAGTCCCAGAACGGGTCGCACTTCTTTTCCCAATGTTTCAAACGATTCACTCTATACCGCTGAGGAGTTCCATAGAACATTGGCGCTTGTGTGTTGGTTTGTCACGTCGATCCGAAGGGGACAATGACCGCTTAACCGCTGATAGTCATCTGGCGCTTCCGTTTGATCTTTGTTCGGCTGATAACTTCTTCCGATCGTTCCTCTCGATCTACTCGCAAACCAAGCAACCCTGTCGGACAAAACCAGTACAAGGATCCGTGTGCGAGTCGGCGGGGGAAATACACGTTCTGCTGCGAGAGAAACAAACATTCCATCCCGGTCCCAAGGCGTTGCAACAAAGCACTACAATTCTCTAAGAATACACACACAACATTCGTGCAAATCATGGGGATCTTGATGAGCCGACTCTTTGAGAGTCTGTTTGGGTCCAAGGAAGTACGAATTTTGATTTTGGGATTGGACAATGCGGGAAAGACAACCATTTTATACCGACTCCAAAACGAAAGTGATGAAGCAGTCGAAACCATTCCAACCATTGGATTCAATGTCGAAACACTGCAGTATAAAAATATCAAGGTAGGTTGGTTCATTCATCGTTTGAGAGGGAGAAACGCTTTTTGGAAAGTGGTTCGATGCAAAGCAACAAAGCATACACCCAGAGGGGTGGTCGATCCTGCTGGTGCTGTCCCGTTGATGGAAGCAGAATCGACCATGATGGATTGATGGCTCAAGTCGAGTGGATTGGATGAGACTGGATATTTCGACTGTTTCGATGACCTTGTGTACTCATATCGTTCTTGGTTGGTGGTTTTTGTTTCGTTTTGTTCATTTTGACACACACACACACTCAACTCGGTCAGTTTCAAGTATGGGATTTGGGAGGACAAACAAGTATTCGACCGTATTGGAGATGCTACTATCCCAATACGGACGCAATTATCTTTGTGGTGGATTCGGCCGATGTGGAGCGCATGTCGGTGGCCCGTGGCGAATTGACGGCCATGTTGGAAGAGGAAGATTTGAAGGATGCCATTTTACTCGTCTTTGCCAACAAACAGGATCAAAAGGGTGCCTTGAATGCCGAACAAATTTCCGACGCCCTGGGATTGCCCGAAGTACGAAATCGACAATGGTCCATTCAAGAAACATCGGCCCTAAAGGGAAAGGGATTGTTTGAAGGATTCGATTGGCTAGTGACAAGTATAAAAGGAGACGAGTAGTAGTAGTCGATGATTTTTTTGTACTAGGTAGGTACTCCGAAACCTTGTAGTGCAGCACCACCAAACGAATCCACACAAATTATTCACGTCCCATCTCCTAATGTTCGATTCAGACAAATGGCCATTCCGAGACAATGGAAGGATGAAGGTAAGTAATGATGGTGTCTCCGTTGTTCTCCACAAAAATTTATCGTGAGGCTGTTTTGTCGTTGTAGATAGGCACAGTCGTTTATTGGCGTTAACGAAACTATGCGTCTGTTTTAACAACAGAAACATTTGGAGTGCCAAAAATGGAGTACCGTACTTCCATTTCCTTGGGCTCACAGATTGATGATTGATTGCGGAAAGACTGTTTCTCATCGTTGTCTTGAATCATTGTCCATGGAAATTGGGAATTACGAACCCTCTTCTAGAGAGGTACCTAAGATTCAGATTGGATGGGCTTATGCTAGAGGAGTTAATGAGGCGATCGGACATGGTAGGTAGGATAGTCTCATAGCTATGTATCAAAATTTTTGTCGTGTTTCATGTGGCACTTTTGACCATGGGGAAATTGTTGGACAAGGAACGCCTTTCGACATGAGTCATACTCCTTTGGGGAATAAAGAAGAACCCTAACGAAGTGCCGTCCCTTGTCTAGAACACGGCGTCATCACGCAATACTCTCTCTAAACCTCAACACATGCCAACCACTCGGACCGTGTCTCTTCCCGTCCCGGCAACCGCCTCGGTGGGGGATACCTTGACCTTTGTGGTACAAGGGACGGAATTGGAAGTGGTGGTACCCGAAGGCACGGAACCAGGACATGTCTTGCAATTGGAATTGATGCATGAGGAGCAACCACCACCATCAGACAACGAGGAGGAACCAGATTCATCATCCGACCAATTAGCTGCAGCAGCAGCAGCCTCCAACGAAAATCATGATACAGCAGTGAAGGACGAGAAGAACATTGATCAAATCACACAAGGGAGTATGGTGGACGCTTTGGAAGAAGAGGATGTGGAGGGGCAAGAAGACCCACAACGTCTGGTGGAGAGTGCCACTGAAGCAGAGAACGAAGGATGGCCCACCAAAACGAGCCACTTTCCCTCGTCTTCTTCTTCGTCGTGTGCGTGGGAACGAATTCCCTTGTCCAATGGCAAGGTGATGGAATTGACGTTTTCGCTACCATCCGCATCATCATCACCATCTGACTCGTCACGGTCCAATTCCTGTGCCGCAACAACAACAAGAACAAGACAAGATCCAAAAAGACGGTCGCATGAGAACAAGTCTTTGAGTTGTAGTGATGCATCCAGCAATCCACCACCCTGCAACACCACAAACCGCAGTACGACAGACGATGGGACGTATGGTATGTTGTGGCCGTCGACTCGATTGGTACTTCAAGCTGCCACAACTGCAGCTGATACGGCCACCGATGAATCCTCCGGCCACAATGGCAAACACCAATCATCCTCGGGTCGCCAAGTGGACTTGGTGTGGTCCTGGATTCTAGGTCATGATGATGATGATGATGACAAACGCCGTTCCGACACTGTGATGACTCCCTTTCATCATGTCTTGGAATTGGGTTCCGGAGTGGGAGGGTTGGGAATGGCCTTGGCGGCGTCCACACAAGCAATAGCCGCATCTCATCCCTTGCAGGTTACCCTGACGGATTGTGAAGCCGCCTTGCCTCTTTTGCAGTACAATGTACAACACAATATCAGAAACCACCTGTTTGATAACAACGGGGACGCTTCATCATTGACACGAACATCCCGCATCACCACTGACTCTACCACACCAACAACCACCTTCGCAGCAACAACAACAACAACAAGTCCATTGTCGATACCCTCTGACGTTCGAGTGGATTGCCAAACACTGGATTGGGCAACCAATCCACCTTCGTCCCTTTACAATCAATGCGATTTGATTGTGACCTCCGATATCTTGTACAATCCCACATCCATTCCAGCCTTGGTGGAAACTGTTGGTCGCCTTTGGAAGAGGGATTCGAAGGCAGCAACCTTGTTGTGGATTGTCCGATGGCGCAAACCCGACCTTGAACGAGACTTTTTTCAACGGACTCGAGACGAATTGCAAGTGGAATGGACCTTGGTGTCCACTCCGAAATTTCCGTGTCCCCTCGACTGGACCCAAGTGGGCGATCCCAACTGTCCGGCGTCGAATCAATACTTTGGTCAAGACATTCAACTCTCCTTGCACCATGACTTGTATGTCTTGGCGGACATTACACCCGAAATGGTGGAACAAATGACCAACCATCAGCATGATGCATGGGAACGAGCGCACATTCAAGTCTATCGAGGAGTACCCAAACGACGGCACGAACCATCGGGCACTCGCCCACAGTCTACAATATCGGCACGGAAACGGTCGTCGGCCAATATACAACCAGAATCATCCAGCAACACCCAAAAGACCTACAAAACGTCATGAAAGAACGTCGTGCATCCCTGAGGATCGTTTCACAAATGGACCAGTTTGGCCGAGTCATTCATTCTTCTTGGTCGCCCACTTGTCATTGCCGCTAGAGGTTTCAAAGGTGTTGGGTCTCGCGATCATTTGGATTTGAACAACAGGAGGTTCTTTGTCGAATGTTGACGCTATATTGACCTTATGCTAAAGCTCGTTGGGTTATATTCTTCTTCTAATAATGAGTTGACTCTGATTGTAATAATAATCAGGATTCAATCAGGGGACAAGTTGAGTGGTGTTTCACAGAAAGGGACTTCTGGTCAATGGACAACTCCTTTTAAAGCGCAACACGCGCGAAAATTGCCACCGCTCCAATCGACCCGGCAAGGCACGAGACAACAATCCAGAAAACCGTGTCCAAATTGTCTTCCTGAAAACGTTCGGAAAACAATCCCAAACCGTCTTGCACTTGCCACCAAGTAAACCCGAGAAGTGTGAAACCAAGAAGACGGTGGAAAATCTCCCATCCAAAACGAACAGGACCCTTCTCCTCGATGGTGCTTTGTTCCGGAGGCATTTTGCTCTCATCTTTCTCGGGAGTCTCCGTGTCCCCGATTTCATCATCATCATCGTTCGTGTCTTCCTTTTCTTCCGTCTCCTTGTGCGGAACATGGGGACGCAAAATACCATTGATTGCTTGTGCCATGGTCAAAATAAAGATGACCAGTCCAGTGTGGCGGTGCAGAATCTCGCTGTCAAAATGATTGGGGTCATCGGGGCTGCCCTTGTTGATGGCACGGACGGCCAACGAAAAGGCAATCAAGGTCAAAATGGCGGCCAACATGTTGAGTGCACGATGAACCTGGAACCATGCGCCTTCGGGAAGTCCCATTTTGACAAAGACCTTTCGAACCAAGGAGGCTCCAATGGCCAACGGAACCAAAATACCCCAAGCAGTGGCGGCGCAAGCACCATGAGCAACCCATAGCGGACGGTTCAAATCGGCAACATCCACACCGACTTGGCCTTGCTGGTTCAGGGCATGCGCATTTTGGAGTTCTCCAGCGATCCTGACAGCGCATTGGTTGGGTAAGAGAGTAAACCCACCAAAGCCAGCATGGAAGCCAAGCGTGTTACTGGAACCATGAGCAAACAAGAATGTGTTGGATCGATCGGAGAAAATGGGATGCTCTCCGTCTTCAAACAAGAGTTTGGTAAATTTCAAAGTCGTCTTTCCGTTTTCCTGAGTAATGGAGGCATCGATCAAAGTCTGTTTCTCTGCCGGCATGCGAACCACTCCGGCATCAGAGCGCTGATTCAAATTGTACTTTGCAGGGTTGGAAGCACTGTTCGGTTCGTCCGGCAACCCAATGACTGCCTCGGCTCCAACCATGACTGGCTGTTCGTTTGTAAACGCCATTCCCACCCATCCAATGCCATTGTAGACGAGTTCGGCCGTGAGAGTGTTCTCAATGGGATCGACAATCGCATTCAAGGTAAGATCCTCGGTCAGTTGGATTGGAGCAGAGCCGAATGCATCGCAGTTCACGTCCAAGATGGATGGTGCGTCAGCATCAATGACACGTATTTCCCAACCAAGGTTGGTGTGGGTTACGCAATGGTAGTAGATCAAATCGGGAGTGGTTTCGTCGGGGGTGAATTCCAATACTCCAGCAGCACTGGTAATCATCTCGTCGGAAGCACAAGATGTATCGAGAGAGGAGAAATACTCGAGGAAGCCTGTTTCGCAGAGGCATTTGTGTGAGATTCCAAGTCGTGTATGACACGTCCATTGTGACGGTACCAGTCCTAGTGTAACACTTACCTCCGGTAGATGATTCCGAACTGGCATCCGTCTCGCCATAGGAACACAAGGGACCCACGGCGGTGGGCTCAAATTCGAAGACACCCTCGTCGGTTTGGTTGGTAATTTGGATTCCAGCAAAGACTGTCTCCATGAGTCGATTTTCTGGACTCTGCTGAACATATCCTCCCCCGACGGAGTCCGACAAGTAGAAGGGGTGATATTGAGAAGGGGATTCTTCGTCGTCGCCTCCATTCACACGGAATGTATAAGTCGTTCCTCGTCTCATTTCGACCACGGGGATCAAAATGTCTAAACAATCGAATCATCCAACACATGAAGTTGAGAAAACGTCCTCAAACAACAAAACGACAAACCCATTGAATATCGTTGCGACTTACCATTAAGGAACCACGCAATACCCCAAGCAGCACGGCCACCCGAAATTGAGGCATATCCCCGATCACCTCCGGAAGGACCAATGACAGCATTGATTTCTGTGGTATCCCGCAAGACGGGTCGCAAAAAGGGAAAAATTTCTTCGTCGTCATCTTCCTTGGGTTGAAGGGGAGTACAATTGTCCACGACACTGCGTCCAAACTCGAATTGAATCAAGGTTGTGGAAAAGTCAATGGAATGGAAAAAGGGATTGCCGGATACCGCATCGACCGGTCCCAAGGCCCAGACCACAGTAGTCAACTCTCCCGATTGCACATTCATGGCTCGATCGACGGTATATCCAGTCAAGAGATCATTGACATTGGACGGTGCTGCCGGACGCTGGTATCGGACCAAGGTCAATCCTTG
Source organism: Epithemia pelagica (assembly GCA_946965045.2). Lineage (NCBI taxonomy): Eukaryota > Bacillariophyta > Bacillariophyceae > Surirellales > Surirellaceae > Epithemia > Epithemia pelagica. Next base: position 1,166,547 of record OX337234.1, on the reverse strand, counting down.
TTCGCGTTCTCCACTGACACTGTCAGACGTGACATCGTTCATGAAGGAGGCATTTTCATCCGGACAAACACCCGTGTCAACGGAACACTGACCTCGATTGTTCATGTAATAATCACGAGCCCGGGGTGATCCTTCAAAAAAGTCGGCCACAACAGGATCGGCACCCAACATGAGAGCTTCCGTTTCACTACCACTGACGCCAAAGGCCATGTATCCATCGTCTTCAATACGACCAATGAGTTCCATCAAGACTTGATCGTTTTCCACCTTCCATCGGATTTGAAAGTCATCATTGAGTTCTTCGCAATTGTACCCTTCTGGTGTGGGCGCAAAGGACGTGCCACCACTTTCGCCACATTCCAAGGCCGGTCCCCGTCCCTCAGCCGACACGGGCAAGGTGGACAGGGGCAGGTTGGCCCCCACGACGACTTCTCCAAAGTTTTGCGAGGCGGTTTCACACCATACACCAATTGAACCTCCCACATAATCATGAATCGTTGTTCCATCGGGAAATTCAAATCGAAAGGTTTCGGTCCTTGCTTCGGGCAATTCGTCCGTGCCACAACTGTTGCCAGGTTGTGTATCCAATAAACGCAAGCCATTTGAGGTGGGTGTCGCCGATGTGTCGGCCCAAAAAAAGGCCGCCGGACCCAACCCATCGTAAACCATACTTCGAACTTCCATGACACGATCACTGAGGGCCACTACTTCACCTTCCAAATCATGAGCGCGCGTCGTAAAGCGTCCCAAACTCACTTGGGCACATTCCATTTGCGGACCAGCGCCAGCATTGGCCACAGGCAACAAGCCCAAGGCCGGACTTGTCAGAATCACTTCTCCAAAGTTTTCGGCGGCCGTTTCACACCAGACGCCAAGGGATCCACCAGCAAAGTCACGAATGGTTTGACCTTCGGGAAATTCAAAGCGAACCGTACCTGACCGAACTTCGGGCAAGGCTTGTGTACCACAACTCCGACTGGGAGACGCATCGCGCAGTCGAAGACCAAAACTGGAAGGGACGGCTCGGGTATCGGCCCAGAAAAAGGCGGCTGGTCCCAACCCATCATAGACAAGGTTGCGAACTTCGACGACGCGATCGCTGAGGGCCACGACCTCGCCGGCCAATTCATGAGAACGCGTGGTAAAAGTACCAATCGTCAAGGTTCCACATTCCATGGGCGGTCCTTCACCCAAGGCCAAGGTGTTCAACGAAGACAAGTCAATGTTGGCATCAATAATGAGTTCTCCAAAATTGGCACGGGCCGTCTCACACCAAACACCAATCGATCCACCGACGTAGTCACGCAAACTTGTTCCTTCGGGAAACTCAAAGCGAAAGGTATCGCCATTGGCCTCGGGCAAGGCTTGAGTGCCACAAGTGCGGCTGGGAATCCCTTCCGCCAATCGAAGGCCATTGGCAGAAGGCACTGGATTTGTGTCGGCCCAAAAGAAGGCGGCAGGTCCCAAACCATCGTAGACCATGTTGCGCACTTCCAATACACGATCACTCAAGGCAAAGACGTCGCCTTGCAAATCATGCGATCGTTTCGTAAACGATCCCAACGGAAGCTCAGCGGAGGCGTCGTGGACCTTGACGAGGAGAAGCAGAAGCATTGATAGACAGGTCGTCGTTTTCGACGACGACTTGAAGGGGAGCATAATGTTCGAGAGAAGGAGTTTCATTTTTGTAGTGTCCAAACAAGAGATTGTTATCCTTTGCTTTGGACAGTTTCTGATTTTATGACAACATGAGAGAGAGGATGCGTTGATGATATCAAGGCATTCCAAGAACCGACAAGATACCCAAAAGAGCGATGATGCCAGTGGCAATGGATGCACAAGCACAAGGGGCGACCTTTTTTGCCTTAGAAAATGGCTTGAGAAGACTTGTGCAGATTCATCCTGCGTTCGTACCAAATTTGACAATGACGCGGAGCTTTAGTATAGCAAAGAGAGTAGAATACCCGTGAGTCGAGGCGTCTTGGGCAATATTCTGACAATATAGCCCGACTTTATTTTCCTTTTTTGTTAATTCTTGTGGAATGGTAAGTGCGACTCTTCAGTCACACGGCATATTGTAAGAAAAATAACGGCTTAGTTCTGGCAGCATGGAACAATCTGTCAGTCATAATTCTGCCATGGCTTTGGCGGATCGTACTTAATGATAGTAGTCCGTTACTATTTCATCTACACAACGAGCCATCTCCGATTGAGAGTAACTCAAAGTGTACGGAGATCCGAAAGTCGCACGATCGATTTCGCTTGAGCAATCTGTACAGGAATATTGAAGTTGATCTGTACTCTCTTTTTCTTGCTACTCGTTGTTGTACGGATTCGTACTCGTACAAAAAGGGTGCGATTGGGGGGTACCTTTGTTCGTCCGTCATCCGAAAGGAAAAAATTGTCTCGTATTTTTTCCCAAAGCGCCAGCCGGGTGACATCGCCAGCCTCCCTTCGATCGTTCGAAATAGACGCGCCGGTCACGCCTTGTATTGCTGGCACAAGGGCCAGGAATCGTCTCACTTTTCGAGCAACACCACAAAAGACGACCATGAGCACACCAAAAACCAAAAGAAAACCATCCAGCCGTACGAACGACCACAGTGACAACTTTATGGCCAAAACCATCCACCTAGATCACAGGTGAAGGCGGAATACATCAAAGGAAGGATGACAACATGAAACATGAACCACTGCAATGAACAATCAACCACTGCAATGATGAAGCGAAGGTTTGACAGCGTCATCATGGGGTATGTAAGCCCAGGAAGCAGGAAGCCTAAACTAGTAGTGGACTATGCTTTTATCTTTCCCATAGACAAAGTGCCAGGAGCTTGTGTTGCACCATGTGTGTGTATTTCATGGTGTGTGTGTGATGATTCCGTGAAGCTTGATCCACTACTACGTAAAGAGTACTCGCTTCTGAAACAGTATAGACTTTAGAGTACAAAATGGGCTTGTAGATTTCTCTGTGCATGTCTCGTCAAGTCTCACGGCTCACGGTTCCTGTTTCCCATTCATGAGCGCAAGCGGCTACACAATACAATAGGGCGAAGCCAGTTATTACAGTTGGCTTGGACGTTATACTAATGTGCTAAATCAAAAGAAATTTGAAAGAAATAATTTTTACATTTTTTTGGAAAATTTGGGAATAACCGTATGGACAGCAGACGGGAGGTACCCCCGCAATCGGAGGGATACTCGTACAAGCTGAGTTCAGGGAGTGTGTTCCTGTCGTAGACTCCTGTAGAATTTGTACCAGAGGAGTAATCCTGGAAAGCGTTTTGCGTTATTAGTGTCCGACTAGCGACTTCCTAGTGGCTGAAATAAATATTTTACTATGTGTTTTGTAATGTGTGATTTCTTCCGAACGCTAGAATTTCGTCCAAAAGATTACGAAAAAACCGTCCATTGTTGACCATGGTGGAGGGCCGTCCCGACCTGTTGAACTGTTGCCGAGCTGCATCCAGCTCCCTTAGGGTGTTGTTGGACCACCACCAATGGGGCAACAGTTCAACGCATCGGCATCATCCACAATAACATGATCATCGGACGCACCCCACGCACGATAGTCTCGTACAAAACGAAGTTTTTCTGGGGGAACGCGAGATTGTCGAGTTTCGGAGGCACTTTGCACAACAGAGGCATAATTATACGGGCTATATAAACAAAGATGGCTGGCGCGTATTGCGTAGATTTCCTACTGGAGCGCTACAATAGGAACATTCTGTCTGAACTCAGCTTGTAGGGGAGTATGGGAGCACGTCGACCTAAGCTATTGTAGTGTATTGGTCGTCGTCTACGTCCACAATACTCGTACGAGTATTCTCGGCATGGGTCTATCGAAAATCAAAATGTTAATGTTGGATACACAACAGCGAAGGGATAGGGATGATTCTGGTAGTTCTACCTAAGTACTACGGTATTGTGTCGCTTGGCAGAATGCGGAGCAGCTCTCTACCCAGCCAGTTTGGGTAAAAAAATGTCGGAGAGGATTATTTCTGTGGTTCCTCGTTGGCGGAATGCGGAGTATCTCCAGCCGCTGCGGCTCCGTAAGTATCTAGAGGTAGTTGTCTGGTCCGAGCCACATGCCCTTTCTTGCTCGAACCATGTGGAGGCGAGGTCTCTAGAGGTGGTCCGTCTCGCTACCGGCAGCCGTCGCCTAATGATTAGAGATTCGAATGCAATGTAGCCGTAGCCCGTTACATCAACGAGTCCATTGGAATCAACACTACAAATTCCCGAGAATATACAAAAAGAATTATAGCTTGAAACAAGCAGTACCCTACCCTTGGTCTGCTTTCCTACTCTTTTGACTATCATTGTGCATCTTTCTCTCTCCCATACACAGAATACCTCCACAAATTCCATCGAAAAATAATGTACATTGATAAAATACACCACCCTGGATGCAAGGAACTCAGCCCCCATGCTGAGAGTGTGGATCCCACCGACGTCATATAGCAAGGATCCCTCGTCACACACACACAAGTTTTACTTGTCTACTTCAAGTCCGTGTCCAAAATGAGAACGGGAGGATTCCGAACCTCATCAACGGCCAAGGGACGATGACCATCTTCCCTGCCATGGTGGAGGACCTGCAAGTACTGCTCTTGTTGTTGTCGCTGAAACTGTCGATGACGTTTCACTCGATGGACGTAGTACTTCCAGTACAAGACTCCCATGTTCCATTGCTCTTCGGTCAAGGTTTGTTGCAAGCATTGATGCATTTGAAGGAGGACTTGAACCACTCGTGACTCGTTACTACCGTCCATATCGTCTTCGTCCGGGGGAATAATCCAGCTACTACTGGCAGTGGTGGAGGAGTGACGACGTTGCTCGGCAGATCGTCGTCTTTGTTCTTGGCGGGCACGACGCCAAATATGACAGATAGATCGGCGAAGACGATGGTAACAGAGACGATCTCGTGCATACAAACATCGCAACAGAATTCGAACAAACATGAGGAATTTCCGTTTCTGGTTGTGCCATTGTTGTGGATGACAGGGATAGGAGAAAAAGTTGTAGCGATACAGAGGATCGTCGTCGTCCACGTTGTTGTTGTTGTTGGATCGAGATTGGCGACGAGGATTCAACTGCTGTGTGGTGTTTCGTGGAGGCCTACACTGTTGCTTGAGGGTCTCTTGTTCATGCGCTGTCACTTCGCTGCAACGACGTGGAAGATCTTCCACGTTTGATTGAAAAGCTTCGATGGATGACAAGGGCTTGCGATCATCTTCTTGCGTTGCTGCACTACTGCTGTTTGACTCGTAGAGGTCACTGCGATGATCCCTTTCTTCTTCCTCCTCTGAGATCATTTTGGAAAGCTCATCATCTTTGTAAGGATGTGGACAAGGAGATGATTGAGGATAGTTGTCTGGTAGATCGCATTGATGTTGTGGATAGAGACTCATTGCTTTTATGAAACATGAGAATGCCGGAGTTGAAGGTCAAGGAAGGTTTAGTCTTTTATGACAAGTGTTGAAAAAGTTTCCGAATGTCGATCCAACACTTTGTTTGAGTGAATAAGACTTGTGTGCTTGACGTGTCGTTGGTGTTCCTCACACGTCCATTTTTGTTCCGTGCATTGTAAAGTCCAACATGGATGGAAGGCTTCACGGTACGATGACCAGTACAAATAGCGCACACATCTCTCTCGTTCAGTCAATTTTTGGTTTTCGAAAACGGGCGGCGCAAGTCTTTGGGAGTCGTCATTGATCGTCACCCACCAATGTCCGCATGTTTCGTTCGCTCGGGCAACTGCGTGGGTGTGTTGGAATTGGAAGCCTTCTCTCGAAAGATCCAAAACTTTGGCAAAGCCCGCCCCCCAAAAGAAACGAGACCATCTTTGGTCGGTTGATTTCTTCCGCCATCTGCACGTTTCGTGGAGTTTCGTCGTCTTCCTCCTCCAATGCAACGTCCATTGCCATCCGCCAAGGACACGGAACGACCGCAACCGATGGAACACGAACGGCAAGGAGTGTGACGGAAATGAACAAGAATAGCCGACGAGCGCGCAAAGCGTCCATCGGAATGATTGCAGTGGCCCTCGATCCGTCCGTTTCAATCATGGATCACGAGGCAATAACGAATCGATGTCTTTGCGCGCCTGAATTAACCGTAAAATCTAACCACCAAGGTTGTTTAACAGGAGCGTGGACGACGAGCCCACCCGGCCAAGCCCGCATGCGAGCTCTGCGAGTGCGAGAATACCTTATTATGTGACTGACGTCCCTCTGTCTGTCCAGAAAACACGCGCGGGGCGCGTAACTCGCGGCCAACTGGGGACCGATTGATGTTTCTCGACTGACAATTCTACCCCCACGCTCACATTTTCGTTGAAGCAAACAACACAACCGGCGAGAGATACAAATTCAGTTTCCTCTAGACCAAACACCACCATGCCCTCTTATCGGGTGTGCGTTGAATGCCATCGCAACTTGCATCGGTATTACTTTAGCTCCAAGCAGTGGAACAAAAGCTCTGGTAAATAAATCGCGCTGTGCAAGTTGTATGGCATCTCGTCATGAGTCTCACCGTCTCGATTACTCTCAAACGGCCCGTCGGAACAATGCGACGCAAGCGTCCTTTTCTGAGGAGGCCTTGAATAATCCCTTTGCAGAAGGAGCCTTTCGATATGTTGCCAAGGGTAAATATACCAAAGGGGATCGAGCGGGTGAAAAGTGCGTCTGCAAGTAGTTCAAGAAGCGTGGTATGATCGAAGAAAGCTTTTTTGAAACCGACATTGCCGCTTCCCAAATGGCAGTCCATCTGATTACCGAGTGGAACAAGAAGAATTTGATTGATCGTATGGTAAGAATCAACCTCCCAGAAGTTTGGACATTCGCATCTGGAAGTTCAAATGCCGGTAAAAAAGTCTTGCGCAAGAACCCTAGATTTCCAACTATCAAAAGTTTAACTCCAACAATGGATGGTCCGACGATTCCTTTCCTTGGGCACGGGTGATGCAAGCCCTCTGTCACATTATTCCTACCATGTTTCGAACGGAGCGTACTTGCTTTGCGATTTGCAGGGTGGCGTGTACAAGGATGGCGTGGTATTGACAGACCCGGTCGTCATGTCCGTCACTCAGGTCTTGGTTCGACCGATTTGGCAAGTGCTGGAATTTCCACCTTGTTTGCCCATCATGAACGCAACGAATTTTGCTGTTCCAACTGGATCACACCACAAAAACCAAAGCCATTTTACCGACGTACTGCGGGTACCACAATGAGGCAGGGTGGTGCGGCACAGCACGTTCCAACACAAGGCTCCAGGGCTCCCATGTCAAGGATTCGAGAAGGCTATTTGCTACTCCTTGTTCATCGGTTCCCGGTTTTCTTCAGTGTCTTTCTCTCCACCAAATATAACACAATCGAATTCGTAGTAGTATCTGTTACTGTGGTAACTTGACGTGTAGCTACACGATGAGCTGGTAAATGCAAACTCAGGAACTCCAAGTTGGTCGTTTTAATTCTTCAGGTTACCATTGTCCAACACCCAATGTGGCCCTGCGTCCAGAGTTCAGGTCATGGTGTTATTGAGGTCCCAATCTAGCACAATGTCCGGACGAGAGAGCCTTGTAACACTTTCACATACATTTCAAACTAAGGAAAAACATTTTATAGAGGAGAATGTGTACAAAGATGCTGATGCTTTACATTTACCTGCTGATTCCTCTTACTCCTAGGATAGAGTGATGTAGACAGGAGATGGTCTCGTAGCTCGTAAGGTACAAGCTGAGTTCAAGCCGAATGTCAACGACGTAGCGCTTAGTAGGAAATCTACGTATATCACGCCAGCCATCTAATTACTATAGCCCTTATAATTATGCCTCTAATGTGAAAAGTGCTTCCTAAACTCGACAATCTCGCGTTCCCCCAGAAAAACTTCGTTTTGTACGAGACTATCGTGCGTGGGGTGCGTCGGATCATCACTTCATTGGGGATGATGCCAACCGCATACCTTGTTGCCCCATTGGTGATGGCCTAATAACACCCTTAGGCACCTTGATACAGCTCGGCAACAAGGTACGCGGTTGGGACGGCCCTCCACCGACCCTCCACCATGGTCAACACAGTCGACTGTTTTTCGTAATTTTTGATGAAAATCTAGCGTTCGGAAGAAATCACACATAACACTAAAGGTAATAAAATATTTCTTGCAACCACTAGGACGTCGCGTGTCGGACATTAGAAACGCGAAGCGCTATCGAGGATTACTCCTCTGGTACAAATTCTACAGGGGCCTACGTCGTTGATGTAAACTCTGAACTCAGCTTGTAAGGTTAGCAGTCATCCAAAAGTATATCCGCGACCTCTGCGCGTTTCCGCATCGATCGCACAAATTTGCTGTCGGCGTTTGGCGAGGAATAAGATCATGCCCATTGTGCCATTACCATGCCATCATATCGTGTCTGCGCCGAATGCAACCGCTCCTTGCATCGGTCTTCATACAGCAATAATCAAAGGGTAAACAAATGCCCAGGCGCATCACGCTGTGCAAGTTGTGTGGCTGGTAATCACGAATCGAACAACAACAGTGTTGATCCTTCTCAAACGGCACGCCGCAACAACGCAACGCGAGCGACCTTCACAAACGATGCCTTGGATTATCCCTTTGCGGAAGGAGCGTTTCGATATGTTGCCAAGGGAAGATACACTCATGGAAATCGAGCTGGCGAACAGTGCGTGTGCAAGTGGTTCAAAACGGGCGGAGTGATGGAAGCAAGTTTCTATGATGCCGACATTGATGCTTCGAATATGGCTGTTCGCCTCATTACGAAATGGAATGAAAAGAGATTTATTGATCGCATGGTCAAAATCAATCTTCCAGAAGTTTGGACCTTCCGGCCTGGTTGTTCGTTTGCTGGTCAAAAGGTCTTGCAGGAACCCTTCATCACCAACTACCAAAAATTCAATTCCAACACTGGATGGTCGGACGATTCCATTCCCTGGGCACGCGTCATGCAAGCAGTGTCGCACTTTTCGTACCATTCATCCAATGGCCAATGCTTGCTTTGTGATCTGCAGGGTGGCGTGTACCAGGATGGTGTGGTGTTGACCGACCCGGTGGTCATGTCTGTCCACCAGGAATAAGGTCCCACCGATTTGGGAAGTGCTGGAATTTCCACCTTTTTTGCCCATCATGAATGCAACGAATTTTGTCGCTCTGACTGGCGCAAACCCAGGGATCGAAACTCGTATTATCGACCTACAGCGGGGACTACCATGGAACATGTCGGTGGTGGACGACACGTACCAACCAGAAATTCCAGAGTTCCCATGTCAAGGATTCAAGAGGGCTACTAAGTAGGTAGTTACTTCTTGCTCATCAGTTCCTGTTTTTCCTGAGCGTCTTTTTCTCAGCAGGAAACCTAAGATAGACCAATCGCACTTCATTGCTGACCATGACACACACTCTGTATATACTCTTGTAGGCAAGCCAGCCACCGTGTACGGACAAGACAGACAAAGCCACCTACGTTGGTTTTTTGTCGCCTTTGGTTGTGGAGCCTCGGATCTGTGAAACCTACATATGGAGCCCGTTCTATGAAACAATCATCTAAACGCCTTGTTTGGGGCTTTTTCATCTTGCATGAAACTGGAACCTTGGTCCTCTAAATTACACTTGTACACCAGTGCTACCAAGTTTCCGGCAACGTGTTTGCCTCATGTATATCTCTGTTCCTTCCACGCCTTTTTGTTTCTCTCTACAGACGACGACGACGATTCTTTGGACGCTCGCAGCTTGGTCATTTCTCGTTCCAACAAGTCCCGGAGTTGGGCTGACACGTTGCTTTTGCGGGCAATGTGCAAACAATCATGACCTTGTCCCGTGCGGGTCAAGAGTGTTTCGGGATAATGTCGCAACAAGGCTTGCACATTGGGAACGGGTGCATCGCACAAGCACGCCACATGCAAGGCGGTATATCGCATCCGTTCGGTACATAATGCTTCGGCCAACGGAGGAAAGGCCCGACACAAATAGTCGACCACTTCTGGTGTATTGGCCGCCACGGCAAAATGTAGGACCGTGGCACCCAAATGATCCGAAGGTGGAAGCCAGGATTGTGGCGATTGTTGTTGTGGAGGTTGTTGTTGGGCCTGTAGCTGCGGAAGAGGAATGTGTGCTCTTTCAGGGTTTTGCGGTATGCGAGGTGCCTCTACAGCAGGTTCATTCTCCTGTTCCACCTGTTGTTCTTGTTCTTGTGCGTTCCGGAGTTGTTGAAGCAAGAATTGGAGGGTTTGTGCCGATTGACATTTGGCGGCGTGAAAGAGGGGTGTCAAGGTGTGAACGTCTTGCATGGCCAAGGCGGCCGGTTCACACTGATAGAGCCGTTCCACCACATGGAAATGACCCCGTTTCATACAGGCCAAATGCAAGGGCGTACGTCGGGCTTCGTCGAGTTCCAAGGCTGATTCGGGCCGCCATTGATACAATCGTTCCACGACTTGCAACGAGGCCGTGCCGCGGGCCGCCGCATGAAGGGGAGTCCATTGTTCATGATCGACCATGGCAATCGCCTCGGGATATTGCTCATACAAATAGTCGACAATGGGAGAGGGTGCTTGAAAATAACTCGCCAAATGCAAGGGCATCATTCCATCCAGTCGTTTGGTGCGTATCGTTTCCGGGTTCTGGTCCAACAAGAAGGAGACCAGTTCCAACGAGCCTTCGACGGAGCAGGCGTAATGCAAGGGAATACAACCCTTGGTGGGTTCGGCAATGGTCAAGGCTTGTGGAAAGGCCTCATACGTTAAATGAATAAGTTCCAATGGTGGTTGCAACAAGGAAAGCATGGCCAATGGATAGAGATATCGTGTGTCTCCGCCTTCCCATCGAAATTCATACCGACATCGACAAATGCCTGGATACGTCGCAATCAAGTGTCGGACCGTACAAAAGTCATTTGCCGACAAGGACCGTGCCGTGGGAATGGCATCCTCGATTCCGGCGGCGCCTTCGTGTTCGGTTGTTTGTTCGTTGTCGTCGTTGCCTGGTAGGGACGAGGATGCCGCAGGAGCGTCCAAGAATCGACCGTCCAAGACTTGTCGCAACAACTCTTGGGCACACACTTCTCGAACAATCCAATCGGCTCCACGAGGAAGGATCCACGACGAAACTGGTTCCTGGTCCTCCGACCAAGCCACTGGCGCTTTATTGTTTAATGATTCCATCTCTTTTGTGAAACCCAATTCACATTCACAGTACATGAATGGGAGACACCTGTGTGGTCTTTTGGCGTGCCTTTCATCAACGGACAGAGTCGGTTATCATCTGTGGTCTGTGGCCGACAACGAGCGCCAAACGGTCGATCAAAAAGCCATGACCCTAACAAAATTTTCTATGCAAGGCCTGTTTTGCTACCAACAGAGCGATCAAAGTTGAGCGGAACGAAGGATATCAAAGGAAGAGTGCACAATAAATATTGCTTGAAAAGAGAGAACGACGGATCTGCACTCTCTTAAGTATGAGTGAGTATACCAATGAGTCTTTGACCGATGAGAAGGGATACTATCTCTTTTAACTGATTCTAAACTCGTTGTCGTTTCTACTATGTTCTGTGATTCTTACGCATGGCTCGTTTTTGTTTTTGTTTCTGGCCACTCCAACGAAACCGTTACAGTGGGTGGCTTGTCAACGGCTAGTATGATGGTCCAAAACTTCTGGTAACTCCAACGAAACTGCTACAGTCGTCACACTTCCAGTTGGCTTGTCAACGGCTGTTGCTGGAAAGATTCCTCCAACCATGTCATGTTTGGTATGGTAAAGTTGAAATACGGGTTTTCGTAGTCCACCCGATAATACTCGAGGAGTTCTTGATACAATTTGGGAGTAATGTGCTTGGCCATTTTAGACGACGCACCCGTCGCATGACTCTGACCGGCATGGCGTGGTTTGTTGGTGCCGATGTAGGAAGTGTTGGCGCTGGAGGGAATGGTGATGTTTGTCGTCGTCGTACTGGTGCTATGTGTCCCATACTGTTTCCAGGCTCCAATCCGTCTCAACAATCGTTCGCTGTCTTGTTGCATGGTTTCCATGCGTCCAATAAAATTAACCTGTCGCATGTACTTGTGAGAAATGCGGTTACTTTGCGGGGCCCAATGAACGTCAACACATTGTTTCATTACAGAAAATGCAATTTCTGCCGACTGATTGGAAAGAGCCAGACAAGTGACATTGCGTCTGCAACACATGTGTTGCACGTAATGATCCTTGCCCACTGCCTTGTCCAAATAAGCCGACACAAACCGTTCCATGGGATCGCGCAAGAAAATGGCCCGAGTCCATAGCGGAGACGTCATCATGTGCGTCGCTTCCTCTACCGAATAGTGACGAAGCCGTTTGAGTTCCCTTGGTGCTTGAGCATGAACTAGACCTTCTTGTTGGATGGCATAGGTGCGATTGTGCACCATGCGCATAAAGAGCACTTTCCAATGCGTACAGGCCACCTTTGCCGTAGGAAAGAACAAGAACTTGTATTTTTCAAAGACATAGGGTGCCTGGCCCGTGTATTCTTGATCCGATGGGTCAACGCGAAAGGATGGTGAAGTGGTTTGGTTGGTACTGTTGTGACTCGCCGTGCTGGTGTCGTTTGGTTGTACATTCTCCTCTTTCAGTCCGTGGAAGCTTTGATTCATGGGGGATTGTTCCGACCATGTCATGTTTGGTTTGGTAAAGTTGAAATACGGGTTTTCGTAGTCCACCCGATAATACTCGAGGAGTTCTTGATACAATTTGGGAGTGATGTGCTGGACCATTTTAGACGACGCACCCGTCGCATGACTCTGACCGGCATGGCGTGGTTTGTTGGTGCCGATGTAGGAAGTTTTGGCGCTGGAGGGAATGGTGATGTTTGTCGTCGTCGTACTGGTGCTATGTGTCCCATACTGTTTCCAGGCTCCAATCCGTCTCAACAATCGTTCGCTGTCTTGTTGCATGGTTTCCATGCGTCCAATAAAATTAACCTGTCGCATGTACTTGTTAGAAATGCGGTTACTTTGCGGGACCCAATGCTCGTCACCACATCGTTTCATTACAGAAAATGCAATTTCTGCAGACTGATTGGAAAGAGCCAGACAAGTGACATTGCCTCTGCAACACAAGTGTTGCACGTAATGATCCTTGCCCACTGCCTTGTCCAAATAAGCCGACACAAACCGTTCCATGGGATCGCGCAAGAAAATGGCCCGAGTCCATAGCGGAGACGTCATCATGTGCGTCGCTTCCTCTACCGAATAGTGACGAAGCAGTTTGAGTTCGCTCCATGATTGAGCATGAACTAGACCTTCTTGTTGGATGGCATAGGTGCGATTATGCACCATGCGCATAAAGAGCAAACTCCAATGCGTACAGCCCACTTTAGCCGTAGTAAAGAACAAGAGCTTGTATCTTTCAAGGACATAGGGTGGCATATGGTTTGGGCCAGTATATTCTGGATCCCGTGGGTCGATACAAAAGGATGGCGGAGTGGTTTGATTGGTGCTGTTATGACTCATCGTGCAACTGACGATTCGTTGTACTTTCTCGTCTTTCAATCCGTGGGAGCCTTGATTGATTGCCATTGGGGTTGTTTTGTGAACGTCGTGCAATTGTTTGTTGTTGTTGTTGTTGGGAAAAAAGTTGCGATGGAGGTACCTGATTTGGGACAGTACGAGCAAAACGAGAGTCACTCGTACTACCCTGCGGAAGGAAGGACCATTGGTCATCGTCGTTGTGGGAGAGGATGGAGTTGATAAGAAGTGATAATCTTGGTACCTTTCACTTATCTACGTCGGTAGAGCGAGTTCACTTCGTTAAGAAAAAGACTAAGATTAGAATACACATTATCGAGGATCTCCTTTCAATTCAGTAAGACAATAAGAGGTAAACGTGATGACTATGCACGTTCCACAGTCACGTTCCGCAGTCCCGTAGTATCCATTCCCGAATGACCCGTCCCCGGCGAATCAAAGGATTCGCAACATCACAAGTGAGGCCAATCCTTTAGCTCGCAAAACCAAATCGAGATTGCGTGCACGTCAGCATTTTGCGTCACGTTTACGTCATATATCCGGGTAAAACAGCATTTCTGGATTTGTTCGAACCAATCCAGGACCCCGGATTGGTTCGAACAAATCCGGGAAATTCATTAGGGATAGTGTTTTACTTATGCTAGTGTAGAGGCCAGCCTACAGTTTCGAATATGTTGGGCGGGCGTTCGACATGATGGGCGGGCGTTCGACTATAACGGTATTCTTGCATAAAAGGTCGCTTCCTTAGTACCCAATAGTTTTAGTATACAATTTTTCTGAGTGAAGAGTGGGGGAGGATGGGGGTCAGGATGAGGGTCAGGATGGGGGATAGGTGCGGTCTTTTGGATTTGTTTTGCGAATGCGTAAGGACGGCGTTTAGGCACATTTTCCAAAACCAAATCCGGCCGGCCCGCACGGATTGGTTTTGTTGAGCTAAAGGAATGGCCTGAGAGGGACTGCAAGATCGTGTGTCCACACAGGGGGGACCAGAGGATCCGAAAGCAGAGGAATATGTGAATTGAGACAACAACTCATTTCGGCGTTCACGAGGCAGCATCTTAGTGGATAAGTCGGCGATGTTTGTTTGGGTATCTTCTTTGCCGACGCAAACAATCGAAGCGGCCGCAGCCTCCCGAACGGAATGGTAATTAATGGCGTTGTGTCGCTTGCTAAGTACGGAGGAAGGGACGCTCGTGTTTTTGACGACGCCGCGGTTGTCACACAGGACGTCGGTTGGGTGATTGATGGGTGTTCCGAACATGCGGATCTTATACCGCAAGCCAACAATCGTCTCCTTGGCGATGCGCATGGCAACGAAATCGCTGCCGAAACTCGAAGTTTCGACGGTATTTTGACGACGTGAATACCACAAAATTGGGGCGTTTTGAATGAAGATGATTACCCCCGAATGGGACCGACGGGTTACCAAGTTCCCGGCATGGTCAGCGTCGACGAAGCAAGTCATGCGAACCGGTCTCCCCAACGGAGTTGGCATGTCTGCCGGAACTTCTTCCACCAGGTCTCCGTAGAATTCTTTCCATTCTGCCGTCGAAACCAAATGGAAGCAAGATTCATCAAGGGAAACATCTTTGGGGTCGAACACGAGCTTGAGTTTTGGATGCTTCTTCAAAAATGCAAAAATGTGATATGCCGCTTCCAGGTGGCCTTTTCTTGGACTCGCCAGAAACTGCGGCAACAAGGATACTTCAAGGTAAATATCGACGCGGCCCAACTCAACCGCCCAGCGTAATATTCCGATGAGCTGTTGGAAACGAGACGTAAGGTCGGCATCCAATTCTTCACTAGTGTCCAGTTCGGATTTGTACGATGTAACAACCGGCACCTTGGCAGTTGTCTTCAAGTGGTGTCCGTCCCCGTCTTCTTCAAGAAGGTTCTCCACAACCTTTATCGCATTGTTGACATATTTTTCACTTGACATGCCCCAGGCCTAGTTGCCGTCCGGTAAGTGATGCTTGTAAATTTGGGCACAGAGATACGTCGATGGCTCACCAATGCTTCCCACCTTGATTTTGTAATGTTTGTTGATCTCGTCGAGAACCGGTTGGGGATCGTGGCTCACCAAGAGGATGTCATCAACGTAGACTAGAATTAATTCATAGTATTCTTCCCCCGTGTCCTTCCTTGCCTTACGACGTAGTACGCACGGGTCGGCCTTAGTGTCTTCGAAGCCCATCTCGTAGAGCGTTGCCATCAGCGTTGCCCTCCAGCTCGCCCCAGACGATTTGAGGCCATATAGGGCACGGACCATGACACATATTTTTCCTTGGGACTCAGTCCCCACGTCAGGTCCTCCCAAGAACCAAATTTTCTCGCGACACGGAGCGTTCAAATACGCATTGCCGATGTCGCATGCCAGTACCTTGAGACCATTCAAAGCTGCCAACAGGAACGCGACCCGGATCGAATCACGGCTAACGACACTGGAATAGGTTAAACTACTAGGAGTGTCCGTGAGGTGTCCTCCAGCCACAAGCCGGGCTTTTCTCGTCAGGTCCATCTTCACGTCGAAGACCATATGACAAGTAATCTCCGTGTGACCAATTAGTTGTCACCCGGCTCGCACGTCTTCCAAGTTTAGGTCTTCACGCGTCTCCCAAGCAACCTTCACGACTCGAAGCTCCTTTTCAATCGCGTCTTTCCAAAACGTCGTATTCGTAGCTTGATCTATCTTCAAGGCCTCTTCTACGGAGTGGGGTAGTTTAATCCCGTACTTGTGGGTCGTACGCCAGTACTTCTTCTTCACCTTCTTCAGGATTCGTCGCATGTGATTGAGAGTCGCGGGTATCCACCAATGAAATGCTGGCTCATCTTCAAGGCCTTGTGCGACTGCATATTTGGCCAACTCAGTGGGGTATCCATTTTTCACCTCTTTGAGCGGCAACCACATCTGTGTTCCATCCCTCAGTTCGACCGCAACCTCCCATCCCTTCGTCGTTTTCTTGGCGTGTCTATTGCCATTGGTGCCGACATGGAATCCTTCGTCACGCGGCACCGCGTCCCCGTTCTTCCTGTGCCCGATAATTTCCTTCACTACGAAGTGTTGTTTCCCTTCGTCGTCGATTCTTGCGAACATATTCTCAGCGATTGTATTCGCCGTGAACTCTTGTACTACTCCATTTGGAAATTTCACTTGGTAAGCACACGTGTCGTTGCTGTGCCTTTTCCCCGTTGGTTTCCCATCTAATCCTTTCTGTCGCTTGATTACCGTCCCGACCAATGCCTCGCCTCCTATGTTAATTTGAATCTGGGATCCCACGTACTCGTCGTACTCTGGTTCCTTGTCATCGGCCTCCGGAGTGTCTTCCCAGATCATCCGGCCGTATTCTTCATCGTCAGGCACCAGTCCTGCCCGTCCCCGCTTTTCCTCTTCGATACGGGTGTCTTCCAAGAACCCCGGCCCTCCTCCGTTGTCGTCCGTGAAATCACGGGCGTCCAACCTGTTCGCAACAATCAAATCGAATTGCTTAACTTTTTCAACAATCTCCGGCTTGTCGAGGTCATCTTTGACAACATGCTGAACGGTTGTACGAGCCACGACTTTTCCACTCTTCGTCAATATCCAGTAGCAAAGGTCCGATCCAATTCGATGGGCGATTCCAAGCCACCGTCCGAGATGGACCTGATCGTCTGTGGCGTCTACCTTGTCGTTGTTATGATACCAAACCAGATCATAAAACGCAAAATCCACCCATTCCAAGATGTCGGGCGTGTTGCCAGTCAGCCGTTCAACCCCTGAGCGGCCGTCTTGTCACCGGGCGACACGACTGAGCAGCCCTGATTCATAGACGAGACCGTAGTCCCAGAGGCGTCGCGGGACGTTCGACTCGGTCATACGACGGTGCCATTGTTGTTTGAGTAATCCAATCTCCCTCTCTGCTTTGTGGTTCTGTTTGCCGGTTCCCTTTTCGGACCAACGCATGTTGACTCTATGTTACCAAACGAGTTTATTAAACAAGGTAGACAGACCGGTTTGTTCCCCTGCCAAGTCAGCATGGAGAGTTTCAGGGATGCCGATTTCGTCCATGAAGCGCGCTAACGCTTGGCCGACATGTGCCTTACTTTCCAGCGGGTATACAGCTGAGAACTGTCCATCGGTGAACACTTGGGCACACTTGTTGCCAGATAAAGATAGCGTTTTCGAAAACAATGTATCAGTGTAGAAATTTCCCTGTAGTCTGTTTCGATGTAAAGCCAGGTTATCGACGCGGTATCGCCGGGTAATTGGTGCAACGGCAGTGCGGATACCACGTTGGGTGGTCACTCGGAGGGTCGCCCGTGCTGTGTCAAGGCCAATCTTCCATTTGCGACTGAGAAGCTCCGGTGTGACTGCCGAATGGCGGTCAGTCTCGACTTTACGCACTCGTGGGATTGCAGTTAGCTTGCGGGCGATGCCAGTTGGTTCTAGGACGCTCGACACATGTCCGATATCCGCCGCGCTATCGCCATATGCCTCAATGAACGGACTATCGCCGGGCGAGCTAATGTTCACGTGTTGAGGGTCCCACAGCTCCTGACGCGTGATTGTTACTGATGGTAGCGTTTCCACTTCTTGCTGATCCGGAGCCCGAGACTCGAAGTAGACAGTGGTCCCTTGGATCTCGAAGGGAATATGCAGCCCGTCGGCCCAAAAGCCGAATCCTTCCCGTGCCCCTTGGGTAGGGTCGTCGCAAACAGCATGTCCCGCGTGCCGGATCTGGTTTTGATTTAGCAGCGATTTATCTAACTTGTTCCCGAACCATAGCATTTGGTGCCCTATAACTAGCACTTCGGCACCTGTACTTTGCTCTCGCACGACGGTCGCGCATGTTCCCACCGGGACCGACGTACTGCCGACTCGATTCCCAGCGAAGTCATTCACGGAACATTCCATGCCTGTCGTCTCCAGCAGGATCCAATTTCGCCCGGCACAACAGGTATCCGCCATTGTATCCATCTCATTCCTCCCCACTTCTCTTGAGCCTTCACTATCCAACAACCAACTCTTCTCAACTTTCCCCACTCGCCTCTGGGGCCCACAGTGGACAGCACTGACGTCTCGGTTTTCGCTGCCTCCTTGGTACGCCCCGCCACCAAAACGACGGCCATTGGTGCTACCCCGGTCACTTGTCCCCGTCGTCGCTCCAGCTTGCCCCGTTGCCGCCGAACGCTCTCCGTCGTTCGTGATGTCAGTGATGACAGATTGATCCTGCGTCTGGATCTCCGTGACGCCCCGGCCACCACCACCACCACGACCTCGTCCCCGGCCGCTGAAACCACGGCCGCCGCCACGACCCGGCGACGCCCCGCCACGCAATCGTTCCCTCTCTTGATAGATGTACGCCTGGCCGGTTGGCCCAAGAAGACGGATTTCCTGGGAGGAGAAGCGGCGATTGACATTCGTCACATCAACGCCATAGAACGAGTACACACCATTGTCATGACTGAGTCCAGCAAAATTTCGAGGGCGATTCGTCGGTGGCTGCTGTTGAGAGGCGGATTCGGAAATGAAACGGTCCCCGTTGTCCTGGTACAGTCGCTGGAAAAATCTCAGACACTTCCCGTGATATATAAGTGATTGCCCCCTGGAGGTCGGACCGGTAGTTTGCCCGGACGTGACTCTTGATGACCGCAAATTCCGGCGTAGTGAATTTGATGTTCTCGAGCAAGATTCGCACCTGGTGCGCTGGAGTGTGACGGTTGGGTACGAAAAGCTCTAAGTAACTTAGCCGAATAAGAGTCAAAACTAAAAACCCTCTCATGGTTGTAGTATAAGGAGTCAATAGTTGCCTCGGCCCGGGAGATCCTCTTCTCCTTCTGTCCCCCACCATCAAAATGGGTGACTTAAGCATTCCAAGCACGACGACCATTTTGCGAGGCTTGATAGGGCTGAATCCAAGTCGAGGCTTGGTCCTTCACCAAATCACTGAGAAGACGAAAGACTTCCCGATTGTCTTCACAAAAGTGGGGCCCCCGAGGGGGTAGCTATACAGATCTTCTTCGCGCGTGCTAGCAAACACGTGGGTAGGCTCTAGATCCGGCCGAATCACGTAGTCTAGAGGAGCTTTCTGTTTCCCCGGGATGTGGGATAGATACGTCTGAAATTCCTGCGCCCATTCTTCCCAGTTCTCTTCCTTGAGGCTCGGAGGCTTGATATCAGGCGAACTTGTTTTCTCCGCTTGAATTTCCATCGCGTCCAAAGCTTCGGCCAGAGCAACGACGTTGAACTCACCGTAATTGATGTGTCGTCCCTGACGACGCGCCCTTGCCGCCCAGAAGCATAAGCCCTGGATGTTCTTCACGACACTTGTGGGTATAGACACATTGTAGGGATACGGACGTTTCTCCAGACGTGCTGCCAACTGTGTGACGTCGTCCGACGTCATCCTCCCGAACGCTTGGATCGTATTTAAGCGCTCGGTGTATTCCAAGGCGTAGATCTCGAACGGATTGGCCCCGCAAACACTCAAGGCCATTCCTACCGCGGACAAAGGTGGCGGTGGAACTGCTGGTCCACCCGGCCCGCCTGGTCCACCTCCTCCTCCACCGCCTGCGCCTCCTCCTCCACCGGGGGCACCAGGCCAGCCTCCTCCTCCTGGTGCTCCTGCGCCTCCGCCCGGTGCTCCTGCACCTCCACCCGGTGCATCCACACCGCCATCTCCTCCACCACCAGGCGCTCCCGCGCCGTCCTCTGGTGCACCGGCACCTTCCTCTCCATCTACGGCGCTGCCTCTCGGCGCTCGTGCGCCGCCTCCAGTGCCATAAGCACCACCTCCCGGCGCTCTTGCGCCGCCTCCAGCGCCATCTCCCGTATGTTCCTCTGGCGCAGCTACGCCACCTCCAGCGCGTCCCTCCGGAGCTCTCGCTCCAGCGCTTGCCTCTCCTCCCATCGTGTTTTCACGAGTACCACCAGTCCTGCCAACCCCTGGGGCCGGTTTCGGAGCTGGTTTCTTATTCCCCGCGCTTGTCCCAGGCGCGTCGCTCGACTTCCGAGTTCCAGTTCCACGAGCGTTCCCCTTGAAGCCGGAAGTACTGCCCGTGGCAGCACCCGTTCCGCTTCCGCTCATGCCTTCTCCACCGTTCCCACCTCCGCCGTCCTCGGCCGTAGCAGCCGATGCAAGGTTAGGTGCGATTGGGGGGGGGGGGGGTACCTTTGTTCGTCCGTCATCCGAAAGGAAAAAATTGTCTCGTATTTTTTCCCAAAGCGCCAGCCGGGTGATATCGCCAGCCTCCTTCGATCGTTCGAAATAGACGCGCCGGTCACGCCTTGTATTGCTGGCACAAGAGCCAGGAATCGTCTCACTTTTCGAGCAACACCACAAAAGACGACCATGAGCACACCAAAAACCAAAAGAAAACCATCCAGCCGTACGAACGACCACAGTTACAACTTTATGGCCAAAACCATCTACCTAGATCACAAGTGAAGGCGGAATGCATCAAAGGAAGGATGACAACATGAAACATGACAATCAACCATTGCAATGAACAATCAACCACTGCAATGATGAAGCAAAGGTTTGACAGCGTCATCATGGGGTATGTAAGCCCAGGAAGCAGGAAGCCTAAACTAGTAGTGGACTATGCTTTTATCTTTCCCATAGACAAAGTGCCAGGAGCTTGTGTTGATACTCCTACTAGAGGTGCATTGCATCATGTGTGTATTTCATGGTGTGGTGTGTGTGTGTGTGATGATTCCGTGAAGCTTGATCCACTACTACGTAAAGAGTACTCGCTTCTGAAACAGTATTGACTTTGTAGAGTACAAAATGGGCTTGTAGATTTCTCTATGCATGTCTTGTCAAGCGGTTCCTGTTTCCCATTCATGAGCGCAAGCGATCGGCTTACCCAGCCCCTATTCAGTAGAGACCAGTCGAATCCGTCCAGTCCGTCCACCCGTGAGACGGTCGCACATGTGTCGTGCAACTTCGTTGCAAACAGCGACAAGTATGGACAATGGACAGTCTGTCAGTTTCTGTAAGCATCCGTACGACTGAAGGAAGGTCGACGAATGGAATGGAAAACAGCAGTCCCAAAACCCAACCGTACGTAGAGTTCCGTACGGTTTGTACGTCCACGCGATCGGGAGCAACGTGGACGGATGCGTGTTTGGCCTCTCCGAGACTCCAGCCACGAATCTGGCCGCCACAAACAAAAATACACACACAAGTGTTATAAAATTTCGCAAACCTTGTTTCGAACAACAAGTTGCCGAGAGATCTACGAACAAAGTAAAAGCAAGCAAGTTAAATCATGAGTGGTAAGTTCAGCTGAGACGAAGCAATGCTGGATGATGAGCATTGGTGAACGGATTACTTGCATGTGCGCATGCTATGCAATGACTCTTTCAGGTGACTCGACGATTCGACGAGGCACAGCGATCTTTTGCGGTGAAAGTTTGTTTCTGACATTTTCTTGCTTGCCTTTTTCATTTTACAGTAACCGGAGAATCTGTGGGTATCGATTTGGGTACTACGTACTCGTGTGTTGGTGTGTGGCAGAACGACCGTGTCGAAATCATTGCCAATGACCAGGGTAACCGTACTACTCCCTCTTATGTGGCCTTTACGGATACCGAACGTTTGATTGGAGATGCCGCCAAGTCTCAGGCTGCCATGAACGCTCACAACACTGTCTTTGATGCCAAGCGTTTGATTGGACGCAAGTTCTCGGACCCGGGTGTCCAATCCGACATGAAGCATTGGCCCTTTACGGTGGTCTCGGGTACCGGAGGAACCCCCATTATTGAGGTCGAATACAAGGGAGAGAAGAAGCAATTCAAGGCGGAAGAAATCTCTTCCATGGTCTTGGTCAAGATGAAGGAAATTGCCGAAGCCTACCTCGGAAAGGAAGTCAAGAATGCTGTCATCACTGTCCCAGCCTACTTCAACGACTCTCAGCGCCAGGCAACCAAGGACGCTGGTGCCATTGCTGGTCTCAACGTGCTTCGTATCATTAACGAACCCACCGCCGCTGCCATTGCCTACGGTTTGGACCAAAAGGGAGACGAAAAGAATGTCTTGATTTTTGATCTTGGTGGAGGTACCTTTGACGTTTCTCTCTTGACTATTGAAGAGGGAATCTTCGAAGTCAAGGCTACTGCCGGTGATACCCACTTGGGTGGAGAAGATTTCGACAACCGCATGGTTGACTACTTTTTGCAAGAATTTAAGCGCCGTCACCGCAAGGACATGTCCGAGAACCAACGTGCCTTGCGTCGTCTCCGTACGGCTTGCGAACGTGCGAAGCGTACCCTTTCTTCCTCCACACAAGCGCACATTGAAATTGACTCCCTCTTTGACGGTGTTGATTTCAACTCGACCATTACTCGTGCTCGTTTCGAGGACTTGTGCATGGACTACTTCAAGAAGTGCATGGAACCCTGCGAAAAGGTGTTGCGTGATGCCAAGATTGCCAAGAATCAAGTGCACGAAGTTGTCTTGGTTGGAGGTTCCACCCGTATTCCCAAGATCCAGTCGCTCCTTTCCGAATTCTTCAACGGCAAGGAACCCTGCAAGTCCATCAACCCCGATGAGGCTGTTGCTTACGGTGCTACTGTCCAGGCTGCCATTTTGTCCGGTGCTGACAAGTCGGAGAAGCTTTCCGAATTGTTGTTGTTGGATGTTACTCCTTTGTCGCTCGGTTTGGAAACTGCCGGTGGTGTCATGACTACTCTCATCAAGCGTAACACCACTGTTCCTGCCAAGAAGTCTCAGACCTTTTCCACTTATGCCGATAACCAACCTGGTGTGTTGATTCAAGTGTTTGAGGGAGAACGTTCCATGACCAAGGACAACAACTTGCTCGGAAAGTTCAACTTGGATGGCATTCCTCCCATGCCTCGTGGACAACCCCAGATTGATGTGACTTTTGATATTGATGCCAATGGTATCTTGAATGTGTCCGCCATTGAAAAGTCGACTGGCAAGGAGAACAAGATTACCATTACCAACGACAAGGGTCGTTTGTCGCAAGACGAAATTGAACGCATGGTTTCCGAGGCCGAGAAATACAAGGCCGAAGATGACGCCAACAAGAACCGAATTGAATCCAAGAATGGTTTGGAGAACTACTGCTACAGTCTCAAGTCTTCCATCGGATCAGACGAAGTGAAGGACAAGATTCCGGCCGATGACAAGAAGGCTTTGGAAGACGCCATTGAGGATACCATCAAGTGGTTGGACGCGAATCCTACCGCCGAAAAGGAAGAGTACGAAGAAAAGCAAAAGTCATTGGAGGCTGTGGCCATGCCCATTTTGCAAAAGATGGCGGGTGGTGCCGGAGGCATGCCCGGAGCTGGTGGTATGCCTGGAGGTCCCATGCCTGACATGGGTGGTGCCGGAGCTCCCCCTGGTGCCGACCCGGCCGGTGGACCCACCATTGAAGAAATTGATTAAACAGGACAATGTCATGGTTTGTCAATAAATGGTTCTAGCAAAATGACCATGTTACTTTGTATTTGTTTTCCTTGTATCGTTCAATGCAGTTGTAGAGAGATAAGATTTGTCGAACCGCGGGACCGAAAACCGTATTACCGGCTTACTGCTGGGACCACCATGGAATATGTGGGAGATGCACAGCGTGTGCCAACGGAAGCTTCCGGAGCACACATGTCCAGGATTCGAGAGGAGGACCATTAGCCGAGAGGACAAAAAAGTTTCGTCTCCTTGTTCACGCGGAATTTGCGCTCGACATGTACGATCTAGTTCGAAGTAGCCGCGATATAAACTTCTAGTCGTCAGCGCTGTAGTCATTGTAACAAGATCTTTTGTTTTACTTACTGTATGGACAACAAGATGACTACGCCAGGTGTGTCGCCATTATATGCTGTTCTGCCAGGATGCTGTCGTCCGTAGAGTACTCGTATAGATCTTAAGATGATAACTTTCAAAAGTTGAATACATTGAAGGAGCTGAAATTTTCGCAGCATATTGAGTGTTTCAGGCATCGTTTCAATGAGTCAAGTCGATTGTTTCGAGAAACTAAAGAGCAGAAAAAGAGGAACTCGAAGCTACCCATCAAACTCATACAGAGATCGGTAGTTTTCTGGACCGAAATCCTCCGCGCGACTGAACACTGAACAATTATTTTTGAATAAGTTTTTTGGTGGATTAAGCCCGACGCGCAATCAAAATCAGTAGCTTTCTTAATACTGGTGGGGCCTATATCTACAGTTGGTAGCGTTTAATAATAATTATTATTTGTCAACCCTCCACCCTTGTGGAGGGCTTTAAAGTTTAAAGGTTGGTACTAGGTACGAGTATTAACTTGTACGAGTAAAGAGTACTCGTACGAGTACAAGTACTGGCTAAAGTACTTGGTACCGCCACAGCAGATAGGGTGTAGAGTTCAAAGTTAAGCGTACTCGTACTCTTGTTGTAGTACCAGCTCCGTCGTAGCTACGAGTACTAGATACTACCGAGTAGAGAAGAAGGAAATACTACTACTCCTCGTTTGTCTGCTAACCCTCGGTATCAGTGTCCACTGCTTAGCTGTTTTTTGTCTGTGCCACCTTCACAGGTTCCCATGTGGACACAGACAGCATTTTTCGCTTTTGATGCAAATAGAAATTATCAAATTGCAAATTGGCACGCATGCCCAGCTGAATTTTTCGACGTTTGAAGCGGACGCAAGCCCAACAAGCGTCCCCTGCGTGGATGACGGTTGGTTGTTGCATAATTCAGGGCAGGCTCACAATTCTCTTTTCTTTTGCCAAAGCACATCGTACTTACTAGGTACTTACGAATGTTACTGGCTTTCCAGGTGAGCTTGATCCATTGCCAATTGCCATGTTGTCAATGACATCAGTCATGCTCACTGCCACTTGCCACTTTTGTTTGCTCTGCTCGTGTGAGACGCTACTCATCTGTTTAGTCGCTGGGCAGCTCATTACTTGCCACTGTTCATTCTTGTCGAACAGAAATGACTGGTTTTTGCTGAGCCCCATAACTTTGATTGCATTAAAATACATACTCTATACTCTAGACCTTCTTTTGTTTATTTACTAGTAGTATAACGCCAGTGCTTGTCATCCATGAGACTTTTGAGCCTTGTTAATTCGTTGGAGCTCTGTTCTTTGTTTTGAGCACGACGATGGCCTTAAGTTTTGCTATGAAAACACAACAGAACAGCTCTCACAAGCTTGTACCGCTCAAGTGACAGTTGACGGTTGGTGGTTGTCCTTGCCGGGTCACCACGATTCAAATTTGGGCATCCATCATCAATCATCATCTCGACACCTGTCACAAAAACCCAAAACCGAGCCAAATGCTTGACCATGACGGGGGTGAGGTGAGAACAATGGATGGATCATGCTGGACTGAACCGTTTCTCTCTATTGCTGCTTATTACTTATCTTGTGGTCTCTTTTCCCTTTTTCTCACGCATCACTGCTGCAGCTATCTTTCCTATTGTTCTTGCATGATCCTTTACTTTTGTCTCATTTCGTACGAGTAGATGACAAGCAGTTACAACATAGCACATCTAGCACCATTAGATCTAGGTGTGACATAGCATGACATAGCTACGACATAGAGGAAAGCAGCTGTCCTGAAGTAAGACAGACGCTCGTGTTGCAGTTGAACGGACGAACAACAGATGGATTTAGCTGAATAGTAACTTCACCCAGCAGTCCAGGAAGATTCATGTACTAATTATTCATATACATGCACAATGCAAGTCGCGAGCCTACACATCCGTTCATACGAACGCAAGTTGGACGATACCTCTAGTCGTAATATCCTCTCTCTCAAATTGAGAATTACACAAAGATAACGATCGACCTCCAGATGATCTAGCAGGCCTGTTCCAAAGGTAAGTACCTTCTAGAAAGAACATTCATAAGGCCCAAACAATCAGGAGAGGTGAATACTCTCATCTAATCATGAAGAACAAAAAGAACAAGGAAGAACTATTCTTCAAGAGAGAAATGGAGCGGCTAAGTTCTCCTTGAGATCGGAGATCGATCAGACCTGAAAATCACTTTCATGTAGATTAATCTCACTCTTTTCTAAAACACAAAAGTTGCAAGCAACTGTTGTCTACAAAAGGAGTCAACCTATATCGTAGACCGAAGGTGAGGGCCCCATCGTCGATCCAACGTGATAGGTTGACTAACATTGCTACCCAACTGAACTAACCCCGATTATCAAGTCGTTATCACACCTAGCTAGCAGATATCCTAAGTGGTTGCTGAGCCCAAATCAAGGCTGATAAACCATACGCTATTCTCTCTATCGATCGATTTATCAAGAAGTTAACTACCTTGGAGGACTACCACTGAGTCGTCCCTACCAAGCATCCAAAGCGCGCAAATACTACTGGAGCCAATCAAGGCCCCAACCAAGAATCCACAACAGCGGACGACATCTCCCCGACCTCAAGTGGACTTGGAAGCTTCGACTGGTTGAATTCGGACAGTGATACCAACTCCAATCCAGATCCCCAGCAAGAGACCGTCGACCCTCTAGAAGCACCGAACAGTGATCCAACTGCCGATCCAAACGCCCAACGCGAATCCCAGCAAGAGACCACTCGACCATTGCAAATTGTTCCACCTGAGACCGACCCAACGCGAACTGCCACATCAGAAACAGATCGGACAAGACCGTTGATTGGTGTATCGAGATCCAGGAGGAGACAGCAACGAATCATGGCAGCAAACGACGATCCACAAGAAAACACGGACGTTTTCATGCCAGACAAGCCCATCATGGGCGGACTGGTGCAGTCCCGACGTGACGAGTACGTCGTTTGGACTGGAGGAAAACCGAAACATGACTGGTCCAAGTTAGATGACTCAGCCAAGACGGAACCTCTCAGGAGTCTCCAGTTACGTACCTTAACAGACAAGCGGTACATCGACCGCGTAACTGGACCTATTGACAAGTTTGACAAGAAGAAAGGCGATTTCTCGCGATTGCAGGATGAGCTCAATCGGCACTTTGTCAAACATGGGATGGACACGATTGTGTACTTACCTGACCCCAAGAACTCCACATCGATGATCAACATCATCACGGAGCATCCTCGTTTCACCAACGAGCGCGTCCAGGACCTGATGGCAGTGCAGATCCAAAAATACGATAAGTACGATCAGAACAATGACGCAGCGGCTCAGGACTACTTACTCGATTCTCTCGAGAAAACCTTTCGTCGCGAAGTAGAGGACCAATCCCGCTCTGCGAACTCGTTTCCCGTCCTCTTTATGGTAATCGTCCGCATCATTACGGACGACTCCATCGAACATTGGGAGTTGGTAAAGGGTGAGATGCGCAGTCTGGTACCCCAACAGTACTCAGGACACGACATTACCGCACTTACCACTGATTTCGCAAACAAGGCACGTCCTCTTTCGGCTGCTGGTCTTTATGACCACACCCTCACCGCGAATCTCCTCAAGAACATCCTCACCGCTGAATGACCGGAAACTCCAAAATTTGACCTCTTGATTCTCAACAAGAAAGTCAAAGACGCCGTAGAACACATCCGTTTTCTCGATCGTTCCGTCGCTGACTCCTACATGAGCACCAACAAGCTCCTGTACACGCACGTCTCCGAGATCGCCAACAACCGGTACCTTGTTAGTGTCAAGCAAGGCAAATGGAGTGCCAGAAGCTCCCACAAGGACAGCAAGGCCTTACCTGTTTCTTATGGCGGGAACCTGACAGTGACAAACAATCGCCGTGGCAAGACCCGTATCGGCTACCAAGCCAATGCCCTCATCCCTCAGATGCAAACGTATGGTAAGAGCAAGAACAGTTTTCGTGAGAAGGGGAAGAACAAGAGCAACAACAAGTTCAAAGGCAAAACGGACAAGCCTTCTTCCACACCGAAAAACGATTCTACTCACCAATGGAAACGTGTTCCGCCTGCAGATGGCCAGCCGGATGAACGTACCAAAGACGGCCAAACATATTTCTGGTGCGGCACTTGCAAGATCTGGAACACCACGCATCGTACTAGCGAGCATATTGTCGGATTCAAATCCATGGCCAAGAACAACAAGAACCAACAGAAACATAAAGCATCCGCTCATGTTCTTGAGTTTGACGCAACGGCCTGGAAAGCAGAACTCGACCTCCATTCTCGCTACTGGGACAGGGACATTGTCAGAGAAATGGACAAGGAAGAATATGAGTTCTGTGAAGACAACTCAGAGGACGACGATTACGACCACTGTGACAACTCACCTGATGAGGAATACGAACTTTGTGCCTTCATGGCCTCCTTTGAAAAAGACGAAGAAAGCAAAGAAGAAAGGTATGAAGAAACCAAGTCCAATGAAGATTCAAGCTCGCTCTTCTCCAACACCACTCCCCAAGCTGTTACACCGGATCGTGTCACTTCAGCCAACATTAAAGAAAAACAGTTCAGTGAGAGTGATATGGAAGACTCATCAGGAACCAGTACCATTGGAACGTTTGAGCCTACCTTTCCAGTCCTCGAGCCATCCAAGAACAACGGACCAACATACTTTGATCAATGGAATGACATGGATCTCACGATGACAAACAACCATGATGACGATCCGCTCGATCCATTGAATGACGCTGCAACCCAACGATTTCTCGAGGACATGTACGACAAAGAAATCACAGCAGCAGCAGCAATCAATGAGAACTACGACGAAATGGAAAGTGAAGAGACAGATCTCACTTACAAAACTCCTGAAACAAGCACGGACACATCGACCGATGCAATCAAGCATCTCCAAGCTGGACAATTGGCGAGTCTGGAAAAGAAACTACCAGCCATCTCTCCAATCCATCAGGCACGACCTCTGCCACCACGGCCAAATGCTCCCTTGCCCTTTTCTCCGAACGATCCGACTCCGCCGCCTCCTCCTCCTCCAAGACGACGGCTGAGCATCCCTGCATCGACAAAATATGCAATGCAGCATATCATTCTCGAAGCAGAGCAAGCAAAAAGAGATGGGATGAGGTACGAGAGAGCAGCCAAAACCGTGTTCGCAAACGCTTGGCGAGAGCCGAGACTTACCGTGGCTGAGGCATACCAACGTGTCAAAGAAGAGGAATGGGCAATGGGATACTTCGTTGATGGAATGCCCATTCCGAATCACCCTCGACTAGCATCTTGCTTTCCTGGAATGTCGCCCATTCCACCAGGCCCGATGGTTCCTTGTTTTCAACCGATGGACACCTCCAGCTCTGGATCAGCGATGCAGTTCACTCCTGCAACAAAACTCACAACATTCCGTGAGAACAAGAGCACGATGACAGATGACTCAACAAGCAACTCATCCTCCTCTTTCGTTCCAACCAGCACGCTAGGCGAACGATATGTTCCCTCGGAACCCGAAAACAAGACGGATGATGATGACGACTCGAACAAGACAGTGGCAGTCACCAAGTATTTTGCCCATCTCGCTTATGTCGATTTCGACGATGATGAAGATGAGGCTTCACAACCTGCCACTTCTCAACAAAATGAAGGAGACACTGACCCCCAAGACACTTCGGACGGATCCAACTGTACTGTGGACGAGACAGTAGGAGGCTCAATGGTAGGAAAATGCGTAGAAGTCTACTATGCACCTTTCACCTTTGGACACGTGCGTACCCCACGACGACCGGCGCGCACGCCAGTCGAGGAGCTTTCAGACGAAACTTTCTCTCTTCAGCATCTTTTCTTGGTCGCCCTTCTACATTTTGTTGTCTTGTTACCGATCATCCTCTGGCTGATCCCAGCTCCAACCACTACCGAGGAATCTAAGGACGCCTTTACAAATGGGCTAGGACACCTGTACAGTGCCGCGGTACATCTCTACTATGGTGTCTATGAAGCTTACTGCGGATTCAAGGAAATTTCTCTTTCCTTCTTGCTGCATCCTGGCTGCATGCCTGGTATCGTTACATGGATTTCTTGTTGGGTGGCCATCTTTCTCAGTTTCAGCCTCTCATCCAGTCCCAAATCCAAGAACTCTAACAAAGCCAAGGGACCAAATCGCCCCAATAACACCCAAAGGACCGCCGTCTCGGTCAATGCCTTTCATGCCCAGCTAAACAACCGCCGAACCCACTTTGCCACCAACCACAACTCCCCTACAAGGTCCTTCTTCTTCTCCTTGTTCTCCACACCGATTCGGTTGATTGTTGTGTTTGGTTGTAGATTGTTGGAATGGTCGGCATCGTTATGTCAGGCTGGCCTTACGAGCTTACGAACCATTATACCCGCGAAGCGAGGGAGAAAACGGCGGAACACTTCATTCAAGGTCAACTCGAGTTCACCTCGAAGGCACAAGCGAAGCCGCGGGCCATTCGCTAACACACCTTCCGAGCATAATGACTCCACACTACCGACCAGCCGACGAATGCCGACAAAGACAAGTTTGTTGCGTTCTCGCACTCGTCGCTTCCAGCACCCCATCTCTGCTGGAAATCCCCATCAACATCTGGCGGGATACAACCGTCAGAGATCGAACACCGAAAACAGGAGCAACACTCCCTATTATTGCCAAAACGTACCATGCTCCACACGGCCTGTACCACGATTTCATCATCACCGAGCCTCCCTCAATCCAAACAACATGATGGCAATGATGGCCTCCATCAACGATCTTGACCTTGACTCCATCACACACCACCCGTGGGAGAACATCACCCTACAGGCTCTTCGAGCAACACTCCAAGATCCAAAGGCTCTTCGTGAATCCATGCCAAAAGGAGCCTCGTACCCAATCATCTGGGACTCCGGAGCGAGTATCTCCATTACCAACGACGCCAAGGACTTCATTGGAAAGATCAAGCCCTTCCCTGATCTGAAAGTAAAAGGTATTGCCAATAAAATGAAGGCTGTTGGACGAGGAACTGTCCTTTGGACGGTTTTGGACACGAATGGCGCTCCACGAATGTTGAAACTTCCTGCATTCCATGTACCAAAAATTTCTGTGAGATAGTTGTCAACGCAAAATCTTCTTCAGCAGTACCATGGAGAGAAAATCATTCAGGACGGTTATACACTTACCTTGACTGGAATTCCAGGCGACCCTGATCGCCGAGAGGTAAATGTGATGGTAAATCCGAAGAACAATCTTCCAATGTCCTACGGATACAATTCAGACCACTTACAAACAACATCACTCGCTTTCAACAGTACTGTGAATGAAGTCGCACACCAAAACGCAAACCTCTCACCAGCACAGAAGGAACTTCTCAAATGGCATTACCGACTCGGACACATGAATCTTCTCAAGGTACAGTTTCTCATGCGAACAGGCGTTTTGGCAACAACAGAGAAAACGCGTCATTTACACACTCTCGCATCCACACTCACCGACTTACCCTTGTGCGCAGCATGTCAATTCGGGAAACAACGCAGACGAACCGAACAAGGGACGAAAACGATCATCGTCAAAGACAAACAAGGGGTTACCAAAGACGGTAACCTGCATCCAGGTCAATGCATCTAAGTAGATCATTTTGTGTGTTCTACAAAGGGGAGACGCTTTGACTCAAAGGGGAAATCAAAAATCAACGATCTTTATACAGGTGGAGCAATCTTTGTAGACCACGCTTCGGGATACACGTGGATAGGATTTCAATCCCACCTAAATACACATGAAACGCTGAGTGTTAAGGAATCCTTCGAGCTTTTCTGTAGAGAAATAGGGGTAGTACCGCTTCAATACCTAACGGACAATGGAGCAGCCTTTACCTCTAAGAATTACACCCAATCACTCCGAACATTCGCTCAAATTTCCAGATTTGCCGGAGTTGGGGCACATCACCATGCTGGCATTGCCGAACGGGCAATACAAACTATTATGTCTATTGCTCGTACAATGATGCTCCATGCTGCAATACACTGGCCAGAATTAGCTGACCCTATGCTATGGCCCATGGCAGTATCACATGCAGTGTACCTACATAATCATGTGCCCCGTACTGACACAGGGATTAGCCCCCACGACTTATTTACACGTGTCCGTTGGGAACAACGAAAGTTCCACGACCTACACGTGTGGGGCTGCCCAGTCTATGTCCTACAGAAATCCATTGCCGACGGGAAGAAACTACCTCGTTGGAAGCCTAGGTCTACACGTTGCCAACTCATGGGGTTAAGTAACCGCCATGCTAGTTCGGTCCCTCTGGTACTTAACCCTGACACCGGCTACATAACACCACAATTCCATGTAGTTTTCGACGATTGGTTCAGTACAATTGCTATGACTTATGAACAATTGCCCGACTTCTTCACTGACACGTGGTATAAACTGTTCGGAGACTCCTCCTATCAATATATAGATCTCGACAACGACGATGCTCCAAATATTGAAGCGCCTACTACTACAGATGAGGCCGCACAACAGTCCTATACACAAAGAGAATCCGATGTCGCACATGCAATTGGGACTCATCGTCCTTTTGCCGTGCTTCCATCGCCTTCCCAACCCAGTTCCACTCCTGGCACGTTTCCTTTAACTAATCCCCGTGCTACTCCCATTGGCGCACCAGCACCCAGTTCGACACCAAGCAACAGACCCGTATCGATTTCAGCTCCCAATGAGGAACCGGTGTATCAACCATCCCCTAAGCGGATGTCCTTTTCCAATACACCCCTTCCTCAGAGGGAGAAAACTGACCAGGTCGCTGAAACCTCGCCTTCGACAACCCCTCTTTTGCCTTCTCCTTCTCCCAACACTACTCCTTCCCCTGGTCCATCTCCTCAGAGGGAGATTCGGCCTCAGAGAGAGTCCCGTCCTCGCAAATCCACTCAACCCACTTCCGGTCGCTCCGGTCGGACTGTTAAACGGCCCACTCGTCTTGTATAAGAAATAAATGTGGCTACCGTTCATCCTACTGCTCCTCCATCTGTAGATCATAGCAACCTCCTGACCGTCATGAAAGCATCTCTCTCTGATCCAGATACGCTTTCTTATGACGAAGCCATGCGAGATGCTGACATTGAAAAATGGAAAGTTGCAGCACACAAAGAAATTATGGAACTCGAAGGTAAAGGAACATGGGAAGAGGTCCCAAAATCTCAGGCAAAAACGCGGATTCTACCAGGAACTTGGGTATTTAAACGAAAGAGAACTCCCGATGGTGAGATCCTCAAACACAAAGCCAGATATTGTGTGAGAGGAGACTTACAGGAAACGGAACAAGAAAACTACAGCCCAGTTGTTCACTGGAGCTCAATCCGTATTGTCCTCACTATCAGCTTAATCCTAGGATGGGAGCTTGCCTGCATTGATTTTAACAATGCATTTGTACAAGCTACGTTGGATGAACCTGTATGGATTCATTTACCTAGAGGATTTAGGTCTGGCAAACCTGGAGAGACCTGCCTGCGACTCATCAAGAGTCTATATGGCCTGTCTTCAGCTCCAAGGTTATGGTATACCCACCTACTAGAGGCTTTAAAGGAAGACGGATTCACCCTCAGTGCTCATGACGAGTGTTTGCTTTACAAAGACAACATCATCATTTTTCTGTGGGTAGACGACTGTGGTGTCTGTGCTCCTAAAATGGAACTAATAGACGATCTAATCAAAAGACTACAAGAAAAAGGGTTATCTCTCAAGAAAGAAGGAAATCTGACTGACTAATCGGAATAAACTTTATCCGTCATGAGAATAAATCTATTACCATGACCCAGAAAGGACTTATTGCGAAGATTATTAAAACTACAGGACTAGAAGATTGCAACCCTAATTGGACTCCTGCAACCCAGCTGGGATTAGGCAGCGACCCAGACGGTGAACCTATGAAGGAAAGCTGGGAATATCGCTCCGTAGTAGGAATGCTCCTATACCTGGCTACCAACACTAGACCTGACATAGCTTTCGCTGTTAGTCAGGTAGCTAGATTCAGTTCAGCACCAAAGAAATCACACGCTACCGCCATCAAGACAATTGTGCGCTACTTAGTTCGAACAAGAGACAAAGGGACTATCTTCACCCCTACTACAGATTTCAAACTAGATTGCTATGTAGATGCTGATTTTGCCGGTTTGCATGGACGCGAACCCCAAGACAATCCCGTTAGTGCTAAGTCTCGTACTGGCTATATACTAACATTTTGTGGATGCCCACTAATATGGCGTTCGCAACTCCAATCATCGGTAGCTCTTAGTACACTCCAGGCTGAGTACCATGCCCTCTCACAAGCCATGCGTAGTGTGATAGCTACCCGCCGAGTGATTGAAGAACTTCTAGGCAATCTCAAGCTGCCGTTCCCGAAGCCCACTATTTTCTCTGAAGTCTTTGAGGACAATAGTGGAGCCTTTTACCTTGCAACGAAGCAGCGCCTAACTCCAAGGATCAAGCATTTTAACACCTACCTCCACTTCTTTTGGGAGCATGTAGGCGACCACCCCGGCGGCGTGAAAGTTAGCATGGTCAGCACAGCTACCAAAAGGCTGATTACTTTACTAAATGCCAGAATCGAGAACTTTTTGAGCGCTGCCGTAAGCTCAATCAAGGATGGTAAACCATCATACCTTCCATGTCGCAATTCTAGCCCAATCACTCCATGAGAGGGAGAGTTACAACATAGCACATCTAGCACCATTAGATCTAGGTGTGACATAGCATGACATAGCTACGACATAGAGGAAAGCAGCTGTCCTGAAGTAAGACAGACGCTCGTGTTGCAGTTGAACGGACGAACAACAGATGGATTTAGCTGAATAGTAACTTCACCCAGCAGTCCAGGAAGATTCATGTACTAATTATTCATATACATGCACAATGCAAGTCGCGAGCCTACACATCCGTTCATACGAACGCAAGTTGGACGATACCTCTAGTCGTAATATCCTCTCTCTCAAATTGATAATTACACAAAGATAACGATCGACCTCCAGATGATCTAGCAGGCCTGTTCCAAAGGTAAGTACCTTCTAGAAAGAACATTCATAAGGCCCAAACAATCAGGAGAGGTGAATACTCTCATCTAATCATGAAGAACAAAAAGAACAAGGAAGAACTATTCTTCAAGAGAGAAATGGAGCGGCTAAGTTCTCCTTGAGATCGGAGATCGATCAGACCTGAAAATCACTTTCATGTAGATTAATCTCACTCTTTTCTAAAACACAAAAGTTGCAAGCAACTGTTGTCTACAAAAGGAGTCAACCTATATCGTAGACCGAAGGCGAGGGCCCCATCGTCGATCCAACGTGATAGGTTGACTAACATTGCTACCCAACTGAACTAACCCCGATTATCAAGTCGTTATCACACCTAGCTAGCAGATATCCTAAGTCAAGCCGCCAGATGTCAACTGGAATATCTTTTCCTTGCCGTAATTGTTTGTTGTTTGATTGTTTTTTGGCTTTGGCTACTGTCATATGCTCTATAGGATAGATTATTCTCTCTCGTCTCTCATCATAGCGTCATTCTCAATCATTTCTCAACGATGTTGTTTTTGCATCAAATAGATGGGAAGCCATCTTGCCACACCCTACTGACCAATTATCATATCCTACCTAGGTAGGTAGTCGACACAGAGTGCTCAAAGTGAGCGGTACAAGCTTGTGAGAGCTGTTCTGTTGTGTTTTCATAGCAAAACTTAGGGTCATCGTCGTGCTCACAACAAAGAACAAAGCTGCAACAAATTAACAAGGCTCAAAAGTCTCATGGATGACAAGCACTGGCGTTCTTCTACTAGTAAATAAACAAAAGAATATCTAGAGTATAGAGTTTTTTAAATGCAATCAAAGTTATGGCGCTCAGCAAAAACCAGTCATTTCTGTTCGACAAGAATGAACAATGAGAGTAATGAGCTGCCCAGCGACTTAACAGATGAGTAGCGTCTCCCACGAGCA
Organism: Epithemia pelagica; assembly: GCA_946965045.2. Taxonomy (NCBI): domain Eukaryota; phylum Bacillariophyta; class Bacillariophyceae; order Surirellales; family Surirellaceae; genus Epithemia; species Epithemia pelagica. Next base: position 1,130,242 of record OX337234.1, on the reverse strand, counting down.
GAGCAAGCAAAAGTGGCAATTGGTCGTGAGCATGAGTGATGTCATTGACAACATGGAAATTGGCAATGGATCAAGCTCACCTGGAAAGCCAGTAACATTCGTAAGCAGTAAGTACGATGTGCTTTGGCAAAAGAAAAGAGAATTGTGAGCTTGCCCCGAATTATGCAACAACCAACCGTCATCCACGCAGGGGACGCTTGTTGGGCTTGCGTCCGCTTCAAACGTCGAAAAGTTCAGCTGGGCATGCGTGCCAATTTGCAATTTGATAATTTCTATTTGCATCAAAAGCGAAAAATGCTGTCTGTGTCCACATGGGAACCTGTGAAGGTGGCACAGACAAAAAACAGCTAAGCAGTGGACACTGATACCGAGGGTTTTTTTATTGTACAGCTCGGGGATTCTACGACCATTTTGATGTACTTCCGGTTTCACACGGTTGATTATGCAATAATGGGCAATACAAATTTTAATACGCGGCATCGTATGGGGCGGTAAAAGAGCAGCGTCCAGTCCCACATCCTTTGCAAACCAACAACGCAACGTCAACACGATATCAACAAAATCGGATCGCTTCTCATGCCCAGGGCTCAAAAACACACACAAGCAAATCTCAATCTCGACCATTGCAAGCAAAGGAGAGACGACGACGAGCCCCCGTTGATTTTGTCATCAGTCCCTTTTACAGTCTCTTTGGTCGGTTCTTTAAGATTGATCCGTCGATCGACATTGGAACATCGTTTGCGATCTTTGCAAACAAGAATACTTACTTTTGATCAAAGGACCATTTTCTTCGATCTTGTGAAATTTTACGTCACAAAACAATTTCCCCGTCATCACACCATGTCCCTTTTGGAACAAGAACGAGCTACGCAATCTCAGCCAAGACGAGCGCTGATTGAAGAAGACTCGGACGACACGTCTTCTGCGCAAGAAGACTCCAAGCCTCTGTCATCATCATCATCGTCATCCTGTTCTTTGGAATTTCACGCCACCAAAATTCCAAATGCCAATGAGGAGACCAGAATCAGAGATCAACATGCCCAACACCATCAGAATCCCAGCTTTTTTCAATATCCCTGTACTCCACAGGAATTCCAGATGCAACGACGAACCTTCTTTGTCTTTGTCCGGTTACTCATGGCGTACATGGAGTTGCATGATCCACCCCTTCTTCAAGTGGTACGAACCATTATGCGAACGTGTTCGAAGCGGAGCCAAGAACAAGCACCGGGCTATCACAGTACAGTTGCCGCCTTGCATGAACGACTTCGTTCCCTCATTCCACCCGAGTATTGGACGCGAGCGATACATTTCACCCATGAATATCTTAGACGACGCCAGAAGTCGTGTCAATGCAACTGTGCTCGACGACACCAGCAGCAACAGCAACAACAACAACACCGCCCATTGGCGGTCCAGGATATGGGGGAAGATCATGGTCCGTTGCCAAATCCCATTGTGATTGATCCTTGGGACGAATGAAGTTGAACGAATCAGTTGCCATTCCCCAACAACGTCAAACCGTGCTCCGTTGTTGCATTTCAAGAGGTGTTGTGTCTATCTGTCGTTTTCATCATGATGCTACTGTTTTGCTACTAGATTTTGCCTGTTAGGAGTACTAACGACTACTAGACAGGAACTTTTTGCACGAAACTTTCTACGGAAACGAAGTCATTTCGTGTGTGTCCTTGCCCCTTGGGCTTGGGGAATCACGTCAGGGAACTGAACACTCAGACAAGCGTATTTCCCTCTGCTCGTCTAGTCGATGACACAGTCTGGTTGGAAACATCTCTTCCAGTTTCGATGGATGTCGTACTCCTAGAGAGGAGTACTGGATATCTTGCTCTCGCTTGTGCGAGAAATGATCACCGCAGGTAGCAAGGATAGTTTGAATCGGGGGAAATTGGACGGTGATTCCCCCGTGGAATATCCCCCGTTCCGTTAGAATTCAGTAATTTCCCGACCAAGGAAGGTATCTTTCGTCGTCTTCTACCATGGTGGAGATTCTGCTTCGGCGACAAACCAAGACCGAGAGTAGCCCATTCATTGTTCTCCACGAGCTGTGGTGTCTCCCATTCACCAAGAAACCAAATCACGGAGCATTGTAAAACGCTCTGTTGTACAGTACCTCGCAGTTGGTGTGGGTGTGTCTGGGAACGAAATCTAGCGATTGGGACCATGGATTCCCTGTTGGATGAAGCGCTCGATGCATTGGCTGACGATGACGATGACGACGACAACAAAATCCATGACACTTCGACCGTGCCCAATCTCTCGCTCTATGCACCCTCGAGTACAAATAAACCACCAGATACTGCTGTCACTCCACCTCCAACCAAAACCGAGGACAAACGACATGGCGGTCGTGAGGAGAAACAATCTTCTTCTTTTTCTTCCTCGTCTGGAACCTCACCGCCCTCTTCCACAACAACACCCACACAAGCCGCCACCCGACCTGTCATGGGTCCACCACGACCACCGCCATCACCACCATCATTCTTACAGCCACCGGATACGACTAGTGATGATGATCCGGTCACGGAACAAATGTTGGCTGGATTCATGCAGGAAATGATGAAATTCGAACAAGATCCAGGAGCCATGTTATCCATGCTGCAACAAATGGATTCGGAAATGCAACAATTCATGCCACCACCAAAAACAAGCAAATCAGGTTCGTCCACCAAGCGAAACAAGAATTCCACAAACCCCAAAGCCACTTCACCACCGAAACATCAACAAGAGCCTGCAACGGCATCCACCGAGTCTGAAACGACAGGATTGTCCGAATCCAAAAAGAAAGAGACACAAACAAAGCCACCATCATCCTCACCAGACAATTCTACAAACAATGAAGTGAAGGATGCGATTGCAAGTCTCATGAAGGGAATGTCCGAAGTGCCACAAACTGCCGACAATCATGACGATGATGAACATGACCATGAGCTCGGAGAGGAGGATGAACTGTTGTTGAAACAGCTCATGGAGGGATTACAAAATGCTATACCACAAGCCAACACGGATGGAACTTCCGATGCAGCGGCCGATGCGTTGATGGATGGTATAATGGAACAACTCATGTCCAAAGAACTCATGTACGAGCCCATGAAACAAGTGACTCTTCAATTTCCAGATTGGCTGCGTAAAAACAAGGAAACCTTGTCGCAAGAAGAGTATTCCAGGTATGCATCGTCGTCATTAGTCATGTCGTAACACTTTTGGTTGTCTTACCTTGTATTTTTCATGTTGTGTCGTATCCCATTTCTTTGCGCTCCTGTGACAGTCGAGAAGCACAATATCAGCTCTTTCAACGCATTGTGGAAACCTATGAACAAGACAACGACAACAAGGGAAGCACTACTCGCACATTGGTGGAGTTGATGCAACAAGTGCAAGAATACGGTCAACCACCAGCCGAAATTATCCAAACCATTGCTCCTGGATTGGAGTTGGATGAAGAAGGTGTTCCCAAATTAGATTTCGCGAATCTGATGATGGACCCAGAAAACAAGGATTGCAATATTCTGTAACTCAGCCGTGCGAGGGTGTTTAAGAAACGTTATTGCGATCTTGGCGATCATGATATGCGGTCGTCCATGACAAGTATTGGTTGCTTGTCGTTCGTTTCGTTAGGTTAACTGGCAGCGTCAGTGTGCAGTTTCTTTTCCCCACAGAAGCTGGCTTTGTCGAAACTTGGGTGTATTGAACACTGAGTTGATTGCCAAAGCGAAGGGGACGCTTGGCTGTTCACATGAGGGGTTGATTCTACAGCGAGGGCCAGTTTCTGCAGCTAATGAAATGCGAGAGGCATTGGTTCAAAATAAAGCTTACATTAAGGAAAGAGAATTACCTTCTTATCCATATTCCTCGATACTTGGTGTTCCCTTCCCGAACGTCGTTTTGGTGTCCGGAGACTGTGGCTGCGGTAATGTCGTCACATATGAAGAACGCGTTCACACGGATCGGTGTTGTACTGTGTGCTGAAAACGCATTGTGTGGCAGGTTCGTGATTAGTCAAGGTTGCTCTTGAAAAACTCGTGACGAAGGATTTCATTTTCAATTGTTGCTTGGTTTAGGTGCGACCGATTCAAAGTCTTCTTGACCACGCTTTCCCAATCGTCCCGTTTGGTCGTTATCGAGTTGTTCGTAGGTCTGACCCATGGCAAGGCCCGCTGAATCTTGCTTTTCACCGGGGAGCAATTGTTGCATGGCCGTGTAAGTGGCAACAATGGTTTCCATGGGCAATTCTCCTTGGTCGTCTGACGCCAAACCTTGCAAGGATTTGGTCACGGCCGAAGGAGCTGGTTTGGGGTAGTTGGCCAGAGCCATGACTTCAAAGGTTTTGCCAACCGAGTCCAGTTCCGAAAGCATATCAATCAATAGACTGGCAACATCCTTGCGATTGATTCGGCCAACGGCAACGTCGCCCTGGCTAACAATGGGACGAGATCCAGCTGGCCAGGAATCATTCAATCCGGCCGGACGAACAATGCAGTAGGGTACTTTGGTTTGACGCAGAATTTCTTCCGATTCTCGCTTCACATCCAAAATACCAAAAGGATTCAAACGTACAATGGGAATTTCGGCAGCCCCGACCAAACGCTTTTTCTTGTCGGCACTCCAGCTCGGTCGTGTCACACCGGCCGAACTGCACATGACAACCTTGGGCAATTGCTTGTTGTTTCCATTGGCATTGTTCGATTCAAGAATAGTGGCAATTTTGGGCAATCCGACCAAATCAATACTTTGTTTGGTGGCAATTCCCACCAAGCTACGAACCTTGTCCATGACACTATTGTTTTGGTTACTGGAAAAGCCCGTGGCACACCAAATGGCCGCCTCCATGCCCTGCAATGCTTGTTCGATGGACCGGGCATTGGTCAGGTCGCATTCGACAAATTTGAGTTTGCCGTTGTTCATGTCATCCAATCGAAAGGATGGATCTTCTTCCCCCGAAAACACACTTTGTGCCTTGGATTGGGAGCGGACCAAGGCCACAACTTCTTGGGCTCCTCGATCCAACAATTCTTGTACCACATAGCGACCTGTCCGGCCCGTCGCACCAACGACAGCCACACGATTCACCAACAAGGGAGCGCCCACAGCACTGGATGCCGTGGCACCATTGGGAGCAGCCACCGTGGTCGCCGACAAGACGGAAGAGGAACGAATCGCTCGAGACGATGCCGTCAATGGAGTCAACGACTCAACGACTGCATTTGAAACAAGAAAGGCCAATAATAGGACAATCTTGGACGCGGAGTGCAATGGATAGGAGGTCTTCATGTTGGTACTTGACTTTCAAAGAGGACGAGGCCTTCGTTGAATGTTGAATGAGAAGTCTCACAAAGAGAGTTTGACAAGAGACTGACTCATAGAGTGTGGGATAAAGACAGCACGATGATGTCACCGCTGAAGCGTTTTCAGCGACCAGAAGGAAGTTTCACGCGATCACTTTTTGATTGACCTGCATGCGCGCGAGACCAAAGGGTCAAGAACGGGTTTAGTTCAAAGGCTTAAATAAGACTGTATTCTGCGCAGTCACGATTCATTTTGCCACATTCCCTCGGTATAGGTGATGTAATTTTTTGATCCCTTGCGCTTGATAATAATGGCTGACGCCAGAAAAACATGCAGCAACACAAACGACTCACTCTCTTAGATAGAGATGAGACAAAAGAAACGACGACAAACAGAGGCAGCCACAACCCAAACAACCCAAACAACACCAACAGCGCGACAATGAGTGCCAACGGTGAGGAGTTCAAGGATGTCAGTGAACTCAAGGTATGGTTGGAAGGAAAAGGTGTGCGCAAAAAGGTCGCGTCCACAACGGCATCTACGTTGTTCAAAAAGGGGTTTGACACACCATCAACGTTACTTGGAATCTCAAGCGAACAGCTTGAGAGAAGCGGATTGTCAATCCCGTTCGCTAATGAATTGAGCAATGCATTAAAGCAGGTGAGTTTGAATTTGTGCTTGTGGTGTTTTATCTGTTGTGTTCGTGATCTTACAGTTTCACCTTTGTTCTCACTCTGGGTGGAAGAAGCGGCAGATTTTTTGGTTTCTTGTTCAGGGCACGGTCGAACGAGGAAAAAACATTGGGGGAGTGCGCCTCAAGCTAATGCGGCTTGCCATTGACGCTGGTGGCTACTACCCCCAAGGAAAAGATGTTGGCGACTCTTTTCTGGTACAGAATCATTCGACCGACGATGACAAACGCCTGATTTCGATGTCGGTCGTCTTTGAAGACAAGCGCAGTGCCAACAGCTTTATCACGAGCGTCGACGACTACATCACCACGACAAGTGGAGTCACTTGCCTTGGACGTTTCCATCGCTCCACAACCGCACCTTTCGAAGCTACCGCTGATCTTGTACAAACGAGTGACTACACTCCCTGTCAACGAGACGGTGAACCGCCAAACGACTCGCCTGTTTGGGATGTCGAGCTCTCGGCGATTGAACTGTCGTCGAAGGCAACAAGCTATGGGATGGACGATACAGTATTCAAGTACCAACGGATTGAAACAGACCGGGCATTCGCTCGAAGCAAGGCTGATGGTGCTCATATTTTCCCAAGGGCCAAGTGCAAGGGACACTACGCTTGGCTTGATAAACACGAGTTTAATCGTCTGGCTCTGTCGAAAGATGGTCATGTAAACTTCGATGGTACGGGAAAGGGTAGTGCGGTAAAAGCCGAAACTCAACCAAAAGTGGCCCTTGAACCTGTTGCAACGGATGAAATCAATATGGACCATAAGCAGTTCTATCGAATTTCAATCCGACTTTGGTGCCGCGATAGGGTGATTTTGGAGTCCTGGCGACCGTTCTTGCCTGAAAACGTTGGTGATACCAACGCTGAAGGCCACTGCTATTTTCATGGCCCAATCTACATATTTTGCGAAAAGAACCGGACACATAAACTTCTCTTTGAAGAACAGCAGAACCCCGGTGGATCAATTGAGAAAGTGTGTGTCACCGCCATTCCAGGTGTTGACGACCTTGCCAGTTTGGCATCGTGGAAGGAAAAGTTGCAGACTGTTGATGTGTATGAAATTATCTACAAGCTTCTGCTCTGGAACTACAATGAAACACGTGGGCAGTGGAGAACAGTCTCGTGATATTGCTCGTTTCACGCAAGTGGCGCATCAACAATGCTTTTCAACTTTCCGTATTTTGCGAATTATTATTATACCCTAGGAATTAGAATGCAGGCATGATTGCTAACCAGAGCCAATCCGTCCCGTCGAAAGAGGGGGAAGCTTATTTTCATTGGCACCGTCCAGTTCCTTCGATCTTCCATGATACCACATAACGTACTCAGTTTCGCACTCAGGGTCTTCTTCGCGGCTATACCGATGCACTCGGGCATAACCAATTTTGAAAGAGTCAAACGCTGATGGGTTGTCGGACGGAGCCAAGACGACGTTCCTGTCGGAGGAGGCCATCTGAATGGCGGTCGATCGGACTGGAGATCCATGCTGCAAGTTACGGGCGATCCATCCTTCCACAGACGACAAACTCAGCGCCAACACTTGAGCCCAGAGAGCCCCTTTTCTCTCATCATGGTTGCCTCTTGAAGTGACGAAGGATTTGTGGGATTTTTTTGTTCTTCTTTGAAGCAAGAACCACGTACCTGCACCTATCCGCCTTTCCGACCATTTAGGGAGAGAGCTACCCTCTAGTTAGGGTAGATGATTTTCACATTTCATGCAAGTCAAAGCTGTAGGTCAAGTCTATGACATGGCGCCATGGCCATGATGTTAAGGAAAAGATCCAAGGTCCACCGCTAACTGCGTGAAGTACCATGACCATGACGACATGGGCTGGTCGGTTCCTAACGTCAAATGAATTAAGATGGGGCGGTCTCGGTTGGTCATTCTTCATTGCCGAAAATGCAATTTTATCCGAAAACCGGACATATTTACGAGAAGTATTCGGTGATGAACAATACCACGGACTGTACGGTTTCATATCCACAGTGGCCATGGGTTCCATTGGCTATTCGTACTTCAAACTAAAAAATCTGAAATCCGCGACGCCTTCGTTATTTGGTTCCACCATTCCCGCCATGAATTTGGTTGCAGCTTGGGGATTGGCCTCTGTGGGCCTCGTACTTGCTTCGCAGACGCTGCCCAAGCTTCAAATTCCTGTGGCTATGGTATCAAGCAAAATGGAAGACAACGTTACGGAATCAGCAATAGCATCAAAGACAGAAGCTCCTCAAAGAACTGGATACAGTCTCCAAGTAAGATGCCCCTTTGATTTTTCAGACGAACACAAGGAGGGATCGTCCAGTGACATTCGAGGATTGGAACGTGTCAGTCGGCACCCTGGCTTGTGGAGTTTTGGTCTTGTATCGGCTGGAAATGCCATGGTGCAGTCGAATCCGGCCTTGAGATTGTGGTGGATGGGCCCTGCGGCAGTCGCATGGCTGGGAGGAATGCACACGGATTCCAGATTTCGGAGAGGGATGGGAGGCGAGCTAGATCCTGTCCGAGACAGTCTAACCAGCAATATTCCGTTTTTGGCAATCATGACAGGAAAGCAAGGTGATCCTGCAAACACCTTTCAACAATTACTAGCTGAAATCAAACCTCTCAATGCCGCCGTCGCTGTTATGGCTACGACAGTATGGATAGCAAGTCGGGGCAGAATACCGTAACGTAGTTTGCTCCATTGCATAGTCTCTATTTTTATCTAAGTCTGCTGTCGTCTCTTCCGCAATGGCTAATGCACGTTTCTCTAAAATTGTTCCATCGAAAGAAGATCATCGTCAATCCATGGGGACAAATATCTGTGTCGGCTCTGCGACCTCGACCATGCACGTTTATTGAAGGAATTTGCAGGGAGATACCCAAAGGCAGCCAAACTCGCCTACACACCACAGAGTAGCAAGCGTTGAGTTTTGTGACGGAAACGAGCCATTCAATGGCTTTCCACATCATCTCATGCCGGCAGTCGCTCTTACGAGAGAAACCCATGTCATCACCAACTTCTTCGTCGGTCTCGACCATGATGATTTCTCGAAGCTTATCCGAAATTTGCTCCATGCTCGCACGCCTTGAAATTTCACTGGCCCAACCAGCAATTAAGCAGTGCTGAACATTTTGAGACCATGAAGGATCCAGTTTGGGGCGGACGCCACCCTTGCAAACATCGTTGATTATCATACTTTCCGTATACTCATCAAAAGGAACCTCTGCCTTTAGTATTTGCCATAGCAAAATGCTAAAGGAGTAGACATCACAGGTTTCATTGTACGGCTTGCCCAAAAACACCTCTGGCGCCATGTATCGAGGACTTCCAGTTTCTGCCGTAAGATGGAAAGTGCCGTCAGCACCTCTATCTTTCTTTTTGAATTCCTTAGCAAGGCCGAAATCAAATATCTTGACATCTCCGCGAACATCAAAACCAATGTTGTCTGGCTTGATGTCACGATAGATAATGTTCATGTCATGCAAATGACTCAGTCCACAAGACAGATCGTAGCCAACCGTCAATCTCTCTCCCCAAAATTCAATTTCCTTTTTGCCGCCACATACAATGCGTGCCAAAACTCCTTTATTCAATCTCTTTTTCCATTTGCGCAGGCGTACAGAGAGGGTGTCGTACAATTTGTCGAGGACAATAAAAAAGTTTCCATGACATGCTGGACCTGTCGCCATGGCCCTCATCTTTATAATATTTGGATGTCGAATAACCGCAAGAAACCTGGCCTCGATCGCCAAGTCAACAACCGCATTAACATAGAGCTGTGCCGACTTCTTCGATGCTTCTTTGATGGCATAACGATAGTCTTTACCCTGACGAAGGTAATGAGTCGCCATGAAGCCACGATCCTGTATTATATTGTGGATAAGATCCTCATCATCCTGTTTTTGGTCTTCTATGATGTCTTCTTCCGTCGCATGCAAAACCACTTCAGTGATTTCACGTACGACGCAAAAACCTCCCCTTCCCAAAACCTTTCCAGCGGTCAATTCTGTGTCCAATAAATCGAAGGAAAGATTGACCGATTCAATGAGAACAATCGATCGCATTAGTCCAGCTTTAAAAAACTGATCAGTAGCAACGTACCTTGTATATCAAATTTGGGGATTCGATCTTCTGCCTCTTTGTCCAAAACATGTGAGTCAGCAGTCTTGTTTAGCACTGCCTTGGCTGCCGTCTTCAGAAGATGTCCAACGTCGTAACCGTCGATTTTCTGTGCACGTTTATCCATAGTTGCGAGTAATCAATCAAGCTACCTTGATGTGGCAATGCGAGCGACATCCATGCCGATTTTTACAAAATTGTGAGGACAGTTCAAGCATCCAAGGCTCGGATTGATCTTGACGACAAGCTTGACACGTACTTCCCATTTCTAATCAAGGATGATAGTCAAGGATAAGTGTCATCAACTGTGTGCTGTTGAGTGTTGAGCGGCTTGTCGTGCTGTCTATGCTGTATGCCGTTGCAAGTTGCAGGAAATTGGAAATTTGCTGCTTCGCTGTGGTCGTTAGATAATAGAGCGACACGTCAAACATGCATGAATCTGATTGGGAGAAGATTCGCGCGATCTAAGAACTTATTTCTCCGATGCATAGTTATGGCAGCTACCCACCCCCTCTCCATAGCTTTACTCCTCTAGCAGTAGGAGTACTCCTAGTTGGAAATTGGAAACGTCGGACAACCGCATCACCCATGGATTCCATCAATTCGAACCATATCCGTTTGCATCCTGCAGCATGCTCCTTAAACTAGATCTTTGATAATGCTGCGCTGCGTGCAAACTGGGGGATATGATTCCGACTTCTCAATTTCTCAATCGTGTTCACGTCGCGGCAGTGCCTTATCGACCAGCTTGCCACTGGTCGGAGAGCTTCGCCCTGGCAGTAAGCCAAAACAGCCGGTGCCTGGAGGTCCCACATCTTTTTCGATTTTTATTGAGTGAGGGTTTTGTTGGCGTTTTGTGACAAATATCAAATATCCCCGTTTGTCTCGTCCCTGCAGATTCCACCAATGATCGTGAAGCGGAAACTTTTCCCGGATTTGGGCCTTCTATAGTAAACACAAACCCTCCATTGACTTGTGAATGTTTGCGCCGATTTTGCAGCAAAACGCCGGACAACATGTACTTGGCCTGTTTCTGTGCTCGACGTTGCTTCTCCATTTATTTTCATCACGACTTGCTCTCTGGTCCGGTATCACTTCTGGCGAGAGCCACCTCTCCAGGTTTTCCAATTTTGGTTGTATTCAGCAGTTACGTTACGCTGTGTCTCATTGTTGTTGGTTGGAAGTAGGATTTGAGAAAAAATGACATGTTCTCTTTGCCGAAAAACCCGAAACTCAATTTTTAGTCCCGCGTTGAAAACCAGCGGGACTACAGTTCCCAGTAGGAACACCACCGTTGGGTGGACAATAGCTACTGCTCTAGCATGTTCAATGAATCAACAAGGCATTTCAAAAGTGTTATCGCATCCAGCTACTTGACCAAAAGTCCTAACTAACCCAAAATATAAGTTCTTCTTTTATCTATGAAGTATGAAAAGCCTCCTTGATCAGCTGTCGTGTCATTTGAGCAAAAATTTGGCAGTACTTCTATTTTGGGAGTACTGTAGACTGTAGGGAGCTATGCGTTCCCTCATGTCCGAAGGTTTTTAATGGCGTTGTCGATGGCTTGGCCAACAAGACTTACACCCGCTCTTCACGAGTGTCGACGTTGCCTTTTGAAGTCACATGAATGGGATGGAGCTGGTTTGTTTCGTATTCGTACACTGCGTTGAGTGACAGGTTCAGTTTTAGATGAAGAATGGGAGTTGGAGTTTCAATTCTCAAGCGCGTTGACCAAATGGAGACCGATGGCAAATGTGGTAGCACGCACACAGTCAAGTCGAAACAGGAAAAGTCAAGAATTGTAATTGCCTGGATGTATAGAGGTATTGTTACAGTAACAGTTTGTGGTTGACAGGAAGTACTCGCGGCCTGCATGGCAGCGGTCCTGGTTTGAACATTAATTAAATAGAAACAGTGTGTGGGAACGTGACCCCACTTCGGGAGCCAACGCGAAAGGAAATGGCACAGAAATAAAACTTATTTGAAAGATGACACCGTTTCTCCACCTCTGGAACAACTATCGCCTGATCTTTGTCGCGTCAGTCAGACTCTATCACGAGCTTTGGAATACGAGGACATAGTATCAAGATCACCTTTCAACTTTAGGGCCAAGATCTGGAGGAAGAGAAAAGTGGTGAGATTCCGTAGACAGATTGAAGCACCAAAGCAGATAACCAGAACCTACCTTCATGTCGGGTCTTTTTTGTGTGTCATTGTCCCATGCTTCCTTGATCACTGTTCTTGTCAGTGATGGCCATAATCGGTTTACTATTAATCTTTCTCTTCGTCTGACAACGCGATCCAGGAACTCTTTCCTCGAGTATCCTTTGAACGCTGTCCGAAGGGCCAGCATTTCCCAGAGGAGAATGGCAAAAGAGAAGACATCTGCTTTGCAATCATAAGGTTTACATTCGGCGACTTCCGGTGCCATGTAGGGTACGGACCCAGTTCGAGAAGTCAGGTTAAACCCATACAAATCTCGACCATTAACGTCTTTGGTCTTTCTTGATGGCAACAAACCCTTGCACAACCCAAAATCAAACACTTTGACATCACCCCGGACATCAAAACCAATGTTTTCCTGCTTGATATCTCGGTAAACAAGCCTGATTACAAAGAGAGACACTGAGATCAAAATATGTTCCGATGGTATATCGAGGATCGAGGTACAGCAGCATCATCACTTACTTCTTGTCATGCATGTACGAGAACGCAGCTGCGAGATCATACGCCACCCTTAGACGCTCTTGCAGCAATTGCCTCATTTCAGGCTTATTAGAGCCGATTCCAAAAATAGAGCCCTGATGTTCCGATTGAATCTGCGCCCATTCTTCCATTTTTTCGGGTAGGGATACGTGCAAACGATCCATAACGATAAAGAAAGTTGGGTTCAGCGTTGGGCCTGCAGCAACTCCACGCATTTTTACTGGAGAGACGAAAACAAATGATTTGATATGAGAGACCAAATTGTTTCAAGGTGGGAAGCAGGGGAACGCAGAGATGCAAAACCTACTGATATTCGGATGCCATACAAATGAAAGAATCTTGGCTTCAATAGCCAAGTCTATCATCCCCCGTGTTCTTTCCAAATCGTTCAAATCACGATGCAATCTCTTAACTGCATATCGTGCTTCCCCGTTTCGACGCACAAATTCGGCCATATATTGTCGCGCATTTGTAACATCGTAATGAGAATCATCTTGTCCTGTGTAGGAAATGAATGAACAACAAAAACAACAGGCGAATCATTCGGAGGATATGAAACGGAGAATTGAACGCATGGAAGGAATGATGATCGAGTCCCAAAAGCAGGTGAGTTTGAATTTGTGCTTGTGGTGTTTTATCTGTTGTGTTCGTGATCTTACAGTTTCACCTTTGTTCTCACTCTGGGTGTAGGAAATGAATGAACAACAAAAACAACAGGCGAATGATTCGGAGGATATGAAACGGAAAATTGAAAACATAGAGAAAATGATGATCGAGTCAAAAACGGATGACAGAAACATGTCGAAGGCGAACACTGAATTTGCAACCGATCTGTTGACCGGGCTGTCGATCTCCTGGCGTAACGCCGTCGCCAACATGAATGTCGGAGTCGGATCTGTTGTAGGAAATTTTGAATGGGAGCAAGCACTTTTGACGGGAGGAACAGGAAAACTTTCGGAAAATGATGGGACCCCATTGGCACTGAAATGGCTCTTTGGTAAGTTGGATCAAGCGCTTGCTGTGGACGGCAAGAAGCTAGGCATAAGAGACGTGAAAGGAAAGAAATTAGCACCTATCAAGGCCGATCGAAAGGTGGCAAACGGCAAGTCTGACGGATGTGTTACGGAGGAATCAATGCTCGCACTTTGTGAGCGGTCTCAGGAATCGTTCTACACATACGGTATGGCACTGGTCGAGATGAAGACCGACAGGACGCCGATGAATAAGGCCCAAATGTTACTCCAGCTTGCTGCTTTCTCGAGGGAAAGTGTATGGGGGCAATCAACAATTCTGCTGGGTACGGATGGGAACAAGAAATGGTACTTGGTACAATTTGAGGCCCTCAACAGCATGTTGATAACCCAGTACAATGATGGGCGGGAGTGTTTGAATGAATTTGAATCTCTCCTGAAGTCTTTGAAAACCAGGGAGGCAAAACTGCGAGGTAGCAAGCGCGCTAAACTTGCTCCAGTATTGGAAGAACAGTTTCAATCAGAACATCATCTTCCTGGGGCTTCTACCCCGGGCACAGCTTCTCTAGCATGGACCGATGGAGCGGGAGAAGGCCAGGATGCTGTGGACAAGGCAATAGAGAACGAGGCTCTGTTACATCGACTTGCTAACGCACTTGCGGAGTCACCTTTGAGTGACGGAGTCCGCCCATCTCTTCCGGAATGGTCTCTTGCTAAAAATGTGGTTCCTTCATACTATACGTAGAGGGGAAGGATTGAAACCATTCTAAGAGAGCTTTTCCCCTAGCTCACACATGCTAACCCCAAAATACAAATGTCACCGCTCAAGATTTTCTGCAATTCTGAAGATCCACAGCGACTACCTCTGTTTAGAATTAAGGTGTTGTGGAATCGAACCACTGCGCTACCAGCCACCTTAATCCAACTATTAGTCGTATGTACGTCGTCCGCAAACTGTCCCCCCAATGGAGATTTTTTTCTCGATTCATATCCTATTTTCCATAAAAAATCAGAAAGGACACGCCGGCATTTCCTTGTCACATTTCAAATCAGTTTGAGCGACCCAGCGTGCATGACGGTTGCCGTTGGTGGTTGGTGCACGACACTCATAAAACAAACAAACCTCCAGTACAGCGGCCGTGTCCATGGCAATTCTTGCAATGGCATGATTTTTCAGCTTCCATGCTACCCAGGTACGTCAAGAAAGACAGTGCTGCGATTGGGCTAAGGACAAGCATCTCAATAGTCCCTCCCTGTTGTTTTTGTTCGCATACACCCCTTGAGCCCCATTTTCTGGACTCGTTGCGACGTCTCACTTTTCACCAGTCCAATTTTGCTTGTAGTCTTTATGATTGATTCATTTGTAGCCCTTTTACTCCGATACTAGTCTAGGTAGAATTCCTGTTCTATATTTTATCATAGGGGTAAATATGAAGGTCAATGGTGGTGTCCTGCTCGACCAGGGATTCTCTTGTCTTTTTTCTTCTCCTTCTCCTCGTCTTCACCTTGAAGAAGATTCAGCAAACACTAAGAATTTGTCTCAGCGACCATTAGCCTAGAAAGAAAGTGGTGACAATCAGCCTCATGATGTAGTACTACTCCTAAGAGTAAGAAGAAGAAACCAAATCGTCCCCAACCAAGAAGACAACTCGAACCATGGATGTGACAAGCCCTACAATCAGAAAATGGGCGAAAACACTACCAATCTATCAATCCTAAGAAGAAACAGAAGGCACAAACAACAACTGAAGGAAAGACGCGCTCTGTCTACAGTCTACAATGATTCGTCCGCGGTTCATGTGCCATGGCCGATGGTCTTACCGGTACCGTGATAGGGCCCTTCAGATTTTGATCGCATGGTTTTTATGAGCTGTCGTCGCTCGCGAGCGTCTGGAATTTGAATCGTGTTGATCAGAGGACGCCCGCCAACCTTCAACTGTCACTTGCACGCCGGCCATTCTACATGACGATTTGCTTTTGGGACATTTTATGGGGGAGAAGGACAGAGTTCTGTGCGGACGACGTACGTACGGTTTATAGGTGGTCACCGATACAGAGCGTTCTGGTTCTGGAAGGATTGTCACATGATGTGGCAAAAGGACCGAGTCTACGGATCCTACTTTCTGCGTTCGACTACTCCCTCTGGAAACAAACCCTTTGTTGCACCAAAAAAAGGGGAATTACGTCATTTCATGGGCGTATGTCCGTTGGTCAAAAAAATTATATAGGCTTATAGCTCTTTTTAGTACGAACATTTCGGTACCCTAGGTATCAGTGTCCACTGCTTAGCTGTTTTTTGTCTGTGCCACCTTCACAGGTTCCCAAGTGGACACAGCCAGCATTTTATGTTTTTCGTCTGTCTGTCTACCCAATAAAATTCCTCAGGGTTGGAGCAAGGCCAGCGTGAATGTGACAGTTGACCGTTGGTGGTTGTCCTCTGTGGTCACCACGATTCAAATTTTTTGGGCAACCCTCCCGTCCTCGTCTGTCACAAAACCCAAAAAACCGAGCCAAATGCTTGACCATGACGTGAGGTGAGAACAATGGATGCAACATGCTGGGCTGAACCTGAACTGCTTCTCACTTCTCACTACTGTGGCTTATTTCTAATCTTCTTGTTTCTTTTTCTTTCTTCTCACTCATCACTGCTGCAATCTTTCCTCTTGTTCATGCATGATCCTTTGGCTTGTCTCTTGTTGAACGAGTAGACTAGGAACAAGCCGCTTGATGTCAACTGAAGTATCTTACCCGTCTCATTTGTTGAAGTAGGAGTAATTGTTTTGTTGTTTGATTGTTGGTTGGTTGCTTTCATGTCTTCTGTAGGATAGATGATTCACTATCGTCATAGGTCGTAGCATCATCTCATTTCTCAATGACCAAACACTTTGTTGTTTTTGCTTCAAATAGATGGGAAGCCCTCTTGCTCTTGCCACACCCTACTTTCCATGTCTATCAGTTCATAGAGTCAAAAGTTGTAGCTGTAGCGTGTGAGAGCTGCTTGTGTTCATGGTGAAACTGAGAGTCATTGCCATGCTCAAAACAGAAAAGAGATCTGCAACGAATTCAGAATGCACTGAACTCTACGAATGAATAGCACTTGAGTTCTATTTCTACTCCTAGTATATAAAGAAAACAATGTCTGCAGTCTGTTTATGAATCGACTGAAAGTTATCAAAAATCCGTCATTTCGACATGTAGAATGGCACGTAATGAGCTACCCAGAGACACAACAGATGATCGCCTCTCTTCCCATGAGCAGAGCAAACAAAAGTGACAAGTGTCAGTGATCAGTGAGCATGAGCTATGTAATTGTCATGGCAATTGGTAACGGATCACACTCACCTGGAATGCCATTCGTACGATGTGCTTCGGCAACAAGAGAAAAGAATTGTGTGCTTGTCATTATGAATTATGGAGCAACCAGCAGTTATCCACGCACGGCCGCTTGCTGGGCATGCGTCTGTTTCAAACTGTGAAAACTCCAGCTGGGTATGCGTGCCAATTTGCCATTTGATCATTTCTATTTGTCTCAAAAGCAAAAAATGATGTCTGTGTCCACCTGGGAACCTAAAATGATGGCACAGACAAAAAACAGCTAAGCAGTGGACACTGATACCGAGGGTTATATGTTCGATCTCGTATTCCTGACGACCTGTGATCAAAAAAGGGACGAATTGGAAATTGGAAGCACCTACTTTCATCCCGTACCGGTTGATCCTTATATGCCTCCTAGGAGAGCGCGAGGGCCAGGACGCTATATTGGAATGTCAAAGGGACCAGAGTTGCCGGCACAATGCTGTGGTCGGGCCATTTTGACCCTCCTCACCGTGGTCAATCAGGGCACCTTTTTCTGAGGTGCTTTGACTTCCGTCGCCAAATATTTCGTACTTTTCGTATAGTAGTGTAGAGGCGCGCATGTCATTCTATATGATCCCCCATATTATTCTAAGATTTTGATACTCCGAATGAGCCAGCCGTCCTACCCCCAAGCAGGGGTGAGTGAGTCCCGCGTGATCGAATACGCTGCGCTTGTATTCCCTTACTCACCCCCAAGGCGTGTCGGCTGCTCCCAACTTTGACACAAACTCAGAACAACCACAACGCAAACACCACGAGGCCCATCTTGCTATGGATGTAACAACACCCATGGACCCTCCCAAGTCCAACCGTGTTGTCCATGCTGTCTCTAACAACCCAAGGGACACTCCTGGCGCTGCAATTGCTGGTGCGCACACTTTCATTCCAAACACAATGCTACCGCGACGAATCCTCCAAACGTACAACAATCAACGATACCAACACATCCTTGCGAATGACAATGCACTACACGACACAAACAAACAACCCAACAAAGGAGGCGGTGCCGACAACAACACAGCCATTGTCTCCCAAGAAAATGTCCGTCCAACGATGTGCTCACTTGTACTTGGCCGCAGCGGCCCAACGGAACAACAAAGGAGGGGGGTACCAAACAAACCCAAAACGAAATAGAACCCATCCAAATGCATAGATTCTAGAGTGGGTATCACCAAACTTGCTGTAGAACCATGATAAAATGTTCAGGCTGAAAAAATAGTGGATTCTCGCTGGTTGCGTGTCGTATCACTCAGTTCCTTACTTCAAAGTCCCAACTTGGTTCTACGCATCCTGAGAGTCACCAGGTACATAGGGGAGGGGTAATTGATCATGGGAGGTACTTGAAAAGAGACAAAGGGATCCATACCACGTTCAGACAGAGGGTTATCTGTTTGATTGTTGTTGTTTGGGTTTGCATTGTAGTGGTACTGAGCGCTTGGAGCGATCGGACTGACCGCACCAGTAATTGCAGCGCAAGGAGTGACTCTTGGGTTGGTAGAGAAAGGATGGACAACACGGTTGGACTTGGGAGGGTCCATGGGTGTTGTTACATCCACAGCAAGATGGGCCTCGTGGTGTTTGCGTTGTGGTTGTTCTGAGTTTGTGTCAAAGTTGGGAAATCGCCGATTTCGAGGATCGCGCCTTGGGGGTGAGATAGAGAATACAAATCGTGTATTCTATCGCTAGTCCTCATTACTCACCCCCGCTGGGGGGTATAGCCGTCCCCCTGTAGGTTTGCACTGAAGTATACGTGAATTTTTAATGCGACTAAAATAACCAAAAACCAATTGGTGCAACAAAGGGTTTCCAGAGGGAGTACCTAGGTAGCTAGAGTGGTAAAGGGGACTCAGAGACTACTAGAGACTAGTGGGCCAATCGCCCCTGTGAATCACGATCAACCAGGACTCACCATTCCGCTAACACAAACAACAACAAACGAAGGCATCAACAGAAGACAAAGAGGCAATCTTGAACGAGGTCTCACGATTTTACCAGCATGTCGTCGTCGTTGTCGTCAATCCAGTATGAAACAGCAACGCTTAATTGCGCAGACATAGGCTTGGGTGCAGCAGGCCTAGTGGAGGGGGAGTGTATCGAGACCGAAACTTTTTTTTCACCCCTCGCCCCTCCTACTAAGATGAAGGAGCATTTTTTCCCCAAAAATTCGATCTACATTCGAAAAGAAATGTGTGAAGTGTTCCAGGAACTCACCAAGAGTGGTCGAGAAATGAGTCAGATTGTTATCGGTTCACCTGGTGTTGGAAAAAGCGTATTAATATTTTTGGTGGCACTGTACCGTGCCCTGTACGAGGAGAAGCCTGTCTGCTTCATTCGCAAGACGAGGGCTGTTGGAGAGTTCACGAGCGTGTTTTTTATGAGGAAGAAGGTCAACAGCGACAAAGAGAATAAGGAGATTACGATTCGCTACAGTCGAATATTGCAAGGAAACTTGGGAGTCGACGATGTGCTGGCGGACGTTCTACAGAAGCATATGGCGATCAACCGTTCGGATGCCCAGGTTCACGTTATGTCTAACAATGTTCTCTTGTTCATTGATGGTCTACACGAAGGCGACCAAGATCTGTACCTACCACACCATTACCTAGCGACAAGCGGTGGACATGACGTACCTCAAGGAGAAAGTGCGACATTTTCAACTCTCGTCGTTCTAAGTGGCTGGGAAAAGACGGACCTGCAAAAAGCGCTCGAGTTGACTTCGGATATTCTAGACAACCATAAACCATCTGGCATCGACGACGTTGCAGCAGCGGCGCCAGCAGTCGATGGGGTTGCAAGAGCGGCGTCATCGGCCCCAGCAGCAGCAACAACGAAATGTGATGATGAAATGGAAGGTCTTGAAGAAGCCGATGCAGATGGCGATGACGGCGACAAATCTGCTTCTAGCTATTCTCCCGATGAAGTTTTTGAGGATATTTTCTATCATACTGGTGGCCGGATCCGGGAGGCGTTAAAGTACGCTCAGAACCCACGCAAATGGAAGGCCCAGAAGACGGCGACGGTGAATGCGATATCCAAGAATCAGGCAATGCTAAGTATTGTTGACACAAAAGGAAGTGGGGATAGAAAAAGCCCCGATCGTGTTCGAACCATGTTCCGAATCCCTGATGTGGCATCCAGCGAAACCTTCTTTGGATCTGCTTATCAGGTTGTGGACTCACAGTTTGTCGCACGTCTCTTGCGGGACCGGGTCGGCCTGGAAAATTACTACAATGCCTATATGGAATCTAAAGAGAAAGGGCTGGCAAGTGCAGCGGGATGCCACTTTGAGGAGCTTGTCCATCAGCTTTTCTACAAACGTCCAAGCCCTATATCTGGCATTCTCCAGAGCAAGGGGACCGGTGTAGAGGGAGTTAATCAACTCTCCGACTTTCTGGTTTACTGGATTCCAAGTGTACCCAATTCCGCAAACATCGATGCAGCCCTTCTTACCAAGGATCCCAATGACAACGTAACAGTTTGGTGCTTTCAGTATACTATTTCCGCTGAGCACACCTTCAACCCTCGAACGTTTAGGACCAAGTTCCTCCGACCTCTGTTACAGACGTTTAAGCTCCAATCAGATTGTGTGTCGGTCAAGATCGCCTTTGTTGTCCCGGATGATGTTCATTTGTCATTCCGACGGCCGGAAGAGGTTGACGAAGAGGGTTATGAAGGATTGACGGTAGCTGTGGATTGTAATTCGGTCGAAACGGTCAAAGATTTCTTTGATCATGAGGAACTGGGATGCATCGACAACCCGGTCAGATTCTTTGACGATCCGGAGCGAGTCACCAAAGCATTGCGACGTTCGTAAGACTGAGACCTGTGAAGGTAGCTACAGGAGGCCCTGACTGAGACTTGTAGTTGCCTTCTCACGATGCCGGGGCTCAAGTTGTGCGGAATCGTGACCTGATTCCACATTGTAGCGTCATGGTTGTTCTGACTTCATGCCTCGTCTCCCTATCCAGCGGCGGCAGTGTGTTGTCTTTGGGTGTCATTGTGTGCCACTTGGGCAGAAGAACTTCGAGGTATTCGAAGTTCGAAGGGTTAGTTTTACGAGTACGGAGTACGGATATTTAATTTATAGAGGCTTAAATAATAATGAATTCCACACAGTCACGATTCACGATTCATTCGGTCACATTTTGAAGGCAGGAATCTCATGTGGCAAAAGGACCTAGTCTACGGATATGATCTTGTTCATGTTCATGGACTGTGCATGAACAACTCTTATGCGGCCATCCATTCCTTCCATGTGATCCTGATTTCGCGTTGTGCCGATTCGAAGGCCGCTCCCAGTGCGATTTGGAGTGGAAGGAATGATCCATGCATGCTTTTGGGGACGACTGCCGCCAAGAGAGATGATGGACCGTTTCTCGAACCACCCATCCGCCGTTTCATCCATGCAAAACCAATCTCCGATCTCGTCCGAATATCGCGGAACTCATACTGGGGATCGAGCAGCGCGCGACACAAGCATTCCCGTAGAACATATACCGACAGTTCCACGTACACTTGGCGCCGCACAAGATGCAAAACCAGTCTCTTCGGAGTCAATCGTAAACCTTCGTTGCGTTGCGGTTTGCAAATCTCTTTTGCCTTGTCCATCTTGGCACAAACATTCATCTTGTTCTCATAAAATTTGCTCCTACCCAAATCAAACATCACTTTGACCAGGCAATCGTGTGCATCCAAACTCCTGCCAATCAATTAAATCGCAATGACTTCACGCACTGTTCCACTTCCCACCATTACACCGACCAAGCCTCGCTTTGTGGGCTCATCATCATCGGCTGAAAATGAAGGAAATCCCCTCAAGACCCACAAAGTTTCCTCGTGGGATGACGAGAGCATTCTCCTGGCTGCACAACAAATAGTCTCTGAGCAATCCGATGCTGAGCTCAAGACCAACGAATTGGTGGACATGTTCGATTTCACCGATAATGACATGCGGTTTCCCCCGAATCCCCGACATCTGCCCAAAAACTTTGTGTCCTTTCCAATCAAAAAGTCACCGTTTCCCACAGCAGCCAATAACGACAATGATTCATCTGTTCAAGAAGATGACTCGATTAGTCAAGATTTCGACGACTCTTGGGAATCAGAAGAGGATTCGAATGCTGCTGATCTCGATGAATCGTGGGAATCACACGCCGATTTGAGTGCTCAGAATTTCGACGACGCTTGGGAATCACAAACCATGAATGAGACATACAAGGACGATCGCTTATTTTCCTTTCCAACGCCCGAGACTTCCCGAAAAACCAAGAAGCCCATTCATCCGAAACATATTAGATGCGTTACACCCATCAAGGGCAAGCGCCTTCTATTTAAGTCCCGGATGGCCACAACTCTAAAGGGCAAGAGACTTCCACAACCAGAATCCCGGGAACCCCACCCTGATACCTGGGAAGAACTGTCTCAAGAAGGCACCCTCAAGCGTGATCATGACGCGTCTGCTCGATGGGAGACACCCACTTTCGTCCATGATTCGTCCATTGTCGGCAATGCTAAAGATAACGTCACTCCGAGTGACATGGGTATCAAGAGTACATTCCTCGGTACCCTCGACAAAAAGGTTCAGCACCATCAATTGCCATGGACGGTAGAGGAAGAAGAAATTATTCGTGAGTACCGCAAAAAGAACATCAAGTACTCTGTCATACAAGCCCAACTTCCAGGTCGAACTTGTATCGAGATTCGAGATCACTTTGAGAACGTGATTGACCCCAATCTCCTCAAAACGCCTCTCACCATTCAGGAGAAGCTGATTATTTTGGAGAAACGACAAAGATTTGGAAACCGCTGGAATCTTATATCCACATTTTTGCCAAGAAGGTCCGTGGACCAAATCAAAAAGTTCTGGCTGAATACCAAACTCTCTGAACGACGTCGTTTCCGAACAAGCGGCAAAAGTGAGTGACTTCTTGCGGGTAGAAGTGTGGCTCAAGAGAAACGGGAAACGAATGACAAGGGTATGTACTGTAGTAGAGGCTATTGCCGTATGCATATCAAAATGAAAAAGCAAAATAGAGGATTCTTGATTTCACAACATTGAGTCTTGTAGTCATTTTTCTTCGCGTGAAAGTATTTTTCGGACCGATTTGTATGTGTGGAATGAAATTGATGGGAAGCAAAAAGTGCTGGGGATGATATTGGCCTATGCCTCCAACGGCAGGTCGTTCGAATGAAACCAGCTCGAACGTTGCTGCTGCTGACAGATACTGGATCAAGCTGGCCCGTATCTGCATCGAAGAATGAATCTTGCACGCTTACAACAATGACCAAATCGGCTGGAAAAATCCATTGTGCTCCCACTGGAAGTTGCCTACCGTAATCTTCCGCAGAAACATTTCGGACCAGGGAAAGATAGGATGAAGCATTGACTGGTTTTACCCGAACACGGCGAGCCCATTGTGCGGCAAAGGCCGGAAAATCGGCTCATTGAGAGGGAATCTCAACTCTGAGAGCGGCATTCTAAGGGGCATCAACCCGCATTCTCTTGACATAGGGGGTCCACATGCATCATTGAGTGTCTGTTTGAAAGGACTGTATTTGTTTTTTTTCATGAAAGGGTTCAAATGACAGATCTTTGCTTTCCAAAGCCGGTGGAACAAAAGTGAGGGTATCTTTTTTAGGTATCTTTCCGGAAGACTTCTCAGCGTCTGTACCGGTAATTACACAGTCCAAGCACCATTGGAATGGTGCAAAAAACGGACGATTTACCCGTAAAACGAGCATGCCCCCAAAGAGTTTCATCCGTCCATAAAATGAGAACTATAAGTCGGATTTTGATGAGCCCGGGTGGGATCGAATCCTCTTTTGAAGTAGATTCAAATGATAATCATAAGACTAGCTAACTCAAAGTACTTCTAAAGTTACAGTTTCAAACATGTGGCATTTCGGCTTTAAGACTTAACTGTATATGCGTTAAGCACTACACATTGGTCCTATACAAATTTGAGCGGAAAGATTCAACGCATGGTGCTTGGACTGTGTAATTACCGGTAGTGTATTTGTATTGAATTAAAAGGGTGCGATTGGGGGGTACCTTTGTTCGTCCGTCATCCGAAAGGAAAAAAATTGTCTCGTATTTTTTCCCAAAGCGCCAGCCGGGTGATATCGCCAGCCTCCCTTCGATCGTTCGAAATAGACGCGCCGGTCACGCCTTGTATTGCTAGCACAAGGGCCAGGAATCGTCTCACTTTTCGAGCAACACCACAAAAGACGACCATGAGCACACCAAAAACCAAAAGAAAACCATCCAGCCGTACGAACGACCACAGTGACAACTTTATGGCCAAAACCATCCACCTAGATCACAAGTGAAGGCGGAATACATCAAAGGAAGGATGACAACATGAAACATGACAATCAACCACTGCAATAAACAATCTAGTAGAATTCTTTCAAACTCATGGGGGATAATGCTCGGTAGAGCAGACAATCAGGTAGGTCACCAACCGATAGTAGTATCTCCACGTGTCAGAGATACAACCAAGTCGTAGTCTATCAAAAGGATAGTCGGGACACAAAAGAGGATGTGATAAATGGTGATATTGTTAGATTGTGAGCTTTAGGACTACGGTGTGTGTTTTGATGTGCAGGTCTGGCCAGGGTGCATGACTGATATATTCATGGCGCTGACAGGACTGGTCTGGTTGGAGTAGACATGGATATTGTGTATTGGAAGTATATGCACTTGTATATCATATACCAATGCCAACAGCTCTTGCTTTGTTGTGATATAGGTAGTTTTCTTGGCGCGTTGCCGTTTGCATTCTTCGATTTGTGGGAATAGAGATATGGTCTCGCGTGATCGTGATTCGTGCTTCGGTTACTTAGGCCGTTGGGCTAAGTCGTGGAGGTGCGTACTCGGATATTGATTGCGCGCGCTTGAGAATATTGGGCGCGCACGTGTTGGGCCATAATTAATATCCGATCGGTCGCTCATAACACGTGCATTGCGAGCATGCCTTGGCCGAATTTAAAGGTCTGCGAGCATGCCGTCATTCTTTTCTCACTTTTACGAAAATGTCATCGGATGCCATAAAATACTAGCATCAGTCGATGAGTTGTAGATTCCACCACCACCTAGTTGTTGGTGAGAATTCTGCCACTCCCCACAATTCGTCAAGTGAGGATTGTTATTTTCCTTTGTTGTTCTTGTGATTGTTTCCAATCCAGAGGAAGAAGAAGGTCTTGGACATCGTCTATCATGTGGAGAATTTCCAATGTTTGCCGAGAACATCTTCTGGATTGGTGTATAAAAACGTCCAAGGCAGTTGATAATAAATCCAACATTCTTGAGTGTAAAGTTGTTGCAGATACCTTCAGAGCTCTCCTCCCCGGGTGCTTTCTTCATCCAAACATTGGGAATTGCTTTACTTGGTGACAAATCCACGTCAAGAAAGACATCAAATAAACAGTCATGTTGATGTGCTCCTGAAGAATCGAATCCATTTGAGGTCTTGTAGTAGGTAACCAAGGTGTGACATAATTCCTTGAGTTCTTGTCTTGCGACTATCAAGGTCTTCTCCCCAGCTAAAGCTTTTAGGTTGCATGCATTTCCAATGTATGCTCTCCATATATCCATATCATTGAGAGGCCCAAGGTAGATGGTAGTATGGAAGTTGCAAGAGGAAATAGCACATGGACAGATTGCCTCAACTGGTTCTTTGGTAAAATGTTCACATGTGACAAGAAGTGCCTTGCATCTATCATCATGTTTCACAAGATAGACTTGAATCTTGTTGTGATACTCTTCTTGTGCATCTAACATTTTCCCAAGATGGACTTGAACTTGATCATGATCCTTCAATGTCTTGAGTGATTGAATCTGTGAGGGTCCAAAATTGGTAGTGTCTTGCCACTTGTTTTTGCCATTTTGCTTGTCTAAAACAATTGCTTCTTTGTGTGTCTGTGAAACGTGTGGGTAACCAAAATTGTACTTGACAAAAAAACTGAGCTGCTTGATTCTTGACTGCTGTTTAGCAGCTTGAATGAGGCATTCACTGATCTTGACAAAATGCTTGAAATGCTTCCATCCAAGTTCATTCAGTACGTCATGTTTCTTGCCATAGACAATGGTTATGGTGGGTGTTGGAGGCTCAAAGATCATCTCCCCAGTCTCCCAATCAACAAGTACATTCCAGCGACTCCCTTTGTAGTCAGGGTTGTTGTTACTACTGAAAGGTCCTTCATGTATGACAACATCTCTGAATTGGAAAACAACATCTTCAGTTGCCTGTTCCTGGTTGTCCTGTCCATTGTATTCCACAAGTTGACTGCATGAGATCACCTTCTTGTCAATATAGGAATTGTGTTTGCAGAAAATATACTTCTTGATACATGCTTCTTGCTTGAAAGCGTCATGTTCTAAATTGACATGTTGGATTATACATGCTTGTTGTTGCTCCCCATTTCCCTCTGCTGGTTTGTAAGGAAACGCTTGTCCAAAAATTTTGTCGCAGTTCTTGATCGTAGGCATTTGTGCGGATGGATCTTCACCTTTGCTACAAATGAAAACGGTGTCAGCTTGCTTGTCATTGGGTTTATTTGGAAGTGACTCCTCCCCTGAAGAGGCATCCGGACAAAGATAGGGTGCATAAGATTTGGTACAGGAGAAGACCTTGTCGCAGAGAAGGAAGAAAAGGGGTTGGGAAAAATCAGGTGGGCGACCATTGAGGATCTGAAGAGTAAGATGACCAGAAACGTTTATGATGACGCAAGGCATCTTCTTAACGGTAGGATAACGCTTCTCAGTCATGTTGTGATCTTGATGGTACAGTTTGGAACAAGAGTCTCCAATAAGGGCTGAGGAGAAGGAAGGTGTATCAGGTCCATGATCGTAAGGTAAATCCAAAAGTTGAGTGAGGTTACAGACATCACGATCAGTGTACTCCCCATAATGCGTCATACTACCATCAGTGTTGACTTGTTGCCAGTTAGAAGCACTGTCAGGTGATGAGGCAGGATGCAAATGATCCAAAACACCAGGATCCCATGTATCAGGTGATGTGAAGATGATCTGAGGTAATGTCTCCATGTCATCATCACTGGGGATACCTAAGGAGTGAATGTATACTAGTCCCTCTTTGATGTGCAGAGACATAGCACGGCCATCAAGTGTTGTGATGCATTGTTTTCCATCAACTTTAACGGATCGTTCATCAACAGCATGTCCAAAGTGCTCGAATTGTCCAGGAGCATGGATCGATTGTCCTTTTCCGTGGAATGCATATTCATTGAAGATGCCAATAATGGGTCCATCATTGGTTTCAAACTTAGCGGCACATGTGACAATAGGAATCTCAGTAAGCTCATGATTTTTGATACCCATAATGGATATATGACGACCAGTCTTAGAAAGGATGCGCATGTCAGAACCAGCAAGTCCTCCATTAGCACCACGGTCAACCAATTGGTTTCCTGGGAGAGTAGATTTCCTGGAAGACAGATAGTGCAGTATGTGTCCTTCCTGTTTATGCATATTGGCCTTGAGGCTAACCTTCTTGCTTGTTTTTGACTTGGCGTTGGATAGAACACTGGTCAAGTCAGACGCTGGATGATTGATGTCAGTCGTCATGGCTTGGTTGATGAATTGTGTAACTGGATCTGACTCATCTTGATGCTCGGAAGTCGCACCAAGTGAAGCATTTTTAGAAACAGCTTCTTGACTGGGGTCAGGATCAGGTTCCGGATCAATGTCAAGGGCATGCGTCTGCACTTTCTTTGGCGTTGTTGATGATGGTGCATGAATCATCTTGTTGTACCCAATGATCAACTTGCGATCTTCTTCAGAAAGTTTGAACCATAGGTCACGCGGCAGACTAACCTTAGATGAAGAGGATGGAGAGTCAGATGTCACGTTAGTGTTGTGAACATGATACTCCATATCATCTTGTGGGGTTAAGTCAGGATCTGTATCTTGGCCGTATTGTGAATCATGTTGTTTGACATGTCGACGGCGACTATATGCAGATGACTGGGTTGCTTGATCATGGTCATAAGCTGCGTCTAGAAGGAGACGGAAGTATGATTGATAGCAAAGGGATTTTGCACCGGATTTTGTGTTCACCACATTGTCCAAGATCTTGACTCGGCGGAGATCAGGTACCTTTTCTACAGCTTGCATGAGGAAAGTCATCCTGGTATGATCAGGGATGCGATCAGACAATGTCACAAGATTGTCTAGCAAACGTAGCTGCTCTTGAAAGTGTAGAAGAAATTGACGTCTTGTTCCGCGCCATGTGTCATCAAGACGTAGATTGGAAATGTAGTTGGTTAAACGTAGGACTTCTCGTTTTGCGAGATCAGATTCGGTATGTTATGAATGTAACTTCTTCAATACAGCACGTGCATCTTCATCATGTTCATGTTCACGTACATAGGCTCGACCTTGGTCAGTCTGGATAATACGGACAAGAACGGAGTAAAGAAATACTTGTTGCTCTTGGAATAGTTCTTCAGCATACTCATCATCTTTGGGAGGTGTGTACTTGAAACTCAGAACGTTGGATAGGCCTTGTGCCTTAGCTGTAGTCTTGAATACACGCCAGAATGAATCGTAGTATCGTTCATCCTTGAATACCTCATATGCAGTTGCGTCGCGCTTAGTTCCCTTTCTGAACGCCGTTAGGTCTTGTTGAGATTGGGATGCGGTAGTAACTGTGCTGACAGATTTTGCAGATGACGGCGACTTCATTGGCGAGACTGGGACTTGGCTAGGTTGTCCATTGGAGAAATTTGTATTGATCCTCCAAATGTTGAACTCATTTCTCGTTAGGTTCATCCAGTCGCTATTGGATAGCTCATCTTGAATTTCATTGGTCTTGTGTATGGCCCAATAGACTAAGAGCTTGATCTGTTGTCTTGTAGGACCTTGCAGATCTTGCGTCTTGTTGTTGACCTTGTATTGGGTTAGTTTGTTCATGGATTCCTCAGTATTGGTTTGCATGTACAAGATAACATGAGTATGTTCTCAAAACCATGGTATTTCATCCATTTCATTAAATAGTCAGCTCTCTCTTTGGTAAAGTATTGACAGACAGTATAGATGATGTGATCGAATAGGTCTGTGTTCGAGACATTGTCTTGGTTATCTTCTCCCTTAGGAGTTGTAGGTGTCTTGGGTGGTTGAGGATCCATGGTAGTACTTGATTGGTTTTATTTAATGTGTGGTGTGATATGAACCCGGATGTACCACGTATGTACCACGTATAAAGTACCCGGATGTGTGTTGTGATGTCCAAAAGGCAACCCGGATGTGCGGAACTCAGTTTTGTCTCTGGTTTGGTGTGAAAACGACTTAAAGATACTTATTCTTGGTCACTTCCAGACTCGTTGCGGTGATCGAGTTGAACCGGGGAGTCAGGAACAGTGGTAGCTTGCTCGTCTTGCTCGTGGTCCTCAACAAAGTGGTTCACTGGTCAGGTATGGGGAAGGTAGTTGCACGGAGTCCTGGTGCAGCTTGAGGTCCTGGAATAGGAGAGGGTTGGTGACCCTAGCCTTAGCCAGGCTGGCCCTGTTGTTGGGTTGGGTAGCTTTGTCCTCTAACTCTTGTTTGTTGGGGTATCTCAATCTGTAATGGGTGTTGATGGGTAAGTAAGGTTCCAAATGCAACTGCAGGGAAATAAGCAGTGAGACTGTTAATCTAGTAGAATTCTTTCAAACTCATGGGGGATAATGCTTGGTAGAGCAGACAATCAGGTAGGTCACCAACCGATAGTAGTATCTCCACGTGTCAGAGATACAACCAAGTCGTAGTCTATCAAAAGGATAGTCGGGACACAAAAGAGGATGTGATAAATGGTGATATTGTTAGATTGTGAGCTTTAGGACTACGGTGTGTGTTTTGATGTGCAGGTCTGGCCAGGGTGCATGACTGATATATTCATGGCGCTGACAGGACTGGTCTGGTTGGAGTAGACATGGATATTGTGTATTGGAAGTATATGCACTTGTATATCATATACTAATGCCAACAGCTCTTGCTTTGTTGTGATATAGGTAGTTTTCTTGGCGCGTTGCCGTTTGCATTCTTCGATTTGTGGGAATAGAGATATGGTCTCGCGTGATCGTGATTCGTGCTTCGGTTACTTAGGCCGTTGGGCTAAGTCGTGGAGGTGCGTACTCGGATATTGATTGCGCGCGCTTGAGAATATTGGGCGCGCACGTGTTGGGCCATAATTAATATCCGATCGGTCGCTCATAACACGTGCATTGCGAGCATGCCTTGGCCGAATTTAAAGGTCTGCGAGCATGCCGTCATTCTTTTCTCACTTTTACGAAAATGTCATCGGATGCCATAAAATACTAGCATCAGTCGATGAGTTGTAGATTCCACCACCACCTAGTTGTTGGTGAGAATTCTGCCACAATCAACCTCTACAATGATGAAGCGAAGGTTTGACAGCGTCATCATGGGGTATGTAAGCCCAGGAAGCAGGAAGCCTAAACTAGTAGTGGACTATGCTTTTATCTTTCCCATAGACAAAGTGCCAGGAGCTTGTGTTGATACTCCTAGAGGTGCATTGCACCATGTGTGTGTGCGATCTACAGTACGAGACTCAATACTCCGGGATCCCTTCGACTTGGGGAACACAATCGTGAACACGTCATGCATATCGTAAACCATATGCGTGTCCTTGGTCTTGGAAATCATGATGGCAGTGTTATAACACTCATCCAACTTCTTTTCATCGGTCAAACTCATACTCGTGAAAGTATATTTCGTTTGCGATGTCTTCACGGCTTCCTTGAAGAGATCTTGTTTCTTCTCCGAAGACATTTTCTCCCTGTTCTCTTTCCGATATAGAGGTCCTTGATCTGCAACACCATATCCCCTTGAACCTGGTTCCACCAGCTCAACTGCCAGTCCCCCAACCATGAATCGGGTATCTGTATCTAACGGGTAGTCATCGCTCTTTGAACTCTTATCCGAGTTGCTTTCATCGCTTGTTCTTCTTTGTCTTCTCTCATTAAGACCCTGAAGCGTTTCGTCGAGTGTTCGGAATCCAAAGTCGGATTCCCGATTGTCGGTTCCAGTCTGGTCTTCCGCTGAGGCGTTTTGATAGTCCTCATCGTCTCCCGTGTTAGCCGGTGCAGCACCTGAAGCGGGTGAAACATTTGCCGAGTCTTCTGCTCGCGCCATTGTTCTCACCTTCTCTCTGTCCTAGCTTGCCAGAGCACTCACTTCCTTGACACCGTACGACCTTGGGAAACCTTCTACAGCGTAATACTTGGGCTCAGAACCTGCGAGTAGTGGAAAAGAACGGCGGTCTCTTTCCCATTGAGCAATCCGTAAAAGGATACTTATTCTGATAATCACTATTATGTTAGTCCTAAATTCTCACTAAATTCACTTGGATCTTTTCTTCAATATCTTTTGGATGAGTCATTCCATCCATTCGTTCACATCTACGTCGCTCATCATTCGTGATTGATGAGTCTTGTTGCCGGGTATAAGCTTGCTACCCCAGCTATACTCGCACTCCCTCTCAAGCGCAATATCTCGGCTACCATCCACACAGTAGCTTCCGAATTGTTTCAAATGTATCTTTCGTCAGACCCTTTGTCATTATGTCTGCACGTTGTTTTGATGTCTCGATCTTTTCAACCGTGACTCGATTCGGCTTTAAGTGCGATCGAAACCAGTGCATTCGAATCGCATAGAACTTTGATCTTAGTGTGAACCTGCCCGGCTCCATGTTCGCGAGCGTCAGGGCACCATTGTTATCTTCCCACACTGTGGTTTTGAATTTCGTGCTCTGATCTTCTGTCATGCCGACACCTCGTGCCACAGTTTTCAGAAGTTCCAGAAGAGGCAACACAGATTTCATCGCCACACTGAGCGCTGTGTATTCCGCCTCCATTGTTGATGTTGCAATATCCGATTGCAACTTGCTTTGCCAAATGACTGGACAGTTTGCGATGCAGATGGCAAACCCAGTTCGGCTCTTGACACATGACGGATCCATCTTATCCTCATGTGGCCACAGACCCGCGAAGTCTGCATCAACGTAACAATCAACGTTGAGATTGTCGTAAGTTGGACGGAGGATGAGTCCTTTCTCCATTGTCCCTTTCAAGTATTGTCCGATCCTTTCTAATGCTTCTTCGTGTGTTGTCTTAGGATCATGCATCTAAGGAGGGAAATTTGCCCTGGCGCTTGATTTCCACCCCCAAAAGCGAATTTCTAGAAAAAATTCGCCGAATTAAAATTTTTTATGCGCAGTTTATTTTTATATGCGCAGTTTTTAACTATAATCCTGCTTTCCCAACTAAATCTGCAAATCTAGGTCTAACAATGCACATTTCTCTAGCTAGTTCTAGAGATCGAGCTGACTATCACGCGCATGCAACAATTTTAATGCGCACAAGCCCGCGATCAAACCACGAATAACGCGCGCCACACTCCGCTAATACGCACTACAACTATCTGGCGCGCTCGACCCCCCCGAGACGCGCATGACGCAACCCTCATGCGCAAGCGTCTGTCCCCTCACCTTTGAATCACTAATTTCCACTCCCACCACATCACACAGCAGCTGCCAGAAAGACTGACGCACATGGATGTCCCAAAGAATGTCTCAGATGGATCCTCCTTCCCAATCACCCAAACCGCGGGGATTACCAACTCGACACTCTGATCCATCGAACAAAACCGAACAACTTAGCATACTAGTCATTCAACAATCAACGACCACCAGAATCGATGCTCATTCATCTCCCTCCACCTCCACCCAACACACCACAACAAACAACAACAGCAGCAGCAGCAGCAGCAACAACAGCAATCGATCACCCAACGCTATCGAGATTCCCCTGTTCAATCCCATTATCTATCCAGCTTCTTTCATCAACCTAACAGCTCTGCCATTCCAATCACGCTACAATTAAAGCGGCTTGGGGCATCTGTCTGATTGTTTCTTGGTTCCTTTTCAGCCACCTTTTTGTTGCTTGCTTTCTCTCTGCCGAGATTCCCTTTTCAATCCTTTCACCTATCCAACTTCTTTCACCAACCTAACAGCTCTGCCATTCCAATCACGCTACAATTAAAGCGGCTTGGTGCATCTGTCTGATTGTTGCTTGGTTCCTTTTCAGTCACCTTTTTGTTGCTTGCTTCCTCTTCAGCCACCTTCACTCCAAAACCGCTGCACCAGAAGAAGAGGAAGAGGAACTCAAGCACGGCCAGAGCATTCGAGACATTGACACTTGCACTATCTTGCAGCTCTGCCATTCCAATCACGCTACAACTAAAGCGGCTTGGGGCATCTGTCTGATTGTTGCTTGCTTCCTTTCAACCACGACCTTCACTCCAAAACCGCTACAACACTTCACTCCAAAACCGCTGCACCAGAAGAAGAGGAAGAGGAACTCAAGCACGGCCAGAGCATTCGAGACATTGACACTTGCACTATCTTGCAGCTCTGCCATTCCAATCACGCTACAACTAAAGCGGCTTGGGGCATCTGTCTGATTGTTGCTTGCTTCCTTTCAACCACGACCTTCACTCCAAAACCGCTACAACAGGAAAACAAGAAGAAGAGGAACCCAAGAAGAAGAACGACCACCAGAGCAATCGAAATATTGTCGACATTTGTCCTATCTTTGACACTTGCACTATCTTGCAGCTCTGCCATTCCAATCACCACGCTACAATTAAAGCGGCTTGGGGCATCTGTCTGATTGTTGCTTGTTTCACTCAGCTCTGTCCTTCATTCCAATCACGCTATTACAATTAAAGCGGTTTCGGGCTATCTGTTAGATTGTTTATCAAGAACCCTCCTGTCCTCGTGATACTCCGACTTGAATAGAACAGACCCAAAGCAAGCAGTGTGACACGGTGGTAGCCAGTTGCTTCTGTTCTATTCTTGTCGCGAGATTGCTTGGACAACCAACCAACCCCTGGTTTTGGAGTAGCAAATTCTGGCACCGATTGTTGGATCACAACGAACAAGACGCTACACATAAAGCGCGTCGTAGTGTATTCCTTCGATTTGGTTGTTGTTTTGTTACCACCAGAGTTCAGGACCAAACCAAAGACGCTACACAATTCAGCGCACACTTTTTACTGTTTAGACAAGTACACAAGGTTGTCTCAAAGACGCTACAATTAAAGCGCTTCCTCGACTACCCTTGTTGTTGTTGTTGTTGTTGAAACAAAGACGCTACACAAAAAGTGCATCGTGACAAGTACAAAATGGCGGGCAACCGCATCAAGGGCCCTCGCTACAAAAAGCCACCGACCGCCAAGAATCCTGGTGACCCTTCTTCAATGAATGATGAAGTGCGAAACAAAAGAAAGGACGTGTCGACTATGACTGTTTCTGGTACCAATCATATACTTCGAACACACACAAGCGAGGAATCTCACTACACCGGTATTATGCCCATTACATACGAAAGTGTCCTCAATTGGTATGAAAGTGTTTTCCAAGACAAATCAGGAAAATGGACAACAGTGGAGGTACCACATGACGGCCATTATGTGAAGATATTCCTACCAATCTGTTATTCGCCTGCATTCCAAGATATCATCTGTCACTCCGTTTTCTGTTTCACAAGAATTAAGAACGAGATGGATGATGATGACAAGTTGACTCCAATGGTTGCTCGACTGTTGTTCAAAAAGACTCTCTACAGTCCTGTTTCCAATATTTGGAATCAGGCATTTGGGACGACAGTGATAGACAGTGCTGAGAATCTGAGACAAACCATTATCAGATTTCTTTCCTCTCATGGCTTAGTCTCTAAGAAGACACGCAAGGGGATCGGTGGGATTGGAGAAGCATTGAAACGATACCTTCTAGATGATTCCTCCCTTTACAGGAAACCGCGTCTCGTACCTGTTGGTAAAATCGCATGGGTTATCGAACATATGGTGGCCATACACCGTTTCATCTCAGAATCGACATCGGACGAGAACATGGACGTGATTTCCAATATCCAAATGGAGAAAGCACTGTTGTATACGATGCCTGACACATGGTTCAAGATGTACCTTGAAGAAAGAGATTCTTTGGTACAATATGGAAGAAACGGAGACGATGGCGGTATGTTCTACGATCTACTGCATTATATAGAAAAACAAGAGTTACTGTCTGCCAGGAAATCGAAAGAAATTGCCGTGCAACGTCGGAGTACAGACTCGCCGGCAAAAAAGAGACAGAAGGTCGTCGCTGGTAATGATCCTACTGACGAGAGAAAGGAACAAGTACTACCAACTTCCATTACAACGTCGAACCAAGTCGCCCTCAAATCAGACCGTGTGGAAGAGGTCAGGAAGATTATAAGCGACGACGATGAAAAAACCGCAGACAACGAGGTAAGATGTTCGAGCGACTTGCCAAGAATCGAGAAGGATTAGACAATCTCAAAAATGATTGATCTCTTTGTCTTAGAGACGTTGTGCTTCCATAAACAAGGGAAATGAGGAGACAGGTGATGGTGTGGTACCACCGCCTTTCATTGAAATTCCACACGTTCTTGATCCTATAGTAAACCAGAAGAGAAGAAAAGACTCATGGGACTCAAATGAATCCATCGACAACATTGGTGACGGTTACTTAGACAAGTTTGCGGAAAAACAAACTAACAGAAACAACGAGAACATCAAGTCGGCCATGAAGCTAGCAACCCAGTATGCTAAGAGTATGGGGAAGGACAACACGCATGTCGAAATCAAGACATTATTTAGGTGCACACTATGCATGTCTTACAGTGGGTTGATGAATGACCAGGACCCTACAACGCGTGTTTTGCATATCCCACATAGACATCGTCGGAGAGATCTTTGCTACAACACTTCAAGGACGGGCATGCCGATTGAGTCTTTCTATACTTGTTTGAAATTGATGGTCCATCACAACCATCAGAACCTAGTATATGTTGACAAAGTAACATTTGATGAAGCAAACAGGAACCCATTTCCTAAGAAAATTCCTATGTCATCATGGAGACAACAGGATCCGAACACACTGATATTGGCGATCATTGCCTTGACAACAGCAACTGATGTCAGCGACCCAGCTTTATTGGCTTTCGAAATCGACAAAAAGATACTTCATATCTACGAACCAATACATAATCGATCAGACCAATACTGGGAAGGAACGACGCGTCATGTACTACGGAAATGGGACCTGGTCAATACGTCAAAAGGTGCCCCGCCTGTCAGACTATGTTATGACCCATCATTAGTGGAAGAAGATGAAACAACACATGATACAAACAAGGAATGCAACAAGTGGCGATATCGCATTGTGAAAATGCCCGAACCTAAGAAGGATACTCCAAAGCCAATGCCACAAGCTATTGTGATCAGAATGCTTGGAAACATAATGAGTAGTCGACCAAACCCGGGTCGGAAAGAAGGTCAGATAGACAAGAGTATGACGATATCCAATTGTTTTTCGAGTAATCAAATACGGTACAATACTGAATTTTCGAGAGGACTAGAGCATGCTGTTGGTGGCAATTCGATTTCTCCTTTGGTGTTGGGACCTGACAATTTCGATGGTAACAGCGACGATGATCCCGTTGAAGTGGGGTTTTCACGTGATACCGATAAATACGAATACAAGGAGAACGTCGATCTATCTGATGGTGGGTGTTCAGAGACGTGGACTACGGATTGTGACATATTGTTCATACCGTGCCCGAAGGTGGGATTAGAACCGAAGGAGGTGTTACTTGACTCCAAAATTTCCAAGAGAGATATAAATCGATTGCTACCGACCGTTGTATATTGTCCAGATTCTTGCGTATGCTGTAACAGGGCATTGAAAACAGATACAGACAGCGAAGTCTGTACCCTCATCCCATGTGGACATCTGGTTCACGGAAATTGCTTACGAATACGGTTCAAGTATCATAATGTATGGTGTCCCCAGTGTGGACAAAAGATCAAGAGTAACATCCACATGTTTGGTGCGGAGAAGATAGAGGGACACAAGAAAACAGCGGAAGAGACTACAACTACGAGCGAGGGATTCCCTGAAGAGGGACATAGGAAAACAGTCGAAGACACTACAACTACGATTGAGGGACGCCCTGAAGAATCATCAAAAAATCACCCGTGAGTAACAAGCCGTCAACACTAGAACAAAGAGGAGTTGAGACAAAATACAAGCCCGAGGTTTGTTCGATTTGTATGACCAGAAAAGTGGATTGCGAACTGTTTCTTTGTAGACATACATTTTGTCGGGAATGTGTTGGAGATTGGATGCAGCGGGGCCACAACACATGTATGGTGTGCAGCCAGGATATTCAAAGTCTATTGTACTTCTGTCCTATGACACGTTCTGTTCAAAGAAAATATACTCATCCTTCTGAACACAAAGCAATCTATCAGTCACCAGAGGGTGAGAAGGCTAAATACCAGCAATGGGGAGGAAATAACTCATCACGTTCCGTTGCAATGCCTGCGAATTGGGGTAACCGGAGTGAGCTGCCTGAAGAAAGACATAGAACAGAGCAAACCCAACATGATAACGAAAGAACCAAGGACAAGAGAGAGAATCCACATGGGCTGTGGGGAGGACGGAATCAGAACAACGTCCTGTCGACAGCTCAAAGCCCCAGAACAAATGAGTGGGGTTCGCAACCTGAACATGACAGGCCAGTGTATTGTCAGCATGGACAGAATCGATTCAATGATGATCATCCAGGATCGAGAGGATCTAATACATCTGTTTATCATGGGTCTCGTCATTCACATTTCGATCAAGATAACCAACAAACTAGAAGAGGAGTCATTGAACGACAAGACCAACATGGATACCATGATAACCACCAAGACGAGTCTAGAGGGAGAAGAGATCAAATCATGGAAAACACTTACCGGGATAGAAAAAGAAGACATGATAATCAAAATCAATTGTCTAATCGACATTCGATGGATTGGAGGAGATTCTCTGGATACAACAAACATTCCAGAGAACATACAAGGCACCATTCGGTATATAGAGATAGCCACAATCAATGGTCTAATCGACATCCGATGGATTGGGAGAGATTCCCTGGATACAACGAACATTCCAGGCACCATTTGTCACTTAGAGACAGTCGTCCTGGAAACAACGAACATACTAGGCGTACCCGTCAGAGAGAGCCTAACCGTCCCTCAACTGATAGAGGTAATAGTCAACCAAATCAATCACCTCGTAGAGAGAGAGAAAAGGGCATTCATCACACTACAGCGAGTCGTGGAGGGCAGGATGGCCTATCCAAACTTAGTTGGAATTCCAAGGACAATCAGGAGAGGGATGATTGGAACAGACAGAGCGGTCAGAAAGCAACCTCCAGTCACCAAGATGAATGTGGACAAGGAGAAGAGATACAAAGCAGAGATGGCAACGGTTCTACAGACAAACAAAAGGGCAAGGAATGTGGCAAGCAAGAGATTGTTGCTTACGAACAACACGGAAATTCAGGAGAGAACGGGTCTAAGAATGCCAACAACACACCTGACAGTGATAATCCGTCTAGCTGTCACAATGACAGTGTCAACCAAGATGATGCGACACAAACCAAAGAAGGAAAGGATAGTACCGACAAACAAAAAGGTAGCAGCAAGAACAACGATGACCAAATGACAAAAAACGACCATAACAAGGGAAGTAGCATCAACACGACAACACAAACGGATCAGCGCATACAAGACGAACGAGGTACGAAGGAGATTCACGAGTCTCCAATACACGGTAATCAAGACGATACTGACGAACAGAATACTTCACCGGAAAGGAAAAGAAAAGGATGTAAGACCATTGGTTCATCCAGGGGACTACCCACGAACAAGCAACGACGACAAGAGGGCCTATCGAAGTTGACACTAACACATGAAACGATGAATAAGTATAAGAGACGACAGGCTGAGAAACCTAGCCATTTGACGACAAAATTCTCCAAACCAAATGAATCCGATCATACAGAAATGTGTTTTTTTGGAATTCCTGACATGGACAAGGTAGCAAAAAGACTATGCGACTTACTATCACTCTGTCTCAGTAGCAATGATGATCGGAGAATGTTTGGCATCTGCTATACAAAGGTTCTGAAAGACTACGACATCACACCAACAGACCTCCAGACAATCATGGGAAAATTACCTAACATGTACAAACAAATGAAAGACGTGGTTGGTGAGGTGACGGAAGATCCAGCAAGCCATTGTTGTTTCGAAGACAACAAGCTTCATGTGACAGAATGTGACCCGAAGTTCTTAACAACCCGGTCTCCATGTGCCTTCTTGGTAGAATGTGTACTGAATCGCTGTCAACGACATAAGGGACATCGGAAATACCCCAAAACCATGTGGTCTGCGTTTGACGATACAATCTTCCATTGTCGCACATCCAAGAAAAACTGTGATGATTGTATGGACCATATTTTCCATGACGTGATCGTTATCATCCCTTTGGCCGGTATTTTTTATACTTCGGCAATGATAATGAATACTGGGTATGCAACATCGGAATGCACTTCATCTTTGGTAGCACTACCTATATCCTGGCTGCGTTTACGACATTCGGACGGCCAACCAAGTGGTGGGGCATTCCTCAAAAAGGTTGTCAAGTGTTGGTGTTTTGATTGGACACAAAGTGCAAAGAGAGTTGTCCATGAATGCTACCAAGCGTCTGATGTCGAAAGTGGTTCTCCACTTTGGGCCCCTGATCATTATACAAGTGAAAAGTCCAGACCAAAAATCACACCAAATGACCAACATTCTCTTAGAGTGTGGTATCGTGAAACACTGCTGAATAAAGCCAGTGCTAACAAGACAGGATGCCGAAAGTACGTCCATGGAGCATTATATATAGAAACCTGTCCCCTCCGCCTGATACTTCGGTCCGTCCGCTTCTGTTTGATGTAAGGGAAACCGGAGAAGATACAACATTCATTGTTCGGACACGTGGGTACGCGGGTAAAAACGAAACCATCAGCCATGTCAAAGTGACAACACTTCAGCAAAATGACAAAAACCTACTTTCATTGTTACACAAGAGGTCATGTCACTTCGCGCAGAGCGGTACACTAGAGAGATCAGCCAATGCAAGGTGTAACCATGGTGATATGGGGACCATGACATCTGTTGGTGTGTGCACAAAAACGGGTGGCAGAAGTACATTCTTTTCTGACAAACTTTTCAAAATATCTCCAAACATGATGAATATATTGCCAAAAATCTGTGGAGGTGTTCGGCGATTCTGTGAGAGGAAATTCCCTGGTGTGTTATCGGCTTTCAGACACCTGGAAACAAACTTCGGTTTGGATGTCCCAAACGAATTGGGAGGAAACGAAAGGGGTGTGTCATCATCCATCATTTTGAGTTGCGATTTGATGAATGCAAGCCACTATGATATTCATGATGCATCAGTGTCCTTTACAATCTGGACAGAAACCAACCCGGGCAGCACCAACAATTGGTATTTCGTCCTTCCCAATGTCCTTATAAAGCATAAGGACAAGACTTATCATGGGCTTTGTATCCGGTTATTCCATGGCATTGCGATCGCATGGGACGGGAGAATCATCAGACATGGAACATCTGTCCATACACACTCCATACCACCTAAAGACAAGAATGTGGGAAATCATACGATTGGTTGGTTTTTTAGCACAAATGCAAGATCTTTGAGTGCTACCGTAACACAAAACGAGGATGACAATTCTCATGAAATTGGAGGCTTGGCGTCGGGCCAGAAATCTAGTGACGAATAGAGATTTCTAATATACAAGACCATGTCCACCTATCAGCAAAACCACTACCTACCATCAATCAATGCCTATGATACCCCAAGGGTCTCTAGATAATTTGGAGCCATTCGAGCTCTAGAAGCATGTCGTTGCTCCATGTCCATAGAATTTTGGGACGACGGCAACACCACACCGGTAGGGTCTATTGCAAGTCTTTTGGTTGATGATAGACAAGTTCAGAGCCTTTACTGTCCATGCAAATGATACCCAAATGGTCTCTACGAAAATTTGGAGCCATTCGAGTTCTAGAAGCATGTCATTGTTCCATGTCCATGGAAATTTTGCAAAGCCACACCGATAGGTCAGCCCAGCGAGTGAAACGCGACCATGTTGGGAATGATTACACTTATCCTCACAGTATGTGGTAATACTCACAGTGAATAGTATAGTGTGGCGATTTCTGTACACAAACGCGACCGATCGGTTATCCGTGGATCTATTTCCAGTTGAACTCTCGTTCATATGACAGCAGAGGTTTCATAAAAATCCAAAGAAGAAGCAACAAGTACAGGTATTTGCATTCACAGCAAAACGAAGAGAAGGAGACTGCAAACAGAATGGCTGACAATCCGGAGGACCAACCGGAGGATGAATCGGGAGATGAATCGGAGGAAGAAGATTTTTATGTTCGGGAACGTAGACGACGACGAGAAATGCGGGCGATCAACGACAGGAACTTGGAAGTGAATGATCGGCCTTGTTACAGAGACGCTGGGAGGATCTTTTTTGATTACGATAATGAAGAAGAAGATGTACCACAAGTCATAGAACAACTCAGAGAAGAGATGCGTGTCGGTCATGAGATCCAGACTGAATTCAAACGGTTGGTGGACGAAATGCTTAGAGGTGAGAAACTCTGTCCATACT
Organism: Epithemia pelagica; assembly: GCA_946965045.2. NCBI lineage: Eukaryota > Bacillariophyta > Bacillariophyceae > Surirellales > Surirellaceae > Epithemia > Epithemia pelagica. The sequence goes on along the minus strand of OX337234.1, from coordinate 1,088,475 downwards.
GTGTTATCCTTGGTCGTCCCACACCACATCACCAGTGCAATCATGGAAATACTACAGTGGTAACACGTGCGGCATATCTCGATTATTCAGTTATCTGGCAGCAGAATTTTTTGATGCGTTGTAACTTATGTCACCGCCACAGGCATCCAACATTTCATTGTCAGGTGTGTAGGGAATGTTTCCGAATTCCCGAACGCTCAATACCTTTTGGGATTCCACAACCAGATTTGGATTCATGCAGTGTCTGTGTGGAATCTGAGAATAAGCACTTCGTGTGGCAGTTCTGTATGCTCATACGCCATATTGTGGCGCGTACTTTTCAAATAACATCATTTTACGATGGTGTGAACTTTCCCCGTCAAATCACCTGGCCAATGTTTACTATTGTCCGCAGCGTTTGGCTTGAGGAATTGCGATCCCGTTTCTATTTTGATGATAACGATTGTGCCCCATACGATTATGCCCGAGCATCTGATAAAACATGGGCAGTATGGTTGCTTTCGTTGCCTCATTCTACGGCTGGTTTTCGCAACTACATGCCACTCTTTGTCAGGTGCTTCCGTAATTGTCTCGAAAGAATGGCTGAGACGGCGGAGTTGGAACGTGGAAATATGGATGGTAATGATCATTGACATATATTATAAATCTTGTTATCTGTTCCCAGTTTGCCTTTCGAAGAAGTCGAGTCTTTGTTTAATACAATGGTTTCGATGAAGACATCAAGGCTGTGTAACAAGTTTGCCTTTCGAAGAAGTCGAGTCTTTGTTTAATACAATGGTTTCGATGAAGACATCAAGGCTGTGTAACAATGACGGAAGAACGGCATGTAATTGTAGTATCGACCGAAAGACATGGATACAAGCCATTTAGACCAGGAGTCTTGGTCAAGAACATGACAAAATGGAGATGTGTACTGAGAAGACTCCATCGGATCTCGCAGTTCGTTGTACATCAACTCTGTTGGGTTTTGATAATATCCTGTGCATGTTTGGGAATCGTGCCTGGTCCTTTGCAATTGGGCTTCAATTGTGAGTACACCAACGCCCGTCCAGCAATATGACAGAATCGCCAGACGAAGTACTTGTTGCAAGAGTTCCAACAACCATGCGAGAAGACGCATTCTGAATAAGAATTGCATGGCCTTAAGCAAGACTTACACACCAATGGAACTTTGTTTATGTCTGATTCTTCGCGTGTGATATTCATCGAATCATGGATATACAGGGCTTCGGTGCAACAACGTTCATTCCCACCTGAATCACATCCGTTCATGGGCACTCCACAACCATAACAACAATCGGCACATGAGAGAGATTTACCGAAGCGATGCCAACATTTTCCTGTAAGTCTACGATCTGTTGAAAGGTTGTCGGTTACAAAACACCAAGGACAGACTGGCTCTGGGGGAACATCATTGGATCCATAGATTTTATTGACAAGCTCGGTGAACCGAATAACTTCGAGATGCAGCTTATCTCGGTTTGCTCTTGGTTTACACATTGGAGGAGAGTCATGTAATAGCAAGATTGGAATAGTAGATGGATCGGCAACCTTGAGCTTCTTCTTATATGGGTTTGGGATCAACTGATACGATGGGCGCTTGATTGGTGGAAGTTTCTTCTCCTCTTCTTCCTTGGTATCAAGCTTAGAAGAAGGAAGTGGATGACATTTGATTATTGATTTGGACGCAGGCGGTGGCTTCTTGTCATGTTCACCGTCGCAAGTTTTCGGGGTTGGAGAGTGCGTTTTGACCATGGGGGTCCCTATTTCCTCTAGCTCGTATGGGTTGATCATCATTTCTTCATTAGATGGAGGTATCTTTGTGACTGGAAAGTTTGGTTTGACCACCAAGGGTGGAACTGTTTTCTTCCTCGATTTGTATGGGTTGATCATTGTTTGAAGAGGAGTAGAATAGCCTAACTGACTGAAGACTGAGGATGACTTTTGGAAAACGATGGAAAGTATCTACTATTTCATCCAATTTGTGTGTGACACTCTGAGTTGAATTGGTCGGCTCGCGTACGGTTGGGGGGGGGGGGGGAGATTAGGAGGGGAGTGCTGGTATGTGACAACCCCCCATAGAGGCAAATTATGATCATGAGGTCGAATTGCTGACGGATTGTTTCAATCTTTCTTTCATTTCATTAGAGCGTTTCTCGAGATTGTCACGGGCACTTTCATTGAATTCGGAAGCCCATTCTTTGATGTTGCGTACGGCCCAGACATTGTCACTAAAGTTTCTCAAATTACGACTGTCTTCTTGGAGCAAATCTTTTTCAAGTGAAGAATGGAAATATGTTGGGGATAAAATCACGGTCTTGAATCATTTCTGGGTTCTCATCCACTACACCAACAACCTCAACAATATTCCGGAGTGGAACCATGACAATTTCAGCTATTCGATGTAGGTCAAAACGCTTACGCCATTTTTGAAAGAGAACGGATGATTTCTCGATATCAGCTGCACTCCGTACATATGTCGTTCAGAGAAGGACATGGGTCATCTCGGGTGAAGTTGAAGGTTGACATACCGGTGATGGTTGTATTTGTATGTGGTCTGTTCGAGTAATGGGTATTTGAATGAAGCATATCGTTTGACATAGGATGGTATCAAATTCTCCGAGAGGTTGGTTGTATACCTCGTCAAGAGGTTTCCTTTTTTTCTTTGGAACTTTAGCCATCACCCAATCTCTCCATGGCCCCTCGCTTTGATAATTCGGATGAGCCCGTATATTTCCTATCCTGGGGTCTTCGAACTTAAGTTCTGTGCTCCCGAACAATTCCAGTGTGGTTGAAGTCTCATTTGTTGGATCATCACTCATCCCGTCTATATGATGAAAAAAGCGTTTGTAATGTAATCGAAAGAAGTGATTACAAAACTGTGGCAATGTCATGTCATGATTTGTTTTGGAATGGAATTTGATATTCACTGATACCACATCCTCCTCGTGTGGTGCTGCTGTCAATCGCCTGTGTACACTACTCGTCTGGTTTCGGTTTGATCCGTCTTGTTCTTTTCTGGTCGTGCCTGGAACTTGAATCGACATACCCAATGGAGACGGAAGATCCTTGTCTATTTCATTTGATGACTGGTCTTGATTATCACCAGAAGTATGTACGTTCGTGTGAGGTACTGGAATCAAACATTTTTCTCTGGTCATGGATACTACTATGACCGTTCCACGGCTATTTGAGGTTTTGATGTGGTAGGGAGTTGGTTTTGGGATCCCTTTTTTCTCCTTATTTCATAAGGTGACTTCCCTTCCTGGAGAAAGGTGACATGATCTTCTTCAAGACCTGTTGCTTCCTGCAGCATTTCCAAGCTTTGCATCCACCAGATATTTTCTGCAAGTTGCGACTCAAAAATTCCTTTTCCACGTTTCTGTACCGTTTTTGCATTCAATTTCACAATTTCCTTATGATTACTTTCCTCTGACTCCACATCAAGCAGTCGTGCTGGTCCAAAATTCTGAATCTGTTGTATAATGTGTATGAGATTGTGGAATTTTGGTATCATCCACCCGTTGGACATCAATTTGCCTTTTTTATCGAGCCTGGGTGCATATCTCCTGATGCCATCCATCAAAATCCGCACTGATTCGAGAGACTTGGATGCTGTTGTTTGTCCTTCTTGTGAGTCTGGGTCTGTTTCCCAGAATGTATCCATACGAATCCAGCTGTTGAAACACAAAAGAGTCTCGAATAGATGCAGGAAGTCTATGTATGGTTCCCACTCATCAACATCCCAGATAGACCTGTAAGCAACTGGGTCATCATCAAAAACAGTTTCAGCTGTGATATCAATGTCAACACTATCATCATCATCAAGACGTGTACGTTCGTACTCTTCATCTGGTGGAGTATCATCCTCATTGTCAGCAATAAGTTCACTTGTCTCTTGCACTTGATCCACGTCCGCTTGACATGTCTTGTTGGTGGTTTTGGATGTTTGCTTTGCTTGTCGTTTTTTCCATTCCGCAACCACCTTGTTCCATTTCTTTGCCATATTCTTCGCAAATATAAGGCGACCTCTGGCAGTGGCACATAGAGCTGCTGAAGCAAACATGATCCCAACCCACTCATTGGCAGTTACTTTTGACAGGTTACTGATCCCGGTCGAGAATGATGTTCCGGGATATCCAAGTTTCCATGAATACGAGAATACAGTCTGTCTACTTGCCCGAAAGATTGAATTGTAGACATAATCAAACATGGCCCGTTCAGTTTTTGTCATCAACGTGAAAAAGTCAATCATGATGTATCTCATTATCCCAGATTTCAATGTATGAAGAACATCACAACTACTGGCCGAGAAAATCCCATGTTCAGAATTGGTTCCTTCACCCAGGTAAACCTTGGAAAACAAAGATCGACTGCATATTGTCCCATGTCATGCAATTGGGTTTTTGCAGCTGACACAAGGGTATTGACCCCTCCATCTCTGCTATTTTCTTGACTTACTTGCAATGTGCTCAAACAGGTAGGAACAGTCAAAGTCGAAAATGTATCATTGTCTCTCTCTTGGTAATCAACATCCTGTTCAGTCAGTTTTTCTCGATTTTCATTAAGACCCAATGCATTCAAGCACATTTTGTATGTACTTGCAGCGTTGATATAAGAACATTCATGCCATGGGTATCTGCTATCCCTTGGTTTAATGTTGCAACACCATGATAGTCTTCCAACACTTGGATGATGCGAGGCATACCGACCTGCAAGGTTATCCTGAGACTTCCCGTCTCCTTTGACAACAATCATTGGCAATATCAAACGGACAACTTTGATAATCCCATGGAGGCGTAGTTTCATCCATAAACCTTCCTGTTTTTGGATACTGACAAGACCTTCGAGGATCTTAGTCAATTGAGCATGATAATTTCGGCAAGGAGTCCCTTTATCGAGGATATGTTTTGCCGCCGATGATTTTCTTTCCATGTCTGTAATAGTCCCAAGGATGATCTGTCGCCTTGCTTTCCTCATTTGTGTTTCCGTTAGAAAAGATGGCACCATTACAACAGGCTCCGATGTATATCTTCCATCCCCTGTTGCATGTGTTTTGTCCATATAACAGACAAGACCAACCACGAAGGCATCTGGATCATCTCTATATTTTTCCACTGTTTTCCGAAATACTTCTCCGTCTTGTATATTTTGGATGTGCTTGTTTGGAACATATGGACGATACGGATCGTCATCATCGAGGATCGTATTTTCTTTCTTGGTTGCATCGGGATCTTGTAATACACGCTGTAGTTGACTGATCAAATCAAATACTGGTGTTGTTATTGATTTCTCACTCTCTGGTACAACCACACCCTGTTTTTGGGTGAATTCCATTGGTACCGGGAAAAATTTTGCCTTGGGATAATTGAAACCTTTGGAAGAAAACTTTTCGATGAACGTTTTCCTCTTTGAATGGTTGTCCAGGAAGAACCCAGGACCGCATCTTGAGTATGTGTCACTCGACCATGCCAGGATCGAATTGTACAAATATTTGGGGCAACCAGCTTTCCGAAGTAACATCATAAGTGAGACCAAGGCTGCATCGTGTTTATGAAGTTTCAATTGCTTCCCATCTCTATCAAGGAACGCAGGAAAATCAACCGGGCACTCCTTGCTGTTGCGCAGAATAATATTATCTGTATCACCAGGTACATAGTATGCTTTTGGTGGGTCAGCATGCGGAATAGTGGTTTCATCGTCCATGATATCAATATTCATTGGATCAGCATTCATATTACTGGCACAATCATTGTTGTCATCGCCAACATTTGGCCATTTCCTTTGTGTGTTCATTTTCAATTCACAAACTGTTTCGTGACGGCTCATTCCTCTTGCATCAAAACGTGATTGACAGAAACGACACACTTGAAAGGATATGAAGGACTCCTCTTGTTGGCTTGTATTTGAGCATCTCTTTCGCGACTTCTTTTTTACTTGACGACGCTGGCCCATGATGGTACGATGCTGGTGGTTTTAGATTTTGGTTCGGAATGAAAAATGCTCTGTAATCGATTTCTGCAAATTGAGACATCGGTGGTCAATCTTGTGGCATATATCAGAATTTCTCCGCATTGGGTGAATCGGCCGACGTTGGTGCATAAAAGCGACTGAAAATCGGTTATGTACATGAACGGATCATAATATTTTCAAACGGTCGTGTGTATTTACTTAATCCAATCCAGCCTGCCGGGTTAGATACCAACGGTGATAGCAGCGATTGGAATTCAAACACTGTGTCAATGCCGAGGATACCGACACTGTCGACATTAGAAAGGAAATGACAATCATTCAAACCCATGCACCAATGTTCCATCTGACAAGTATGATGTACTTGAAACCACCTATGCTCATCTTCATACGTTCTCCAAATGACCATCGTTCAAACACGGAGTTTATGATTCAAACATGGAGCATTCCAGCATTTGAATTTGAATGGTTGTCCATCAGAGGACTTGTTGTCACCCTGCTCTTGTTCACATCCTTGTCATAAATCAGACGGAGCATCCAAGATAAACGATGGCAGGAGTCACCACCAGAAATGCAGCTCCAACGAGGCGTCGACCCTTAGCAGTCCGAAATGCAAACTATGGAAGTAATCAGAAAGAGGTTGAACGACAACGAAGAAGCATCTTGGCAGCAGTGGCAACAAGAAATAAAGAGAATCTTCCTAACAAGGACGGGACAATTACAAACAAAGATGCTCTTATTGCAGCAGCCAATGGAGGTTTAGTACTCCAAGAAGATAGTTCTGATGACGAGGAAGAAGAGGAACAGATCTCGATGAACAACGATCAAGCACAAGCACAAGAAGGCACAACTGTGGAAGGGAGTGGTAATCTTTTGGAGCAGGCAACAAATTCAGAAAGAGATGGAACCGATGTGACTTCAGCAGATGATAGCAATAATGAACAGGGTGGGCTGAGAACACAACCATCATCTGGTTTTGCGCAACCAACAAACACGGCAGTTAATAACATGGAGGAAGACGACGTCGGTGTAAATATTCTCACTGGACCTGAAATGCAACGAGCATTGCAGAATATGAGCAATGGACCCAGTGAGTATGATGGAGATGATTTTGATCCTAATGAGAGACATTTTCCTGCTGGAGGACTTGTCAGTAAGTTGTTAGATGCACAAAATGGAGGAGGACAATTTGTCGGTGAGACGGCTCTAATGACGGGGGTGTTTGTGGGTTGAATGCATCAGGTGATACCTTTGCTAACGACGTTTCTTCCCTTTCGGATATGTCGTCATCTTCGTCATCTACTTTGCTAACAACAGGGCCAGATCAGGCGATGGAAACTCTTCTACAAGACGATATTCAAAATCAGTTGGCACAGGAAACACAGACAACAACAGTACACCATAATCAATCATCTTGCCCGACAAGTACGATTGTAACATCCACTACACACAAAGGTTCTGTTGAAAAGGACAAGAATAAGAAGCAAAAGCCGAAGAAAAAGCCTGAGGTGGTATCGGAGAAGTTCTTTGATACATTTGTTCGGAAGGTGGCATGGCGTTATGTCAAGTATTTCTCCATGTCCGAAGATACTAAGGCAGATCCGAATGGTCTTTGGGGGAAGTATGGCAAAACATATTTTACTGAGCACTATTTCAAAGGCAAAGGTATTACGGATGCAAAACAACAAGAGGAGTGGTGGATTGAACATTCACCTTATATGCTTGACAAGTTCCGAAGTAAACGATCAAATGTTCTGGCTTCCATGCAAAAAGCATTCATAAGTAAGTGTCAATCGAAGAGTGAATGTGTTGGTTCATCACGTCGTCTTCTCATAAAGAGATGTGAGATAATTTGTTGCTGAATCTAGAACATGTGGGTCTTGATCTATGGCGTGACAGTAATTTCCAGCGGAGGTATCCATGCCTTTTGAACGACTGTGAAGACTTTGGGCCAATGCCTACCCTGGAAGAATTTCTGTTATTGAGAGGAGAGAAGTGTGACAACTATGCCTATTCATATCTCTTGCAATTGTTTGGTCCATGTGTCTATGGTGAGAATATGCATAAAACCGTGATTGATTTCAATTTTGGTGACCACACTGAGCAGCAGGGAAAGGAACATTGCGAAAAGGCCTTGAAGTTATTCACTTCAAGTGACGAGGCATTCATATTGACCATCCTTGTGGATTGCCGGGATGTGTGGACTCACATGGGCAAGACCACTTTCAAGGCGAAACTATTTGAATTAAATCCAAGGTGGTACAATGAAAATGGTGTTGATCAAATGATTGATACATCCTCAGCAAGGTATCCTTGCTTCAAATATTCAGGCAGTTGGAACTCAAGTCGATGTATGAATGAGGATGGTATGGACTATTTTGAGGATATGGAAGAGAAAATTGCTCGTGAAGACAGAGCAGGCGACCGCGGTATCTGGTTCATGATGTTTCTCAATGGGCAATATCGCTCTCGAATGGGGTATGCAGATGATGATGCTGTGACAAGGCCTTCTAAAAGGCCACGAAAACGGTCGTGGCAGTGATTGATCAGAGTGACAATTGGTTTCATTTCATATACTACTCCTATATAGCTACATGTATTGTGTTCCATGCATTCGCTGGTTGTTAGTGGGAGTGTGTGCATGGTGTTAGTTAAATGCACTGTGTTCAACTTGCTTGCACTTGATGCTGGAGTAATGCGCATGATGGTGATGTGACACAATCAAGGATGAGTGCATACATAGGAGGGTATGTGATGACTGTTGGTTCTTGACTGTGCATGAAGGTGGAGGGATGTGATGACTATTGGTTCTTGACTGTGCATGGTGTTGAAGTTGGTGAAATGTGGGTCATGCGCTTGCTGGTTCTGGAAAGCACATTTTTAGTAATAACGTGAGGAAGGGCCATGCGCATGTTCTTGTAGGTGTGCGCGTGTTCTTGTAGGTGTGCGCGTGTCCTGCGCGCGGATGATTCTAGTAGGATGCGCTTAGGGGTGCTTTCTTATCGATAATTAAACCGCCATAATCTGGCGTACCGTTCCTTCCTTAGATGTGGGTGTATCGTGCACATTGACTGACGGCATATGTGATGTCGGGTCTTGAATGTGCTTGCAAGTATTGCAGCATTCCAATGACACTTGGATAGCTGAATTTGCACTGTGCTGGAGTCCCATTTTTGTTTGCCACCAGAGGATCCTTCGATGCTGGTGGCCGTTTCATGGGTTTGTCTCCAATGTGAAGTGCCTCCACAATTCGCTTGATCAGGCCCTTCTGCGTCAACGTGATAGTACCATCACTATCGTTGCGTTCAATGTGTACGCCGAGAAATCCGGCTACACTGTCTTCGATCTCGAGTGTCACGTTCTGTTGATTCTGGAGTTTCCCAAGAAACTCATCAATCCACTCGCGTTTGGGGCTGTAAATCAATGTGTCGTCCACATAGACCAGCACGATTATTTTGTCGGACATGAACAGACACGGGTCAATGTGTTCCTGCGACTTGAGTCCGACTTGTTCCAATTTGCTTTTCAGATGAAGGAAGAAGTTGCGTGGTGCCTGCTTTAGGCCATACAACGATCGAGTAAGTTTCAAGACTTTCCCTGGTTGTGCAAACCCTCTCGGCATCTCAACATACACGCCACTTTTCTTTTGTTCTTCTTCTGTCATCTTGTCCCAATTGGGATCCTTGTCAATCGGCGCATGAACAAATGCTGCCGTGTAATCAACTTGTACCGTAGACAGATTCAAAATGATGGAAAGAATCATCATCAGGCGCCTAATCGTCCAATTCACAACGGGTGCAAACGTGTCGAAGAAATCGACTCCTTCGACTTGTTTGTCCCCCCGTGCACAAAACCGTGCTTTCAATTTGCGTACGGATCCATCGGGATACCGTTTGCACTTGAACGCCCACGTGCCAGGTAAGACATTCATCCATGTCTCTCTTGCCACGACTTCCCATGCTTTCATCTTCTCATGAAGCGTATTGTATTCTTTCTTGCAAGTCTCCCAGTACCCGTCTTTGTCGGGACCGTTCATGGCTTGTTCCCATGAGGGATTGTCTGCAGCATCGGCCTTGGTTGCCAATGCCATAGGATGCATCTCTTCAATCCAGCGTGTGTCCGGATCTGTATGACGATCCAGCCCCAGGTCCATTGCCAATAGGTCTTTGGATTTGGACGCGATTGCGCTGGTCAGAGTGTCCCAGGTAAGGGATTGGAGGAACTGTGCATTCAACAGCTCTCGTCTCACTTTTTGCTTTGGCCTTGTTGACCCACGAGGAAAGTAAGCAGTCGATGCCCACAATCGCTCATCGAACAAGTGACGATTGGGACGACGTTCTCTTTTGCCCCTTCCATGTGATTCTGGATCGGGTTCGGCAAAGTGCCTATTACGGCGTTCAATCTCTTCTTGTCTTGTCGTGCTGTCATCGTCTGAGTCGTCTTCAAAAACGATCTCATGTTCTTCCTCGTTGGCTTCTCCCTCTGGAGGCAACAATTCACCATTTGGAGCTCCCTCTGGAGGTAACAATCCACCTGTTGGATCTTGACTTGGCAATTCACCGGGTTCTGGAGGTGGTTCTGGTCCTTGCCCTCGCTCTGTTGGCTGTTCCAGTGGAGGTTGGAATCGAACATGGTTCCTTACAGCTCGGTCTCCTTCCCCCCCCCCCCCCCCCCCGTCAACAGACGTTGGAACAGGAACAATGGGTAAAGGTGGAGTGGGCAATGGACGAGGAGGACGTGACTGACGTCGGGCATGCCGTTCCGCAATCTCGGAATCGGTCATCCACTCGTCTCCAAGCTCCAAGTTACCATCATCATCATCATCATCTTCGTCAGGCAGGTTAGATTCAGTGCCCGCCGCTAGCAGGCGTTGCCAAAAATCACCGTTCAAATGTGGCTCATCTAAGAGCCCGCCAGAATCGGCATTAGGGACCGTAGAGAATAAATCATCGTAGACCACATGATACTGTGAGCTGATGAATCCCGAGCGAAGATTGAGTGTACGACCAACAGTAGTAGAATGGTCGGGCGAAATCCCAAGAAACTGACCACGTCGTGCCTTGGCTTGCCATTTAGGCAACTTCTTGCAGTCTTGAAGTTTGGGGTCCAGGACGTATACAGGACATCCCCATACGTGACTCCGCTGAAGGTGGTGAAAATCGGAGAATGTGATGCCAGAGAAGATTTCGAGTGGAGCGATGTTCGTCCGGCGATTCGGAAGGTGATTCCAGAGCCAGACGGCGTGCTCAACGGCAAAGGGCCAAAGATGCAAATGCATTTGCTCGGGCCAGTGAATGGTCGCGTGTAGTAACATAGTACGGGCCCAAGACATCGTGGTCTTTACTGCCCTTTCCGCGACTCCATTCTGGTGATGTGCCCCAACACCTGAGAAGCTGATACGTTGACCACTTCCGTGTACATGGTTCAGAAATTCTTCTCGGCCAAACGGCGCATTATTGGCGCGGTACTCTCGTATCTTGACACCGTATTCATCCGCGAACCGCTCAAACTTCTTCTTTGAACTGATCGTCTCACCAACTCGAAGGGACACTTGGTTCGCCAAGAAGATCATGCCAGAGGCATGGTCGACAAAAAGAGTTCCCCCTCTATACTGTTCTTCGGTCCTCTCTTTTCCATACGTGTGCGGAAGACGTCGACGAATCGTTGATTCGTATTGATCAATCGAAACACAATCTCCTGGTTGAAGGTGCTCCCTCTTGAGCATACTGTCTTTCCCATCCACCAATCCACCGTGATTCGAATGAGGCGTCCGGCGATGTTGCTTCCCGAGCATACAAGCTGCGCACAAAGGTATGACGCAACTTGTTGTCTTTGCTTCTTTTGTCTCCAGCACTAACCGTCGACTGTTTGCTTTTGGATCTCGACAGAGCGTCTGAATCCATTGCATGTTGGCATGGCCAAGCTTCCAGTGCCACAGCAAGAGCTCCCTTTGCGATGCCGTCAAGTTCTGGCTAGTCTCGTTGGCCACATTCATCAAGCCACTGTGATTTGCCGTGGACAAGGCCGACTTGACGGAATATCCATCACCCAGCATCGTTGCATCTTCGAAGGTAAGTCCCATTTGATTCACATTCCCTGTGAGCATAAAGGGAAGATTACTACCGGAGTTATATGGAAATTCTAACCATGTCCCATCCGGGATTTGCAACTGCGTTTTCTTGTGGTCGAGTACCAGTTTTCCAGCTTGCTGTTCTTGGAAGAACGTTTGCGGGCTGAACAAACGAATTGAGGCTTCTGGTACGTAGTATGCTTTCGTCTTGATCGTTCGAGCTACCCCCATGACATCTCTAACCATCCATTGGACCGTGCCAAAACCTCGGACTACTGTCGTTCCAGACAATCCATTCAACGATGAGATTTCGGCCGGTTGAATTGGTCCGACGAAGACTTGGAGATTTGGCGTCAGCGATTTGGACGCTCCGGAATCGATCACAATGGGAAGCACATCTTGTTCTCGTTGACTCATGTACACCGTCATGCGACGTGACAATTCGCCAATAGTCTCACTATTCAAACCAGAACAATCAACCTGGTTCAACGGGACAGTGACGGCTTGAAAACTTTTCAGTTGTCCAAAATTGGCTGCTGCAACCATGCTTTGTCGCAACATCAGTTTCCAAGGGGTCTTTTGTCTTGTAAGGTCAGCTCCAAGCCACGCCCCATGACTCAACAATTTGATTGTCTACCATTGACGAACTGGATCGACTTGTGGTAGCAAGGAATCGTCCTTCAGGGCCAAACTCCAAAGCGACAATCCACCAAAGATTTGGTCTCAAAGAATCTTCGTCGTGTCGTTTGATGCTCCCTCTGGAGACGACGTTCTCGGGTTGGTCCAGTTGTCCCAGTTGTCCGTGTTGTACCAAAGACAAGGACGGTTGTTTCGCCAGATCACACGATGGACTCCACGTCTTGCTTTCATTTTGAGGCCATAGGAGCGTACCGATTGTCTCAAACGAGGTTTCGGCGGTCTTGGTGGAGTGCTCACAGCATGAGCAGCTGTGGCTCCGGACTTGGAGTCTTGCTCGACCAAGCTCATGGCACAACAAAGGCCTGTGAACAAGGCGAGATACAGTAGAAATTACCACGGCAGATAAAGCCAAAATAGGTCCCCCATTCCCCTCATGAGCGCACAGTCGAGTAAGGATGAGAAGATAGAGGTCGCCCAGGTTTCCCTCCTGGGACCATAGCGATGATAGGGGCGGCCTACACCAGATGGACCGTCCAAAGACGCCACCCAGCGGCCACCCCATCAGGAGAAATGCTCCACGAGACTGCGGAGCGACTGGTCGACGGAGCGAGCCACGTTTGCGACTGCAGCATCGAGCTCAGCGCGATTGACAGTAGAACCAGCCACAGTACCAGTCGCTCCGGTGAGCGTGCTGGTCGTGCTGGCGCCGTCGGCTCGCGCGGCATGAGCACTCGTGTCTTGGTTGGAAGAATGCGTCCGATCCGGAACCCAGCGATGGGTGTGATGGTTGTAGAACATATGTTTTCCATCAATCACGCGTCGATTTCGCTCGTCCGACTTTGGAGGCGCCCACTTTCCGGATGCACCACCTGCTCCAGAATTTGAGGAACTCGTCCCATTGGCTGCCTTCTTAGAACCAAACTTCTCTTTGTTCGCAGCAATCTTCTGTTCGTTGCGGGGTTCCGTGCACTTTGGTGCCGCATGTCCCGGCTTTCCACAATTCCAACAAATTGGTTGGGGCTTGCCATTTCCCGAAGAGGCAGTATTGGCAGCTTTCTTGGCATCTTCTTGGGCATTGAACACGGAGTTCTTTCCCTTCGTTTTAGAACCGTGCCAGTCATTACTGCTGCATAATACATTATACTTAGTTTCGGCTAGGCGAAGTAAAACATCAACTTCCAAACCACCAGTGTCATCAGGATCACCTTGAAGTTTACCAATGTCCCGTGCCATTGTGTAAGTTTGCTCGATATAGCGGAAATAGGAGTTAAATATGCCAACGGATGAAGTTTGCATGACCTTTAGCACTTGCTGATTAAAACGCTCTGGAACTTTCTTGACCCATTTCAAGCGCTTGTGTGCACCACGGATCAAACTTACAACAAGAAGAACATTTTCACCTTGAAACTCATTGATCTTCAAATTCTTAACCAAGTCTTTCATTGCATTGGTCAATACTTGACCATGGTCATTCCGTTCTTGCAGGAAAGGATGTATCTTTTCCTCGAGCTACCCAACAGCATATCCTCATCATGAGCCATACTGCGACGTGGTAAGACTGTGGGAAAGAAGGAGATTGGGTACAGGAATCTCTCTTTACATATGTACTGTGTGTCGGAAGCGCCGCGTTCTGACCGTGCACCGACTGACTCTCCGCAGCAAAACGGAACACAAAAATCCGAAAAAACAGCAACACCGAAGGCGGCATCGACAGAAGACAAAGAGGCAATCTTGAACGAGGTCTCACGATTTTACCAGCATGTCGTCGTCGTCGTCGTCGTCGTCGTCGTCGTCAATCCAGTATGAAACAGCAACGCTTAATTGTGTAGACATCGGCTTGGGTGCAGCAGGCCTAGTGGAGGGGGAGTGTATCGAGACCGAAACTTTTTTTTCTCCCCTCGCCCCTCCTACTAAGATGAAGGAGCAATTCTTCCCCAAAAATTCGATCTACATTCGAAAAGAAATGTGTGAAGTGTTCCAGGAACTCATCAAGATGGATCGAAAGCTAAGACAGGTTTTAATCGGTTCACCTGGTGTTGGAAAAAGCGTATTAATATTTTTGGTGGCACTGTACCGTGCCCTGTACGAGGAGAAGCCTGTCTGCTTCATTCGCAAGACGAGGGCTGTTGGAGAGTTCACGAGCGTGTTTTTTATGAGGAAGAAGGTCAACAGCGACAAAGAGAATAAGGAGATTACGATTCGCTACAGTCGAATATTGCAAGGAAACTTGGGAGTCGACGATGTGCTGGCGGACGTTCTACAGAAGCATATGGCGATCAACCGTTCGGATGCCCAGGTTCACGTTATGTCTAACAATGTTCTCTTGTTCATTGATGGTCTACACGAAGGCGACCAAGATCTGTACCTACCACACCATTACCTAGCGACAAGCGGTGGACATGACGTACCTCAAGGAGAAAGTGCGACATTTTCAACTCTCGTCGTTCTAAGTGGCTGGGAAAAGACGGACCTGCAAAAAGCGCTCGAGTTGACTTCGGATATTTTAGACAATCATAAACCATCTGGCAACGACGACGTTGCAGCAGCGGCTCCAGCAGTCGACGGGGTTTCAACGGCAGCGTCATCGGTCCCAGCAGCAGCAACAACGAAATGTGATGATGAAATGGAAGGTCTCGAAGAAGCCGATGCAGATGGCGATGCCTTCGACAAATTTGCTTCTAGCTATTCTCCCGATGAAGTTTTTTATGATGTTTTCTATCATACTGGTGGCCGGATCCGGGACGCGTTTGAGTACGCTCAGAACCCAGACATATGGAAGGCCGAGAAGACGGCGATGGTGAATGCGATATCCAAGAATCAGGCAATGCTAAGTATTGTTGACACAAAAGGAAGTGGGGATAGAAAAAGCCCTGATCGTGTTCGAACCATGTTCCGAATCCCTGTTGTGACATCCAGCTGGACCTTCTTTGGATCTGCTTATCAGGTTGTGGACTCACAGTTTGTCGCACGTCTCCTGCGGAACTGGGTCGGCCTGGAAAATTACTACAATGCCTATATAGAATCCAAAGAGAAAGGGCTGGCAAGTGCAGCGGGTTGCCACTTTGAGGAGCTTCTCCATGGGCTTTTCTACAAACGTCCAAGCCCTATAACGGATGTTCTCCAGAGCAAGGGGACCGGTATAGAGGGAGTTAATCAACTCTCCGACTTTCTGATTTACTGGATTCCAAGTGTACCCAACTTCGCCTACATCGATGCGGCCCTTCTTACTAAGGATCCCGATGACAACGTAACAGTTTGGTGCTTTCAGTATACTATTTCCACTGAGCACACCTTCAACCCTCGAACGTTTACGAACAAGTTCCTCAGACCTCTGTTACAGACGTTTAAGCTCAAATCCAATTGTGTGTCGGTGAAGATCGCCTTTGTTGTCCCGGATGATGTTCATTTGTCATTCCGGCGGCCGAATGAGGTTGACTATGAGGGTTACGAAGGATTGACTGTAGCTGTGGATTGTAGTTCGGTCGAAACGGTCAAAAATTTCTTTGATAATGAGGAGCTCGGATGCATCCACCACCCGGTCAGATTCTTTGACGATCGGGCGCGAGTCACCAAAGCATCGCGACGTTCGTAAGAATGAGACCTGTGAAGGTAGCAACAGGAGGCCCTGACCGAGACTCGTAGTTGCCGCTCACGATGTCGGCTCAAGTTGTGCTGAATCGTGACCGAATGGGTTGATTCCACCTTGTTACATCACATCATGGTCGTTCTGACTATATGCCTCGTCATCCTATCCAGTGTGTTGTCTTTGGGTGTCATTATGTGCCACTTGGGCAGAAGAACTTAGGTTTTCGAAGGGTTAGTTTTACGAGTACCGAGTACGGACCTTAGTTAATAGGCTTAAATAATTATGAACCCACACAGTCACCATTCACGATTCATTCGGTCACATTTTGAAGGCAGGAATCTCATGTGGCAACAGGATATGATCTTGTTCATGTTCATGTTCATGGACTGTGCATGAAAACTCTTATGCGGCCATCCACTCCTTCCACGTGAATCTTGATTTCGCGTCGCTCCTAGTGCGATTTGGAATGCAACAAACGATCCATGCATGCTTTGGGGGACGATTGCCTCCAAGAAAGATATGACCGACCGTTTCTCGAACCACCCATCCGCCGTTTCATCCATGCAAAACCGATCTCCGATCTCGTCCGAATATCACGGAACTCATTCTGGGATCGAGCACCGCGCGACACAAGCATTCCCGTTGAACATCTACCTACGGTTCTACGTACACTTGCCGCCGCACAAGAAGCAAAACCAGTCTCTTCGGAGTCAATCGTAAACCTTCGTTGCGTTGCGGTTTGCAATCTCTTTTGCCTTGTCCATCTTGGCACAAACATTCATCTTGTTCTCATAAAATTGGCTTCTACCCAAATCACACATCACTTTGACCAGGCAATCGCGTGCATCCAAACTCCTGCCAATCAATTCAATCGCAATGACTTCACGCACTGTTCCAGTTCCCACCATTACACCGACCAAGCCTCGCTTTGTGGGCTCATCAGCATCGGCTGAAAATGAAGGAAATCCCCTCAAGACGCACAAAGTTTCCTCGTGGGATGACGAGAGCATTCTCCTGGCTGCACAACAGGTAGCCTCCGGGCAATCCGATGCTGAGCTCAACATCAACGAATTGGTGGACATGTTCGATTTCACCGATAATGACTTGCGGTTTCGACTGAATCCCCGACAACTGCCGAAAAACTTTGTCTCTTTTCCAATCAAGAAGTCACCGTTTCCAACAGCAGCCAATGACGACAATGATTCATCTGTTCAAGAAGATGACTCGAGGAGTCAAGATTTCGACGACTCTTGGGAATCAGAAGAGGATTCGAATGCTGCTGATCTCGATGAATCGTGGGAATCAGACGCCGATTTGAGTGCTCAGAATCTCGACGACGCTTGGGAATCACAAACCATGAGTGAGATATGCAATGACGATCGCTTATATTACTTTCCAACGCCCGAGACTTCCCGTCAAACCAAGAAGTCCATTCATCCGAAACATATTCGATGCGTTACACCCATCAAGGGTAAGCGCCTTCCATTGCAATCCCGGATGGCCACACCTCTAAAGGGCAAGAGACTTCCACAACAAGAATCCCGGGAACCCCACCCTGATACCTGGGAAGAACTGTCTCAAGAAGGCACCCTCAAGCGTGATCATGACGCGTCTGCTCGATGGAAGACACCCACTTTCTTCCATGATTCGTCCATTGTCGGCAATGCTGAAGATAACGTCACTCCGAGTGACATGGGTATCAAGAGTACATTCCACGGTACTCTCGACAAAAAGGTTCAGCACCATCAATTGCCATGGACGGTAGAGGAAGAAGAAATTATTCGTGAGTACCGCAAAAAGAACATCAAGTACTCTGCCATACAAGCCCAACTTCCAGGTCGAACTTGCATCGAGATTCGAGATCACTTTGAGAACGTGATTGACCCCAATCTCCTTAAAACGCGTCTCACCATTCAGGAGAAGCTTATTATTTTGGAGAAACGACAAAGATTTGGGAACCGCTGGAATCTTATATCCACATTTTTGCCAAGAAGGTCCGTGGACCAAATCAAAAAATTCTGGCTTAGGACCAAACTTTCTGAGCGACGTCGTTTCCGAAGAACCACCAAAAGTGAGTGACTTGGAGGTAAAATGCTGGCTCAAGAGAAACGGGAAACGAATAGAAAGGGTATGTGCCGTAGTAGATGCTGTGGCTGTATGCATATCAAAATGGAAAAGCGAAATAAAGGATTCTTGATTTCACAAGGTTGCGTCGTGTAGTTTTTCTTTCTCCGTGTGAAAGTATCTTTAGGCCCGATGGAATGCAGAAATCGCGTGGAAAGACATTCGAGTGCTACCAGCTCGACCGTTGCTGCTGCTGAAAGATACTGGATCAAGCTGGCCCGTATTTGTATCGAAGAATGAATCTTGCACGCTCACAACTGGAAGTTGCCGACCGCAATCACCCGCAGAAACATTTTGGACCAGGGAAAGATACGATGAAGCATTGACTGGTTTCACTCGAACATGACAAGCCCGTTGTGGGGCAGAGGCCGGATAATCGATGTTTTCACGGTCGTTGAAAAAGATGCTATCCAATGCCGTACTTTCAACTCGACATCCATCCAACAGAGTCGTGGCAAAAGGGATCCTGACTGGCTCCTCAAACAAAAAAGGGAAAAGAGAATGAAACGTGTTTGGTTCCAAAAATCGTTTATTGTTGTGCATATGTGAAGATGGAAAATCTTAATAACGGGCTCTTGAGTTCACAATGTAGACTCTCCGTCTCAGGCCAATCTGCCTCCCACACACACGTATCCGTAGTATTTCTTTGTCGTGTAGTCTCAACCTGCTCATAAGAGGGAATCTCAATTAAAATTCGGTACGGACAGCGGCATTCTAAGGGGTATCGACCCCCATTCTCTTGACATCGGGGGTCCACAGTCCACATGCATCATTGATTGTCTGTTTGAAATAGCTCTATTTTTCTGTTCATGAAAGGGTTGAAATGACATATCTTTGTTTGCCAAAGCCGTTGGAACAAAAATGAGGGTATCTTTTTTCCGAGAGACTTCTCAGCGTCTGTAGTCTATTTGTAGTGAGCTACCAAAGGACATGTTTTCAGGAAAAAACATCATTTTGAGTTTGAGTAGACTCTGAGAAGTGATGAATGGGCCACACAATCCATCCGCGACTGCAAATCTCATCCGCGACATTCAGCAATTGATCATGCTTGCAGGAAAGGATGTCTCTCTCCCTCGAGCTACCTTACAGCATATCCTCATCACGAGCCATAATGTGACGTGATGAGAATGTGGGAATGAAGGAGATTGGGTACATGAGGCATTGTCGATCGTTACATAGGCATCGTCGCCTGGATCCATCGTCGTTTTGCATTTTGTGATAGGCGGTTCGATGATGCGTTGGGCCTAATGGAGTCATGAGGTTTGCGTCTGCGGTCCCCCAAGGTCCTCATCAGTTACATATGCCCGCATGTACAATATTCGAACACTCCCTCACGCAGCGTGAAAATCTGACTACCAGCCCATAATACGCGTGCGATGCCGCTCGAACGTCTCTTTATCCAGTGCTTTGGTAAAGATATCCGCGGTCTGCAACTCCGTATCACAAGGGAGGATCGTAATCTCTTTCTTCTCGACGTCGGACTTGAAATGAAATAGCTTGGTACAGAGGTATCGCGTGCGTGGTCGATACTTATAGACCGTAGCCAATTCGTAAGCCCCGTTATTGTCTTCAAAAGCTCGACAATGTACTCTGGGTTGTGTTGATAGGACAGGGAAGCCGAGTGATTTCATCTCTTTCGTAATGTTCATAAGTGGGATGACTGTACGCAATGAAGTAGAGAGGCTGATAATTTCCGCTTCCGTTGTGGACAGTGCAATCTCGGACTGTAACTTTGATGCCCACACTATGGGACAACCTCCATAAAAGATGACATATCCGGAACGGGATCGGGCCATGTCTGATCGTGGCATATCTGTCTTGTTGAAGTTGCCACAAAAATCGGCATCGGCATAAACGTCGAAATTTTCTTTGTCCTGTGGTTTGAGCACGAGTCCTCGTGACCGTGTACCAGCGAGGTAGCGCCCAATCTGCTTTACTGCTCGTCCGTGTACCTGCTTTGGATTCGCGGAAAAGCGTGCACATTGATGTAATGCGTAGGATATATCAGGTCGTGTACTTTTCTCGAGGAAATTCAGTTTCCCGATGACCGAGCGATAGTTGAAGTGTCCATCAAAGGGGTCCCCATCATCATCGGCGCGCATCTTCACTGTGGTTGCTGCCGGCACGTCGCGAGTATTCGTGTCCGCTGGTAATCGCAGATCATCAAGGATAGCGTCGATCAAGCGAGTCTGGGAGAGGTGAAGATGTCCGGTCTGTTGTTTTGTAATGTTGACTCCAAGAAAATCTTCTACTCCGTCTTCATATGTAATCTTAAGCCCAATGTCCTGCATCTGGGTGATGATGTCGTCGAGTTCCTGTGGATCAGGCCCTGTTAAGATGGAGTCGTCTGTGTACAAGATATAGAGGCTGCGTCCTTTGTAGAAGACACATTCATCATGATCACTCTGTTTGAATCCCACTTGTTCCAATTGCTGTACTAGGTGTTTATTCCAGACACGCGCGGCCTGTTTCTGACCGTAGTAATTCCGTTTAATCTTGAGAACAAAATCTTCGGCTCGTTGTTTTCCGGTCGTGTCGAATGTAAACCCTCTAGGTGCCTCCATGTACATATCAGTTTCCGCCACGGCTTGAGTGTAGGCGAGGACATAGTCTATCTGCTTCATCGCCCATCCTTGCGAAATAGCCGTCGTTAAGACATAGCGGACCACAGGCCATTGGACTACGGGAGCATAAGTCTCCCAATAGTTCACTCCTTTGGTCTGTCTTGATCCATCAAATGCCAAGCGTGACTTCCATTTATAGATTTCACCTGTCTGCAGTTTCCGCTTCCGGACACAACTCCATACTGCTCTAGTCACATAGCTACCCGGTGGTATATCTTGTCGTCGAACCATCCCAGAGACCGTTTGCGGTGTGATCCTGGACCTCCTTTTGTGCAGCCTTTATAAATTCCAATCGATCTGGTTGTCGCATGGCTTCGTGCCAATACATGACATCTGGATTTGCTTGGGCCTGTGCGGTCATGGAGATCAACCCAGGTAACGTCACTGCCAGCTCACCTAGAGGATCTAGGTCGTCCCCCAAAGAATCCATATAGTCTTGATATCGCATAGTTGGTTTGGGTTGTCGTTGTGACCTGCGGACTCCAAAGGCTCCCTCATTTGTCGGCTGGATTAGATCTTCATTGTCGACTGGTAACGGAACTATAGGTGGCTCCTCTAGGGTAGAATTGTGATCTACCTCCCTCATTTGTGAGGGTAGTTGTGAGTCACGTGTGTCGGTAGTGTGGTGATCTGGTTGGGACTGATCCATGGTTTTACCCTTGCGGAACCCGGCCTTCTGCTGCCAGTAGGAGACAGGTTGTGCTTCCCCGAAACTACGTCGCATAGTCTCAAAACGGTCATCATATTGAACATGGAATTGTGGAGAAGATAAACCGGAGGACAATGAGAGAATAAGCCCCACAGTTCTTGAGTGTTGGGCGGAGTATCCCAAGAAGATACCAACCCGAGAGCGTTCGGACCATTTGGAAATCCCTTTTCCTGATTGTAGAGCATTGTCTAGGACATAACTTGGACATCCAAATGTGTGCGCATGTCGCAGGTTGAATCGTGCTGGGGAACCAGAGAAGAGTTCCAAAGGCGTCGTATTCTTATGTTTCGCCATAGGTGCAGAGTTGAAGATATCCGATGCATAGCGTACTGCATAGGGCCAGAGGTTCGGAGTAATAGCAGAGGGCCATCGACGATGTGCATGGAGTAGCATAGTCCGTGCTGAGTCTTGTAGGTCCCTTATGCGCCTCTCGGCCATACCGCTCTGAAAATGCGCGTTAACTCCGCTGAACGTCAAGCGCTGTCCTTTGTCTCTTACTGCTTTGCGAAATTGGTTGTCAGCAAAAATGCCGTTGTCTGCATGATAGTGCATGATTGCGACCCCGTGCGTATCCGCCCATGCTTCAAATCGCTCCTTTGCTTCGATGGTATCCGCAGCCGACGTCGATCGTTGTAGGTGGACGTACCCTATACCAGAGTAGTGGTCCACGAAAACAGTCGCTACCCGATATCTATCGCGTGTTGGAGTACCTCGTAAGTGGGCAATATATCCTGGTGTTGTCGATATGAGTTGGTCGACCGATACACATTGGCCTGGACGAGTCATAACATCCAGTGTACCCCTTGTACCTTTCACTCGCCATGGTTTCTTCGTCGCTTTCCCGTACATACAGGCTGTACATGCTGGAACAGCGCATGAACCGAGTCGCTTGGGCAATTCACCTCGTCGTGCCATTTCTTGAATCTTAGCAAATGACAGATGGCCGAGACGATGATGAACGCGTAGGAGTTCGACCGTCGGGTTTTCGATTGGCACTTCTTCTTCATTGGGAATCACATGTACCACTTTTTCATCTTCGAAGAGAAAATCCGTGGTGATGGGCTGATCCCGTTGTGGAAAATACTGTTCGTTGTGCTCGTCATCCATGTCAAGTTCTACATCGTTGGAATCTTGTTCGATCTGGGCGCTTGGTGAGTTCTCGTTGATGCTTTCGTCATCCTCGATCAGATTCGCGTGACTAACGATCGGTGGATTCTCATCTTCTTCCTCCGGTGTCGCGTGTACTTTGCAGCAGAAAGCATGGAACTTGAGCATACCGTTTGCAGTGTACAGCTGTCCCACATTCGTTCCTCTTCGATTGAGTGGGATGGTTCTCGTGTATTTGCATTGGTTCCATTCGAGAATGATGTTGTCAGCTGTGGTGATGCAGCGAGTGCCATCTGGATTCGGCTTGTGGTCTTTGGCTACTTGTGCCCAGTGTTGGGGAGAGAAAAGTCTGTTGGAGGTCGATGGTATGTAGAACGATCGAGGCAGGACGAATGTATGGATGACACCGTTGTCGTCTTCGAAGTGCCACTTGATCGTCGTGGAGTAGATTTCCGTTTTGAACAATCCTGCAATGCCCTTGATCTTTCTTCTTACGGGTTGGATTGCTGTTATGCAGTCGGTGATATCGTTTGTGATAGACGATGTTGCACAGTTGTCAACAAACACGGGCTGGCTATCGGAGTCGAACTTGACTTGATGTGCTGCGGCTGGTTTGCCTGTTATCGGAGCTGCGAGTATTGTTGCCATGCATAGCATTCGCATTGTTTGTCTATTCCATCTTGGTTTCCTTGTTTGTCGTCGTATCCTGTTGCTATTGCATGTTGGTGTTAGAAACCATAGCTTAGGCCGCAGACTCGTCTTGTCATCTTGGGAAGGGTTAGCCGACCTAGCATCATCATCACTATATACTAGGACAGACATGTAGAGGATTGTTGTCACTAGTAATAGATAGATGAGCTGCTCGACCGTCTTGTAGAACAGCCCGAGGAATGACCTCGGGTCTCGTTGTCACTCTTCGTCAGAAGATTCTTCTTGGGCCGGTAGATCAGCTAGAGCACTCGCGAGGCGAAGGGCAGGAGTTGTACCATCATTGTTCTTCTCGGCATGAGCTAGATCATAGGCCTTCTTTTTCTCTCCGGTTAAGCCCCGTCCGTTGCACGTGTCGGAAGTGTCTTTCTTGTTGAGTGACCATTTTTCATGCCACTTACACCAATAGTACATTTTTCCGTTGACTTCTTTTATTTCTGGGCCTCCCTCATGTGGCCCAATGGTGAGCCACGATTCTTTTGCTGATTCTTTGGTCTTTTGCTCGCCCTGTTTGGATCCCTTGGTCGTGGACAGCGGGGCTGTTTTTCCTTTCTCCATCTTCTTGACTTTGGCCTCAAGGGCAATAATCTTCTGGTCACGTTCGGACAGAGCCTGCCATTTCTTCGCTTCTACCAGGCCTTGGTACTTGAGACGGGCCCAATCCATGAGTTGCGTCGCCGAGAGATTCGGAGAATCTCCTTCTTCGTATGCGTTCTTTCGACGACGGATCATCTCCAAGAAGTTCTCATCACTCACAGTCTCATAAGCTTTGAAAAGGTTAGGGAGTAAGTCCAGCGTTCGTTCACCGCGGGCATGCAAACCTTGAAGAGTAGCTTTCACATAGGAGTTGAACTTGATGATGTCACCGTTGAAGTCTGCAATATGAATATGCAGATCGGACAAGCGCTGGCGAAGTACCATCACGGTCGCCTCGGTATCCACATACGCGAGGGAAATGATCACTTTGAGAAGGAGTGGACCACTGCCAACGTCGTCGATAATAAAGTCTTCGCGTCGTAGATTTACTTGCGCCTTCGCATCTTCGTTGAGCGACGCCATTAAACACATGTAGGACATGTAGGAATTCTGAGAAATCCTGTTCTGTCCGATGAAACTATCGACGTAGGTGCGAACCTGGGCGAGCGCGACGCGACCGTAGGCTTGAGTCAAGAGATGCGTAGGTGCTGGTGGCGGTGCTGGTCCAGCTGCTGGAGGAACCACAATGTGTTCGGGAATGGAAAAGGTGCTGGTCCAAGACTGTTCGACGATCCGATCTTGGAATGAGTCGAGAAAAGTCTTCAGCCCTTCCGCGTGGAGATCGTAGAGATCACCACCGTCAAAGAGTCCAGTCGTTGCCTGCTTGTAGAGCTTTGCTCCCGCGGCCGTTGCAAAGTTCACGATGTTGTTCGCGTTTGCGTTAGCGGGAGAGATTGCGAAAGCCATGGCAGACGATGGACGTGTGCTGTCTAAAGCGCAGAGGAAGCGTGTTGTTTTCCTTACTAGCGAGTAAAGAAAAGGACTCTTGTTGCAAAAATTGTGTGTCTACTGTGTTAGGTTCTACGTCTCCGTTCCCAACTGTCGTCGATGCGTTGAATCGTTGGTGGAGACGTTGTATCACCAATTTGGGCGACGAGATGTGTTATGGACGGGCCTGCCACCGTTCGTGGGATATCGCTGCCTCTAAGTATCTTCTGATTCACTTAGGGCCATGGACCGTTATGACAATGGTCATGGGATCCCGTCCTTAAGAACGACAATCGTCACATAGGCATTGTCGATCGTTACATAGGCATCGTCGCCTGGATCCATCGTTCGTCGTTTTGCATTTTGTGATAGGCGGTTCGATGATGCGTTGGGCCTAATGGAGTCATGAGGTTTGCGTCTGCGGTCCCCCAAGGTCCCCATCAGTTACATATGCCCGCATGTACAATATTCGAACATGGTATCGCCTCCGGCAGACCGCTCATTCTTGAAACATTAAGATACACTTTTACATTTATACCTGCAAACAATTGTTAAGAGCGTTGGAATGGATGAACTTGGGTTCTCGAAGAGTTGCTTGTCGTAGAAGTGCGTCTTCTTGTAAGTTGCAACCAGAACGATTCTGGAAAGGAGTTAGTGGTTTTATGATTCTTCGCTTTTGCTCACAAATGCTATGCCGACATTTCTAAGGACGAAATCTTCCTCTGCTCTCTCCTTTTTGAGGTATATTATGAATGCCTTACTACTCCTACTGCTGTGATCAATATCATGAACCAAAGGACCGAACAACAACATGTAGACTTTCCCCTGGAATGAACTGCCGTGTTACTTTGAGAGTTTTGTGATCCTGACGTGGTACTATCGTTCCCTGTGGGCGATGTGGTCGGCTGTTGTGAGGACGACGTTTGTTCTGTGTAAAATGGAAAGCAACCCGGGTTGTCTGGTTCATTCGAATCACAGATGCATTGTCCGGATGACGACAAAGACCCAAAGTCGCATCTCCCTCTTCCCGAGCAAGACGCAGGACAACCCACCAGGGTAGGGCAAACTGCGGCCAATCGCGGACAAATGAACTGGGCATTGTTGTTGTTGTTGCCGTTCATACTCCTACTGGCTTTGGAGGACGAGAAAAGAACTTGTCCGTCATAGTCACAGACTTGATCTTCCCCTGCAATGGTGAGAACAACTTTGGCCCGTTGTTCATCACAACGCAAAGGTAAGCATGCTGGTCGAGGAAACCACACTGTGCTTCCAAACTGGTACGAGGCTCGAATACAGCGACTCTCTGTGCCAAAGGTCTCGCCGACGTAATGTGGTGTATAGGAATTGGAGGACGTGCAATCCACGCCCAAGGGTCGAAAGGGGACAGGACAGGCATTAGCGCCTTGTGTTGGGGAGACCAAATGGCGAAGTCGATGATGCCCAGACACGGTATTGCCAATAGGGGTTGAGGCTCGATCCGAAATCACATTGTCCACATTCCACATATCACACACAGCCCAAGACCTGTGAGTGACATCGCATTCTAAGGAATTCCACGATGCTTGTGTCACTTGAGTAATAACATTCAGCTTCAAAGGATCTTCACAGAACAGTCCGTTACCCCAATCAGGTACACGTTCGTTTTGTAGACACTCCTCGTAGGCAAATTGACAACCAGCTCCTAATCCATATACAGGGGCCTCAACACCTTGGTAGTCTATTCGGTACCATCCAGAGTCTTCCAAGATCGCCAAAGTTAAGGCTGATAGGACATTCTCACTCGAAGAAGATAGGGCTGGACTCATAATTTCACCCATAAAGTATCGTTCGGACCAATGAGATCCAATGCATCCATTGTCAATTGCCAATTCCGCCCCTTGTAGGGTTGGGCAGTTGATGTGATTCTGGACGACTTGTTTGACACGTGCTGTGACAATGAGAAACGACCGTGATCCGTTGTCATTGTCAATCGCCATCACAGTATTGGTGTTGGGTAGAATGGTGGATTGTACTTGTCCGTTGGCGCAAAGGACTGATTTCGCCTGAGAAAATGGTCGCTGTGTACGAGGTGTCCCATCGGGAAATCGAAAGAACTTGTATAGCCAGGCCGTGAAGCCCAAAACATGTCCAATTTCGTGTACGGCAGCGCTGAGAAGATCCAGTTGGATTGATGAAATAGGGACATTCAATGGAGGCAAGAATGTATTTTGGAGAACGGTCGTTTGTTGAGAAAATGGCGTGGATTGACCTTGTCCGTTGCGAAAACACCAATTCATTAGTCCAATAACAGGTCGATCGTATTGATCGAGAGCGCAAGCAGCAGCCAAGGCCACCGGAACTCCTCCATTGTTGCTGTTACTGTTACAAACTGGGTCGAACTGGTCCGTATCCGCATTATAGAAGGAATCTTGCACACTTACAACAATGACCAAATCAGCTTGAAAAATGGATTGAACTCTTGCCGCAAGTTGCGAACCGTAGGCACCGGCACAAACATCTTGGGTCAGGGGAATATAGGAGGAGGCATTGACTGGTTTGACTCGCACATGGCGAGCCCATTGTGCGGCCGCAGCCGGCAAATAGGTGTTTTCAAGGTCATTGAGAAAGCTATCCAACGCAGTACTTTCTCCTCTACGCTCATCCAATAGAGTCGTGACAAAGTGAATTCGAATCGGCTCAAATAGCTCATCATCACTGTTGTTCACATTCAGGTTTCGCTTTCGGTGTGCTGTTCGGTCCATTGGATGATTGTCACCATACTCAAGAAGGAGTGGTGGGTCGAGTGGGAGGGCACCAATGTCATCCTCCAGTGTGAACCAGGGCATTCGATGCTGCTGCGTTGTAGGCGAGGCCAAGGCTGCCCACAATCCAACCATAAGGAGAAAAATCATGTTTGAATGCATCAGGTGTGGATGTAGCACTGCTTGAGTGGCCCTCCTGGAACCTCGTCTTTGTCTTGCTGTCATTTTTTCTTGTCAGACAAATGGAATAATGAAACATATAAAAAGAGAACAGATGCATCTGTGATGCAAACGAACGAGAAACCCAAGAAGAAAGAGATCTCTCAGGATTCAGGATCACTGTGGGACCTGGAGAAGAGAAAGAGAAGCCGAAGCGTCAACTGAGAGATTGAAGCAAAGGGAGGAAGTGCTGACCGTCAGCATCATTTTTTGCTTCGTCCACAATACGTAGCTCACCGCGCGTTCAAAGCGCGTAGGTCACGCGTCGGACGAATGATGTGCGTCTGGCGTGCAACATGAGTCGAGCGGTGCACAGACCGTCAGACAGGAGGGGATCTGTGTGGTATCTTTTCTTTCATACTTCCAAGGGGTGAAACAGCCTGTCAAGCACAGTGAGTAACAAGAGAAGCAACGTAAGCAACATGGATCAAATGGTTACTTTCGTCGCAGTGGACAGCCGGGATTTGTCTACTCCGTCGCATATACGGGGTTACAAGGAACAGCGATGTACTGTTGAGGAATCACGCTGACGGGATAGCAAAGAAGCAAGTTAATGCGACTGAACAGCTGCCAGCGGATGACGACGACAAATGGACGCTCGTGGAACGTAAGGCAGGGAAGAGATGTGAAAGGAAAAAGGTCTCATTCGATGAGTAAAATAAGATTCCGTAGTTTGCCTTTACAGCAGCTGTGTGAGTTTCAACATTTACTCATCGAAACATCGATTTCATACATATATGAACGTAACTGAAGCCATCAACGATATACTCGAGGTGTTTCACAATTTGGCCTTAATAGACAACCAACAGCAAGAAGCGCTGGAGCAATTGCGACAACAACACGAGACGGAGCGTGCCGATAGTGTTCGGTCCCTCAACGAGGCCCAAGAGGCCCTCCAAGCGGCGCATCGGCAAGAACTCTCAGACCAGTTAGATCGTTTGGCAAGTGGCATCAGTCGAACCCGTTCTGTTTACCGTCGACGACAAGAAGAATTATTGACATACCTCGAAGAGACCCACATCCACCTTCACGGTCCACCAGGTCCGCAGAGAGAGTTGGCAACAGCCATTCTCGCTGACCAACGTCGCCCACCTGTCGCTGTATTGGACGTTGAAGACTCCGACGAAGAAGTCGAAGAAGAAGAGGACGTGGTAGTCGTACCAATCCCTGAAGTGAACGAGGCGGCACCGGTTCCGGAACCAGTTGTGCTTGACCCAGAATTTGCTGGAGCAATCATCGAAGCTCAGCAACGGGCAGCAGCCGTATTGCAACCAGTGCAGCACCCACCTCAACCGGCACCAAGACCAGCACAACGTGCACCTCCAGCATCACAAGCACAACCACAAGAGCCACAACCAATTCAAGACCAAACTGTCCGAATCGGATCGTACGTACGAATTCTCAACAGTTGTCGGCTCGCAAGACAAGGAGTGCACTATCACGTGCACGGGACTGTAATTAGGATCGGCGCGGTATATTATACCATCAGAGTCTGGAACTACGCCATAAACAGGAACGAGGAATTCCGTCGTCAGAGGCACAACATCCGTTTGGCCGTTCGTCCTCCTCAAGAATAATGAGTGCTCAGAATCCGATTCCTGATGGGGCTCCCTCATCATCGACCAACAACAATGAAGATCGAACCGGACGTGGCGGTCGTGGCCAAGGACGTGGCCGTGGCGGTCGAGGGCGAGGCGGACAAGGCAGCAACAAGTTTCAAGGGCAGGAGCCAAGTTTGGCTGACTGTACCTTTGATTATTCCGAAGATCCCCAAAGTAAACGATATTTGAAGAACGTGGAACTGCTTGTTGGGTATGTCGGAGCTAACCACAGCAAATACAACATGGAATTCCAAAAAGCAGTCAAGCAATTGGAGCTCAACGATCCAGACCCTATTGTCAAGCCAAAGGATGAGGACGCCAATAATTTCTTCATCGGATAGGAATGGGAATTCAAGTTCAAGGCCCGTGAAGAACAAATCATTCTCTACAACGGCTTTCGATCGTCCTTCTACAGCGTTTTGTTGGGCCAATGTACCCCGCTCCTCCGTGACAAGCTGCGAGCTAAAAAAGAATTCCAGGCAATCCAAGACGCAAGAGACGGGATTGCATTACTCAAATTAATCAAGACTACAATGTTTACTTTCGACTCCGGACGAGTTTACACGGCGGTATCTCGAGACCGACTAAAAGAAGAATACTATGGACTGAAAAGGCAAAACAACCAGTCGATGCAGAGTTATTATGAAGTCTTTCGCTCCAAGGTAAAACTCATTACCGAAATGGGAATCAAACTGTACGACCATGATTTTTTGATTGAAATCGCCACAAAAAACAAACGGACCGACAACAAACCAACCACGGACGATGAAGCAGAGGCCCAAGACCGGTGCATCGCGATTCGCTTCATACGTACCTGTGGACATCGATCTTATGAAGTACATCTGCAGAATACATTCCTTGACGGTGGGAACTACTACCCGGCAACCTTAGCGGACGCCCGTGCCATTATCGACAACCGTATCAATATCAAGAACCAGTATCATGGCAATTCAGGATCAAACAGCGGCGGACAACAAAATGCCACTGGTGTGGCCTTCAACACGGGAACGGCCGACCACGAACAACACGGCTCACAACAAGGTTCGCAACATCAAACGGTGACCGAATCGGATGAAACAATCTCTCACGCTATGTCCTTCTCCTCGTCTTTACAGGCTAACATCCCCAGATCATGGATCCTCCTTGATAATCAATCCACCGTTGATATCATTTCAAACGAAGACCTTATTAAAAACATCAGAAAAAGCAAGACACCTATAACCATCCACAGCCACGCCGGTAGCCGAGTCCTGACGCAAATTGCAGATCTCCCCTCGTACGGGGTGGTTTGGTTTGATCCTGATGGACCGGTTAACCTACTCTCTCTTCACAACGCCAAGAATAACTATCAAGTCAAATATCACAGCAAACAAGGCAACAAGTTTACATTACAAGACAAAAGCAGCAAAGTCAAATGCACGTTCAAGCCGAGCACCCAAGGACTCTACTACATGGACACCAAGAAGAATGAGCATAGTTTCCTAACTACAGTTAAGGACAACGAAGCAAAATATTCTCAGTCTGATGTAGATAGAGCTAGAGGAGCACGACAGCTTCAAATAAGCATAGGTTGTCCATCCACGAAGGAGTTCCTTCATATAGTGTCCACAAACCTGTTACCAAATTGTCCCTACACTCGAGAAGACATAAAAAGGGCCGAAGCCATTTCTTATGGCCCGGACATCGGCACACTCAAGGGCAAGACAACACGTCGGAAATCACCAACCGTCCCACTCGACAACCTCATTCCTCCAGCAATTGACGCCAAGTACCGTGAAATCGTGATCGCGATGGATATCATGTATGTGAACGGGGTCCCGTTCCTAGCCACCCTCTCTCGCCATCTTTATTTCACCACGATCGATGCCTTGGAGAGCACATCCATGGAACATGTTTTTCAATGCCTCAAACGGACTGTAAACTTATATCGACGAACTGATCTGCGGCCGAGAATTCTGCTTGCCGATGGCGCATTCAAGAATGATTATATGGAACAGCAACTGGCCACAATTGGACTGGCGCTGAACCCTGCAGCACGCAATGAACACGTTGGGGACATTGAACGACGAATCAGAACAATCAAAGAAAGGATGAGAGCAACATACAACATTCTACCGTTTGATATTCTACCCAAGATCATGGTGATTGAGTAGGCGAAACAGGCCGTCTTCTGGCTGAATAGCTTTCCTCACCAGGGCGGCATTTCTGATACCATCAGCCCACGAGAACTAGTGACGGGATCCAGACTGGACTACCATCGTCACTGCCGCTATGAGTTTGGCGAATATGTACAATGTCATGAGGAACATGACAACTCAATGAGCGCCCGCACGGTGGGTGCATTGGCTCTCCGTCCAACTGGCAATCGACAAGGTGGCTTCTATTTCCTCAGTCTCGCCAGTGGAAGGGTTATCAATCGTAATCACGCGACCAAAGTTCCGATGCCGCAAGGAGTCATTGATCGAGTTACTAAATTGGCTGAAGCACAATCAGCACAACCGGGCTTGGCTTTTGGCAACCGTGACAACAGGATTCTACTGTTGGACGATGATAATGAAATATTCAATGAAGATGATGACGAGGACTACGAGCTAGAACAGGACCAGGATGAGGACCTGAGATATGATGCCGAGTTCGTCGCAGAAGAGTTAGCGGATGAGACAATTGATCATGTGGATGAAGAGATGGACATGGACATGCCAGATCCGGCACCAACAGCGGACAACGAACACAATAACCTCGGAAGAGAACTAGGTGCAAACGAAGGAGTGGTGGAGGAAATGGGGCTGATGGGGCCGATGGAAGAGGTCGCGGAGGAAATGATTGAAGAGGAGGAGGAATCAATGGAGGAGCCAAATGATGATTTGGGGGTGATAGCCAATGAGGACAACGACGATATCGAAAGTAACAACGACCGGCAGGGGAGCGATAACAATATCAATGAGGATGTTGAGACCGTTGCTGGTGTTGAGACCGTTGCTGATGACAACGACATTCCCATAGATATGGGTCAAGAACAAGATCATGAGGATGGTCATGAAAGTGGTTACAACCTACGACCACAGCGTGAGCGCTCATATACACATCGTTTCGGGCATAGCAATGCCACCTTTCACTTCAATGAGCAAGAACAAGCACCAATGGATGGATACATTCATGACGGTTGGCTGTTTGTCGCCGACAGTGGTGAAGTAAGCATGGCAACCCCACAAATGCCCATGAGCAAGGGATTGAAGATTTTTGGAGATCAAGGAGTGGCGGCTGTCAAGAAAGAAATTACACAACTACATGAGCGAGGAGTGATCCGTGGTGTTCACAAGACATCACTAACCAGCAATCAACTCACAAACGCACTCGGCTACCTTATGTTTCTCAAACAAAAACGCAATGGGAAAGTCAAGGGTCGAGGATGCGCCGATGGGCGTAAACAGCGTTTGTATATCCCGCGAGAGGACGCAGCCTCTCCCACAGTAACCACCGAAGCTGTGTTCTTAACGGCAATCATCGATGCATTGGAACATAGGGAGGTGGCGGTCGTGGACATTCCCGGCGCGTTTATGCAAGCCGACATGGATCCCGACGTCCATATGAGAATTGATGGTATCATGGCAAAACTGCTACTGGAAGTGGATGAAGCCGCCTATCGCCCATATCTTACCTACGAGAAAGGAAAGCCTGTCATTTATGTTGACATGCTAAAAGCGCTTTACGGAAC
This sequence comes from Epithemia pelagica, assembly GCA_946965045.2. NCBI lineage: Eukaryota > Bacillariophyta > Bacillariophyceae > Surirellales > Surirellaceae > Epithemia > Epithemia pelagica. The sequence continues at coordinate 1,055,198 of OX337234.1, read as the reverse complement.
GCTCAGAGCAGCACGACTCTTTTGGGAAAAACTCTCTATCGTACTGAAAAATTGGGGCTTTATCCTAAACGAATATGACACATGTGTCGCAAACAAAAATATCGACGGGACCCAGTGCACGATTACATGGCACGTGGATGATTTAAAAATCTCCCATGCTAAGGAAGAAACCGTATCCATGATCATCAACCAGCTCATCAAAGAATTTGGCCAACTCGGAGAGCTCTCAATCTCCAGAGGAAAGCGTCATGATTACTTGGGGATGTACCTAGATTTCTCAGAACCCGGGGTGTTACAAGTTGATATGACCCCCTATGTGGCCACTGTTCTGGACGATATTCCACAAGAAATGAACGGTAAAGCACTGACTCCAGCAGCGGCACATCTCTTCCTCATCAATGAGAATTGCAAACCATTGGATGCAACACGCGCTGAACTGTTCCACAGTATGACCATGCAGTTGGCATACTTAGCACATCGGGGACGCCCTGATATACGCACAGCTATCGCATTTTTATGTACCAGAGTATCAAAACCCAACGAAGACGACTATCGAAAATTGATACGAGTCATCAAGTATCTACAAAACACAAAGGACCTGATTTTGCGACTAGAAGCTAATAAACACGGGGTGCTACGATGGTGGATCGACGCGTCGTATGCTACCCACAATGATATGAAGGGGCACACTGGTGCAAACCTATGCATGGGTCGCGGAAGTGTTATATCACATTCAACCAAACAAAAACTAGTGGCCAGAAGTTCGATGGAAAGTGAACTCATTGGGGCTCATGATGTGTTGCCAACGATTGTATGGACTCGCAATTTCCTGAAAAGTCAAGGAGTGCAGATCAAGGACGTCGTGGTATACCAAGACAACCAAAGCGCGATGCTGTTGGAGAACAATGGACGCATGTCCAGCACAAAACGTACGAAACACATCAACATCAGATATTTTTATATCAAGGATCGTATCCAGAACAAAGACTTACGAATTGAATATTGTCCGACCGACCAAATGGTGGCGGACTTCTACACCAAACCTTTACAAGGGCAACTTTTCTATCAACATCGGGATGCCATCATGAATATTCTGCCGACTAGTCCATACCACTCGGCACAAAGGAGTGTGTTGAGGAATCACTAGCAAAGAAGCAAGTTAATGCGACTGAACAGCTGCCAGCGGATGACGACGACAAATGGACGCTCGTGGAACGTAAGGCAGGGAAGAGATCTGAAAGGAAAAAGGTCTCATTCGATGAGTAAAATAAGATTCCGTAGTTTGCCTTTACAGCAGCTGTGTGAGTTTCAACATGTACGCTTCAAAATTTTCGGGAACAAATTATTGATCACCCTCGTATGCGTTCTTTCACAAGTCCCGTGGCTGCAATGTGTGGTTTGAACTTGAGACTGTTCTTTATGAAGGCCAAGAAGGGGATGGCTCAGTACTATCGAGAAAGTGGAGGAGGAGATCTTGGGGAACAAGTTTGCACGGGGGTGATTGCGGCCAACCCCCGTTTCTTGAAAAATAACAACGGGATCGCAAGTTGGTTAACCCTCGACCCAGAAAATGGTTTACCAGAGTGGACCATCACTGGGAAATGCCATGTCGTACGCTGCGTAGATGATGGTAGTGGTCCTGACAGCATCAGCACGGTGCCCCTTTCCGTTCCTCAGGTATGGGGGATTCAGGAAATGATACACTGTTCCATGGATATCTACGACTTTGATCCCAAAAATATGCGAGAGGGATGGGAGACACTCAAGCAATGGGCAAACGAATATCGCCAGAAAACGTGGGTCCCAACTTCCGGTACTGGTGGCATGGATGTGTACAACTAATAGATGGACGCAAGAAAGACTACGGATGTCACCGTTTCGTCGTGGGGATCACAGGTGACACAGCTATCCAGCAGCAATCATCAGAAACCATTCTTTTTTCGGTGCAAAAAAGGGTCCATGTCGAGTATACCGTTGCACGCACCAAATGCTGGAACTATCTTTTCTCGTCCCTGGGGTTAGGGACACCTTGTTCCCACGACTACTTTTTGATTATGTGAGACCATGGTAAAGATATGTATAATTCAATAAAGGGTGCTATCAGATTGGTACATGATACAACCAATAATGACATTAGGTCACGGCAAAACAATCTCCCGACCCCATTCGATGTTGTAGCCCAACATGGCTTCCACAGTCCAATTCAAATGAAGACGAACGTGTTTGGCAAAATCAGGCGTCACCACTCGCTCTTCCCCATGCTCACCAGGCTGGGGCATATCCGCTTCACATTGAGGTTCGATTCCGGTCATTACGTGGATTTGTGTAAGCAACGAACCTGTTCCTTCTTCCAGCAACTCCTCATACTGCGTTACCAACACATCTGCAATATGGGGAAAGTCCCGAACAGACAAAAAGTTACGAATCTTGTCTGTTCGGAGTTCCAATATGTTCTCATACGGTACGCCAGACCCATCGTTCCGCATTTCGTAAAACGGCTTGTTCTCCGAAAACCTCAAAGTGTGATTGTAATCCTCAGGTGGCAGTGGTTCGGCGACACAGCTCACAATGTCGCGATACGGAAAATTCTGCTGACAAGTTTCGTTCCCAATCATCTCTAAATCTCGTCCCACTCGTTCCGTGGTCCATTCTCGGGTTAAAAAGATGCGCCAGTCATTTTATGACCCTGGCATGTCCAGGCTGGCACCCTCTTTGGTCCGCATGTGGTTTGGCGCATGATGAGGCACATGTTCCATAGCCTTGAGCCAATCGTATGGATTCCGGAAAAGAGCGACCACCAACGTGTCGTACTCGTATCGAGAAGGATCATTGTTTTGAAACCAGTGCTTGTACCTGGTTATGTCTTATTCGGGTCGTGGGAACAAAACCCGGATATGGGAAATCTTTGGGGGTTTTACCGTTTACATGGTTACTATTTTGGGGATCCTTACATTAGTGGTTTAGCCTTATAATATCTTTTAATTTGCACGTTGAATAAGGTATCGACTGGAACAAGACAGTTTATCAGACCCACTGCGGTATTGAGAGGAAGTAAACGAAGTGAACTACAACGAATACTAGAGCTACGACGAAGAATCCACCGGAAACAAGCCCCGAAGGGCAAGGAACGGGAACCGCTGTCCCAGCGGGGGGAGCCAGTACGGATACGGGTAGTAGAAAGATGCCCGCGAGGAAAACAGGAACGGAACGGAACCCCAGTGGTGGTGGCAAAATATGGCTACGATAGTGGCCGGAAATTGGGCGATCTAGCTAGCTATCGGCGAGCTCTAGCCCCTCGCCAGTCGCTCGTATCGTTGGCAGATAAAGTAGCCACTTCTTTGATTTGGACGATTTTTCATCCAGTATCGGTGTCGTTTCTTGGTTTATCAAACCCAAGTCTCTGAGAGTTCACCATGAGTTGAGGCCTGGGAAGGTCCAAATATCCAGCCTGGGAAGGTCGCGAGAATATCTGGATGAGTCCGCTCGGAGGGTTCATTCGCCCAAGAACTCCTCACTCGTAATACTCTTCCTTCAGCGGGGAATTGAGTGGTGAGGAGGAATGTGTGGTCTGCTGTTGCGCACATATTCGGGCAAACGGCGGACGCGCCAAGCCTCTTCCCGTTGGGAGGTATGCAATATGAGAGAGTGCCCATTGCGGATGCGTTCGGTTATTAATCGACGTACGCCGTTTTTCTACATTGTTGGAGTTCCAAGTTGAACGTGCCGCATGTAGATCACTCGACGGACGGTGCTTCATTGTGAGCCCGTTGTTCAACTCGATGATCGGACATACACACCAGAAGTCACAAAGAAAGTTTGGTGCTGACGAAGGAAGTCGCACACTGCGAAAGTGCAGAAGAGGATGCACTATAGAGGTACGAAATTGGACAGTAAACAAATGTCTGTCGACGACAGGGGACTCTGTGTCTCCTTTCGTAAGTGAGCCCCTTTTGTGGGCTGAGCATGGATGATTTAATCCATGATTGCTTGTGCGGTGCGAGCAGAGAGCGCATTGTGCTTGTACTGCAATCGATTGTTGAATCTTGAGATCACGCAGTGTTCTGGGTTTGATGGTGCCATGGATGGCGATTCACATATAATTTGTTTTATCTGTGGATTGGGTGCATGTATGATGCACTGTCTACGAGATAAACAGACAACAAGAGTTGAAGATAAGATTCTGCTCGTTCGGCAGTTGGTGTGCTGAGTATGAGATCATGAATTGATCTGTTGTTTTTGTGGCGTTGATAATGCCCTTTTCTCATGCCATGGACTTTTGGCATTGTTCCGAAAGGAAAGAAGCAGTCAAGCTTAATATTCGGCATATCTTATGCCTGTTGCTGAGTACAACAGCCGTCAAATTATGATGGTGGCATGATTGGTCTATTTTGTGCTGGTGGTATCCATGAGGTTTGGTTTACCATCGATATTTTGGCGACGTGGTTGTCATGTGTTATGGCAGTCGTTGGGATGAACTTTTGTCATCCATTGTGGAGCAGGGTGAACCCCGAGAGTAACCCTTCCATTGACTCTGTCCTTGTCTTGGTCAAGAATGATTGCTATGGAACGAATCGGTGACTTGCTCTATGCATGTCTTGTTCTTTTCTCTGTGAGGTCGTGATGAGGCCCTGTTGAGTGCTGAGGGAAGTATCAGCATCATGGGGCTGAGTATTGTTGACTGTTTTTTCCCTATGGGTTACGAATCCTAAGTTGTTTGTTGAGTCCATATGCTTTGGGCTATCTCTCAAGGATCCTCTGACTTGGATTATCAGAAGTTGGATATGTTGTTGGTCCGAGAACATGCAGTGTTGTTATGCTGTCAGATGTTAACCACTTATCATTGTCAACGACTGGGTTTGCTTGATTGATGACATGAGAGAGTGACCCGTACCAGACTGGTGGGTGTCGGTTAAGGAAAATTATGATTGTTGTGCCTCTGTCTGTTTTGCCCAAACATGGGAGCAGAGGTCAAGCAGTCAAGGTTGTTGGAGTCGGCCTTGTTTCTTGTCATTTAAGTTGCTGTTCGTACGGCATTTGCTTGGTGCTCTGTTCTATGGAAATTCAAGCAAGAGGATGATGCTTGATGATCAAGCCTTTTGTTGTTAGGTCTCGTTCTGTCTTCACAGAACATCCATCGTTGACAGGGGACTCGTCCTATGACCCCTGGGCCATGAGTGAATGGCATGGTAAAAGAGGAAGAAGGAGCATTGCAAGGTTGATTGTTGTTGTACCCCAGTACAATTCCCACTCAGTCCTTGTCGCATGAGAACTGTGTCTTGTTGGTCGAGATGTTGTGAAGGACCCTTGAAAGGGGACTGATGATGTGTTTTATGCATTTGCCTTCTCGCGGTGTGCGGTTGTTGGTATGTCTGTCATGCTATGCTTTGCGTGCCGACATTGCTTCTTGCTATCAGTCGTTGGTTTCCCACTGTGTTGGCGAAGTCAAATGACTTCCCCTTTGATTACACAAGTCACTGGAGTTTGCCTTGTGGAACTCTGTCTATGGTTGACAGATTGGCCCTATGGGTTTGGGCCTAAAGCATCATGGTTTTGCTTGAGCCCGCGTTTTGAAGTTCTAGCTGTTGTCGTGAATGCTCGACAAATGGTGGAAGGGTTGTCACGGCCAAGACTGTTTTGAGGACTATGTTCCTTGCCATCATTGCTATGGCCTATGGTGATTACTCGAGTGTATGTCTCACCCGATTCATGGGAAGACTTGAGACTTTACAAGGCTTCTGTTTGGAAGCAAATCTGTTGGGCTTTGGAGAGGCAAGAATGAACGGAACATGACGGAGCTAGAAGACCACGGAAAATTCTACAAGCGTTGGCCTATGGAATTTCGTTCAGTTGATTCTTTCTTGCATCTTGATTTTGCTTGCGATGGCCGCAAAATGGAGAATGACAAGTTGCGGGTGTTCGTTGTGACCCTTGCGTTAATGCAAATCTGCTGGGGCCAGTGATGTTCGATATTTTATCCAACAACGAGGTCGTTTCTTGGTTTACTGGCTCTGTCTCTGTCTACGGAATCCACCCTGTGGGTTTGTTTGTTGAGGAATCATATTCGCACAAACAATGTTGTTGTTTCTTTGCAGTGGTTCATTTGGTAATCAAGGCATTGGTTTACTCGTATGGTTGGTTGTCTCAGTGTCGTCAAGGAACTGAGCATTCTGTTCTTGAGTTTGCGCATCAACGCCAGATCCAGGTTCTGCTTGGGCCCGTCTCTTTGAATTGTTGGCTGTCGGCCAGAATGCGCTCAAGATGTTCCCCTTAACGGCCGTGGTTTCCCAAATGGAGAATGTATGCTGTTAGTGTCGCCTTGCCATGAGTTCTCAGTACTTGGTTTTGCTGCTGTGGTGTTGCTCGCGATTTGATGGTCTTTGATGTCGACCATTGTTGGCTGAGGTAAAATGTGGTAACGAGATTCAGGGGACTTGGTTGTTTTTCTTGCTCCCAAGCAACAAGTTCGGCAATGGTGGTGGAAATCATGTCACACGTGCATGTCTTGATTTAATCCGATGAATGCATGAGCGCCCTTTGATCGAGATTTGTCGAGGGTTTAGATTTTCCTGAACCCACAAGTTTGGAACATGGAGTCCAGTCTTGCTTTTGTCAAATGACAAATGACATGCTGATAGAGTCAGAAGGTTTTTGTGACCCTGCAAGCAAATTTGTTGGGAGAAGTGTTCAGTATTTCTCCAGCTGGTTGCAATTGGACATTTCGTCGGTTTGAGCAGAGCTGATTCTACGAAGGAAGATGGCAGCTGAAGGTCTTCTGCCGTGAGGACACAGCCATTGTCGATGCTCTGTTGGCCTCGGTGGCTTCACAATATTCCATCTTCATCGTCGAAGGTGGTCTCGTTGATATTACATGTACCTCAGTCTTTGGTACAAGCTGATGCAGAAAAGGAATCCTCTGACTAACTGTGTTGAGGACTCGTGTCCTGCCATGTTGGATTCCTTCCCTTTGTTCCTCAAGGTTTGTTTGCATATTGCTCTTGACCTGATGGCTGTGAAAATCCCTTGATTTTGGCTTTTGTTGAGATTTTGGCAAGGCTTGGAATTTTCTGAACACACGATTTTAAGCAACGACTTCTGGCCACTCTACTTTTCGTCAGATATGGCCATCATTCATGGAGATTGTTGCCATTATAGGCAAAGATGAAGGCTGTCTTTGCTTTCAAGTATTCGCATTTCAGCAAGAGGATGATCGAAGTGCACGAAAATTGCAATGGGAGTGTCAAAATGAGGGAGAAATTGTGCCGAAGCTGGATCCATGAAGCACAATGCAGAAGAAATGACCTTGATTTTGCATAGTGGTCGTTTCGTGAGTCAAAGGGCCCAAATGGTCCTTTTTGCCCCTATTTCTTGTGATTTGCATGAATTTGGCTCCAAAATATGGTCGAATGGTAAATGGAACTGTGGAGTAAGCAGCAGAATGGTCTTGCCGAACCACAGAGAGATTGAGATGGTTTTTCTATGTTGTTTTCTATCAGGAGAGATGCAGATTGTGGACTAGACCGTTGGATTGGTTGAACCACAAAGTCAGATACAGTGTTGTGTTGGTGGATGTACGTGTGGAACGGAACCACCAAAGAGAATGAAGTTTGATTGGTGGATGTACGCATGGAGCGGAACCACCAGGAGTATGAAATTGGATGAAGTGCAACTACCAGAAGTATGAAATATGTCATGGGCTATGGAAGAACATGATGGTCTGGTCATGGTCTTGTCCTCAATCATGCAGTTGCGTGTGCAAGATCCATTTGGACTCGGCTGATGTGTTTGATTGTTGGCTCTGGGCATGCACTGCGTTCTTTCCGTGCACTTTTGAGTTACTTGATCACGATACGATGACAAAGATGGTCTTATTTGATACAAAAGGAGGAAACCTGGATGCACGATCACCTCGTCAGTGGACGCCGGAATCGTGAGGGGACCAAAATATGGCTACGATAGTGGCCGGAAATTGGGCGATCTAGCTAGCTATCGGCGAGCTCTAGCCCCTCGCCAGTCGCTCGTATCGTTGGCAGATAAAGTAGCCACTTCTTTGATTTGGACGATTTTTCATCCAGTATCGGTGTCGTTTCTTGGTGGCACTGGTGGAAGTACTGGCGGCTCTAGTAATAGAGCCGGGAGTTCAAGTAGTGGAACGAGAGGAACAAGAAGCGCGTCGACACGGGGCGAAACCGCTGGAGGTGCACCCGCTGGCGGCGGAGACGGCGGCGCTGGAGGAGACGGCGGCGCTGGAGGAGGCGGTGGTGGTGGTGGACACGGCGATGATGGCGATGGTGGTGCACCACCTCCCCCGATACCGCACCCGCCTGCAGGACCACCACCCGCGCTTTCGCAAGTCGGGCTGGTATTGACCGTGTGCGGGGCAAACGCAAACGAAATTCAAGTACTAGAAAACATAGAACGTCTTAATTCGTTACACGCCTTCGGACGAATGAGTAAGGATGATGTCACGTCCTTAGCTTCAAGGTTGGAGAAACGCCCTGGACCGAATAATATAAGCCTTCCAACAAGCGTCGTAAAGAATCTTCAAGGGCTGTGTTTTTGGGCTTCCAAGGCCCGTAGACAGAGGCGTGACATCACTGCTGCCGACTTCGACCAAGTGGTACTCTCGGATGCCCTCGACGAGATGGAAATTAAAGCAGAAACTGACAAGGCACCGGAAATTAAGCCCGAAATCCTCAAGGAAGAGATATGGGAAGATTGGTCTCGCGAATTCCCTACCTATTTGTCCCACATAATTGGGAAGCAACAAGCCCCACTCGACTATGTAATTAGGCCTGAAATTCAACCTGGACACGTCTTTCAAACTCTCCGAGAGCAAGAATTGTACACTTACCCTCTGACTGGACCATTCTTTCACGAAGACAACAAGGCAGTGTACCGGTTGCTTAGTGACCGTGTACGCGACCAACCCGCAACGTGGATTCAACCCTACCAGGCATCCCAGAACGGTCGAGCGGCATGGTTAGCCTTGGTAGCACACTACGATGGCGGCGGCCAGAAAGAGAAACGTATCAACAAGGCTGAAGCTATCCTTAGTTCCGTATTTTATCATAACGAGAGAGCGTTTAGCTTCGACGCCTATTCTACCAAGCTTCTACGTGCATTCCGCACGCTCGAAGAGACACCTAATCGACGCTCGAATGCAAATCAGGTCAAGATCTTGCTGGACAACATCCGAATTGCAACGGCCGAGTTTGCCGTCATAAAAAGCACCGTGCGAAGCAACTACAGGTCTAATTTAGATGACGCCATCGCCTATATCTCGCGTGAAGTCTCGGAACTGTACCCGAATGTCATCGGAGGCAGTGGCACACGTCCTGGCACTCGGCACCGGTTTATCTCGGAAACACACACGGGCGAACAGTCACCCGCTTCCCGTCCACGGAATTTTGCGGGTCTCCAACAGCACAACGGTATTTTCACCTTCTACGGCGTTGACGTCACGGACGTCAGCCGCCGATTCACTTCCCAGGAGATGGCCACTCTTGGGCCCGCCGGACAGGCGTACATCCATCAGGAACGAGCTCGGCTCCGCAGCTCAGGTGATCGTGGCGGCCGTGGTGGTGGCCGCGGCCGTGGCTACGGGCGGGGACGTGGTGATTGGGGGCGCGGTGGTGATTGGGGGCGCGGTTCTGCTGCCAGTGGACGCGGCATCGGCAATGTCGACGTGAATGAGAATAATGAGCCACCATCGGTCATCACAGACCCGTCTGTCGGCGGAGGTACCAATGGACATGCCGCTGGTAGTGCGGCGGGAACCGAGAATCCCGGTAGCAACGACCGTGGCAGCACCAACGGACGCAGATTCGGAGCCGGCGCATATGAGTGACGCCAGGCATCAGTGGTTACTTGTGGGGCCAGGCGTGAGGTGACCACTGACAAGACGGTGGATTGTAGCATAGGAAACATGGGAATCGGCACTGGGAATGGGAATGATGTTGCATGCAACGAAATGGATACGATGGCAGACACCTCCTGCGCTGGTGTCAATTGGACACTCATGGAAACAACAGGAATGGAATGCAAGGTTAGTGACTTTATGGGACAACAGGTAGGAGGTCAATACGTACCGATAGCGACATGTGCCACATGCATCCGAGAGAAAAGTACAGGAGTAGAATACATCTTAATCGGCCACCAAATGTTGTGGTTTGGTAGCGCACTAAAGAAGACTCTCTTGAATCAAAATCAAATTCGGTATTGTGGGCATGTGGTTCGCGATGACCCCACAAGGAAGGAGGACGAAGGATTTGGCATCACGGCCGACGGGTTATATATTCCCTTCGAGATACAGGGGACGACTATTTACTTTGAGTCCCGCGCGCCTACCAAGCATGAAATTGAGACTTTACCTGCGGTGACTTTGACGCGTCAAGAGTTATGGGACCCAAAAAGTGTGGATTTGAGCTTACACAATCGTAGCCCGCTAGATGATGCACGTGAAGAGATCTCACTCGAAATTGGCGCGGTCTCTAGCGCATGCGATCCTGTGGCCGTGGGGCAGCGACTCGACAGTCTCAGATCGGTCGGCGGTCTCGGCTCGGACCGTCACTCGACCGTTTCACCGGAAAATCTCAGCAAGAAATGGAAGATTGGGTTGGAAACCGCGCGGAAAACCCTCCGCGTCACCACCCAACAGGGTATCCGGACAGCTGTCACGCCTATAACGCGACGATATCGTGTTGACAACTTGGCATTGCATCGGAATAGATTGAATAGTCGGTTCTATACGGATACGCTTTTCGCTCGGACGACATCACTTTCGGGACACAAATGTGCGCAAGTATTCACGGACGGACAGTACACGGCCGTTTACCCACTCGCTTCCAAGGCACATGTCGGCCAAGCATTGGCCCGTTTTATTGATGAAGTTGGGGTTCCGGATGGTCTGACGGCGGATTTGGCCGGCGAGCAAACGGGGGCCGCCACGCAGTTCACGAAATTAAGCCGCTTCCATCGAATTGACCTCAAATGGGCCGAAAAGGGCACGAGCAAGCAGAACCATCGTGCCGAGCGAGAGATCGGGCTTCTCAAACAACGATGGCATCGCCGCATGGTTGATTGTCGGGTTCCTCGTCGTCTGTGGGATTATGGGTTGGTTCATGAGTCGGGTGTACTTAGTCGCGTCGCCCGGGGACATGACAGCCGCAGCGGCATAGAACGACTTACAGGCGAGACACCCGACATCTCGGAGTGGATCGATTTCCAGTTTTTCGATATTGTCTGGTATCATGACAACACCAAAGCCGATACGTCGGATGAACATCGTCACCTTGGGTTCTGGCTGGGGATAGCGCATCGAATTGGCAGCGACCTTTGTTATTGGATTCTCACTAAAGCAGGAAAAGTGTTGGCAAGGACAACCGTGCAACATGTGACGGAGCAGGAACAGGCGGAACCAGCCATCACGGCAAAGATTCAAGAGTTCCGGTTGATTGTTGAGCAGCGCCTCGACGATACGAATTTTGTGGATTGGGAGAGCAAGGGACCAGGATTTTTGGAGGACGTAGAGGAACCGGTCGAGGACGACACTCAAGTAAAAGGTGTAATTCCGACGGATGAAGAATACGGGAAGATGATCCAGGAACCGAAGCCAGAAGCGGACGACCTTGGCGAGGAGTATGACAACTACTTGGGGGCGCAAATCCAGTTAGACGTTGGCGGTGAAACGTTGCTCGGGACGGTAGTGAAGAGGAAGAAAGGGTTAGATGGCAAACCAATCGGAACGAGGCACAAGAATCCACTCTTTGACAGTAGAGCTTACGATGTGAGTTTCCCTGGAGGTGTCATCCAGGAATACACCGCCAATGTCATTGCGGAGTCGCTGTATTCGCAGCTGGATGATCAAGGTCGACAGTTCGCAATCATGAGCGAGATCATTGGGCACAGGAAAAACGGGGACGCCGTTGGGAAGGACGACGGTTTCATAGTGTCCAAGAATGGGAACAAGGTACCAAGAAGAACGACGAAAGGGTGGGAAATTGCGATTGAATGGAAGGATGGGAGTCAGTCATGGATACCGCTTCGGGAAGCAAAGGACGGATACCCCATAGAGTTAGCAGAATATATAGTCGCACAAGGGTTAGAGCAGGAACCGGCATTCCACTGGTGGGTGCCACGTGTCATGAATCACAAACGAAGGATCATAAACAAGGTCGTTGGGAAAAAGAAGAAGCAGAAAAAGTATTGGAAACTGACACACAAGTATGGGGTGCGACTGCCACATTCCGTGGAAGAGGCGTTACAGTTTGACAAAGAGACGGGGACGACGTTCTGGCGGGACGCGATCGCGAAGGAACTAGGAGTCGTGAAGGTGGCCTGGGAGGCTCGCGACGATCTCGTGCTTGCGGAGGTGCGAGCAGGGCGACAGCTAATAGGGTACACGGAAATCAAGTGCCACATGGTTTTCGATGTGAAGATGGACCTGACGAGAAAAGCCAGATTGGTGGCTGGTGGGCACATGACAGATGCCCCATCAAGTCTTACTTATTCGAGCGTTGTGAGTCGCGATTCAATTCGGATAGCGTTTCTAATCGCAGCCTTGAATGACCTAGACGTACTGGCTTGTGACATTGGAAATGCCTACCTTAATGCGCCATGTCGCGAGAAGATTTGGTTCCTAGGTGGAGCGGAAGTGGGTTCAGAGTTTCAAGGGAAGGTGTGCGTGATGACAAGAGCGCTTTACGGGCTAAAATCCTCGGGAGCCAGTTGGCGAGCGACGCTGGTGAGCACTCTCTATGACATGGGATATGTTGATACCAAGGCGGATCCATGTGTCCTACGACGGGAACGAAAGCGTGACAATGGGGAACCGTACTATGAGCTGATTTTAGTTTACGTTGATGACATCTTGCTTGTCAGCCACAAGCCTGAACCAGTGTTTGAGGAGATAGACCGCCATTACAAGATAAAGAAAGGGAGTATCGGACCACCGACCACGTACCTGGGGGCGCAGGTGTACCAACACAACCTGCCCACAGGGGGAACGGCATGGGGTATGTCCAGCGAGAAGTACGTAAATAACGCGATCAAAGTGGTGGAGCAATTGTTGCTGGAAGACGGGGACGGAAAACATCTCAAAACAACTGCGCGGGTACCAATCGAAACTTCGTACAAGCCCGAGCTTGATACTTCTGAGGAGCTGGATGATAAGATGAGAGCTCGGTACCAACAGCTGATTGGTGTGTTGAGATGGGCGGTCGAGATTGGCCGCGTGGATATCTACTTGGAAGTTTCGATCATGTCACAGTATCTAGCAAATCCGCGGAAGGGACATCTTGAAGCTGTGTATTGCGTGTTTTCATTCCTCAAATCTCATCCGAAGCTCAAGATGGTATTCGACCCTGTCACAGTGAAGCTAGACGAGAGTTGTTTCGCGCAGACACCGATCGAAGAGTGGAAAGAGTTTTACGGGGACGTAGCGGAAGAAGTACCAGCAGACATGCCGACACCACTTGGGAATCCGGTGGAAATCACGTGCTTCGTGGACGCAGATCACGCTGGGAATGTCGTCACGCGTCGATCCCACACAGGCATATTGGTGTTCTTGCAGAACGCTCCGATCCTTTGGTTCTCAAAACGCCAAAATACCGTGGAAACATCCAGTTTCGGGAGCGAATTCGTGGCGATGAGAATCGCCAAAGAGTTGATTGTTGGGATGCGGTATAAGTTGCGAATGTTCGGTGTTCCGGTTGTCGGTCCGGCCAATATTCTCTGTGACAATCGAGGCGTTGTCAAAAATACCAGCATACCTTCATCCATCCTGAGCAAGCGACACAACGCCATCAACTATCATTCGGTCCGTGAAGCGGCAGCCGCAGGAATCGTCAGAGTCGGCAAGGAAGACACGGAGACCAACATTGCTGACTTGTTTACCAAGATGCTTCCCCAGAGTCGAAGAAATAACTTGATCTCACAGTTCACATATTCATCGGCATTTGGGGACCGGGGACCTCCCTCACAACCGCGGGGGACAACAAAGTGAATTCTCGGGGTGAGCTACACTTTGCGGGGACTGTCTTATTCGGGTCGTGGGAACAAAACCCGGATATGGGAAATCTTTGGGGGTTTTACCGTTTACATGGTTACTATTTTGGGGATCCTTACATTAGTGGTTTAGCCTTATAATATCTTTTAATTTGCACGTTGAATAAGGTATCGACTGGAACAAGACAGTTAGTTCTCTTACGACTTTGATCCGACCGCCAAAGCATTTTTCTAGGTGACTGTGAAGTACGAGGAAGATATATATATATTAGCAAAAGATCGTTGCTAGCTGAATCAAGGGACAAACAGGATTGGAACTTACCCAGATATCCATCGAGTTCCATTGTTCCGTTCTCCGATTAAGCTGATTTGTGAAATGGGGCGACGAAGGTTGCTTTTCTTTGGCAAAGCATGGCTCTGATTCGCCGTTCGACTACATCCGATTAAGTTGTACAAAGCAGAGAGCATGCACACGGCAAAGGCTAGAATGGCCATAACTTTCGCCTTGGACGCGAAGCACAATCGTTGCTGGTCCCGTTCTGGCTCTTGCACCACGGAGTGGTGGCATCAAGTTGTGTTGCCTTCATGATGATCAAAAGCGCGAACGCTTTCCTGACAAATTATGTCATGACCACACTGGTGCATCCTGAAACTTTGCTGTAGTCTCGGTCGCTAGTTACTACATGCCTGGTCCATATAGATCAGCTTGTAATTGTTGATGAGACTGGACTCGTTCTCTCACTGTGGGTGCATCCTATTGACTGGGTCTGGTCCAATTACATCAAAACTCGAAAGAATCAAAACGGAACCCCGGCTCCACTCCCTATCTGCCGTGTTTCGTCATCTCTTTCGGACGGATTTGTTTGGTCATCACGTCAAACCGACAGACCCTCGAGCGATTTAGCGAACAAAACGGGAAATCTGTCCAAAACTTGGGAGTAACTTATTCTTATCCGTGTAGACCAACCGCCATGGCTTCTCTCAAAAACTCGACAGTCATTCGTGGCAAAGGTAACAGCGCCGCAGAGAACCTGTTGTAACAACGACCCAGATATCTTTGAGACAATGGGCGGAGATAATACAGCTGACGTCGAAGTTCGTAGAAACGCATGGGAACATTTTGTGAAAATAACAACATTGCGGGAGGAACAACGGATAGCTTTTGAGGACAGAGGTATAAAAAGTATCGATACCTTTTATATGCAAGCTGGGAAGCAGGATTTCTTTGATTTCGATGACCAGGCATCAAAAAAGTTGTTCCCTTCTGCGAAGAGGGACTTGCTACTGGCTGCAAAGGCATGGCTTGACGACCATTTCGAAGAGATTACTGTTGACGACGGAAACAGCTGGTTTCTGGAACACTTTTCAACGAGCTTCTGGGGACAAGTTCTAAGAAAGAAGCGGGCCGCAGAAGCACAACAACGAAAGCAAGAAGCAAAGCGGTACAAAATTACAGAGCCTCATCAAGCAACTGCCTCTTGCTTCACAACAAATGGCAGTCGGACGATGCAGGGAGTCGCCACATTGCCGCCTGTATTCCACAATCACCTCATTCCGGAACAGATCCGGACACTCTTTACCAGAAAGTTTGAAACGCCTCCCACGGCCGTGGAAGAAAAGGTCATTGACAAGCTCTCTGCGGCTTTCGTATGTCAAGGAACTATATACACCCTCGAATCGGTACCGGAAACCAGCGAGGACGCGACAGTCAGAACCGTCCAAGTTGACCACTTGGACTTCATCGCCAAGCAATTCGATGGTCATATTACAACGCAACGAATCTTTAAAGATGGTTTGGAACAGGGAACAAGGCGTACACTGGGAGACATTGGCCTCACTGGTGGGATTGCCACCCCTAGTAGTTATCCCGATGCGTATTTTCACACGGAGCCATTGACGCATCTTGCTGCTTCTCTGCCCGTCAGGTTTATCACAACCTCCATCTTCGAGACTCAGGACACGGCTGCATCTCCGGACTCAGGCCATGGAGAGGGAATTGCAATGGCGACAAATGCGGCCGTTGCAATGGCCCGAGCTGGAATCCCTCCTTCAAGAATTGTTGTTCCGCTGTTTACAACGACAGGCAGTCTCGTTCAAGTGGCAGCGGTTTACATGCTCGGACCGAGTAGCCCAGATAAACCCAGCCTCCCAGCCGTATGCTTTGTTACGCCGGTGCTCCGGTTGTCAGACACTTCGGAATGCGAGAAGGAGTAATGACACGTCATAAGACAGAAGTAGCACAATTCGTAAATTCGTTGAACAACCTGTCGTCCGTCAAAATGGGCTTGGATCCAGCGAAATATCACTGCAAGTTGATGGATGACTTCTTTCCAGTTTTGGAGTACAAGGGTACATCCGTCACTCATATGCTGGGAGTTACGAGTCGGCTGGGAGGGACTTCGTATGCTTGCCTCCCTCTTGCTATCAGGCTGAAAGATAAACAATGCAATTGTGATGCCATGATTTTTCAAAAATTGGTGGGTTACCGCATTGGTCTTCCAGACGACTCTGATGATCGGGATACTCTGGTTTCGACGATGGAAACTGTGGTTGATGACATGCATGAAAAGGGAGTGGTCCATATGGATCTCTACCTGTCGAACATAATGTGGAAGAAGCTTGACAACGGTTCTTTCAGTGTCCAGATCATCGATTTTGACACTGCGCATGTTTTGGGCAAACCACTTACCCGTGCAACTATTCAGCGTATGGCCGAACTGAAGTCTAATTTTATACGCCTTGGAAGGAACGCGAGCATTCACCACGATAACCTGTACATGAAAATGCTGAAGGAGAAAATCCACGAGGAGAAGTTACGAGTAGAGCAGCCAGGTGAGAGCGAAAAGGATGTGAAGAGCCGTCTTGACGGTGCGTGTGCTTCGTTCATGGAAGACATTTTCGCGGCCGTCAACTGGTCAGCACTTATTACTCCCACGTAGATGAGAAGAAGATACTTGGACCGTACCTCTAGAAGAGATCAACTGGCTTGTGTCGATCCGCCCACCGAGACAGAGGCACCGTCCTGAGTATCGGGAAAATAGGCGACATTGGTCACCATGGCATGTCCAGGAAGAGTATTCTGTCCGTAGGTAAACTTTTAAAAGCACAATACAGTGCCATGATCGGCATCGATATGCTGGAGCAAAAGTTGCCATCTCGTCAATCGTCAATGGCTTTTTTTTTCTACTACGGGTTTATGCTACTATATGGTTACTCCTAGGCGGTCGGGAGGCATAGGAGGTGGGGGCTGCCGCTGTCTGGGAAGAAATCCGAGAGCGATCGGGGGGAATAGAGTGGAGTGACCGGAGCAAAATTTGGTGTTGCCAGATTTGTGATTTGGGTGTTGCGGAATCGTTGCTTGTCAGTGGATTCTTGGATGGCGCTGATCTGAGTGTTTGCGTGGGTGGCTAAGGAGGAGATGATGGCATGGGATAAGGATGCTTTGGCGTAGTGGGAGAGAGAGAAGATGTGGGCTTCGGGGTAGTGGAATTTGGAATTGTCGTTGTGGTTGTTGGTTTTATCGAAGATGTACCGTGGTGCATGTTCGAGTTCTTGGAACAAGGCGAAGGCGGTTGGATGGGCAGTGCTGCGTGCAGCCGTCTTGCCAAAGTGAGGGGTAGTCCATGGTGGAGGTATCGCTGTAGAGAACTGGTGGGGGTGGTTGTCTGGGTGGGAAAGAAGGGTTTGGGCGAAGGATCCCAGTGATCCTAAATGGTCAACGGTAAACGGCAAGAGGTACACTCCGTGGCGGTGGAGGTGCTGGGCCATGTCCGGGTCTCGACAGAATTTAGCACGGGCTGCGTCTTGATGCGTCCTGGAGGCTTCGTGAGCAATTTGGATGGGGTCGGACGGGTCAAGCGCAGAGTCGCGTTTCTGTGGAGGGGGCACGGTGATGTCTATGGCAACGTAGTGGAAGTGCTGGTTGCTGTCGGGCTGTGAGAGTCGTAAGCCGACGTCGGCGGGGCAGACGTTTCGGCTGTGTTCTGGTGCCAAACCTGGTGGTTCCACATGGACATCATGGGGACCATCGACTATCTTGGCTTTTGGTGCGGTGTGCCGGAGTACGTCGTAGAGCGTGTCCCGTATCGCATTGGAAAGGGCCGTCTTCGATGCTGCGGCGCAGTTGAAGAGGTGGTCCCCTTCCGGGTCGAGGGTGCGCTTGGCAGTGCACCGACATGTGTTGCGCTGTGTGTTCGTGGGAGAGGGGAACAGCGGTATTCGCAGTTTTTGCCGGATGGCGGTGCAAAAGACTTGGTTATCCAGGCGGAATCGGACCGCTGGCCGTGGCATGTGCATGGCCATGCTGGTCATTGGGGACAGCAGCGATGGGAGGACCGATCGGTGTTCCGGTGGTGTTGCTTGGAAGAGTTTTGCGACGACGTGTGTTTTAAGGATGTGGCTGGTTTGGCATCTGTGGGTGGTCCGGTCAAATCGGTTTGGAGTGACGATCGCATCGTCGGCATATTCGTTGGTGAGGATGGCCAGGCCCCTGCGGAAGGATGTCAGGCGGGGGTCTTCGCTCTGTTCCCAGTTGGTGTAGCGTCGACGGTGTGGTTGCGGAATCGGCGTGGTCTTGGCTTGGGCCAGTGTGATGGCTCTGGCTGTCTGTGTCAGTAGACGTGGGAATGCCGAGGCGGCGGCATGGTGGTAGCCGAGTCCCCCCAGGCGTTGTGGGAGTGAAGCTATAAGCGTTGCCATTTCGGGGATGGCGCTGGTTTGAGTCGATGTCAGCTGTGCCAGGAACTCAGCAATCAACCGGTCGATGGCGGCCGTGGTGGGGCTGGTCCACAGGCTGGTCCTGTGGTTGGAGTTTGGGTTTGCTTGCACCATGTCTGCTGGAAGGAGGTGCAGCAGGGCCGGAATTGCGGAGTACTTAAATAATATGCTTTGGGTTTGGAGGTCGTCGAGGTGTCGCAGGGTTTTGGTGTTGTTCTTGATTGTCTCGATTCTGTCGTTGATGAAGTGGGTGGTGAAGGTTTGGGCGCCGATGGGTTGGCCCAGGAACCGCGCGCCTGTTTTTATTTCCGCGTTCTCGGGTTTGTCCGGGGAAAGCAGGGTGAGGGCCGCTTGGAGGCCGTCCTTTTTTTGTTGTGGGAGGTCGTTGAGCGGGGAACAGCCGTTGGTTGCCGTGAGGATTTTTGTTTTTGTCAGGTTGATGTCGATGCCCATTGGTTTGCCTAGCTGGGAGAAGCGTTTGATAAACCATTCGAGATCTTCGTGGAGTAGACACACTGAGGTGTCGTCCATGATGGAGGCTGTGTTTTCTTCGTAACCTTGACTTACACATGCCAGGCGCGTCGGTCGGCGTGACCCTGAGCCGGCACGTGCGGCATCCAGAGCTAAAAGGGCTGGCGGGTAAGCCGATCCATGTTCGGCTAAGTAGGTTCAGTACAAAAGCTACGTAGCGTACATAAAATCCCATAGTACACGTCATACCTGAAATGGTGGGAAGTCCGAAAAAATGCAAAAACACTCCACGATGACGGCGAGATCCGTTGATGCCGCATGCATTTACCGATGCATCGCATCAACATCCTACTACTGTAAGTTGTTTGAGTTTGCTAGTATTACTGTGTTCTGCAGCTACAGAAGATTTGTCGCGTTGGATCAAAAGGTATACTCATTTTTCTGTGGTGATGTAATCCAAAAACCTTCCTAACTCATTCATTTCTCAACGGTGACTGAATCAAATTGAACCCATAGTTGCTCTAGTATTCAAGAGTATTATTCTAAAAGTGATTCAGTTAGGCTCAATTATCCATGAAGTTATTGCCATGGGGGTGATTTCTTCGACCATTGTCGAGTGATGGCATTGTTTCTCGTGGCCGCAAGTTTTCGATTTGTGACCATTCGCCCCACTTGTTACAGTGATGAAAATAGTACTACGTAGCTTAATGTACTGAGCCTACCTAGCCGAACATGGATCGGCTTTACCTTTTCTATCTGTCGTGTTTCGTCGTTTCGTCGTCTCTTTCGGGCGCATTTGGTCAGAACCAGGGTGTGGAAGTCACTAGCGAAAAATTTTCTAAGTTCTGCAACTTTGAACTTTTTCACCATAATTTCACAAATCAAATCATATTACTAGCCTTTCCCAAACGAACTTTTTGCACAAAGTCAAATCGCTCACATTTTTCATCGAACTTGACTTGGACCCATCCAACTTAGTTATTTACAAGCTCTTATTACCGGAACATTGGCACACACCAATGTAATTATCCAAGTTGCAATTTTCTCACATAGTTCAATCAAGTTACATGTCTCCACTTAGTGACTCGAAGTCTGAAGTCTAATTGCAAGTCTCAAGATTAGAACTAAATTCTCCAAATCAAGTTGTAATTTTACTTCATTGCAACTAGTGTCAGTGTCGACTGTTGACACTTGACACTTGGTCACTTGGCACTATCCTACAGTAACAAACACAGTCAACAAGATATAATCGGTACTGGCCCCTTACCTCTTTCTTACCTCTTAACACTGAACCCAACACACAATCTCTTCACCTCTGCTGTGGCTTGTTGCAGCGTTACAGCACACGAATGAGGTGTGATTTTTCCAGTTGACACTGTCGGAATCAAACAACCAATCTCTGGTTGAAAGCACATGTCTTTGTTGCCAATCGAGGACATTGAAGTAGATTTGAACTCCCCTGCTGTTTCCAGTCTTTCATCAGCGACATTCGTGTATGCCATGGCTCCCCAAAGAAAGAATCAACAGCAGTCATCTCAATCCTCCAAAGAAGCTCGACTATCGTCAGCAACTGGAGGTGACGACAACAATGAAGAACCCACGAACCCACCGACAACAACCAATGAAAGAGAAAATGAAAACCAGGCGCCCCCTTACCTCTTTCTTACCTCTTAACACTGAACCCAACACACAATCTCTTCACCTCTGCTGTGGCTTGTTGCAGCGTTACAGCACACGAATGAGGTGTGATTTTTCCAGTTGACACTGTCGGAATCAAACAACCAATCTCTGGTTGAAAGCACATGTCTTTGTTGCCAATCGAGGACATTGAAGTAGATTTGAACTCCCCTGCTGTTTCCAGTCTTTCATCAGCGACATTCGTGTATGCCATGGCTCCCCAAAGAAAGAATCAACAGCAGTCATCTCAATCCTCCAAAGAAGCTCGACTATCGTCAGCAACTGGAGGTGACGACAACAATGAAGAACCCACGAACCCACCGACAACAACCAATGAAAGAGAAAATGAAAACCAGGCGCCTCCTACAACAGCCAACAATGAAGACAACTCTCAACAAGTTGCTGCTCCTGCTCCTACGGACGAGGGACCCTTGACACAAAGCTGAAAGGATGAAATCAAACAAGAGAAATCACATGTCTCGTTTTGTCCACCTCCGAAGAAGCTCTTTCGAAATTTCCAAAATTCGTTCTTTGGAAAAGTTCGTTACCTGAACTTCAAGAAATTGACCAGCACGAAGAAGACCTTAAAATCAAACCCCGCTGTCAATTTGGGGAAAATGCCAGGTTTATTTTCGTGTCTGCAATTGTTAGAGTCAGCTTCTGATGAAGACAAAGAAATGAACGATGGCTATCATTCCATTGTAAAGAAGCTTGTTGTTTGTCCACATTGCTTCGACGACCCGACTGTTAGTCTCGACAAATGTCTCCTTGGTCTTGGCAGAGGCCTTTCGTCCAACATCAGCACACACTTTGGTAAATACCACCCCGAAGTCGTGGAAGATACTGCCTCTGTTGCAACCGACCCTACTCAACAACCCATTTCCATGTATTCTGGCACAATGGTTAGCAAACAAGATGCCAGAGTAATGTTTCATCAGTCAATTTATAAGTTCGTGAATGACTGTGGTTTCCCGGCATCAACTGTTGAGAAGGAATCGTTTAGAGATCTTCTTAAGTGTGCAATTGCCAACGCCCCAAAGCTCAAGGAAAAGGACTGTTCCATAAGCAACAAAGCAATCACTCGGATGAGATTGGAGTCCTACAATGATTTTCTCAAGACCGTTACGGAACTTGGAGAAAACGTACGACAAGCGTACCATGATCTATGCAACAAACCCATCGCCTTTTCTACGATAACACACGACATCTGGCAGGGAAATGACAAGGATGTCCTTGGGGTTTGTTTGATGTTCACCGATCCTCGGAACTGTAAATCTTACAGACTCCCGATTGGCCTTTGCTCAACAAAGGGTCATACAGCAAAACAAGTAGCCGACCACACCTCATCAATCCTCAACGCTGTCGGCTTTACGCAACAAGACCTCTCTGCCTCCGTGAATGACAACACGAACTCCGCCGTGTTGGCTGGAAAGTATATAGTGGGTAATAAGACAGGCGGCAAGTGCGACATGCACAGGGCCGAACTGATCTTGAAACACTCCACAGGTCTGGCAGTCCGGAAAAAAAAAGGCGAAGTGGTGGACAGTAACGAGGAATTCATGACTGTTTATAGAAAATTCTTCAAATTTGCAGCATGGATGATGAGTTCGCGTGCCAAAAGATTTGAAAAGCTACGTTCCTACGCCCTAAAACATGGGAGGAAGGTCATCAAAGTCTCTATGCCGAATACAACCCGTGTTGGAGGCTGCATCATTACCTTTCATGACCTATTCCGGAACAAATTTGTAACGGATATGTATGCAAAAGAGAAATTTGAGTACAAGGACGACGAATTCATTAAACATTATCCCTCTGAAGAGGACTGGCAGCTCTTGGCCAAATTCGAGGGAATCTTGGCCCCACTCAAACAAGTCTCCATGTCACTCCAAGTTGACGACCCTTCTGCATCGGCTTGTTCATTGCTGGAAATCTTCACCAGTAAGCATTGTGTGGAAGTTATGAAAGATAAGGGAGTGCCCGTGTTGACTGTTACTGGGCCTAATGCACGCCCATGGGATGCCAGTCTCACCATCGCCAAGCTTCAATCGTATCGAGACATTGTAACATACGACAAATTGTCAGAAAAGAGTCAATTGTTGATCGAGCGAGTACTTGTGGAATATACAAACTACATTGAGGAAGGCCATGACTCCCACGCTGAACACGCCATGTGTGGACATCCTTTCCTTGCATCTTATGGTCCCAACATACTGAAAACCATAAAGGTTTACGACGATGAGAGTCTTAAACGGATTCAGAAAGAATTTGTGATGGACATTGTCCGCAAGTTCTCGCAGCCAAAGAAGAATGGCACCAATCCCCAATCCAAGTCGAATCAGCAGGAACGTGAACAACAAAAGGAAAGTACACCTGTGGAGATCATCGAGGACGAAGAGGAAGAGTCTTCAGTCCCAAAAGCTGTCTCGAATGTAATGGACTGCTTTAACATCTTCAAGACACATTGCATCACCAAGGAGAAAGAAAATGCTGCACTTATGGAGGCGACCGCGACAAGTACCAGTACAGATGACCAAGTTGATAGAGCCAAGCTATACAAGATGTGTGATGAACAGTTCGGACGCTATCTCGAATTTTGCGAGAACGTTGTCCATGGATCCTGGGAGGATTTGATTCGCCAGTATCCCACTGCCGCATTTCTGAAACTATCTGGTTCGTGGAACCCTGAAAAACAACAAGAATTCAAGTTGGCCTGTACGGAACACTATTTCCATGTCGTTGGGAAATATTTTGACGTCTTGAAATGGTGGTCCGACAACAAGATGCTATTCCCCAAACTCTTTCCTAGTGCCTTGATTTGGATATCGAAACCTGCAACAAACGCATTCCAGGAACGCGTGTTCTCTCGGTCGTCGTTCATGGATAGGAATCCCTTAATGAGACGCCAACTAGACAAGAACTTTGAAATGCGCACTATGGAAAGTATTACAAGGGAGGTGCGCTCTGAGATTGTCAAGAATGAAAAGCTACTCAAACAAGGCGCGACCTCCGACGAAAAAAAGGCAGCCAGTGGCCGCCAAGCAAAGAAGGTGATAGATCTCAGCCAGGAATGTAAAGGGGAAGAAGTCAGTCAGGTACAACAGACCGCACAACAACGCACCCCGGCAGCAGGAACACAAGTTCCTGTTGTCCCACTGGAAAAAGCCACACCGACACAATCCGATATGACTCGGATGGAAACGGTACTACGAGCAACGTCGAAGCTGGAACTCTACGAACTGTCCGGAACTATTGGTGCCCACGGCATAGATGCGGAAACAAGTTACAAGTTCAAGTCGGTCAAAAAGGTTGATAAGAAGACAGTTGTGAGCGATGCGACATGGGACGACGTCGAATTGGTTGATCTGGTAGACGATCCACGAGATGAAGACCAACTAGAGGCTTTGGATCGAAAAGTTGTTGCTCCTTATGACGATGACGAAGACAAGGAAGATTCCGTCACGGCGTTAAAAGAAGCCATCCAGGAAAGAAAGAATGAACTCATTCAACAAACCGCGTTGGAGAAGACTGTTGCTAGTCTGCCCGTTGCAAATGCCAATGAAGGCACGAAAGGAGATAGTGGGAAACGTAAAGCCTCTTCAACTATTCAAAAAGGAAGGAAACGGACGAAGCAGAATTCACTCTCTGAGGCACTTGCAAGAACTGTGGTTAGAACACCACGCAAGAAAGACAATCGCAAACCACCCCCAACCCCAAACGACTCGCCAACGAGAAGAAGCTCAAGACTTGCAGAGAAGGAGGTCTCAAGTGCGGACAATGACGGTACCAGTTGATCTCTGACCACGAACGTCACTGAAGGTGACAATGGAAGAAACGTCACGGAAACTATACATCCATAATCGCAGTGCATTTTGGTAAATATAATATATTGACAGTCATTTAGTATATTCTTTTATCAACTGCAGAAAGAAATACTTGAGATGGCGAAGATTCGCTGGAGATTTAGATTCGGATTTGTCATGAGAGTGAGCCACAATAAAAGACTCCATTTGTTCTTGGCACTTGCTTCTGGTCTGTGATTTGTTAAGTAGTTGTCCTAGAGAACCAAATAAAGGATTGATTTCCTCCCATCGTTCTTTAGGAAGCCATGATTGAAGGTTCAAAGAGCATTCCATGCCGTCATTGATATGAGACTCCGTCCAATTGAGAACCTTAGTTGATCGGATGACATGAATGTCTGAGGGAATTCCTTCCGTCCGGCCAAATGCCGTTTGTAGAATGATTGTTCCCGTCTTGTGGCCAATTCCAGGTAAGGTCATAAGCTCAGTAAGGGAAATGTCTTTAGGAATGCGACCTTTGTGTCGCTGGACGAAATAGTCCGCGGCGTTGACTATGCGTTCCGCATTGACACGATACCGTCCTGTTTCTGCAAACAAACTACAGAAAACATCCATCCCAAAATATGTAGACACTTCAATTGTTCCTTGTGCACTAGTGATGCCCGATTGGAATAAGCGAGGGATCACTTGAGAGAGACTTTGATCTGATGTGGCCGAGCTCATCAAGATAACAATGAGACACATGAAGGCTGGGTCAGAGTCTTCATATTCCGACATATTGTTGGTAATCCATTCGGACCATGTGTCTCTGGGAGCTTCCAAACCAGACTGAAGGAAATACCGACGTAAATGGGAAAGATTATCAAGTAAAAACAGCCGGGAATCAATTGTGGATTGGTTTCTAATGGGGATGGAAGGGCGAAACATTCTGGTCATGACAGGTTTGGTAATTGCAGGTGTCCCAGGCATGTGTCTGTCGCCATAGACTATCTGTTCCTTGGCGGCACATGATTGCAATAAAGCATGGCAGAGAACAGTTTTTCTTTGCCGAGTCAAGACATGGGCAGTGGGGGAAAATTGTCGCTTGGTCCAATATTCATCAATGACAGGAGAAGAAGCCCAATATTCATGGGTGACAGAAGTAGAAGCGTTGTTGCTATTTGGGCCCATGGTAGATTGAGAAGCTTTGGCAACTGGAGTTGATGGAGGACTTGTATCAATAGGAGGAGGGGACGTTGTTGTATCCAGTTTCATTGAGTAACGGTCATCCTCCTTCGTGCTCTTCTTAGTATGCGCAACAATGTCCTCAACAACGATGTCGATGCTTGGACTAATACAAATAGGACACTCTGTCCGTAGGTCAAAGGAATTTCTAACCTGGATTCTGGCATTGTGTCGGGTCATCCAGGTTAGAAGATTCCATTCCACGGAAAGTTTAGTGTAGTTGTTTTGCTGATGGTAATCGGCATTGAATTTTTTAAAAAGCTCTGAGACCATTGGAGGAAGGCAAAGAAAATATTGGTCGGCATTTTCCTTCAATGGAGATGAAGGGGAGGTCGTCGGTGGGGGGGTTCATCTCGTATGTGACTTGGAATGAGTCATCTTCTTGGGAATACAGACCCGTAAACACTATTCGACAGACAGTGTTCAGTAAGCTTTCGAATGACATGCGACTGGGAGATAAACAAGGGTGGCTTGTGTTGGATGGATAGTCGACTTGTTGGTAGTGCAGACTTCCATTGTACCGGGTAAGCCACAGCAACACCACATCTTTTATGTTCTCCATTGCCAAGTCTTGTGTCGCCTTTTCCAAGGGAGTGGTTAACAAAGTTGAGTCCTCTAGCATCATGGTCATGAACGACATTGGAATATGGGTCACAGTGATGACTTGGTGACAAGTCACATCGAGGTTGATTGTACGGTCATCTGATGCTTCCATTGTACTTGAATATAAGATGCATGGGGTTGAGGATGGGGAAATAATAGTGTCAATGAGAAATGAGAAGGGCAGGAAAACTGAAGGTTGTGTCGTTGATGGAAAGGAACAGAGGTAAAGGTGACAGGTGACAGTGGATTGGTGAATGTTGAGAGGTTGAGAGTTGTGAGTGTTGGTTGAACCTCTGTCGTGAGTCGTGAACGTTCTACTCCTCTGGGAGTGATATTGGTAAATATGTGCAGGAAGAGTGTGAATAAATACGTAGAAACAGATAAGAGTGAATGGTTCCTCTGAATAAAAGTTGTTGTTTGTGACTACGACAACAAAGAAGTTGCAACTAATAGTTGTAACTATGGAGGTGACAGAGGGATGAAGTTTAATTACAAGGGGCAAAGTTGCAACTTGGACTTGTTTAGTCTAGTTGCAGACTCAGAAAAGAAACTACGACTTTCAAAGTTAGTCTAAGTTAAGTTGCAGGTTCTTCATTGGAACCATATTTAATCTAGTCAAGTTAGTACCTTAGTCGTGTTAGACTATTAGTTGCAAGTTCATTCTGTATCGTGGTTTTGTGATTTGATTAGTTTAAGTTAAGTTAATCATACATCTTGCATTAACTAGTGGGTACAAGTCGCATCACAGTAGACTGTCTAATGAATTATTAGTTGGGAAGTTAAGTCTAATGGCTGATTTTCCAACTTCCACACCCTGGTCAGAACGTCAAACTGACATCCTTGTCGACGATCTTTTCATCATGCACCTCACTCATGACTTCTGTTCTCTCTCTACTGGTATCCTTGTTTACATTAAAAAGGTTCATGGAAATGTCAGACCTAGCAAGCGGTCACGATGATGACTACCTTGATCAATCCGGTTGTAGCGATGATGACCTTGAGGAATCCGTCTTTGACGATCACGTCGTTGATGAATACGATTGGGCGAAATCCTACCCGGGTTTGGATGCTAGACAGGTGGCGTTCACCACGGGCTTCCTGACAAACTTGAGAGAAAACGATCCCTTGTACTCAGTACTGCGAATAGATTTTCTCGATGCACCCGAACAGGAAATGACCGAGCTCCGACGCTCATTGGAACACAACACAGTCTTGACGGCAATTCATTTAGAATACCCTCATTTTGGCGGAAACGGATGGGATGAATTCCTTCGAATCATTTCTGAGGGAAAGTTTCGACTCAAGTCATTCGGTATTCAACAAGAACACGGGGATAGAGATATCTCCCCCGAGCTCCTGCGCGTCCTATCAACAGCCCCATGTATCAAGCACAGTCTTCAAGCGCTAATACTGCGACGTGGCGATTACTTGCAAGAAAATGGGACTGAAGGAGATGGAGTCAGGGAGTCTCTTTACAAAATTTTTGTAGATATTCCATCTCTGCGTTTTGCCAGCCTTGCCTTGGATGCGAACGCCTTGCTGGGCGTCGCAGAAGGTCTTGATCACAATAGTGGGGTGGTGGAGTTAGATCTCTCGAACAACAAGCAACTGGCCGATCCAGTCGTCTACTCACGCCTTGCCAACGCCCTTCAGACAAACGAAACACTCACCACACTTGACCTGAACAAATGTGATCTCGACGATAGTGCTATGAACGTTCTTTTGACGGCGTTGCAAAGGAACCGCTCTCTTCAGGTTTTGAAACTGGATTACAACTCGTTTACCAAGGATGGAATCAAGACCGTACTTGCACCATTGGTCACGGGTCTGCACATTCAGGAGCTACATCTGGCAAGCCCGTTTCGCGATGTACAAAGGCCTGACGTATCACTGGAGGAGCTCCTGCACCCTTCTCCGGAAACAATTGCAATGTTCGAAGAGTTTGATCCGGAACGTCGCCAGCGTGATGAGGAAAAAACCCACATATCACTGGTTCAGCCATTGCTCGTGTCTCTCCAAACAAATACAAAATTGAGAGAGTTTGTTTTTAGCTTTTATCACAAGCCACCGTCTGGTCTTATTCTGGATCCTTTGATTCCAATCATGGACCGACGATTGCAACTCTACCTGAGTGCAGAGCACCGTACCTTCAATCAGTGGATACAGCAACGACCTCTCCAAAACGGGGACAGTACAGCCTCCGATACGACGGCTTTGCTCGTCTCTCATCAAAAAACGAGGAACGCAGATAAAACTCAACCCGCACTGGACGTGCCGTTACGATCGCTGGTCCCTCATATGTTGCATCGCCTGGATTC
The DNA here is from genome assembly GCA_946965045.2 of Epithemia pelagica. Classification (NCBI taxonomy): domain Eukaryota; phylum Bacillariophyta; class Bacillariophyceae; order Surirellales; family Surirellaceae; genus Epithemia; species Epithemia pelagica. The sequence continues at coordinate 1,026,388 of OX337234.1, read as the reverse complement.
CATCTGTCATTCAAGATCCCTGAACACAGACTTTTATTTCTATGTGCGAACCATTGCAGAATGTAGAGAATTATGGGTTGGCAGGAGGCTTGGACCTGGAAGCCTTACTTGATGACCAAGGACGAAGAAATCTCGTTAACCAGCATGTGACCGAACAACAACATGAAACTTTTCTTTGGAATGAATCATACTAATTAGTAATACTTCGATAGTTTTGAAAGTCTTGTATAGAGCTAAGCTTCTACGTTTGAAACAACACAATAACGAGGTACATTTCCTTCTTGAACATTAATGAGATTACTTCTTGGTCGGTGCCACCATATTTTCGGGAACAATCCAGGCATCAAATTGCTCGCTCGTGACATGCTTGCTTTTGATGGCGGCTTCCTTCAAGGTCAATCCCTCCTTGTGAGCCAATTTGGCAATTTCACTCGCCTTGTCGTAGCCAATATGAGGATTGAGGGCCGTCACCAACATGAGGGATCCATGCAACAAGTCATGGATTCGGTCATGATTGGCCGTCAATCCCTCAATGCAATTGTCGGCAAAGGATTGTGCCGCTTGTCCAATCAAGACAGAGCTGTGCAAGACATTGGCAATCATGACGGGTTTAAAGACATTGAGTTCCATTTGTCCCTGTGTTCCTCCCATGGTAACGGCCATGTGATTTCCCACCACTTGGGTGCAGACCATGGTCAAGGCTTCGCATTGGGTCGGATTCACCTTGCCCGGCATGATACTACTCCCCGGTTCATTAGCGGGCAAGGACAACTCTCCCAATCCACATCGAGGACCACTGCCCAAGAGACGAATGTCATTGGCAATTTTGAACAAACTCGATGCGGTTGTATTCAAGGCACCCGAAACTTCCACGAGAGAATCATGAGCGGCCAAGGCTTCAAATTTGTTGGGTGCCGAAGTAAAGGGCAATCGGGTTTCTTGGGCAATCAATTGAGCAATTTCGTCGTCATAGCCTTGTGTAGTATTCAAACCCGTTCCCACAGCGGTGCCACCCAAGGCCAACCGATAGACGGCTGGAAGACTGCGTTCCATGCGAGCTATACTAAATTCGACTTGTTGCAAATAACCGCTAAATTCTTGTCCCAAGGTCAAGGGTGTCGCATCTTGACAATGCGTACGACCAATTTTGACCACCGACTCGAATTCCAGCACTTTTCGTTGGAGCGATTCTTGCAATTCTTTCAAGCCAGGCAATGTGACGCTCATGATTGTTTGTGCGGCCGCAATGTGCATGGCCGTGGGGAAGGAATCGTTGCTACTCTGTCCCTTGTTGATGTGATCATTGGGATGGACCGGGTCTTTGGTTCCAACCTTGCCCCGTTTCAAAATTTGAATGGCACGATTGGCCAAGACTTCATTCACATTCATATTGGTTTGTGTGCCACTGCCTGTTTGAAAGGTGGAAAGAGGAAATTGGGTGCGCAACTTTTCCGTTGTATCAAAGTAGGGACCTTGTTCCTTCACCACTTCATCAGCGGCTTGCACAATGGCCTCACAAATATCGGCCGGTAAGAGTCCATGTTTCAAATGATACTGGGCACAACATTTTTTGACGGTTGCCATGGCCTTGACGACGGCCAATGGCATGCGCGATTCGGTTCCTCCAATGGCAAAATTGTGCAAGGACCGTTGGGTTTGAGCACCGTACAAGACACCTTGTGGAATATCCAAGGATCCCATGGCATCCGATTCTGCACGAGCCGGTAAGGCCAACCAGGGATCGTCTTGCTGCATGGTTTTGTGGGTGGAGGAGTAACTGCGAGTCGCGGTGATACTAAGTGGTGGTGCTGGAACCACCCGGTGGTTCTGGTGGATCGTAGCAGTCGGTGAGGAAGACGGGAGCAAACCTGGAACAACTACTACTAGTGGACCAAAAGAGAAGGATCGAGCTGCCTGTTGCTGTAAATGTCGTCCCGAAACAGTAGTAGCCAAAGAACGACCAATTCGTGCAATCATGGTGCTGCTGCAGCAATGACCCGACACAAAATCTATTTGTGGGGAGTTGGCGAAACGATGGAACGCAAAGAGAAGATCTTCGATGGGTAAAAATGGGGCCCGATGAATTCTCGACATCTGGAGAGTGACTTTATATTGATGAAAACATTTACGACTTATTTTGTACTACTCAGCGATTATATTGAAACAATCGACAAGAAGCCCCACCACCCAGACGTGTGACATCCATAAATCCTGTGGAATCTTTGATTGACGAGAGAAGACGGCGAGACACGACAAGAAGAGCTTCCCACCATTTTCTGCATATACCATACATCCATCTCTTCCGCTTTGTTGTTGATTACATTGCTGTTCTCTTGATAATAGGAGGAGGGAGACACCGACTGTGTGACAAGGCCGAAACAACGGTAGTTCTTCCTCGGTTTGTGTGTTCCGAGACTCAAACCGCCACAATAGGAAGAAGGAATTAAGCGGCCACAGAAAGATTCCAGAACAAGGGAGTTTCTTCTGTCTCTCCGCACTTGATTCCTGTGAACCTCCAAAGCTCTACAAGTATCATGAGCGTGGTCTTGGCCACGGCGGGGTACGATCACAAATTACGATTTTGGGAGGCACCCTCGGGTCGATGCAGTCGCATTCTCAAATTTTCCGACAGTCAAGTGAATCGATTGGAAATTAGTCCCGACAAGCAATTCATTGCCGCGGCCGGAAATCCAGCGATTCGCGTCTATGAAGTGGTGGGTGATGCGGCTGCTGCTGCAGCAGCTGCCGCTGCGGCTGGAACCAATCCTTCCTCCCAATCACAGCCACCACAACCATCCCAAGGAGGAGGAGGAGGAACCACGACAACTCCCAATCCACCTCATCCGCAGCAAGCAGCTGTCTTGACACTGGAAGGTCATGCTGGAAATGTGACATGTATTGGGTTTCAAAAGGAAGGTCGATACTTGTACTCGTCCAGTGAAGATGGGACCATCAAGGTGTGGGATTTGCGCAATCCTCATGCCTGTGCCAGTTTTCGTGTCGGTGCGGCGGTCAATTCTGTCACGCTCCGTACCGATAAGGATGAATTCATTTCGGGCGATCAAGCCGGATGCGTCAAGGTGTGGGATTTGCGATTGGGGACCACGAGTGGTAGTACTGGCAGTACGAGCAGCAGCAGCAGTCGGTCGGGGGCACAGTCGCATCACCATTTGGAGCGAGGGTGTATCAACAGCCTCCGTCCCTTGGCAGGCAATCTCCCCTTGTCACCTTCCAATGCCGATGTTTGGTCACCCTCCATAATGGGTGCGAGTAGTTCCAACAACTACCATCATCGATCCAACAACAATACTAGTAAACAACCGCAGTTTTATTCCGAAGGTGCGGCACCCATCCAAGCCGTCGATGTTTCAGAAGATTCTCGTACCTTGGTGGCCATTTCCAATCATGGGACGGTCTTTGTCTGGGATCCGAGTAGTACACCGGCAGTAACACCTCCACTCCACTCCACCAAACGAGACATGAATGCTGCCAATGAGTCACACGCCACGGATTTGAATCATGACAGTGCACTGGATCATGCTCACAGCAACGAGGACATGGCAAATGCTACGGCTACTGCGGAATCCGAACACCCACCCGACGAAACCAAGGATGATACACGAGGCGAGGAGGATACGCCTACGAGTAGTGCCCTGGGTTGGTTGCGTCCCATTACCAAATTCCGGGCTCATGCTCCAGGTACCTATTGTTTGCATGGTAAAATTGCCCCCGATTGTCGTCATTTGGTAACCACCAGCAGTGATGGGACGGCCAAATTATGGGATACTACCACGTGGGAATTGACGGCCACCTTGATGCATTCCCATCCGCACAGTAGTACCACTGCGCCACAACCACAACCACCACAACAACAACAGCACTTGTATCCACCCCTCCATCCCAATCGGTCTCGATCCAATCCTACTCGACGGGTCGGTCACTCGGCCAATCCTTCCGTCTCCTTTTCCTCTCCCCATGGGGCATCGTCATCATCATCATTGTCGTCGTCGTGGGTTTGGGATGCCGCCTTTTGTGCCGATTCCACCTATTTGGTCACGGCCAGTAGCGATCAAATTGCTCGTTTGTGGAATTTGCGCAGTGGAGAAGTGGTACGACAATATCATGGACATGAATCGGCCGTGACCTGTGTGGCACTCAATGACAGCAATGTCATTTGACCGAACGAAAAAGACGACGACAATAACACACACAAGAACAAGAACAACGGACGTGCGACAAACACGCATGCTCGGTAAAAGAGAAAGAAACCAAAGTACTCGACCACACAAAAGTCTATTGCCCTACGAATGAAAGCAGACGCAAAAGACTCTGTACTGGATCACGCTGCTTCGGATCATCCACTTTTTTCTTCAAACTGGTTTATTGTCCGGAGAACAATGTCAACCAAGGCTTCAAAATTTAAAAATCGCAACTGCTCAATGGGGATCCAAATATCATGAGTGCTCTGATACTGGACGAATGAGTGACCTTCGAGTATGACCTTTTCGTAAATTGCGAAGACCTATCTGCAACTCACACGGGCCCTTGACTAAAGCTATGGTCTCGTTAAACAATCCTATACTCGCTCTGGTAACTTAATCACCGCAGATATGACTATGATTCAACGTGACTGATACACTGTGGTGAGACCATCTCGAACCAATTCCATCTCACTTGTCCATTGGAATAAGTGACTCGAAACAAAATCATGTCAAGAAGAATGTTTGTGGCAAGAAGTGTGCCCACGTGCGACGTTCGTCCAAAGGGTCCAGGTTTTCATCATGATGATATATGTTGCTTTCACACAGATTCCCATTTGAACTCAATGTCCGACATGGACACGGGCTCTTTTGAATGAAGAAACAGAAGTCAGGGGAAAAAGAGAAAGTACTTTCGAGGTAGTGTTGGTTCCCAATACATTAATATGACGTACCATCGTTTTCTTCATCGTAGTCAGCCCAATCTCCTTCCCCAAAATCCATTTCCCCGTCATCGAAATGTTTCCCTCCTGTACTTTTTACAACAAATTCACCACCCATGGGGAAAAAGCCAAAGGGTTCCAAACCCCGACAATCCACCGCCAAAATGGGAATCCAATTCCCCGAGTCGTCCGACGTGTATTCTCGCGGAACCTCGACCCCCTTTTTCTTCTTGAGGGCCGTCTTCACTTCTGCCTCTGTAAGCACAATACTATAACTGGCTTTTTTATTCCCCTCCCATTTTAATGTGAAATGATGGGGCGGCTCTCGTGCTCCTTCTTCTTGTTCCACCGTTTCGGATGGATTCAGAACCACTTTTTCGCGGATTTCAAAGTCCGACAGAGGATTGCGAACATTGAAACACAGATTCACGTCTCGTTTGAGAGCCACGCTTCCAACATTCTCCAACTCGGCCTTTATGTACAACAGAAACAGCACCATGGTGAGAACCTTGTTTATTGGAGCCCGGGCGTCCGTTCGATATGACTCCCCATCTCAGAAGAATCTCAATTTCGTTAAAGATTCAATGACAATTGGAACTGGGAACGCTGGAAAAATCTACGCTATACACATAGTCGGGATAGTCGGGGGCTTTGCTCTAGAGTAGGAGTAGCTCTATCCGGATTACGTAAAGATGGAGATGGGAGTATGGATGGAAATACTCTACCAGTGCGGTATAACTATTGAACCGCTGACTTCTTCCTTCTTCCGGAAACCAACGTTTGAGTCTTTCAACTTCGTCTAAAACTATCTGGAGATGGATTTGAGTGGGAAATCTAAATTGAAAAATTGAAAAATATCAGGTAACTATCTCAGTGGTTCACTCGCAAAATGTATCAACACTTTGAAAGAGATGAGAGTACAGCAGAGATCATTTCACAATCTTTGCTCATGGTAGAATAAATGCACTGGTAGCACCTGAGAGAAAAGGTCGACGTCTCGTTTAGACAACAACGGTGGGCAAGACAGTCTTGGTTCGCTTCTGCAAGTCGCGCTTTCCCATCCAAGCCATGATGCGGCACCAGATAAAGGCCGAAACAATGACAGCAAGCAAATAGGGAGGGGGGACTCCGACCAAGGCCAAGGAGACAATGCAGGAGGTACTGAAACCCAAAAACACACCCACGGCATAAAAGTATTCCATGTCTTCCCAGAATTGGCATTCATCATCCGTCATCTCCGCAGGGAGGCGGGCGGCGCATGAGCGGTAGACCGCAATGAAACCAAACCAGAGAGAGTAGGCTGTAACGGTGGTAATGGCACTCCAGATCAAGGCCGAAATAGCACTGTCCGCAAAGGCGTTGCCACAGCTAGGAAGGTACGGCAAGATGATGGTGTGGATGGTGGAGTAGCACAAGACCCCCATCACCGACCCAATGACAAAGTGCATTCCAGAGCATCCACATGATGGAACGGAAGATGTGTGATCAGGGTTTTCCGGAGTGGGTTCATTCAACAAGGCTTGAGTGAGTTCCTCGTGTGCGTCCTTGGAGAGCAATGGAACAGCAGTGTAGACAGCTTTGGAAGTAGAAGTGGCCGAAGACATGATGCGTTGTCAAGAAGAAGAATTACTGTAGATTGCGTTCACGAATCTGATTGAATGCAACTTGTGTGATTGATTGACAATTGCTTGAGTGAATCGAATGAGATGGGCGAGAACAAACGGACCGATACGCAGACCGTAAAACCGATCCGACGAGACGGCGGCGGAACTTGCGCGGAACCTGTCAAGCGCGTTCCTAAGCAATTCAAACTCAACGCTTCTCTACCGTTATTCTTCCGTCATCTACTGGAATCCATACAGACAGACACACAGTGATTAGCGTTGGAGAGAACGCCGGCACGCATTCGAGCGCGAGTAATGCGCACGCCAGCTAAACACGCCACTTTCAAAAACGTGTCTTTTGGTCGGGACTTACTTCTTTGTTACAGCTCCCTTACCTGTATCCGTTATCTTTATAATCGTGTAGAAAGAATAGAAACCGTTCAATTGGATGTTGGTTGGGTTTCTATCGTGGGGCCAGTCCGATTTCGCTCGTTGTTGTCACGCTTGCGGCTGAATGGTCTTGCAACTCGTGACTGCCAGGATTGGCATCTTGTCTCTCCGACAATCGCAATATTATTGATCGATAGGAAGAAGCAAGAAAGTTGGGAATTGTCAGCAGCACGCGCACGGACAAGGCTAGTAAGTTGGTCGGTTTGGTCGGCGAGAGTCTTACTCGCGCATCGTGAATGAGAGGGCTGGCCAGTTGACGTTACAAGCGCAACAATCGGGAAAATCGGTTCCCATTTTCGCGTTTGCATGAACTTGGTTGATAACCTCGGCGGATGAAAGAGGACAGCCATTCCAATTTCAATTTCCAGCTCTGATGAGAATACTGACTGACCCGTACCCATTTGAAATTGAACGTGGTACGACAACAGAACGAACAAAAGATCTCACACCTCACACGACACTTCTTTTCCCGCAATCTTTTTGCCATCAAACAAAATGAAACTGAGACATTCAAAGAGCAAATTTGGTTTCAACGCTCAACATCGATGACGGATGGGCAGCGTTATGTAAGAATTTCAGTATTTTTGCTCACAATACACACGATAATCAAATAATGCATTTTCTATCGAATGTCTCTGGCAATGCTCACTCCGTTTCTGCTGCTGCTGATCTCTAATCAAGTCGAACGGAGTGGACCTTCCGACCTGGAAGATCTTCTCAAACATCCTTTGAGAGGTTTCTAGGCATATACGAATAAGCGTGGCGTTTCTCAGGAGTTGGACTTGGGTGTCGTCAATCAGCGCATGCTAGCCCACAGTGTTTGATGCTGACTGGAAGGCGGATCTTTTCTGTTGGGGTGTTTTGTGAGACTGTCGCATACGAGTATAGAGATGACCCGCCAGGCGATTTTGTTCCCCCAATCCCAACCAATCTAAAGCTCATAAACACTTATCAGCTTAAATAATAGCCTAGGAGAGCGAGCCGGGTGGAGTACGAGTTAAAACCCGCTTGGGGCCAGGAAGTCCCGATTCCCATTCTTGTCCACTTCCATTTCCATCCATCTCTTTCAGTTGACACAATAATTTTCCATCACCATCCACCAATCCACCAGAACCAGACTAATGTTGCTTTTTGCTTTGTTGTTCCCACAATTCAAGATCTGCAATAGACGACAACAACAACACTTCTTGAAGCAACCAAGGCAACATCTCTCAACATGGACATGGCCGATGCAAAATCTACTGTTTCTTCATCATCTCCTTCCGAGAATGTCTTCTATGCCCTGCCCTTGAGTTCTCCAAATGCTGTCACAAACGGAGAACTATCCATGTCTTTGTTGCCTCCCCAGTCCTCATTTTCTACAAGGAACCAGAGTCTCGATACTTGTCAGCAGTACATACTACCTGCAGTTCTACAGTTCTTGGCCGGCGTCAGCATGGGCATTATCTGTTTCTTTGTGATGCTCCTTTTCCCATCCTGGATCTCGATCGTGAGCCCCGCACTTGCCTCCCACTGGTTCGCTTTGGTCCTCATTCAAACTGTAATCATCGTAGTGATGGCATGTGCGATTTGGCTCATTGTTATGGGCTTGTATCGCAAGTGGAGTCGAAAACGACGACAAGTCAACCAACAACTGCATGACGTCCATGATGTGAAGCTTGAAAACGACTATGTAAATGGCACTAAAGAGGAAGAAACAGAAGAGGAAAATCAGTTTTGGGAAGATATGGAAGACTATTATCACACGGGTTTTATTTCGACCCTTGTTCTGGTGTCTGTGTCCATTTTCGTCGGAGGATCGCCCATTCTTGCGGTCTTGGGTATATCTGTCGTGGCCATGCTGTGTGGCTGGTGGATGAATATGAAGCAAAGCCGACGACGACAGGCAAGTACCAAGACTGTTCTGCCTTTTGTGGCTGTGTAAGGACGGGAGCATTATCTGTGTGCTTCGATTCAGAAGAAGAATGGTAATGTTTGCCAAGTCAACGCACTCGGCGACGGCGATGCAGCCAGAACCAAATTATTGGGGTCTCCATTCATTTTACAAACATGGGAGGAGTCACACCCAAGATGCCATTGACGCAGGATCTCCTGCTTTGTTTCTTCGTTGGTATCAAAACGAATTTAGAGCCGGCACGAGAATTGGCACCCTCAAGTGCAACAACGATTGTCTTCTTGACCTAAAGTCTAGATGTATTACATAGACAGTTGATCTACTCCAAGCTCTTTGTTAGAAACTAGAAAAGGGAGACTTGAATGGATGTGAAATGTGAACCAATCTACCTACTTGATTAAGGAAAACTTTCCTTTCTTTTCAAGACAACTACTCGTCGTACAAGAAGGAGGGTCCTAGCTCCAAACATCACCACCCACTAACAGATAGGAGAAGTATCTTCACATCAAGCAAGATCTAACCGTTCGACAACGGAAGTATGAAGTATCTCTTTTCTCTTCTTGGCTTCATTCACGAGCATCAGATGATTTTGTCTTATCGCAAATCTCAACACGATTCTCGTCGGACTGCGACTGCCCGCGTTCCATCGTCGATTCTGTTAAAGTGCTTGTATTGCAGTACGTTCGGGATCCATGCCGGCGGCGATCATCCCTGGCGTCTCCTTTCCAACAGCATTGATTTTCCCATGTGGGAATCCCTACAAATATATGCCCTACTATTGCCCATTCCATGACCATCCGAAATTCGGCGCGCCAACCCATTCTTGTGGGAATGTATGGCGGAAGCATTTTCTCGCACACAAACCAGGCGCGGGGAGTCCCGAGTCCCTCTCTCCGATCGATGGATGGATGGATGCATCGAACTGGTGGAGTTTGTTCCATGACACATCTCATAAATTGAATTCGCTGCCAAAGCAAATTGAAACCAGGAACTCAGATCAATCTTTCACGCGTTTCTCTACCAAAATTACCATGTCGTCGTCTTCCAGAACTTCCAAGGCTGTATGCTTTGCTCTTCCTTTGATCGCTCCACCCACTACCGAGAACGAAGAATTGTCGGCTGCCCTGTTGCCTCCCTCTTCTTCTTCTGCTTCTGCTTCCTCCTCCACTTCCTCTTCTCAAAACCAAAGCTTGTGCAGTGCCTTCCGTCGCGTTCTTCCAGCATGCTTGCAGGTTTGCGCCGGTGCCACAATGGGCCTGGTGTGCTACGTTGCGGTGGGTGCCTTTATTCTTCCCTTGGTCCCTCATGTGCACAATTCCATTGGCGACAGTGCCATTATGGCCTTGATTCGAAGTGTGATTACCACCACCGTCGGATATGCCCTCTGGTTTACCGCAATCGCCATGTACCAAACATGCAGTGGAAGTCGTCGTCAAGAACAAGAACAAGAATGCGGTGACAAGGAGCTTGAATTTTGGGAAGATATGGAATATTTTTATGCCTTGGGTGTCTTTGTCGGCTTTAGTGCTGCCTGTGTCGCTGCCTTGGTCCTGGAGGGTGTTCCAGCTATGATTGTGGGCAGTGTCGCTGTGGCAGCCATGTTCTTGTGTGTCATTATGGCTGTGACTGGACGTAGAGAGAAGAAGAAGAGCAAGACTGTCTTGCCCATGGTGGTTGTGTAAAGGTCACACCAGGTTTTGTTGGACCTGTCGTCCCCAGACACTTGAATGTTGTCAAGAGGCAACATGTTTCTCGAGGACCAAACAATCCGATTGGCCTTCTCGATACTAGTTTTGTTCTAGATTCATTTCGTAAAGAAATAGCAAATATCTCAAACACTCACAATTCGACTACCATGGTCTTGAAAAGGGAGAGATGGATCATTTCTACATGTCAGTGTCACATGTCTCTCACAGACACCTGTTTAGTATGACGCATCATATCTCATGTACTCGTAGGTGGCTCCAACACAACAGTCAGTGTCCAAAATGGTTTTGTTCAGAGGAGTAAAACGGACACAAGCATCGCATAATATTGCTGACCAAGCTACCACGTACTCCGGTTTCCTCTTACCAAGTCGTCTACTAGAGGTATGAATGAATCGTTTCTCTGCAAGAGACCCAACTCGCCAACGACTGCACGGATTTGCGAACAGCAAAAATGAACCTGGTCCACTTTGCTCGTGATTGTGGGCATCCACGAAAAAGTTTTCTGTAAAGATGAAAAAAATGTGGAGACGTCAAAAGATCTGGATCCTGAGCAGGCCTCGCGATGCTCGGTATCATCTCTCCAATATGCTTGATGGGCCCCAAACACCTCGGAAACTCGAACGAACATGAAATAATGAATAAACTCAATCGTCCTTGCCGGACCAGGTTCACTTTGTACGTTGATTTGGTCCAGGGGGAGAAACGTTTGTGTTGCTTTGACGGAGGGGACTGGACGAAGAACGACGTGGTGGATAGCGCCTTTTCTCCTTGGAAAGCACCACGGACATTCCCACGGGCAAGGACCATGGTCAAGCTCCATTGCATGACCAGGTTCATGATCGTGAGCATGTCCGTCATGTTTTTCAGGGAGAGAAACACCCATGGACGGCAGACTGGAACGGATCCTACTTACCTCCTTTATACATTCCGATGAATATCATGACACACACAGCAATGCATCCCACCTGGCCCAATCCAGATTCTCTTGCTTGTTCATGACAGCGTGCTAAGGGCATGGACAAGGCATGGCCATAGAGACAAGAAGGGGTCTCGTCTTGAGCTTTCAAAAGTCACAGTTAATAATGATACGAATGGTGGAGCAGCCAAACGATTGGCATCTGGTCATCGGGTTTGGTTCTGTCACCTGTCACAACGTTTTGCAGCATTACGAGTACGTTCTATGATATTTATGGCGGGTTATGGGATTTAGTACTCGTTACTCGTACACTCACAAAATTCAGACTTTTTTCTCCCCCATCGCTCACACATGCTCGTTGCTCGTATTCGTACTTGGTACGAGTACACTACTTAAAGTACACAAAAAAACGTCAAAATTTCAAATTTCGGGATTTATTCGCAAATGTCCCCCGAGTGGACAAACTCGGTAGGGCCGGACAATGAAGATAGACATATTGGACGCCCAACCAGTATATTCTCGATCCAGATGGCCACTGGCACCCAGCCAATATATTTAATAAGAACAGTATGTAGTAAATAGTACATAAGAGGAGGGGCAAGTTCAGAACGGACCCAATGCTGCTATTGCAGTTGCGCGCCTGCCATCCATATTATCTTGCAGGACTCCACCCTTCCAATTCGTGTCTGAAAAGAGAGTCCATCTCGGATGGAACAAGTGGCGCACACTCACTGGATTCTTCATTCTTCCACAATCAAAAAAAGGAGAAAGGCCCTACTTCGATCTTGTTTCCGTCTTTGGCTTTGTTCCAGCAATCACAGCAACTTCCGGTAATGGACTCAAAACGTACGAAATCTTTGGACTTCTCAGAGTATCGTCGCGATAAAACAACCGTTTTCATATTGCGTTATCACACACCAATAGTTCTGATATGATCATATTGGATACAGATTCTTTTGATATGAGGCAAGCATCCCGAGTCACGGATGTCGGGGGACATTGTAGATGTCGTTTATGTCGTTTGATGTCGTTTGATGTCTTTTGATGTTTTTATCGCCAAAAGAAGCTCTACTCTCCAGCAGTTCGTATTATTCAACAGAAAAAACACGACTGACTGAAGTTAGGCCCATGGCGAAAGACATTTCAAAAGGCCCAGATGAGCACCGCTTGATTTTGACTCAAACCATGTTTCCGCGCGAGCCCGAAACGACATCAAACGACATCAAACGACATCAAACGACATCAAACGACATCAAACGACATCCCTCACGACATTCCCGTTTGTTCCATACTAGAGATTGGAAAACCATACTCTATGGTTTTATAATACGTATTTTGGATTAATATCGATCCTTTGTCGAAGAAGTTCTTGGTCTTATCCACTGGGTATTGCTAGCGGATACGGGACTCAAGGGTAGTTACCGGAAGTTGCACATTTCGAGCAGCTCCACTCCCAACTTTTTCACTCACACGTGCCTTTTGGCCCAAAACGAGCATGCCCTCCCCACCAGTGATTGGCACGCGCCCATAAATAGAGCAGACAATCAATCCCATTCGGACAATTCTAATTTCTTAACGATTTATTAAATTCCGAAATGACATGTCTCGATCTCTTTCACATTCTTGACTGGTAGTAACCATTCGGAAGTTGAACCCTCGGTATCAGTGTCCACTGCTTAGCTGTTTTTTGTCTGTGCCACCTTCACAGGTTCCCAAGTGGACACAGACAGCATTTTTCGCTTTTGATGCAAATAGAAATTATCAAATTGCAAATTGGCACGCATGCCCAGCTGAACTTTTCGACGTTTGAAACGGACGCAAGCCCAGCAAGCGTCCCCTGCGTGGATGACGGTTGGTTGTTGCATAATTCGGGGCAAGCTCACAATTCTTTTTTCTTTTGCCAAAGCACATCGTACTTACTGCTTACGAATGTTACTGGCTTTCCAGGTGAGCTTGATCCATTGCCAATTGCCATGTTGTCAATGACATCACTCATGCTCACTACCAATTGCCACTTTTGTTTGCTCTGCTCGTGGGAGACGCTACTCATCTGTTTAGTCGCTGGGCAGCTCATTACTCTTATTGTTCATTCTTGTCGAACAGAAATGACTGGTTTTTGCTGAGCGCCATAACTTTGATTGCATTAAAAAAACTCTATACTCTAGATATTCTTTTGTTTATTTACTAGTAGTAGAACGCCAGTGCTTGTCATCCATGAGACTTTTGAGCCTTGTGAATTCGTTGCAGCTTTGTTCTTTGTTGTGAGCACGGCGATGACCCTCAGTTTCGCTATGAAAACACAACAGAACAGCTCTCACAAGCTTGTACCGCTCACTTTGAGCACTCTGTGTCGACTACCTACCTAGGTAGGATATGATAATTGGTCAGTAGGGTGTGGCAAGATGGCTTCCCATCTATTTGATGCAAAAACAACATCGTTGAGAAATGATTGAGAATGACGCTATGATGAGAGACGAGAGAGAATAATCTATCCTATAGAGCATATGACAGTAGCCAAAAAACAATCAAACAACAAACAATTTCGGCGAGGAAAAGATATTCCAGTTGACATCTGGCGGCTTGTCATCGACTCGTACGAAATGAGACAAAAGTAAAGGATCATGCAAGAACAATAGGAAAGACAGCTGCAGCAGTGATGCGTGAGAAAAAGGGAAAAGAGACAACAAGATAAGTACTCACCCACGTCATGGTCAAGCATTTGGCTCGGTTTTGGGTTTTTGTGACAGGTGTCGAGATGATGATGGATGCCCAAATTTGAATCGTGGTGACCCGGCGAGGACAACCACCAACCGTCAACTGTCATTTGCACGCTGGCCTTGCTTCAACCCTGAGGAATTTTAATAGTTAGACAGACAGACGAAAAACGAAAAATGCTGTCTGTGTCCACCTGGGAACCTGTGAAGGTGGCACAGACAAAAAGCAGCTAAGCAGTGGACACTGATACCGAGGGATCTACAAGAGCCATTGGACGATGCATGCCAATGTGTTACTCTTGTCCATTGAACAACGATACCAAGACAACAGCTGACCTGAATCAAGCCACACTTGTTCCAATTACAACACAAGAACAATCAAACAATCGCTGATGCTAAGGTGCCATCATGCCGCAAGAAGGGCCCATCTATGTCCCTCACTTTGACGATGTATTTCGTGTGAACACCTTTATGCACGTCAAGCTTTCCGATCAAGACAACAACACAACAACTGTTTGTCAATTGATTAAACACCAGGGAGCAGTGTGTCTGCGACTTTACTACCCGCTATTCCCAAAGCACAACCTCGAATGCCACCCATCCGTTCCCTCTCACTCATTCTCCAAGGTGACCGAGGGCCCTGGTTCGAATCACATTGAACTATACAAGTCCAACCGTTGGTTTCCTGCGCACGATCTTTTCAGACAGAATATCAAGATCAGATACCTGGCGTTTGTTTTTACCTTGGAGGAGTTCATCGATCCTGCTAATAGTTGGGCAAACGGTCTCACCAACGTTTACATATGCCGATACAAGGAACCTGCAAGCTTACTTCAAGACCCACCCAATCGATCTCTCGTCCCCTTGCAGCCCAACGAAATTTGCTGCTTCCCTATGAACTATCGTCCCGAGAACAACCCCTTCGAACTCGTCGTCCCCCCTAGATGCTTTCACCGCAATGTGTGGACAGGATTGTTTCTGTTGCGCAAGGGTCTCGCTAAAATCCTCAACAAACGCGGCCGGCAGTCAGAGGCCCTTGACACTCAGACATTGAACATTGGTGCAATTCCTATGGAAACGTTCAATTACATTTACGTGTTAGCGAACTCTAACGAACCATCCCTTTTTTGCCATAAACAGGACAGGAACGAAAGCTTCCTCCACCTCGAACCGGACATGACCCGTAAGAAGTTACGGATGAAGTACGAAGCCGGTACTATCCGCTTCCAAACCCCCCAAGACATTGACATTTTGCGGCGTTTGGTTGGTTTGAGCGCGGTATACGGTTCCTGTGAAGCTCGTCCTACATTGAAGCATGGGGATGCGGGCATTTCTCTGAAAAGGGGGCATTTCCTTTCTTTCATCAATGCCTCGACTGACCCTGTTGAAGAACCTTTCAAGAAACGATCGTGCAGACAACGTGTGGATGTTTCTTTTTCGAACTTCCAAGTCCAGTTGACTGTCGCATTCGAGCGATACCGTTACGACATGACGCGGTCAGGCATTCTACGAACCACCCCAGAATCGAAGCACCTCACGAGTCTCCTTATGGTGACACCCTACGATCCGGATGATTTCGATGGTCTAATGCCACCTGCATCCAAGCCCGTCGCCGTAGACAACATCAATGATAACGACTCCACCGATGACTCGTCCGAATTCAGTGATAGTCCGAATTCCACAACTCTGTCCCCTGTGAGTCAAAAACCTCGTCGTGTATCTTCCCCCCCCCCCCCCCCCCCCCCCCGCCCGAGTGACGACGGATCCATTGTAACACAACAAGAGACAACGACCCACAAGCATGTCAGCAACATGCCAGTCGTTGGTGATAAGTTCTTTCAAGATGGCTCTGAATACGAGATTATGTGCACCATTCCACCCTGCGATGTGTCTCGCAACATCTTTCGAGACAAGAAGAACTACTCTCTCTTTCACTCGCCAGGAGAAAACTTTCCCGCAAGAGTCTACCTCGATCTTGTTGGTCGAGTTGAACCTACGAACAAAGTGACCTATACTTCGATGGTTACTGCTGGAGCATTGTACGACAAGGATCTCGACGAGGAATGCCAGCCATTGGCTTTTACGGATGACATTGAAGACTTGACCGAGAAAGTCAAGAGCTTCTCGTAGTAATCAGAATTGAATCTTATAGTTCTGTATATCAAACCTACATACTTTCGTCGTCGTCATAATCAGTTTCGTCATCGTCATCTGACGAAGTCGATTCTTTCAACTTGTTGGAGATGGGTCCTACTTCCCAGTCAAAAATGACTTCCTTCTTTGTCGCGTCGTCTATATCACCGTGCTCATCCGATGTGAATTGACCGAATTCCACTGTTCCACCATTCTTCTTCACCCAGGTTTGTAACCACTTTTCCTGTTTCTCATCAAACAACTCCAAGCCAACGTCGATTGATTTCGGTGTGTGTCCTAACATAAACACCATTCGTCGCTGCAACCACCGTGCCATTGGCTTGAGTCTTGTTCGTTCGCCTTCACCTTTGCTTACAGCCCCACCACGTTGTGTTCTGTTGTAGAAGAATGACTTGAATGCAGCATTGAAGGCCTCCCATCCCTGTTGGGAATGCGAGCTGATGTTGCCCCAATGAAGAAGGTACTCGGCAATGTGGCCAGAACCGAGATAGTGGACGTAATTCGTCACTCCCTCGTCCCCATAGAGCATGACCCATTTCTGAAAGAAGGAATCCATATGTCGCTGGAATTGCAATACTTCCTCTCGCGACAAATCACCCTTCCTTTTCACGAGATCCATTCCCAAACTGTACTCTTCCATGCTCGTTTTCCATGTTGTATTGTCGTGTTTTTTCGCGATACATAGATCAATTAGCAGGTCGATGGACTTGATACACTTGCGGATTTGCCCATTCTTCATGGAGACCTCTGTGATGGTCTTTGTTTTCTTGTCCATGGGCACCTCCCATTGAAAGGAGAGATCTGTTGTGGCTAGGATCTCTTTGTTGATTGTTGCTCCGACACGCTTGATGAACGCATCGCATTTCTTCTTCAAGGACGTCCTTTGCGTTTTGGGAATCCAATCCAGTCGGTTGTTTTTCGCGTTCATCAAACCCACTTGGAACAAGATGGTTAGTATCTTGATTCCGACACGCATTTCCATGTGAAGAATGCATGGAATTGACTCCATGACCATCACAATGCCAGGAGTCACCGACGCAGCACCAAACTTGTCAACGCAGTCCTTGGCATCGAGATAGGACCATTCTCGAGAGAGCTGATGCTTGAGTCTGTCTTGTTGTTCCTGCATTGTTCCGGACAGATCCATATGGCGTATTTTAAGGTCGTCCGACAAATGTTCAGAGTACATTCGACGACGTTCGATTGTGGCCGCGGCTATGTCGAAATGAATCGATGTCAATGCAGTCTTTTCGATTGGAGTGGCACTGAGTCTCGGGTCTTCGGTCCGATCAACTTTGATCTTGGACTTTTTCCACAAAGATTCAAGTTTCTTAGAGATCGTTGGCATCTCTTTCTTGAATTGTTTCACATCCACCTCGAGTTTACCGATGAATTCCTCGGTACACATAGAGGAATGGTAGCAGTTCCAGTCCTCTAATTCGGTGTAGCCAAGCTCAATACACCATTTACACTGCTCCATGGCGGCGTTTGGAGAGGCGAGATGCGCACTGGTGATGTTGCATTTACTACATGGGTACGTAACATTCTTGGCGGCACCTCCCTTGTCAGACAGTTTCCAATCGGAACACATGTCTGAATCGAAGGGAGTGCTTATCTTCTCAACCCCGTATTCTGACGGAAGCACTGTATCGCCTGCTTCCTTGTTTTCCTTATGCATCATGGCGAAAATGCCACGAGTCGTAGCCTTGGTTTCCTTGCAAAGTATGCAAACCTGGGGGTAAACAGCCATTAAAGACTGTTTTAGAGGGTTGCTTTCATCGTTGAATTTGAAGCCGCCAAGGGTGTGAGTCAAATTGTTACTCAATCTCGCGGCGTCCATCGACATCGACACCGTTCGGTTGGATTCTTGGGCCTCGTTTGCGATCATGTCTTGGGTCTCGAGGACATGGGTCATCATGTCCGCTCCGCGGAAAAAGAAGCCCTCAGAATGGTCTTTCAAGTTGCGGATCATCTTGAAGGGGATGAATGTGTCAGCATATGCTTCCACATGTGATGCATACGCCTTTAATGCTGCGGCCGAAGGAAGGATGGTGTGTATCCCTTTGGCGCCTTTCGTCTTGCATCGTCGTAACACCTCCACTCCAGAGTAACTCAAGCGACCATCAGCCAAGTCCATTTGCCGGAGAATTTCAAACAGGGTGAATACATTGGCGCGCAAATATTTGCCAACTTGCTTCACAATGCAGTCTCTTAACTGGTTGTGATGGACGCCACCATAAATGAGCATCAAGGCCAGTTGATTGAAGAATGTTGTAGCGCGATGACTGTCGGTACCATGTCGGCTAACGGCCTCTTCGATGACATCCCTGACATGCAGAACGATTGTGTCCGCGTTCTCTTTTTTTGAACATGTTGTGGGAACATGCATGAGTTTCTTACTTTCTTGTCGACTGGCGAGAATTCTCTCGAGATATCGGATTCGGTCGTACCGAGACTTGCTGTTCTTCCTTTCCGACGCAAGAAGACGTTGGAGGCGGACTTTGTCGTTGTTCGCCTTCTCTAATTTGTCACGGAGAGTGGCAATTTGGTCGGTCATCTCAGCTACTGCGAACATTTGTGACGGTAAGATGCTAGGAGGACACGGAACTGGTGCAGCGAAGTTCTCTTGGCCTTCCGTATTCTGCGACGTCGTGACAGGCAAAGGCGGAGGGGGCGAGCCACAACAGGGGGAAACAGTCTTGGTTAAATCAATAGGGTCAGTTTGACACCAATGATCTAGGAATTGTATAACTTCTTCGTCGGATGAATCAGAAGAAGAATCTTCATCAACGTCAGCTTGTTTGTCGGAGTCGGAATGCGCTTGCTTGGATTGAGTTGCAGGTTCGTTGTCGGACCCGACAGAAGTTTGCTTGGATTGCGATTCTGTTGTGGATTGGTTTTCAGACTCGGAAGGAACTTGGTTTGGTTTGTTTTCCGACTCAAAAGAACTTTGCTTCGATTGAGTTTCCGTGGCAGATGATTCACCCTCATTTTGGTACGAGACAACAGGAGGCTCGGTTTTGCGACTCTTTTTACGACGAGTACTCAATCGAAACTTGGGTTTGCGTTTCTTCTTTGGTACAGGAACTTCGAGAGGAACGTCATCCTTGTCTAGATTGACGGTCGTCGACAGCTCAGTGACGGGTTGGATGGGAGCTGTCTTCATGGCAGACTGTTTCCTTTTCTTCTTTTCTTTCTCTCTCTCTCTCTCGTCTATCATACGATCCGTAGGGTAAAGAGTCGTTCGATGACGGGCTCTGCACTTGTATTGACCAGAGAAACGGTTGATCTCTCGGTCAGGGTTGGCAAGTTCTTGATTTTCAGCCATCGTACAATTGCCACAGAAGAAGAAACCACCACGAAACCTAGCAACTCGATCTTGTCCGAACACCGAACAAGGCTTAAACTCTTCCTTCCGAAAATTTCTGCAAATGCGGGCGATTCGTTCGCGTTCATTGAAGCTTTGTTCCACCGACACACCTTTCTTGAGACGAGTGGATCGAGTTTGTTGGTTCGGTGAAGGGGGGAGAAGCTGAATTTGCCGGTCTGAACGGCGGATAGGAGGAGGTTTCTTCTCGTCCATTGGATGAAACAAAAAACAGGCTTGCCAAAGGATCCTTCTGTACATGAAGTCAACTTCAGCAACGGGGGTTGCTGATCTGTGCAGAGATGGAGGAGTAATCCATGATACATTGCTCGATTGGGCATGTTGGAGTCATCGGATGCTCCTTTCGGAAGAGAGGCCCAAACTTTGAAATGGATGATTGAACGACGAATAACCTGCGACTCGATTGTTATGCTCTATACAATTACGTATATAAAAAATGTTCCGTAGGGTGGGCGATCGAGTGAGCCGAGTGTCAGTAGTGCATCTCCCTCATATTTTGGTGTCTCAGACAAGGGCGCTTTTGGGAGCGTAATTGAGCATCGATGAAGGTGCGCTGATGCTGATCTAACTATACAGTGCACTAGAGTTGTTATTTCTCAAGTGAATTGGATACTTACATCAGAGTCGGAGGTTGGGCATTGCTGTCGTTAAGGCGTCCTAAGTTGGCTCGGATGGTTTTGGTCAAAAATCGGATGCTCGGGGTCTTACATTTAATGGAAAAACTCTTCCACTAATTAAGGGTATAGTGAATTTTGGGTTTCTGAGATGGTGGAGATTGGTCGCTGGCGAGGCTCGCGCGTGCGTTGGGAGTGTAGCTGCTCGTAATGAGGAGGCAGGAGCCATGTGAGAAGGGGTACGTGGTATCCCAATTCGCACGACTGGCATCATACCAAAGATATCAAGTGAGGATGCATAATCCGGTCTCTCTGAAGCAGCAGATCCATGAAACCGCGTACTATGCTGAGGCACGGTGGTGGAACGATGCCATCTCATTATTTTTGCTATCTCCACAACTTGTTGTTGTTGTTGTTGTTACACAGTATCCATGCACTACCGCCTTACACACATTCATCACGTGAACCTGCTCATTGTCACGTGTTCCTACCTGTCCATGATCATGTTGGTGAACATGCCTGTCGCGATCTTTCTCGCCTAATGTCGTATCTTTTCAGCGAGCTGGTTGTTGGTGTTGGTGCGATAACATGTGTCATTGATGGTGTTGTCGCCCTTGTTGTTGAAATGCAGGAGCAGGTGAGTGCCGGGGCTTGATATGCTGTACACAGGACAGACAATGCAGGGATTAACTTGCTTTCTTTCTTTCATTCTTGTTCCTCAGAATATTCAAATATTTGGTGGACCAATTTGTTTTCCTTGTTGTTGTCACTTGCCCATCCCTCACGGACATGCACACGAACCTGATCCGGAAGATGGCGTTGCGCATGTTCCTGTTGATGCTCGTGGGAATGTCCGTGGGGGGCTTGTACATGTGTGGACAATGGGGGAAACAACAACGCATTTTTTTGTTACTCTCGAATTCGGTCACTCCACAGGCGATTGCCTCGTTTTTCATGTGGATGAATGGTGCCAGGCTGTCGTCCAACAGTTCACAGGTGCTGGACATGTGTATCGCAGGCATTTTCCATGTCCGTGTTCGTGCGCATGTCCGGTCTTGGTTTGAAACGATATATGTCCAGTCGTCGAAGGATTTCGGAAAGCAATGCAAAGAGGCAGAATCCAATACAAAATCTGCCAAGAAGGCGCTGAATGCTGCTATCGGACCTGATACCAAGGAATGGATGATGCATGGCCAGGAGCTGGAGATTGCGGGGAACCAAAACAAGGCATGTGAACAGTTAGTTGCACGAGCGACTTGAAGAAAGGATGCCATACAACGACGAATCTAACACGCCCTTTTTGCGGTTGTCAATCCTCCCTTCCCAACAGTTGCAGGCCTCCATTCGTCACATGTGTGTGCATGGGACTTGTGTGGCGAACCGCCTCTCCGTCTTGTGTTTGACTCCATCATTCCTCACAGACATGCACACGAACCTGATCCTGGATCTGTCGCAAGCATATCCATGTTCATGCTCGTGGGAATGTCTGTGGAGACTTTTGGAATAGGAAACGAATGACTGCAGCAATCGTCAGGCAGACCCAGAAAAACCGTAGTCCACATGTCTAGAACCGAACGCCCCGAATGTGTACATGTGGACGAACACGCCACGCGATTCCTGTCATGCAGCAACGAAGTGTACGAACTCTTGCTCCTGACAGCACTCGTACCAATATACGTGGAGAAGAAAATTTATTGTCTCCCGAACCATGTTTTCATCCATTGAACAAAACCGTGATAAGCTAGTTTATGTGCTCTATCATCTATAACACGATCCTTTCATCAAAGTATTTATCGTACAGACTAAAACTATCTTCCCAGTTCCTACTATCTCTAGTCTGTAGTATCATGATGGAAAGTTACGCTTCACGCACAATGCTTCATACACCATCCTAACCCCCGCTGTCGCTGCATTGGACACTTTGACGTCCTCTATCGTTTACTCATCCTCGCAAAGAGAGCATTAGACACAAGGATCACGGGCTGCTCATATCATGCGCGTGGGGGGAGATAGGTTTGACGCAAAACACGAACGTTGCGTGCGCTCGAGCCTTTGGTCTTGGTCCTGGAAGGGAGTGGGTCATTCCTTGGGACGATGCCGGAACAAACTGATCACCTGCTGTATACTTAACCAGGCCATGCGCAATCATAGAATGCAATGAGGTCTTTGTTGCCTTGCACGTGGAGAGGTGTCGGTCGTCCCCACAATCCTGAAGCACCAACAGCATTGCTGTCTTGGTGTCAAGTGGGAACGGCGTTGGTCCTTGTTATGACGGTCTTGAGTTTGTGCGTCATTGGGGCCTTGGAACACTATCAACCACAGGGTCACGCTCCCTACGCAACATGGAATCCCAAGGCAGCCGTGGCCTACAAGAAACAGTTTCATGATTCTATTCTGGCCGAGGCTCAGCACCATGTCGATGAATGGCTTGAAAGGATGCATCCTCCAGAGTCCAGCAGCAACAACACAACGATTGCAAAGCAGGCAAAGTACACACCCACAGCGTCCGTAAGATACGACGAAACCAACCGAACCACCAATGCCTTGATTGTCATTTCAGCGCAACGCAAACGAAGATATTTGGATGTCGTGTTGGCATCCCTCCTGTTCGATCTTGATTTGACGCCACGAGTACGGGGCGGTAGCAACACAACCAATCATTCCCTAGAACACTTTACCATGCAAACTAGAGATTGTACCTTTGCCGTTCTCAATACGGTACGTCCTCCTTTGACGAATCCAGAATTGCAAAGATGGCAACAACTCTTGCCAGAGTTGCAAGTACTGAGTACTGACGAAAACAAAACAATCAGTACCTACAACAATACCAACAACAGTACACCCACTCACCTGGTTCACTATTTGAGCTACAACATGTGGAAACATCGAGAATTTCAAGATTATTTAACCGCCTTGGATTGGTGTATCAAAACGGCTCCTCGCGAATGGTGCATTCTCTTGGAAGATGACGCTTTGCCGACGAGGCACTTTTGGCAGAAATTTCGTCAGGTGGTTCAAGAACCTCTACGATCCAGTCCAGACTCGTCCTTGTCGTCCTACAACGGCAAGTATCATCAGATTGCCTTTGTCAAACTCTTTGTGTCCGATTTTTGGGATGGATTCGAAACCACCGGGCAGCATCTGATTGAAATCCTGGTGTTGGGTGTGGTATCCGTGTTGATTGCCAACCGCTTTCTTTGGACCTTGACTGTTTTCATTGGGTCCCCGCAGATTGATAATGTAGCATTGAGAGACGACGAGGGAGAAGAAGAAGAAGAAACGTCCTTGCCACATTACACTCGGACAAATCGACCAGTCGTCGATCAAGTGGAACGAAAGGGTGGTTTGAGATGGTTGCGATGGCGAAGGGTGACGGACAAGGAAGACAGGGAACCACAATCACAAAAGAATTCTCTTCCTCGACGAAATTTGTCCCCAGACGCAAAAGAAAAACAGTTTCGGTTCTCCATCTCTGCCTTGTTATTGTTGTTGTCAAGATTCCTCCTGTCCATATCGTTCCGTCGTCGTCGTCTGGCGGTTCGTCGACGTTCCATTTCGTATTCCAATCTGCAATGGTTCGTCATGTCCCTGTTGTGGTGGTTGACCCTATATTGCTTGTGGCGTTTGATTGGACGACAGACCACACAGCAGTGGTGGGAGCGCTGGCATGGAGGTTTCAAGTCTCTGCTCCAAAACAGATTGCTCTATCGCAGCTTTGATGACAAACGCTCCGTGTCCTCCTCTTTCGTTGACGCCTGGTATCATTTGGACCGACTTCAGGGATCGGCTGGTACAGTCGGTGTAGCCTTTCCCATGCCAGTTGTCCCACGGTTGGTGCAGTTCTTGAAGCAAAACCTGAACGAAACTATGGCAAGTGGACGGACAACGGAAAATATTGACCGGGCACTCAACGTTTGGATCAAGTCCCTTGGTCCCTCCAGTGGGATTGCCCTACGAACCCAGCCATCCTTGGTGCAACACATGGGTGCCTATTCCACTGCACGGAGCAAAAACCAAGGCAACTTTGCCAAAATGAAACAAGATTCCGGATTCATGTACTGAACATATAAGGCCAGGGACCCTGCTGTGATGGTGCATGGATTCTGGCCGAGGTGTAGACTACCTAGAAAAGGCACTCATGACGATAGGATGGATGCCTGGAACCGTACACCACAGCTCGTCTACCGAGGGCACGAAATTCAAGCTTTCTCGTCGTTATCTGCTCTTTTCCCCCTGATACGAATATGGAACGAAGAAGAAGCACAAAATGGCTGTATGGGGTCATGAGTGAACGGAAGAATGGTTCTTCTTGCTTTTCGTTTGCGACACAGACCCGTCTTTATCTTTTTGTGAACGGACGGTATTCCCAAAATGTAAATTCATGTAGCGACCATAGTATAACGGTCACCATATTCGGTGTAGTTTTTACAGAATTCATACCTATTCCTTCGGTGCTATGTCCTGCCAGGAGATCCATTCCCTTTGGAGTAAGTAATAGACACCTCTTGCAGATGAGTACTCCGCTCTAGAGAGGATTACAATAGGACTATTTGGAGAATGAGGAGGGGATAGAGAATGAGGAGGACATAGTCCATGCGAGCCTCCCTCATATAGTCTATGTGACTCCAAAATACAGCAACGCACTTTTCTCGAGACAATGAGAGAGCGGCACAATCTCTTCGCCTTCTATTATCCTATCTCGAAATCAGATCCTACCGACGCCGTTACTCAGATATTTAGCGAATGACCGACAACAGCGCACTTACTCAAATCCAATCGCTATGGAATCAGTTCTTGGATGAAGCAAGCAATGAAACAAATAATGAGTTGCCATCTCCTCGTGACCCCAAAGAAAGGACTCTGACTCTGAGGCCCTTGCCGAGCACGATGGGATCTAACCAAAGTTCCCCGAAAGAGCGAAAATTCACTCTTCTATTAAATCAGGTGGCAATTGGAATGTTATTGAATCTTTTCCGTGCCGAATACGACGAACGAGAACGACAACCTACTCTGGCGATTCATCTTCTGAATGTTTCCTTTGAGAACGAGATTGCGGTAGATCAGTTTGTTCGTTTCATGGATGCTGCACAATTGGAATCCATATGCATCTACTCGGACCAGTTGTGTCTGTCGAGCACATGGCTGTTGGATCGATTGTGGAAGCTTAACTCCTTGAGAAGTGTTGACTTTGAATACAAGAGCTTGTTAGTCGAGGCGGGAAATTTTGCGGCGCTCAGTGTGCAGAATATGCTTGCACATCGAAGAACCAGCATACGAAATATTCGACTGCGACGATACTCGTGGAACATTGGGCTTGTCGTTGGTTTACAGAACCACGCGAGTGGTCTACAGTCTCTAAGTTTACAAGAATGCATTCGCACAAGTACTCAGTTCGGTATGCTGGTCTCCAGTTTGGTGGCAGTGAACAAGAAAATGAAACACAGCATTGTCTCACTCGACCTCTCTCATAACAAGCATATTGGAGGAAACTCCTTGCCTGACTTGGTTCGAATCTTAAAGTATTGTATGAAGCTGCAGGTGCTCAATGTATCTGGTTGCGCTTTCTTTGGCGGGGTACAAGCAAGCAATGTACACAATGTCAACTTCATTGAAACTCTAAAACGGAACAATACACTTCTATCTTTGGACGTCAGCAGCTGCGGAATAAGTCGGAAAGATTTAGCAAGAGATCTCTTTGGTGTGCTAGAAACCAACCCGACATTGAAGCATCTATCAGTCAATGGTTTCAATGCCGTTCCCTTTCTCATTGAAAGTCTGCCTAAAATGAGCGGCATTACGACGCTCTCTTCTGTGCGTTTATCGGGTGGTGCGAGTTTGCTTCCGTCTTTTTTGGACGCCCTACACCAAAACACATCTCTATGTCACCTAAGGACTCACCGTCGTAATGCTCATTATGCCGATCACCAAATTGATGTCATTTTGGATCGCAATTTCAACCTACGCAAGTTGCCTCAATTGTTGGAGCGTCGCGAACGAGTAACCTTATCAACTTGGCCCTTGTGTGTTGAGCATCTCATGACAGTCAAGGCGTCAGCGAACAATTACGAAAAGTCCAAGCACGATACGTCCCAGACCGGAATGAAAGTGGACATGTCTGCCGTCTATGGGTTTCTCTTGGCTACCTCCAATGACGTAGTGTCATGGCTGTGAGGGTTTTGAAAACAAAATCTGTTCCTTAATTACATTTGGTCTAGAACTTGACGTGATGCTTCAAAATTTGGCTGGACAAAGAGGAATGTCAACTTTGATTAGCCGGTTTGAGCGACCAGCAACACCACTTTTCCATCACGTAATCTATACATACAGGGCTGAATGATCATCGGGTCCACAATCCCATTAATGACACATGTCCAACAGACTGGAGATTACCACAACGCCATGCAAAGTCATCCGCTCACTTGCATTTCATTCTTGTCTCAGTGATACGTGGGTCGCTCTTCTTCAGTGGAAATTGATTGCCTGCTCCTACGTTGTGCAAAGGCAAGTGTATGGATTATACAGGAATGCGCGGAATATCTGAAGAAATCGAAGGGAGTTTTCACACAACCGTATTTTGTAGACGGAAGCGTGCGCAGATCACTGTGGGGACAGAAAAAGGAAGAGGAAGTGTTTCCATCTTCTCCAATACTTGAGGCCGTTTCATTCCCATGACTTTTCATGTATTCAAAAGTCATGGCTGAGTACAGCATAGCGCAATGCGATTCTCCATTCAACCAGGTTGGATAAAAGTCATGGGAATCATGGTAAATTCATACTACCACTCGACGGATTTTTTCTCCCAGAATCGGTTTCACTGGACAAAGCCTCACTTGCTCCTCCGGCTATTGTGTAAACCTCACCTGGTTTCGGGGCTAGATCTGGATACTTATTGATCAAATCTTGTGCCTTGGCCTCGGCGCCCCAACTTCTCCAAAAACTTTCTGCTTGCTCAAATCGATAACGGGCTTCCTCTCGGTCGTTCATGACATGCAAATGATACTCTCCCAATCGTTCGCTTGCCAAAGCTGCGTCTTGTTGGTATCCTCCTCGGGCAGACAGCAAAACAGCAACCTTGTACTGTTGAATGGCAGCAAATCTTTTCCCCGCAAGTGCAAGCGCTTCAGCTTCCAAAAGCGAGTCATATTGGCCTATACTTGGGCATCCCATATCCAACCATTTTTTGATCTTCGTTCGGAGCTTTTTCGCAGCTCTGACGTACTTGCGTTGCCCCGTTTGACGGGCAGCCGAGAAGAACGATACTCCCTTCATCAGCGTTTCCCACATAATGCATGGAGAAGCACAGTGGTATTTTGCGAATCGGTCGACTCCCCACTTAAGTGTCAAGTCAGCATACTCTACGTGTTGTCCAAAGTATGTCATTAGAATTCCCTTGTATGCGCGTAACCCTGCCTGAAGGAGAGGTAGATTTTGACAATGTTGGAAGTCTTCGCTGGTGAAAGCTTCTCCAATTATGTTTGTTGGGTCATCTACATTGTTCCTTCCCATGAGATTGAGGAAAACTTGCCTCATCAACTTGGCCATGTACAGAGACATATCTCGTTTCAGGTCTTGCATTTGAATGGAATACAACTTTGCATCTGCCTCTAGACTTTCAATAGGACTTCCTCCCAGGTGGCGCATGACTAACCAGAAGAGTACTGAGCCAGCAGCACTCTCGGTATCACTGCGGACGACGAACGAGACAAAGAAGTGAGAACGACGATAAAGACTGTGTCTGGTGAAAGCATGTCAAACCTCGTACCCAGTTTGGAGACCGATGTCGTACGTCGTCAGGAATGGTTTAAGCAGTTCGCTTGTAGGCTTGGTCCATGCGAACACGAAGCTATAAACGCAAAACATGGTTCGTGCGGTCGTTGCTGTAGTCTTCATCTTATTCAGCAACATTAGTGCTTGTTCACCATAGCTGGCCCCACCCTGAAGATCGTCACATACTCCTGTCAGAATTATACCGGTGCTAGCAAATGCCACGGGCGAGAATTCTGCATACCCATACTTCATTGTCCAATTCAAATTCCGAAAGACGGCCAAAGCCATACGCGCATCGCCCTGAATATACCAGCATACACCAAGCAAGTCTACGAGTTTCATGAGAAGAATTCGTTGTGTATCTGTCATTACGGACAATTCTGATGCATCGCGAGATTTCAACGTTGCTTTGACTCTGACAACATTCCCAATGAGGCCAAATCCAACGGAGGCTGCATTTCGAGGGAAACGACAGTTGAATTTCCCCAGAATATCAATCAAAATCGCCTCGGCTTTGGCTGGGTTCCCTCTGTTAATAATGTTCCATATCCACGAGATGTAGGCATCAAACTTATCCTCAAGCGGTCTGTCTTGTTGAGAGAAGACTTGGTTGCAATAGTTCTCGGCTGTTTCGATATTTCCAACAAAACTTTCTGCCTTCGCTCCAGTCGAGTATAGCTGTAGTGAAAGTTGGTAGTGATCCGTCCAAGCATTTGCTGGCAGCAAGTGTATACCCTTTTCTGCGTACTCAGCTGCACTTTGGAACGCGGACGTTGCAATGGCCTTTTGGCATGCCTGACAGTTTAGCCGAGCCAGGGCTAGACGACATTCGGGGTTTGTAATGTTCTCGGACTCTTCGTTCATGAGGTTCACCACGACGAAAATCGCAGAATCAAGCTCGGTTTGGTCGAGCTTCTTGACAAGAATTAGGCCGATTTGGCGACCGTACGAGGGGCGCTCAGCTTCCGAAACAAGGGCCATGGCTGCTTCCTGGATGCTGTCATGTGTCCAGCCATAGCTATCAGACGATAACCCAGAACAACTCGTGGTCCTCTCGATAAGACCCTCGTTTTCTAGCTCCTCCAGACCCTCCTCCAAAATGAGATCACGGTCATCATCCTTCGCTGGTGCATCACTTTCCATGCCTTGGTTTTGGGCTTGTTCAGCAACAGACTTTGCTTTGGACGATTCATTGGGCAAATTTTCCCAGACCACTTTGAGAGTGCGCAGTTCAAAGGTGGCACCGAGGTAGGCTGCAGCTTTGAGAATGTCCGCGAGGAACGACGGAAGATCCGTCATTTTGGCTTTCAGAATGTCCACAACGTTTTCCGTAGCCTTGGTACACAATTCAATTTCATGCTCGTCCCACGTCCAACTGAGCGTTCCAAAATTAAACTGAAGCAATTGTCGTTCATGTAGCATGGACAAGAATTGAAGAACAAAGAATGCATTCCCCAATGTCTTTTTGTGACAAATTTGCGCCAGTCCAATGATTTGGGAATTGTCACTGCGCAGCAAGCTTTGAAGGATTCTGTGCACAGCGTCCACTTCCAAATTGCCAATGACAATTTCGTGCGATGCAAAGTACTTTTCTTGTTGACTTTTCCTTCGGAGTTCCTCCAGGGCTTGATGCAGCTTGTGCGTTTCGTCCACCTCGTTGGAGCGATAAATGCCCACCACCAAAAGTTTGGAATTCCCTCGATCTGTCAAAAGTACTTGAAGCAAGTCCAAGGATGGTGCATCGGCCCACTGTAAATCATCCAGCACCATGACAAGTGGGGAGAATTCCTTGCAGAGTATCCGTACAAAGCGCATAAAGGCATAATTGAATTGATATTTGCTTTCTTTGGACGATGCCGAAGATGGAGGTAGTGAATTGTTTGTGATACTTTTGCTTTGGTCTTCTTTTGGAAGCGCCGCTTCGGATGCCATTGGTTCCTTTTCGGGTGCGGTTGTTTTAAGTTTCAAGGCCTCAGCCAGAGCCGGAATGACTTGAATGAGTAGATTGAGTTCGGATCCCAGTTCGTCCTTGAGGGTTTGACAAAGGAGGGATGCCGATTGCGACTCTTGTGCGGTGAGTTCCAGAATGGTGCCACAAATTTCCGTACAGGCACTGGCAATGCCTGAATAGGGTTCGTTGCGACAATGAATGTCAAACTTGCCACTGACAAACAGTCCTTCTGCCTTGATGGTTGGTTTTCGGAGGGCATGAGCCAATTTGGTTTTCCCTGTTCCACTAGGACCAGCGATTAGAATCAATTGACGTTCCACTTCGTCCACAGAGGCCATGGTCTCAGGCACACTGGGAGCAGCCATCGAACTTGCAGTGCTTGACAACACCAATCGATCCAGGGCATTTTCCAAAATGACGACTTCCTTTTCTCTTCCATACAATCCCAATTTTCCAAAAGATAACTTGTTTATTGTGAATCCGGATAGACTATTTCGTTTTCGTTGATTGGGTGTCAAGGCCGTCAAGGAACCTGAAATATTTCGGCTACTGCTGCTGCCCTGGCTCTTGTTGGAATACTGAGGGTGTTGACTGCTTATCGAATGTTTAGCCCGGTGATGGTAAGAAGAGGTGGTGAATTCTCCCGAGGCTGGATCACTTCCAGTGAACATAGTACTCCGTCTCGATTCGGCCGTATTTGATGAAGCCAAGGAAGAGGACCAGGATCGATCATCAGCCCCAACCGCTCCACTGGCTCGAGAATGGCGGAGTCGCCGTGATTTGGCCGTGTTGGCTCGAGGAACCGTCGATGTCATCGAAGCGGGTGTAGGTGCAAAGGTAATGGTCATGATGCTCTACACTCTCCAGTTCCCCTTGCTCAAACAACTTTTTCTCTCGCTCTCTTTGTCCTGCTCCGTCTCTTTGCTGGTGAAGGCAAGCCTCCAACCTTCAACGAACCTCTATTGATCCAGAGACGCTCCTCTGTTTCAGAAAGGACGGATCTTATCGGTCTTGTTGCACCTCTATTGAAAACAACATTACGAGCAGCTACACTCCCAACGCACGCGCGAGCCTCGCCAGCGACCAATCTCCACCATCTCAGAAACCCAAAATTCACTATACCCCTAATTAGTGGAAGAGTTTTTCATTAAATGTAAGACCCCGAGCATCCGATTTTTGACCAAAACCATCCGAGCCAACTTAGGACGCCTTAACGCCAATCGTAATCGAGTAGCGCATAGCCTTCATCGATGCTCAATTACGCTCCCAAAAGCGCCCTTGGCTGAGACACCAAAATATGAGGGAGATGCACTACTGACACTCGGCTCACTCGATCGCCCACCCTACCAAACATTTTTTATACGTAATTGTATAGAGCATAACAATTGAGTCGCAGGTTATTCGTCGTTCAATCACCCATTTCAAAGTTTGGGCCTCTCTTCCGAAAGGAGCATCCGATGACTCCAACCTGCCCAATCGAGCAATGGATCATGGATTACTCCTCCATCTCTGCACAGATCAGCAACCCCCGTTGCTGAAGTTGACTTCATATACAGAAGGATCCTTTGGCAAGCCTGTTTTTTGTTTCATCCAATGGACGAGAAGAAACCTCCTCCTATCCGCCGTTCAGACCGGCAAATTCAGCTTCTCCCCCCTTCACCGAACCAACAAACTCGATCCACTCGTCTCAAGAAAGGTGTGTCGGTGGAACAAAGCTTCAATGAACGCGAACGAATCGCCCGCATTTGCAGAAATTTTCGGAAGGAAGAGTTTAAGCCTTGTTCGGTGTTCGGACAAGATCGAGTTGCTAGGTTTCGTGGTGGTTTCTTCTTCTGTGGCAATTGTACGATGGCTGACAATCAAGAACTTGCCAACCCTGACCGAGAGATCAACCGTTTCTCTGGTCAATACAAGTGCAGAGCCCGTCATCGAACGACTCTATACCCTACGGATCGTATGATAGACGAGAGAGAGAGAGAGAAAGAAAAGAAGAAAAAGAAACAGTCTGCCATGAAGACAGCTCCCATCCAACCCGTCACTGAGCCGTCGACGACCGTCAATCTAGACAAGGATGACGTTCCTCTCGAAGTTCCTGTACCAAAGAAGAAACGCAAACCCAAGTTTCGATTGAGTACTCGTCGTAAAAAGAGTCGCAAAACCGAGCCTCCTGTTGTCTCGTACCAAAATGAGGGTGAATCATCTGCCATGGAAACTCAATCGAAGCAAAGTTCTTTTGAGTCGGAAAACAAACCAAAGCAAGTTCCTTCCGAGTCTGAAAACCAATCCGCAACAGAATCGCAATCCAAGCAAACTTCTGTCGGGTCCGACAACAAACCTGCAACAGAAACTCAATACAAGCAAGCGCCTTCCGAATCCAAAAAACAAGCTGACGTTGATGAAGATTCTTCCTCTGATTCATCTGACGAAGAAGTTATACAATTCCTAGACCAATGGTGTCAAACCGACCCTTTTGATTTAACCAAGACTGTTTCCCCCCGTTGTGGCTCGCCCCCTCCGCCTTTGCCTGTAACGACGTCGCAGAATACGGAAGGCCAAGAGAACTTCGCTGCACCAGTTCCATTTCCTCCTCCCATCTTACCGTCACAAATGTTCGCAGTAGCTGAGATGACCGACCAAATTGCCACTCTCCGTGACAAATTAGAGAAGGCGAACAACGACAAAGTCCGCCTCCAACGTCTTCTTGCGTCGGAAAGGAAGAACAGCAAGTCTCGGTACGACCGAATCCGATATCTCGAGAGAATTCTCGCCAGTCGACAAGAAAGTAAGAAACTCATGCATGTTCCCACAACATGTTCAAAAAAAGAGAACGCGGACACAATCGTTCTGCATGTCAGGGATGTCATCGAAGAGGCCGTTAGCCGACATGGTACCGACAGTCATCGTGCTACAACATTCTTCAATCAACTGGCCTTGATGCTCATTTATGATGGTGTCCATCACAACCAGTTAAGAGACTGCATTGTGAAGTAAGTTGGCAAATATTTGCGCGCCAATGTATTCACCCCGTTTGAAATTCTCCGGCAAATGGACTTGGCTGGTGGTCGCTTGAGTTACTCTGGAGTGGAGGTGTTACGACGACGCAAGACGAAAGGCGCCAAAGGGATACACACCATCCTTCCTTCGGCCGCAGCATTAAAGGCGTATGCATCACATGTGGAAGCATATGCTGACACATTCATCCCCTTCAAGATGATCCGCAACTTGAAAGACCATTCTGAGGGCTTCTTTTTCCGCGGAGCGGACATGATGACCCATGTACTCGAGACCCAAGACATGATCGCGAACGAGGCCCAAGAATCCAACCGAACGGTGTCGATGTCGATGGACGCCGCGAGATTAAGTAACAATTTGACTCACACCCTTGGCGGCTTCAAATTCAACAATGAAAGCAACCCTCTTAAACAGTCTTTAATGGCTGTTTACCCTCAGGTTTGCATACTTTGCAAGGAAACCAAGGCTACGACTCGTGGCATTTTCGCTATGATGCATAAGGAAAACAAGGAAGCAGGCGATACAGTACTTCCGTCAGAATACGGGGTCGAGAAGATAAGCACTCCCTTCGATTCAGACATGTGTTCCGATTGGAAACTGTCTGACAAGGGAGGTGCCGCCAAGAACGTTACGTACCCATGTAGTAAATGCAACATCACCAGTGCACATCTCGCCTCTCCAAACGCCGCCATGGAGCAGTGCAAATGGTGTATTGAGCTTGGCTACACCGAATTAGGGGACTGGAACTGCTACCATTCCTCTATGTGTACCGAGGAATTCATCGGTACACTCGAGGTGGAGGTGAAACAATTCAAGAAAGAGATGCCAACGATCTCTAAGAAACTTGAATCCTTGTGGAAAAAGTCCAAGATCAAAGTTGATCAGACCGAAGACCCGAGACTCAGTGCCACTCCAATCGAGAAGACTGCATTGACATCGATTCATTTCGACATAGCCGCGGCCACAATCGAACGTCGTCGAATGTACTCTCAACATTTGTCGGACGACCTTACAATACGCCATATGGATCTGTCCGGAACAATGCAGGAACAACAGGACAGACTCAAGCATCAGCTCTCTCGAGAATGGTCCTATCTCGATGCCAAGGACTGCGTTGACAAGTTTGGTGCTGCGTCGGTGACTCCTGGCATTGTGATGGTCATGGAGTCCATTCCATGCATTCTTCACATGGAAATGCGTGTCGGAATCAAGATACTAACCATCTTGTTCCAAGTGGGTTTGATGAACGCGAAAAACAACCGACTGGATTGGATTCCCAAAACGCAAAGGACGTCCTTGAAGAAGAAATGCGATGCGTTTATCAAGCGCGTCGGAGCAACAATAAATAAAGAGATCCTAGGCACAACAGATCTCTCCTTGCAATGGGAGGTGCCCATGGACAAGAAAACGAAGACCATCACAGAGGTCTCCATGAAGAATGGGTAAATCCGCAAGTGTATCAAGTCCATCGACCTGCTAATTGATCTATGTATCGCGAAAAAACACGACAATACAACATGGAAAACGAGCATGGAAGAGTACAGTTTGGGAATGGATCTCGTGAAAAGGAAGGGTGATTTGTCGCGAGAGGAAATATTGCAATTCCAGCGACATATGGATTCCTTCTTTCAGAAATGGGTCATGCTCTATGGGGACGAGGGAGTGACGAATTACGTCCACTATCTCGGTTCTGGCCACGTTGCCGAGTACCTTCTTCATTGGGGCAACATCAGCTCGCATTCCCAACAGGGATGGGAGGCCTTCAATGCTGCATTCAAGTCATTCTTCTACAACAGAACACAACGTGGTGGGGCTGTTAGCAAAGGTGAAGGCGAACGAACAAGACTCAAGCCAATGGCACGGTGGTTGCAGCGACAAATGGTGTTTATGTTAGGACACACACCGAAATCAATCGACGTCGGCTTGGAGTTGTTTGATGAGAAACAGGAAGAGTGGTTACAAACCTGGGTGAAGAAGAATGGTGGAACAGTGGAATTCGGTCAATTCACATCAGATGAGCACGGTGATATAGACGACGCGACAAAGAAGGAAGTCATTTTTGACTGGGAAGTAGGACCCATCTCCAACAAGTTGAAAGAATCGACTTCGTCAGATGACGATGACTAAACTGATTATGACGACGACGAAAGTTTGTAGGTTTGATATATGGAACTATAAGATTCAATTCTGGTTACTACGAGAAGCTCTTGACTTCCTCGGTCAAGTCTTCAATGTCATCCGTAAAAGCCAATGGCTGGCATTCCTCGTCGAGATCCTTGTCGTACAATGCTCCAGCAGTAACCATCGAAATATAGGTCACTTTGTTCGTAGGTTCAACTCGACCGACAAGATCGAGGTAGACTCTTTCGGGAAAGTTTTCTCCAGGCGAGTGAAAGAGAGAGTAGTTCTTCTTGTCTCGAAAGATGTTGCGAGACACATCGCAGGGTGGAATGGTGCACATAATCTCGTATTCAGAGCCATCTTGGAAGAACTTATCACCAACGACTGGCATGTTGCTGACATGCTTGTGGGTCGTTGTCTCTTGTTGTGTTACAAGGGATCCGTGTTACAAGGGATCCGTCGTCACTCGGGGGGGGGGGAAAGATTCACGACGAGGTTTTTGACTCACAGGGGACAGAGTTGTGGAATTTGGACTATCACTGAATTCGGACAAGTCATCGGTGGAGTCGTTATCATTGATGTTGTCTACGGCGACGGGCTTGGATGCAGGTGGCATTAGACCATCGAAATCATCCGGATCGTAGGGTGTCACCATAAGGAGACTCGTGAGGTGCTTCAATTCTGGGGTGGTTCGTAGAATGCCAGACCGCGTCATGTCGTAACGGTATCGCTCGAATGCGACAGTCAACTGGACTTGGAAGTTCGAAAAAGAAACATCCACACGTTGTCTGCACGATCGTTTCTTGAAAGGTTCTTCAACATGGTCAGTCGAGGTATTGATGAAAGAAAGGAAATGCCCCCTTTTCAGAGAAATGCCCGCATCCCCATGCTTCAATGTAGGACGAGCTTCACAGGAACCGTAAACCGCGCTCAAACCAACCAAACGCCGCAAAATGTCAATGTCTTGGGGGGTTTGGAAGCAGATAGTACCGGCTTCGTACTTCATCCGTAACTTCTTACGGGTCATGTCCGGTTCGAGGTGGAGGAAGCTTTCGTTTCTGTCCTTTTTATGGCAAAAAAGGGATGGTTCGTTAGAGTTCGCTAACACGTAAATGTAATTGAACGTTTCCATAGGAATTGCACCAATGTTCAATGTCTGAGTGTCAAGGGCCTCTGACTGCCGGCCGCGTTTGTTGAGGATTTTAGCGAGACCCTTGCGCAACAGAAACAATCCTGTCCACACATTGCGGTGAAAGCATCAAGGGGGAACGACGAGTTCGAAGGGGTTGTTCTCGGGACGATAGTTCATAGGGAAGCAGCAAATTTTGTTGGGCTGCAAGGGGATGAGAGATCGATTGGGTGGGTCTTGAAGTAACCTTGCAGGTTCCTTGTATCGGCATATGTAAACGTTGGTGAGACCGTTTGCCCAACTATTAGCAGGATCGATGAACTCCTCCAAGGTAAAAACAAAAGCCGGGTATCTGATCTTGATATTCTGTCTGAAAAGATCGTGCGCAGGAAACCAACGATCGGACTTGTATAGTTCAATGTTATTCGAACCAGGGCCCTCGGTCACCTTGGAGAATGAGTGAGAGGGAACGGATGGGTGGCATTTGAGGTTGTGCTTTGGGAATAGCGGGTAGTAAAGTCGCAGACACACTGCTCCCTGGTGTTTAATCAATTGACAAACAGTTGTTGTGTTGTTGTCTTGATCGGAAAGCTTGACGTGCATAAAGGTGTTCATACGAAATACATCGTCAAAGTGAGGGACATAGATGGGCCCTTCTTGCGGCATGATGGCACCTTAGCATCAGCGATTGTTTGATTGTTCTTGTGTTGTAATTGGAACAAGTGTGGCTTGATTCAGGTCAGCTGTTGTCTTGGTATCGTTGTTCAATGGACAAGAGTAACACATTGGCATGCATCGTCCAATGGCTCTTGTAGATTGTGATTTCAACTTCCGAATGGTTACTAGCAGTCAAGAATGTGAAAGAGATCGAGACATGTCATTTCGGAATTTAATAAATCGTTAAGAAATTAGAATTGTCCGAATGGGATTGATTGTCTGCTCTACTTATGGGCGCGTGCCAATCACTGGTGGGGAGGGCATGCTCGTTTTGGGCCAAAAGGCACGTGTGAGTGAAAAAGTTGGGAGTGGAGCTGCTCGTAATGAACGATCTTTCTTTTGATTTTGGATGCTCCATGTCCCTCCGTGCTCCATAACCACGCTGCAAAAAAGACGGGCACCACCCTCCCCCACCTTTGGGCCTTCAAGGGCAACACCCATGTTAAATAATCGATGACCGATGACGCGTTGGACGGGGTATGGGGTTCGTGATCCGACGTCAACGCACGTCGAGGGGCAATAGTTGCTTCTATGGGGCATAGGTCCTCATGGCAGAAAGACGGAATTGAGACTTGGGAGAGAGTTCCGAAGTGGTCCTCAGTCCTCAGTCCTCAGGACTGAACTACATATTATTGTAGATGCTCATGTCCCTCTAGATCTACTAGCTAGGTGGGACAAGCCACTTTTCTGAAAGCACATGCTTTGTTGCCCTGTAGACTGTGGAAGGGGTGTTTGTTTCAAAAGGCAGCAATATGATTGGGTTAGAAATGTCGTTTCACAAAAAATCACTTAGGAAACAAATGTCGTTACAAGTGTCTTACCGTGTCCCGGGAACCCATCGAATCACGGACAAAAAACATGGAGGGAAGATTCCATCAGCCAATCCGGTCGGTCCTTCACGGTCGCCCATGGCATGGCCAAGTCGACCATTGCAACAAGTCCTCTTCTGACCATCTCATGACCCTTTTGAGCATGGTCAGAAGCCTGGAAAAGAGGATACACTTCAATAAGTTAGAATAACAAATAGAGATCATGAGTTCTGCAGCACAATTCACAGCGGCCAAGGCCATGGGGCCACAGTCGCAACGATACGGAAATCAGTACTCTCGTTGGCCAAAGAAGAGTTGGAAGAAGCGTTCAGGTTGGAGAAAGATGGACCTTTCGGTCATCTTTGAGTCCGACATCGACTGCCCCATCTGCAGGGCCAAGGCAAGAGGAATGGCCATCCCTCATCGCCCTCACCACCCCAGATGCAGCAAAAACACAACAACAAGGGGCAAGGGAATGAACGATGGAAGAGGAGCAGAGGTAGTGGCCTCAGAAAAGGCCCAGGCTGCCCATGCCAAAGCAATCCGCAAGCAACTTACCAGTGCAGAGAGATTGTCCGCCTCCAATGTCACACAGGAGGCACTCAACACTTTCATGGAACATCGTTCCAATTGCTCGTCGAAAAAAGCAACGACAAGAGACGCTGAAAATGAAAAAAAAACACAATCAACTACGGAGACTACGGCAACGGAAAGTTCTACCGTTGGTGGCGAGGAAGGCGCGTATGTTCCAACAGCCGAAGATTTCAAGTTTGAGGTAATTACGCGTGTGACAGCAGTACCTACGGAGGTGCATGTCCCACGTGCTGTGCATGCGTTGGCGAGTTATGTGACCGACACGTGCCTTGGTTCTAAGCGTTGTGTTGAGAATTTGAAACCTTTCTTCACTAATATGACCGTTACTGTACCCCCCATTGCCGACAACACGAGTGCTTTGTACGACTCGATTGTGGGACAGGAACTCCTGGTTGTTGATTGGGAGCTGTTTTTCCCCACTAACCACTTGCGTTGTCCTCGTTGCCGGGGTAATCTCCAGCGTACGCGATCGAACTTTTCAAAAAACAAGTCCCTTTTCCCCATTTTCGCCATGTCTGGTCCCCCAAAGTATGCAATACTTATGGGATACAAGCGTGCCGGGTGCTCGGCTGCCTTCTATGCAAATGATGGAGAATTGCTCGCACGACTGCCTCCCTACATGGCTATGTGTTACCCAGTGGAACCCAAGTATGCTAGAGGAACATCGCATCTAGCTAAAGATGCTACGAGGATAATGGAAGCATCAATGGTAACCTATGGCAATGGGGATTACATCAGTCGGATGCTATATGAAGGAATCAACACCTGCTATGAAGACAAGACAATGAGGTACTACTATTCTTATTGTGCTGCTACAGGAAAAGAATCAGAAGACTACATGCAAAAGGATGGTGAGTTTCTGGTTCGCTACCCACCTTTAGGCGAGACAATCCGCCAGCTATATGACGATGGAGCAAGCTCCGAATGGCAACCCTGGATGGTGTCTGACAATGAGAGAAACACAAGAGAGATTCAAGGGGTTAGATGCCAGCACATGTTTGCTCACGACCACACCCACCAGGTAGTGAAAAATTATCCAAGACGCCTCAATGCAGCTGCAATGTGGACCATGGCAACAGAGGCAGGAGAAATTGCTTGTGCAGTGTTAGTGAACGACACATCAGCACTCGAGTTTGCACATGCTGCGGAACAAGTGCTGAGACGTACCGGGTTTTGCCCCAAGGCCATGTACTCTGACACATGGCCTTGTGGCAAGGATTTTTGGTTGTTGTTGGTTGATGACTTGGAGGGCCGTCTTGGCCTTTTCCATTTCATACAGAGGATAACCAAGACGCTCAGACAACGGCACATTGACTTTGGGATAGCCATGAAGGATTTGTTGGATGCGATCTAGGAGTACCATCCTGAAGACTTGGAGAAACTTGTTGGTTGTTTGAAAAATGGAACCATGTCAAGCTCCAAGAAACAATACACAGACGAAGAGATCAGTGAAATGATGGGAACCAAGACCTTTCGACAGAGGTACTCAAAGAACTTACGGAAGATTATTTGGGGTGGTGATACGATTGTCCTCAAGTTGGAGGAGTGGAAGTGCAAATACAAGTGCACTTCCACTCCTGGCAAGCCACCAGCACGAGGCCGATTGGATCCACACTCCAATCAACCTCTTTTTACGGCCGAAACACATCAAGCACTGGAAAACTGTAAAGAGAAGGCAAAGTTCCTTGCTGATCCATTGCCCGTGGAGAAAATGTATCGTGAGATACCTCCATCACCAAGATCAAGCAACCAGCTAGTGGAGTACGTACCTTTGAGAGGAGAGAGTAAGCTCGAGAGCTTTCATGATAATTTGACGCATTTTGCCAACTGTGGCATGCGAGAAACTCTCGCAGATGCTTTGAATTTGGCAGGCACGGCCCAGTATAACAGGGTAATGCGTCACAAGATGAGAATCATGACGAAGTCTCAAGAAGAACGTTCAGTGGTGCCTGCAGGATGGGAAATGGTGGTGAGTTTTGGTAACGCATGCAAAACAAACATGATCAATATACTTGCCTCGATGTCTGGAGCTTCTCGTCCTCCCTTTCCAGAGGTTGAGAAGCTTCCAGAAGATGCGGGAGAACGGTTTTTCTCCGAGTACCTGGAAACGAGAAAAGAAATCACGCAACAAGTTCCAAAGCATCCACTCAACGATCGATGCCAGTGCCGAAAATGTGTGAGCAACAAGAAGAGGTTGCCGCATGACACGTCCATTCCATTGCTGGGTTTGGCAGAGGAGGAGTCAGAGGTCGAAGATGAAATCCAACAACAGGACAGCGAGGAGAATCCAGCCAAAATACAACAACCACAGACACAGCCAGAAACACAACAACAGACACGGCAAGAAACACAACAACAGACACAACGACAAGAAACAGCACAAGCACAGGCAATCAGTAGCAATAAGAGAAAGGAAAGAGAGGGAGAAGAAAAAGAGAGCAACGATTTGGATGAGAACAACACCAGCAACAAAAAGCAAAAGGTTACAAACAACAGCGAAGCCTTACCAACAACAACGATGGCAGCAACAAATCAATCAGCAGCGACAGTGCAGGATCAACAACAACAACACAAAGAGCCTCAAAATGCAGCAAACAGCACACCTGCAATGGCAACAACAGCAAATGGGTTGGTGGTACTGCAATCAGCAACAACAACAACGACAACAAGACAGAAAAACCAACCTGTCAACCCGTACAAGCAAAATCAGCAACGGCCAACAACACTCCCCGATCAACAGCAATACCCCTTTGCATTCCACAGCAATCCCCATGGCTGGGGTGGTCTTCAATCCGTCCCAAGATGCATGCCCACCTTTCCTCCCTTCGGACCACCACCTCGTGTCCAAACCCAGTTCTGTTGCGTCAAGTACATGAAGTACTGCGTAGAACGAGGGAAAGGACGTCCACCCCATGACCGACGCTGCCCCAAACGAGCCTTGAACAAGGCACCATCTTCATTCTCTTGATTGACCTGAATACCTGCATGACAAACAACAAAAAGAAAAATTCGTAGTGAGTAACATCGTAGCAAAAAAAATTATGACAAGATCTTGTGCGAGGTGCAAGCAGTTCCGATTGTGATGCAAAGCACAGACTGGATACGCCTCATCACATGCTACGTAGAACCACGTGAAAGGTCATTGGATGGTCGGGAGGATTGTACCAGTGTAGAATGTCGTTTCAATAACAAAAAGGTGCTGAAACGACATGAAGGGCTTAATCGTTTTGGAGGGGAAGTGCCTTCTCCCCTCTGAGGGAAGTTTGGAGCTTCCTAGAACATTTCATACGTCAGAGGAAACAAATGTGAGACTGCGAGCAATACGCGGATCGATTTCATGAAGGAATCTGACTTACGGAATCTCCTTCTTCTCTCCTTCTCTCTCCCCCTCCTCTCCCCCTCTCCTCTGCCTTCTCCCCCCCATTTTCGACTCTAGAGAGACCAAAGCAAAATCTCCTAATGGTGAAAAGAGGCTTATCACAAGGGAATGAGTTTGATGGACATGATGTATGACTTCCGTGCCCTGTTGCCACTCCATATTTACAAGAAGTCAAACAATGGGGCAAAAAGTCCTTGTGTTTCTTGCAGAGTGACTGGATCTGGGAATACTTGATAATCTATAATCTCACGGCAAGGAATTCAATTGAAAGTATATCAATGCACCACGACTCCCATTAACTTACCAAATAGATGGGTTGACTGCATGGAAGACCATTTCCTCTGTTGGGCAGTATTCCACATATAGTTCCTTTGCTTGATTCAATCAGTCCCAAAGAAATACTATGTGTTCATATACTTGGTCTGTATTGAATTTGACTTTCTACTGTTTTTCTCCAACAGCAGAATGGTGCTCTGAATATCTTTATGAAGCACCACACCATTGATTGATTCCTTGTGCCTCAATAAAGCCATGACTCCAGATGATGTGCAGCATTACATCCAAACCATTGTAATCATCTGTTTATTTGTAGGTGTCTCTTTTTAAGGGTCTTTGCGTCAAGATTGTTGTTGTAGCTCTTGTGTTTTTGGTTGTTGTGAGCAGCAGCAAAAGTGAGGATCAGGTGGAGGGAGATGAATGAGTATGGTGGTTGGTTGTTGCTTGCTGGGTCGTACTAGGAACTTGTTAATTTTTCTTGTATGGAGTATTGATTCTCAGCAGTTCTAGCAGTGTTGTGGATGAGATTGTCTCAGAGATTCTCTGAGACATCAGACTGTGTCAGAGTTTCTGGCAGCTGAGGTCATGATTTGTATGGCCACATTTTTTGTAGTAAGTGATGGATAGACTGACTAGGCATGTGACAAAGGCAGAGGGTGCCTTCTGCATGATGGCAAAGGATGCACTTTCTAGCTCTAGTGGGCGCATTAACAAGGGGAGGCACAGCACCTTATTTGGAAATATGTGCATTATTTGGAAATAATATGCCCTTTAATGCACTATCATACTGAAAAATAATGCGGAAAGGCCTGTTTTTCCTCCTTAGATGTATTCTCAACATTTTGTGGTACCTGTTGGGCAACAGATCCTCCAGATAATCAAAGGTGCAGTCAGTGAGGGTTGGCTCATTGCTAAAATTTTGTGTTTGATCAAGAATGGTGACCTCAGTCAACACCTTAGACTTTTCTTGGCCACATTGCTGTCCATCATTTTCTTGTCCAGAGGATCAACCACCTTAACTGACAGTGTTAGGTTGAGGTGAAACTCCAACTTGCCTCGGCATCTGATAGTGATACTCACTATTCAACGACCACTCAGTTTTGTTGCTGGTGGATAGGTTCTACATGTCAACAAAGTGATGGAAGGAACCACTTCTCACTACTTGACCATCTAGGTTTGTTCTTGTGGGAAGTCAGGCAAGCTTGAATCAGTTCTTGATCCATACTTTGGTGCCATTTGACAGAACTCTTGGTGCATTGATAGGTCAGCCTGAGTGATGTCTTGGTTGTGAGGGCATGGGAGGACTTGGTTCTACTAGGACAGAATCTATCTCATCATCTTGGACTGTTTCATAGACTGCTTCTTCCTTGATGATGGGAGGAACTGATTCACCTTTGTTTGCTCTGACCAATTCATCTTGTAGTGCTTCCACTTAAAGCATAGATCAGATTCTGCTCTTGCCAAAGCGACTTGATACTTGATGTAAAAGTGGATCTCTTTCTGCCACCGATCCCTTTCCAGCTACCAGTAGTGTGATGACTGTCTCCCCAACAACTTTGTCTCTCGGGCAGCACGTATTTACATGGTATCCATGTCTAAGGAAATGTCCTGTTGTTAATGTTTTGGCTTATAGAAGAAGACAAGAAAATAGTACGGAGAACCAGTTGTGTCGATAGTCATTAACTTTGGCCGAAGACAGGAGTAGATGGCATCCATGTCTATGGAAGGAAATGAACTGAAATCCTGTCGTAATAATATTATGGTTTATTTATTATGGTTGATATATTGGCCATGATGATTGGTGCCGATCGATTACCGATTACCGATTACCGATGAGGAACTAGGAACTGCCGAACCTTTGCCACTTCCGAGCTAAAGCAATACTATTAATTGTTATGATGCGCTGTATCCCGGATCCATCTAGTCGTGTAAATTGTACTCCCTAGTCCCCTAGGAGTGATCTCAAATTTGTTCCTTACTAGTCCTGAACATTGAACAACGCTGGGTATCCGTATGATCAGTGAGATGAATCACGAATTGGGAGTTTTGTGGTGGATGGTGGACATAGGGATGAGAGGAGGCAATATTATTATTAATGGAGTAGTTTCTTGT
Source organism: Epithemia pelagica (assembly GCA_946965045.2). Taxonomy (NCBI): domain Eukaryota; phylum Bacillariophyta; class Bacillariophyceae; order Surirellales; family Surirellaceae; genus Epithemia; species Epithemia pelagica. Next base: position 982,157 of record OX337234.1, on the reverse strand, counting down.
CAGTAGTCCTGTCAAAAGTCAAAACATCATAATAGTACGGCTACTCCTACTCTTATTATGTGCACTCCCTACTCCCTGCTGGATTTCCGAGACTCAATCATTAGTCATTCTAGAGTAATTATGAGTGATGAGTTACTAGTTACTAGTTACGACGAGTACCGAGTACCCTCAAAGGAGTGTTGTTTTTCGGTAGGGACCATGGGGACAGGTGACAGTTCCTCGTTATTGCCGATCTCTTTGTTGAATCGGTTCGTATTCGTAAGAGTACTCTACTATGACTACGAGTTACCTCTTACAACTTACAACAGTACCCACTCTAGCTAGAGTATCTAGGATTGCTGATATTCGAATATACAGATAGGAATTAAATCACGATCACTAGGTAGTATTCCCGGGTTAAGATATATTGTAGAAAAGAAAATAATACTACTCCTAAAAGGAAAAAGAAGTACTCCCTAGAGCTAAATGAACTGCTATATCTCTTGTTATGAGCTGGTTTTGATCGGGGTTTTCCCAAGGACAAATCCGAACATAGCTGGTTCGCACAAGTGAGTCAATGATGCAGAATCACCTCTCAAAACCGTGTCCTGAAACCTTCGACTTGCCAGCGATCTCATAAAAAGAGTCGATCGACTGAAACTCAAATCAACGCAGGTCATGTTGCGTTATACATTCTGGCACGGCGTGGCGAGCACTTCGTCCGATTTGAAATGGGTAGACGAAGCCGATATGGCGCTCCAGAACAATACATGGACCAAGCCTTTGTATATTGATGGCTCTGGTTGGCACCAGGCTTCAATTCGAGAAGAAACAGCGCAGCGACTGTTTCGGTCATTGAGTGTAAATACTTCAGTCTCGTCGCTTGTTTTTCAGAATGCCAAACTGACTAGTACTACACATGAGGAACTGACCAAAGCTGTCGATCGAAACAAGGGCCTTCGAGTCACAATGATCAGGAACCTCTCGACCGACCGAGGCATCTATGAGATCCCCGAGACACTCTTTTCAAATCTTAACCTTGAAAGGCTTTCACTGACAAAAGTTGCACTGAACCTGGGGGCATGTCAAAAGCTAAGCGACTTGATTCGAGAAAGCTCGGTACTACACACTATCGCATTAAACAATGTCCAGATTGATCCGGAAGGATGGCTCTCAATCATGGGAGCTATCTTCTTAACTCGCTCTCTTAAATCCCTCAGCTTGATTGATATTGAGCTAATTCCGGAAAATATCAAGAGATTACTCGTTTCTGTCTCATGCAACAGAACTCTCACAAGTCTTCATATGGAGGGATTGAATCTAGATTCATCAAGAGCACCTGAGGTTGCTGATTTCTTGCGCCGTAATAGATCAGTAACGGAACTTTCACTTCGCCACAATCGCCTTGACAGTAACGCAATGGAGATTCTGGTTTCGCGAGGTCTGTTGTTTAACGAAACGCTGAAAAGTCTCTTCCTTTCACGTAACCCTCTTGGCAACGGCAGTGGTCAATCGCTTGCGCAGCTCCTGAGTTGCAAAAATGCGACACTCCGAAAGCTATGTTTGGTTGATACCAAAGTGAAGGAACGTGACTGCGAGGCTGTCGCTAAGTCTCTAAGGAGAAACAACACTTTGACGTCCATATCCATGGATGGGAACGAACTTGAAGCTTGCGGGAGTGCAATGTTGGAATCCCTGGAATCCAATACAACGCTTCTCAATGTTCTGGACCGCATGTCCACTTTTCTTGACCGACAACGGAAACGTGGTGCAGTGTGTCTGACATCATGGAAAAAGGTGGAGTTTTACTTGCGTGCAAACAGGGCCAACCGCCGATTTGTACCCTCTCTGCAACGCGAGCAAATGCCCTATCTTTTGGAAGTTGCTGAAACACAGACTGACGTCCTGTTCCATTTTGTGCGCAACAGCGGAAATCTCTTTTCGACCCACAACTATTATCTTTTGAAAGGAGGTTACAGGGCCTAGCCCGACCACTTGACCAATAGCGCTATTGGTCGAGTGGTCGGGCTAGGCCCTATAACCTCCTTTCAAAAGATAACATTGGGGGGCCACATTGTGTGGACCTGCCCCATAAGACCTCCGCCCCTTTTGAAGGTTATAGGGCCTAGCCCGACCACTCCTTTCACAAATTTGCTTTTCCCAGGGACTCGATCCTGTGACCCCAATGTTATCTTTTGAAAGGCTATTGGTCGAGTGGTCGGGCTAGGCCCTATAACCTCCTTTCACCAACCGCCGATTTGTACCCTCTCTGCAACGCGAGCAAATGCCCTATCTTTTGGAAGTTGCTGAAACACAGACTGACGTCCTGTTCCATTTTGTGCGCAACAGCGGAAATCTCTTTTCGACCCACAACTACAACGTTAGGCGCACAGAGGAAAGGATGCCACCAATGGATCCACTCTTACCGCACGGAGTGTATAGCAGTCCTCCGCCTTTGCTGTCGAACAGAGCAAAGCCACATGGAGCTTGCAATAAATCGCACGTAGTCCCAGGAACCAGTTCAAAAAACGATCATCGTCAAATCTGTCCCCCAAGTGCATAGCGGAGAATGTATGGTGTTGACAAGGGCAGTTATGGGGCAAGCAATCCATCCATCACGGGACACGGTATCACTAAGTGTAAATGTTCCTAATCTCGGCTATAATAGAAAATGTATACTATATCTCGGCCCATGTAGCCCACAGTTCAAACGAACTACTTCAATAGAGAATCTCGTCTTCCAGAACCCAACGCAGAGTCTTAGAAACAACCAAAAATTTACCATCACTTGGGAAATAGCGCTTTCGTCCTCGCCTATGCTCGTCGCTGACCGGATTCAAACGTCAGTGTTGGGCACTGGAACGACCTGAAGCTTTTATCATCTTTGTTGGGAATTGGACCGATGATCAATGATCACTCATCACATGAGTGCCGGTCTATGTACCAAGTACGAACGAATATCTAAAGAGAGAGGCGATCACCTGTCACCTGGCGTGGAGAGTTGAGATGCCCCAGATGCCAACAAATTTCTCCGCCTACGGACTACAATACTGAGAGTCAGCCTCCCCCCCGGGCTAGGGGGGGGAAAGGCGCAGAAGGAGAGGGGAAAGAGGGGGGGAGGAAGGGGAAAGAAAGAAGAAGAGGCGAGGGGGGAAAGGGGGAAAGATTCACTCCCAATCACTCCCAACCCAAAGCCACCCACAGCACGTCGCACAAGGAATCGAATCAGTACAATTAAGACTATAGTAAAAATTACGAACCACTCAACAAAATGATAGAAAAACGATAGGAATAGAAAATTAACCAATCAAACCCATCCATAAAAATCGTGACACAAACCGGTCTAATAGGTTTACATGAAAATCGCTAATTTCAACGTGAAAAGCCTACCAGTATCACGTATGTACCTAGGTACGTGAACCAGTACCAGAACTGTCACACAACAAAATAGTAGAAGCAATCACTCACACACAGTTCGCTCACAAATTGAGTAACTGCACCCAACGTTGCGAGTAACTTCCCACCATTCCCATACCCACCGGTGTTCCCATTGGATCCTACTGGTGTTCACTTGACCATGGCACGTGAACGCAAAGCCGCTCCGAAAAGGCCTCCCGCTGCCGCCGCTTCTAAGGAAGATGGCACGCAAAAGGATGAGCCCCTCGACACGATTCCCAAAAAGAAGAAAACCCGTGTTGAGAAACGCGAGTCCGACGCTTCGGATGACACTGGAGGCTCCTCCGTGAGACTCGTAGAAATCCGCTCCCCTGATGGCGTCGTCAGGAAAGTGTCGAAGGAAGAAGCATCCAAAGCACTGAAGGCGGGGGCATTTTCCTCAAAAGAGGAAGAAAAGAAACCAGCTCAGAAGCTTGCCGAGATGCTGATCGACGACGATGATTCCCAGGGAGGCAATGGTGAATCAACCGACAAGAACATGGTTTTTGCCAAAATCCTTGACCGCCATATTCCCCGAACGATTTCCTTCCCCTCTATGGTGAAACGCACTTGCTCAGCGGCCTTCGGGCTTGCTTCGGCAATGGACGATTGCTTGTGGTTTTACAAAGCGGACCGTGGCGGAGGCTCCATGATTCCGGAGCTCCAAAACCTACGTGACCATGGAGCGAAGAAGATTGCGGATCGTTTGAACCTCCTACAGAACGTGAACAACGTGATCCAGCACACACTACAACCCTTTTATCAATGGGTGTGCTTGACAGAGCCCATTAACATTCTACACAAAAGCCCCGTCTTGCCGATTGTGGTACTTCTTCCTCCTGGTCGCTGCAAGGATGACCCAAAGAAGTTTCTTCCGAACAAGTTCCATGGTTTTGCCCTGGTCCAAAACTGGATCTACGATGCACAGGAAACGATCAGCTGGGAAGTGACGGAAGACCGTCTCGTCCAATACGGCTACCTCGAGGAAGGCGTATGGGGCGACGAGTCCGAGTCCTCTGAAGAGGAAGCCGAAAAGGATGAATCTCCCAAGAAGAATTCCATTATGGAGGATGAGGCGCTTTCCTCGGAAGACAAAAACGCTGAGGAACCGGCTTCACTCACCCCTGTCCCACAGCAAGAATGTGAGCCGGCGAAGCCAACGCAACCATCGAAACCGTTTATCAAACCACCGTTGGTTGTGGCTGAAGGTGTAAAGCATTACACCGTGGTTATCAACGGAGCTTGGGTGACGAGTATGGCTACGGAAAAGATGGCCGATCTCAAAGAAGGTGGGGAACCCACTATTCCCACTCACATTGAAACGGGCTCCCGAGCCGGTACGACTCAGGTTCACAGCAACACGGCCCATCGTGGTTCCGCTGCTCCCCCTCGTGGTAGTGGATGGGGAGCCACACCAGCTCCCTCCAACCGCCGCTCTTCTCATGGGAGTCACCACTGAGAAGCACCATTTGCACGTGGACAACCATTTCCCACGGCTCCCAAAGCGATGGATATGAGCGAGTCTCTCCATTCTGCTATTCTTCTAACGGGCAAGTTTGAAACTTGACTTTTACCATGATAGAACATGTTGGCAAACACTACTCTGTCTTTTATCGTTCGTATTACTATCGCAAATGGCAAACAGTCACCGCATGAAACACAACGCGGAGACGGCCGTAATCCAGTTTCCTACTTTTTGGCTTTGCTCGACTTTGGACAACTCTTGTCATGAGGTGGACGGCCATTTCGGTTGGGACGACAGGCCCACTGAAGAAATGGCTGACAGCATACCTGATGCTGAGCCTTTGGACGGGCCGTTTCTGCAATATTTCCCCATCCCCATCCTTGTGCTTGTGGATACTGAGGCACTGGTCCGCCAAACATCGGGTAACCACCTCAAGGAACAAGGAACGGCGGATGACTACCCTCCATCTGGGCGGGCACGCAGTAAAGCTGGTTACTCCAACCTGGAATATCAGGGGAAGCTTTCACAGGAGACAGTTTTTGCGGCGATAGAGGAACAGGAGACAGGTCAACCAAAGTTGGAGACGAATCATCGCAACTGGATGTGGACGATGCCTTTTTGGAGGAAGTGGATGGTGATGCCTTCTTGGAAGAATCAAACACAGCCTTCGTAACGACATCCACAGATGAGGGCGTCTCTTCGTTCTTCGATTTGACTGGTGTCGCGATAAGACGGGAGGACCAAACACTGTCCGCTTCCTTCGAAGATGGACCATTCTTGTTTGGGAGCAATGGCAATTTCTTCTTGTCATGAACAAGAGGAACCGGATTATTTCCACACTGATCACAGTAACAACGATCATTTAAGGGAGACGATTGGAAAGCAGCCTGCCTTGCTCGCTCCTGAATCCAATACTCTGAAAAGAACTGCTCGCCGTTGTCTTCAGGCAACTCACGAGCATACTCGAAAGGAATTGTTGGATATCCGGACTCCTTCGCAAGATCGTTGATGTAACCGAGCTCGGAATGGTTGTAAAATGTGGGATTATTGGCCCAATATGCTGGAACATTCGGCCGTTCATCGACTGGTGTTGCAGCCATACGAAGCCGATGACGGATTCTCGTGTAGTACATTGTTGTACCTAACAAGTTGACATTGTCGCACAAGGAAGAACGCATTCCAACATTACCGAAGTGAGCAAGGTGATCATGGAACCCCTCGAGTTTCGATTCACATCGCAACGAACTGTACTCGGCCAAACCATGACGAGTCGTCTTCGTGGGTGGGATAACGCGATACATATCCTGAACAGGCACAATGTCCTGAATATGTGCCGCATTCTTCTTCTGCTCTTCCACGGCGGTCTTGGTATCGACGGTGAAAAGCTTCTTTCCTGTAATGGGATCGGGGCGTCCGCGACCAGGTCGTTCGATGGGATCGGAAGAATCAACCTTGTAATTACAGAACCATTCTTCAAGCTTCTGTCGAATGACATCAGGGGGCCTGATATTCTTCATGAAGAACTTTCCATACTTCTTACGGAAATCCTTGGACATTTCGATGTCAAGGATATCTTGATCAGACAATGGTTTCTTGTCTCGACCCATATTTCCTGCACGAAGAGCCTGTATCAATGCCTGGTACGTCTCGGGCTCCCACTCATAGATGCAATGGCAGAGTTCTCGCAAAGCTCTATGATAATCAATGTGGCCCTGACGAAGCGTTTTGATGATCCTTTGCTGAAAATGGTACAAACCGAGTCGCCCAGTGAGTACCGCACCGAACAAGATCTTCCAGAACGCATCCTTAGCGGGGTACGTGTCACTGTACATGGCAACCGGATTGAAATGTGGTCGACGGGCCAATTGCTCGGCGGCATGCGCAATGTCAGCCACCCCAGTGCCTCCTGTCAATACAACGGAAGCGATTTCACCGGTTTCGGTTGCTGTATCCCAAGCGGCCGCCGCTCCAAGCTTCTTGGTGAAGTTCTTGACCATCTCCATTGTATGGTCTTGGGCAAAGAAAGCGTTGGTTCCAACTGATTACATCTCGCAAACACACCGATCATGATCGCTTACCCCATAAGGTGTAAGGTTCAAAGCGCAAGCTTCATCAAACAGATCTCGAATCGTATCACCAGCTGGGGGCATGGTTGGCATGAACTCTTCAAAGCTGGGATACTCTGCAGGGGCGACTGGGTTGTCGCTGTGAGCATTGTAATGGCTCATGAAAGAGACATACTCAGCGAACCTACGGAGGTAGTCCTTACTTCCTCGGCTCGCAATCAATCGCGCAAGCTGTTCGCCGTTTCCGTACGTTACCATATTCTCTTGCACAACATGACAACAGTCGAGGTCGAGATGGCAGTTGCCCGCTCCAGCATACTTCGGCTCCACGGGGTATGCATTACGCACGTACTTGGGTAACGTGAGAAGCACACGACCATCATTGCCATTGTACCGCAACCCACATGTCTGACAAACATACGACATCACTATGCACCACGATGGCGGTCCGCTCATATTAAACAAGGGCATCAAAGTCTTATTCTTGGAATAATTCGTCCGATCTTGTTTCAGTATCCCTCCGTCGCAGGTTGGATCCGGACAAAGGATCCTGATATTGGGGAAATGGGCTTCCCAGTGAACATGATAAAGGGACGTACCCTCGACTGAATGGTAGAGGGGGTTGAGTGGTCTACCGTAGCTCCTGTCATTGGGGATTACAAACTTGAGACTATGGGGTGGAAACCACAAGTCCAAATCCTCTTTCGACATCTTTGAAATGAACTCCGCAACTATACTGATGGGTTCAGGGATTCTTTTCTTTTTTTACTGCCATCTCCACTCAAGCTCCCTTCAACGATGGTAAGAAGGGAACCTGTTGGCATTGCCATTGGTGGAAGCGTTGTATCTGTTACTCCAGCCGCAACATTCGAGGCAACAAGGGGAGGAGATTCGGTCTCATTTACTTCCATCTGATCCACAGAGAGGTTCCTGTTCATTTCGGATTCATCATCCAAAACAATTGGGTCATTTGTACTGCCGCCATTTTGTGGTGGAGGTGGTGGTTGAAGATTCATCTGCTCCTGTGGGGGTGGTTTCAGCTTCTTTGCTTTCGGTTTCGAGTCGTCGTCACTTGCCTTCCTTTTCCTATCAGGAGAAGGGACAAAGAAAGTGTACATCGCTTGCTGCTGGACGGCCTCCTTCTGTTTGAGGGGAGACTGGCGTTGTTGGTTCGATGCAAACACGTCCGTCAGTTTCTTCATGTACTTTGTGCATACTTTTTGGTTTTTGCGATTGCTTCTACTACAAGGGCAAAGATCGTGATGTTTTCGATGTGGTTGGGACTTGCCTGCTGCCTCTCTCTTGCAGACAGGGCAGTCTTGAGCTGGGTCAAAGGGGCGGTCCTCATCGTCAGCCTTCTTTCAACTGTGAGCTGTTGATGACTTGTACTGATGCTCTGGTCTTCTGCGGATTGCTCTACTGTTTGTAACTCGCTTTTGGCTTTGGACTCCCATTTTCCTCTCTCCTCTCTCTCCAAATAAGTCCGAAACTAAAGGAAAGCCGGTGGGAACACGTGTTTCATTCCGTTCTGTGCTGTTGCGGATCGCTTGTGGTAGTGGCTGCGGTGTCCATCCAACGTATGGGTTGCTCAACCTCTTGGCCGCGCTGTTGCTGCTGCCATTAAGGCCTTCACCTGCCATGGTTTTTTTTAAAGCGCTAGCTTTTTTCCATGCATGTAATAATCCCCTGTTTATGACCATTGCAAAATTTGTTTGATTGTTGTTTTTCGTTTGCCGTAGTGATAGGAAGTTTTTTGGCGCTCTATCGGCACCCTCATTGTCGATCCATTTTGGGTGCCGATGGATCGGCATGATGAATTGCCTCCATATTCCCTCCATTCCTAAGTCCGATACTCCGTTAATTTGTATGGTAGGAAACCTTGTCTTACTTCGTCACTCTAGTCTAATGTATAGTCAAATATTTCAAAACCTTGGAGGTTTTCAAAGGTTTGTCTAAGTAATATAGTAGGAACGACATAGGTTTTGGAGGTTTTCGACCAATCATATCTCTGCCTATCAAAACCAACAAAACCACCTTTATCCAGACAACCATGCAGCACGGGAACCGTCCTATCAAGAGGCAACGTTTGGAAGAACTAGATAAAGAATCAGGGGCACTGCAAAAAGAGCTCGATGCTGCGAAAGCGTTCCTCAGTGGCGACGAGTATTCCTTGCTGGAAAAATTGATTCGAAATCCAGACGCCGACATTGCCAATGTTATCGATAGTCGTAGCATCGACAATGAGGGCAGCAGCAGCTGCAGCAGTGACAGTGACGTAAATGTTCACAGCAGAGCAAACGTCGACCAACCCTTGAGTTACCCAGATTTTCTAGAGTATGTGTTGAATGCTCTGGTGGACGACAAAAAGTGGATGAATGTGGTTTCCGTTCTTGTTGACGGGGAACATATTTTTAAAGCAAAGAACCATGGGTCACCAGATGAACTCTTGGTGGCGGCAACCGATTCGGCCGTCGAAGGAGAAAGAATACTAGTGTCTTTTGAGAGCAATGAAGACGTTGTCTTCTATCGAGACAAAGACGAGTACACCAGGTACACCGCCGACAAGAAACTAGGTCGAATCAAGGGAAACATGGACGCATTCCAGAAATTTTGCGAGTCGCAGCTCCTACCTATCCAAGATAGCGATGAGAACGGCGTTCTCCCCACGAAAAGGGAATACGTACAAGTTCATGGCGTCAATGAATTTGACAATCTAGACAGCAACATCCAAAACAACAAATCGTATGCGTTGGTGGTGGCCGGAGAAAGCGGCAGTGGTAAATCTGTATTTTCTTGCCTTGAATCAATGGAGCGTGGTTTTACCCCACTGTACATGTTGCTACGCTTGCGGAAAAACCAAAGGGAGAATGAGAGAGAGGACAAGAAAGGGGACGAAGAAAGAAGGAAGGAGGAGAAAGGAGAGGGTAAGAGGACCGATGTTTCCGAGGTCTACGCCAGGAAACCAGAAAGCGAGTTTCCACACATACATAAGTTTTTGCAGGGGGTCCTAAACGTTCACAAAGAAAAGAGCAGCAATCATATTGATGTCATCGATAGCTTGAAGACCAAGCTCGATGTATCACGAAACAAATGGGCGAGGGAGATTCTCAAACAAGCTTTCAAGAAATTTTGTGAAGGCGATGCAAACGCCCGATCATGGAGCGAGGGTTGTTGGTCGAGTGATGCATTGCCAAGTAAGGTTGCACTGATTCTTGATGAGGCAACGGATATTGATCTAGTCGAGGGTTTGATTGACCCTGTGAGGCAGACGTACCGCGAGATGGATGGTTTAGTCAAGGAACGTATCATTCTTGTCCTGGTGGGCACTGGTTTGGATTTAATTCGTGATGGCAATCAGGTAGGAACAAACCCTGCCTATAGTAGGCTAATTCGAATGAAAGGACCAGATCTGCAGCAGCTTGAAAAGACAGGCGTCATAAAACCAGAAATAAGTCTGGCAGTATCCAACGGGCTGTTCTCTCGAGTTCTCCAGACCAACTCAAGAATGTTCTTTAGAGGGATCCTCCCCGTTCTTCGGCAAGGTTTTCACTCAGTCGACGGTGACTTTGATCCTCAAACGAAGACAAGACGATACGAGGAAAGACTGAAGGCAATCGCATCGTTTGGCCCACTCATGGATTACGGGGTCAGGTTCTTTGTCACCCAGACTATTGTGGGTGACTTGTCCTCGAATAGGCGGGATGAGTTGTTGGCAGAATCCTTTGTGTATCATCTCTCGACGGCGATTCGACCACCACTGAGAGAACACGCAACTGTCTCGAAAATTCGACAGATTGAGCGAGAGAAAGTGAAAGAACTCAGAAAGCCTTCAAACGAGATCTTCCAAGTGGGCCTTGTTCTCAAGTTCGGTACCTCAGCAGCTCTCAAATACATGTCCTGTTTTGGTTTAACCTGTCCTATCCGATCTTCATTTGGCAATGAGTTTGAAGAGTTGACAGCTTTACATTACCAGCGTTTAATGGAGATTCAAGGATATCGTTCGCGGCGTGTCACGCTACGCTATGCATGGCCACAAATGTCCAACAAACGTGAGGACAATATTACCGACGCGGTTATCAAGGATCTGAAAAAGAAGCTTGCAAAGCAATCGGAGATGGAGCTGCATAACCTTTCGGTCGGGCAAGAAGATGCTCGGGAGTGCATTGTCTTTTCCCAAGGAACAGCTTCTGCACAAGGTGGGGATGTCCTTGCTCTTCTTTTCGACAACAACAGCAAGACGGGTGAGCTAGTGACGATTCAATGCAAACATCATCAGAAAAAGGAGAGTTCAGAAGAAATTAAATCCTGGTGGGCGGCCCTCGGAATTACATTTCAAAACAACGATTCCAGCCCCAAAGTTGGTAAAGCTGGATACTCTTACACTGGTTTGGAGGCCCTGCGCAGTCTGTTGGAGACAAGATTACGGCAAGATCATCCATCGGCAACAATATCTCTAGGTGATCGCATCATGGCGTGTAGCTTCCGCGCACCGCGTAATGCAGAATTCCCTATTCCACATTACAAGCACGCCCGTGTTTGGTTTCGTGAAATGTTGGAACCGACCATATCCACATTTCAACTCCGTGATGCCGAGGAGGAGGAGGAGGAGGAGAACTAGGTTCGAAGGTGCGGAAGTTTGAGGAAGAATCTTTTTGAAACTCAACGACAGAAGATCATGGAGCATGAATACGTGTGTGGTGTTACTAAGGTGTTCGTGCTGATTTTCCAAGACGAAACGGTTAACATCCATGTTGTCCCGGTCGGTCTTCAGCATTTTCACACCACCGTCAGTGGGATGGCGAGGAATGCCGAGTGCCTCGCATACATCATCGACAACCCGAGGTCCAGCAACAAACACTTTTTGTGTCAATAATCTTTATCATTGACGCCACCCTCAAGTAAGAAGGACGAAGTTGTGTGCCTACTACTCATAGAATAGAGGTATAGCCCGTAGTTGTTGTAGGTCCTATAATCGTCTTATGCACGAATCCTAGACATGGATGCGCTTCTATATGTGTCTCTAAAGAACATGATTTGTATCTGATGAAAAACTTGCTCTAGACAACCTCACTCATTTGCTATCACAGTCACCTCCCAATCCTCGGTCACCCAGCCCAATATCAGGGTTTGAGTCTTTCTATTATTGTATTTCTGTTGTTGGTATAATGGTTTGCAATCCTTTCATAAACCGTGTCATCTATCTAATGAGTAGATACTTGCGAGCACAATGACACTCATCATTGTGTTATATTTCATCGTCACGTTCTCCGTCGTTTGCGGCCCGATTCGTTTCGTGCTGGTTCTCTCGGAGCGGCGGATGGAGCAGCAATGGCGCCGTTTTGTTGGTCGTAGGCTTGTTTCATGCGGCTCATATTGGCCTTGGAAATGACACTGTGATCCACCTGGGGGTCGTTCGAAGAGAAGGCGTCAGAAAATTGAGCCACCAATCATAGAACCCACCGAGAACAAACCACGACGACGACATTACCTAGAAATGGGCGGTGGATAATCCTTTCCGATGACAACACCGCATTTTCGTTGTACCTCAATAGGTGCCTCCCACGGTGTATAGATAAACGCTTTGGGCATGTTCTTGAATTGAGGGAGCCATTTGCGAATGTAATTGCCATTCCTGTCGTATTGTCGTTGGCGTGGCTTGTGGTGAGAAGCGTCGTAATGAAAACAAGTGGGACCACAGGACTACACCAAATTTGCCTCTCCGGCGGTATACTTACGGATCCGTCTTTTTGCCAAAGGCCACGGGGCTATAACAGCGAAAGTACTGATAAAAGTGTGCGGTACACGATAGCCATTGCCAATTGAAATTGTTAATACTCCAATCGGCATCAATTAACAATTCTTCAAAGACCTCTGCTCCCTTTTCCTGTGTGTGACGACGAGAGACAAGAGATGAGTGAGAGTGTGGTCGTACAATCCTATTATATGCGAGGGCAATCATGCGTCACATAATAGGTTATGCAGCAGATATACCAACCCGAAACGAAACGAACCAACCATACTATACTACGGCACGTACCCAAGATTGCCACAAATCCCCTCGGGTCAAAAAGCATGCCACGGCATGTCGTGCCAAATGATGAATCCATCCCGTTTCCCGTAGTTGCGTCATGATGGCATCGATAAAGGGATATCCCGTTTGCGAATTCCGCCAGGCCTGGAGCAAGGCGGGATCATTGTCCCAGGGAATTTGACGCGCCACGGGATTGTCCACCATTTGATCAAAATTCGGGGTACTGTAGCCCATTAAATAGTTGTATTCGCGCCACATGAGTTGACCATGCAAGGAGACGGGGGGTTTGGATCGTTCCCGGGCGGGAAACTTGGTATAGACGGCCGATAGGGCATGAAAAAAGCGACAGGGTGACACACAGCCATGTTTGACATCTAGAATAGAATACACAGACAGTGGAAACGCACACACACACAAGTGAAACGCCAGGAGCATGAGGGGACGTACGGCGCGTGCACACACACATGGTGCAGTGGATTCCTTCGGCTCGGTTGTCACTTACAGGGACTCAAGCCGGTCGTATCGACCGTCAAGGCATTGGGACTTGTCTTGGGTTTTTCAAACGTGGCGACCCATTGATGACGTTGCATCATGGTCTCCAAAAGTTGTAGACCAGCCGTTTCTCCACCCATAAAGTCGAAACCACCCTTGCCACGGTGTTGCAATCCATCCTCCGGCTGTTCCGTATTAGTATATCCCAAATCGGTTAAGGAAGGAATGGCAAATGCATTATTCTCCTTGCTAGTGTCAGAGTCTCGACGAAGGAGGAACCCTAGTTTGGAACTCAACTCGTCCCGACTCGGAGGAGGGGGCAGCTGGGTCACGGGTTCCACCTCGGGAGGGACCGTCAGCCTTTGAAAAATTTTGGTAAAACCACCATAGGTCGATGGAGCGACCTGCAATCCTCATCATTGTCGAGCGAGCCAGCGAGAGAGATGCCGGTTGAAACAAACAAGACTGTGTTGGTATATCCTTTTATTGCACAATTGGGAATCGTTGCTTTTGCCTTTCCAAACCCGACAACCAACGACGTACCTGTTGTTTGCAGTTGCTTAAATACGTGTCCAGGGGAAACAAGGTTTGAGAATCAAAGGCTCGAATGTCACACGATAGTTTCTGAACGTGTTGGCGGACTTGTCGATCGACGGCCCGTACGGGAGCGGCCATGTCCTTTTCATAAAACAAGGCTTGCGCACTCAAGGCTTGCACCACTTGAGGAATAACCTCTCGGGGATCTCCCAGAACGACGCACAATTGGGATTGCAATTCTTGTTGTTGTTGTTGCAGTTGGGTATTCAATGCGTGCAAACTTTCCAAGACAAAATTGGCACGCAGGATTCCGGCCCGACGATGTGTGGTTTGTGCAAAGGGCGCTTCCGGATCAATCACGACCAAGGGCAAGACGGAGTGGGACGATTGACTGGCCGCCAATAGAGAGGGATTGTCGTGCAGACGCAATCCATTGCGAAACCAATGAATGGACAAGTCATATTGCTTCTCCGTCGTTGTCGTTGTCATCGTCGTTGTATCGGTGGAGATCCCCATGGTCTGCCACACGGCTGTTCGCCTTGTTGTGGTGGTTGCAAAGGACGACGATCGACCCGAGAGGAGCGAGAGGCAACTCACAATGGATGCTGCTGTTGTCGTGAAGAATGATTGCTTCCACACTTTGACAGATGTTCGTCTTCTTTTATTCTTCCGCTGGCGTAATTTCCGTGTGACAACGGCTTCGTTTCGTTGAATGCTACTACAAAACAGTTACCATTTGGTGCTTGCCGTTGTGGAGAATGTTGAGATGCGCTGTCTCATTCTCTCTTTGTCATGGTGGTGTCGATGCGTGCGTGGTGTTCTCTTCCGAATGAGTCACGGTCTGTTTGTGCGACCGATCCTCTCATTTATGATCACGACCGGCGCGCATTCGCACGAGTACAGCTTCTAGGTCGCGTTTCGTATGGATTAGAAACCATTTCTCGACCGCTCATTGCAATCATTTTTTGTTGTGAGATCTTGTGGGAGCTTCTTTTCACCACAACAAGAGACGGGCCATGCGCCATGTCCTTCCGGCACTCCTCCAATCAATGGCCGCCTGCTGGACGAGTAGTAGGAGTATTAATAGGGGATTCGCCGGATACCGCAGGAGAATCCTCCGTCATGGTAAGGATGCGAGTCGTCCACCATCCATATCATGGCACAACCACAACGTGATAATGGGTGGTACCACGAGTTGCTTTGTGCCACTACTCGTGGATTCATCAATCCATGCCCATCAACGACAGTACCGACGGAAAAGCCATCCGTCGTCCTGTTATTCTCATTGGCCCTCTACTGTTGGGGCGGTCCACCGGAATCCAACGAGACCAACACGTGTTCGATTCTTCTCTTCCAATGAGGACGACGACCCGACTGCTCCTGCTCCTGCTGCTCCAGATTTGTGGACCAAGGATCTCCGAGCCTGTTGGCAAGCAACCAGTTTTACAGCCAATCCTCACAGTGACCCGGCCATGGATGGCATTTTGCAAGGGCTCGTCTCCCCCGCACCCCAAAGTTTATTTGTCTTGGAACGGGCCATTCAAAACGCCACTCCATCAAGCACAAGCACAAGCTTTTCTTCCTTTGGTGGGCAAGACGAAACCACCCAAACCACTCGTCGTCGTATCCTGGGTCCAGCACTGGCTCCCTTTACCTATTTGCTCAAACAAGGCCATCACTTTTCGGTACCATCCGTCGCCGTCGCCAATGCCCAACACAACAACAGTAGTGTGATTGTTGCGGGTGTGGATTGGACCATTCGACCCATCATTGCACCACACGACGACGCGAATGTCGACACCGACAAGAACAACAACAACAACAACAATGGATTGTGGGAACCCTTATTCGATTCGTCCCAGCAAAAGCAGCAGCATTTGGGCTGTCGAGCCTTGGCAGAACACTTGTTGGACTATTTTCAGACGGAATCGCACGCGCAACGACCCATTGACGAATCCGTAGTCACGGCCCACGTGGATCAACTGCACCGTCGATTGCAGCAAACCTTGGGGACCGATGTCCGAGGCCGGACGGCCGCCGATACCCTGTTTTGTCTAGCCGTGGCCGGTGTCACGCGCGGCAGTTTGTACGACCAACTGTAGATTTGTGGGTTGGAATTGCAACGCACGGGACCTCGAGTGTCACATCGCGTCCGCGATATTCGACACGTGGTGGAAAAAGTCGCCGCTTCCGGCCTGGTCGGACCCAATGTGCAAGCCTTTTACCACGTGGCGGGAACCTGCAAACCGCCACCACCAACCAGCCATGACAACAACAAGCGCCCAACCAAGGACCAGATCCGGGATGAAACCGTCTTGCAATAAATTCGAGACGAGGCAACGTCGCTCCATGCCTTGTCGCCGCGACCCTTGATGTGATTACCATGACACAGGACATGATTCAATTCCAGGACAAGGACGGCAATCCACTCGTGACCCAAACCATCAGCAACAACACGACAACAACAGCCGAAGAAGAAGAGGTACAAAAAGTTGTGTTGCCGCATGTGCAAGCCATTGTCAATGAATGTCAACAAAACAAGACTCGAGGGAATGAAGCCTTTGGTGCCGGGGAATATGGACAAGCCATTTTGTTGTATAGTTTGGCTTCGACAAGGCGGACGAATTAGGCGATTCTTCATCAAGTCTGTTTCCACGCGATGTCGTGTACGCCATTCGGGCAGCATGCTTTTTGAAATTGGGACAACCAGAAAAGGCCGAACACGATGCCCAACAAGCCTTGGCTCTCGTTCCTCTCGTCGTCGTTGCCTCCAAGCAAGATTTTTACCCTCTCGCGTCGGTCGTGTACCCACAAATGACCCTGTTGCTTCTCTTCAACAAGCAACAAACCAACGTCGCGACTACAGCGAGAATGAAAATTCTTGCGATCCGAGCATCTCTCAATCTATTGGGTGACGACACGAGAGTCTCTGCGTCGACGATGATCGAACCACGCGTGGGACCCGAATAAGTATAGTAGTGGTATGACGAACGTATTGCCACCGGACATGACCAAATGGGAAAAAGTCCAACACATTCGACGCGACATTGCCCAGTTCAAGGCCCAACATGACTTGGATCATGTCACGGTTGTGTGGACGGCCAATACCGAACGTTTTTGTGAAATTCAACCGGGCGTTCATGATACCGCCGATCACTTGTTGCAAGCCTTGGAACAAGGCAACGATACGGAAGTGAGTCCGTCCACCTTGTTTGCCATTGCCTCCATTTTGGAACAGGCCCCCTTTGTCAATGGGTCGCCCCAAAATACCTTGGTTCCCGGCGTCGTTCAATTGGCCGAACGACATGGCGTCTTGATTGGCGGCGACGATTTCAAATCGGGACAAACCAAACTCAAATCGGTCTTGGTGGATTTTCTCGTGTCGAGTCTCCCATCATGGACACAATCCAGAGAGACGAGAGAAAGAGAGCACAAAGAGATCAACTCACTCATCAAGAATATTGTTTCAAGTCAGTTGTCTCTAGTTCCTTCCTTCTTACGCCACGTCTCCATTGTTCAAAATGATCTCGTTCGAACAATCTTGACGGCCGCATTCCAGTGGTAGTCAGAATCAAAAGGACCTCGGTCAGCATGGTCGACGAGTCTTCGTCGATCCCAAAGAACAGCCATGATGAAATCATGGTGATCAAGGCCAATCCCACAATGGCCAAGAGGGAACCAAACCAAACCAACACAAAGATGGGTTGATGGAATGACTCCATCATTCACTTCAGGCATGCAGAAACGGGCTATTCGCGAACTTGGCGGGACCCGGCATAATGATACTGGCAAAGATCAAGACAAAGTGGACACCAAGAGCAAAAAGTCTTGTAGAGGGTTATCACATGATATGCACATCCCAACAAGATACAGTTTAGGTTCTGCATTCTATACATTCCCGAGACAAACTCTCCACACTTTCCAACGAAAGTGCTCGTTGTCCACTACTAGATCGTTCCCCGGTTATTCACTTGTGCTTCATCGTTCCCAGGTTCCTCATTCTCCGATTCATCCGTGTCTTCATTGAATTCGATGTCTAGGAGAAATGGGACAATGGCTTTCATCATAATGACAACTTGGTTACACCGAACGAAACTCTTTTGTGTTCCTTCCACCCGTTCGCATACCAACGCCTCCAATCGTCACTGGATTTCATCTCCCCTTGATTTTTCGGGGGGGTCCATAGTGAAACAAGCAAATTTCCAAACCGCCAATTCCAATAGTGAGATACGTTCCAAGTCCTTGTAGTAGTCTAACAGGTCCTTGGCGTCTTCGATTATCATTCGATCCTCCTCCATGATGGCTAGTCCGATCATCGCGTATATTTCTTTGCTCCATGGACCGTTTGGAGACAAGCTTCTCTCAATATTTGAAGGTAGGAACCGAGCGTCATCACGAACTTGAAGAATCGTGTTCATACGAGCCGATACTTTCCGGCCGCAGAGCTCGTGTTGATACGATTTTTCGTGATCTTCTGATTCCTTGTATTTAGTCTTGCACAGATAACAAAATTTGTATTTGACGCCATCGCTGCTGGTACGAACTGGGGAAACTCGCTTGCGAAGTCCATTGCCATTGGTCTTCATAAACGACGCTATAGCATCCTCTGGTCCAACACCCACCATTGTGTCGATTTTCTTATCCTTCCAACAATGCTGAACTCGAGAAGAGAGAGCTCTGAGCTCTTCCTAAAAGTTCCGAGAGTGCGGGAACACACGATCTACTCCCAAACGGGGGTAAGAATCTGGTCGCGCATTGGTGTGAAATCTCTGACGAACAGACTATATCTTTCTCACCACCACTCTAGGGCGTGAAACAAGATCTCGGATGTGACCGACGACCGACGCGCCGGGTGTGTATACGTGACACGCAAGCGCGGATTAACAATTTAAAAAATACTGACACTACCTAGGTAGGTAAAAGGTCAGTATAGCGCGAGGTACGGATAGAATGCAGTATATAGAACTGGTTGCTAGGTGTCGAGCCATGAACGGAGACTGTCAGAGGTGGATTGGTTTTTGGTTTGCAAAGTGAACTTCCGGACTTGTGTAAAAGAGAATCTGATCCCGATGATCGACGTTATGTGTTGTTCTCAAAGAATCGGAACTGCGAAAAAGATACCCTCCGTCATGGATCAGTCGCTCGAAGACTGCGCGTGAACTACGGACTGGATTCAAAAGGCATCCAGATGCATATATATTCTATGGTATCTATTCCTATAAAAGGAGTAGACTATCTCAACAAACACATCGAAAGAGGCACTCTACACGTATTAGACTAGACTGCTTGTCTTGAAAGACGATCTAAGTAGCCACTCCTATACTAGTGCTTCTTCTCGTCGAGCCTTTGTCCAGAACGCTCTCTATATAGACTTTCTCTTGCTCGTCCCATGAGAGCACAATGTCTATCGTTTTATTAGTAAAGGGCCGAGAAACCTTTGAATGGCGTGCATGTTACCCACAGCAGGTTCTCTCTCTTGTTTGGGGGAGGAGAAACGCGTGGATTGCTGCAAACACCGCTGCTGGCCAGTCCAAGTGAGCGGCCAAGCAACTGTTGGCCATGTGTGCTGGATCGACAAAAACAAAGTATGGATTCAAGTCCATGATGAGATTCTTGAATCCTTTCCAAGCCCGCGTCATAGATCTATAAATACGTTTACGCGCACAATGACTCAGCATTGCGTTATATATATTTCGTCGTCACGCTCTCCGTCGTTTGCGGCCCGATTCGTTTCGTGCTGGTTCTCTCGGAGCGGCGGATGGAGCAGCAATGGCGCCGTTTTGTTGGTCGAAGGCTTGTTTCATACGGCCCATATTGGCCTTGGAAATGACACTGTGATCCACCTAATGTTTGTTTGTGAGCCGGTCGAACCATGAAACGTGTCAGAACAGTGTGCCGACCCAAGCCCCCAACGAGAAGCAACAACAACAACGACAAGAGAGACTTACAATGGGCGGTGGATAATCCTTTCCAATGACAACACCGCATTTCCGTTGTACCTCAATAGGTGCCTCCCACGGTGTATAGATAAACGCTTTGGGCATGTTCTTGAATTGAGGGAGCCATTTGCGAATGTAATTGCCATTCCTGTCGTATTGTTGTTGTGATTTGTGGTGAGAAGCGACATCAAGAAAAACTTTGGGACCAGGACTACTCCAAATCTGCCTCTCCGGCGGTATACTTACGGATCCGTCTTTTTGCCAAAGGCCACGGGGCTATAACAGCGAAAGTACTGATAAAAGTGTGCGGTACACGACAGCCATTGCCAATTGAAATTGTTAATACTCCAATCGGCATCAATTAACAATTCTTCAAAGACTTCTGCTCCCTTTTCCTGTGTGTGACGACGAGAGACAAGAGATAAGTGAGAGTGTGGTCGTACAATCCTATTATATGCGAGGGCAATCATGCGTCGCATAATAGGTTATGCAGCAGATATACCAACCCGAAACGAAACGAACCAACCATACTATACTACGGCACGTACCCAAGATTGCCACAAATCCCCTCGGGTCAAAAAGCATGCCACGGCATGTCGTGCCAAATGATGAATCCATCCCGTTTCCCGAAGTTGCGTCATGATGGCATCGATAAAAGGATATCCCGTTTGCGAATTCCGCCACGCCTGGAGCAAGGCGGGATCATTGTCCCAGGGAATTTGACGCGCCACGGGATTGTCCACCATTTGATCAAAATTCGGGGTACTGTAGCCCATTAAATAGTTGTATTCGCGCCACAGGAGTTGACCATGCAAGGAGACGGGGGGTTTGGATCGTTCCCGGGCGGGAAACTTGGTATAGACGGCCGATAGGGCATGAAAAAAGCGACGGGGTGACACACAGCCATGTTTGACATCTAGAATAGAATACACAGACAGTGGAAACGCACACACACACAAGTGAAACGCCAGGAGCATGAGGGGACGTACGGCGCGTGCACACACACATGGTGCAGTGGATTCCTTCGGTTCGGTTGTCACTTACAAGGACTCAAGCCAGTCGTATCGACCGTCAAGGCATTGGGACTTGTCTTGGGTTTTTCAAACGTGGCGACCCATTGATGACGTTGCATCATGGTCTCCAAAAGTTGTAGACCAGCCGTTTCTCCACCCATAAAGTCGATACCACCCTTGCCGCGGTGTTGCAATCCATCCTCCTGCTGTTCCGCACTAGTATATCCCAAAGCGGTCAAGGAAGGAATGGCAAAGGCATTATTCTCCTTGTTCGTTGTGTCAGATGAGCCATGAAGGAGGAAGCCTAGTTTGGAACTCAACACGTCCCGACTCGGAGGAGGGGGCAGCTGGGTCACGGGTTCCACCTCGGGAGGGACCGTCAGCCTTTGAAAAATTTTGGTAAAGCCACCATAGGTGGATGGAGCGACCTGCAATCCTCATCATTGTCGAGCGAGCCAGCGAGAGAGATGCCGGTTGAAACAAACAAGACTGTGTTGGTACATCGTCCTTCTTGCACAAGTATATCGTCCTTCTTGCACAATTGGGAATCGTTGCTTTCCCATTTCCAAACCCGACAACCAACGACGTACCTGTTGTTTGCAGTTGCTCAAATACGTGTCGACCGGAAACAAGGTTTGAGAATCAAAGGCTCGAATGTCACACGATAGTTTCTGAACGTGTTGACGGACTTGTCGATCGAGGGCCCGTACGGGAGCGGCCATGTCCTTTTCGTAAAACAAGGCTTGCGCACTCAAGGCTTGCACCACTTGAGGAATAACCTCTCGGGGATCTCCCAGAACGACGCACAATTGCTGTTGTTGTTGTTGCAGTTGGGTATTCAATGCGTGCAAACTTTCCAAGACAAAATTGGCACGCAGGATTCCGGCCCGACGATGTGTGGTTTGTGCAAAGGGCGCTTCCGGATCAATCACGACCAAGGGCAAGACGGAGTGGGACGATTGACTGGCCGCCAATAGAGAGGGATTGTCGTGCAGACGCAATCCATTGCGAAACCAATGAATGGACAAGTCATATTGCTTCTCCGTTATTGTCGTTTTTGTCCCCATGGTGGTCTGCCACACGGCGGTTCGCCTTGTGGTGGTGGTTCTCAAGTACGACGATCGACCCGAGAGGAGCGAGAGGCAACTCACAGTGGATGCTGCTGTTGTTGTCACGAATGGCTTCCACACTTTGACAGATGTTCGTCTTCTTCTTCTTCTTCCGCAGGCGTAAAATACAGGGTGTGCCAAAGACTTCGTTTCACTTGTCCTTGTCGTCGTGGCTGTTTCGTGAAATGCAACAACACATTTCCCATTTAGGGGTCATTGCCATGTTGTTCTGCTCTTGAAATGCGCTGTCTCATTCTCGCTTTGTCATTATGTGTCTGCGTGCGTGGTGTTCTTCCGAATGTCTGTTTGTGCGACCGACCCTCTCACTCGTGGTGACCGGCCGGCGCTTATTCGCACTCTGACCGCTTCTAGGCCGCGTTTCGTGTGGATTCGGAACCATTTCTCGACCGCCCATTGCAATCGTTTTGTTGTGGGATCTTTTTGTGCTTCTTCACCACAACAAAGGAGACGGACCATGCGTCATGTCTTTCCGGCACTCCTCCAATCAATGGCCGCATGCTGGACGAGTAGTAGGAGTATTATTCGGGGATTCGCCGGACACCACAGGAGAATCCTTACTAGTACACCAGAATCATGGCACAAGAAGAACAACAACAACATGATTCTGTGTGGTACAGGTACCTGGACCAGAAGGACGACGACGACGACTTGTTGTTGTTTTGTGCCACTACTCGTCGTGGATGCACCAATCCACGCCCATCCACGACAGCAGCGACAACGACGATGGCCCAGGTTGGATTCCTTCCATCCGTCGTCCTGTTATTCTCATTGGACCACTACTGTTGGGGCGGTCCACCGGAATCCAACGAGACCAACACTTGTCTGATTCTTCTTCTTCTTCTTCTCCTCCTCCTCCTCCTCCTCCTCCATCGATGACGACATCCCAACAAACCCTCGGAACCAGCGTCGGTACGTATGCTCGTGTGTATCGTATCTCGTCGAGAGAGAGAGAGAGAGAGAGAGAGAGAGAGTGTGTGTGTGTGTGTGTGTGTGTGTGTGTGTGTGTGTGTGTGTGTGTGTGTGTGTGTGTGTGTGTGTGTGTGTGTGTGTGTGTGTGTGTGTGTGTGTGTGTGTGTGTGTGTGTGTGTGTGTGTGTGTGTGTGTGTGTGTGTGTGTGTGTGTGTGTGTGTGTGTGTGTGTGTGTGTGTGTGTATGTTTGGCTCTTTCGAGGTATACGGTCGTGGCAAAAACTATATGCACCAGTGTCCTCTTGGAGGAACCAACAAACTATTATAGAGCACAATATACGCAAAGGAGGACGATCCGAAACTTTCACACGCTTTCTGTCTGTGTGTCGCAACCGACCGGGCTTGTTTCGATAATTGCAGATTGTCATGGAACAATTTCTAAGGCTCTTGCATTATTGTGGAATGGATCCATCCGATTGCGATTTGGTATGTTCCACGTCCGCCCACGATCTGTTTTGGTCGAAGTACTGTGGTTGTCGACACAAAAAGTGGGATGGTCGGTCGCTGGGATGCACAGGTTACACACGCCACAAACACATGTCTCACACGGCCGGTTCCGGATTTCTCTCCATACCCCACACATTCTCTTCCTATTACCACTCTATACCCCACACATTCTCTTTCTCTAATACACCACCTATTCTGCAGTTGAATTGTCAAGGTCCCGTCATGGAACAACTCTTGGATGGCCTCTTGAAAGGCCGTATCCCTTCCTGCATGGTTGTCTGCATCGAACGTTCATGTTAGAGTTGTACATCGAATGATTTTACGATCTGAGACTTTTCTTCGGACGAAAACAGAATATATCTATTGTATTGTACAACGAATCGTCTCGCCCTCCTCGCCTGACCTCCTCGTCATGCTACCTTCCGCGCCGGGCGGTCCCGGCTTAAAAGGAGGAAATATAATGACTACGCCCTACTAGACTAAGGGCTGGGTGCACCGATTTGGTGTCTTCTCGGTCTGACCGCCCGTACGTCAAATTCACATGCGAAATGTGCCGGAACCTGCAGAAAAAAGCTCCGCATCCACCACTTGCACCATGACGGTACCTGTCTTCATCCAACCCTCAGTTGATTGTGGGTCTTCTACGCAAAGTAGAAGATCCATCATCTCTCAACCGAGGGTTGGGCGAAGTTTCACTGAGTTTGATTGTAGCGTTCGTAAGATATTCCTTCAAACAGCAAAGGTCTTCCAAAAATGGCCGTAGCATGCTCATTTTTGGGAGGTAGATGAGACAAATTGAACCTCAGGTCCATAAGGCATCTACAAAGAGTATCCTAGGTTTGTCTCAATTAGTTCTGTAAATTTGATGTGCGACTAAAATGTGATGACATCTCCCCCACAAAACACGTCAATTTGACGTACGGGCGGTCAGACCGAGAAGACACCAAATCGGTGCACCCAGCCCTTACCTACTTGTCACCCCCCATGGACCAACTTCCTGACGTGTTCCTCGGTCAATGTTTACTCCTACTTTGTTTGCTGTCTTCTTCAACACTTATCGCACATCCGACTACCTTAGCGACTACGGACAACGGACTACGGACTGCGGACTACGGAGAGACCGCTTCCTCCACCTCCACCCAATCAACCAGAGAGAGAGTCTTCTCCCTCTCTAACCAACAACACACGCTATACCAAACTGGGCGACAGCAGGCAATTGTATCAAACGATTGTTTTTGTTGTTGTCATCTCTTTTTTGTTCGATCATGAAGAAGAGAATGGACGTGTCTCGAGATTCGACCATGACGCGACGCCGGCAGCGTTCTACTACTGCTCGTAGGATGGTTCCTCCATGGATCTGGGCCGTGGTTGTAGTGGCCGTGTGGGCGATTGTTCCAAACAATGCTTGTTGGGGGGTGGAAGCATTTTCCCCATCTGGTTCCACGACGACGACCGTCTTGGTCCCAAGGAGGAGGAATCTGGGAATCTTGTCGTCGTCCCTTGCACAACAACAACAAGAAAAAGAAGAACCGGATAAAGAATCAGGGGCACTGAAAAAAGAGCTTGATGCTGCGCAAGCACTCCTCAGTGTCGACGAGTATTCCTTGCTGGGAAAATTGATTCAAAATCGAGACGCCGACATTGCCAATGTTATCGATAGTCGTAGCATCGACAATGAGGGCAACAGCAGCTGCAGCAGTGCCAGTGACAGTGACGTAAATGTTCACAGCAAAGCAAACGACGACCAACCCTTGAGTTACCCAGATTTTCTAGAGTATGTGTTGAATGCTCTGGTGGAGGATAAAAAGTGGATGAATCTGG
This sequence comes from Epithemia pelagica, assembly GCA_946965045.2. Classification (NCBI taxonomy): domain Eukaryota; phylum Bacillariophyta; class Bacillariophyceae; order Surirellales; family Surirellaceae; genus Epithemia; species Epithemia pelagica. Next base: position 956,834 of record OX337234.1, on the reverse strand, counting down.
ATTCCGTTAATGTTGACTGGAGACATATCTTTGTAGCAAAGGAATATGGGTCACCAGATGAACTCTTGGCGGCGGCAACCGATTCGGCCGTCGAAGGAAAGGATTTGCAAGTAAATTTTGAGAGCCGTGACATAGTTCTCTTCTACCTTTATCACTCGTCGTCCTACCCTTCCCCACTCACTGAGCACTCACTGAGGAGTAAGTCACTCCCCAGACTCCCACTACCTAAGCCCCAAAAATTACTGTACTTAGATTTTCTATTCTAGTGTTGTGTAGGAGTTCCCATTGTGTTGGTGCATGCTGCTGTGTTATGTGTTGTCTTGTGTCGCTCGTGGTCGGGTCGCGAGAGGAGTGGGGGATGGAAGATCTAAGTATTCTGTCACACTACGAGTATTTATGCAACAAGCACGCCTCGGAGTTTGATTGGCATCCAATAATTGTGAGACAAATGATACTTAGACATAAAGCGTTATAAATCATCCGATAGAATCGGATGAGGTCACTTAGGTGACGCGGTTATTTAAAAACAATTAAGATTACCTAGTGCCCTATCGAAAGTAGGGCAAGCTTAATTGTATAAAACTAATTAGGCTCACGACTACTAAGTATCCATTCAGAGAACCGATCACTTAGGAAGACCGAAAATTACCTAGGGTGCGCTGGCACGACTCCTCGTGACAAAGGAAGCTAACATACTTTAAAAGCTCCGGGGGACTCCTCGTCGCAGGGCGCTCCTCGTGGCTTAACTCCTCGTCGGGCAATAGCTTCTCGTCGTGGACTGCCCCCTCGATCCGCTTAAGCGGATCTCACAGGGGCAGTCCACTCCTCGTCGCTATTGCCCTTCTCGGAGTTTTGCCACTCCTCACACCCTAGCTCCTCCTCGTCCACCCTCAGCTGTTAAAGTAGACTTACTACCAAGACAGAAACGAGTACACCAGGTACACCGCCGACAAGGCACTGGGTCGAATCAAGGGAAACAGGGACGAATTCAAGAAATTTTGCGAGGCGCAGCTCCAACCTATCCAAGATAGAGATATGAACGGCGTTCTCCCCACAAGAAGGACATACGTACAAGTTCATGGCGTCAATGAATTTGACAATCTAGACAGCAACATCCAAAACGACAAATCGTATGCGTTGGTGGTGGCCGGAGAAAGCGGCAGTGGTAAATCTGTATTTTCTTGCCTTGAATCAATGGAGCGTGGTTTTATCCCATTATACATGTTGCTACGCATGAGTAAAAACCAAAGGGAGAACGAGGGAGAGGACAAAAAAGGCGACGAAGAAAGCAACAAGGAGGAGAAAGAAGAGGGCAAGAGGACCGATGTTTCCGAGATTTACCCCAGGAAACCAAACAATGAGTTTCCACGCATACATAAGTTTTTGCAGGGGGTCCTAAACGTTCACAAAGAAAAGAGCAGCAATCATATTGATGTCATCTATAGCTTGAAGACCAAGCTAAACGTATCACGAAACAACTGGGCGAGGGAGATTCTCAAACAAGCTTTCAAGAAATTTTGTCAAGGCGATGCAAACGCCCGATCATGGAGCGAGGGTTGTTGGTCGAGTGATGCATTGCCAAGTAAGGTTGCACTGATTCTTGACGAGGCAACGGATATTGATCTGGTCGAGGGCTTGATTGACACTGTGAGGCAGACGTACCGCGAGATGAATGGTTTAGTCAAGCAACATATCATTCTTGTCCTGGTGGGCACTGGTTTGGATTTAATCCGTGATGGCAATCAGGTAGGAACAAACCCTGCCTATAGTAGGCTAATTCGAATGAAAGGACCAGATCTGCAGCATCTGGAAAAGACAGGCGTGATAAAACCAGAAATAAGTCGGGCAGTATCCAACGGGCTGTTCTCTCGAGTTCTCCAGACCAACTCAAGAATGCTCTTTAGAGGGATCCTCCCCGTTCTTCGACAAGGTTTTCACTCAGTCGACGGTAACTTTGATCCTCAAACGAAGAAAAGGCGATACGAGGAAAGACTGAAGGCAATCGCATCGTTCGGCCCACTCATGGATTACGGGGTCAGGTTCTATGTCACCCAGAATACGGTGGGTGACTTGTCCTCACGAAGGCGTGATGAGTTGTTGGCAGAATCCTTTGTGTATCATCTATCGACGGCGATTGGACCACCACTGAGAGAACACGCAACTGTCTCGAGAATTCGACAGATTGAGCTAGAGAAAATGAAAGAACTCAGAAAGCCTTCAAACGAGATCTTCCAAGTGGGCCTTGTTCTCAAGTTCGGTACCTCAGCAGCTCTCAAATACATGTCCTGTTTTGGTTTAACCTGTCCTATCCGACCTTCATTTGGCAATGAGTTTGAAGAGTTGACAGCTTTACATTACCAGCGTTTAATGGAAATTTAAGGATATCGTTCGCGGCGTGTCACGCTACGTTATGCATGGCCTCCCATGTCCAACAAAGGTGATGACATTATTACCGACGCGGTTATCAATGATCTGAAAAAGAAGCTAGCAAAGCAATCGGAGATGGAGCTGCATAACCTTTCGGTCGGGCAAGAAGATGGTCGGGAGTGCATTGTCTTTTCCCAAGGAACAGCTTCTGCACAAGGTGGGGATGTCCTTGCTCTTCTTTTCGACAACAACAGCAAGACGGGTGAGCTAGTGACGATTCAATGCAAACATCATCAGAAAAAGGAGAGTTCAGAAGAAATCAAATCCTGGTGGGCGGCCCTCGGAATTTCATTTCAAAACAACGATTCCAGCCCCAAAGTTGGTAAAGCTGGATACTCTTACACTGGTTTGGAGGCCCTGCGCAGTCTGTTGGAGACAAGATTACGGCAAGATCATCCATCGGCAACAATATCTCTAGGTGATCGCATCATGGCGTGTAGCTTCCGCGCACCGCGTAATGCAGAATTCCCTATTCCACATTACAAGCACGCCCGTGTTTGGTTTCGTGAAATGTTGGAACCGACCATATCCACATTTCAACTCCGTGATGCCGAGGAGGAGGAGGAGGAGGAGAACTAGGTTCGAAGGTGCGGAAGTTTGAGGAAGAATCTTTTTGAAACTCAACGACAGAAGATCATGGAGCATGAATACGTGTGTGGTGTTACTAAGGTGTTCGTGCTGATTTTCCAAAACGAAACGGTTAACATCCATGTTGTCCCGGTCGGTCTTCAGCATTTTCACACCACCGTCAGTGGGATGGCAAGGAATGCCGAGTGCCTCGCATACATCATCGACAACCCGAGGTCCAGCAACAAACACTTTTTGTTTCAACAATCTTTATCATTGACGCCACCCTCAAGTAAGAAGGACGAAGTTGTGTGCCTACTACTCATAGAATAGAGGTATAGCCCGTAGTTGTTGTAGGTCCTATAATCGTCTTATGCACGAATCCTAGAGATGGATGCGCTTCTATGTGTGTCTCTAAAGAACAGGATTTGTATCTGCTGAAAAACTTGCTCTAGACAACCTCACTCATTTGCTATACACAGTCACCTCCCAATCCTCGGTCACCCAGCCCAATATCAGGGTTTGAGTCTTTCTATTATTGTATTTCTGTTGTTGGTATAATGGTTTACAATCCTTTCATAAACCGTGTCATCTATCTAATGGGTAGATACTTGCGCGCACAATGACTCATCATTGTGTTATATTTCGTCGTCACGTTCTCCGTCGTTTGCGGCCCGATTCGTTTCGTGCTGGTTCTCTCGGAGCGGCGGGTGGAGCCGCGTTGGCGCCGTTTTGTTGGTCGTAGGCTTGTTTCATGCGGCCCATATTGGCCTTGGAAATGACACTGTGATCCCCTGGGGGTCGTTCGAAGAGAAGGCGTCAGAAAATTGAGCCACCAATCATAGCACCCACCGATAACAAACCACGACGACGACATTACCTAGACTTATAATGGGCGGTGGATAATCCTTTCCAATGACAACACCGCATTTTCGTTGTACCTCAATAGGTGCTTCCCACGGTGTATAGATAAACGCTTTGGGCATGTTCTTGAATTGAGGGAGCCATTTGCGAATGTAATTGCCATTCCTGTCGTATTGTCGTTGGCGTGGCTTGTGGTGAGAAGCGTCGTAATGAAAACAAGTGGGACCAGGACGACGCCAAATCTGCCTCTCCGGCGGTATACTTACGGATCCGTCTTTTTGCCAAAGGCCACGGGGCTATAGCAGCGAAAGTATTGATAAAAGTGAGCGGTACACGATAGCCATTGCCAATTGAAATTGTTAATACTCCAATCGGCATCAATTAACAATTCTTCAAAGACCTCTGCTCCCTTTTCCTGTGTGTGACGACGAGAGACAAGAGATGAGTGAGAGTGTGGTCGTACAATCCTATTATATAAGAGGGGAATCATGCGTCGCATAATAGGTTATGCAGCAGATATACCAACCCGAAACGAAACGAACCAACCATACTATACTGCTGCACGTACCCAACTTTGCCACAAATCCCCGCGGGTCAAAAAGCATGCCACGGCATGTCGTGCCAAATGATGAATCCATCCCGTTTCCCGAAGTTGCGTCATGATAGCATCGATAAAGGGATATCCCGTTTGCGAATTCCGCCAAGCCTGGAGCAAGGCGGGATCATTGTCCCAGGGAATTTGACGCGCCACGGGATTGTCCACCATTTGATCAAAGTTGGGGGTACTGTAGCCCATTAAATAGTTGTATTCGCGCCACATGAGTTGACCATGCAAGGAAACGGGGGGTTTGGATCGTTCCCGGGCGGGAAACTTGGCATAGACGGCCGATAGGGCATGATAAAAGCGACGGGGTGACACGCAACCATGTTTTTCATCTATAATATATAATACACAGACAGTGGAAACGCACACACACAAGAAAAACGCCAGGAGCATGAGGGGACGTACGGCGCATTCACATATATAGTGCGGTGGATTCATTCGGTTCGGTTGTCACTTACAGGGACTCAAGCCAGTCGTATCGACCGTCAAGGCATTGGGACTTGTCTTGGGTTTTTCAAACGTGGCGACCCATTGATGACGTTTTCATGGTATCCAAAAGTTGTAGACCGGCCGTTTCTCCACCCATAAAGTCGATACCACCCTTGCCGCAGTGTTTCAATCCATTCTCCCGCTGCTCCGCACTAGTATATCCCAAGTCGGTCAAGGATGGAATGGCAAAGGGATTATTCTTCTCCTTGCTAGTGTGCTTGTGGTGGATCTGGGATGTGGATTTGGAGCTTCCTTGTTGGGATTGGCCAGTTTGGACGATTCTTTTCCACCAACCAATGTCGTCTTGCCGTCACATTTATCCACCACTAGCAGCCCGGTGGATGCTGCCGCCTTGTCATGGTCCGAGTGTCACTTTGTGGGGTGTGACTTGTCTCAATTGGCCATTCGATATGGCCGAGGCATGGCACACCGATGGGGATTGGAGGACCGATTGCAATTTTGTCATGCGTCGGTCCAACATGTGTTGGAGCAACTCGAACACGAGTATTTGGGACCGGTCGCCGGCATTTTGATTCAATTTCCGTCGCCCTATCGACTGCCGGTTGGAGGAGTTAGAGGAGAAGGAGAAGATGAATCATCCTTCTCGTCCAGTGGCAATAGCCAATTGCCCAGTGATACAAAATCCTCGTCTAGATTCATGATAACAACCGAAATTATGATGCAAATTGTTCGTATCCTCACAAAGTCGCAAGGACACTTGCATTAACAGAGTACTTCGCATTGGTCGTCGCCAGGGAGAAGATTTGTCGTCGTTCCATGGCTCGTCCGTGTTCCACATGTCTGGTGGGGACTGGCCACACCTCGGATCACCCTGTCTTTTTTGTACGTCTCGCAATCAACCATGAAACCTTCAAAAGATGGCCAGTCATCCTTGCCAGTGTTCACGGTTGGTGTCTCGTTCCTCTGGGGCATGTTGAGTGGCTGAAACAGCCGTAGAGGTGCAAAGTCCCTCATCCAGAGCAATCTCTGTCGTTCGGTTCAGGTTTCATGCTCCACCTTGAGCTACTCCACTACATGTCTGGTGAGGACTGGCTAAACCTTGGATCACCCACTATTTGTTGTGCAATCAAAGGCATCGGCTGCCATGCTCAATGGCATACTGAGCCTCCGTGAAAGTGGCACAGTGCGGACAGTTTTCTGTTGCCTGATTCACAAAGTACTTGGGACATTTGCAGCAAAACAGAGATTAATGATCTGTGGAAAGTGGTTCTTGACAGACTACTGAGTGCATTGCGCCGACGATTCATGAAACTTTTGCTCCACAAGCACCTTTTCGAGGCTGAAATGTTCCAAAAAATGATTGTGGTCGGCTGTGGTTAAGATTGATCCGTAAATGAGGACCCAATCAAAAACTGCCAGGCGTTTGTTGGTCAAAAAACCCTTCATCCAGAGCCATTTTCAAAAACCGGGCAACAATGGCTCCAACACCACAACTGACTGTGTCATGCAAAAAGCGTCGTTCAGAACAGGAAGCAAGAGAATACTTGAGGGGACGAAGTCACTATGGTCGTTGTATGCACACAAACGAGAAACATGCGCTACCTACCTCCATTCGCTGTTGCAACCCTATTGGCCAATGCATCATTGAGCTTGACACCTCGAACGAGCATTCCCATTCGTAGGTTTTCTCCTGCAAAGAGTTCCAGGGTAGCATCATGTTCATTTTGCGAGGGTCGTGGGTACTGCATCTTGACCGTCACTCTCGTCGGTTTCAGAGTCTCATCCATATTCTTGGAGCAATCCGCTAGACTATCAATGGTTGTCGGTTCGCAGCGGAATGGCTTCTTGGACTTTGGACAGGGCATCCCCAGTGGTTGTTTGGTGCCGAAGCAAGGTAATTTTGGAAATGGAATCGCCAGGAAATATATCCAACCCATCTGTTGGTCCTCCTTCCAAAACACCCGTAATAAGGGTAATGCCGAGTCCGTTGTCTCGGCCTCTGGCAATTTCGGCCAGTTCCCATCCCAATTCTTGTCCAGGTTGACGAGGGACCAGGACTTCAACCGTGTCAACAAACAGTTGAGTAGCATTTCCAACTCCAAGAACTGTCTTGGCTTCTTTTTCCGATATTTTCTGCTTCACGTTGGCGGTCCACTCCATGGCAATATCTTGCAACGAGTCGAGGGCTTGTATTGGTTCAAATCCACTTTTGGACGGGGCCAATCCCCTCCAGAATTGGGGTGGCCTTGTTCGACGGCTCTTCCACAGTGGCTGCTGCTCCGAACCAGAAGGAATCGAGAATGCTACGACAGATTCCAGAGAGCGTTACATGTATAGTAGCCATGAGAAATGAGAATGAAACGAAACGTCTGTAAATCCTCTGCTGCATCTTCGTCATGGTCCAAAACGTCTTATCGATCCGTCACTCTAAATAATGACGTCATCTTCATGAACTGAATGAGTCCGTTAATCGATCGCGCTCGTCAGGATACAGATGACGTACTATAAGTGACTGGGATCCAGACAGGAACTCTCCACTGTCTGTCAGTCTATCCCATAATGTCCGTCTAATCGTCATAACAAATTTCTCCGCCTACGGACTACAATACTGAGAGTCAGCCTCCCCCCCGGGCTAGGGGGGGGGGAAAGGCGCAGAAGGAGGGGGGAAAGAGGGGGGGGAGGAAGGGGAAAGAAAGAAGAAGAGGCGAGAGGGGGGAAAGGGGGAAAGATTCACTCCCAATCACTCCCAACCCAAAGCCACCCACAGCACGTCGCACAAGGAATCGAATCAGTACAATTAAGACTATAGTAAAAATTACGAACCACTCAACAAAATGATAGAAAAACGATAGGAATAGAAAATTAACCAATCAAACCCATCCATAAAAATCGTGACACAAACCGGTCTAATAGGTTTACATGAAAATCGCTAATTTCAACGTGAAAAGCCTACCAGTATCACGTATGTACCTACCGTAATTTGCGGATTCCTGTCCCCCCTATAGTCCTGCCCCCCCCCCCACCCAGTGATGTACATGGATCTCTAACTTTACCAGGAAGTAAGCTACGTTAGGTTTGAATACACTACGTGATTCGTGACATTACGAGCTTTCCATCGGTGTATCACACATAACATGGGGTTTTCTCTGACGGGAGATACCATCAATATTGTGGGCATTGAGGCCTCATCAAATGGCCGATGTTGTGAAGAACATCCTATTTGTGGTGTTGTTCTTCAACACAACTCCCTTGTTCAAATCAGACTTGTCCAAATAACCATTTGTGGAAAAGAAGAGTCGGCGCTGGCTGTATTCTGGGTGACAGATGGGGTGGATCGCTGCAGAGTTGGGTTTCTTCCAAGATACATGAAGAAGAATGCCCATCTCTATGATGGAAAGCTGGCTCAAGTCACCGAGTTTTTAAAGGATTCAGAGTTCCCTTCAGAGAGGGAAAAGAGTTACAGAGGACGTGGTGTTTGTCGTGCTGCTTTAGTGGAAGTTGTGGAGACTCCACCAAGAAAACGTCCACTCAGTTCCGTATCAAAGGATGATGATGAAGACCAAGACAACAAAAAGAAAAAAAGCATCAGTTCTATAGCCTAATTAATCAATAGAAATACTGTCACTTGACAAACTGAGTTCTTGCATACTATCTTCCAATTCTTGGATTGTTTCTGTCGGTGTAGATGGAGCAACCTCCCCAGGAAAAAATGAGTATTCTCCATGTCGCCAGGCATGCCTAATGATATTCCCATCCAATTCCTTTAAAGCCATCTCACACCACTTGGCAATAGTAGGACGACTTGGAGGAGTTGTCTTATCCTGTGCAAGTCCCTCCTCCAACATGTATTGCTCCCAGGCCGCTCTAATCCGATTTTTGAGCGGCTTGTTGATACCAACATCAACTGGTTGGCAAAGGGAAGTACATCCACCAGGGATGTACTCCACTTCAACTCCGAGTTCCTCAATGGCAGTATTCACAGATGACATCAAATGACACTTGTAAGAGTCAAGGAACAACAAGGGGGTAATTCCTTCTGGGGCTTTCTGTTCCCATGGTTTCACCACCTTCTCTGCCCACTCAAGACAAATACGCTCATCCATCCATGCTTTTGGCTGTGCTGCGTAAAAGCAGTCCTTGGGATAGTCGTTCTTATCATCTGTAAACTCTCTGTTGATTCTTCCATTGGCTTTACCTTTATAAACCATGTAGGGGGGGGGGGGGGGGGAGCATCTCTCCATTTGCAGTCACAAACACAGCCAGCGTCACCCTCATTGTACTCCCACTGGACGCCCTTACATGTACACTTCTCGACCCCTGTGTTTCAAGTGTAGTGTTAGGAGTCATTGAAAAAACACAGGGGTCTGGTCCATATTCGCAATGAAGTCTTTATGACGACATGGCTGTTGGATCAATGGAAGGACAGACTGGACAAACTGCTTGGCTTCTTCTTGCTTTTCTCTGGGATGGGTTTGCGCCTCGTGGGTCTTTGATCTGATCACAATACCCTTGGCACGGAGAATGCGTCTGATTATTGCATACTTAGCTGTAGAGCTCTTGCAACGCAAGTTGTTGTCCATCTGGCATGCCATTATGACAGCCATGTTGGTGGACACTGGCATTCCAGACTCTCTCAAATCCATGATCTTGTCCACCAGGTCATCTGCCTTCGGAAAGGTTGTCTTCCGGCCAAAGTGGACAGAGAACTTCGACTTCTTGGAATCGTGGCAAGCCTGTAGGAGCGTTGGCATTTGCTTCATCCATCGTCTCAACTGAGAGGGATCCACATCTTCATCTCTTGCCAGCTTTTTTAAAGAAAAGTTGGCATCCAATCTACGACCTCTCCTCAGTTTGTTGCAGATCTCCACCTTCCTTTTGTTGGGAATGAAAACCCGACATCGCTTTGGGACGTTGATGTGGTCTTCATCCGCAGCGTCCATGGCCAAAAGCTCTTACACGCAGTGATGAGCGGACCTCCCACCACCGAATCAAAAAAAGCGCGAAAAAACACTGTCTTGTAAATAGTACTACGATATGGAATCTTATGGAATCTTAAAAAAAATTTACAAAAAAATTTACGTAGTCCTGTCCCCCCCCCCCCCCTCTGAATTTTTGAACATTCCGGGGGGACAGGAATCCGCAAATTACGGTAGGTACGTGAACCAGTACCAGAACTGTCACACAACAAAATAGTGGAAGCAATCACTCACACACAGTTCGTTCACAAATTGAGTAACTGCACCCAACGTTGCGAGTAACTTCCCACCATTCCCATACCCACCGGTGTTTCCCATTGGATCCTACTGGTGTTCACTTGACCATGGCACGTGAACGCAAAGCCGCTCCGAAAAGGCCTCCCGCTGCCGCCGCTTCTAAGGAAGATGGCACGCAAAAGGATGAGCCCCTCGACACGATTCCCGAAAAGAAGAAAGCCCGTGTTGAGAAACGCGAGTCCGACGCTTCGGATGACACTGGAGGCTCCTCCGTGAGACTCGTAGAAATCCGCTCCCCTGATGGCGTCGTCAGGAAAGTGTCGAAGGAAGAAGCATCCAAAGCACTGAAGGCGGGGGCATTTTCCTCAAAAGAGGAAGAAAAGAAACCAGCTCAGAAGCTTGCCGAGATGCTGATCGACGACGATGATTCCCAGGGAGGCGATGGCGAATCAACCGACAAGAACATGGTTTTTGCCAAAATCCTTGACCGCCATATTCCCCGAACGATTTCCTTCCCCTCTATGGTGAAACGCACTTGCTCAGCGGCCTTCGGGCTTGCTTGGGCAATGGACGATTGCTTGTGGTTTTACAAAGCGGACCGTGGCGGAGGCTCCATGATTCCGGAGCTCCAAAACCTACGCGACCATGGAGCGAAGAAGATTGCGGATCGTTTGAACCTCCTACAGAACGTGAACAACGTGATCCAGCACACACTACAACCCTTTTATCAATGGGTGTGCTTGACGGAGCCCATTAACATTCTACACAAAAGCCCCGTCTTGCCGATTGTGGTACTTCTTCCTCCTGGTCGCCGCAAGGATGACCCAAAGAAGTTTCTTCCGAACAAGTTCCATGGTTTTGCCGTGGTCCAAAACTGGATCTACGATGCACAGGAAACGATCAGCCGGGAAGTGACGGAAGACCGTCTCGTCCAATACGGCTACCTCGAGGAAGGCGTATGGGGCGACGAGTCCGAGTCCTCTGAAGAGGAAGCCGAAAAGGATGAATCTCCCAAGAAGAATTCCATTATGGAGGATGAGGCGCTTTCCTCGGAAGACAAAAACGCTGAGGAACCGGCTTCACTCACCCCTGTCCCACAGCAAGAATGTGAGCCGGCGAAGCCAACGCAACCATCGAAACCGTTTATCAAACCACCGTTGGTTGTGGCTGAAGGTGTAAAGCATTACGCTGTGGTTATCAACGGAGCTTGGGTGACGAGCATGGCTACGGAAAAGATGGCCGATCTCAAAGAAGGTGGGGAACCCACTATTCCCACTCACATTGAAACGGGCTCCCGAGCCGGTACGACTCAGGTTCACAGCAACACGGCCCATCGTGGTTCCGCTGCTCCCCCTCGTGGTAGTGGATGGGGAGCCACACCAGCTCCTTCCAACCGCCGCTCTTCTCATGGGAGTCACCACTTAGAAGCACCATTTGCACGTGGACAGCCATTTCCCACGGCTCCCTAAGCGATGGATATGAGCGAGTCTCTCCATTCTGCTATTCTTCTAATGGGCAAGTTTGAAACTTGACTGTAACCATGATAGAACATGTTGGCAAACACTACTCTGTCTTTTATCGTTCGTATTACTATCGCAAATGGCAAACAGTCACCGCATGAAACACAACGCGGAGACGGCCGTAATCCAGTTTCCTACTTTTGGCTTTGCTCGACTTCGGACAACTCTTGTCATGAGGTGGACGGCCATTTCGGTTGGGACGACAGGCCCACTGAAGAAATGGCTGACAGCATACGATTTCTTCTTGTCATGAACAAGAGGAACCGGATTATTTCCACACTGATCACAGTAACAATGATCATTTAAGGGAGACGATTGGAAAGCAGCCTGCCTTGCTCGCTCCTGAATCCAATACTCTGAAAAGAACCGCTCGCCGTTGTCTTCAGGCAACTCACGAGCATACTCGAAAGGAATTATTGGATATCCGGACTCCTTCGCGAGATCGTTGATGTAACCGAGCTCGGAATGGTTGTAAAATGTGGGATTATTGGCCCAATATGCTGGAACATTCGGCCGTTCATCGACTGGTGTTGCAGCCATACGAAGCCGATGACGGATTCTCGTGTTGTACATTGTTGTACCTAACAAGTTGACATTGTCGCACAAGGAAGAACGCATTCCAACATTACCGAAGTGAGCAAGGTGATCATGGAACCCCTCGAGTTTCGATTCACATCGCAACGAACTGTACTCGACCAAACCATGACGAGTCGTCTTCGTGGGTGGGATAACGCGATACATATCCTGAACAGGCACAATGTCCTGAATATGTGCCGCATTCTTCTTCTGCTCTTCCACGGCGGTCTTGGTATCGACGGTGAAAAGCTTCTTTCCTGTAATGGGATCGGGGCGTCCGCGACCAGGTCGTTCGATGGGATCGGAAGAATCAACCTTGTAATTACAGAACCATTCTTCAAGCTTCTGTCGAATGACATCAGGGGGCCTGATATTCTTCATGAGGAACTTTCCATACTTCTTACGGAAATCCTTGGACATTTCGATGTCAAGGATATCTTGATCAGACAATGGTTTCTTGTCTCGACCCATATTTCCTGCACGAAGAGCCTGTATCAATGCCTGGTACGTCTCGGGCTCCCACTCATAGATGCAATGGCAGAGTTCTCGCAAAGCTCTATGATAATCGATGTGGCCCTGACGAAGCGTTTTGATGATCCTTTGTTGAAAATGGTACAAACCGAGTCGCCCAGTGAGTACCGCACCGAACAAGATCTTCCAGAACGCATCCTTAGCGGGGTACGTGTCACTGTACATGGCAACCGGATTGAAATGTGGTCGACGGGCCAATTGCTCGGCGGCATGCGCAATATCAGCCACCCCAGTGCCTCCTGTCAATACAACGGAAGCGATTTCACCGGTTTCGGTTGCTGTATCCCAAGCGGCCGCCGCTCCAAGCTTCTTGGTGTAGTTCTTGACCATCTCCATTGTATGGTCTTGGGCAAAGAAAGCGTTGGTTCCAACTGATTGCATCTCGCAAACACACCAATCATGATTGCTTACCCCATAAGGTGTAAGGTTCGAAGCGCAAGCTTCATCAAACAGATCTCGAATCGTATCACCAGCTGGGGGCATGGTTGGCATGAACTCTTCAAAGCTGGGATACTCTACAGGGGTGACTGGGTTGTCGCTGTGAGCTTTGTAATGGCTCATGAAAGAGACATACTCAGCGAGCCGACGGAGGTAGTCCTTACTTCCTCGGCTCGCAATCAATCGCGCAAGCTGTTCGCTGTTTCCGTACGTTACCATATTCTCTTGCACAACATGACAACAGTCGAGGTCGAGATGGCAGTTGCCCGCTCCAGCATACTTCGGCTCCACGGGGTATGCATTACGCACGTACTTGGGTAACGTGAGAAGCACACGACCATCATTGCCATTGTACCGCAACCCACATGTCTGACAAACATACGACATCACTATGCACCACGATGGCGGTCCACTCATATTAAACAAGGGCATCAAAGTCTTATTCTTGGAATAATTCGTCCGATCTTGTTTCAGTATCCCTCCGTCGCAGGTTGGATCCGGACAAAGGATCCTGATATTGGGGAAATGGGCTTCCCAGTGAACATGATAAAGGGACGTACCCTCGACTGAATGGTAGAGGGGGTTGAGTGGTCTACCGTAGCTCCTGTCATTGGGGATTACAAACTTGAGACTATGGGGTGGAAACCACAAGTCCAAATCCTCTTTCGACATCTTTGAAATGAACTCCGCAACTATACTGATGGGTTCAGGGAATCCTTTCTTTTTTTTACTGCCATCTCCACTTAAGCTCCCTTCAACGATGGTAAGAAGGGAACCTGTTGGCATTGCCATTGGTGGAAGCGTTGTATCTGTTACTCCAGTCGCAACATTCGAGGCAACAAGGGGAGGACCAGTGGGAGGAGATTCGGTCTCATTTACTTCCATCTGATCCACAGAGAGGTTCCTGTTCATTTCGGATTCATCATCCAAAACAATTGGGTCATTTGTACTGCCGCCATTTTGTGGTGGAGGTGGTGGTTGAAGATTCATCTGCTCCTGTGGGGGTGGTTTCAGCTTCTTTGCTTTCGGTTTCGAGTCGTCGTCACTTGCCTTCCTTTTCCTCTCAGGAGAAGGGACAAAGAAAGTGTACATCGCTTGCTGCTGGACGGCCTCCTTCTGTTTGAGGGAAGACTGGCGTTGTTGGTTCGATGCAAACACGTCCGTCAGTTTCTTCATGTACTTTGTGCATACTTTTTGGTTTTTGCGATTGCTTCTACTACGAGGGCAAAGATCGTGATGTTTTCGATGTGGTTGGGACTTGCCTGCTGCCTCTCTCTTGCAGACAGGGCAGTCTCGAGCTGGGTCAAAGGGGCGGTCCTCATTGTCAGCCTTCTTTCGACTGTGAGCTCATCTAAGGAAGGAACGGTACGCCAGTTTATGGCGGTTTAATTATCGATAAGAAAGCACCCCTAAGCGCATCCTACTAGAATCATCCGCGCGCAGGACACGCGCACACCTTCAAGAACATGCGCATGCCCCTTCCTCACGTTATTACTAAAAATGTGCTTTCCAGAACCAGCAAGCGCATGACCCACATTTCACCAACTTCAACACCATGCACAGTCAAGAACCAATAGTCATCACATCCCTCCACCTTCATGCGCAGTCAAGAACCAACAGTCATCACAATCGTCCACCTTCATGCACAGTCAAGAACCAACAGTCATCACATACCCTCCTATGTATGCACTCATCCTTGATTGTGTCACATCACCATCATGCGCATTACTCCAGCATCAAGTGCAAGCAAGTTGAACACAGTGCATTTAACTAGCACCATGCACACACTCCCACTAACAATCAGCGAATGAATGGAACACAATACATCTAGTAGCTATATAGGAGTAGTATATGAAATGAAGCCAATTGTCACTCTGATCAATCACTGCCACGACCGTTTTTGCGGCCTTTTAGAAGGCCTTGTCACAGCATCATCATCTGCATACCCCATTCGAGAGCGATATTGCCCATTGAGAAATGTCATGAACCAGATACCGCGGTCGCCTGCTCTGTCTTCACGAGCGATTTTCTCTTCCATATCCTCAAAATAGTCCATACCATCCTCATTCATACATCGACTTGAGTTCCAACTGCCTGAATATTTGAAGCGAGGATACCTTGCTGAGGATGTATCAATCATTTGATCAACACCATTTTCATTGTACCACCTTGGATTTACTTCAAATAGTTTTGCCTTGAAAGTGGTCTTGCCCATGTGAGTCCACACATCCCAGCAATCCACAAGGATGGTCAATATGAACGCCTCGTCACTTTAAGTGAATAACTTCAAGGCCTTTTCGCAATGTTCCTTTCCCTGCTGCTCAGTGTGGTCACCAAAATTGAAATCAATCACGGTTTTATGCATATTCTCACCATAGACACATGGACCAAACAATTGCAAGAGATATGAATAGGCATAGTTGTCACACTTCTCTCCTCTCAATAACAGAAATTCTTCCAGGGTAGGCATTGGCCCAAAGTCTTCACAGTCGTTCAAAAGGCATGGATACCTCCGCTGGAAATTACTGTCACGCCATAGATCAAGACCCACATGTTCTAGATTCCACAACAAATTATCTCACATCTCTTTATGAGAAGACGACGTGATGAACCAACATATTCACTCTTCGATTGACACTTACTTATGAATGCTTTTCGCATGGAAGCCAGAACATTTGATCGTTTGCTTCGGAACTTGTCAAGCATATAAGGTGAATGTTCAATCCACCACTCCTCTTGTTGTTTTGCATCCGTAATGCCTTTGCCTTTGAAAAAGTGCTCAGTAAAATATGTTTTGCCATACTTTCCCTAAAGACCATTCGGATCTGCCTTAGTATCTTCGGACATGGAGAAATACTTGACATAACGCCATGCCACCTTCCAAACAAATGTATCAAAGAACTTCTCCGATACCACCTCAGGCTTTTTCTTCGGCTTTTGCTTCTTATTCTTGTCCTTTTCGACAGAACCTTTGTGTGTAGTGGATGTTACAATCGTACTTGTCGGGCAAGATGATTGATTATGGTGTACTGTTGTTGTCTGTGTTTCCTGTGCCAACTGATTTTGAATATCGTCTTGTAGAAGAGTTTCCATCGCCTGATCAGGCCCTGTTGTTAGCAAAGTAGATGACAAAGATGACGACATATCCGAAAGGGAAGAAACGTCGTTAGCAAAGGTATCACCTGATGCATTCAACCCACAAACACCCCCGTCATTAGAGCCGTCTCACCGACAAATTGTCCTCCTCCATTTTGTGCATCTAACAACTTACTGACAAGTCCTCCAGCAGGAAAATGTCTCTCATTAGGATCAAAATCATCTCCATCATACTCACTGGGTCCATTGCTCATATTCTGCAATGCTTGTTGCCTTTCAGGTCCAGTGAGAATATTTACACCGACGTCCTCCTCATCCATATTATTAACTGCCGTGTTTGTTGGTTGCGCAACACCAGATGATGGTTGTGTTCTCAGCCCACCCTGTTCATTATTGCTATCATCTGCTGAAGTCACATCGGCTCCATCTTTTTCTGAATTTGTTGCCTGCTCCAAAAGATTACCACTCCCTTCCACAGTTGTGCCTTCTTGTGCTTGTGCTTGATCGTTGTTCATCGAGATCTGTTCCTCTTCTTCCTCGTCATCAGAACTATCTTCTTGGAGTACAAGAGCATCTTTGTTTGTAATTGTCACGTCCTTGTAAGGAAGATTCTCTTTATTTCTTGTTGCCACTGCTGCCAAGATGCTTCTTCGTTGTCGTTCAACCTCTTTCTGATTACTTCCATAGTTTGCATGTCGGACTGCTAAGGGTCGACGCCTCGTTGGAGCTGCATTTCTGGTGGTGACTCTTGCCATTGTTTATCTTGGATGCTCCGTCTGATTTATGACAAGGATGTGAACAAGAGCAGGGCGACAACAAGTCCTCTGATTTGATCAACCAGACAACCATTCAAATTCTAACGCTGGAATGCTCCATGTTTGAATCATAAACTCCATGTTTGAACGATGGTCCTTTGGAGAACGTATGAAGATGAGCATAGGTGGTTTCAAGTACATCATACTTGTCAGATGGAACATTGGTGCATGGGTTTGAATGATTGTCATTTCCTTTCGAATGTCGACAGCATCGGTATCCTCGGCATTGACACGGTGTTTGAATTCCAATCGCTGCTATCACCGTTGGTATCTAACCCAGCAGGCTGGATTGGATTAAGTAAATACACACGACCGTTTGAAAATATTATGATCCGTTCATGTACATAAATGATTTTCAGTCGCTTTTATGCACCAACGTCGGCCGATCCACCCAATGCGGAGAAATTCTGATACATGCCACAAGATTGACCACCGATGTCTCAATTTGCAGAAATCGATTATAGAGCATTTTTCATTCCAAACCAAAATCTAAAACCACCAGCATCGTACCATCATGGGCCAGCGTCGTAAAGTAAAAAAGAAGTCGCGAAAGAGATGCTCAAATACAAGCCAACAAGAGGAGTCCTTCATATCCTTTCAAGTGTGTCGTTTCTGTCAATCACGTTTCGATGCAAGAGGAATCAGCCGTCACGAAACAGTTTGTGAATTGAAAATGAACAACCGAGGGAAATGGCCAAATGTTGGCGATGACAACGATGATTGTGCCAGTAATATGAATGCTGATCCGATGAATATTGATATCATGGACGATGAAACCACTATTCCGCATGCTGACCCACCAAAAGCATACTATGTACCTGGTGATACAGATAATATTATTCTGCGCAACAGCAAGGAGTGCCCGGTTGATTTTCCTGCTTTCCTCGATAGAGATGGGAAGCAATTGAAACTTCATAAACACGATGCAGCCTTGGTCTCACTTATGATGTTACTTCGGAAAGCTGGTTGCCCCAAATATTTGTACAATTCAATCCTGGCATGGTCGAGTGACACATACTCAAGATGCGGTCCTGGGTTCTTCCTGGACAACCATTCAAAGAGGAAAACGTTCATCGAAAAGTTTTCTACCAAAGGTTTCAATTACCCCAAGGCCAAATTTTTCCCGGTACCAATGGAATTCACCCAGAAACAGGGTGTGGTTGTACCAGAGAGTGAGAAATCGATAACAACACCAGTATTTGATTTGATCAGTCAACTACAGCGTGTATTACAAGATCCCGACGCAACCAAGAAAGAAAATACAATCCTCGATGATGACGATCCGTATCGTCCATATGTTCCAAACAAGCACATCCAAAATATACAAGACAGAGAAGTATTTCGGAAAACAGTGGAGAAATATAGAGATGATCCAGATGCCTTCGTGGTTTGTCTTGTCTGTTATATGGACAAAACACATGCAACAGGGGATGGAAGATATACATCGGAGCCTGTTGTAATGGTGCCATCTTTTCTCACGGAAACACAAATGAGGAAAGCAAGGCGACAGATCATCCTTGGGACTATTACAGACATGGAAAGAAAATCATCGGCGGCAAAACATATCATCCATAAAGGGACTCCTTGCCGAAATTATCATGCTCAATTGACTAAGATCCTCGAAGGTCTTGTCAGTATCCAAAAACAGGAAGGTTTATGGATGAAACTACGCCTCCATGGGATTATCAAAGTTGTCCGTTTGATATTGCCAATGATTGTTGTCAAAGGAGACGGGAAGTCTCAGGATAACCTTGCAGGTCGGTATGCCTCGCATCATCCAAGTGTTGGAAGACTATCATGGTGTTGCAACATTAAACCAAGGGATAGCAGATACCCATGGCATGAATGTTCTTATATCAACGCTGCAAGTACATACAAAATGTGCTTGAATGCATTGGGTCTTAATGAAAATCGAGAAAAACTGACCGAACAGGATGTTGATTACCAAGAGAGAGACAATGATACATTTTTGACTTTGATCGTTTCATGTGTTAGTGTCAACTTCGATAGGCCCTCTTGTCGTCGTTGCTTGTTCGTGGGTAGTCCCCTGGATGAACCAATGGTCTTACATCCTTTTCTTTTCCTTTCCGGTGAAGTATTCTGTTCGTCAGTATCATCATGATTACCGTGTATTGGAGACTCGTGAATCTCCTTCGTACCTTGTTCGTCTTGTATGCGCTGATCCGTTTGTGCTGTCGTATTGATGCTACTTCCCTTGTTATGGTCTTTTTTGTCATTTGGTCATCGTTGTTCTTGCTGCTACCTTTTTGTTTGTCGGTACTATCCTTTCCTTCTTTGGTTTGTGTCGCATCATCTTGGTTGACACTGTCAACAGCTAGACGGATTATCACTGTCAGGTGTGTTGTTGGCATTCTTAGACCCGTTATCTCCTGAATTTTCGTGTTGTTCGTAAGCAACAATCTCTTGCTTGCCACAGTCCTTGCCCTTTTGTTTGTCTGTAGAACCGTTGCCATCTCTGCTTTGTATCTCTTCTCCTTGTCCACATTCATCTTGGTGACTGGAGGTTGCTTTCTGACCGCTCTGTCTGTTCTGATCATCCCTCTCCTGATTGTCCTTGGAATTCCAACCAAGTTTGGATAGGCCATCCTGCCCTCCACGACTCTCTGTGGTGTGATGAATGTCCTTTTCTCTCTCTCTACGAGGTGATTGATTTGGTTGACTATTACCTCTATCAGTTGAGGGACGGTTAGGCTCTCTCTGACGGGTACGCCTAGAATGATCGTTGTGTCCAGGATGACTATCTCTAAGTGACAAATGGTGCCTGGAATGTTCGTTGTATCCAGGGAATCTCTCCCAATCCATCGGATGTCGATTAGACCATTGATTGTGGCTATCTCTATATACCGAATGGTGCCTTGTATGTTCTCTGGAATGCTCGTTGTATCCAGGGAATCTCCTCCAATCCATCGGATGTCGATTAGACAATTGATTTTGATTATCATGTCTTCTTTTTCTATCCCGGTAAGTGTTTTCCATGATTTGATCTCTTCTCCCTCTAGACTCGTCTTGGTGGTTATCATGATATCCATGTTGGTCTTGTCGTTCAATGACTCCTCTTCTAGTTTGTTGGTTATCTTGATCAAAATGTGAATGACGAGATCCATGATAATCCGATGTATTAGATCCTCTCGATCCTGGATGATCATCATTGAATCGATTCTGTCCATGCTGACAATACACTGGCCTGTCATGTTCAGGTTGCGAACCCCACTCAGTTGTTCTGGGGCTTCGAGCTGTCGACGGGACGTTGTTCTGATTCCGTCCTCCCCATAGCCCATGTGGATTCTCTCTCTTGTCCTTGGTTCTTTCGTTATCATGTTGGGTTTGCTCTGTTCTATGTCTTTCTTCAGGCAGCTCACTCCGGTTACCCCAATTCGCAGGCATTGCAACGGAACGTGATGAGTTATTTCCTCCCCATTGCTGGTATTTAGGCTTCTCACCCTCTGGTGACTGATAGATTGCTTTGTGTTCAGAAGGATGAGTATATGTTCTTTGAACAGAACGTGTCATAGGACAGAAGTACAATAGACTTTGAATATCCTGGCTGCACACCATACATGTGTTGTGGCCCCGCTGCATCCAATCTCCAACACATTCCCGACAAAATGTATGTCTACAAAGAAACAGTTCGCAATCCACTTTTCTGGTCATACAAATCGAACAAACCTCGGGCTTGTATTTTGTCTCAACTCCTCTTTGTTCTAGTGTTGACGTCTTGTTACTCACAGGTGATTTTTTTGATGATTCTTCAGGGCTTCCCTCAATCGTAGTTGTAGTGTCTTCGACTGTTTTCCTTTGTCCCTCTTCAGGGAATCCCTCGATCGTAGTTGTAGTGTCTTCCGCTGTTTTCTTGTGTCCCTCTATCTTCTCCGCGCCAAACATGTGTATGTTACTCTTGATCTTTTGTCCACACTGGGGACACCATACATTATGATACTTGAACCGTATTCGTAAGCAATTTCCGTGAACCAGATGTCCACATGGGATGAGGGTACAGACTTCGCTGTCTGTATCTGTTTTCAATGCCCTGTTACAGCATACGCAAGAATCTGGACAATATACAACGGTCGGTAGCAATCGATTTATATCTCTCTTGGAAAGTTTGGAGTCAAGTAACACCTCCTTGGGTTCTAATCCCACCTTCGGGCCCGGTATAAACAATATGTCACCATCCGTAGTCCACGTCTCTGAACACCCACCATCAGATAGATCAACGTTCTCCTTGTATTCGTATTTATCGGTATCACGTGAAAACCCCACTTCAACGGGATCGTCGTCGCTGTTACCATCGAAATTGTCAGGTCCCAACACCAAAGGAGAGATTGAATTGCCACCCACAGCATGCTCTAGTCCTCTCGAAAATTCATTATTGTACCGTATTTGATTACTCGAAAAACAATTGGATATCGTCATACTCTTGTCTATCTGACCTTCTTTCCGACCCGGGTTTGGTCGACTACTCATTATGTTTCCAAGCATTCTGATCACAATAGCTTGTGGCATTGGCTTTGGAGTATCCTTCTTAGGTTCTGGCATTTTCACAATGCGATATCGCCACTTGTTACATTCGTTGTTTGTATCATGTGTCGTTTCATCGTCTTCCACTAATGATGGGTCATAACATAGACTGACAGGCGGGGCACCTTTTGACATATTGACCAGGTCCCATTTCCGTAGTACATGACGCGTCGTTCCTTCCCAGTATTGGTCTGATCGATTATTTATTGGTTCGTAGATATGAAGTATCTTTTTGTCGATTTCGAAAGCCAATAAAGCTGGGTCGCTGACATCAGTTGCTGTTGTCAAGGCAACGATCGCCAATATCAGTGTGTTCGGTTCCTGTTGTCTCCATGATGACATAGGAATTTTCTTAGGAAATGGGTTCCTGTTCGCTTCATCAAATGTTACTTTGTCAACATATACTAGGTTCTGATGGTTGTGATGGACCATCAACTTCAAACAAGTATAGAAAGACTCAATCGGCATACCCGTCCTCGAAGTGTTGGAGCAAAGATCTCTCCGACAATGTCTATGTGGGATATGCAAAACACGCGTTGTAGGGTCCTGGTCATTCATCAACCCACTGTAAGACATGCATAGTGTGCACCTAAATAATGTCTTGATTTCGACATGCGTGTTGTCCTTCCCCATACTCTTAGCATACTGGGTTGCTAGCTTCATGGCCGACTTGATGTTCTCGTTGTTTCTGTCAGCTTGTTTTTCCGCGAACTTGTCTAAGTAACCGTCACCAATGTTGTCGATGGATTCATTCGAATCCCATGAGTCTTTTCTTCTCTTCTGGTTTACTATAGGATCAAGTACGTGTGGAATTTCAATAAAAGGCGGTGGTACCACGCCATCACCTGTCTCCTCATTTCCCTTGTTTATGGAAGCACAACGTCTCTAAGACAAAGAGATCAATCATTTTTGAGATTGTCTAATCCTTCTCAATTCTTGGCAAGTCGCTCGAACATCTTACCTCGTTGTCTGCGGTTTTTTCATCGTCGTTGCTTATAATCTTCCTGACCTCTTCCACACGGTCTGATTTGAGGGCGACTTGGTTTGACGTTGTAATGGAAGTTGGTAGTACTTGTTCCTTTCTCTCGTCAGTAGGATCATTACCAGCGACGACCTTCTGTCTCTTTTTTGCCGGCGAGTCTGTACTCCGACGTTGCACGGCAATTTCTTTCGATTTCCTGGCAGACAGTAACTCTTGTTTTTCTATATAATGCAGTAGATCGTAGAACATACCGCCATCGTCTCCGTTTCTTCCATATTGTACCAAAGAATCTCTTTCTTCAAGGTACATCTTGAACCACGTGCCAGGCATCGTATACAACAGTGCTTTCTCCATTTGGATATTGGAAATTACGCCCATGTTCTCGTCCGATGTCGATTCTGAGATGAAACGGTGTATGGCCACCATATGTTCGATAACCCATGCGATTTTACCAACAGGTACGAGACGCGGTTTCCTGTAAAGGGAGGAATCATCTAGAAGGTATCGTTTCAATGCTTCTCCAATCCCACCGATCCCCTTGCGTGTCTTCTTAGAGACTAGGCCATGAGAGGAAAGAAATCTGATAATGGTTTGTCTCAGATTCTCAGCACTGTCTATCACTGTCGTCCCAAATACCTGATTCCAAATATTGGAAACAGGACTGTAGAGAGTCTTTTTGAACAACAGTCGAGCAACCATTGGAGTCAACTTGTCATCATCATCCATCTCGTTCTTAATTCTTGTGAAACAGAAAACGGAGTGACAGATGATATCTTGGAATGCAGGCGAATAACAGATTGGTAGGAATATCTTCACATAATGGCCGTCATGTGGTACCTCCACTGTTGTCCATTTTCCTGATTTGTCTTGGAAAACACTTTCATACCAATTGAGGACACTTTCGTATGTAATGGGCATAATACCGGTGTAGTGAGATTCCTCGTTTGTGTGTGTTGGAAGTGTATGATTGGTACCAGAAACAGTCATAGTCGACTTGTCCTTTCTTTTGTTTTGCACTTCATCATTCATTGAAGAAGGGTCACCAGGATTCTTGGCGGTCGGTGGCTTTTTGTAGCGAGGGCCCTTCTTGATGCGATTGCCCGCCATTTTGTACTTGTCACGATGCGCTTTTTTTGTAGCGTCTTTGTTTCAACAACAACAACAACAAGGGTAGTCGAGAAAGCACTTTAATTGTAGCGTCTTTGAGACAACCTTGTGTACTTGTCTAAAAAGTAAAAAGTGTGCGCTGAATTGTGTAGCGTCTTTGGTTTGGTCCTGAACTCTGGTGGTAACAAAATAACAACCAAATCGAAGGAATACACTACGATGCGCTTTATGTGTAGCGTCTTGTTCGTTGTGATCCAACAATCGGTGCCAGAATTTGCTACTCCAAAACCAGGGGTTGGTTGGTTGTCCAAGCAATCTCGCGACAAGAATAGAACAGAAGCAACTGGCTACCACCGTGTCACACTGCTTGCTTTGGGTCTGTTCTATTCAAGTCAGAGTATCACGAGGACAGGAGGGTTCTTGATAAGAAGTCTTCCTTGCAAGAGAAACAACAATCTAACAGATAGCCCGAAACCGCTTTAATTGTAATAGCGTGATTGGAATGAAGGACAGAGCTGAGTGAAACAAGCAACAATCAGACAGATGCCCCAAGCCGCTTTAATTGTAGCGTGGTGATTGGAATGGCAGAGCTGCAAGATGGTGCAAGTGTCAAAGATAGGACAAATGTCAACAATATTTCGAATGCTCTGGTGGTCGTTCTTCTTCTTGGGTTCCTCTTCTTCTTGTTTTCCTGTTGTAGCGGTTTTGGAGTGAAGGTCGTGGTTGAAAGGAAGCAAGCAACAATCAGACAGATGCCCCAAGCCGCTTTAGTTGTAGCGTAATTGGAAGGGCAGAGCTGCAAGATAGTGCAAGTATCAATGTCTCGAATGCTCTGGCCGTGCTTGAGTTCCTCTTCCTCTTCTTCTGGTGCAGCGGTTTTGGAGTGAAGGTGGCTGAAGAGGAAGCAAGCAACAAAAAGGTGGCTGAAAAGGAACCAAGCAACAATCAGACAGATGCCCCAAGCCGCTTTAATTGTAGCGTGATTGGAATGGCAGAGCTGTTAGGTTGGTGAAAGAAGTTGGATAGGTGAAAGGATTGAAAAGGGAATCTCGGCAGAGAGAAAGCAAGCAACAAAAAGGTGGCTGAAAAGGAACCAAGAAACAATCAGACAGATGCCCCAAGCCGCTTTAATTGTAGCGTGATTGGAATGGCAGAGCTGTTAGGTTGATGAAAGAAGCTGGATAGATAATGGGATTGAACAGGGGAATCTCGATAGCGTTGGGTGATCGATTGCTGTTGTTGCTGCTGCTACTGTTGTTGTTTGTTGTGGTGTGTTGGGTGGAGGTGGAGGGAGATGAATGAGCATCGATTCTGGTGGTCGTTGATTGTTGAATGACTAGTATGCTAAGTTGTTCGGTTTTGTTCGATGGATCAGAGTGTCGAGTTGGTAATCCCCGCGGTTTGGGTGATTGGGAAGGAGGATCCGTCTGAGACATTTTTTGGGACATCCATGTGCGTCAGTCTTTCTGGCAGCTGCTGTGTGATGTGGTGGGAGTGGAAATTCGTGATTCAAAGGTGAGGGGACAGACGCTTGCGCATGAGGGTTGCGTCATGCGCGTCTCGGGGGGGTCGAGCGCGCCAGATAGTTGCAGTGCGCATTATCGGAGTGTGGCGCGCGTTATTCATGGTTTGATCGCGGGCTTGTGCGCATTAAAATTGTTGCATGCGCGTGATAGTTAGCTCAATCTCTAGAACTAGCTAGAGAAATGTGCATTGTTAGACCTAGATTTGCAGATTTAGTTGGGAAAGCAGGATTATAGTTAAAAACTGCGCATATAAAAATAAACTGCGCATAAAAAATTTTAATTCGATGAATTTTTTCTAGAAATTCGCTTTTGGGGGTGGAAATCAAGCGCCAGGGCCCATTTCCCTCCTTAGATGCTGTTGATGACTTGTACTGATGCTCTGGTCTCCTGCGGATTGCTCTACTGTTTGTAACTCGCTTTTGGCTTTGGACTCCCATTTTCCTCTCTCCTCTCTCTCCAAATAAGTCCGAAACTAAAGGAAAGCCGGTGGGAACACGTGTTTCGTTCCGTTCTGTGCTGTTGCAGATCGCTTGTGGTAGTGGCTGCGGTGTCCATCCAACGTATGGGTTGCTCAAGCTCTTGGCCGCGCTGTTGCTGCTGCCATTAAGGCCTTCACCTGCCATGGTTTTTTTTAAGCGCTAGCTTTTTTCCATGCATGTAATAATCCCCTGTTTATGACCATTGCAAAATTTGTTTGATTGTTGTTTTTCGTTTGCCGTGGTGATAGGAAGTTTTTTGGCGCTCTATCGGTACCCTCATTGTCGATCCATTTTGGGTGCCGATGGATCGGCATGATGAATTGCCTCCATATTCCCTCCATTCCTAAGTCCGATACTCCGTTAATTTGTATGGTAGGAAACCTTGTCTTACTTCGTCACTCTAGTCTAATGTATAGTCAAATATTTCAAAACCTTGGAGGTTTTCAAAGGTTTGTCTAAGTAATATAGTAGGAACGACATAGGTTTTGGAGGTTTTCGACCAATCATATCTCTGCCTTAGCTAAGTGTAGTCCTCCCCCAGGGCTCTCCGAATTATTGTACGAGTTTTGTCCCGTCCACTCGGAAGCTGCCGGAAGTTGAGAAGTTGCCGGTTTGTGGGCTTAAATAAGTCTATGCTCTTCCACATTCCACAGTCAAAGATACCGGAAACCGGAAACCGGAAGCAGTTTTCTATGGGTGACTTCATCGGATTGGGCTACTGTTGTTCCGTATTGGTATTTCTATGGAAAACCAAGATCCAATCTACCGATATTCCTATCTTCAGAGGATGCAGATGGAGTAGCTCACAAGTACAACATTCGCATCAATCGCCTTGCCTATCATGTCCTACCAAACAAGCAAACAAATGAAGAACGTACCTTCGAACGATCTCGATCATGAAATAAAAGGAACAGCATTAACGGCGATCTTCGCGTTGCTTTCCTACGCCTCCGCCCTTGTTGCTCTACTATGGTTTGTTGCCTTTTTAATTCCCAAGGCCTTCCTTGCTGACTTTTTGTCCCTCGTTCCCACGCTCGACTCAGCGCCTCATGCACCCATTGAACAAGCTATCCTGATCGATTTTCTACTTGTCTCCCTCTTTGGGATCTGTCACTCTGTCTTTGCACGCCCTGCGGTCAAGAAGTGGATGAACCTGCCAAAACAATGTGAACGATCTTTCTTCCTCATTCAGGCAAATATTTGTTTGGGTTTGCTCATGCTCTTCTGGCGAAACTTTGATGGTCCCTTGATATGGGATGTCACGTCAAGCGAACAAGCTTCGGCCTTCCTCACAGGATTCAACCTATTCGGGTTTTTGTTCCTCGTTACTTCTACATTTGCCTTGGATCACTTTCACTTGTTTGGCCTTTCTCAGGGGACCGGTATTGACTTGAATAAGGCGGTTGGCTTGAATCCCAACATGACCACAACTGAACCTGATGCATCTCAGTCGACGCATCTCATCGCGAAAGAAACTACGGATTCCAAAGCCGTGAGGAGCGTACGCTGGCATTACGGCATCGTCGCTCATCCAATCATGACTGGCGTGCTTATTATGATGTGGTCAACGGCTCAAATGACCATGTCTCATTTCCTGCTTTCGGCCATGTTTACAATGTACATTGTGATCGCTGTGTTGCATTTTGAAGAACCTGATCTCATCAAGATTCATGGTGCGGAATACCAAAAATATCTCACTTCAGTTCCCCGCTTCATTCCCTTTACCAAGAACCGTCAATGATAAAGTTTATCCTATGGGGAATTGTAAATATTGTGATTACGAACAGTCGCCTGATATGTCGTTTTGATTGCAAATTATATATATGAGTAGAAAGGAAAACTAGAAATGGCTGAGTCCATAGTGGTTGGGCGGGGCCACTTTTTTGTGGAAGTATTGCAACTCCAACAATAATAATATGGTCCCCCCGCTTGATTGCGGCCTTGTGCGAGCATGGCGCGAGCTTTCCCCTATGTATTGAGGTGCGGCTGACTCTCATCAAGAGCAAGTATGCCAAGCGACGCGCGCTCCCCGTTGCCTCTTCTCGCAAATCAGGAGGAGGAAGTCATCCGGAAGGCTCTAGAGAACCTGTGGGATGTTATGCACTTCCGCGGATGCTATGCACTTCCGCAAGCAAAAGCATTCTCCCATACGAAACGATCTCAAAAAGAAAGACTGATGATGTTCCGTTTTTCCATCGGAAACTCAGATGCAAGATGAGATTCTCCAATCTATCGTTGGTATGAACTCACAAAACCAACATTCGCATCACTCGTCCTACCTGTCATGTCCTACCAAACAAGTAAACCAATGGAAGCTTCCAACGCTCGTAATCAGGAGATGAAGGGAACGGCATCATCGGCAATCTTCGCGGTATTGTCCTATGTTTCCTTCCTTGTCATTCTGTTATGGTTTGTTGCCTTTTTGATTCCCAAGACCTTCCTTCCTGACTTTATGTCGCTGGTTCCCACGCTCGACTCAGCCCCACGCACATCTTGGGACCATGCTGTCATGATCGACCTTGCGCTTCTTTCTCTCTTTGGCCTCTGCCATTCTCTGTTTGCACGCCCTGCGGTCAAGAAATGGATGAACCTTCCGAAACGGTATGAGCGGACGTTCTACATGGTTCAAACAAACCTCTGTGTTGTTTTGCTCATGCTCTTTTGGCACAACTTTGATGCTCCCTGGATTTGGGATGTTACCTCAAATGAACGAGCTGCTTCCTTCTTGACCGGATTTTACCTGTTTGGCGTGTAGTTCCTTGTCACAGCCACGTTCGCTCATGATCACTTTCACTTGTTTGGTCTAACCCAGGGCACTGGCGTTGACCTGAACAAGGCCGTTGGCTTGGCTCCTACTCCGCCCTCCAATGAAGGAGGACCCTCTTCTTCGACCCATCTCATTGCGAACAAGACTTTCAGTAAATCTCCGGAAACGACGACCAGTGTCACGTTGAGTACGCGTTGGCATTACCGTATCATGGCTCACCCAATCATGTTGGGTTGGTTTATCATGTTTTGGTCTACGCCTCTAATGACCATGCCCCATTTCCTGTTCTCTTTGGGTTGTACCATGTACATTTTCATTGCTGTCATGCATTTTGAAGAACCGGACCTCATCAAGCTTCATGGTGCAGAGTATGAAAAATACCTTGATACAGTGCCACGCTTTATTCCCTTCACAAAACTCTAATGAGGAAGTGTGATCGATGAGTTCTTTGATCCCCATGGTGTCTGCCATGCATACTGCAGCATAAACGACTGCTCACGTGTGTTTCTCATGTCCACGAAAGTTTGTCTAGATAGAGTCAAAAAGTCAACGGTATAAACGACAAGCATGGCAGAAACCTAGGAGTATTCATGTACTTGGTCCATACTAGTAGAACGGCTTTTAAATGTTCAATTCAGGCTGTAGAATCCAACCCAGATCTGTCTTTTTTTCGGGTCAACAGGGAATAGTTCCATGCAGTTCGTAAACAGATCCTCTCATGATGCACGCGCGTAAGTAGAAGGAATGAATGAATGAATGAATGAATGAATGAATGAATGAATCGAGTGCGGAAAGAACAAATGAACAGAATTGATTTATACGGGATGCGCTTGGTGTATTTTGTGGAATGTGACAGGGGAGCAAACAAGAGGAGACATGCGCACTTAAAGCGACTTCATGCCCATCAATCCTCGCAATTGTTCGAAAATGACCAATTGCAGTGTGGTGGTGGGGGCAAATCGAGACCAAATGGGCAAGAAGCCACGCCAGAATGTCAAGGGTCCTTCTTTAGTGGCAATCTTGATCATACAGTCGACGGCATTGTTGTAGATTTTGGCGTCCGACGGTTGGTTCATGAGTCGGGTACGGATCATATCAAAGGGAGCGACCGTACAAGTCATAAAGAATCCGGCAATGACGGCCGAACAGAATTGCGTCATGAGAGACTTTTTGGACAAGCCCGTGACGGCAACAACGTAACCCTTGGATTGATCGTAGACTCCCATTTTGGTACCGTTCAACACCATGGCACGAGCGATATTGGAGTCAATACCACGGTAGAATCCCATAATACCGGCGTTGGCGTACAACTCGGCAGCAGTCTTGACCATGGAAGGCATTTCCTTGCCGGACGATGTCATGAGACGGGTCTTCAACACATCAAAGGGGTCTGAAGAAAGAAGGCCAAAACAAGGTCAAGTGTGAGAAATGCTCTTTGCCATGGACTAAATTGGTACGAACTCTTGATTTCAAGTGGTCACAGTCATTTGACTGTCGTCGAAAAGTGGTCCATCGTCCACAAGACTCCTTCTACATCACCGAGCCACACAAGCACTACTTACTTCCAGCGAGGGATCCCAAGGCACCGGCAGCACTTCCGGCCAAAAACTTTTTCAAAAACGTGGCCGTGGCCGGGTCACCAGCTCCAAAGACCACCTTGACGGGTTCGTACAAACCCAATCGCAACGACGTGTACGAGGCTTCGCGCAACCAGGCGGCATTCACACCCTTCCACAAGGCCAAGACACCTTCGTCGGTCGAGACCTTCATGGCCGTTCCAAACATGCCCAATTTACCATAGTCGGTCGACACTTGAATACGAGTCTATATACCAGCAAACAAAACCACAAAAACGTGAGAAATATACGATTTCAACAGGTGTGCATGCACCAATTCGTCGAATGGGCCGTGTTCCATCGTGACCAATCGCTCATGCCATAGCAAAAGACCACAACAACATTGCCCTCCAACGACCATCCCATCGACCATTGTGGATGACAAACCCAGCCATTGACAGGGTCGTCGAAGGACAACGACCAAAAAGTCACCCGGAAAGGAATCAATCTTCAGGGACGTACCTTAACGACATCAACTGCAACCCATCAACCAAGAAACAAGAGGGCGAAACGAGAGAGCAAGAGAGCAAAGCATGTGAGAGTCACGCCATGGTGGAACCAAATCAACGAACCGAACAAGCAAAAACCATTCTACCAGCTTTGTTGCAGACACAAAGCACGTACTGGGGTGAATAAAGGTGACCGTAATAACAGCGGCAGTACCAGCCATACCGACTTGCGTCAACAAACTAGGAGGAGCGGCAGCAGCCGGTGCGGTGGCCATGAGACCATGGTTCTTGTTGAACAAAGGAGAAGAAAGAGACATGGTGGTGGTGGTAAGTGGTGATAGCTGGTGTATGAGTGACTGCGTAATATGATTCTTGGGAGGAGGACGACGGTGTGGTGGCGGGCTTGAAATGACGGACGATTTCGATTGGTCGTTGGTTGTTGTTGGTGGATGCGCTCCTCCGGATGCTCGCTGCAAGTACTATTCTACGAGTCTGTGCTGGACGCGGCGTGGGTGAGGCCGGCGTACTGCTTCTTCCACAGCAGCTCCATTACGTGTCCAATCGCCCAATTGACGTCACCTAACCACGTCACTATGACCCACTCCCACGCGCTTTTACGTTCCCTCAAACGTCATTGGATCGCCAAATCCAAATAGGCGTGTAGTGTACAAACCTGTTTTCCACAGTTATGGAACCGTTGGGTTGTCAGTGGAGTTCCGAAGCTCGGACATGGCATCACACCACTCTTCCAAACACGCGGTTTTCAAAATAATTTTGTTGGTGGTCGGGGACGACAGCCCGCCGACTGGCAGACGTACTTGAGGAAGAAAGAAATGGCAAGCAGCAAAGTCAACGACCACACAGCTGCGCGCACCGTTGGCTGTTGCCATCACCAACACGGTGTGTCTTTTCGTTGAGAGACACAAAGATCCTATTATCTCACAGTCCATCATCCAACTGTGTTGTGACGAGATATTCGGAATCCAAACGGTTGCAGTGGTGTCAAATCGTAGCAGCACCCGCAGCAGCTATCATCACCAGAGAGTAATAGCTAATCCTTGCGGGTCGAATGTGGACCAGTCGTAGTACGAGTGGGCAAAGCTGTTTCGTTACCTTGTGGTTGGCCATTGGGTGTGTTGTTTGGACCACTACGGTTGGTGGTTGCGTTCACGCTTGGATTAGTTTGGCACACTTGCCATCGATTCGTGCCTTTAAATCTCCAGCAGCCGCCTTGTCGATTGTTGCTCCTCCTTCCCTCTTGTGGACAACGACCACGACCACCAGTCGTTCCAA
The DNA here is from genome assembly GCA_946965045.2 of Epithemia pelagica. Lineage (NCBI taxonomy): Eukaryota > Bacillariophyta > Bacillariophyceae > Surirellales > Surirellaceae > Epithemia > Epithemia pelagica. The sequence continues at coordinate 924,975 of OX337234.1, read as the reverse complement.
TTCGGTGAGTCAACGACGAGGTTCCTCCGTAGCGTCGGCAGCCTCCGCATCATCGGACGTCCGTGACAGCAGTGCGACCAACCAAACCTCGGACTCCAACGACGACAACACGAAAAAAGACGACAACGACGACGAGACAAGCAAGAAATCTACCAAACTTAGGAAGAAAACGAGTGGAATGATTCCCAAACACAAATTTCTGCCCCTGGCCGAACAGGCCAAGGCCTACTTGACCGCCTCGACCGATCCCTATCATGCCGTCTCCAATGCGGTTCAATTATTGAAACGACAAGGTTTTACCAAATGGTCTCCCCACCATCACGAGAAAAATCCTCTCCAAGCCGGTGGCAAATATTATTATACCGTACAACAATCGACCTTGGTAGCCTTTACAGTCGGAGGACAAGCTTCGATTCGTTCCAAACATGACAACGACACCAACGACGACAAGAACATTGTTCCCTTTTGCATTGTCGGTGGTCATACGGATTCACCCAATTTTCGATTGAAACCCCGGTCCAAATGCACGGCACCCTCGGCCAAACACGGCTGTATTCAATTGGGCGTCGAGTGTTATGGCGGTGGGTTGTGGCATACCTGGTTGGATCGCGATTTGAGTGTGTCGGGCAACGTATTGGTTCGTACGAGTACGGACCATCACAAGATTACCAATCGATTGGTCCAATTGTCGGATCCTATTGCTCGTATTTCGTCGCTGTGCATTCATTTGCAAACGGCCGATGAACGCAAGGCCTTGGCGCTCAATCGAGAAACCCATACGGTTCCCATTGTGGCCTCGACGCCGCAAGCTGTGGTCGAACCTTATCCTTTGTCCTTGTCGTCGTCGTCCAATCCCTCGACGGCAACGGCATTGGAACAAGCCCTCGAAGAACAAATCAATACACCTGTGGAACAGGAGGAACAAGAAGAAACCAAAACTGAATCAAAAGAGGACGACAAGACCGAGGACAAGGAAGAAAAGGATCCATGGCGCAAAGGTCAGGAACCCTTGTTGTTGCAGCGGATTGCCCAAGAGTTAAAGATTGATGTGGACCAAATTGCCGATTGGGATTTGAGTTTGTACGATGCTCAACCGGCCGCCTTGGGTGGGTTGCATTCGGAATTTTTGTATTCGGGTCGTTTGGACAATTTGGCCACCGTCTTTTGTTCCATTACGGCCTTGTGCGATCATGCGCAATGGCACAATGACGAGGCTCGACACATTTCTCTGGTGTGTGCCTTTGATCATGAAGAAGTGGGAAGTACCAGTACGCACGGAGCCGGGAGTCCCGTGTTGGAACAAGCCCTGCAACAAATTAGTCGCGCCTTGGGACAAGATCATCCCCTCGAAGAGTATCCATCGGTCGTGGCGCAATCCTTTTGCATGTCGGTCGATCAAGCCCATGCGATTCATCCCAATTATGCCGGCAAACATGAAACTTCTCATGGACCGACGCTCAATACCGGCTTGGTGATCAAGTCCAATTCCAATCAACGCTATGCAACCAACACTGTCACAGGATTTTTGGTGGTATGTCGGACTCTTCTTGTGTGACGAGCCGTTGCGTGCGTGTTTGTTTTTGTGAAGCGTTGTGTCTCATTCCTTTGTGTGTGTGTGTTGCGGTTTCTTCTCTTTTTGGTGTTTCTCTCTCGACTCAGCGCGAATTGGGACGTCGCACCAATGTCCCGATTCAAGAATTTGTCGTCCGCAACGATTGTTCGTGTGGATCCACCATTGGTCCCACCATTTCCGCTCGGACCGGTGTCCGAACGATTGATTTGGGCATGCCTCAATTGTCCATGCATTCCTGTCGGGAAGTCATGGGATCCGTCGATTTGACCCATGCCGTCCATTTGTTTCGGGGCTACTTTCAATGGTTCCCCACCATTGATCAGTCTCTCCAATTGGATGACGAGGATGATGAAGACTAGACCATGCGCTTTATGTCTGGAGCAACGACAATCGCACAACAGAAAATGAACAAAGATCGAACATCGAACCATCACCACGAAACGGTTGGCATCCGGACGAAAGGTGTCACACCCATCACAAATCCATATAGTTGTACACACAAGGCCTATATAACGCTATACGATTCTTTGATAGGCCAATGACTTTTGAGGCCTTGCGCCATCCACTGTATAGGCCATGAATGCGCACAAAGATCGCTCTTGCCAGTCACAGAAACACCAACGACAAACACGCACTTACTCGTATTATGAATATTGGGAGAAATGATGAACCTATACAGCATGGCTATATAACCGACGACGTGGATGTCGTCATGGTAGTGATGGAATAACCATTCCATGTGTCTACGAGCAAACCAAGGCATCGAGGAAACGGTTGGGAGACACTGGCCACCACCCGTTCCTCCTCCTTCCCACCATTGGTTCAACTCCTTTTGTACCATCAATCGTTCCACGTCCGCTTCTCTGATTCGTTCTACTGTGAGTTGCAGGGGATTCTTCATCGAAAATTGAGTTCGGGTTGCCATTGCATGACCGGTTCATTGTCGCGACCGGTCAAAATGTCATACCCTGTCTCGGTGACCAAAATGGTGTGTTCAAATTGAGCCGATCGTTGGCCATCCGAGGTGACGGCCGTCCAATTATCTCCCCAGGTTTTATCTCCCGATTTTCCCAAATTAATCATGGGTTCAATGGTAAAAATATGGCCGGCTTTCATGGTACCCTTGGCCTTGTTTTTGGCATAGTGGGGAATGTTGGGGACGGTATGAAATAAGGTTCCAATGCCATGGCCGCAATAGGTCCGAACAACACTACACTTGTTTTGTTTGGCGACACGTTCAATGACGGCTCCCAAATCACGGTAAAGGGTTCCCGGTTTCACCATGGCCATGGCCGCGGCCAAGCACTCAAAAGCGGTTTGGACCAAGCGTTGGCCATCGGCATCGACCTTGCCCACACAAAAGGTTTCATTCAAATCCCCGTGAAACCCACCGGCATTGTACGTGGTAATATCCAAATTGACAATGTCTGCAAGGTTCATTGGTTGCCAAGCAAGATGAAAAAGAGAACGAAAAAGAAAAAGGAAGAACGATGCATTGCTGAGACAACCAAATCTCCATTGCTACCAAAGCAGGACCTGATTTGCAATCACGACACGAAAAATCAACATACCTCCGTCTTGGATTTCTCGAAAGTCCGGTATACCATGACAAATGACTTCATTGACACTGGTACAGACACTTTTGGGAAAATTGTAATAATTCAAGGGCGAGGGATAACATTCGCGTTCGATGCAGGCATCATGGACAATGCGATCAATTTCATCCGTCGTGACACCTACCCGTAAGGCCTTGCCGGCGACATCCAAGACTTCGCGTCCCATGCGACAGGCATGTCGCATCCCTGGTACGTCGTCGGTTCCCTCCAATTCCTGCGGCGTATACACGCGCAAGGATTGGGTGCGTTGATCATTTTTATCACGTTGTTCACTGTACGAAACACCGGCTGGATCATCGGCGTAATCGGGACGTCGAATACCCTCAGGGACAGTGCGTGGGGGACTCAACATGGCCGGCCTTAAGTCTCCGGTAAAGGAATAAAATTTGGCCCAGGTCGGCAAAGACAGTTTGACGTCGTCGGGGGCATCCAAGGCACAAGTAGTTCCACCATCGGAGGGTGGCATTTTGCGGTGCTTGACACTGAGCATTGAACAAACAAATCCGGAAAAGGGGCACCAAAGAGAAACGCAGAGAGAGAGAGAGCACACAAATTGAGACAACGAACAGAGAATGTTACATGGCAAAACATTACAGTAGCACACCAGTTTCAACTCTTTGTACATATCCTTTTCTTGGCAAACACGTTTCTACAAGACACAAACACCACACGCACTCACATGGATTGTTGTTGTTGTTGAACTTGTTGTGCGGCTCGAATTTGTTTGGCCAACGTGTGGACTTGTTTGTGTTGTCCATAATTGGCTTTGAAACACTCTTGTCCACAAAAATAGGCGGGTGGATTAATTCCCAATTGAATGCATTTGGGACACGCCAAACGATTGATAACTGGATTGGTACAACCCGGCGAAGCACAACCATCCTTTGCAGTGGTGGTTGTCACGGGGGTACATTCGTCGGAGGAAGATACGACCGTCATGATGAATCACACCCACGTGAAAATTGGCAAACGTTGCAACACCACAAAAGAAACCAAAAAGGAAACCGTTTTCCTCCTCGTGTCTAACTATGGGGCTCGTGCGGAGGGCAACTCTACTTTGCGCTCCAATGCTTCCCAATTTCCAAAAGGAAGAAATAAATCTCAAGTCGAGATTCGTCCCGCCTTTGTCAATGCTGTTGTTTCGTTGGGAGATTATAGGATCAATGAGATGCTCGCGGGAGGTCCGTTGTGTGATGATTGATGATGATGGTTGGCCGCCATGCCACGAATGCCGGATCCATTCGCTTTTAGGTCGCGTTTAAAATTTCATTCAGCCACAGACGATAATTCTTCTCTATTGCTATTGCTACAAAAAAGGTTATCTCTGTGCTCTGATTGTTTTGTGGTGGGCATCTCTGTTTTGTATCATCTATCATCATCACATCGCATCAGTTTTGTTAGAAGTTACAAGTACAAAAGTCCAAATGTCAGGCTCATCCAGTGATAGCGACAGTAACGTTGAGGATGACGATTCCACCTATTCTTTCACAGATCCGTTCGAGATAAGCGTGCTGACAAAGCTGGAACAAAATGATCCCTCGCAGACTCAATTAGAAGCAAGCTGCCTCGATGCACGAGGGCCGGAAATTACCAAACTCTACCACGCATTGCAACAAAACACAGTCTTGGAGGGAATTGGTTTCTACAAACCTACAGTGATGGCAGAAGGATCCAATGAGTTCCTTCGAATACTCGTGGAGGGAAAGTTTCGGCTCAAATCGCTTGTAATAAACTGCGAAGTATCCAGAGTCAACTCCCGTTTTGGTTTCTCCTCTGAGCTCTTACGCATCCTTTCAACTGCCTCATGTACTAAGAACAGTTTAGAAACACTGGCTTTAGAATGGGGCACTTTTGCAGGACCATGTGGGAATGAAGGAGATGGTGTCAAGGAATCTCTGTTTGACATTTTTGTTGGCTTACCATCCTTGCGTCATGTTAGCCTTGCCGACGAAGAAATTCGGCCAAATGGCTTACTTGGCCTTGCACAAGGACTTGCTGAGAATAAAAGTGTGGTGAATTTGGATCTTTCGGTCAACGACCACGTGGGCAATCAGGTTGTATACTCAAGACTTGCCGAATCACTGGTCTCAAACAAAAAACTCACAGAACTTTCAATGAGCAACTGTGATCTAAATGATAGTGGCCTGGCCACTCTTTTGACGGCATTGCAAGAGAACCAAACTCTCAAGGTTTTAAAACTCAATTCCCACAATTTTACTCGCCATGGAATTGAGACAGTTCTTGTTCCATTGCTGCCTGGTCTGAATCTGGAAAAGTTGAGTCTACAGAACTATTCTGGTTTCTATTTTGGTAAGGATGCTACGGAACAAGAATGTGATAGACTGGTCGAGAGAATAGTCATGCCTTTGCAAAACAATTCTACCTTGGAAGTTTTGGAACTGAACTATCGAACCCGTCATGAAACGCCGGTTCATTGTCTGTACCCTTTGGTCCTTCAGGAAAAACGAATGGCTGCTGGAAAGCCCTACTACAGCACATTGGACCAGCGATTGCAACTCTATTTGGGTGCCGCTCACCGTGGATTCAATAAGTTTTGGCAATTGCGCCTGGCTGAATACGAGTCTCGACGAACCGCAGACAGGAACAATGTTGGTCCAAGCCTCGTACCCTTGCGATTGTTGGTCCCTCGAATATTACATCGCCTCTCTCAAGCCTGTCATTTGCGCGAACTGGAGGGAGACATATATTTTTATGTGCGCAAAATGGCGGAATGGGGAGACTTTGGTGTACGACAAGGGACCTGAAGACGGGGTGCATCCTAGGTGTTGTACGATGCAAGGATGCCGTCAGCTTCGTCGCTATCGTCGTAGATGTAAAACGTAATTTTACTTTACTTTCTTGATTATCTCCAAAGAATGAGCTCTCGTCTTTTTCGCCTCGCTCGTCTTTGGTTTCCCGTATTTTACCACGTCAGCGAACGTAACGCGCTTACCTTCTCGCTCGCGTGATTGTTCGTGACTGCTTCGATAAGTAGTTCTCGTCATTGTCTCAACTTGGTCGCCGGGTGGCTCTGAGGACTCGTGGATCATTTTTCCGTCTTCATCATTATTTCCAACACGCTCCTCATGAGTCGAGGAGTCGCACGGGGAGCCTTGCAGGGAATCGATGGGCTTGTGTCCGAGTAATACGTCTCTGAACTTGACGAAAAGACTCCCTTGTAGTGGTTTTGTGTAAAAATCCGCTAACATTTCCTCCGTTGGGCAGTAATGGATGTCGATATTTTCTTGTTTGATTCGGTCTTTTATGAAAAAATATCTGATATCCACATGGCGCGACTGCTTCCCCGCTGAAGCTCTTCCGTTTTTCTCTAGTTTGATGGCGCTCTGGTTGTCCTGGGCGAATTTTGTGCTTGCTATTTCGTATCCTTGGGCCTCGAGGAATCGTTTGGCCCATATCGTGTTTGGGAGGTAGTCACTTGCACCCACAACCTCGGCCTCAGTCGAGCTCTTAGTGTTGAGCTTCTGCTTTCTTGATTTTGCGATGATAGCACCTCGCCCAAGGGACATTACACCGCCTGTGTGGCTGCGCATGTCGTCATGTACGGCGAATGATGCGTCGACCCATGTCTTGAGATGAGGTACATCGTCTGCTCCGACAATGTATTCCAATTCTTTGGTAGCGTTCAGATATTGGAGCACTCGTTTCAATTTGGCCCAATCGTCGACGGTGCATTTGGCAACTCGGGTACACAGGAACGCGATGACCGTTTGGATGTCTATACGGGCACGTTGTGACAGGTAGAGTAATTTTGCCACGATACTGTGAAATTTGTCCTTCTTTTCTTTGCTGAGTATCGGTGAATTCTTCTTGATTGTGAAAAGTCCTTTCCTCGCAGGCGTTGATGCTCCTTGTGTGACATCCTCGCCGAACATGTCGATTGCTTCGTCGATGTATTGTGGCATGATAATGCTGACCGTGCCGTTGTCGTTGATTGTAATCTTCATTCCCAAATAGGTGTGTTCTTTTCCTCTACACACCGACATCTTCCCGAATTTTGCTTCGATTGCTGCCACGACATCTTCGATTACCTTCTCTTCCACGTGCGATGCTTTCAGATCGTCCACGTACCAGGTTACAGTGCATTGACGTCCGTTGATCATTTTGTTGGCCACGCATGAGTCGTACGGGTTTAGTTCGAAACCCATCTCTTTCAGTGTTGTGGAGAACAACTCGTACCACAGTAGTGCAGATTGAACGCATCCATACAGTTCTTTGTTGAGTCGTACGTAGAGTACCTTGGTTTTTCCTTCCATAACGACGAACTTTTTGTATTTCTCGTCGATCTGGCAGAAGATGTCCACTACATCACCGGTGAGCTTCATTAACACGTAATCGCGCATAAAAGCATTAAGGTATGCCCCAGCGATGTCAGCGGTGATGACTTTCCGTCGTTCAATCGCGTCGATGATCAGTGACATGATCAGGGTGTCTGTTGACAGGGCTGGTGAAGCAGTCTCACTTTTATCGTAGTGTGGTCGCTGGGACCGTCCGTCCGCGCACGATCGTCCCTTGATCTTGCCACAGCGTTTCTCTTTGCTGATCTGAGGGCTGCTTTCTTCTGTTGTGCCGTAAGCTTTGATGCGTCCTGGGGATCGAATGTATCTTGATTATCTAATTGTGTGAATTCCTTGAGAAGTGCGTCTATGGCCTTTTGACCATGTTTCTTGATGCCTGCTTGGGCAGACATTTGGGTGAATATGAAGTGGGCCACCAAAGAATGGATCGGTTTTCGTTTGTTCACGTTGGTTGTTGCGTGACGGATCGCACGTTGGAGAAATTGCATATGCATGTATGATGTGCTACCGTCCGCGGTGTCCATTTGGTGGTCAAGTCTGTGGCTGTAGGAGCGTGTCCGGTCGCTCCTCAAATTGTACTCGTGTCGGGGCATGTCGTCCTCGGACATGGCGGTTGCTTCGCCATCGCCGTCTTCATCATTATGCTCGTCATAATCGTTCGCTCCTTCATCTTCATCCTGATACTCTTGTGTATGATGCGCTCCTTCATCTTCATCCATTTCACTGTGCGCTCTTTCTTCTTCTTCAATTTCCCCGTGATCATCGTCGTCGTCATTATCATCGTCGTTGTCTTCATCGTCTGTTGTTGAAACCATTGGTGGCTCGTCGTCATCATCTTCATCTGATGCCGGTGGTTCGTCACTGCTTGACTCGACATCGTTTTCGTTGGGATCAGAGTCGTCACTGTTCCCGTCGTTGATTTCTTCTTCCGCTTCTTCCGCTTCTTTGTCCGATTCGTCGTTATTCAAAAGGTCATCGTTGTCGTTGGGTACCTCATCGTTGTCGTCAATGATGGGGATGTTCGGGGCCCATTCGAAAACCAGCTCACCATCAATGAGTGGTTGGTCTTGCTGTTCAGCCAATTCTTCGACACGGTCGATTACCGCTTGTGTAATGGGGAGCTCTGTCCACTGTTGGCGTGTGACGCGAGCACCCGTGTCTAAGGATAGGAAGTAGTAACTCCCTTGGGTGTTGCCAGTTGGGTTGAGTGCAATGGCGCCAATGGTTCGCGGGGCGGTCGTGTTCGTTCTTCGTCTTTCTTCGAATATTTGGGCATAATGGCCGAATTTGATGCGCATGTTGTTGAAATCCGGGTCAGGTAGGCCCGTCACTATTTTCCGTGGGCTCATGGTGGTGGACACGCCCTTTCTGCTTGGTAGTTGGTTGAGAGTGCGGACGGCATGCGCCACGATTTCTCGCACTAATAGGGACGGGTAGCGTCGATACGGTAGGCCGTGAACTAGGGCTCGGACCCTCTCCTTGATGGTCCTGATGGATCGCTCAACTTGTCCGACATGGTCGTCAGCGGCAACGATGTTTGATAGGACGGGGAGAATTCTCTGTTGGATTGGTGCAAATTCGTTATCTGCGTGGAAATCTGTGACTTCGAAACCTCTGGCATGATACATGTTGATGACGTCCTTAATTTCCTTCTCGAGAGTTGCTTTGCGTCGATTGGAGATTGCTGCAACGGTGCGGAAATGGAGGTGCTTGGAAATAGTGTGACAGAAAATGTGACCTTGGACGTAGAAATTGTCCGCGCATATCGTCACGCGTCGGTGTTCGTTCTTGATTTTGGTAGGGATATCCGTTGGGACTACTTGTGGTGCAGCGGGTGTCGGTCGCTTTACGGTTTTGCCTTTGATGGTGGCGGGGTCTGGGCCGTAAATTTTGAGGGCGCGTTTGGCATCTTCGGGGGTGACGGGACAGTTTTGGACGACATTATTTGCCAGTGCGTCGAGGAAATCGCTTTGGGAGGGTCGACCGAGTTGCCTGTAAAGAGTACGGGCACGATCCGCTCCTTCGACCTCACAGGGGGAATACCCAGTCGCACTATTGAGAAAAAGGTAAGGGGCAGAAGGGGAATTAATAGAGTTAGTGGGATCGTTCACATCAAAATAATAGAGACCCATGGGGCTCTCTTTGAAAAGCATTACCGAACCATCCTTCCGGTGCACAGCAATGGCGGAGGCACCAGCAGTGTCCATGGTGACACGGCACCGCTGACGGACAGCAGCAAGGGATAGGATGTTGGCCAGAGATTGTGGGTTGAACCATACTTCGCCAAAATTGGGGATGTCCCCAACAAGACGAGAGATTTGGGAACCGCCATTGGTGTAGACCGTGAGGGGGGAAACGGCAGGGCGGATGTGTTGGAGCAAGGTGGCATTTCGGAAGACGGACACTGTGGACTGGCTGTCCAACAAAACCCAAGAATCGGGTATAGCAACATGGCGTGATTGCGAGAAACAACAATCAAAATGCAGAAAGGTGAAGTTGTGGACGGGACCATGGCTCTGGAGCATGGTAACCCCAGTGGCTGCCTCGTTGTTATCGGCCCGATGCGGACACTGGCTTGCATAATGACCAGGACCCTGGCAATGGAAGCAGATGATGGCTTCATGCAGAACTCCGTCGAGGCCAGGGACGGGAGCGGTTGTTGTTTGGGCAAACTGGAGCCCATTACTGGTTGAAGATTGTCCTTGTTGCTGATTTTGCGGTTGGTGGGGTCCGCGATAACTCACCAACATACCAATCTTCGAGCGACTCGTCTCTTCGTCTGGGAGATCGGCTGGCTCTTGAACGGACGGATTCTTCAAATCTCGGGTAAGGACCACCATGTCGCCCGCATGCTTGAACGTCTTCGCGAAGTGTTCCTCTAATGCTTCCAGTGTTCGGGTGAACTGTCGCTTGTCATTGCATTCATGGAAGACTTGAAACACGTGGCCGTTCATGCCTTCCGTGTTGCCCTTGAATGCATTACTACTCGTGTGGCCTCCTCTGCCTCCACGACCTCCGCGTCCACCACGTCCTCTTCCTCGTCCACGGCCTCTTCCTCCTCGGCCTGGACCACCAGCACCACGCCCTTCAGGCGTGGTACCTGGCGAACTGGGGGCGCCGTCCTGGCTGGACGGGTTGGACGCGCTCGAACTGCTCATCCTTCTCTGCTGAGAGATATCGGATGTTGTTCTTACCTCGTCGAACGTCCTGGCCACTATCAGTGTGGACGATTACTTGGTATGCGGTGACTCGGGCAACAACACCCGTGCCGTCACAAATGGTTGGTGCTTCTCCGACGTGGAGCGAAGCGGGATTGACAATTCGAACTATGTCTCCCACTCGGAAAGCCCTCCTTTTCTTGTGGATGATGTACCGCTTCCCTGAAACTGCTGAGGTCCACAAGGTGCAGCCACTTTTCAATGCCGAGAGTTCCGCTGTTGTATATGTGATTGGTTCTCTTTCAGCTCCTTCGTTCTCCGAATAAAGAGTGGTATCGCCGTCCGACTCTTGTCCTCGAGATTGTTGGTGACGAATGACTCCAACGACTTCCACGCTTGAACTGGCCACACTGGATGCAGTGGGCAATGATCGTTGATACTTGTTTCTTCTCTGCGCGGCCGCCGGCTTCTTTTCCGACTGACTGCCTTCTTCACTGTCGCCTGTCTCGTACCCTCCGGGCTGGGACTTTGCCCCAGTGGCAACCCGTGTCGCTTCAACGATGGGAACTTCCCGGATGCTCTTGATTTGGGCAAGCACTTCTCTCTGTCGAGTTGTGAGTTCTTCGAGTTCTTGGATAAGTTTGTCGATCTCTTGCTTGTTTGGGCTGGACATGGAAATTGCGTTGATGCGCTTGAAAAGACGGTTTGTAGGATTTCGTGTTTTCTTTGGAGATAATGTTGTACGATGCAAGGATGCCGTCAGCTTCGTCGCTATCGTCGTAGATGTAAAACGTAATTTTACTTTACTTTCTTGATTATCTCCAAAGAATGAGCTCTCGTCTTTTTCGCCTCGCTCGTCTTTGGTTTCCCGTATTTTACCACGTCAGCGAACGTAACGCGCTTACCTTCTCGCTCGCGTGATTGTTCGTGACTGCTTCGATAAGTAGTTCTCGTCATTGTCTCAACTTGGTCGCCGGGTGGCTCTGAGGACTCGTGGATCATTTTTCCGTCTTCATCATTATTTCCAACACTAGGTACTAGAGAAACAATCTGGGTCATCTTTCCCATAGATCAGAGAAGAGACAGTGCGGCTTTGCGGCTGGGACAGTCCAGCATTTAGTCACACACAAGAAATGACTATCTGCTGCTGTGGAGCCAAGATCCTTGGCACCTGGGATACAGAAAGTAAACTTTCGACTGGTCTCTTGAACCAGAACGGAGGAGTTCCCCGAACTCCTATTCTGTTACTCTAACAAAACTACCTACGTAGGTACCTATCTTAGTTGCCGGAACCATTCGTCTTTAGGTCGCGTTTACAAATGAGATCACAAATAAAAAAGTCGAAAGAAGGTCCTTCTCATGTTACCGCTAGATTTGTTGACGCCGTATCACCCTTGTTGAAAGTCCATATGTCAGGCTCAGCCAGTGATAGCGACAATAACGTTTTGAGGAGGAGGACGATTCCATCCTCCAATTTCTTGTTCTCGACAAGCTTGCTGGCCAAACTGGCACAAAACGATCCCTCGCAGACGGACGTATGGGCAGATCGTCTCGATACACGAGGACCCGAAATTACCAAGCTCTACCATGCATTGCAGCAGAACACAGTCTTGGACCATTTGCTTTTCTCCTTCCCTATAGTTATGCCAGAAGGATCCCACGAGTTCTATCGGATACTCTCGGAGGCAAAGTTTCGGCTCAGATTTCTTAAAATTGTGTGCCCCAACCACTTCGGTTTCTTCCGTGGGCTCTTCCGTATCCTTTCAACTGCGCCGGGTACCAGGGACAGTCTAGAAACACTTGATTTGCATAGTGACTTTCTTCCTGAAGAATCCGGGAATGAAGATGATGATGTCAAAGAATCTCTGTTCAACATTTTTGTTCGCATGCCATCCTTACGTAATGTCTGGCTTCATTCGGAAGGTATTCCTCAAAATGGTTTGCTTGGCCTTGCACAGGGACTTGCCCAGAATGACAGTGTGGAAAGGTTATCACTACCAGGGGATGGCACAGTGAGCAATCCGATTGTATACTCAAGCATTGCTCAAGCACTTATCGCAAACAAAACACTCACCCAGCTTGTTATGGCCCGATGTGATCTAGATGATAGTGGCATGAACGCTCTTTTGACGGCATTACAAGAGAACCAAACTCTCAGGGTTTTAAATCTCAATTCCAACAATTTTACTCGCCATGGAATTGAAACAATTCTTGTTCCGTTGCTGCCGGGTCTGAACCTGTACGGGCTGTATCTAAAGAAGAATTTTGGAGGCTATTTTTGCCATGATGCTACGGAAGAAGAATGTGACAAACTGGTCGGGAAAATAGTCATGTCATTGCAAAACAATTCTACCTTGGAAGTTTTGGATCTGGGCTATTCTTACGACGCTGAAATATCCGATGAGGCTCGTTCACTGTACCCTTGGGACGTTCGGGAAGAACGAATGGCTGCTGGAAAGCCCTTCTACAGCACATTGGATCAACGATTACAACTCTACTTGGACGAAGCTCACTGTGGATTCAATAAGTTTTGGCAATTGCGCCTGGCTGAAAGCGAGTCTCGACAAACCGCAGACCGGAACAGTGTAGGTCGAAGCCTCGTACCCTTGCGATTGTTGGTCCCTCGAATATTGCATCGCCTCTATCAAGCCTGCCATTTGCGCGAACTGGAGGGAGACATGTATTTTTATGTGCGCAAAATGGCGGAATGGGGAGACTTTGGTCCGCGACAAGGGGCGTGCAAACGTGGTGCATGCTTTTAGAGAAACAATAAAGGGTATCGTTCCCACACACCAGAACTCCTATTTTATACCACATACTACTACTTGCCTGTCCCAGAGAGGCATTGTGGGCTAATGAAGTGGAGAATGCTGTAAGATAGGGTACAAATGAATGCCCTTTCAAAAAGAACTTCTCTTGGGAATGAGACCCTGATTTAGGCACCGTCACAAACTCAATTTTATTTGTTAGGAGTAGTGGTCACGCGAGTGACGACCGTTCAAGGAGCAAACCGTACCCATGTCCAAATTTCGGGGATTCCATGACATGATGATCAATAAGACAAGGAAAATCGGTCCTTGTTTCCTTCCGCAAACAAACCTTGTCCTACCAGTAGGGTTTGGGGCAGTGGTGCTTGGTCTGGCAAGAGTTTGACTTGTAGTATCGTTCGACAGGATCCCGCACTCTCACGAATCATGAATGTCGACTATCGCAGCAATTCATGGTGATTCTTCTTGGTTCAACATGACTCGTAGGGGGGTCTACCGTTACATATCGACAAGATTCCTATGCTCGTTTCAATGAGAACGGTCCACAAATCAAGGCTTGGCAGATTCAATCTCGGGGGGTGTCTTCTTGTTTGGAATGGTCAAGGTCCCGAAAAAGGCAACGCATTCGCCTTACTCTCCCAAGTTGGTGTGGTATATCTTCTCTTCAGATCTTTCAATTTCATTGTCTTCTCACAAAGGACCTCGAAGATGGATCTCGTTAGAGGGAGAAATCGGCGGTTGGCGGCATTTTGGCCACCATTGTCCCGTCGTTCGCTTATATAAATGGGGACATATATTCTTTCTTAGAGTTAAGGCTTCATAGTTCGTGATTCGTGACTGAACCATTGGCACAACAGTGGACGGTGGCACAAACCAGCAAAGTCAAAGTCGTCCTTGTGGATACAACCTCCTGCAATATAAGCAACAAAAGGAGTAGCTCTCTTTCGACGACCTTGTCCTGACCCGACAACCGCAACGACAGCCAAAACATGAGGTCCATTGGGGGAAGTGGTCGGTGCCTGCCAAAGTCAAGGCGGTCCTCCGCTTTGGGTCATGCTCCTTCCTCCTTTTTGTCCGTGGTTCGGAGTGTCTGTCTGAGCCTGCTGGTACTCCTGGCAGTCTCGACAAGAACAACCACTACAAGCGCCTATCCCATTATTTTGTCATTGGAATCGGGCGAGGGGCATCGATGTATGGAATTTAGTATTCCGGAAGATGACGATGCCCATGTCGTCTTGTTGCCCTTGCCCGATGAACAATTGTACGAGGATCCCAAGGAAGCTGCCGATGTCGAATTGTTTTATGTCGAGCAAGTGTACAAAATGACATTGCAAAAGTCTCGATTGAAAAGTATACCCAAGGGAATTTTGGACGATCCGCCCGACAAGGTCACACAATCCGCCAGTAAATTCATGGCCAAACAGGGCGAAACCCTCAAAGGACCGGGCAATGCGGCTCCAGTCATTGTTTCGGTCCATGCGGAATCGTTTGAAGGACAGTTGGATGAAGTGGAATACAAGGACAAGACGCGATTTTTCACTCCTCTCGTCCTCAATCATATTCGCAAGCATCATTCCTCACAGGCAGCGGAAAACTATGAAGGCATTGAAATTTGTTTTCTCTTGGATGACAACATTTTTGAAGAAGCCTATGATTATCAAGTTCACATGCTATTCGATGTCGTCATGGTCAGTGAGGATGTCACGGATTTGAGTCCCAAAGCACAAGAAGCCGGCTTTGGCAAAGACGAACATTTGACACCCTTGGAATCCAGTTTGGATAGTTCGATTGCCTCGGCTCGACAAGTCTTGAAAGAATACCGGTACATGGAACAACGAGAACAACGAATGAGACAAACGGCCGATGGGATTAATTCGCGTGTCCATTATTTCTCCTATATTTCCGTCGCCATTTTGTTTGGAGTCACCTACCTCCAAGTGGGATACCTCAAACGATACTTCAAAAAGAAGAAACTCATGTAAAGAAGAGATGGACGAGTAGTGATAGTTGTAAGGAAGGAAAAAAGTAATAGGTTCAAGTTGCTAAGACAGACTGAAAGCGTTACATGGTAGAGTAGACGTGCATGAAACTGTAAGTTGATAGTTGATATTGCTACCAGCTTTGGTCGCACAGAGTAGACTCCAGTTACGGAAGCACGGAGGATGTGACCCAATTAAGCGGTGGTACACAATAGACAACGACTTTATTCCTAGGAAAAGCAATTTACATTGGACAAAACAATGGACAACGCAAAAAGACAGGACTTTATAATTTCAAAATAGTTGAACCAAGCAGAGTACTGTCTTCAGAAACACTGTCCTACAACGTTCCATTGCCATATTCCCTGGTTTTCTGTTGCGTGGAATGCTTTTTATGCATTTTGCGCACGCATCAGATTGCTCAACCCCTGTGCGGCTAAAAGGTCATCATCCTTTTGTTGGTGATGATGATGGTGGTGATGATGATGATGGCCATAGGGATCGTAAGAACCACTAGTGTATTTGGTAGGGGTGGTGGTGGCAAGACTACTGCTTGGAGTGGCGGTCATGCCAGTCGTGCCCTGTTTCTTTTGCATGGCATATTTTTCACGTTGCCGATGCCGACACCGTGCGCATTTGGTGGCCAAACCTTTATCCCCAAAGGCCGCCCAGGGCCGAAAGTTTTTACATCCCTTGCACCACTTGATTTCCAAATTCGATCCGTTCGTGCTGCTGGAACTAGTGTTGCCACCGTGTTTCAATACGGTCCAGACTGTCACATCGCAGGCGGTGCACACCCCCTTGTTTTGTCGGGGAATAATATGTACTGTGGAGGACGAGGAATCGGCTTCGTTGGGGTTGTGGGCGTTGTTCGGCGACGAGTTGGTGGTGGGTGCCGTGCTTCGATTCATGCGATTGGCCGACGACGAACAAATGCGCAATTGACCACACATGACACAATGACGTTTTCCCTCGGGTGCCAGTCCCTTGTGTTCACCCGTTCCCCGTGTTTGCCCTCGTGTCAAATGTTCCGGAAAGTTCACCAACAAGGGAAAGTCAGGCAACTTGAAATCCACTTTTTCCGGATTAGCGCTGTAGGAAAAAAGAACAGTATCAGTAAGAACCTCGATGATAGAACACTGTCATTGGTACGAACCACACTTACACAATGTTTTTGGCCTTGGTGGGATGTTCCACAGGAATACACCGTGCCTTGTTCCCAATGGTCGCTCTGGTTTTTTGCCATTCTTCGATGGATTTCTTGACTTCTTCGGATTTGGTCGAGTCTCTATTCTTTTTTCGTGGTGGTGGTGGTGGTGGCGGTGAGGGCGGAGTGGGAGGCGAGGGTGGTGCCGCCAGTGGGTGGTGATGGGACGCTTTCGTCGTGGCCTTTTGGTGGTGGTGGTGGTGCAGAGGCTGGGCTGCTGAGGAATGGACCAAATGCGGTTGAGGTGGTGGTGCTGCGGTCGTAACCATGTGTGGTGGTGGTGCACCATATGCGGCGGCGGTGGCTGGTGTGGGATGAATGGCAACGGTATAATACTGGGGTGGTGGAGGAGCCGCCGCATAGCCAGGAACGGCGTAATACCCCGGTGGAAGTGCAACAGGATGCATCCATGGTTGTCCCGGGGGTGCGGCAGGGACATAGTGTGGCGGTGGCAAGGACGAATGATGCGCAGGATGTGTTGGGACACTGGGTGGAGCAAGTGTAGCATGATGGTGATGCGGATACGCCACGCCGCCCAGAGAGGGAGTGATGGACGTGGGTGGTGCTGTAGGATGAGGATGATGGTAGAGGGGAGTTGTCCCTGGATGGTGAGATGGTGCATAGTGTGAGGAAGAGGAAAGAGCGTGCTGGGGCGTCCTCAAGGACGATGACGAATGCGCTGCCGTAGTCGAGGACCGGTGTCGTTCTTGAGGAGCCATTTCGGCATAGACAGTCGCAGGAGTAGACGGTCCACGAGGAGAGGCTGCCTTGGAAGGTTCCTCATGAGTAGCTGCGGAAGATGCAGGGGAAATCAAGGTCTTGCTGTCACTGCAGTGCTCCGCTTGAACAGGAGAGTTGCCACACTTGGGGGGCGTAGCAGTCACTTGCGAGGAAGGAGCCGAGGCATCCTTCTCGCGCAAGTTTCGCCGAGGCACCTTGCTACTGCGAGAGACGGAAAGTTCCTCCTCCTCTTCGTCATTGTCCTCGACTGCCAGAACCGCGACATTGTCGGGAGATTTCCGCTTGCTGGTATTCTTGGTGTCATTGTCTTGTAGTGAAATGCTCGAGGCTTGTGGTTCTTCAGGATTATTTCGACGTGATGACGAAAGCTTGATTGGGGATGGCACCAAGCCATTGCTGGCATGCAATGACATTTGCATGTTGCTGTTGTTCCTTGTCTGACTGTCACGGTCGCCACTGGTTCCTCCTTCTCGTTCTTTTTGGGAATGCGCCAAGGGAGAGGGCGTGACGGGTGGATGATGGTGAGAACTGGACGACGGTGACGCTGTCGTTGCTGCCTCCTCTGCGTGTGTGGGGGGTTCGTTACCGGGAGAATTGGAAGGTTCAATCACGGCCGGCACGTCCTTGTGGTTGGTACTGATGGGTCCCTCGGTTTCCGAACCAGTGGCCAAGGACAAGAGTACTTGGGCGCCACTGTGGTGACTACTGCTATGGCTGCTGTTGCACTCCTCGTTGGTGGTGGTGGTGGTGCACGTTGGTGGTGGTGCCGATGATGATGGCGCCACCACGGGGGCTTCCGATGCTGGAGAGGTGCGAGGAGAAGATCCTTGGTATGGCATTGTTTCTCCGCACCCCACGAGACAGTGTTAACGTATTCAAAGAACGTGCGGCAAAGAGAATTCAAAAGTCCCAGAAGAAGATGATGGACCCTTGTTGGAGGGAGATGGATGGTGTGAGAATGAATGGAGAGAGATTCGCACCAACAGGGAAAGAGACCTCCTCTCTCTATTTTATGACTGCGTGACAACAGCAAGCCGTCTCACGAACTGCACCTCTTCTCACCACGACTTCCTTTTGCGATAGGCCTGCCTGGCTTGCACGATCATAAACAAACGAGGGGATGGGAAACGTGTGGAGTGCCACGAATCCACTGCTCAACGGATGATACTTAGAAGCCGGAGGCGTCTGCGTGATTGGCGCAGATCGGCGTGCGCTGGTAAATATTCTGTTCCGACAAATTTTAAAGCTTGGGGATTCAACGGATGAAGCGTGCTTCTCTTAAGCACCCATGTCACGCAGGTGTCGACATCGACATGCAACACATAGAGGGCTTAATGGGATCGCTCCCTCCCCCAAATCCCCCGTTTTCAAACAACTAAGCCCCCCTGGCATCGATTCTTCCAACTCAACGCACGGCGGTGCGCCATCCGCGTTCGGAACAGTTTGGCGGTGCGCCAAAGTCACTGAATTGTTGGAGTTTGGAGAGAGGGCAAGATGGCGCACATAGACACACAGAGATCCAAAGAAAAGGATGCGTTTGAAGAAAAAATAAATCATCAACGACGACGACGACGTCGTCTTGAGTCTTGACGAAACGCAGCTGTCGTGTAGACGCTACAGCCCATGTCGCCAGATTGGTCGTGAAACCCAAATTCTCCAGTTGGCACCATGGTTTCCTAGAGCTTGCGGGAATTGAGATATCAACGAGAGATTCTCCAATCAAGACAAGCATGAAACCATCCACGTTTCATCCAAGATTGGTGTGAAGGAATCGACAGCTGTTGCTAGTCCGATGATCAGTGGTGGGGAATGCTCTAAGAAGGACGTTTGGCATGGGCAAAGATACCATGTAGGGATGGGACTCGCCAGCGAGGCTTGTCAATGGCCCGATCGAATGCGTACTCTCAAAACATTGGCACTGTCGAACCCAAGAAGAAGAAGAAGAAGAAGAAGAAGAATGTTCAAAATTGTCCGTTTGCGACTCTTGGCACGTTGTTGGCGTACGACTTGGACTCAAGCAATGGATGAGACCAAACAACGAACGACAGGCCGACCGGAGAAGTACGCGAAGGAGGAGCGTACCACCGGGCGAGAACATTTGGATAGTTCACGTGTACCTGGACTGGAAAAACACTGGAAACTGGACCGAAGCTACTACGAACTTCCTTTTTGACAGTCGGCTCGATGTCATGCCATTTCATTTCTACGGAATTTACTCTGCGATGACCTCGTGTTTGGTGGATGGAGTCACCTCTCATATTCTTTCAAGGCGTTCATTCCGTTTCGCCTTGTCCTGCCACGGGCATCGAACGTGACTTTGCTTCAAGATTGTGAACACTCATGTTTTCTCTGGCTTGAATGACGTGTTCAACGATGATATTGGTATCGCCTTTCTGGTACAAATGATGCCTTTGGTGGAATGGTGTGGATCAAGTGTCCGGTCACAAAGTCTTTACGATGCTCGCTTTGTCGTTGTCCTGATCGACAAATGGATATGATGGCCGTCCGCATTTTCCTTAACAAAACAGAACAGCCACCTTCTCGTGGCGCCACCTCGTGGCAGATAGTCGGAAAAACCTTGCAGTTTGACTTGTCGACATGCACTAGTGGGCCCCTCAACCTAATGTCATTTGGAACAAAAACAAGCCCCTAATTATAGTTCGATGATTGGCATACGCTAGGTGCAAGGGTCCCATGCTTCCTTGTTGTACAATATTGACGAATTCACCCCGGAACAGCAACAAGACGACGAAACTCTACGTTCGCAATGGTACCAACACCAAATTGCATTGGTTCCAGAACTGGCCCATGGAGCTTCCACCACCTTGTGGCGCATTCCCGGTGCCTCTGTTTTGGTGGGCGGATCGACACAAGCCAGTTGATCTCGTCTTGTCCAAGTATCTTCTTCTCACCTACCAATCGGGGTAAAGTTCTGACCAGTTGACGGCCGCGAAAATATCTTCCATGAACGAAGCACACGCACCGTCCAGACGGCTCTTCACATCCTCTTCACTCTCACCTGGCCGCCCTACTCGTAACTTCTCCTCGTGGATTTTCTCCTTCGGCATTTTAATGTACAGGTTGTCGTGTTGGATTCTTGCGTAGATTCCAAGGTTCCAAAACTTAGATCCTAGTTCGGCCATACGCTGAATAGTCGCAAGGGTAAGTGGATTGCCCAATACATGTGCAGTGTCAAAATCAATGATCTGGACACTGAAAGAACCGTGGTCAAGCTTCTTTCACAATATGTTCGACAGGTAGAGATCCATATGGACCACTCCCTTTTCGTGCATGTCATCAACCGCAGTTTCCATCGTCGAAACCATAGCATCCCGATCATCAGAGTCGTCTGGAAGACCAATGCGGTATCCCACCAATTTTTCAAAAATAATGGCATCACAATTGCATTGTTTACCTTTCAGCCTGATAGCAAGAGGGAGGCAAGCATACGAAGTCCCTTCCAGCCGACTCCTAACTCCCAGCATATGATTGAAGGATGTACCCTTGCACTTCAAAACTGGAAAGAAGTCATCCATCAACTTGCAGTGATATTTCGCTGGATCCAAGCCCATTTTGACGGAACGTGGTATCGACAGGTTGCTCGACGAATTTACGAATTCTGCTACTTCTGTCTAATGGCGTGCCATCGCCACGAGGATTGTGGCGACCTTCTCGCATTCCGAAGTGTCTGACAACCGGAGCACCGGCGTAACAAAGCAAACGGCTGGGAGGCTGGGTTTATCTGGGCTACTCGGTCCGAGCATGTAACCCGCTGCCACTTGAACGAGACTGCCTGTCGTTGTAAATACCGGAACAACAATTCTTGAAGGAGGAATTCCAGCTCGGGCCATTGCAACGGCCGTATTAGTCGCCATTGCAATTCCCTCTCCATGACCTGAGTCCGGAGATGCAGCCGTGCCCTGAGTCTCGAAGATGGAGGTTGTGATAAACCTGACGGGCAAAGAAGCAGCAAGATGCGTCCACTGTCTGTTTCGGCTGAGACAATAGACAATCACAACGCACAATCACAAAGCACCATGCACCATGTCACCTGACAGCTCAGTTGATGGACATCTAATTCCAGTGGACGGAATTGTCGATTCTTTTCCGTACGTGCACAGAGGGACATTAGTTGAGCGCGTCGTCAGTGCGGCCAAGACAAATCATGCCGTTGTAGTAGGCTCCCCTCCAGCCACGGGCAAGACCGCATTATTACAACAAGTCAAATGGTATCTACAAAGTCTCGGAATCAAGGTGCATCGAAAACGAATCAACCAGACAGCTGATGGAACAGCTTCGCTGCAGAAATGGTTGGAGAAAAAAGGCATCAGCGACGATGAAGATGATTTGGAAGATATGGAAGAAACGTGGCTTTTATTCGATGCTGCCCAAAATGCCTACGCCGAACGATTTCATTCCTTTTGGGAGTTTCTATTGAAGGGAATCAAGATCAGTGATGCACAAAACAAAGTTTTTGTCGTTATTGCTGCTACATACGACCTAATGACTCCCAATTCCCCCGTCCAGTTTTCCCAGTATCCGCACGTTAAACCCTACTTTTCGTCGGATGAAGCAACTGAAGCCATTCGACTTTTTTCACGGCGCTTACACGTATCTGATTGGGACATGTTCATCCATAACTTACAAAGGTTTGCCCGCTTATCAGACGGGAACTACCATATTGGCGTGTTGACAGTTGGCTTTCGGCTTGTTCAACAGATGAAAACAGATGTTGATACGAAGCACGCATTCTCGGAGCAACAAGCCACGAACAGGCTTAGGAATTCTGCGTTCCTCATGGGGCTCCACCGATGCTTTGGGCTTCCTATTGATGCAGAAAGGAATAATGTGCACCATCATACCTACGAAATCGCTGATGCAGTTCTCGATGGAAAGACAGAGTCGATACCTCCCTTACTTCTTCGATCAGGAATCTTAAATCAACAAGGGAAGTTCTCTTCCCTGGCAGCCGCTTGGTACTATAACCGAGTCTGCTTCCCAAATCGGGCAGATCATGCACCGGGATCGCTTGATGACTTGATACTTCAGGCTGTTCCGATGATGTCTGCAAAGAGATTCATTGACACATTGGAGAATGGATTTCCAAAAGAAGCAACTTTCCAGCACTTATTTAATGAGGCCCTTTCCAAGCTACTGCCTCTTGATAATTATGTGCTTCCTGAGTTCAACACATTTGCAGTTGATGAGAGTGGCAACCCTGAACATGGTGAACTTGATTTCTACATTAATGGCAATCCCCAATGGTGTTTGGAGCTGCTTCGTCTGGGGGACAAACTTGGTGAACATTTGCAGCATTTTGATGAAAGTATTGGGAAGTACCGCGAGGTGCCAATGAAAAGCTTTCTTGTTGTGGACTGTCGTGGACCCAAAACAAGAAGTGTTGCGGTCAGCGAATCCCGCTGTACACTGTATTTTGCTCAAGATTTCCGTTCCTGTATTTGCAAAATGCGGCTCAAGGACGAGGTAATTTTGCATCTACAGCCATAGTGGATAAAGAAGTGTTGTTTGATTATCCTGTTGGCCTCGGCGATGATTCAACTGTCGCAGATTCCACAAACCATGGACGAATGCAAAATGACGACGACTCCGACAAGACGTGTTTGCAGGAATGGGTGTGGAGACGAGAACCATCCTGGAATCCCGACAATGTCAAGAACCAGAGTAACAAGGTCTACGAAAGGGAATTCATTCGCGTATCGTCCATGTCTTCTCTAGTGTTTTGTTAGACCCAATGTCTCTAAGACTGGTAGCCCATTTGTCAAGAGTAGGTGATGCAGAGCAGCAGGAATACGGGTATAGTACCGCACCTCATTCCTTTGCATTGGACAAAGTTGTAGTTGCAAGTCATGGTGGATTGCCCCAATAATACAAAGTAGCTCTCTGGAAAGATGGGGTTCTGTACCTCGTAGAATGACCACGTTTGTAGGATCCTTGTCGTAGACCAAAGTCTCCCCATTCCACCAGCTTGCGCACATAAAAATACATGTCTCCCTCGAGTTCGCGCGAATGGCAGGCTTGATCGAGGCGATGTAATATTCGAGGGACCAACAATCGCAAGGGTACGAGGCTTGGACCTACCGTGCTCCGGTCTGCGGTTCGTCGAGACTCGTTTTCAGCCAGGCGCAATTGCCAAAACTTATTGAATCCACGGTGAGCTGCACCCAAGTAGAGTTGCAATCGTTGATCCAATGTGCTGTAGAAGGGCTTTCCAGCAGCCATTCGTTTTTCCTGAAGGACCAAAGGGTACAGTGAACGAGCCTCATCGGATAATTAAGTGTGGTAAGAATAGCCCAGATCCAACACTTTCAAGGTAGAACTGTTTTGCAATGACATGACTATTCTCCCGACCAGTTTGTCACATTCTTTTTCCGTAGCATCATGGCAAAAATAGCCTCCAAAATTCTTCTTTAGATACAGCACTTTCAGGTTCAGACCAGGCAACAACGGAACAAGAATTGTTTCAATTCCATGGCGAGTAAAATTGTTGTAATCGATATTTAAAACCTTGAGAGTTTGGTTCTCTTGCAATGCCGTCAAAAGAGCGTTCATGTCACTTTCATTAAGATCACAGTCGACCATATCTAGTTTCTTGAGTGTTTTGTTTGCCACAAGTGCTTGAGCAAGGCTTGAGCACACAATAGGATTGCCCACGTGGTGGTTATGCGAGAGATCCAAATCCACCACACTGCTCCTCTGGGCAAGTCCTTGTGCAAGGCCAAGTAAGCCATTTGGAAGAATTCTTTCCTCGGTAAGGCTAACATCACGCAACGATGGTATGCCAACAAAAATGTCGAACAGAGATTCTTTGACACCATCTCCTTCTTTCCACATGGTCCTTCAAAAGTGCCATTTATCAAAGCCAGTGTTTCTAAACTGTTCTTAGTACATGAGACAGTTGAAAGGATGCGTAAGAGCTCACAGGAGAAACCAGAAAATTCGGGAGACAAATACTCTCCAAAAAAGTTCTCTCGACGATGCATTAAAAGCGATTTGAGCCGAAATTTTCCCTCTGGGAGTATACGAAGGAACTCATCGGATCCTTCTTCCATCGCTATAGGGGAATTGAAACAAATTTCCTCCAAGACAGTGTTTTGCTGAAGGGCATGGTAGAGCTTGGTTATTTCCGGTCCTCGTGCATCGAGGTAGTTTACCGCTACTACATCTTGCGCGGGATCGTTTTGTTCCAGTTTTGTCAGCAAGCTTGTCGAGAATGGTTTTGTAGTTTTGTAGTTTGCTGGATGTAATAGTTCCTTATCGCTATCAATGTTCTGACTGAGTCCGACATTTCGACTTGGGCCTGTGATGTGAGGGTCTGGAACACCACCGATATCTGCAGCCAAGGTTCATTTTTCGGGTCAGACCCAATCCCGATGGGTAAAATGGTTTCAACGCATCTCGTCACGCCGGCATAATCACTAAAAATCACTATTGTAAATTTTGTAAGATACGGTTGTATGTCCGTTATTCTAATCTTGAATAAGCTTATGTATTCGAACATCCACAAGACTATTTAAGAATGAGAAAAATCTAGCGAGCGAGCCTGCGTCGTTGTTTTTGTATCCATCGGATACAAAATATGTATAAAATGTATCCAATGGATACATGGGTACAACTGGGTACAAAGGGGGTACAGTTCGTTCAAAAGGGTACATGGTTCATCCTTCGCCGAATGTACCCCCTGTATCCGTTTGGTACAAAAGGATACATATTTTATCATATTTGTTAAATAAGGACCTTACGGTTGACTGACAGGTTCATATTTTGGGTTGCATCACGTCACGCCGGCAAAATCACTGAAACTCACTATTGTAGATATTGTAGGACTATTTTAGAATGAGAGAAATCTAGCGAGCGAGCCTGCGTGTCTTGGTTTTTGTATCCATCGGATACAAAATATGTATAAAATGTATCCAATGGATACATGGGTACAGCTGGGGACAAAGGGGGTACAGTTCGATCAAAAGGGTACATAGTTCATCCTTCGCCGAATGTACCCCAGATTTGGTCCTGTATCCGTTTGGTACAAAAGGATACATCAATCTTCAAATTTGTAAAATAGGGGCCTAGCCGGTGACTCACACGTGTTCTTTTTGATTACTTAGCCGTCATGTATTAAATGAGATTTCTATTTAGTCTTGCAGGTCGCGGTCATGTTTTCTACCGGACTGCTGGCGCGCGACCAGTTCTTTCGCCACCTAGCACCTAGCCCACAGACGATTTTTGTTCCTAAGATACAAGCTGGTTCACGTTGCGTAGTGCATGAGTATATTGGTGTAGAAGACTGTACCAAAAAAAAATCGTACATAAAATGCTATAGTGATTTTCCGCAGCACAGAGCACAGCACCCATGACAATGACAATGGGACGGCCGATGTTTGGGCAAATACGATGCCATTCATGGCCGCAAGCACAAGAACTGCTGCAACTAATAGACGAAGTAGGTTAAATTTGTTTTTATGGGCACAGCTAAGGAGATGGAGAATGATTGTCCACGATGCTCAGCAGTGGAAATACGTTCACTCCTTGTGGAGACTGAACTACAGGTCGAAATGCGCGACACCCCTATGATTTCCTACTACTTTCATATCTACCCTATCGATTAGGTTGGGTGGTGCTTCGCATTTCCCCCGCGGATTGGCCATTGTCGCATGAAGCGGTCACTTGTGGTTATTGCATTTTGCATTTTACGATATGTGCGCGACAAAATGTGAGGAGCGTGAAAAAGTAACTGGTTCGAAACGCTGGGGTACTGTAGGCTAAAGTGTAGTATACAATTTCCCACTCTGAAAAACTCATGCACTTCGCAACGTGAACCAGCTTGTACAAATATCGGTGGTGTTCCTGTTGTGAGGATTGATGAAGATACCTCACGCTGTTGGAATGAAGTTTTGACTGTCTGTGGTCTGTGGGCCAAAAAACTCAAACCTCATCTCTATCAGACTAACTATTGTACCTTACCTATCAGTAGCTACCCTTACGCTGACGCGGTCTTGGTCATACGAGTAGCAAAATAGCCATAGCCCTTCCTCCCCTTTTGTTACGTACTCCTAAAAGTCTAGAATTACGACCACTTTTCACCGAAGTCGTCATGAGAATTCTTCGTCAACAATGCGACCATGGATTACACCCTCCAGCGCATGGAGAACGGCAGCCGGTGGCTCTGGCTTCTGAAAAGACTCGATGAGGCAGCAGCTTTGAGAGAGGTTTTTGGGAGGGTTCCAGAAATTTCGACGGTTGTTGCAAGCAAAGCTTCTATCCAAGCATTTTGGGAGCTGTATGTTACTGCAATTCCAGGAAAGACTTACGTATGTTGTGGGCTTTCAGGATCTGGAAAGACCACCGCTGCCTTTTTCCTGTTGCATGGCGACTACGATGTCAGCCAACGGCCCACACGTGCCATCATGATTCGCGCTAGTGATTCCACAAACGTCCCGCTCTCGTTCTGTCAAAGGCACTTAGGTGCCCCCGACGCTGCCCCTTTCCTTCACGACATCTTAATTCAGGCTTTGAGACCACCCGACCAACGAACGCTCGTCAAGCCTCGCAGTGTGAATGAAGCGATTGAACTGGCAAAGACGTTTCTTGCAAGAAGTTGCCGTACTCATTCCTTTGAAACAAATCTGGTACAAATTAGCAACGTGGAGGAAGTGGGTTCTTCCAAGGTCCGTCCGAATTGCTCCGCGTTGCCCCTCCTCATTATTGACGGCATGGCTTCATCAGAGGCCAACAGAAATTTTGTCTCCAGTCTATATGAAGTTGCCTTTGATGCTCAGGTAGCAGTTTTTGTCATTGTGAAGGACGAGCGTTTTGCGAACGAGTTATGCGCAATCAATGGTGGCCGCCACATTCTACCTGCAGATCCACTCATAAGGAACCCCCGCGGAGACGATGTAGGCCGCCCCTTCACTGAAGTACCTGATTGGAACGGAATGACTTGGTGTCTCAAAGATCTGCAACGTTTTGCGAATATGGCCAATTTAAGTAATGTGACGCTCGAGGATGGAATGATTCCCGGGGAAGTTATTGACATGCACGCTCAGGCCGAGTTGGATGAGCAAATGCCTCTCCAGATGTCACATACTAAAACAGCTGACTACTGATGTGTCATCTCCACCCGACTGGGTGCTCCAAGTTTTCAATGCTTCGTTGATGGTGCTGTTCCGGCAACTTGTGATCACACCAAAAGCATCGTACAATCCATCAATTACACCAAAGCTAGCCCGGGCGTTGAATTGACATGCGGACTCGTGTATCACCCGAATTATTATATGATTAATCCCACAACCATCAACAGGTCAATTCGTCGCAGAAAGGCAAAGTATGTTTGCTTTAGTCGAAACCCTACTAGTTTTCTACTTTCACAGACTCAAATGACGAGATGCGAGCTATGTAGACGACATTGTCCATGATATAGCATTTTGTCTGATGCACCAAATTGAAGCCATACTTTGCGCTTGACACGTCATAAATATGTTTTGGAAAGAAAGGTGGAAGAAGGTGTTTGGACCCGAAATGAGTGCCTCGACGTCTCAGTAGAACGAGAGATTGGCGCGGATGAAGGCAAAATCGATTACCATATGTTTTTATTCCCTTATGTATTATGATGTTATGACAGAGATGAACTTGTGTGTGATACTGTTTGATATGAAATAATTGTTTGGTGTTGTGCTGCTATTCCGCACGAATGCCCATATAAATGAAAGAAATCTCAAAAGATCGAGAGAGGAAAACGGAATCGGGGTGGAGGATACGGAACGCCCCACCTCGTCCATTTTCGAGACTTATGAAATTGTTGATGGTTGTGACGAGACACAACGCAAGGGACAAATGGTTACCCAAGCGCGCACTCGCTTTTATGAAGATTCTTGATCGTTTCAATGCGTTTGTTGCTTGCTGCCGGCAACTTAGTCGTGGCTAGACTTTTCAAGTTTGTCTATGCGTTTCTTGGCTTTCTTCTTTTTAACATAGATCTCATCGTCGTATTGCTTTTCCTTTTTACCCACCTTTTTCAGCTTCTTGCCACTGTAATCATCGTGGCCCAATCCTTTTCCTCCGTCTCCACCAGGGCACAACGATGGGCTGTACCAGTACAGATTACGAAGCTCGTTTCCAGAGCTTGAGTATTCGCCTTTCCTTTCTGAAGTCTGGTCTGTTGCGAGTTCCATGAGAAGATCCCTGTTTCGTTTGCCTATATGCACCCTCCCAGTGTCAGTATTGGAGTATATACTCACTTTGGATCCTTTCGTGTCGATCCTTACCTTTCTCTTTGGAAGATTTGCTTCTGTACGACTTGTCTGACTTGTCTCCAGAATACATATATTTCTTCCCAGAAGAAGAGTCGTCCCTATCTCCCTTGGAATGCATGTACCCTTTGCCTTTAGATTTGGAGTAATCCGAGTCTCCTTTGGACGACTTTTTACCTCGCTTGGGGGATTGGTAGTCGTGGTCGTCGTCTTTATCCGATTCCTTTTTTCCCTTCTCTTTTTTGCCATAAAAGCCAACCGGTGGACAAGAAGGTGCATGTGTTTCCTCGTACCGATGCGTTGGTTTCATGGTCGGTTTCGCCGTCAATGGAGAAGGAGCGTCATTTTTCGTTGGCGTGGCTGTGGGCGCCTTCCGTTGCGATGGTGCCATTGTCGGAGCGTCTGTAGTTTCAGCGGCGGGGCAAAAGGACAGGGGAGGATCTGTCACGTCTTTCTGTGCAAATAATGAGAGGATTCAGAAATGCAAAGGCGTTTGAGGTCATGTTTCTGGTCTATCACGGTAACCACCAGTCCCCAAAGAAGCCTACTTACAACAAAGACTCCCACAGTCGTATCGAACTGCCGAATCACGGGAAATACATCACATTCATTGGTAAACACCACCGACCACTCTGCCCTGACTTCAATCCCGTCCTTATTTTCGCCTTGAATGAACATACCCAATTGCTTGGGTGGTTCCGCAAGACCGGAGACAACCCGCATAGCAGATTCGAAAGCAATCACATCTTCTTGTTGAAAGGGACCTGTGAGCAGCGCATTGCGCAATTCAGACCCAGATTGACCAGTCTCTTCAATCACCACTTCCTTCACGACCACAAGGACAGAATCGGATGATGTTGAAGTGACTTGACAACTTTGCTCAGCAATACCTGCCGGTCCAAAGGCATCATTATCTGCTGGGCAGGGAGATGAAAAATTAAATTGAAATTCATAGATCGAGGGCTGGCATCCACAGAGCTCCTCTCCAATGACGAACGGGTCTTTTGTTGGGACAGGAGTGGGTGGAACAGGCGATTGTGTTGGCTCATTGGTTGGGACAGGAGTGGGTGGAACAGTGGTTGGATTGCCTGTCGGCGAGAACGAGGGCGATGAACTAGGTGCGCCAGTCCCTGAACAACAGGTTACACGCGTACTTTCCGGTACACTGGGACAGTTTTCCAAAAGTGGAAATGCCACATCAAAAAACTGACAAGTTCCATTTGTGAGAGTGGGTAAAATCCCCAAGTCCACTGTCACCTCTTCCGTAGGATTATCCACACTTCGTCCTTCACCACAAAAGCTGCAGTCCAGTTCATCTTCGGCGTTCGCTGGTTGACCATGAGTCAACAGGACGAAAGCTAGGATGAACGAGATGCCCCCTGGTCGAAGGAAAGAAAGCAGTGGCCTTGGTCCATGTTGTCGTAGTCTCATTCCGTCCTTCTCGGTCGGAGACGCCGTCGATCTAGTGTGAAAAGTCAAATTTTTTGTCTCAATCAAATGCGCTTTTCCATCTTGTGAAGCACCCTCTGCAAGACCGCCACATCAAAATTTGGGACGGTTTTGAATCCTTAAAAGCAAGCAGTGTATGTGGGTAACGTCTCGATTTTGGAATCCAAAAATTTATAAAAAGTGGGCATTGCGCATAAAGAAATCAGTCTTATAAAAAACTTGAAGTCGACTGGCGTTCCGGAGAGTCTCCGCTTTCTGTTGGACAATGTTTCAACTGCCCGTCAACTTCTGGCACGTGTTCGCGCCGGGGGATCGTTCGTGTGGACGGACAAGCTTTGACACAATTTTGCGTATTTCATTGAAACTCGAACGATATCACGGTAAACCGCATATCACTTTCTCTGACTTTGTGAGCAAGAAAAGGATTGTAGACCTTCGTATTTATTGCTAATTACACCTCCACGTGTCATAAGGCGTACTATTACAAGACCAAGCAAGGCGAAAAGGGGTATCCTTGGAGATTGGAACACCAGGCCACTCTCAAGACGGACGTAAACTGAGAAGGATGTGGTGAAAGCTTTCGATATCCACGGCAAATGATGTGGGGTCCAGCTTGTGCCTTTCGAACGTCCACGATAAATCTTCCATGCCAGCAACAGTCAATAGGACGCCGTGTATACGTGAAACGAAATCCAATGTATCGATCACGGGCAACAAACGCATGTAAAACCGAAGGAATAGTAAATCGTAATATCCATCATCTATATATATCTTAGTTATGAAAGGTAAGATAGTTGTACAGGCATTCTGTCAATAGGTAAAACATCAAAGCTGGCAGAAAACCCTATCTCTTGCATCACCCAGAAACTGAATAAAGGTGTTCTCCCAGGAATAAAAAAGTCATCACCTTTGTCAGAACTTTCAATGAAGTTTATCAGGACGTTCCTTTCCCCGCTTCACCTTTTTCTCAAAGGCTTTTGGACTACTTTTTGCATTCTTTTTCCCTGAATCGTCATCTTTTTCTGATTTCATATCCTTGTCATACTTTCCCTTTCCAGAGCCGTAGCCCTTGCCTTTGCTGTATGAGTCGTCCTTCTTTCCACCTTTGCTCTCGTCGTCGTCGTCGTAAGAGTAGCCCTTACCCTTGCCTTTGCTGTACGAGTAGTCTTTCTTTCCACCTTTGCCACTGTCATCAGGATCTGGACAAAGTGGATCGTACGAGTCGTCGGTATATCCTCCCTTACGGCGGAGTACACGATACCCTGGGTAAAGGAACAAGGTCTCTGTGTGAGTTCGAAAAATGAAACGTCGCAGTGCGGGGTGCAAACAACCGTCTTACCTTTGCTATAATCTCCCTTTGAAGCCTTGCTTCCTTTGTATGCTTTGTCGCTTTTGGAAGACTTGTCACTGTCATCCGAACCTTTCTTTCCTTTGCTTCCTTTTGAGCCTTTGGACTTATCGTCTTTGGATTCCTTGGTACCTTTTTTCTTTTTGGTTTTCTTTCCAAGGTCACCTACCGGTGGGCACGAGGGGGCAATACCTCCTGTAGGTTTCGATGTTGGCTTTGGCGATGGTCCCTCTGTGGGTGTGGGAGTGGTGACTCTTGAAGGAGCCCCTGTAGGTTCTGGGACCGGACAGAATTGCTCGAGAGGATCGCTTACAGACCGCTGTCAAAGACAAAAATGAAAATGTTGTGAGTGTGCTTTTCTTTCTCGAGACTGATGTGTGTGCAATTACTCTTACTTACAATAATGGTTCCTGCAGTTTCCTCCCCGCCTTTAATGACGTTAAAGACACCGCACTCATTGGTAAATTCCACTTCCCATTCTGCCACCATTTGAAATCCTTCAGTGTTGGTGCCTCGCAGAGTCATGTCGAGGGATGAGGGAGGCCTTGTAAGTGACGAATTGGTCACCATGATCGATTCGTACACAATCTCTTCCCCGTTTGCAAACGGCCCGTTAAGGAAGATACTTTCGGTCCGTGTCCCCACCTTCTCTCTAATGACCACGACTGTAATTTCTCCAAACACAGCTTCGCCTGATCTTACTTGCACTTCACAGGACTGGTCCGCGACTCCATCCGGTCCAAACGCATCGTTTTCGGGGGGACAGGGAGAGGCAAAGCTCATTTCAAAAAAGAAAACAGATGGTTGACAGCCACACAATTCGATGGAGGGCGTCAAGCTTACGGTTGGCGCCGGCGATGGTACAAATGTCGGTAAGGGGGTAGGAACGAGAGTTGGAGTTGGAGGGTTTACTTCTAAACAAAGACAGTACCTCTGAGTTTCGGCAGGTACTTCTGGACATGTTCCTCCAATTACGGGGAACAGTAATTCAAATTGACCGCAAGAAAGTGTGGTCTCTCCTTGAGGAGGTCCAAGGTCGATAATGACTGGACGATTGGGGAAGTTCACGGCCGATCCCTCCGGACAAAACGTACAACCTGATGGCTCTGGTGTGTCATCTGCAAAAGCGTATGTTGAGAGCTCAATCAACACCAGCATCCATGTGAGCATCATCGGGCGTGATGTACCAAATTTCCTCATGTTTACCGTCCTTCTTTTCTGCGGATGAATCGTTTCAAGTTGCGACGAAGAGGAGAATATGACACGACGTTGGTCGGTCCACTCTAGTCTCTATGATATGTATGATCGGACTCCATGACTAGGAGTTGTGAAATATGTTCGCTGAACCGACATCTCCAAATATTCTTTTGCTTTTGGTTTCTGTTTGGATGGGATTGTATGGTCCAACGTACGCACCTGGTTGTGAACAGCACAAAATTGGGCCAGACAAACTCGGTGGAATTAATTGTGAGTGCAAAAGAAGCTTCTGTTGTCGTATCCAAATTGGAGCGGCGTGGTCGACCAAGACCAACCGATGCTACACTTTGAGCTATACAACATGCCGATGCATGCGCCCCCGTCAAATGGATGACCCAAATTTTCTTGTGAAAACGACCAGAGGACGGACGGGATGACCCATGAAAACAGTCGCACTTCATGACAACTTCAATCGCTGTCGGTTCAATTGTGATGACCAATATCGAAACGCGTAAGAATATGGGAGACAAAACGAAAATGTGATAAGAATGTATGACATGTATAGTTTAGATATATGTATAGTAGGTGCACACATCGTGCAATGGAACCGTGGAAGGTGCTGAACAATCAGAAACACTCTCGGGGTTCAGCCAAGTTGATGCACAAATTTTTCCATGTAACTTGGTGATGAGACTAGTAGGAAAAATCCTTGTACTTTGCCTTCTTGTCGTCATTCTTGTCCTTCTTTTGGTAGGTCTTGTCCTTCTTGCCACTCTTGTCATCCTCATCCTTTCCGCTCTTGTCCTTCTTTTGGTAGGTCTTGTCCTTCTTGCCACTCTTGTCATCCTCATCCTTTTCGCCCTTTTCCTTCTTTCCAGTGCCGCCTTTTCCGTAGTAGTCGTCGTAGTCTTCGTAATCATCATCGTCGTCGTGTTCCTCGTCCTCAGGACACAGCGTGGGCTCAGTAGTTGGCTTCACGTTCAAGCCGCGGGCATTTTCTCCCTGGTTGACGATTCGAGTTGAATCCATGTCCATCTCCTGGAGCATTCTGTAATACCCTTTGCCTGTTTTGTTACAGGGAACGAACATGGACCGGTGATGAGTTCTCGTGTATCCAAAACAACCTAAAAGCGACGTCACATCACGTCTCTTACCTTTGTCATCCTTCGCGGCCTTGTCTTTCTTCGCGGCGTTATCTCCCTTCGAGTCTTTGTCTCCCTTCGAATCCTTGTCTCCCTTCGAATCCTTGGTGGCTTTGGGAGATTTGGGTGTTTTGACAACTTTCTTACCCCTGGAATCCTTGCTCTCTTTCTTACCTTTCATGCGTTTGGTCTTTTTGTCCTTCGTTGGAGCACAAGTTGGAGCAACTACAGGGGGTGGTGTTGGCACGAAAGCCGGAGGAGGTGTTGGCACGGGAACTGGAGGAGGTGTTGGCACGGGAACTGGAGCAATGGACGGCTCGGACGATGGAAGATCGGTCGGTACAACTGGACAAAATTCACGGGGTGGATCACGTGTTTCAATCTGTTGTCGTCGAACAGTATTACAAGAAAAAGATGCGTGAGTTTATAGCACGGGCACGTCGGGTCGACACTGTATAGCTTGCACTTACAATCATGGTATTAAGTGTTTCTTCGCCACCTCTGATTACAGGAAATACATCACACTCATTGGTGAATGTAACGCTCCATCGTGATGTAATCGGTTCCTGTTGGCTGTTGGTGCCTCGAAGTACCACTTCGAGAATCTTGGGGGGATTCGTAACATTGGTGTTGAGGAGTATGGCTGACTGGTACACAATCTCAGCTCCCTCATCAAAGAGTCCAGTCGCGAGCCGACGTCCAGCTTCTGCCCCGTTTTGGTCTTCCTCGTATATAAAAACAGTTCGAACAGACACATAGGTAGTATCTGTCGCATCCGTATCGATTCGGCAGCCTTGTGCTTCAATGCCCTCTGGTCCAAAGGCATCCAGTGCACAGGGAGAGGAAAAGTTCAACTGAAACACGTATTCCGAGGGCTGACAACCGCAGATCGTCGACGGAGCGACAAAAGAGGGAGCGTCCGAAAACGAAATGGGAGACGAAATGGGAGATACGGAAGGGCTGCTGGAGAATGGAAGACATCCACAGTCGTCTTGAATGCTCGGTGAAACAGTGGGACACTCTCCTTGTTCTTCGGGAATGATATTTTCAAAGAAGGAACAAGTTTGCAGCAAATTGCCCGCAGTTGGGCCCAAATCAATTCTGACAAATTGATCTGGGAGAGTCACTGCTTCTCCTGGAGGGCAAAGGGTACATGTTGAGTTGTCTTCGGCAAAGGCAAATGCTACAAGATGACTCAAAAGTGCTGCAAGGATGAGCATGCTCCCTGAGGAAGTTGCACCAAGGTTTTTCGTGTTCATCCTGATGCGCTTTGCTTTGTCGCGTTCCTGTTGACGGTGCACAAAAATTATGCGCAGTGAAACAGCGAAATCGTTTCACTCCACCGTTTCTCGTTGTGCCAAAAAGAATCCCACCACCAAGTGAAAGAGAGTCCATGCACTGGAGCAATGTCGAGCAAAAGCCTTGTTGTTTATGGGAATAGCATGTCACAGTCATGAGCTCCATAAAAATCGAGATTCAAAATGTGAGAAAGTTGTAGCTTGGGGTCCGTTTGGTCTTGCACACGTGTCAGTTCCGCGCCGACTACATGGGGCCAAATTTGGGGGACATTCCGTGGTCGCCAGGTCTATTAAACGAGGAGAATTTTGAATTTTGGGGGTCCATTCCGTTCGTTTCATCCGTTGCGAGTCCCGGATGCTCCGCCGAATCTCCGGCTGGATCTTTCGAGTCCCGGATTACCTTGAGCTCATGACTGAATGGTGCCAGGTGTGACGCACCTACATGAAGCGAATGTGTGACAATGGAGGCATCCATTGACGGAAGCAGAAAGCAAAAAGAAAATTGGAAAGAACGAGACTTGGCACTACATCGCAGAGTCGAATCAAGCCGCCAATCCAAATGAGATCAATTCAATTTTTCATGAGGCGTTTTCATCAGCTTGTTTGTCTTCTTATTGTGACAAAAAGTACTGCCTTTGCGGCCGCCTTTGAAGGGAGTCCATCGATTCGAACGGCGCCAATATCCGTGCGACCATTGTCGCGGTCAAGGCAACGACGATGGACAAGCACAGTTCCACAGCAGGCACGGAGGCAGCCATCGTTGTTGTCCATGGCCAATGAATTGCACAATCAGTATCAAGCCAAACACTTTTTGCCAGTGGAGCCGGCGAATATATGGGAAGAAATGGCCTTGTCGTTGGTCAATGTCAACCTAGAAGAAAACCGGGTTATGGATTACGTACAAACCATTACACTCTTGCGCATTTGCTTGCCCTCTTTGGCACTTGCAGCTGTCGGGAAGCTATTGTATCCTACCCTTGGCATGACATTGGCCGGCATTATTGACGATGCAGGAGTGTTTGCCGTCGTATCGCAAGATGCTTCACAATATATTCAAAATATTCTCACGACATCTGGGTTGGTATTTGGATTGCTCGTGGGACAAACCTTTTGTAAGTACTTGCCCTCATGTGCCCGTTGTATCGATGGTATCAGCGAATTCTGTGCTGTTTTTTCAGATGGACTTTCTCAACCTTTCAGTTTTCGACATGTCCAGATTTTATGTACCAACAGCAAGAAGCAATCTACCTTGCCCTGTTTGAGGAGGTTACCATGGCAAAATCATTATTGGAACAAGTAGCATTGGTGTGTCAGGGTCGCGATGCCTTGTATCAACGAATCTTGCAGTGCATTGATCGGTACGTCCGTGACGATTTGACCAAATTCAACGATTTTGAGTCGGCGGCCTTAATATCCGCCCGCCCGGTGGACGACCCCTTGGAGGACATTTTGTATTTGACCAGTGTCGGGGAACCATCCATTGTCTACCAAACGGTAAAAAGTTTGCGTCAAGCTCGAGCCTATCGGCTGGGTGCCTTGCAACGAAAATTGCCGGATTTGCACATGGCTTTGTTATGGGCCTTGTTTGGGATTGTCCTCTTTACCTTCCCGCTCTTGGGAGCAGGGAGTCAAACCATTGGAGGGGAGGGTATTTTGACAGTCCAGTCGTGGTATTTGGGCATTTTAATATTTGGCATGTCCTTGACCCTCGGAGTTGTAGAGGAATTGCGACAACCCAATCGCGTGGGAGCCTACAATGCCCAATTGGTTCTGAACGTAATGGTCGCTGGGTTGGAAGAGGATTTGGCCTTGCGTCTCATGGCCAATGCACAAAGCATCTACCCGGACAAGCCTGGTCTGGACGATGGCCATGTTGGTGATGATAATGATAATGAGGGGGATGATGCCTCTTGTTTCGAATCGGTCGGTCTGGCGCCACCGCCAGAACCGTCCATTGATGCCGATGGCTTTCTTTCCAAACGGACCAGTTTCTTTCGTTTTGGAGAAAGAAGACAGAAAAACGAAAAGAACTAAACGCTGAATATGGATTCGACACTTGTTGTTTTGGTTGTAAATGATTGATGGTCACGCCAACCTTTTCTCATCCATGGACGGTCCCATTTTGATGTCCACCCATATATACGACTATAGAAATGAAATGTTATATACAACTGCTTCTCTACTCTAGGAACAGAGGCGCTATGGGAGATAAAAGGGAGATGCGGACTGTGGAAGCGATTCACCCTGTTCTGCCTGTTGGAAGGTGTCATGAATTTGCGAGGCAACCACCACAGCCAAGGTTCGACACTGTGGATCGGGATCATGGGAGGCCATGGCCTGCAAAGTGGTCAACACATTCTCTTGTTGTTGCTGTTGTTGCATAAAGGCCAGGATCCTGGAGGCCGACGACGGTGACGACCGCTGCATGCAGTGAATCGAACTGGCCACTGCTTGCAAGGCGGCGGAACGAAGTTCGGGGAGTTCGGCCGACGAACAAAATCCCCACACGAGACTGGCCAAGTCATGTGCCATGGTCGTGACTGTCATGGTACTATTCAAGACAAGAGGGCCGGCCAAGTCGAGAATGAGACTCATGGTGAGGAGCAAATGGGACAAAAATTGAGCGCCCAAGGTGCCCTCCCATAAGGTGGCATCTTCTCGCCGTTGTACAAAGTTTCCCAATAAGGCATAGAACCAATGGGGTGCCACCGGACCAAATCGATTGCTCTTAGCATCAACATTCTGCTTCTCAATGGTTTTATTGGAGTCCCAACGGCCTCGACCCCAACGACGTGTGCGTTCCAGGGTCTCCAATGCTTGTTCTTGGTTTGTCGTTTCGTTGTTGTGTGTATCGGAGCCCCCTGTCATGAAATCCTTGGAATTGGCATTGGTTGTTGTCCTAGTAGTCGTGATGAGATGTCGCTTGCCATGAACGCGGTCCTGGACCTCTTCCAGGAGATGCGGTGACTGTTGGGGGGATTCCAATTCCAAGGGTTGGGGGCATCCAGCGAATTCTTGGGCGGCCGTTTGCAGAGCCGCCAACACATGTAGTCGGGTGGACAATCCGCACGAGTTCCCAAATGCATCGGTAATCAAGGCCATTCCAACCGTGTAGGGTTCCATGACAAGCAATGCAATCAAGCATGCTTGTTGCTGTTCGCCAAATTCAGTCATGTCGTACTTGTTTTCTTGATGCAACACTTGAACCGCCAAATCGACAGCGACATCGGGCAAATCGGCCATGTTTCGTCGAATGAGAGAGGGCAATTCCTCCAGTGCCGTTTCATGGTGACTCCAGGCATGGTCATCCGTTTCGGGTGTGCGCAATAGTTCCAAGGCATCTCGCAAATACAAGGGACGAGGCGTTTCTCGAATATCCTCTTGGTCATCCTCCAAATCATAGCGCTGTGGCAATTCCTCCCAGACGGAATCATCATCACTGTCATTCGACTCGTGCGATGCATTGCTAGTACAGTCCGACGAATCATCGTCTTCACTCACATATTCGGCATCAGGATCTTGTAGTAGCTTCCTATTCTTTCGTCGTCGTTGTCGAGGCGGCGGTCGCGGGCGCCATGAGGGCACGCGGTCAACGGATGGTTGGACCGATGGTTCCTCGACGACCGACTCGGGCGGTTCTGGTTCGTTTGGCTCTTCTGGTTCTTGTTGTCGTCGTTGATTGTATTGGTCCAATTCCTCAAAGTGCAATTCCGCTTGTCCCAAGCAGGCGGCCAAGGCTTGTCCCACCCGCATCCCATCGAGACGGAGGGGGGCCAAGGACGATTGCAACCGCAGTGTGGTTCCTTGCAAGAGTGCCGTCACCAAGGTATCATGGAGCGATGGATCCAAGGCAGTCGTAGTCGTAGTCGAGTCCTTCTGGGTCGAGGCCAACAAGGTCAAGCCCTGAACGAGAAAAAATGTGACGGGAGTTTGCCAGGTGGAATCGGTTTGTCGGACAAACACGGTGGATCCCCAGACAGTGGCCACTTGGAGCAAGTGTTGCAACAAAGGTGTCGTGTAATACGTAGCCTCGTCGTTGGTTGTGGTTGTATCGTCGTTCCACAAGGAATCGGCCAGTACGGCATCACGTTGAGAGGAAGATGATGACAAGAAAGAGGGATCCTCTTTGTTTTTGGTGTGATTGTGGTGGTTCGTATCGTTCGGCTGTGGCATGTCCTGCAACAGATTGGCCAAGAAAATTCCCATTTGTTCGTGTTGTTCGTGTTGCAATGACTGTTGTGACATACAGACGGTCCTGGTGGTCGTGGATGGTACTAGCATACCAGCAGTCGTGAGGGTGGTGGTGGTGTGCGTAAACAAACAGTGACGCACCACGGTTGTGAGAACCGTGGAAGACGAGTGCCACGACAAGTGACGGATCCAACGAAAGACGATACTGGTAGAACAAGACGATGATGATGGAGTCTCATTGGTTCTCCTCAAGCACCAATGAATCAGAGCCGTCGACAACAAGGCCAAATGACGAGGGACTGCCTGCTGTGCCAAGGGATGCAAGGCCTGGTTCTCAAACGAGGAGGCCCCACGAGGAGGAACGCTGCCATCTTTTTCTTTTTCTTCTTTGTTCCTCGATACTCCTACTCCGAGTACGACCACACGCATCCAACCATTCACAATGGCGTGCGATGCGTACTGGGGTTGTCGATGCATCCAATACTGGATCCAAGCCATCCACCACTGCACCGTGGGAGATGGCAGAGTTGTGGTTGTGGTTGTAGTAATAGAATGCGAGGAAACACATTCCTTCCAGACGTGTCGCGTCGCGTGATACGCCACAGCCGTCCGAAAGTATTCGGGGCTGTGGTGCCAATCCGGCGAATGGTGGTTGGGTGTGTGCCAGTCCCCTAATGGATGGGCATCGCCACCCCCCACCCGCGTGGAAAGACGCCACAAGCGTTCCATCCACTCGTTGCAGCACCAGGATTGCGGAACACGAGGTGATGGATGGGGATTCTTGTTGTTGTTGAGGTCGTCATTGTGGTTGTGAGTTGTGTCCGATTCCGGCAAGGACTGTGGTGATTGTTGTGGTGTTTGTTCGAGCCACAAGGCATGGGCCAGACCCTTTTGAAAAATGGTGTGGAGATAGTCGGGCCACTTGTCGTTGCGTGGTTCTACCAGTCCTCCTCGTCCTTCTTCTTCTTCTTCTTCTGGAACGGAACCGAGCAATACGTGGGACAGGAGGGACCAGGCATTGGACAGGGCCGTGGGAGACACGGGTGGTGGTGGTGACGACCCGCCGACGGACCAGGTTGTCAAGGGGTGCGTTGGTTGTGCCGTTGGTTGGTTGGACGACGACGACGACGACGACAAGTACCCAATGGAATCGACGAGACACTCCAGCAAGGTGGATCCGTGGGTACAGGACCAGAGCACGGCCCGACACAAGGCACGGGTGGCCCGAGGGGTCGTCGTGACGGTATACCACAACAAGCCTTGGATCCACAAGCATTGTTCTTCTTTTTCGTCTTTTTCTTCTTGTGGCGACGATTGGTTCTGGGAATGAAATCGCCGTTGCAACCGAGTTTGGACTTGGTGCAAGGCTTGGACATGTGCTTCGTCATTGGTGGCGGTCCAAATGGGTTTCAACCACTCGATCACCATGTCATTGTTGTTGTCCTTTGGTTGTGGTTGGTCGTTCTCGTCCTGGTCGTTGTGGAACGTGTGGTGGTTGATACGAGGATCCATGTTCTGTTGTGTAGTGTGTCCAGATTGGTGGAACGACGAGAATGACACTTTTTGAGTTGGAGATTCGAGAGACGAACGGTTGTTCACGGTTTTCAAGGACGCAAGTAGTAGGACGAAGAGAACTATTCGGTACAGGGACACGCAAGAATAATGGCGGCGGCAACCCTCTAACCACCTTGCCGTCGTTCATGGTCGTTTCTGGAATGAGAACGAATGGGGGTGAAGGCGTTCATGCCAAAGGTTTTTGGGGGGGGGTGGTGAAAAGGGGTGCACCGCGCTGAAGATGGATGCTATGCAGGCGTGCGAATGTACCTCGCTTGCGCTCATAGAAACATGTGACACGGTTGGATGGAACTTTTGGTTCGAAGTTCGAATTCGAGAGACGACGAAGACAAAGGTCAAGGACCAGGACGACAAGCAACAACCGCAGCATGGTTCTTCCCGTCAATCCCAAGAAACGCAAACCATCGGCTTCGTCGTCGTCATCTTCGTCAACGTCAGGGTTGGATAAACTCCGTCATCCTGATGATCCTGATCCTACTACGGCTGGTTGGCATACTGCCGAATTGGCACCGTCGTCCCTGACGGATTCCATGCGCACCAGTATGGCCGCAGTGGCCCAAGCCTTGGTGTGTCCCCTCTGTCACGGTCTCTTGCATCATCCCCAAACCTTGGCGGCCTGTGCCCACAGTTTTTGTGAAACCTGCATTGACGACTACGCCTGCCATCATTGGAGTTGTCCGGGTATGTACCGAGAGTGTGTGTCGGTGTGGGTGGGTCGATGGGGATATCCAATGATATTGGATATGACTTCTCTCCTGGTAGTCGCTCACATGCTTGCTTGCTTGTGTTTTTGGGATGTTGGCCGTCTCTGGCCCAATCCATGACATACATTTAACAGTGGCGGGATGTGGTCAATCCATTGCCTTGCGGGGGAATCGCAAGGGCAAATTTCGAAAAACCAATCCATCCTTGGAAACCATGGTCACCTCCTATCACGCCATTCATCAAGCCTTGCGGCAGGCTCCACCCTATTGGTGGAAATCTTCCTCCAATAATACTAGCAGCAGCAGCAGCAGCACGTTACTACTGGAACCGACGACAAGGACGACATTGCAGGAGGAGCCTACCAGCAACCACTCAAACGAGGAGACGAAACCACCACCT
The DNA here is from genome assembly GCA_946965045.2 of Epithemia pelagica. Lineage (NCBI taxonomy): Eukaryota > Bacillariophyta > Bacillariophyceae > Surirellales > Surirellaceae > Epithemia > Epithemia pelagica. Next base: position 883,049 of record OX337234.1, on the reverse strand, counting down.
ACGACAACTCGCACGGCCACCCAAAAGGACACACGACCGACGAACCAAACCAGGACGGTGCCAGGAACGAACCCAACCAACAGTAACCACCACAGTGCCAGTAGCACCGCCCCCACACACAACACTGAGTTTGGATCACCACCACAACACAAACAACCACCTCTCTAGAAGAACACCTCTAGCCAGCTACCAGTCACAACACGGTGGGCCCCATGCTCTGGGACCCAAGCAAACAGGCATGTTGTGTTATACCGTCTGCTCTACGTGGGTGGGTGTCAGGATTTCCAGACACTCTCTACGACTACAGGGAGGACACACTGTTGGATCCCATGGGCCCAAGGACACAAAGGCAAAGAACAGTCCGATTGTTTCCTCCTTTTTTCGCTTTGCCACTAGGATGAGTCAGTTACGGCAATCCGTCTAGAGTAGTTGCGTTCTACAATTGTACTCCTACATGATTTGGCCTACCTAGCAATCGTTTCTTGCGGAAACTAGTCAAGGCGGTCATCTCGGAATCGACCGTACCGGAGGTCCTACCCCCCAGCGGGGGTGAGTTGTCGGGTCGCATATGTGTCGTGCTTTTGGTGTGCAAACTCTTACTCACCCCCAAGGCGCGACCTCTGCGCTCCCAGTACTGACACAAACCTCCAAACCACCAACTGCATTCATCGCGGCAATGGAGGTACGGAGCCGTGCTTACTGTCCCTACAATGTCTTCTTCTTCGCACAAACGCCATCGCAGTTCCCAGCAAGACATTAGGAAGGCCTATGCTTCTCGGGGCACAGTGGATCGCCATGCCTCCGAAGCAAAACAAGAATCAAGCGTCTATATCGCCGGAATGGAATCTCTCGCTTCATCGAGAACGAATGTCTCTGATGGCCAATCTGATGCCGTTCAGCCTACTCCGGTCCCTCCCTTCATCACACCTCATGCGAAAGCAACCGTGGATTCACACAGTACGATGGTTAGTACGATGGTTCCAACTGCAGGTACAAGTGACTTATCCACAACCACAAGTAATGCCTCTGCTCCTCCTCCTCGGCCACGCCCCGAACCAACCCCGCATCCATCCAATCAATCCAACGAATCCAATCCTTCTACCAACGACAGAGCCCAACCACTGTTCATTGACCTTTGGCACAATCGGGATTCAGTTGGGCAAATCCAGTTTGGGACCCAATCGTCCCCTCAAAAGGCTCTGAAATTGCTTGCTGCTATGGAGCGAACAGTCCCTGCTGAGGCATCCAATGGTGAGGACCCTTCACCTTCCCCTCCGGATACCACAACAGCTGCGGCACCGACCCTCCATCTGACAAAAGTCCCTACGACAACAGCTCCACCAAAGAAAGCCCCACCAAAGAAAGGTCCACCGAAAGATCCTCCTCCTGCAGCATCTTCCACCAACCAGGACCAACAATACCCTAACCTCTTCAAAGGGAAAGTAACCAAAGTTCGTGAAGGTTCGTATCTAGTCCCTCTCCGTCGGGTCCCTCCATTGCCATGCAAAAACCCAGGGCCTGCTGCGTCAGCAAACACACCCCTGGTTTTGATTACCCCGACCCTTGAGGCATCCAAAAAGTCTTCGCTGACGCTGGTGGCCAACTATTGTTCCGGAATGATGCGACGGGCAAAAAATTACACAGCTGGTGTATCTCGGTCGCCCACCGGCACCTCCAAACAACGACGCTTCACGAACAAAACAACGAACAAACGGAAACATGCGGAATCGTCAGATACAACCCAACAGACTCCCGAGTCTAACAATGCGTCGACAACTCCGATTCAGGAGCTCGTCCACATCGACCGGAGCATTGTAGGAGGTCTTCAATTGTAGGAGGGAATCCATGGAATAGAACCCGGTCCACTTCGTGGCAATCCAGCCCCGCACTTGTTGTTGCGGCAGTGGCGTAGTAGGCTACTGGGTCGAAGCGTAGGAGCCTTCTTGTAGTAGGACACTCATCTACCAACGGCGGTCCAGCAAAAAGTTCGGTGTTGTGAAACTTCTGCTCTTTGTACATGTTGCCGTGGACCACAACAATGTCTTTGTGGATTCCACGACGGTTTAGCTCCTGCCGACTTTGCTCATACAAATGCATTATGGCCTTTCTCGAATTCGAATAAACAATCATTTTACGGTTTCCGGGGACCCGAGAGATGCGTACCAGGTCCGACTTAACTCGACGAAGAGGAGAGTCTCTGAAAGTCAAGTCAATCATGATGTTCCGGCGATGGACTCCGGAATGCTGGTGGGGCCAGACAAAGTCCTTTGTTCGATCAAAGGAGAGGTCAGTGAGAAACTCAAGATCCTTGACCATAGACAGGGAGGCAGTAGCCGTCATAAAGAGAATGGGAATGGGAATTGGAGAATGCGTTTCCAGTTTGTCAAGGAAAGCCGCTTTCAGTTCGCCAAACTCTTGCCTAAATTCGACACCGTGGCCAGCGTACAAGTGGCACTCGTCGATTGCAACAAAGCGGAGAGCGCCCTTGGATGCACACTTGGTAAGAGTTCGTTGCCAAGACCGGTCGTTGGCTATTTTCTGTGGGGAAGAAAATAGTAGGACTCTTTTTTTGTTTGATTGATTGTTGGAAAGTCGCTCGAGTGCAGACTGTAGTGTTATATTGACGTCAGGGGAACGCAGCACGTCAAGATTAAACACATGGACGCGGCTGTGCAGATATTGCTTGGTGCATACTTCAATAAGCTTGGCGGTTTGATCGGCCGACAAGCTTAGTAATGGGACAATTGTCACGGTAATGCCGCCACAAAGGAAACCACATACATCGCGGACGGAGGATTTCCCACCTCCGGTAGAACGTACAAGGAGGAGAGGACGCAAAGTAGGCGAACGAATGGGGGCAGGGGCAGTGTGGCGGTGTAGAAGGGCTTTACATGTATCGACTTGCCATTGGTGGGCAGTTTTGCCGTGCCAATGCAAAAAGCCCTTGTTGATAGCAGTTTCCAGCAACTCAATGGCTTCGGGTGGCTCGGAGGCATAGCCAGCAACACTTGGGGACCTTTGGTACGACGCCATAGCTTTGTTGGAAGAATGAAACGATTGCTTTCTGTGTTGGTATGGTAGATGGGAAGTGGGGTGGTACTTGGCGTGTTACTGCGGACGCTTTGAGGGTTTCCCGGTGCAACTGCCGTCGTCGTAGGTTCTTGAGAGGGAAGAGGAATGGTGCTGACGTCTTGGAAGGAGGTGCAAAGGTGCTTTGGTGACGATATGACGACAACCAGATTTGCTCCGTAGTGTGTGTGTGGTGGTTGTTTGGTGTTTGTGTCAGGACTGGGAAATCGCCAATTTTTGAAGGTCGCGCCTTGGGTGAGATAGAGAATGCTCACCAGATCTGGTTCACTAATCCTCATGACTCACCCCCGCTAGGGGGTACGGAGGTCCGTTGGTGGTGGTGCACATGTCACCAACGGCGCCTGGATTGGAAGGCTTTGGTCGTCAGAATGGATTGGATGTATCCGCACTGTGGCTCAGAAAATCACAAACACCACCAAACCCAAACAGTGTGACCTGGACCATTCGATCGTTCCAATCTACGAGACTCTTCTCACGGTTCGTTGGTCCACGTGGATTCGGACCTACAAAATAGGCGCACCACAACTCAAACGGTTCTCGACTACAAAAGTTGCAAATTCCAGACGCTGCTGTATGATGGGACAGTGATCCGAGGTTGGAGCAGGATGATGGATGTTACTATACTACCTAGAATCAATGTTTGTATCACCGTGTGGGCCACCAAAACACCACGATTAAAAAAAAAGCATCTTCTGAGGAGTATAGAGGTGAGAAGTAACCAAGCAGGAACAATCGTAAGAAGAACGTGATCACATCAAGTGATGGAGGACAGAACAGCAACTCACCTGTTCATGTCGACCGACAGAATTGGAGCAAACGATCGACACCGAGAAACGAAACGTGACCTTTGCCGTCCCATTCAACAAATAATAGAAGCCTCTACGGCCAAAGACCATGAAAACGCGATGGATAGTTTGAAACTCGTGCCAACATCATCTCGTCTCCCACCGTAAAGACTCATCTGCTGCATTGCATGTTGACCGACTGGATTTCCGCAAATGACAGATGACGATCGACGCCGAGAAACGGAACGTGACCCTCGACGAGCGATTCAACAATTACGTCTATACAGGAGGAAACGAATGAAACGCGATGGATGTGTTGCAAACATCATCTCATTCCCACGTCTCCCACCGTAAAGACTCATCTACTGCATTACATGACGACCGACTGGGTTTCCGCAAATGACAGATGACGATCGACGCCGAGAAACGAACAGTGACCTTCGACGATCGATTCAACAAATACGTCTATACGGCAAGGAACGAGAGAAACGCGATGGATATTTTGCAACTCGTGCAAACATCATCTCATTTCCAACGTCTCCCACCGTAAAGACTCATCTGCTGCATTACATGACGACCGACCGTCATGCGATGGATATTTTGCAACTCGTGCCAACATCATCTCATTCCCACCGTCTCCCACCATAGAGACTCATTTGCTGCATTGGACCACACACATTACCTTACGCTTGCCAATGTCTTTGTTTGTCCGCACAGAGGAAACGGAGACGACTGTGTGGCGCGGGAGTCGCTTCGAGTTTATTCAATGCTCTGCAACGATGCCCGAAACATCAACACATGGGACAGCAAGCAAGGCATGATTTGAACCATGACAACTGAAACAAGTATGGAATCTTACCTGAATGATTCCATCATCGTCGAACTCGGACGGGACCAAAATGGTGAAAGAATGTCCCGTTTCGCATTCTTCTCAGTGGCCGGTTCCTGCGTTGAGGATAAGCCGAAGGGGTCTTCTGGTTCATGTAAGTGACTATGGCCACCTCCATAACGTTCGGGATAGTTCTTTTTCATGAGGAGGATCGGATTGTCATTGTGGACGATGTGTTACTTCTGGTGTGACCAGTTCGGCAACCTTGGTCATTACCGGTTCAATGACATTCGAAGGGAAAGAAGAAAAAAATGACAGGACAGCGAAGCTCTCTCCAATCCTGTTCTACCTCTTGCTCTGTTCCCGCGGTCATTACGGAAGCTTGTCACTGCCTCGTCCTTCATCACATTGGAAAGGTGCCACCATGATAGATGATAGAGCGCGAGTTTCTGTTGATGTGACCGGTGACCCCCTGGCCGGCCGACTCGAATACCGGCGGGCTGTTCACGCGCGGCGAGCTTAGTTTCGGAAACTGGATTCTTGACGCTCTCGATCGATCCTTGTGTTCTTTATCACAAAAATTCCAAACAGCAGCGAACGACATGAGCGGTGCAAACGAAACCAACACCACTCCGAAGGAGTCATCATTGGACTTGACGGATCTCGAGGTATGTTATTGATGAAGAAAGCAGACAAATGGTTATATCATGCGTCATTATCTTCTGGATGAAGCGGGTGGAAGGTGGAAACGGATTCAGTCCATCCTTCAATCACGGCAATGTAGCTTCGCCGGTCTCATATCTTTTCCAGTTTCTCTCACCTGGCTTTTGTCTCGCTGCAATCGATACAGAATGAAATGCGCAAGTGCATTAAGGAATCCAAAAAGGCGGGTTGGCCGTTTGGGGCGGTTGCCAAAGCTTCCAGCACACTTAGTTGGGCACATTTCGCCATCGCAAAGTCGATGAACTCGTTTGCCGAGGCTCATAAGGAATTCGCAAAGTCGATGAACTCGTTTGCCGAGGCTCATAAGGAAGTCGGCAATCAAATTAAAGGAGGTGCAGACAACATCGCGCGAGCCCTCGACAACATCGCGGGAGCCCTCGTTGTGTCATCGGTAGTTCTCGTTGTGTCATCGGTAGTTGTCGGGGCATCCAGTGTATTTGGTCGCCGGTTGCACAGGCCCACCACTTTATCTCCATGGCTCACCAGAACGTTGCGAAAGCGCTCGTGGTGTCAAATTGGTCGCCGCTAAGTCAAGATGGCAGAGGGGAACTGGATATTCCACCGGGATTCCCTTTCTGTGTCGTCGACTGGACTGGAAACAGTCGACGTTCACAGTTCCATGCATGTACAATATGGTTGGTCACACCGGCAACTACACTGTATCGGCTTTGGACATTAGAGGAAACCCTGATCCATTCATTTGATGATAATTCGATGTACACCCAGTTTTTTAGAAGAAGATATGATTCGCAATGCTTCTCGAGCTTGTTTGAGCTTCTTGGCATTGTAGAATATAAACCCTCCAATATAACATGCCTTCCACATTATGTCTCAATGAGTGATCAAGATGAATGATGGCCCAGCACCAACTAGACAAGGGAATACAAGAAGGCTTCCATCATTCGTGCATTTGGGTTGCTGTCTATCCTGGATTTGATTAACATAAGCGCGAAACCAACCTTGTCCTCTATGGCAATTTACTCAGACAAACGGATGTGACTCCTTTGTTTTGTAGGAACAACTACGCCAAACTATTGACAACAAGAACAACAACAAGAACAACAACAACTCATTATCGTCCATTTCCCTCTCTATGCAAGACTATTATTGAGGTGGACGAGGCCGAGGCCCATTGCCTTGGCTCATGGCGGCTGGTGTCGCGTAGGAAAGTTTGGGATTGCTGCGAGCCGGTACCGCCGTGGCCGACGGTGGTCGTGGTCGTGGCCGTCGTGTCGTGGACTGTCGAATCTGTCGGGAGGCGGACGAGACGACGTATTCCAACATGCCCACGACGGTAAAGGTTCCTCCCAAAATGGCCATGAGGGAGGTAATGTAGGAATACCATGGTTGGTGTTGCGTCCTCCATTGAATGGCAATGGGGGAAATATCCAAGACAAATTTGGCCTCGGGGACGTGATCGTCGCGATACAAGGACACTTGACTGCTGGGCATGACGTGATACCGATCGGCATTGGTCGATACCAGTTTGAGATAGTGGTGCCAGGATTGATGAATTTCCGGCACGACAAAGGCATGGCCGTCCAAGGGAGCAACGGCCTTGACATAATGGCTCGGTACAAAATCGGGGATACTTAGTGGTTCGGATGACACGAGTGGTTGCGGTACATGGTTTGGATCCTCCGCGGCAGCCGCCTCGGCGGCCGAAATCGGATGAAACGACAAGTGATGAATGACATGGGATAGATTGGCACTGTGTGGATCGACATCGTGATGCGGCGACGTGGCTTGAATAAAAAAGTGTCCAGGTGCGCGATTCATGTAGAGCGATCCGACGAGTTGACAGGCGGGATGATCGCTAGGATTCCATTCCAATCGAGCATTGTGAAAGGCCCGGCTATGATTCATGGATTGCAACCATTCGGCATGGGCGGTTGTCATGTTGGTATGCTTGGCCAAGGCGGCTTGGGCATGTTGTTGCATCTTGTCCGGTTCGTCGTGTTCCGTCATTTCTTCAGCCCACAAGAGAAATTGAATCAATTTGGACACGGTCCGGTCACCATAATACACGCCGCCCTTGAACCGTTCGCCATTGACGTACAATCTAGAGGCAGAGGAGAGCAGAGACACACAGAAAGCAACAACCAAACAAACCAAGAATAACGAGAAGGACAATGGTAAAAAACACCACCAGCAAATCAAGCATAGAAAAAGGCACCGTGAGTATAGATGGACTAAAGGGAAAGGCTCACACCCAAAGCACCTCCTCCTAAAACTCTTCCTCACAACACGCAATCTCTTTGAATCGTCGTTATGTTCGCTTGCTTGTTTCCATCCTGTGCTTCGTTACAATGATACTACTAGACTTGGTACTTACACCATGGTGGGATATCCCCTAATCTCTTCGTCCCAGCACAAGTCTTGATGTTCGACACAATCCACTTCTCCAATCAAAACGGGCAAATCGAGCAATTTGGCTTGTCGCAATTCTTCGTCACTGTAATCTTGCTGTTGCAAATGTTCGGCTTGTTGTTCCAATTGTGCGGGATCTTCCTCCGCCGGATCCGAGGTGGTGGTGATGAGTGTAGTGGCATTGGTGGTCGAGTTGGTCGAATTGGTGGCCGTTGCCTGGAGGACAGTGGCGAGGGGTGTATGGGGTTCGGTATCGTGCAAGACTTCGGCGAGACGTTCCCAGGTCGGTGCCAAGGCTCGACAATGACTGCACCAATTGGCAAAATACTTGACAAAGACAAATTCATATTCTTCCAAGGCATACTCCAAGGTTTCTGGATTGAAACTGACGGAATCCTTGCCATTGGCATGCAATTCCTCCAAGGTGGCCGTCACACTGGGATCGTGCAACAAGACCGACTCTTGTTGTTGTTGTGATGTCTGTCGTGTGGCAAAGCCAAAGCGATGCAAGAGTGCGGGTGGAGTATTGGTACTGGTCGTCGTCGTGGTGGGATCGAGTCCATCTTGGAGGGGAATTCGTTGAATGTGACTGGTAATATTGAGTTGCGTGCCCAAAAAGGACACGACATTGACCGTGGCAAAGGAACAGGACAAATCCAAGAGTGTGATATTGAAATCGACTCGAACGTATTGCACTGCATCCTGTTGTTGTGGATTTCGGTTTGGTCGTGTGGACCACGACGTGTCCAAAAAAATGTCCGTCACGTGCTGGGGCGTCAAAAATTGTTTGGTTTCCAACACAAACAAGGTCAGGAGTACCAGCAAGGCAATCCATGATACGGCCTTGCCTTCTTGCGAACCTTCCAAGAGATCGACGGGAACCTTGCGATACAAATCCAAACTGGCGAGCCATGGAGAATGATTCACAGTTCGTGGTGGTGGTGGACGAGGCAGAGACAAAGAAGAAGAAGAAGACGGCGGCATGATGGATGGGGGACACTTGCGCGCGCACACTTTCACAGTCTCGTCGTTGTCGTCTCTCTCTCTCTACTTCTCTCTCCAAGTGCTTTTAGCTGAGAAGATTGCCGCCACAACACGAGATTCCAACGACGACGACAAAGGTGCAGCCAACGGATCGAGAATGGAAATGACAGGCTTCGTAGCGATTCATCAGCGACCTCTTAAAGCGACCTGAAATATTGATCTTTTAACGACCTTTAAGCGACCCCACTTTCCTTACCCCCAAGCATGGGGCGACTTGGTCAGTCGCACTTTTTAAGTGCATTCCCTTAGTCACCCCCACGGCTCGAGGGCCCCAAATCGCCAATTTCTCGACTCTGATACAAACTGCATTTCACCTCCACAGAGCCACCACGGAGGCAAACTAGTGAGGACGATTACATCCATCATGGCTACCCGCACCTCCAACCCCAGCCACACCAACGACAATGATACTACCCACGATGCTTCCATGATGGCGGAATCTTGCCAGAACCACCCTTCTCTCGACCATGGCACTCTTCATTCAAGCCTTCAACAAAGTAAAAACGCCAAACCAGATGACCCTGTCGAAATACCTCAAGCATCCCTTTTTCGACACAACCGAAACCCTCCGGCCACTCCTCTTTCAACTACCAATTAGTCCCATGGGCGGCCTTCACTCGATTGCGGGCCCACTGCCATTTAATCTTCGTCCAAGTACACCGCAGCTTAAGACTGTTGTACTCTACCACAACGCATTCAAAGGAAAGTTGCTGTCATTGCAGAATGCAACCCAATTAGAGACACTTATTCTCCACGGTGGCAATGAATGGGCCGACAATGTTCAGCTAGAGCCATTTTGCAACAATCAAAAATTTCCTCCAATGAATCGCTTTGTGGTTCGTCCTTGTACGAACAATGCCGAGGAAAGCCACATGCTCCTTCCATACTGCTCATGTTGTCACTGCTGTCCTGACTCTAGTACGTCAGAGTGCCATTTGTATCATTGGTTCCCCGAAACAGACAATGCTTGGGACACGCGGTATACCAAGGATCGTTTCCGTACTCGGGAAGTCATGCTGTCCGAGACTGACCTTTTGAAACTCTCAAACCCCAATAAAACTAACGATACTAGGAATTCCACGTCGTCAGGAGGAGCTGCATGAAACTGTTCAGAGCTTTTGTCGTCAACTGCAGAAAGCGTCAACTACATAGATAAAATCATGATGGTATTTTAATTCCTACACATTGGGATATTCAACTCGTAAACCCTGTCTGTCAAGACTCCATATCAGAGTTGGCTGATATTCGCGACAATAGCCAGGATCATGAGACACGGCAATTACAGCACCTCCCCAGCCACATTCAGGGTCATGGCGTGTGCCACCTTCCGACTGAGGCTTATTAATGAGTTGAATCAAACTATCTCGCGTTTCGACGTCCATATTTTCCGAAATTTCGTCCAAGACTAACAACGACAATCCCCATGCGGCTTTGTTGTTTTGCCAATTGTTGGCGGACACGGCCGATTTGTGGGCCAACCACAGTCGAACATGTTGACCGGCCGACAAGGCGCGAATGGGACGCAAAACGGTATAACGTGACAATCCATAATCTCACAAATGCTGTAGTATCTGTGTTTTGGTCCAGGACGATGAGGACGTGATGGCACTAGTATGATCATCCTTGAGTGTCATGGCTCGGAGAAAGAATTCCATGGCAGATTGAGATCCGTGGTCTCGAACCAAATCATGAAGCGCCGTCTGCGGGAAATACAAACAGCTTTGTTTGCTATTCATCGTTCGGCAATTCATTGGGAGCAACACCAGCAGTAACAGCCGCAATGGGAAAGGCTTGGGAGAAGGTGTCGGGGGAAGGACGTCGCATGAAGCGAGTAGATGAGGCATCCGATGGAATGGTGGACATGGAACTAGCTGCTTCAAGGCTCAGAAAGGTTGATGGTTCGGATTCCTCGGAGGTTCGACTTGGATGGGCCAATGGATCCTTCTGCGCCATAGGGGTTTCATAGGCTTGCGGATCGACCGTGGGAAACGAAGCGAAACGAGGCAGAGACGAAGGATTGTTGTTGCTGGTGGATGGGGTGGTGGTTTGGTTTTTGGCGATGCTTTCATCTTGGTTGTTAACAGACGCCGTCGACCTTTCGGAAACACTGCGAGCGTCAAATAGCTCCCTTACTTCCTTCTGAGTGAGGTGGTGCCGTTTGTGGGAGGAAGACGACATTAAAGAAGATGTTCTGGACCACTGCACCTCCACCACCGTGATGAATGAGGGTGCGTTGCATGAATTTTGTATCAGAGTCGAGAGAGACCAGGTCGAGCCGTGGGGGTGAGTACGAATAAATGTGGTAGCGCGAGTACCGGTCACGCCTGTACGCGTTCGACTGGCGCGCATGAGAGGTTGGCGAGTCAGTATTTAGCGATAAAGTATCCTAGTGTAACGTTATGCGAGGAGCGCACCTTGAGGTGCTCACTCTTCTGCTGAATGCTCTGAACTTGTCGTTGTGAACTACACCGTGAGTAATAGCGTCCGCTGTGGATATCTTTCGGTTTATCAGACCCAGTGCAGACATGGCTAAGTGTATGAAAAGAGCGCGGAAGATGACCGAATTCCATATGAGGACGTGTGAGACGATTCTCGGGTCCGGTCGGGAAAGTGTTTAACCGATTGGTTTCGTTTCCCTGAAAACCCCAAAATGGCAGGGCCTGATCATCCCCGCATCGAGCGCATTCTCACTGCGACAGTATCTGACCACATTATCTCGTATTACTTATACAACAGGAACTCTTAAACTTCAAAGAAAAGAACAGAAAAGATGGCCGCTGCTCCCCCAGTCGTTGCACCCGTCGCACCTGCTTTGACTCCTATCCATCAAGTTCTGGAATGGATTGGCTTCCTAGACAACGCTCATCGAAATGCCATTTGCAATGAAGGAGGCTTCGATGATCTCTCTGGATTCATCGGTGTGACTGAAACGGACCTGCGCGACATGGCGGAAAGCTTCGAAAAGCGGTCGGCCGCTAATGGACGCATTACCTTTGGAATGCGCCGGACGAAATGGTTAGTGGGAGTCATGCATTGGGTTCAAGATTTTGACCGATGCTCTCAAGTACCCACTATCAACGGTATCAACGATGCAGACGCGATGAAGGCTGCCCTCACGGTCGCTATTGAACGCGCCGCGACTCGTAAAGTGGAGGCTGACCAAGTGGACACGGTGAGCAAGGCCGCAGATCCAGGCAAGTTTAAAGACGAACGACGTTGGCCAGACTGGGAACCTGCTTTTGTCAACTACTTAAGCACGATTCCTGGGGTCTATGGCGTTCCCTTGTCATACGTCGTTCGTGTCAACGAGAACCCAGACTTCGCAACCGACTTTGGCAACGATTTTCAAGCCAAGATGGTGGCTTGCGCTAGGCTGAATGGCAATTTCTTCAAGGCTGATGCTCGCAAAGTCCACCAGTTGCTGAAGAACTTTCTTGTTACGGAAACGGCCGAGCAGTGGATCCAACATCTTTCCCGTCACGCCGATGGTCGTCGCGACATGGCCGCCCTTCGCGACCACTATGCTGGTGAGGGCAATGCCAGTCGACGTATTGCCACTGCTGACCGCATGAGGGAAGGACTCCACTACCGTTCCGAACGATCGATGCCTTTTACTTCCTTCCTCGATCGTCTGCAAAAGATGTTCAACATTTATGCAGACGAGGGGGAAGCATACTCGGAAGGAGCGAAGATTCGTGAGTTGTTAAAACGTGTCCAACACTCACAACTACAGGATACCGTCAAAGCCTTGGAAGTCCGCTTTGATATGGACGGGCTAACGTATACGCAAGCTGCAAATCATTTGACAGCAGCTGTTAGCAAGCTTGCTGAGTTCCAGACGACACGCAAAGTGTCAGAAATCGGCGCTGACCGTCTCCGTGGTGGCGGCTTATCAGCAAAGAAGTCAAAAGCCCCTACGAAGGGTGTGTTTATGCCAGATGGATCTATATTCACTGGATTTTATAAGAACTGGAAAGACTTGTCCAACGATGACAAGGATAAGGTCATGGAGGAACGAAAGCGCAAAAATAAGAGCGGCGCGAGCTCCAGGAAGAACAACAAGCGCAAGGCCTCGGAATTGTCATCCATTGTTGACTCATTGTCAGAGGTGAAACGCCAGATTGCTTCCCTTTCTTCTAAGGATGAATGCAAGGAGTGTGAAGATGCGTCGGACAAGAACAAAGTCCCGGATGACGCAGGCAACATGTTCGGAGGACGCCGTGAGCGTTTGTCTAAGAAGGACTGACTGTTGCCCTCCCTATTCGAATGTTTATTAAGAATCGTGAGTTATCTCTGTCGATTTCTTATGGACTATTATCGAGTAGGGAGACCAGTATATATCTGTAGGATCGTGTCCAGTATCCGAACCATTTCCTCCAGTATGAAAGCCAAGCCAAATCATGGCATCCACAATGGCACAGTTGAACTTGATTCGCACGCCGACACTATTGTTCTCGGCGCAAATTGTTGTGTATTGTCATACACGGGCAAGGAATGCCAAGTATCACCGTATTCAAAGGACTACGATGCAATCACCAATGTCCCCGTTGTCACTGGTGCCACTGTTTGGACAAGGCAGGGCGACGGGCAAGAGTTCGTTGTCGTGTTCAATGAGGCACTCTGGATGGGTGATCGATTGGATCATACCCTCCTCAATCAGAATCAAGCAAGACATTACGGTGTGACCGTACAGGACAATCCGTACGACAAGAAACCACTTCAAATAGAAACAGAGGATGTTGTCATCCCGTTACAAACGGCTGGGACTGTGATATACTTCGAATCCAGGACGCCATCCCAACAGGAGCTCGAGGAATTGCCTCGACTCATCTTATCCTCACCACATGATTGGGATCCGAGAACAGTTCAATTCCCAGTCACAAGAGTTGCAGAACCACATTACAGCATACAAACCATCGCCTCCAGCGACGTTCTCGATACCACGATGTATCACCCTTCGAACATCGCTCATCGTATTGTTAGCGCTGTCGAAGTGGACGAGGTGGATGGACGGTTCTTGCCACGTCTTGATATACCATCCGAGAGGACTTTTCAGTCCACAGATCGCCATGGTGACGTGACCGCAACAATGCTCAGCGAGCGATGGCACATTGGCATCGCTCAGGCCAAGAATACAATGAAAGCGACAACACAGCGTGTCGTCCGGTCCGCCATACTCCCGTTGGCGCGACGGTACCGCGCAGATCGAATGTTTGAAAGGCCGCGAGTCCGCGGCATCGTTTACACGGATACCATGGATGGTCGGTATCAAACTTTGGACGGCAACCGGCACGCTCAGATATTTGCCACGTCTTACAATTTCGTTGTCGCGTACCCCATGGAAAGAAAAACTGATGCCGGAGAGGCCCTCAAACGGTTTATTGCTGATTTTGGAGTGCCTGATACCATCATTAGCGATGGTTCTCAAGAACAAACGGGTAAACGGACGGTCTTTCAGGACCAGGTCCGCAAACATCACATCGATCATCAACAGGCCGAGCCCTATCGACATAACCAGTCCAAGGTTGAAGGCGTTATTCGCGAAGCACGAAAACGCTGGTTTCGTATCATGCATCGTCGCCGCGTTCCACGTCGACTCTGGGACTATGGGCTCAGATGGGTCTGTGAGATTATGCAACGAACTTCCAGTTCAGCTGGCTCTCTCAACGACAGAACCAGCCTTGAAGCCGTTACCGGTGAGACCCCTGATATCTCCGAGTACCTTGATTTCTCCTTTTACGACCCTTGTTGGTACAACGACAATGCTGGGTTGGGTGAAACCAAGCTTGGCCGGTGGCTCGGAGTCTCTCACAGGATCGGTAGTCTCATGTCCTATTGGTTGCTCACCACTCAAGGCACCGTGATTTCCCGTACCACCGTTTCCCGTGTTACCAATTTGGAACTGGAAACCACCGACATCAAAGAACGACTCGCTCGTTTCGACACCAACATCCAACAACAGCTTAATGACGCTGCGCATTTCCTCCCTCACGGAGGCAAAACTAGGCCCAACGACTGGGACCTTGATCCCCTGGAACATGACGCCGACTTCGCGGCTGAGTTTCATGACGTAGTCTCCAATGATGAGGTCAAGGAGGCAGATACTAACTTCACTCCTGAGGTGTACGACGACACGTACATCAACATGGAACTTGCTTTGCCACGTGGTGATGACGCCCATCCGGCGTTTGCGAAAGTCACCAAGCGTCTCCGCGATGCAAATGGCATTCCCATTGGAGTTGCACATGACAACCCCATCCTCGACACTCGTATGTACGAGGTCGAATACCCCGACGGCACCAAAGTTGCACTTGCTGCAAATTACATTGCCGAGAACCTGTTTGCCCAAGTAGATGATGATGGCAACAGACAAGTACTCATGGAGGAAATCATTGGTCATCGGACCAACGGCAAAGAGGTCAAGCAACAGGATGCATTCGTAACCACAAACACCGGGACCAAGAGACGGAGGCAAACCACCATTGGTTGGGAATTGCTTGTCCAATGGAAGGACGGGTCGACCAATTGGATTGCTTTGAAGGACATTAAAGAATCTTACCCCGTCCAAGTGGCCGAATATGCGGTCGGCTCACGAATAGCCATGGAGCCCGCATTCGCTTGGTGGGTACCCCACGTGCTCAAGAAGAGGAACCGTATCTTGGCAAAGGTGAAATCCAAATATTGGCTCCGTACGCACAAGTTTGGCATTCGGGTGCCGAAGACAGTTGCAGAGGCAATCGCCCTGGACAAAGAAAATGGCAACACATTATGGTGGGACGCCATTTGTAAAGAAATGAAGAATGTCAGGCCTGGCTTTGAGGCATGGGAGAAACCAGCAAGTGAATTGCCGCCCGGATATCAGCAAATAAAGTGTCACATAGTGTTTGACATCAAGATGGGGGAAAACTTCCGGCGCAAGGCAAGATTCGTGGCAGGGGGGCCATCTTACGGAGACACCATCCTCGTTGACGTACTCTTCTGTCGTCTCGCGGGACTCAGTTCGTATTGCCCTCCTCATTGCAGCCTTGAACGGTCTCAAGATTTCGGCGTGTGACATACAGAATGCGTACCTGACTGCGAATTGTCGAGAGAAGATATGGTTCGTTGCGGGACCCGAGCTAGGGTCTGAGGAAGGGACTATCATGATCATTAAGAAAGCTCTCTATGGACTCAAGTCTAGTGGGGCAGCATTTCGAGCCCACCTCGCAGAGACTCTCCATGATATCGGGTTCAAACCTTCAAAGGCCGACCCCGATGTGTGGTTGAGGCCGGCAGTAAAGTCAGATGGCGAGGAGTATTATGAATACGTCCTCTGTTATGTCGATGACTTGTTAGCGCTGTCACAGAAGTCAGATGAAGTCTTGAAATCCGTTCAACATGTCTTCAAGCTCAAGGATGATAAGATCGAACCTCCCGATATGTATCTTGGAGCACAGCTCGGTACGATGGAGTTCGATGGCGTAGAAGGATGGTACATCTCATCCGAGAAGTACGTTCGAGCCGCACTGGAGAATATTGAGAAATCACTGGCTGAGAAGAATCAACGATTGCCATTAAAAGTGAAAACTCCACTTCAATACAAATATAGGCCCGAAGAAGATACGAGTCCTGAGCTCAAGGCCGACGGATTACAGCGGTACCAAGAACTGATCGGTATCCTACGATGGGCAGTGGAGTTGGGTCGTGTTGACATTCTCCTGGAGACTGCCATGATGTCGACGTTCTTGGCCATGCCACGACAAGGTCATTTGGAGCAGCTCTACCATATCTGTGCATACCTAAAAGCTAACCCGAAGCGTCGACTATGGATGGACCCGACATACCCAAGGATCAGTGAAAAGTCATTTCAGTCCTTTGATTGGCATGATTTCTATCGGGATGCAAGGGAATCCATTCCAGGAGACATGCCACAGCCGAGGGGGAAGTCCGTGTCTACGCACTGTTTCGTTGATGCGGATCATGCAAGCGATAGAGTCACAAGACGGTCGCAGACGGGTATACTCATATTCGTCAATCGTGCCCCAATTATGTGGTATAGTAAGAGGCAGAACACCGTGGAAACCAGTACCTTCGGGAGCGAATTCATTGCGATGAAAACCGCAGTGGAGCAAATCGAAGGCCTGCGGTATAAGCTACGAATGTTCGGTGTCCCTTTGGAGGGACCGACCGACGTGTTCTGCGACAATGATGCCGTCTTCAAAAATAGCTCGATTCCTGACTCGACCCTGAGAAAGAAGCATACGAGCATAAGTTACCATCGTGCCCGTGAAGCAGTGGCTTCTGGCACCATCAGAGTGGCCAAAGAAGGCACACATACTAACCTTGCCGACCTATTTACCAAACCTCTGCCAGACAAACGACGCGACTATTTGTTGATGCGCTTCACCTATTAAAGTCGAGGCTTTTGATTCAAGAAATGCAAAATCCCCGAGGAGACCGAATAAATGTGGTAGCGCGAGTACCGGTCACGCCTGTACGCGTTCGACTGGCGCGCATGAGAGGTTGGCGAGTCAGTATTTAGCGATAAAGTATCCTAGTGTAACGTTATGCGAGGAGCGCACCTTGAGGTGCTCACTCTTCTGCTGAATGCTCTGAACTTGTCGTTGTGAACTACACCGTGAGTAATAGCGTCCGCTGTGGATATCTTTCGAGTAGACGAATGCACGAAGTGCATTCAATCACGCGTGATTGGACTCACCCCATGCTTGGGGGTACCACTTTCCTGGACGAACATCGCCGCCATATTCATCATTCATTCGTTCAGCCTGTCATTGCTGCAACTCCAATACCTTGTGGGTGTTTTGTTTGCAGTATTTCCCATTGCTCCTTTCTAGGACTCTCACGCACGAGTCTATTTCAGTTATTGTTGTCGTTCTCTGTTGCGTCACACACCTCCATCCAAACCAGCACACAGACAGTAGACACAAAGGCCACTCCACACCTCTGTGACACCATGGTGGTGGACGACCCAAGTATTGCTGTTACAACGGGAGCCGCTGCGGCGGCACCCATGAGGACCGTGCCTCCTCTCCCTTCCAGCTCGATTCAAGTGTTGCAATTGGTGCACGACTATCAACAAGAGTTGGTGAATCACGCCCATTTCCACTGGAAAGCCTGTCTTTGGAATATCACCAAGGCTCGTCATCGACATGCCAGTATGGAATTGCCCGTGGCCATGGAATCCTATTGTACCGCTTCCAATGTCCGATGGGAAAGTCCACTCGAACCCCATGTGCGAGTACACGTTCAAGAAGAAGAAGAAGAAGAAGAAGAAGAAGAAGCACCCTCCCCAACGAGTACGACTCGCGACGCCGCCGCCGCCGCAGAGGCAGCAACACACGGCACCACGACGACTCATCTCTCCTTGGTCTGGACCAACGACCACCACTCAAACAACCACAGTCACAACAAGACGGAACCGACAGCGGAACCAACGAAACGGGATGATGAAATTCCCGACTTGCATCCTGAAGAAACAGCAAACGAAGCGAACCAAGCCGACGAATCCATGCTCCCTACCGAACAAACAGGATTGCGACAACGACGACGACGAAACAAGGATGCTACGGACCACCAGACTTCAACCACTACGGGAACCATGCTGGTCGTGACTGAACAAGAGCA
The DNA here is from genome assembly GCA_946965045.2 of Epithemia pelagica. Classification (NCBI taxonomy): domain Eukaryota; phylum Bacillariophyta; class Bacillariophyceae; order Surirellales; family Surirellaceae; genus Epithemia; species Epithemia pelagica. The sequence goes on along the minus strand of OX337234.1, from coordinate 864,584 downwards.
AGAACCAGCCAAGTCCAAGTCTCAACCACCATTGGCATCCTCTTGTTCTCCCACGGGCTTGATGGATCCTTTGGAATTGTTGGCCGGAGCTTTGCCACCCAAGGAATTGCATCGGGCGCAACAAGAGGCTCGTGCGTGTTTGCAATCCTATCTCCAGGCCGCCAATTGCCTCGTGAAGTTGCAAGAGCATCTGGCCCAATGCAAACAATCACAAGAAGAAGAAGAAGAAGAACAGGAAACAACATAAAAACAGCAAAGGAATGGACCGCTACAGTATACCTTTTATTGCTTTGAAAATTCCAGTCAGGTCCGCCTAGCGTTCCATGGATCTACCTTTACTAGGAAATCGATCGCCGTTTTGTGTGGCTCACAACAACAAAAGGGGGAGCGTAAACGCGCCTGCACGTCGTTCGATTCCGAGAGTCTAATCCCGCAGCGCAATGTGTTCCTCCACGATCGAAAACGAAACTGCGAAACGCCTCTCACAGTCCCAAAATCACAAGAAGACAACCAAGGTAGAACTTTGTCCACGGTCTGAGTTCTTGCTTTTCATATATTGATCAGGACCGAAAGTATTACACAATGAGTCAAGAAGCCATCAACAATCACGAGACTGTTGAGAGTATGGACTGGAGCAAGTTTGAGGATATTCCCGATCTTCAAAGTGTAACGGCGTCCACCGAGGCTGACGAGGAAGAAGAGACGACGGGAAGTATTCAGTCTCCAAAGACTCGACTAAAGACGGTCCACGACCTCTTTCAGCAGAACAAATGTACACCTCCCCAAGCAAAGTTATCGGACCGTCCTATTCACGCAATAGCTGTCGAATGGAATTCTCTTGCTAGTCGCCATGAATGGAGCACACTCACCGGAATCCAAAAGGTCAAGGCAGCGTTCCTCCTGCTCAAGAAGCAGCCTGAACTAGTTCAAAAAGACCCAAACTGTATATTCCAAAATCTCATCGACGCTGTAATGGATCCCGAGTCTGCATTTGGAAAGAGACTTGATGCCTTTGTCCGGAAGAAAGGCGACGAAGAAGACTCTGGTGATTCTGGTCATTCGAAATTTGCAGACTTTCTTCAACGCCATCCAGAATGGGGTACCGAAAAATCCGAAACCAAGGTAACCCTTTTTGATGAAGGTGTCAAACCCTTTCTCCGATACCAGCGACAAGACTCAACGATCTGCTACGCTGTCGTGGTGGCGAACGCCATTTACTACTTGGGCGAACTTCAACGAGTAAAGAAAAGAACTAGCTCCTCGGATGATGTTGTGGAGAAAGAGCCAAAGTACAAACACATCAATGTGTGTCGGTACATGCGGAACAGATTCTCCCCCAAAGAGATCTTTTCCAATATCTTTCGCGGCGACGGTGGCCATTTAGAGCCTCATGCCAAAAGACTCCTGCAGGAACAGAATCCCGAGATAGAAGTCAACCACAAAATTCCAATTTCCTGTCTCAGAGCTCGTACGCTCTTTGACATTTTCTCAGAGACACTGCAGACAAACGGTGCATACATGATTGAGGGATTGAAGGTCACACAAGAGCTTATCGACAGTGACGATTTGCTATTTCGCGCGCCGTGGCATGAGGAACAGTCCGCAGTTTCTCAACCCCAACCATGCCGTTCTTGTCGTGGGCGCTCGTCTCGTGAATGGAGATTTAGAGTTTCTCATCCAAAACTCTTGGGAACACAAGCCATTCTTTGTTGTAAGTCTCACTACTTTGAAATCAATGGGAATTCGACATCTCTATGGCATTGAGGAAACTGTTTGTTTTAGTCCATGCGAGCTCGTCCGATTTGAAGAAGAGCCTTTCTTGGGGTCGTTGACCAGCGGGAGTCCCAGGCGGGTTGTCTTCTACGACGAAGAAGCTCCAAAGCGAGTGGATAACCACAAGAGATCATCAAAGCAGCAACAGAATGGTATTCCAGAGGGTTACTTTACCATTTATGCAAGACGAGGTGGATCGATTCGTTCCTAGTAGTAGCAGCAGCTTCTCTACTGAGGGCAAGAATGCAGATTGCAGTTCTCTACATGTAGTGGCCGTTGGAACGCAAAATGATAAATTGGTTCGACGTATCCGGGTCGTTAGATCAAGTTCCCACTATTTCGGTAATAAAATTGGCCTATGTACTCAAAACACTGAAATCGATTGTAATGAAGGAATCAAAAGACCTCAATCCCCCCTATCTGGGCATGGATACTACCTAGGTAGCTTGATTGAATCCTAGCTTGGCCAAGGAAGGGTCGATCTCGAAGAACTGGCACCTCGATTCGGGGGTCCGGCTTCAATCCAGGCTTCTCCTGACCCTGCTTCCTTGGTGAATGTGACGCCCAACCCCGTAGTGGACGACGTGCCGATTGAGTGTCCGCCATGAGCATCGGCAAATCACGCATACCCAGGTCACTATAGTTGGACCGAATGGTGACCGACTTGTTGCTATTCTTGTTGCCGGTAGTAGCTGTCCACTATCACAGTTTGACTGGAACTGCCTACTGCGTCAAGTTCTAACAATAGTGTGAATAGCAAGTGGCTCTATCTTTGAACAAAACGATGGAGTTACAACACGAGTTTCTCCAAGTAGTTGGTTAACTAAGACTGGAACATTTCATTCTTCGGCCCCTTGGTGGCCACTAAGGCAGCTCTTCCTCCTCTGTCATTCGAGTTACTGGTATTTTTCGGTGCCTTGTTGGAAATCGCGGCCATCAATCCCGCTTTGTCATTCTTGGTGCTCTCATGATATGGCGCTCTGGCGGCATTTGCAGCCAACCAATCCTGCTCCATCATTGTTAGCATCTGCGGTGTCATTCTTCGGCACCAAGACGGCAATGGCCACCATCAATCCAGATCTCCCTCCTTAGTCGTTAGAGTCATTGTCGTTTTGGGACCTTTTTGCAGCAATCGCTGCCATCAATCCGGATTTTCCCCATCGGAGGGCTTGACATCTTTGGGTTGCCCTTTAGATGCTTTTGCAGCCATCAATCCGGCTTTCCGTTGTTTGAAGCATCTTATTGTGTCTCAGCCTTCGATGAAATCGCTGCCATGAGTACAGACTTGGGTTTTTTTCGCATGCTCTAGATCTTTCCTGAACTTGAGGAGCTCTTCATCGTTTTTCATCCCAACTTGACCAAATATTGTAGCACACTGGTCTTTTTCTCCAACGCTGTCGCCTAGAATTGACGTTCTAAATCCAAGCTCTCTCATATCACAACATCCGTCGGGTAAGCCAACAGATTTCCTCTTCCAGTGTTTTGCTTCATATTTCTTGTCCCAGTCTAATTCCAGAGCCCTCGGGTCAACATCTTCCCTTGTCATTGCGTTAATTGCGGCACCGTCCGGTAAACCTACAGATTAACTTTGAGAATCGTTCGTTATCTTTTAGGCAGGACCATCCATGGAATCACATGCGGGCTTCGATATGTGGTCTTCATAGTTCTTCTCCCAATCAAGGTCTACACTGTCTCGAGTCATGACATTGCGAAGGGCTCCTTCAGGTATAGACCAACAGACTTCATTTTGTAATACTTTCCAAACCGACTATCTTTCTTCAACGCACCTGGGCTATCGTTATGATCACTGCGTGACCGACGTTTGCTGTTGATCATTGTCCTTGCTCCAATCAAGAATATCTCATTGCCCACAGTTACAGTTGGATTACTAAAGCCGAGACGACGGACTGACGTTGAACAGCAAAGACCTTTTGGTCGTTGCACCTGAAAGAGTGAGAGCATGCATCAAGCCCATTCAGTCATGGAATATGCAAGCGACAACGACAGAAGCAGCAGAGTGCCGAAATAAAGATGCACGATCTGCTCAAAGCATCTATCCAGCGATGAGGGCAACGATCAGGGTCCACAAAATGTTTGGCAGCTTTGCTCCTCTTGTTTGCTCCCCTACGCGTTTGGCCAAGTCTACGAAGGCGGTATTCCAATCGGTTGTGTTGCTGATTTTCGAATTGTGATATTAGAATCGTTCTAGGTGACGGCTTTCACTATTTTGAAACGGGAGGCCATCTATTTTGTGTGCACAGAATGGTTCTGAGGCCTCCACGCTAACCGTATTGGACATTTGCAGCTCTCCGCATGCTGTTGTCGTCCTAACTGTAGCTGGCACCTACCCGAGCGACAAGGCCACAGGAAGTTCAAGAGAAAAAAGGCTTTCAACCATGATTTAAAGATACCGAGTGCTTTTGATACCTGGGCATTTCGGGTTGGCTTTGAGGGTCAAAACACAGGCGATCATGACCAGACGCATTATTTTGCCCGGATGTCTTATACGACATTGGAGATGCGGTTGTCTCATGTGTTTTGACGCCTGTCAAATCGCTTGTTGACTGTGGGTGTTGTCGCAGGCTTGACATCTTTCTGCTCAACATTACCGGAATTTCAAGACGGTATTTTGGGGTGCACAAGTCGATAAGCCATCACCACACTCAAACTTCCGTCGGCTACAGACGCTCATTGGGAAAAAAACTTTGGAGATCAACGACACCTGTGCCGTCTTTCTCGGTTACAGCTACTGCACTATTGGCCATGGAATCCTACTGCACCGCTTCCAATGTACGATGGGAAAGTCCACTCGCCTCCATGTGCGACTACAGATCACAACAAGAATAATACACAACAAGACGCACCAGGCACCACCACGACTCATGTCTCCTTGATCTGGACCAACGACCACCACTCAAACAACCACAATCACAGTAACCAAGGCGGAACGAACCACGAAACAAACGAAAACGGATGGTGACATTCCCGACTTGCATCGTGAAGAAGCAGTAGAAGAAGCGAACCAAGCCGACGAATCCATGCTCCCACCGAACAAACAGGATTGCGACAACGACGACGAAACAAGGGCACAACGGACCACAAGACTACAACCACTCCTGGAATAATGTTGGTTGTGACTGAAACAGAGAAAGAACCCGCCAAGTCCGAGTCTCAACCACCCGTGTCGTCGTCGTCGTCATTGGCTTCCTCTTTTTCTCCCAATGGCTTGATGGATCCTTTGGAATTGTTGGCGGGAGCTTTGCCACCCAAGGAATTGCATCGGGCGCAACAAGAGGCTCGTGCGTGTTTGCAATCCTATCTCCAGGCCGCCAATTGCCTCGTGAAGTTGCAAGAGCATCTGGCCCAATGCAAACAATCACAAGAAGAAGAAGAAGAACAGGAAACAACATAAAAACAGCAAAGGAATGGACCGCTACAGTATACCTTTTATTGCTTTGAAAATTCCAGTCAGGTCCGCCTAGCGTTCCATGGATCTACCTTTACTAGGAAATCGATCGCCGTTTTGTGTGGCTCACAACAACAAAAGGGGGAGCGTAAACGCGCCTGCACGTCGTTCGATTCCGAGAGTCTAATCCCGCAGCGCAATGTGTTCCTCCACGATCGAAAACGAAACTGCGAAACGCCTCTCACAGTCCCAAAATCACAAGAAGACAACTAAGGTAGAACTTTGTCCACGGTCTGAGTTCTTGCTTTTCATATATTGATCAGGACCGAAAGTATTACACAATGAGTCAAGAAGCCATCAACAATCACGAGACTGTTGAGAGTATGGACTGGAGCAAGTTTGAGGATATTCCCGATCTTCAAAGTGTAACGGCGTCCACCGAGGCTGACGAGGAAGAAGAGACGACGGGAAGTATTCAGTCTCCAAAGACTCGACTAAAGACGGTCCACGACCTCTTTCAGCAGAACAAATGTACACCTCCCCAAGCAAAGTTATCGGACCGTCCTATTCACGCTATAGCTGTCGAATGGAATTCTCTTGCTAGTCGCCATGAATGGAGCACACTCACCGGAATCCAAAAGGTCAAGGCAGCGTTCCTCCTGCTCAAGAAGCAGCCTGAACTAGTTCAAAAAGACCCAAACTGTATATTCCAAAATCTCATCGACGCTGTAATGGATCCCGAGTCTGCATTTGGAAAGAGACTTGATGCCTTTGTCCGGAAGAAAGGCGACGAAGAAGACTCTGGTGATTCTGGTCATTCGAAATTTGCAGACTTTCTTCAACGCCATCCAGAATGGGGTACCGAAAAATCCGAAACCAAGGTAACCCTTTTTGATGAAGGTGTCAAACCCTTTCTCCGATACCAGCGACAAGACTCAACGATCTGCTACGCTGTCGTGGTGGCGAACGCCATTTACTACTTGGGCGAACTTCAACGAGTAAAGAAAAGAACTAGCTCCTCGGATGATGTTGTGGAGAAAGAGCCAAAGTACAAACACATCAATGTGTGTCGGTACATGCGGAACAGATTCTCCCCCAAAGAGATCTTTTCCAATATCTTTCGCGGCGACGGTGGCCATTTAGAGCCTCATGCCAAAAGACTCCTGCAGGAACAGAATCCCGAGATAGAAGTCAACCACAAAATTCCAATTTCCTGTCTCAGAGCTCGTACGCTCTTTGACATTTTCTCAGAGACACTGCAGACAAACGGTGCATACATGATTCAGGGATTGAAGGTCACACAAGAGCTTATCGACAGTGACGATTTGCTATTTCGCGCGCCGTGGCATGAGGAACAGTCCGCAGTTTCTCAACCCCAACCATGCCGTTCTTGTCGTGGGCGCTCGTCTCGTGAATGGAGATTTAGAGTTTCTCATCCAAAACTCTTGGGAACACAAGCCATTCTTTGTTGTAAGTCTCACTACTTTGAAATCAATGGGAATTCGACATCTCTATGGCATTGAGGAAACTGTTTGTTTTAGTCCATGCGAGCTCGTCCGATTTGAAGAAGAGCCTTTCTTGGGGTCGTTGACCAGCGGGAGTCCCAGGCGGGTTGTCTTCTACGACGAAGAAGCTCCAAAGCGAGTGGATAACCACAAGAGATCATCAAAGCAGCAACAGAATGGTATTCCAGAGTGTTACTTTACCATTTATGCAAGACGAGGTGGATCGATTCGTTCCTAGTAGTAGCAGCAGCTTCTCTACTGAGGGCAAGAATGCAGATTGCAGTTCTCTACATGTAGTGGCCGTTGGAACGCAAAATGATAAATTGGTTCGACGTATCCGGGTCGTTAGATCAAGTTCCCACTATTTCGGTAATAAAATTGGCCTATGTACTCAAAACACTGAAATCGATTGTAATGAAGGAATCAAAAGACCTCAATCCCCCCTATCTGGGCATGGATACTACCTAGGTAGCTTGATTGAATCCTAGCTTGGCCAAGGAAGGGTCGATCTCGAAGAACTGGCACCTCGATTCGGGGGTCCGGCTTCAATCCAGGCTTCTCCTGACCCTGCTTCCTTGGTGAATGTGACGCCCAACCCCGTAGTGGACGACGTGCCGATTGAGTGTCCGCCATGAGCATCGGCAAATCACGCATACCCAGGTCACTATAGTTGGACCGAATGGTGACCGACTTGTTGCTATTCTTGTTGCCGGTAGTAGCTGTCCACTATCACAGTTTGACTGGAACTGCCTACTGCGTCAAGTTCTAACAATAGTGTGAATAGCAAGTGGCTCTATCTTTGAACAAAACGATGGAGTTACAACACGAGTTTCTCCAAGTAGTTGGTTAACTAAGACTGGAACATTTCATTCTTCGGCCCCTTGGTGGCCACTAAGGCAGCTCTTCCTCCTCTGTTATTCGAGTTACTGGTATTTTTCGGTGCCTTGTTGGAAATCGCGGCCATCAATCCCGCTTTGTCATTCTTGGTGCTCTCATGATATGGCGCTCTGGCGGCATTTGCAGCCAACCAATCCTGCTCCATCATTGTTAGCATCTGCGGTGTCATTCTTCGGCACCAAGACGGCAATGGCCACCATCAATCCAGATCTCCCTCCTTAGTCGTTAGAGTCATTGTCGTTTTGGGACCTTTTTGCAGCAATCGCTGCCATCAATCCGGATTTTCCCCATCGGAGGGCTTGACATCTTTGGGTTGCCCTTTAGATGCTTTTGCAGCCATCAATCCGGCTTTCCGTTGTTTGAAGCATCTTATTGTGTCTCAGCCTTCGATGAAATCGCTGCCATGAGTACAGACTTGGGTTTTTTTCGCATGCTCTAGATCTTTCCTGAACTTGAGGAGCTCTTCATCGTTTTTCATCCCAACTTGACCAAATATTGTAGCACACTGGTCTTTTTCTCCAACGCTGTCGCCTAGAATTGACGTTCTAAATCCAAGCTCTCTCATATCACAACATCCGTCGGGTAAGCCAACAGATTTCCTCTTCCAGTGTTTTGCTTCATATTTCTTGTCCCAGTCTAATTCCAGAGCCCTCGGGTCAACATCTTCCCTTGTCATTGCGTTAATTGCGGCACCGTCCGGTAAACCTACAGATTAACTTTGAGAATCGTTCGTTATCTTTTAGGCAGGACCATCCATGGAATCACATGCGGGCTTCGATATGTGGTCTTCATAGTTCTTCTCCCAATCAAGGTCTACACTGTCTCGAGTCATGACATTGCGAAGGGCTCCTTCAGGTATAGACCAACAGACTTCATTTTGTAATACTTTCCAAACCGACTATCTTTCTTCAACGCACCTGGGCTATCGTTATGATCACTGCGTGACCGACGTTTGCTGTTGATCATTGTCCTTGCTCCAATCAAGAATATCTCATTGCCCACAGTTACAGTTGGATTACTAAAGCCGAGACGACGGACTGACGTTGAACAGCAAAGACCTTTTGGTCGTTGCACCTGAAAGAGTGAGAGCATGCATCAAGCCCATTCAGTCATGGAATATGCAAGCGACAACGACAGAAGCAGCAGAGTGCCGAAATAAAGATGCACGATCTGCTCAAAGCATCTATCCAGCGATGAGGGCAACGATCAGGGTCCACAAAATGTTTGGCAGCTTTGCTCCTCTTGTTTGCTCCCCTACGCGTTTGGCCAAGTCTACGAAGGCGGTATTCCAATCGGTTGTGTTGCTGATTTTCGAATTGTGATATTAGAATCGTTCTAGGTGACGGTTTTCACTATTTTGAAACGGGAGGCCATCTATTTTGTGTGCACAGAATGGTTCTGAGGCCTCCACGCTAACCGTATTGGACATTTGCAGCTCTCCGCATGCTGTTGTCGTCCTAACTGTAGCTGGCACCTACCCGAGCGACAAGGCCACAGGAAGTTCAAGAGAAAAAAGGCTTTCAACCATGATTTAAAGATACCGAGTGCTTTTGATACCTGGGCATTTCGGGTTGGCTTTGAGGGTCAAAACACAGGCGATCATGACCAGACGCATTATTTTGCCCGGATGTCTTATACGACATTGGAGATGCGGTTGTCTCATGTGTTTTGACGCCTGTCAAATCGCTTGTTGACTGTGGGTGTTGTCGCAGGCTTGACATCTTTCTGCTCAACATTACCGGAATTTCAAGACGGTATTTTGGGGTGCACAAGTCGATAAGCCATCACCACACTCAAACTTCCGTCGGCTACAGACGCTCATTGGGAAAAAAACTTTGGAGATCAACGACACCTGTGCTGTCTTTCTCGGTTACAGCTACTGCACTATTGGCCATGGAATCCTACTGCACCGCTTCCAATGTACGATGGGAAAGTCCACTCGCCTCCATGTGCGACTACAGATCACAACAAGAATAATACACAACAAGACGCACCAGGCACCACCACGACTCATGTCTCCTTGATCTGGACCAACGACCACCACTCAAACAACCACAATCACAGTAACCAAGGCGGAACGAACCACGAAACAAACGAAAACGGATGGTGACATTCCCGACTTGCATCGTGAAGAAGCAGTAGAAGAAGCGAACCAAGCCGACGAATCCATGCTCCCACCGAACAAACAGGATTGCGACAACGACGACGAAACAAGGGCACAACGGACCACAAGACTACAACCACTCCTGGAATAATGTTGGTTGTGACTGAAACAGAGGAAGAACCCGCCAAGTCCGAGTCTCAACCACCCGTGTCGTCGTCGTCGTCATTGGCTTCCTCTTTTTCTCCCAATGGCTTGATGGATCCTTTGGAATTGTTGGCGGGAGCTTTGCCACCCAAGGAATTGCATCGGGCGCAACAAGAGGCTCGTGCGTGTTTGCAATCCTATCTCCAGGCCGCCAATTGCCTCGTGAAGTTGCAAGAGCATCTGGCCCAATGCAAACAATCACAAGAAGAAGAAGAAGAACAGGAAACAACATAAAAACAGCAAAGGAATGGACCGCTACAGTATACCTTTTATTGCTTTGAAAATTCCAGTCAGGTCCGCCTAGCGTTCCATGGATCTACCTTTACTAGGAAATCGATCGCCGTTTTGTGTGGCTCACAACAACAAAAGGGGGAGCGTAAACGCGCCTGCACGTCGTTCGATTCCGAGAGTCTAATCCCGCAGCGCAATGTGTTCCTCCACGATCGAAAACGAAACTGCGAAACGCCTCTCACAGTCCCAAAATCACAAGAAGACAACTAAGGTAGAACTTTGTCCACGGTCTGAGTTCTTGCTTTTCATATATTGATCAGGACCGAAAGTATTACACAATGAGTCAAGAAGCCATCAACAATCACGAGACTGTTGAGAGTATGGACTGGAGCAAGTTTGAGGATATTCCCGATCTTCAAAGTGTAACGGCGTCCACCGAGGCTGACGAGGAAGAAGAGACGACGGGAAGTATTCAGTCTCCAAAGACTCGACTAAAGACGGTCCACGACCTCTTTCAGCAGAACAAATGTACACCTCCCCAAGCAAAGTTATCGGACCGTCCTATTCACGCTATAGCTGTCGAATGGAATTCTCTTGCTAGTCGCCATGAATGGAGCACACTCACCGGAATCCAAAAGGTCAAGGCAGCGTTCCTCCTGCTCAAGAAGCAGCCTGAACTAGTTCAAAAAGACCCAAACTGTATATTCCAAAATCTCATCGACGCTGTAATGGATCCCGAGTCTGCATTTGGAAAGAGACTTGATGCCTTTGTCCGGAAGAAAGGCGACGAAGAAGACTCTGGTGATTCTGGTCATTCGAAATTTGCAGACTTTCTTCAACGCCATCCAGAATGGGGTACCGAAAAATCCGAAACCAAGGTAACCCTTTTTGATGAAGGTGTCAAACCCTTTCTCCGATACCAGCGACAAGACTCAACGATCTGCTACGCTGTCGTGGTGGCGAACGCCATTTACTACTTGGGCGAACTTCAACGAGTAAAGAAAAGAACTAGCTCCTCGGATGATGTTGTGGAGAAAGAGCCAAAGTACAAACACATCAATGTGTGTCGGTACATGCGGAACAGATTCTCCCCCAAAGAGATCTTTTCCAATATCTTTCGCGGCGACGGTGGCCATTTAGAGCCTCATGCCAAAAGACTCCTGCAGGAACAGAATCCCGACAAAAAGGTCGTCCATGAGTTTCCAATTTTCCTTGGCAAAGCTCATACGCTCTTTGACCTTTTCTCAGAGACACTGCAGACAAACGGTGCATACATGATTGAGGGATTGAAGGTCACACAAGAGCTTATCGACAGTGACGATTTGCTATTTCGCGCGCCGTGGCATGAGGAACAGTCCGCACAGTTTCTCAACCCCAACCATGCCGTTCTTGTCGTGGGCGTTCGTCTCGTGAATGGAGATTTAGAGTTTCTCATCCAAAACTCCTGGGAACACAAGCCATTCTTTGTTGTAAGTCTCACTACTTTGAAATCAATGGGAATTCGACATCTCTATGGCATTGAGGAAACTGTTTGTTTTAGTCCATGCGAGCTCGTCCGATTTGAAGAAGAGCCTTTCTTGGGGTCGTTGACCAGCGGGAGTCCCAGGCGGGTTGTCTTCTACGACGAAGAAGCTCCAAAGCGAGTGGATAACCACAAGAGATCATCAAAGCAGCAACAGAATGGTATTCCAGAGGGTTACTTTACCATTTATGCAAGACGAGGTGGATCGATTCGTTCCTAGTAGTAGCAGCAGCTTCTCTACTGAGGGCAAGAATGCAGATTGCAGTTCTCTACATGTAGTGGCCGTTGGAACGCAAAATGATAAATTGGTTCGACGTATCCGGGTCGTTAGATCAAGTTCCCACTATTTCGGTAATAAAATTGGCCTATGTACTCAAAACACTGAAATCGATTGTAATGAAGGAATCAAAAGACCTCAATCCCCCCTATCTGGGCATGGATACTACCTAGGTAGCTTGATTGAATCCTAGCTTGGCCAAGGAAGGGTCGATCTCGAAGAACTGGCACCTCGATTCGGGGGTCCGGCTTCAATCCAGGCTTCTCCTGACCCTGCTTCCTTGGTGAATGTGACGCCCAACCCCGTAGTGGACGACGTGCCGATTGAGTGTCCGCCATGAGCATCGGCAAATCACGCATACCCAGGTCACTATAGTTGGACCGAATGGTGACCGACTTGTTGCTATTCTTGTTGCCGGTAGTAGCTGTCCACTATCACAGTTTGACTGGAACTGCCTACTGCGTCAAGTTCTAACAATAGTGTGAATAGCAAGTGGCTCTATCTTTGAACAAAACGATGGAGTTACAACACGAGTTTCTCCAAGTAGTTGGTTAACTAAGACTGGAACATTTCATTCTTCGGCCCCTTGGTGGCCACTAAGGCAGCTCTTCCTCCTCTGTCATTCGAGTTACTGGTATTTTTCGGTGCCTTGTTGGAAATCGCGGCCATCAATCCCGCTTTGTCATTCTTGGTGCTCTCATGATATGGCGCTCTGGCGGCATTTGCAGCCAACCAATCCTGCTCCATCATTGTTAGCATCTGCGGTGTCATTCTTCGGCACCAAGACGGCAATGGCCACCATCAATCCAGATCTCCCTCCTTAGTCGTTAGAGTCATTGTCGTTTTGGGACCTTTTTGCAGCAATCGCTGCCATCAATCCGGATTTTCCCCATCGGAGGGCTTGACATCTTTGGGTTGCCCTTTAGATGCTTTTGCAGCCATCAATCCGGCTTTCCGTTGTTTGAAGCATCTTATTGTGTCTCAGCCTTCGATGAAATCGCTGCCATGAGTACAGACTTGGGTTTTTTTCGCATGCTCTAGATCTTTCCTGAACTTGAGGAGCTCTTCATCGTTTTTCATCCCAACTTGACCAAATATTGTAGCACACTGGTCTTTTTCTCCAACGCTGTCGCCTAGAATTGACGTTCTAAATCCAAGCTCTCTCATATCACAACATCCGTCGGGTAAGCCAACAGATTTCCTCTTCCAGTGTTTTGCTTCATATTTCTTGTCCCAGTCTAATTCCAGAGCCCTCGGGTCAACATCTTCCCTTGTCATTGCGTTAATTGCGGCACCGTCCGGTAAACCTACAGATTAACTTTGAGAATCGTTCGTTATCTTTTAGGCAGGACCATCCATGGAATCACATGCGGGCTTCGATATGTGGTCTTCATAGTTCTTCTCCCAATCAAGGTCTACACTGTCTCGAGTCATGACATTGCGAAGGGCTCCTTCAGGTATAGACCAACAGACTTCATTTTGTAATACTTTCCAAACCGACTATCTTTCTTCAACGCACCTGGGCTATCGTTATGATCACTGCGTGACCGACGTTTGCTGTTGATCATTGTCCTTGCTCCAATCAAGAATATCTCATTGCCCACAGTTACAGTTGGATTACTAAAGCCGAGACGACGGACTGACGTTGAACAGCAAAGACCTTTTGGTCGTTGCACCTGAAAGAGTGAGAGCATGCATCAAGCCCATTCAGTCATGGAATATGCAAGCGACAACGACAGAAGCAGCAGAGTGCCGAAATAAAGATGCACGATCTGCTCAAAGCATCTATCCAGCGATGAGGGCAACGATCAGGGTCCACAAAATGTTTGGCAGCTTTGCTCCTCTTGTTTGCTCCCCTACGCGTTTGGCCAAGTCTACGAAGGCGGTATTCCAATCGGTTGTGTTGCTGATTTTCGAATTGTGATATTAGAATCGTTCTAGGTGACGGTTTTCACTATTTTGAAACGGGAGGCCATCTATTTTGTGTGCACAGAATGGTTCTGAGGCCTCCACGCTAACCGTATTGGACATTTGCAGCTCTCCGCATGCTGTTGTCGTCCTAACTGTAGCTGGCACCTACCCGAGCGACAAGGCCACAGGAAGTTCAAGAGAAAAAAGGCTTTCAACCATGATTTAAAGATACCGAGTGCTTTTGATACCTGGGCATTTCGGGTTGGCTTTGAGGGTCAAAACACAGGCGATCATGACCAGACGCATTATTTTGCCCGGATGTCTTATACGACATTGGAGATGCGGTTGTCTCATGTGTTTTGACGCCTGTCAAATCGCTTGTTGACTGTGGGTGTTGTCGCAGGCTTGACATCTTTCTGCTCAACATTACCGGAATTTCAAGACGGTATTTTGGGGTGCACAAGTCGATAAGCCATCACCACACTCAAACTTCCGTCGGCTACAGACGCTCATTGGGAAAAAAACTTTGGAGATCAACGACACCTGTGCCGTCTTTCTCGGTTACAGCTACTGCACTATTGGCCATGGAATCCTACTGCACCGCTTCCAATGTACGATGGGAAAGTCCACTCGCCTCCATGTGCGACTACAGATCACAACAAGAATAATACACAACAAGACGCACCAGGCACCACCACGACTCATGTCTCCTTGATCTGGACCAACGACCACCACTCAAACAACCACAATCACAGTAACCAAGGCGGAACGAACCACGAAACAAACGAAAACGGATGGTGACATTCCCGACTTGCATCGTGAAGAAGCAGTAGAAGAAGCGAACCAAGCCGACGAATCCATGCTCCCACCGAACAAACAGGATTGCGACAACGACGACGAAACAAGGGCACAACGGACCACAAGACTACAACCACTCCTGGAATAATGTTGGTTGTGACTGAAACAGAGGAAGAACCCGCCAAGTCCGAGTCTCAACCACCCGTGTCGTCGTCGTCGTCATTGGCTTCCTCTTTTTCTCCCAATGGCTTGATGGATCCTTTGGAATTGTTGGCGGGAGCTTTGCCACCCAAGGAATTGCATCGGGCGCAACAAGAGGCTCGTGCGTGTTTGCAATCCTATCTCCAGGCCGCCAATTGCCTCGTGAAGTTGCAAGAGCATCTGGCCCAATGCAAACAATCACAAGAAGAAGAAGAAGAACAGGAAACAACATAAAAACAGCAAAGGAATGGACCGCTACAGTATACCTTTTATTGCTTTGAAAATTCCAGTCAGGTCCGCCTAGCGTTCCATGGATCTACCTTTACTAGGAAATCGATCGCCGTTTTGTGTGGCTCACAACAACAAAAGGGGGAGCGTAAACGCGCCTGCACGTCGTTCGATTCCGAGAGTCTAATCCCGCAGCGCAATGTGTTCCTCCACGATCGAAAACGAAACTGCGAAACGCCTCTCACAGTCCCAAAATCACAAGAAGACAACTAAGGTAGAACTTTGTCCACGGTCTGAGTTCTTGCTTTTCATATATTGATCAGGACCGAAAGTATTACACAATGAGTCAAGAAGCCATCAACAATCACGAGACTGTTGAGAGTATGGACTGGAGCAAGTTTGAGGATATTCCCGATCTTCAAAGTGTAACGGCGTCCACCGAGGCTGACGAGGAAGAAGAGACGACGGGAAGTATTCAGTCTCCAAAGACTCGACTAAAGACGGTCCACGACCTCTTTCAGCAGAACAAATGTACACCTCCCCAAGCAAAGTTATCGGACCGTCCTATTCACGCTATAGCTGTCGAATGGAATTCTCTTGCTAGTCGCCATGAATGGAGCACACTCACCGGAATCCAAAAGGTCAAGGCAGCGTTCCTCCTGCTCAAGAAGCAGCCTGAACTAGTTCAAAAAGACCCAAACTGTATATTCCAAAATCTCATCGACGCTGTAATGGATCCCGAGTCTGCATTTGGAAAGAGACTTGATGCCTTTGTCCGGAAGAAAGGCGACGAAGAAGACTCTGGTGATTCTGGTCATTCGAAATTTGCAGACTTTCTTCAACGCCATCCAGAATGGGGTACCGAAAAATCCGAAACCAAGGTAACCCTTTTTGATGAAGGTGTCAAACCCTTTCTCCGATACCAGCGACAAGACTCAACGATCTGCTACGCTGTCGTGGTGGCGAACGCCATTTACTACTTGGGCGAACTTCAACGAGTAAAGAAAAGAACTAGCTCCTCGGATGATGTTGTGGAGAAAGAGCCAAAGTACAAACACATCAATGTGTGTCGGTACATGCGGAACAGATTCTCCCCCAAAGAGATCTTTTCCAATATCTTTCGCGGCGACGGTGGCCATTTAGAGCCTCATGCCAAAAGACTCCTGCAGGAACAGAATCCCGACAAAAAGGTCGTCCATGAGTTTCCAATTTTCCTTGGCAAAGCTCATACGCTCTTTGACCTTTTCTCAGAGACACTGCAGACAAACGGTGCATACATGATTGAGGGATTGAAGGTCACACAAGAGCTTATCGACAGTGACGATTTGCTATTTCGCGCGCCGTGGCATGAGGAACAGTCCGCACAGTTTCTCAACCCCAACCATGCCGTTCTTGTCGTGGGCGTTCGTCTCGTGAATGGAGATTTAGAGTTTCTCATCCAAAACTCCTGGGAACACAAGCCATTCTTTGTTGTAAGTCTCACTACTTTGAAATCAATGGGAATTCGACATCTCTATGGCATTGAGGAAACTGTTTGTTTTAGTCCATGCGAGCTCGTCCGATTTGAAGAAGAGCCTTTCTTGGGGTCGTTGACCAGCGGGAGTCCCAGGCGGGTTGTCTTCTACGACGAAGAAGCTCCAAAGCGAGTGGATAACCACAAGAGATCATCAAAGCAGCAACAGAATGGTATTCCAGAGGGTTACTTTACCATTTATGCAAGACGAGGTGGATCGATTCGTTCCTAGTAGTAGCAGCAGCTTCTCTACTGAGGGCAAGAATGCAGATTGCAGTTCTCTACATGTAGTGGCCGTTGGAACGCAAAATGATAAATTGGTTCGACGTATCCGGGTCGTTAGATCAAGTTCCCACTATTTCGGTAATAAAATTGGCCTATGTACTCAAAACACTGAAATCGATTGTAATGAAGGAATCAAAAGACCTCAATCCCCCCTATCTGGGCATGGATACTACCTAGGTAGCTTGATTGAATCCTAGCTTGGCCAAGGAAGGGTCGATCTCGAAGAACTGGCACCTCGATTCGGGGGTCCGGCTTCAATCCAGGCTTCTCCTGACCCTGCTTCCTTGGTGAATGTGACGCCCAACCCCGTAGTGGACGACGTGCCGATTGAGTGTCCGCCATGAGCATCGGCAAATCACGCATACCCAGGTCACTATAGTTGGACCGAATGGTGACCGACTTGTTGCTATTCTTGTTGCCGGTAGTAGCTGTCCACTATCACAGTTTGACTGGAACTGCCTACTGCGTCAAGTTCTAACAATAGTGTGAATAGCAAGTGGCTCTATCTTTGAACAAAACGATGGAGTTACAACACGAGTTTCTCCAAGTAGTTGGTTAACTAAGACTGGAACATTTCATTCTTCGGCCCCTTGGTGGCCACTAAGGCAGCTCTTCCTCCTCTGTTATTCGAGTTACTGGTATTTTTCGGTGCCTTGTTGGAAATCGCGGCCATCAATCCCGCTTTGTCATTCTTGGTGCTCTCATGATATGGCGCTCTGGCGGCATTTGCAGCCAACCAATCCTGCTCCATCATTGTTAGCATCTGCGGTGTCATTCTTCGGCACCAAGACGGCAATGGCCACCATCAATCCAGATCTCCCTCCTTAGTCGTTAGAGTCATTGTCGTTTTGGGACCTTTTTGCAGCAATCGCTGCCATCAATCCGGATTTTCCCCATCGGAGGGCTTGACATCTTTGGGTTGCCCTTTAGATGCTTTTGCAGCCATCAATCCGGCTTTCCGTTGTTTGAAGCATCTTATTGTGTCTCAGCCTTCGATGAAATCGCTGCCATGAGTACAGACTTGGGTTTTTTTCGCATGCTCTAGATCTTTCCTGAACTTGAGGAGCTCTTCATCGTTTTTCATCCCAACTTGACCAAATATTGTAGCACACTGGTCTTTTTCTCCAACGCTGTCGCCTAGAATTGACGTTCTAAATCCAAGCTCTCTCATATCACAACATCCGTCGGGTAAGCCAACAGATTTCCTCTTCCAGTGTTTTGCTTCATATTTCTTGTCCCAGTCTAATTCCAGAGCCCTCGGGTCAACATCTTCCCTTGTCATTGCGTTAATTGCGGCACCGTCCGGTAAACCTACAGATTAACTTTGAGAATCGTTCGTTATCTTTTAGGCAGGACCATCCATGGAATCACATGCGGGCTTCGATATGTGGTCTTCATAGTTCTTCTCCCAATCAAGGTCTACACTGTCTCGAGTCATGACATTGCGAAGGGCTCCTTCAGGTATAGACCAACAGACTTCATTTTGTAATACTTTCCAAACCGACTATCTTTCTTCAACGCACCTGGGCTATCGTTATGATCACTGCGTGACCGACGTTTGCTGTTGATCATTGTCCTTGCTCCAATCAAGAATATCTCATTGCCCACAGTTACAGTTGGATTACTAAAGCCGAGACGACGGACTGACGTTGAACAGCAAAGACCTTTTGGTCGTTGCACCTGAAAGAGTGAGAGCATGCATCAAGCCCATTCAGTCATGGAATATGCAAGCGACAACGACAGAAGCAGCAGAGTGCCGAAATAAAGATGCACGATCTGCTCAAAGCATCTATCCAGCGATGAGGGCAACGATCAGGGTCCACAAAATGTTTGGCAGCTTTGCTCCTCTTGTTTGCTCCCCTACGCGTTTGGCCAAGTCTACGAAGGCGGTATTCCAATCGGTTGTGTTGCTGATTTTCGAATTGTGATATTAGAATCGTTCTAGGTGACGGTTTTCACTATTTTGAAACGGGAGGCCATCTATTTTGTGTGCACAGAATGGTTCTGAGGCCTCCACGCTAACCGTATTGGACATTTGCAGCTCTCCGCATGCTGTTGTCGTCCTAACTGTAGCTGGCACCTACCCGAGCGACAAGGCCACAGGAAGTTCAAGAGAAAAAAGGCTTTCAACCATGATTTAAAGATACCGAGTGCTTTTGATACCTGGGCATTTCGGGTTGGCTTTGAGGGTCAAAACACAGGCGATCATGACCAGACGCATTATTTTGCCCGGATGTCTTATACGACATTGGAGATGCGGTTGTCTCATGTGTTTTGACGCCTGTCAAATCGCTTGTTGACTGTGGGTGTTGTCGCAGGCTTGACATCTTTCTGCTCAACATTACCGGAATTTCAAGACGGTATTTTGGGGTGCACAAGTCGATAAGCCATCACCACACTCAAACTTCCGTCGGCTACAGACGCTCATTGGGAAAAAAACTTTGGAGATCAACGACACCTGTGCTGTCTTTCTCGGTTACAGCTACTGCACTATTGGCCATGGAATCCTACTGCACCGCTTCCAATGTACGATGGGAAAGTCCACTCGCCTCCATGTGCGACTACAGATCACAACAAGAATAATACACAACAAGACGCACCAGGCACCACCACGACTCATGTCTCCTTGATCTGGACCAACGACCACCACTCAAACAACCACAATCACAGTAACCAAGGCGGAACGAACCACGAAACAAACGAAAACGGATGGTGACATTCCCGACTTGCATCGTGAAGAAGCAGTAGAAGAAGCGAACCAAGCCGACGAATCCATGCTCCCACCGAACAAACAGGATTGCGACAACGACGACGAAACAAGGGCACAACGGACCACAAGACTACAACCACTCCTGGAATAATGTTGGTTGTGACTGAAACAGAGGAAGAACCCGCCAAGTCCGAGTCTCAACCACCCGTGTCGTCGTCGTCGTCATTGGCTTCCTCTTTTTCTCCCAATGGCTTGATGGATCCTTTGGAATTGTTGGCGGGAGCTTTGCCACCCAAGGAATTGCATCGGGCGCAACAAGAGGCTCGTGCGTGTTTGCAATCCTATCTCCAGGCCGCCAATTGCCTCGTGAAGTTGCAAGAGCATCTGGCCCAATGCAAACAATCACAAGAAGAAGAAGAAGAACAGGAAACAACATAAAAACAGCAAAGGAATGGACCGCTACAGTATACCTTTTATTGCTTTGAAAATTCCAGTCAGGTCCGCCTAGCGTTCCATGGATCTACCTTTACTAGGAAATCGATCGCCGTTTTGTGTGGCTCACAACAACAAAAGGGGGAGCGTAAACGCGCCTGCACGTCGTTCGATTCCGAGAGTCTAATCCCGCAGCGCAATGTGTTCCTCCACGATCGAAAACGAAACTGCGAAACGCCTCTCACAGTCCCAAAATCACAAGAAGACAACTAAGGTAGAACTTTGTCCACGGTCTGAGTTCTTGCTTTTCATATATTGATCAGGACCGAAAGTATTACACAATGAGTCAAGAAGCCATCAACAATCACGAGACTGTTGAGAGTATGGACTGGAGCAAGTTTGAGGATATTCCCGATCTTCAAAGTGTAACGGCGTCCACCGAGGCTGACGAGGAAGAAGAGACGACGGGAAGTATTCAGTCTCCAAAGACTCGACTAAAGACGGTCCACGACCTCTTTCAGCAGAACAAATGTACACCTCCCCAAGCAAAGTTATCGGACCGTCCTATTCACGCTATAGCTGTCGAATGGAATTCTCTTGCTAGTCGCCATGAATGGAGCACACTCACCGGAATCCAAAAGGTCAAGGCAGCGTTCCTCCTGCTCAAGAAGCAGCCTGAACTAGTTCAAAAAGACCCAAACTGTATATTCCAAAATCTCATCGACGCTGTAATGGATCCCGAGTCTGCATTTGGAAAGAGACTTGATGCCTTTGTCCGGAAGAAAGGCGACGAAGAAGACTCTGGTGATTCTGGTCATTCGAAATTTGCAGACTTTCTTCAACGCCATCCAGAATGGGGTACCGAAAAATCCGAAACCAAGGTAACCCTTTTTGATGAAGGTGTCAAACCCTTTCTCCGATACCAGCGACAAGACTCAACGATCTGCTACGCTGTCGTGGTGGCGAACGCCATTTACTACTTGGGCGAACTTCAACGAGTAAAGAAAAGAACTAGCTCCTCGGATGATGTTGTGGAGAAAGAGCCAAAGTACAAACACATCAATGTGTGTCGGTACATGCGGAACAGATTCTCCCCCAAAGAGATCTTTTCCAATATCTTTCGCGGCGACGGTGGCCATTTAGAGCCTCATGCCAAAAGACTCCTGCAGGAACAGAATCCCGACAAAAAGGTCGTCCATGAGTTTCCAATTTTCCTTGGCAAAGCTCATACGCTCTTTGACCTTTTCTCAGAGACACTGCAGACAAACGGTGCATACATGATTGAGGGATTGAAGGTCACACAAGAGCTTATCGACAGTGACGATTTGCTATTTCGCGCGCCGTGGCATGAGGAACAGTCCGCACAGTTTCTCAACCCCAACCATGCCGTTCTTGTCGTGGGCGTTCGTCTCGTGAATGGAGATTTAGAGTTTCTCATCCAAAACTCCTGGGAACACAAGCCATTCTTTGTTGTAAGTCTCACTACTTTGAAATCAATGGGAATTCGACATCTCTATGGCATTGAGGAAACTGTTTGTTTTAGTCCATGCGAGCTCGTCCGATTTGAAGAAGAGCCTTTCTTGGGGTCGTTGACCAGCGGGAGTCCCAGGCGGGTTGTCTTCTACGACGAAGAAGCTCCAAAGCGAGTGGATAACCACAAGAGATCATCAAAGCAGCAACAGAATGGTATTCCAGAGGGTTACTTTACCATTTATGCAAGACGAGGTGGATCGATTCGTTCCTAGTAGTAGCAGCAGCTTCTCTACTGAGGGCAAGAATGCAGATTGCAGTTCTCTACATGTAGTGGCCGTTGGAACGCAAAATGATAAATTGGTTCGACGTATCCGGGTCGTTAGATCAAGTTCCCACTATTTCGGTAATAAAATTGGCCTATGTACTCAAAACACTGAAATCGATTGTAATGAAGGAATCAAAAGACCTCAATCCCCCCTATCTGGGCATGGATACTACCTAGGTAGCTTGATTGAATCCTAGCTTGGCCAAGGAAGGGTCGATCTCGAAGAACTGGCACCTCGATTCGGGGGTCCGGCTTCAATCCAGGCTTCTCCTGACCCTGCTTCCTTGGTGAATGTGACGCCCAACCCCGTAGTGGACGACGTGCCGATTGAGTGTCCGCCATGAGCATCGGCAAATCACGCATACCCAGGTCACTATAGTTGGACCGAATGGTGACCGACTTGTTGCTATTCTTGTTGCCGGTAGTAGCTGTCCACTATCACAGTTTGACTGGAACTGCCTACTGCGTCAAGTTCTAACAATAGTGTGAATAGCAAGTGGCTCTATCTTTGAACAAAACGATGGAGTTACAACACGAGTTTCTCCAAGTAGTTGGTTAACTAAGACTGGAACATTTCATTCTTCGGCCCCTTGGTGGCCACTAAGGCAGCTCTTCCTCCTCTGTTATTCGAGTTACTGGTATTTTTCGGTGCCTTGTTGGAAATCGCGGCCATCAATCCCGCTTTGTCATTCTTGGTGCTCTCATGATATGGCGCTCTGGCGGCATTTGCAGCCAACCAATCCTGCTCCATCATTGTTAGCATCTGCGGTGTCATTCTTCGGCACCAAGACGGCAATGGCCACCATCAATCCAGATCTCCCTCCTTAGTCGTTAGAGTCATTGTCGTTTTGGGACCTTTTTGCAGCAATCGCTGCCATCAATCCGGATTTTCCCCATCGGAGGGCTTGACATCTTTGGGTTGCCCTTTAGATGCTTTTGCAGCCATCAATCCGGCTTTCCGTTGTTTGAAGCATCTTATTGTGTCTCAGCCTTCGATGAAATCGCTGCCATGAGTACAGACTTGGGTTTTTTTCGCATGCTCTAGATCTTTCCTGAACTTGAGGAGCTCTTCATCGTTTTTCATCCCAACTTGACCAAATATTGTAGCACACTGGTCTTTTTCTCCAACGCTGTCGCCTAGAATTGACGTTCTAAATCCAAGCTCTCTCATATCACAACATCCGTCGGGTAAGCCAACAGATTTCCTCTTCCAGTGTTTTGCTTCATATTTCTTGTCCCAGTCTAATTCCAGAGCCCTCGGGTCAACATCTTCCCTTGTCATTGCGTTAATTGCGGCACCGTCCGGTAAACCTACAGATTAACTTTGAGAATCGTTCGTTATCTTTTAGGCAGGACCATCCATGGAATCACATGCGGGCTTCGATATGTGGTCTTCATAGTTCTTCTCCCAATCAAGGTCTACACTGTCTCGAGTCATGACATTGCGAAGGGCTCCTTCAGGTATAGACCAACAGACTTCATTTTGTAATACTTTCCAAACCGACTATCTTTCTTCAACGCACCTGGGCTATCGTTATGATCACTGCGTGACCGACGTTTGCTGTTGATCATTGTCCTTGCTCCAATCAAGAATATCTCATTGCCCACAGTTACAGTTGGATTACTAAAGCCGAGACGACGGACTGACGTTGAACAGCAAAGACCTTTTGGTCGTTGCACCTGAAAGAGTGAGAGCATGCATCAAGCCCATTCAGTCATGGAATATGCAAGCGACAACGACAGAAGCAGCAGAGTGCCGAAATAAAGATGCACGATCTGCTCAAAGCATCTATCCAGCGATGAGGGCAACGATCAGGGTCCACAAAATGTTTGGCAGCTTTGCTCCTCTTGTTTGCTCCCCTACGCGTTTGGCCAAGTCTACGAAGGCGGTATTCCAATCGGTTGTGTTGCTGATTTTCGAATTGTGATATTAGAATCGTTCTAGGTGACGGTTTTCACTATTTTGAAACGGGAGGCCATCTATTTTGTGCACAGAATGGTTCTGAGGCCTCCACGCTAACCGTATTGGACATTTGCAGCTCTCCGCATGCTGTTGTCGTCCTAACTGTAGCTGGCACCTACCCGAGCGACAAGGCCACAGGAAGTTCAAGAGAAAAAAGGCTTTCAACCATGATTTAAAGATACCGAGTGCTTTTGATACCTGGGCATTTCGGGTTGGCTTTGAGGGTCAAAACACAGGCGATCATGACCAGACGCATTATTTTGCCCGGATGTCTTATACGACATTGGAGATGCGGTTGTCTCATGTGTTTTGACGCCTGTCAAATCGCTTGTTGACTGTGGGTGTTGTCGCAGGCTTGACATCTTTCTGCTCAACATTACCGGAATTTCAAGACGGTATTTTGGGGTGCACAAGTCGATAAGCCATCACCACACTCAAACTTCCGTCGGCTACAGACGCTCATTGGGAAAAAAACTTTGGAGATCAACGACACCTGTGCTGTCTTTCTCGGTTACAGCTACTGCACTATTGGCCATGGAATCCTACTGCACCGCTTCCAATGTACGATGGGAAAGTCCACTCGCCTCCATGTGCGACTACAGATCACAACAAGAATAATACACAACAAGACGCACCAGGCACCACCACGACTCATGTCTCCTTGATCTGGACCAACGACCACCACTCAAACAACCACAATCACAGTAACCAAGGCGGAACGAACCACGAAACAAACGAAAACGGATGGTGACATTCCCGACTTGCATCGTGAAGAAGCAGTAGAAGAAGCGAACCAAGCCGACGAATCCATGCTCCCACCGAACAAACAGGATTGCGACAACGACGACGAAACAAGGGCACAACGGACCACAAGACTACAACCACTCCTGGAATAATGTTGGTTGTGACTGAAACAGAGGAAGAACCCGCCAAGTCCGAGTCTCAACCACCCGTGTCGTCGTCGTCGTCATTGGCTTCCTCTTTTTCTCCCAATGGCTTGATGGATCCTTTGGAATTGTTGGCGGGAGCTTTGCCACCCAAGGAATTGCATCGGGCGCAACAAGAGGCTCGTGCGTGTTTGCAATCCTATCTCCAGGCCGCCAATTGCCTCGTGAAGTTGCAAGAGCATCTGGCCCAATGCAAACAATCACAAGAAGAAGAAGAAGAACAGGAAACAACATAAAAACAGCAAAGGAATGGACCGCTACAGTATACCTTTTATTGCTTTGAAAATTCCAGTCAGGTCCGCCTAGCGTTCCATGGATCTACCTTTACTAGGAAATCGATCGCCGTTTTGTGTGGCTCACAACAACAAAAGGGGGAGCGTAAACGCGCCTGCACGTCGTTCGATTCCGAGAGTCTAATCCCGCAGCGCAATGTGTTCCTCCACGATCGAAAACGAAACTGCGAAACGCCTCTCACAGTCCCAAAATCACAAGAAGACAACTAAGGTAGAACTTTGTCCACGGTCTGAGTTCTTGCTTTTCATATATTGATCAGGACCGAAAGTATTACACAATGAGTCAAGAAGCCATCAACAATCACGAGACTGTTGAGAGTATGGACTGGAGCAAGTTTGAGGATATTCCCGATCTTCAAAGTGTAACGGCGTCCACCGAGGCTGACGAGGAAGAAGAGACGACGGGAAGTATTCAGTCTCCAAAGACTCGACTAAAGACGGTCCACGACCTCTTTCAGCAGAACAAATGTACACCTCCCCAAGCAAAGTTATCGGACCGTCCTATTCACGCTATAGCTGTCGAATGGAATTCTCTTGCTAGTCGCCATGAATGGAGCACACTCACCGGAATCCAAAAGGTCAAGGCAGCGTTCCTCCTGCTCAAGAAGCAGCCTGAACTAGTTCAAAAAGACCCAAACTGTATATTCCAAAATCTCATCGACGCTGTAATGGATCCCGAGTCTGCATTTGGAAAGAGACTTGATGCCTTTGTCCGGAAGAAAGGCGACGAAGAAGACTCTGGTGATTCTGGTCATTCGAAATTTGCAGACTTTCTTCAACGCCATCCAGAATGGGGTACCGAAAAATCCGAAACCAAGGTAACCCTTTTTGATGAAGGTGTCAAACCCTTTCTCCGATACCAGCGACAAGACTCAACGATCTGCTACGCTGTCGTGGTGGCGAACGCCATTTACTACTTGGGCGAACTTCAACGAGTAAAGAAAAGAACTAGCTCCTCGGATGATGTTGTGGAGAAAGAGCCAAAGTACAAACACATCAATGTGTGTCGGTACATGCGGAACAGATTCTCCCCCAAAGAGATCTTTTCCAATATCTTTCGCGGCGACGGTGGCCATTTAGAGCCTCATGCCAAAAGACTCCTGCAGGAACAGAATCCCGACAAAAAGGTCGTCCATGAGTTTCCAATTTTCCTTGGCAAAGCTCATACGCTCTTTGACCTTTTCTCAGAGACACTGCAGACAAACGGTGCATACATGATTGAGGGATTGAAGGTCACACAAGAGCTTATCGACAGTGACGATTTGCTATTTCGCGCGCCGTGGCATGAGGAACAGTCCGCACAGTTTCTCAACCCCAACCATGCCGTTCTTGTCGTGGGCGTTCGTCTCGTGAATGGAGATTTAGAGTTTCTCATCCAAAACTCCTGGGAACACAAGCCATTCTTTGTTGTAAGTCTCACTACTTTGAAATCAATGGGAATTCGACATCTCTATGGCATTGAGGAAACTGTTTGTTTTAGTCCATGCGAGCTCGTCCGATTTGAAGAAGAGCCTTTCTTGGGGTCGTTGACCAGCGGGAGTCCCAGGCGGGTTGTCTTCTACGACGAAGAAGCTCCAAAGCGAGTGGATAACCACAAGAGATCATCAAAGCAGCAACAGAATGGTATTCCAGAGGGTTACTTTACCATTTATGCAAGACGAGGTGGATCGATTCGTTCCTAGTAGTAGCAGCAGCTTCTCTACTGAGGGCAAGAATGCAGATTGCAGTTCTCTACATGTAGTGGCCGTTGGAACGCAAAATGATAAATTGGTTCGACGTATCCGGGTCGTTAGATCAAGTTCCCACTATTTCGGTAATAAAATTGGCCTATGTACTCAAAACACTGAAATCGATTGTAATGAAGGAATCAAAAGACCTCAATCCCCCCTATCTGGGCATGGATACTACCTAGGTAGCTTGATTGAATCCTAGCTTGGCCAAGGAAGGGTCGATCTCGAAGAACTGGCACCTCGATTCGGGGGTCCGGCTTCAATCCAGGCTTCTCCTGACCCTGCTTCCTTGGTGAATGTGACGCCCAACCCCGTAGTGGACGACGTGCCGATTGAGTGTCCGCCATGAGCATCGGCAAATCACGCATACCCAGGTCACTATAGTTGGACCGAATGGTGACCGACTTGTTGCTATTCTTGTTGCCGGTAGTAGCTGTCCACTATCACAGTTTGACTGGAACTGCCTACTGCGTCAAGTTCTAACAATAGTGTGAATAGCAAGTGGCTCTATCTTTGAACAAAACGATGGAGTTACAACACGAGTTTCTCCAAGTAGTTGGTTAACTAAGACTGGAACATTTCATTCTTCGGCCCCTTGGTGGCCACTAAGGCAGCTCTTCCTCCTCTGTCATTCGAGTTACTGGTATTTTTCGGTGCCTTGTTGGAAATCGCGGCCATCAATCCCGCTTTGTCATTCTTGGTGCTCTCATGATATGGCGCTCTGGCGGCATTTGCAGCCAACCAATCCTGCTCCATCATTGTTAGCATCTGCGGTGTCATTCTTCGGCACCAAGACGGCAATGGCCACCATCAATCCAGATCTCCCTCCTTAGTCGTTAGAGTCATTGTCGTTTTGGGACCTTTTTGCAGCAATCGCTGCCATCAATCCGGATTTTCCCCATCGGAGGGCTTGACATCTTTGGGTTGCCCTTTAGATGCTTTTGCAGCCATCAATCCGGCTTTCCGTTGTTTGAAGCATCTTATTGTGTCTCAGCCTTCGATGAAATCGCTGCCATGAGTACAGACTTGGGTTTTTTTCGCATGCTCTAGATCTTTCCTGAACTTGAGGAGCTCTTCATCGTTTTTCATCCCAACTTGACCAAATATTGTAGCACACTGGTCTTTTTCTCCAACGCTGTCGCCTAGAATTGACGTTCTAAATCCAAGCTCTCTCATATCACAACATCCGTCGGGTAAGCCAACAGATTTCCTCTTCCAGTGTTTTGCTTCATATTTCTTGTCCCAGTCTAATTCCAGAGCCCTCGGGTCAACATCTTCCCTTGTCATTGCGTTAATTGCGGCACCGTCCGGTAAACCTACAGATTAACTTTGAGAATCGTTCGTTATCTTTTAGGCAGGACCATCCATGGAATCACATGCGGGCTTCGATATGTGGTCTTCATAGTTCTTCTCCCAATCAAGGTCTACACTGTCTCGAGTCATGACATTGCGAAGGGCTCCTTCAGGTATAGACCAACAGACTTCATTTTGTAATACTTTCCAAACCGACTATCTTTCTTCAACGCACCTGGGCTATCGTTATGATCACTGCGTGACCGACGTTTGCTGTTGATCATTGTCCTTGCTCCAATCAAGAATATCTCATTGCCCACAGTTACAGTTGGATTACTAAAGCCGAGACGACGGACTGACGTTGAACAGCAAAGACCTTTTGGTCGTTGCACCTGAAAGAGTGAGAGCATGCATCAAGCCCATTCAGTCATGGAATATGCAAGCGACAACGACAGAAGCAGCAGAGTGCCGAAATAAAGATGCACGATCTGCTCAAAGCATCTATCCAGCGATGAGGGCAACGATCAGGGTCCACAAAATGTTTGGCAGCTTTGCTCCTCTTGTTTGCTCCCCTACGCGTTTGGCCAAGTCTACGAAGGCGGTATTCCAATCGGTTGTGTTGCTGATTTTCGAATTGTGATATTAGAATCGTTCTAGGTGACGGCTTTCACTATTTTGAAACGGGAGGCCATCTATTTTGTGTGCACAGAATGGTTCTGAGGCCTCCACGCTAACCGTATTGGACATTTGCAGCTCTCCGCATGCTGTTGTCGTCCTAACTGTAGCTGGCACCTACCCGAGCGACAAGGCCACAGGAAGTTCAAGAGAAAAAAGGCTTTCAACCATGATTTAAAGATACCGAGTGCTTTTGATACCTGGGCATTTCGGGTTGGCTTTGAGGGTCAAAACACAGGCGATCATGACCAGACGCATTATTTTGCCCGGATGTCTTATACGACATTGGAGATGCGGTTGTCTCATGTGTTTTGACGCCTGTCAAATCGCTTGTTGACTGTGGGTGTTGTCGCAGGCTTGACATCTTTCTGCTCAACATTACCGGAATTTCAAGACGGTATTTTGGGGTGCACAAGTCGATAAGCCATCACCACACTCAAACTTCCGTCGGCTACAGACGCTCATTGGGAAAAAAACTTTGGAGATCAACGACACCTGTGCCGTCTTTCTCGGTTACAGCTACTGCACTATTGGCCATGGAATCCTACTGCACCGCTTCCAATGTACGATGGGAAAGTCCACTCGCCTCCATGTGCGACTACAGATCACAACAAGAATAATACACAACAAGACGCACCAGGCACCACCACGACTCATGTCTCCTTGATCTGGACCAACGACCACCACTCAAACAACCACAATCACAGTAACCAAGGCGGAACGAACCACGAAACAAACGAAAACGGATGGTGACATTCCCGACTTGCATCGTGAAGAAGCAGTAGAAGAAGCGAACCAAGCCGACGAATCCATGCTCCCACCGAACAAACAGGATTGCGACAACGACGACGAAACAAGGGCACAACGGACCACAAGACTACAACCACTCCTGGAATAATGTTGGTTGTGACTGAAACAGAGGAAGAACCCGCCAAGTCCGAGTCTCAACCACCCGTGTCGTCGTCGTCGTCATTGGCTTCCTCTTTTTCTCCCAATGGCTTGATGGATCCTTTGGAATTGTTGGCGGGAGCTTTGCCACCCAAGGAATTGCATCGGGCGCAACAAGAGGCTCGTGCGTGTTTGCAATCCTATCTCCAGGCCGCCAATTGCCTCGTGAAGTTGCAAGAGCATCTGGCCCAATGCAAACAATCACAAGAAGAAGAAGAAGAACAGGAAACAACATAAAAACAGCAAAGGAATGGACCGCTACAGTATACCTTTTATTGCTTTGAAAATTCCAGTCAGGTCCGCCTAGCGTTCCATGGATCTACCTTTACTAGGAAATCGATCGCCGTTTTGTGTGGCTCACAACAACAAAAGGGGGAGCGTAAACGCGCCTGCACGTCGTTCGATTCCGAGAGTCTAATCCCGCAGCGCAATGTGTTCCTCCACGATCGAAAACGAAACTGCGAAACGCCTCTCACAGTCCCAAAATCACAAGAAGACAACTAAGGTAGAACTTTGTCCACGGTCTGAGTTCTTGCTTTTCATATATTGATCAGGACCGAAAGTATTACACAATGAGTCAAGAAGCCATCAACAATCACGAGACTGTTGAGAGTATGGACTGGAGCAAGTTTGAGGATATTCCCGATCTTCAAAGTGTAACGGCGTCCACCGAGGAAGAAGAGACGACGGGAAGTATTCAGTCTCCAAAGACTCGACTAAAGACGGTCCACGACCTCTTTCAGCAGAACAAATGTACACCTCCCCAAGCAAAGTTATCGGACCGTCCTATTCACGCAATAGCTGTCGAATGGAATTCTCTTGCTAGTCGCCATGAATGGAGCACACTCACCGGAATCCAAAAGGTCAAGGCAGCGTTCCTCCTGCTCAAGAAGCAGCCTGAACTAGTTCAAAAAGACCCAAACTGTATATTCCAAAATCTCATCGACGCTGTAATGGATCCCGAGTCTGCATTTGGAAAGAGACTTGATGCCTTTGTCCGGAAGAAAGGCGACGAAGAAGACTCTGGTGATTCTGGTCATTCGAAATTTGCAGACTTTCTTCAACGCCATCCAGAATGGGGTACCGAAAAATCCGAAACCAAGGTAACCCTTTTTGATGAAGGTGTCAAACCCTTTCTCCGATACCAGCGACAAGACTCAACGATCTGCTACGCTGTCGTGGTGGCGAACGCCATTTACTACTTGGGCGAACTTCAACGAGTAAAGAAAAGAACTAGCTCCTCGGATGATGTTGTGGAGAAAGAGCCAAAGTACAAACACATCAATGTGTGTCGGTACATGCGGAACAGATTCTCCCCCAAAGAGATCTTTTCCAATATCTTTCGCGGCGACGGTGGCCATTTAGAGCCTCATGCCAAAAGACTCCTGCAGGAACAGAATCCCGACAAAAAGGTCGTCCATGAGTTTCCAATTTTCCTTGGCAAAGCTCATACGCTCTTTGACCTTTTCTCAGAGACACTGCAGACAAACGGTGCATACATGATTGAGGGATTGAAGGTCACACAAGAGCTTATCGACAGTGACGATTTGCTATTTCGCGCGCCGTGGCATGAGGAACAGTCCGCACAGTTTCTCAACCCCAACCATGCCGTTCTTGTCGTGGGCGTTCGTCTCGTGAATGGAGATTTAGAGTTTCTCATCCAAAACTCCTGGGAACACAAGCCATTCTTTGTTGTAAGTCTCACTACTTTGAAATCAATGGGAATTCGACATCTCTATGGCATTGAGGAAACTGTTTGTTTTAGTCCATGCGAGCTCGTCCGATTTGAAGAAGAGCCTTTCTTGGGGTCGTTGACCAGCGGGAGTCCCAGGCGGGTTGTCTTCTACGACGAAGAAGCTCCAAAGCGAGTGGATAACCACAAGAGATCATCAAAGCAGCAACAGAATGGTATTCCAGAGGGTTACTTTACCATTTATGCAAGACGAGGTGGATCGATTCGTTCCTAGTAGTAGCAGCAGCTTCTCTACTGAGGGCAAGAATGCAGATTGCAGTTCTCTACATGTAGTGGCCGTTGGAACGCAAAATGATAAATTGGTTCGACGTATCCGGGTCGTTAGATCAAGTTCCCACTATTTCGGTAATAAAATTGGCCTATGTACTCAAAACACTGAAATCGATTGTAATGAAGGAATCAAAAGACCTCAATCCCCCCTATCTGGGCATGGATACTACCTAGGTAGCTTGATTGAATCCTAGCTTGGCCAAGGAAGGGTCGATCTCGAAGAACTGGCACCTCGATTCGGGGGTCCGGCTTCAATCCAGGCTTCTCCTGACCCTGCTTCCTTGGTGAATGTGACGCCCAACCCCGTAGTGGACGACGTGCCGATTGAGTGTCCGCCATGAGCATCGGCAAATCACGCATACCCAGGTCACTATAGTTGGACCGAATGGTGACCGACTTGTTGCTATTCTTGTTGCCGGTAGTAGCTGTCCACTATCACAGTTTGACTGGAACTGCCTACTGCGTCAAGTTCTAACAATAGTGTGAATAGCAAGTGGCTCTATCTTTGAACAAAACGATGGAGTTACAACACGAGTTTCTCCAAGTAGTTGGTTAACTAAGACTGGAACATTTCATTCTTCGGCCCCTTGGTGGCCACTAAGGCAGCTCTTCCTCCTCTGTTATTCGAGTTACTGGTATTTTTCGGTGCCTTGTTGGAAATCGCGGCCATCAATCCCGCTTTGTCATTCTTGGTGCTCTCATGATATGGCGCTCTGGCGGCATTTGCAGCCAACCAATCCTGCTCCATCATTGTTAGCATCTGCGGTGTCATTCTTCGGCACCAAGACGGCAATGGCCACCATCAATCCAGATCTCCCTCCTTAGTCGTTAGAGTCATTGTCGTTTTGGGACCTTTTTGCAGCAATCGCTGCCATCAATCCGGATTTTCCCCATCGGAGGGCTTGACATCTTTGGGTTGCCCTTTAGATGCTTTTGCAGCCATCAATCCGGCTTTCCGTTGTTTGAAGCATCTTATTGTGTCTCAGCCTTCGATGAAATCGCTGCCATGAGTACAGACTTGGGTTTTTTTCGCATGCTCTAGATCTTTCCTGAACTTGAGGAGCTCTTCATCGTTTTTCATCCCAACTTGACCAAATATTGTAGCACACTGGTCTTTTTCTCCAACGCTGTCGCCTAGAATTGACGTTCTAAATCCAAGCTCTCTCATATCACAACATCCGTCGGGTAAGCCAACAGATTTCCTCTTCCAGTGTTTTGCTTCATATTTCTTGTCCCAGTCTAATTCCAGAGCCCTCGGGTCAACATCTTCCCTTGTCATTGCGTTAATTGCGGCACCGTCCGGTAAACCTACAGATTAACTTTGAGAATCATTCGTTATCTTTTAGGCAGGACCATCCATGGAATCACATGCGGGCTTCGATATGTGGTCTTCATAGTTCTTCTCCCAATCAAGGTCTACACTGTCTCGAGTCATGACATTGCGAAGGGCTCCTTCAGGTATAGACCAACAGACTTCATTTTGTAATACTTTCCAAACCGACTATCTTTCTTCAACGCACCTGGGCTATCGTTATGATCACTGCGTGACCGACGTTTGCTGTTGATCATTGTCCTTGCTCCAATCAAGAATATCTCATTGCCCACAGTTACAGTTGGATTACTAAAGCCGAGACGACGGACTGACGTTGAACAGCAAAGACCTTTTGGTCGTTGCACCTGAAAGAGTGAGAGCATGCATCAAGCCCATTCAGTCATGGAATATGCAAGCGACAACGACAGAAGCAGCAGAGTGCCGAAATAAAGATGCACGATCTGCTCAAAGCATCTATCCAGCGATGAGGGCAACGATCAGGGTCCACAAAATGTTTGGCAGCTTTGCTCCTCTTGTTTGCTCCCCTACGCGTTTGGCCAAGTCTACGAAGGCGGTATTCCAATCGGTTGTGTTGCTGATTTTCGAATTGTGATATTAGAATCGTTCTAGGTGACGGTTTTCACTATTTTGAAACGGGAGGCCATCTATTTTGTGTGCACAGAATGGTTCTGAGGCCTCCACGCTAACCGTATTGGACATTTGCAGCTCTCCGCATGCTGTTGTCGTCCTAACTGTAGCTGGCACCTACCCGAGCGACAAGGCCACAGGAAGTTCAAGAGAAAAAAGGCTTTCAACCATGATTTAAAGATACCGAGTGC
This sequence comes from Epithemia pelagica, assembly GCA_946965045.2. Classification (NCBI taxonomy): domain Eukaryota; phylum Bacillariophyta; class Bacillariophyceae; order Surirellales; family Surirellaceae; genus Epithemia; species Epithemia pelagica. The sequence goes on along the minus strand of OX337234.1, from coordinate 830,766 downwards.
TTTTGATACCTGGGCATTTCGGGTTGGCTTTGAGGGTCAAAACACAGGCGATCATGACCAGACGCATTATTTTGCCCGGATGTCTTATACGACATTGGAGATGCGGTTGTCTCATGTGTTTTGACGCCTGTCAAATCGCTTGTTGACTGTGGGTGTTGTCGCAGGCTTGACATCTTTCTGCTCAACATTACCGGAATTTCAAGACGGTATTTTGGGGTGCACAAGTCGATAAGCCATCACCACACTCAAACTTCCGTCGGCTACAGACGCTCATTGGGAAAAAAACTTTGGAGATCAACGACACCTGTGCTGTCTTTCTCGGTTACAGCTACTGCACTATTGGCCATGGAATCCTACTGCACCGCTTCCAATGTACGATGGGAAAGTCCACTCGCCTCCATGTGCGACTACAGATCACAACAAGAATAATACACAACAAGACGCACCAGGCACCACCACGACTCATGTCTCCTTGATCTGGACCAACGACCACCACTCAAACAACCACAATCACAGTAACCAAGGCGGAACGAACCACGAAACAAACGAAAACGGATGGTGACATTCCCGACTTGCATCGTGAAGAAGCAGTAGAAGAAGCGAACCAAGCCGACGAATCCATGCTCCCACCGAACAAACAGGATTGCGACAACGACGACGAAACAAGGGCACAACGGACCACAAGACTACAACCACTCCTGGAATAATGTTGGTTGTGACTGAAACAGAGGAAGAACCCGCCAAGTCCGAGTCTCAACCACCCGTGTCGTCGTCGTCGTCATTGGCTTCCTCTTTTTCTCCCAATGGCTTGATGGATCCTTTGGAATTGTTGGCGGGAGCTTTGCCACCCAAGGAATTGCATCGGGCGCAACAAGAGGCTCGTGCGTGTTTGCAATCCTATCTCCAGGCCGCCAATTGCCTCGTGAAGTTGCAAGAGCATCTGGCCCAATGCAAACAATCACAAGAAGAAGAAGAAGAACAGGAAACAACATAAAAACAGCAAAGGAATGGACCGCTACAGTATACCTTTTATTGCTTTGAAAATTCCAGTCAGGTCCGCCTAGCGTTCCATGGATCTACCTTTACTAGGAAATCGATCGCCGTTTTGTGTGGCTCACAACAACAAAAGGGGGAGCGTAAACGCGCCTGCACGTCGTTCGATTCCGAGAGTCTAATCCCGCAGCGCAATGTGTTCCTCCACGATCGAAAACGAAACTGCGAAACGCCTCTCACAGTCCCAAAATCACAAGAAGACAACTAAGGTAGAACTTTGTCCACGGTCTGAGTTCTTGCTTTTCATATATTGATCAGGACCGAAAGTATTACACAATGAGTCAAGAAGCCATCAACAATCACGAGACTGTTGAGAGTATGGACTGGAGCAAGTTTGAGGATATTCCCGATCTTCAAAGTGTAACGGCGTCCACCGAGGCTGACGAGGAAGAAGAGACGACGGGAAGTATTCAGTCTCCAAAGACTCGACTAAAGACGGTCCACGACCTCTTTCAGCAGAACAAATGTACACCTCCCCAAGCAAAGTTATCGGACCGTCCTATTCACGCTATAGCTGTCGAATGGAATTCTCTTGCTAGTCGCCATGAATGGAGCACACTCACCGGAATCCAAAAGGTCAAGGCAGCGTTCCTCCTGCTCAAGAAGCAGCCTGAACTAGTTCAAAAAGACCCAAACTGTATATTCCAAAATCTCATCGACGCTGTAATGGATCCCGAGTCTGCATTTGGAAAGAGACTTGATGCCTTTGTCCGGAAGAAAGGCGACGAAGAAGACTCTGGTGATTCTGGTCATTCGAAATTTGCAGACTTTCTTCAACGCCATCCAGAATGGGGTACCGAAAAATCCGAAACCAAGGTAACCCTTTTTGATGAAGGTGTCAAACCCTTTCTCCGATACCAGCGACAAGACTCAACGATCTGCTACGCTGTCGTGGTGGCGAACGCCATTTACTACTTGGGCGAACTTCAACGAGTAAAGAAAAGAACTAGCTCCTCGGATGATGTTGTGGAGAAAGAGCCAAAGTACAAACACATCAATGTGTGTCGGTACATGCGGAACAGATTCTCCCCCAAAGAGATCTTTTCCAATATCTTTCGCGGCGACGGTGGCCATTTAGAGCCTCATGCCAAAAGACTCCTGCAGGAACAGAATCCCGACAAAAAGGTCGTCCATGAGTTTCCAATTTTCCTTGGCAAAGCTCATACGCTCTTTGACCTTTTCTCAGAGACACTGCAGACAAACGGTGCATACATGATTGAGGGATTGAAGGTCACACAAGAGCTTATCGACAGTGACGATTTGCTATTTCGCGCGCCGTGGCATGAGGAACAGTCCGCACAGTTTCTCAACCCCAACCATGCCGTTCTTGTCGTGGGCGTTCGTCTCGTGAATGGAGATTTAGAGTTTCTCATCCAAAACTCCTGGGAACACAAGCCATTCTTTGTTGTAAGTCTCACTACTTTGAAATCAATGGGAATTCGACATCTCTATGGCATTGAGGAAACTGTTTGTTTTAGTCCATGCGAGCTCGTCCGATTTGAAGAAGAGCCTTTCTTGGGGTCGTTGACCAGCGGGAGTCCCAGGCGGGTTGTCTTCTACGACGAAGAAGCTCCAAAGCGAGTGGATAACCACAAGAGATCATCAAAGCAGCAACAGAATGGTATTCCAGAGGGTTACTTTACCATTTATGCAAGACGAGGTGGATCGATTCGTTCCTAGTAGTAGCAGCAGCTTCTCTACTGAGGGCAAGAATGCAGATTGCAGTTCTCTACATGTAGTGGCCGTTGGAACGCAAAATGATAAATTGGTTCGACGTATCCGGGTCGTTAGATCAAGTTCCCACTATTTCGGTAATAAAATTGGCCTATGTACTCAAAACACTGAAATCGATTGTAATGAAGGAATCAAAAGACCTCAATCCCCCCTATCTGGGCATGGATACTACCTAGGTAGCTTGATTGAATCCTAGCTTGGCCAAGGAAGGGTCGATCTCGAAGAACTGGCACCTCGATTCGGGGGTCCGGCTTCAATCCAGGCTTCTCCTGACCCTGCTTCCTTGGTGAATGTGACGCCCAACCCCGTAGTGGACGACGTGCCGATTGAGTGTCCGCCATGAGCATCGGCAAATCACGCATACCCAGGTCACTATAGTTGGACCGAATGGTGACCGACTTGTTGCTATTCTTGTTGCCGGTAGTAGCTGTCCACTATCACAGTTTGACTGGAACTGCCTACTGCGTCAAGTTCTAACAATAGTGTGAATAGCAAGTGGCTCTATCTTTGAACAAAACGATGGAGTTACAACACGAGTTTCTCCAAGTAGTTGGTTAACTAAGACTGGAACATTTCATTCTTCGGCCCCTTGGTGGCCACTAAGGCAGCTCTTCCTCCTCTGTTATTCGAGTTACTGGTATTTTTCGGTGCCTTGTTGGAAATCGCGGCCATCAATCCCGCTTTGTCATTCTTGGTGCTCTCATGATATGGCGCTCTGGCGGCATTTGCAGCCAACCAATCCTGCTCCATCATTGTTAGCATCTGCGGTGTCATTCTTCGGCACCAAGACGGCAATGGCCACCATCAATCCAGATCTCCCTCCTTAGTCGTTAGAGTCATTGTCGTTTTGGGACCTTTTTGCAGCAATCGCTGCCATCAATCCGGATTTTCCCCATCGGAGGGCTTGACATCTTTGGGTTGCCCTTTAGATGCTTTTGCAGCCATCAATCCGGCTTTCCGTTGTTTGAAGCATCTTATTGTGTCTCAGCCTTCGATGAAATCGCTGCCATGAGTACAGACTTGGGTTTTTTTCGCATGCTCTAGATCTTTCCTGAACTTGAGGAGCTCTTCATCGTTTTTCATCCCAACTTGACCAAATATTGTAGCACACTGGTCTTTTTCTCCAACGCTGTCGCCTAGAATTGACGTTCTAAATCCAAGCTCTCTCATATCACAACATCCGTCGGGTAAGCCAACAGATTTCCTCTTCCAGTGTTTTGCTTCATATTTCTTGTCCCAGTCTAATTCCAGAGCCCTCGGGTCAACATCTTCCCTTGTCATTGCGTTAATTGCGGCACCGTCCGGTAAACCTACAGATTAACTTTGAGAATCATTCGTTATCTTTTAGGCAGGACCATCCATGGAATCACATGCGGGCTTCGATATGTGGTCTTCATAGTTCTTCTCCCAATCAAGGTCTACACTGTCTCGAGTCATGACATTGCGAAGGGCTCCTTCAGGTATAGACCAACAGACTTCATTTTGTAATACTTTCCAAACCGACTATCTTTCTTCAACGCACCTGGGCTATCGTTATGATCACTGCGTGACCGACGTTTGCTGTTGATCATTGTCCTTGCTCCAATCAAGAATATCTCATTGCCCACAGTTACAGTTGGATTACTAAAGCCGAGACGACGGACTGACGTTGAACAGCAAAGACCTTTTGGTCGTTGCACCTGAAAGAGTGAGAGCATGCATCAAGCCCATTCAGTCATGGAATATGCAAGCGACAACGACAGAAGCAGCAGAGTGCCGAAATAAAGATGCACGATCTGCTCAAAGCATCTATCCAGCGATGAGGGCAACGATCAGGGTCCACAAAATGTTTGGCAGCTTTGCTCCTCTTGTTTGCTCCCCTTCGCGTTTGGCCAAGTCTACGAAGGCGGTATTCCAATCGGTTGTGTTGCTGATTTTCGAATTGTGATATTAGAATCGTTCTAGGTGACGGTTTTCACTATTTTGAAACGGGAGGCCATCTATTTTGTGTGCACAGAATGGTTCTGAGGCCTCCACGCTAACCGTATTGGACATTTGCAGCTCTCCGCATGCTGTTGTCGTCCTAACTGTAGCTGGCACCTACCCGAGCGACAAGGCCACAGGAAGTTCAAGAGAAAAAAGGCTTTCAACCATGATTTCAAGATACCGAGTGCTTTTGATACCTGGGCATTTCGGGTTGGCTTTGAGGGTCAAAACACAGGCGATCATGACCAGACGCATTATTTTGCCCGGATGTCTTATACGACATTGGAGATGCGGTTGTCTCATGTGTTTTGACGCCTGTCAAATCGCTTGTTGACTGTGGGTGTTGTCGCAGGCTTGACATCTTTCTGCTCAACATTACCGGAATTTCAAGACGGTATTTTGGGGTGCACAAGTCGATAAGCCATCACCACACTCAAACTTCCGTCGGCTACAGACGCTCATTGGGAAAAAAACTTTGGAGATCAACGACACCTGTGCCGTCTTTCTCGGTTACAGCTACTGCACTATTGGCCATGGAATCCTACTGCACCGCTTCCAATGTACGATGGGAAAGTCCACTCGCCTCCATGTGCGACTACAGATCACAACAAGAATAATACACAACAAGACGCACCAGGCACCACCACGACTCATGTCTCCTTGATCTGGACCAACGACCACCACTCAAACAACCACAATCACAGTAACCAAGGCGGAACGAACCACGAAACAAACGAAAACGGATGGTGACATTCCCGACTTGCATCGTGAAGAAGCAGTAGAAGAAGCGAACCAAGCCGACGAATCCATGCTCCCACCGAACAAACAGGATTGCGACAACGACGACGAAACAAGGGCACAACGGACCACAAGACTACAACCACTCCTGGAATAATGTTGGTTGTGACTGAAACAGAGGAAGAACCCGCCAAGTCCGAGTCTCAACCACCCGTGTCGTCGTCGTCGTCATTGGCTTCCTCTTTTTCTCCCAACGGCTTGATGGATCCTTTGGAATTGTTGGCGGGAGCTTTGCCACCCAAGGAATTGCATCGGGCGCAACAAGAGGCTCGTGCGTGTTTGCAATCCTATCTCCAGGCCGCCAATTGCCTCGTGAAGTTGCAAGAGCATCTGGCCCAATGCAAACAATCACAAGAAGAAGAAGAAGAACAGGAAACAACATAAAAACAGCAAAGGAATGGACCGCTACAGTATACCTTTTATTGCTTTGAAAATTCCAGTCAGGTCCGCCTAGCGTTCCATGGATCTACCTTTACTAGGAAATCGATCGCCGTTTTGTGTGGCTCACAACAACAAAAGGGGGAGCGTAAACGCGCCTGCACGTCGTTCGATTCCGAGAGTCTAATCCCGCAGCGCAATGTGTTCCTCCACGATCGAAAACGAAACTGCGAAACGCCTCTCACAGTCCCAAAATCACAAGAAGACAACTAAGGTAGAACTTTGTCCACGGTCTGAGTTCTTGCTTTTCATATATTGATCAGGACCGAAAGTATTACACAATGAGTCAAGAAGCCATCAACAATCACGAGACTGTTGAGAGTATGGACTGGAGCAAGTTTGAGGATATTCCCGATCTTCAAAGTGTAACGGCGTCCACCGAGGAAGAAGAGACGACGGGAAGTATTCAGTCTCCAAAGACTCGACTAAAGACGGTCCACGACCTCTTTCAGCAGAACAAATGTACACCTCCCCAAGCAAAGTTATCGGACCGTCCTATTCACGCAATAGCTGTCGAATGGAATTCTCTTGCTAGTCGCCATGAATGGAGCACACTCACCGGAATCCAAAAGGTCAAGGCAGCGTTCCTCCTGCTCAAGAAGCAGCCTGAACTAGTTCAAAAAGACCCAAACTGTATATTCCAAAATCTCATCGACGCTGTAATGGATCCCGAGTCTGCATTTGGAAAGAGACTTGATGCCTTTGTCCGGAAGAAAGGCGACGAAGAAGACTCTGGTGATTCTGGTCATTCGAAATTTGCAGACTTTCTTCAACGCCATCCAGAATGGGGTACCGAAAAATCCGAAACCAAGGTAACCCTTTTTGATGAAGGTGTCAAACCCTTTCTCCGATACCAGCGACAAGACTCAACGATCTGCTACGCTGTCGTGGTGGCGAACGCCATTTACTACTTGGGCGAACTTCAACGAGTAAAGAAAAGAACTAGCTCCTCGGATGATGTTGTGGAGAAAGAGCCAAAGTACAAACACATCAATGTGTGTCGGTACATGCGGAACAGATTCTCCCCCAAAGAGATCTTTTCCAATATCTTTCGCGGCGACGGTGGCCATTTAGAGCCTCATGCCAAAAGACTCCTGCAGGAACAGAATCCCGACAAAAAGGTCGTCCATGAGTTTCCAATTTTCCTTGGCAAAGCTCATACGCTCTTTGACCTTTTCTCAGAGACACTGCAGACAAACGGTGCATACATGATTGAGGGATTGAAGGTCACACAAGAGCTTATCGACAGTGACGATTTGCTATTTCGCGCGCCGTGGCATGAGGAACAGTCCGCACAGTTTCTCAACCCCAACCATGCCGTTCTTGTCGTGGGCGTTCGTCTCGTGAATGGAGATTTAGAGTTTCTCATCCAAAACTCCTGGGAACACAAGCCATTCTTTGTTGTAAGTCTCACTACTTTGAAATCAATGGGAATTCGACATCTCTATGGCATTGAGGAAACTGTTTGTTTTAGTCCATGCGAGCTCGTCCGATTTGAAGAAGAGCCTTTCTTGGGGTCGTTGACCAGCGGGAGTCCCAGGCGGGTTGTCTTCTACGACGAAGAAGCTCCAAAGCGAGTGGATAACCACAAGAGATCATCAAAGCAGCAACAGAATGGTATTCCAGAGGGTTACTTTACCATTTATGCAAGACGAGGTGGATCGATTCGTTCCTAGTAGTAGCAGCAGCTTCTCTACTGAGGGCAAGAATGCAGATTGCAGTTCTCTACATGTAGTGGCCGTTGGAACGCAAAATGATAAATTGGTTCGACGTATCCGGGTCGTTAGATCAAGTTCCCACTATTTCGGTAATAAAATTGGCCTATGTACTCAAAACACTGAAATCGATTGTAATGAAGGAATCAAAAGACCTCAATCCCCCCTATCTGGGCATGGATACTACCTAGGTAGCTTGATTGAATCCTAGCTTGGCCAAGGAAGGGTCGATCTCGAAGAACTGGCACCTCGATTCGGGGGTCCGGCTTCAATCCAGGCTTCTCCTGACCCTGCTTCCTTGGTGAATGTGACGCCCAACCCCGTAGTGGACGACGTGCCGATTGAGTGTCCGCCATGAGCATCGGCAAATCACGCATACCCAGGTCACTATAGTTGGACCGAATGGTGACCGACTTGTTGCTATTCTTGTTGCCGGTAGTAGCTGTCCACTATCACAGTTTGACTGGAACTGCCTACTGCGTCAAGTTCTAACAATAGTGTGAATAGCAAGTGGCTCTATCTTTGAACAAAACGATGGAGTTACAACACGAGTTTCTCCAAGTAGTTGGTTAACTAAGACTGGAACATTTCATTCTTCGGCCCCTTGGTGGCCACTAAGGCAGCTCTTCCTCCTCTGTCATTCGAGTTACTGGTATTTTTCGGTGCCTTGTTGGAAATCGCGGCCATCAATCCCGCTTTGTCATTCTTGGTGCTCTCATGATATGGCGCTCTGGCGGCATTTGCAGCCAACCAATCCTGCTCCATCATTGTTAGCATCTGCGGTGTCATTCTTCGGCACCAAGACGGCAATGGCCACCATCAATCCAGATCTCCCTCCTTAGTCGTTAGAGTCATTGTCGTTTTGGGACCTTTTTGCAGCAATCGCTGCCATCAATCCGGATTTTCCCCATCGGAGGGCTTGACATCTTTGGGTTGCCCTTTAGATGCTTTTGCAGCCATCAATCCGGCTTTCCGTTGTTTGAAGCATCTTATTGTGTCTCAGCCTTCGATGAAATCGCTGCCATGAGTACAGACTTGGGTTTTTTTCGCATGCTCTAGATCTTTCCTGAACTTGAGGAGCTCTTCATCGTTTTTCATCCCAACTTGACCAAATATTGTAGCACACTGGTCTTTTTCTCCAACGCTGTCGCCTAGAATTGACGTTCTAAATCCAAGCTCTCTCATATCACAACATCCGTCGGGTAAGCCAACAGATTTCCTCTTCCAGTGTTTTGCTTCATATTTCTTGTCCCAGTCTAATTCCAGAGCCCTCGAGTCAACATCTTCCCTTGTCATTGCGTTAATTGCGGCACCGTCCGGTAAACCTACAGATTAACTTTGAGAATCGTTCGTTATCTTTTAGGCAGGACCATCCATGGAATCACATGCGGGCTTCGATATGTGGTCTTCATAGTTCTTCTCCCAATCAAGGTCTACACTGTCTCGAGTCATGACATTGCGAAGGGCTCCTTCAGGTATAGACCAACAGACTTCATTTTGTAATACTTTCCAAACCGACTATCTTTCTTCAACGCACCTGGGCTATCGTTATGATCACTGCGTGACCGACGTTTGCTGTTGATCATTGTCCTTGCTCCAATCAAGAATATCTCATTGCCCACAGTTACAGTTGGATTACTAAAGCCGAGACGACGGACTGACGTTGAACAGCAAAGACCTTTTGGTCGTTGCACCTGAAAGAGTGAGAGCATGCATCAAGCCCATTCAGTCATGGAATATGCAAGCGACAACGACAGAAGCAGCAGAGTGCCGAAATAAAGATGCACGATCTGCTCAAAGCATCTATCCAGCGATGAGGGCAACGATCAGGGTCCACAAAATGTTTGGCAGCTTTGCTCCTCTTGTTTGCTCCCCTACGCGTTTGGCCAAGTCTACGAAGGCGGTATTCCAATCGGTTGTGTTGCTGATTTTCGAATTGTGATATTAGAATCGTTCTAGGTGACGGTTTTCACTATTTTGAAACGGGAGGCCATCTATTTTGTGTGCACAGAATGGTTCTGAGGCCTCCACGCTAACCGTATTGGACATTTGCAGCTCTCCGCATGCTGTTGTCGTCCTAACTGTAGCTGGCACCTACCCGAGCGACAAGGCCACAGGAAGTTCAAGAGAAAAAAGGCTTTCAACCATGATTTAAAGATACCGAGTGCTTTTGATACCTGGGCATTTCGGGTTGGCTTTGAGGGTCAAAACACAGGCGATCATGACCAGACGCATTATTTTGCCCGGATGTCTTATACGACATTGGAGATGCGGTTGTCTCATGTGTTTTGACGCCTGTCAAATCGCTTGTTGACTGTGGGTGTTGTCGCAGGCTTGACATCTTTCTGCTCAACATTACCGGAATTTCAAGACGGTATTTTGGGGTGCACAAGTCGATAAGCCATCACCACACTCAAACTTCCGTCGGCTACAGACGCTCATTGGGAAAAAAACTTTGGAGATCAACGACACCTGTGCTGTCTTTCTCGGTTACAGCTACTGCACTATTGGCCATGGAATCCTACTGCACCGCTTCCAATGTACGATGGGAAAGTCCACTCGCCTCCATGTGCGACTACAGATCACAACAAGAATAATACACAACAAGACGCACCAGGCACCACCACGACTCATGTCTCCTTGATCTGGACCAACGACCACCACTCAAACAACCACAATCACAGTAACCAAGGCGGAACGAACCACGAAACAAACGAAAACGGATGGTGACATTCCCGACTTGCATCGTGAAGAAGCAGTAGAAGAAGCGAACCAAGCCGACGAATCCATGCTCCCACCGAACAAACAGGATTGCGACAACGACGACGAAACAAGGGCACAACGGACCACAAGACTACAACCACTCCTGGAATAATGTTGGTTGTGACTGAAACAGAGGAAGAACCCGCCAAGTCCGAGTCTCAACCACCCGTGTCGTCGTCGTCGTCATTGGCTTCCTCTTTTTCTCCCAATGGCTTGATGGATCCTTTGGAATTGTTGGCGGGAGCTTTGCCACCCAAGGAATTGCATCGGGCGCAACAAGAGGCTCGTGCGTGTTTGCAATCCTATCTCCAGGCCGCCAATTGCCTCGTGAAGTTGCAAGAGCATCTGGCCCAATGCAAACAATCACAAGAAGAAGAAGAAGAACAGGAAACAACATAAAAACAGCAAAGGAATGGACCGCTACAGTATACCTTTTATTGCTTTGAAAATTCCAGTCAGGTCCGCCTAGCGTTCCATGGATCTACCTTTACTAGGAAATCGATCGCCGTTTTGTGTGGCTCACAACAACAAAAGGGGGAGCGTAAACGCGCCTGCACGTCGTTCGATTCCGAGAGTCTAATCCCGCAGCTATGGGTCCCAACGCCGTGCTTTACACGTGGAATTTCAACCATTGCACTGGTGCAAATGAACGTTACCATCAGACTAATTTGACCATGGCGGATTTTTCTGTACGATTTTCATCTCTCCATTTCTATTACAACGGTAGATCTAGGTTAGTCACTAGCGCTAGGGACTCGGTTCGCTCGATTGGTGTTGTTGCGCGCTCCTTGCGCTTCTGAGAGCAACGACGAGGGGACCTTTTACGATCAGGCTTTGTGGCACAAGGACAAGGAGTTTTTCTTATCCCTCGTAGCAATCAAACAAATAGAACGAATAGAACGGATCTTTGCGAGGGATAAGAAAACGAAGATAGTTATGGACCATAACAGATTGACGGAAGGCATGCCATGGTGAAGCCACGATACACCGCGACAAACTTGATGCCAAACGTGACGTCATGTACTAGGAAAAATTACGTAGGCTCTACTGCGTTGGGACCCATAGCAGCGCAATGTGTTCCTCCACGATCGAAAACGAAACTGCGAAACGCCTCTCACAGTCCCAAAATCACAAGAAGACAACTAAGGTAGAACTTTGTCCACGGTCTGAGTTCTTGCTTTTCATATATTGATCAGGACCGAAAGTATTACACAATGAGTCAAGAAGCCATCAACAATCACGAGACTGTTGAGAGTATGGACTGGAGCAAGTTTGAGGATATTCCCGATCTTCAAAGTGTAACGGCGTCCACCGAGGCTGACGAGGAAGAAGAGACGACGGGAAGTATTCAGTCTCCAAAGACTCGACTAAAGACGGTCCACGACCTCTTTCAGCAGAACAAATGTACACCTCCCCAAGCAAAGTTATCGGACCGTCCTATTCACGCTATAGCTGTCGAATGGAATTCTCTTGCTAGTCGCCATGAATGGAGCACACTCACCGGAATCCAAAAGGTCAAGGCAGCGTTCCTCCTGCTCAAGAAGCAGCCTGAACTAGTTCAAAAAGACCCAAACTGTATATTCCAAAATCTCATCGACGCTGTAATGGATCCCGAGTCTGCATTTGGAAAGAGACTTGATGCCTTTGTCCGGAAGAAAGGCGACGAAGAAGACTCTGGTGATTCTGGTCATTCGAAATTTGCAGACTTTCTTCAACGCCATCCAGAATGGGGTACCGAAAAATCCGAAACCAAGGTAACCCTTTTTGATGAAGGTGTCAAACCCTTTCTCCGATACCAGCGACAAGACTCAACGATCTGCTACGCTGTCGTGGTGGCGAACGCCATTTACTACTTGGGCGAACTTCAACGAGTAAAGAAAAGAACTAGCTCCTCGGATGATGTTGTGGAGAAAGAGCCAAAGTACAAACACATCAATGTGTGTCGGTACATGCGGAACAGATTCTCCCCCAAAGAGATCTTTTCCAATATCTTTCGCGGCGACGGTGGCCATTTAGAGCCTCATGCCAAAAGACTCCTGCAGGAACAGAATCCCGACAAAAAGGTCGTCCATGAGTTTCCAATTTTCCTTGGCAAAGCTCATACGCTCTTTGACCTTTTCTCAGAGACACTGCAGACAAACGGTGCATACATGATTGAGGGATTGAAGGTCACACAAGAGCTTATCGACAGTGACGATTTGCTATTTCGCGCGCCGTGGCATGAGGAACAGTCCGCACAGTTTCTCAACCCCAACCATGCCGTTCTTGTCGTGGGCGTTCGTCTCGTGAATGGAGATTTAGAGTTTCTCATCCAAAACTCCTGGGAACACAAGCCATTCTTTGTTGTAAGTCTCACTACTTTGAAATCAATGGGAATTCGACATCTCTATGGCATTGAGGAAACTGTTTGTTTTAGTCCATGCGAGCTCGTCCGATTTGAAGAAGAGCCTTTCTTGGGGTCGTTGACCAGCGGGAGTCCCAGGCGGGTTGTCTTCTACGACGAAGAAGCTCCAAAGCGAGTGGATAACCACAAGAGATCATCAAAGCAGCAACAGAATGGTATTCCAGAGGGTTACTTTACCATTTATGCAAGACGAGGTGGATCGATTCGTTCCTAGTAGTAGCAGCAGCTTCTCTACTGAGGGCAAGAATGCAGATTGCAGTTCTCTACATGTAGTGGCCGTTGGAACGCAAAATGATAAATTGGTTCGACGTATCCGGGTCGTTAGATCAAGTTCCCACTATTTCGGTAATAAAATTGGCCTATGTACTCAAAACACTGAAATCGATTGTAATGAAGGAATCAAAAGACCTCAATCCCCCCTATCTGGGCATGGATACTACCTAGGTAGCTTGATTGAATCCTAGCTTGGCCAAGGAAGGGTCGATCTCGAAGAACTGGCACCTCGATTCGGGGGTCCGGCTTCAATCCAGGCTTCTCCTGACCCTGCTTCCTTGGTGAATGTGACGCCCAACCCCGTAGTGGACGACGTGCCGATTGAGTGTCCGCCATGAGCATCGGCAAATCACGCATACCCAGGTCACTATAGTTGGACCGAATGGTGACCGACTTGTTGCTATTCTTGTTGCCGGTAGTAGCTGTCCACTATCACAGTTTGACTGGAACTGCCTACTGCGTCAAGTTCTAACAATAGTGTGAATAGCAAGTGGCTCTATCTTTGAACAAAACGATGGAGTTACAACACGAGTTTCTCCAAGTAGTTGGTTAACTAAGACTGGAACATTTCATTCTTCGGCCCCTTGGTGGCCACTAAGGCAGCTCTTCCTCCTCTGTCATTCGAGTTACTGGTATTTTTCGGTGCCTTGTTGGAAATCGCGGCCATCAATCCCGCTTTGTCATTCTTGGTGCTCTCATGATATGGCGCTCTGGCGGCATTTGCAGCCAACCAATCCTGCTCCATCATTGTTAGCATCTGCGGTGTCATTCTTCGGCACCAAGACGGCAATGGCCACCATCAATCCAGATCTCCCTCCTTAGTCGTTAGAGTCATTGTCGTTTTGGGACCTTTTTGCAGCAATCGCTGCCATCAATCCGGATTTTCCCCATCGGAGGGCTTGACATCTTTGGGTTGCCCTTTAGATGCTTTTGCAGCCATCAATCCGGCTTTCCGTTGTTTGAAGCATCTTATTGTGTCTCAGCCTTCGATGAAATCGCTGCCATGAGTACAGACTTGGGTTTTTTTCGCATGCTCTAGATCTTTCCTGAACTTGAGGAGCTCTTCATCGTTTTTCATCCCAACTTGACCAAATATTGTAGCACACTGGTCTTTTTCTCCAACGCTGTCGCCTAGAATTGACGTTCTAAATCCAAGCTCTCTCATATCACAACATCCGTCGGGTAAGCCAACAGATTTCCTCTTCCAGTGTTTTGCTTCATATTTCTTGTCCCAGTCTAATTCCAGAGCCCTCGGGTCAACATCTTCCCTTGTCATTGCGTTAATTGCGGCACCGTCCGGTAAACCTACAGATTAACTTTGAGAATCATTCGTTATCTTTTAGGCAGGACCATCCATGGAATCACATGCGGGCTTCGATATGTGGTCTTCATAGTTCTTCTCCCAATCAAGGTCTACACTGTCTCGAGTCATGACATTGCGAAGGGCTCCTTCAGGTATAGACCAACAGACTTCATTTTGTAATACTTTCCAAACCGACTATCTTTCTTCAACGCACCTGGGCTATCGTTATGATCACTGCGTGACCGACGTTTGCTGTTGATCATTGTCCTTGCTCCAATCAAGAATATCTCATTGCCCACAGTTACAGTTGGATTACTAAAGCCGAGACGACGGACTGACGTTGAACAGCAAAGACCTTTTGGTCGTTGCACCTGAAAGAGTGAGAGCATGCATCAAGCCCATTCAGTCATGGAATATGCAAGCGACAACGACAGAAGCAGCAGAGTGCCGAAATAAAGATGCACGATCTGCTCAAAGCATCTATCCAGCGATGAGGGCAACGATCAGGGTCCACAAAATGTTTGGCAGCTTTGCTCCTCTTGTTTGCTCCCCTACGCGTTTGGCCAAGTCTACGAAGGCGGTATTCCAATCGGTTGTGTTGCTGATTTTCGAATTGTGATATTAGAATCGTTCTAGGTGACGGTTTTCACTATTTTGAAACGGGAGGCCATCTATTTTGTGTGCACAGAATGGTTCTGAGGCCTCCACGCTAACCGTATTGGACATTTGCAGCTCTCCGCATGCTGTTGTCGTCCTAACTGTAGCTGGCACCTACCCGAGCGACAAGGCCACAGGAAGTTCAAGAGAAAAAAGGCTTTCAACCATGATTTAAAGATACCGAGTGCTTTTGATACCTGGGCATTTCGGGTTGGCTTTGAGGGTCAAAACACAGGCGATCATGACCAGACGCATTATTTTGCCCGGATGTCTTATACGACATTGGAGATGCGGTTGTCTCATGTGTTTTGACGCCTGTCAAATCGCTTGTTGACTGTGGGTGTTGTCGCAGGCTTGACATCTTTCTGCTCAACATTACCGGAATTTCAAGACGGTATTTTGGGGTGCACAAGTCGATAAGCCATCACCACACTCAAACTTCCGTCGGCTACAGACGCTCATTGGGAAAAAAACTTTGGAGATCAACGACACCTGTGCCGTCTTTCTCGGTTACAGCTACTGCACTATTGGCCATGGAATCCTACTGCACCGCTTCCAATGTACGATGGGAAAGTCCACTCGCCTCCATGTGCGACTACAGATCACAACAAGAATAATACACAACAAGACGCACCAGGCACCACCACGACTCATGTCTCCTTGATCTGGACCAACGACCACCACTCAAACAACCACAATCACAGTAACCAAGGCGGAACGAACCACGAAACAAACGAAAACGGATGGTGACATTCCCGACTTGCATCGTGAAGAAGCAGTAGAAGAAGCGAACCAAGCCGACGAATCCATGCTCCCACCGAACAAACAGGATTGCGACAACGACGACGAAACAAGGGCACAACGGACCACAAGACTACAACCACTCCTGGAATAATGTTGGTTGTGACTGAAACAGAGGAAGAACCCGCCAAGTCCGAGTCTCAACCACCCGTGTCGTCGTCGTCGTCATTGGCTTCCTCTTTTTCTCCCAATGGCTTGATGGATCCTTTGGAATTGTTGGCGGGAGCTTTGCCACCCAAGGAATTGCATCGGGCGCAACAAGAGGCTCGTGCGTGTTTGCAATCCTATCTCCAGGCCGCCAATTGCCCCGTGAAGTTGCAAGAGCATCTGGCCCAATGCAAACAATCACAAGAAGAAGAAGAAGAACAGGAAACAACATAAAAACAGCAAAGGAATGGACCGCTACAGTATACCTTTTATTGCTTTGAAAATTCCAGTCAGGTCCGCCTAGCGTTCCATGGATCTACCTTTACTAGGAAATCGATCGCCGTTTTGTGTGGCTCACAACAACAAAAGGGGGAGCGTAAACGCGCCTGCACGTCGTTCGATTCCGAGAGTCTAATCCCGCAGCGCAATGTGTTCCTCCACGATCGAAAACGAAACTGCGAAACGCCTCTCACAGTCCCAAAATCACAAGAAGACAACTAAGGTAGAACTTTGTCCACGGTCTGAGTTCTTGCTTTTCATATATTGATCAGGACCGAAAGTATTACACAATGAGTCAAGAAGCCATCAACAATCACGAGACTGTTGAGAGTATGGACTGGAGCAAGTTTGAGGATATTCCCGATCTTCAAAGTGTAACGGCGTCCACCGAGGCTGACGAGGAAGAAGAGACGACGGGAAGTATTCAGTCTCCAAAGACTCGACTAAAGACGGTCCACGACCTCTTTCAGCAGAACAAATGTACACCTCCCCAAGCAAAGTTATCGGACCGTCCTATTCACGCTATAGCTGTCGAATGGAATTCTCTTGCTAGTCGCCATGAATGGAGCACACTCACCGGAATCCAAAAGGTCAAGGCAGCGTTCCTCCTGCTCAAGAAGCAGCCTGAACTAGTTCAAAAAGACCCAAACTGTATATTCCAAAATCTCATCGACGCTGTAATGGATCCCGAGTCTGCATTTGGAAAGAGACTTGATGCCTTTGTCCGGAAGAAAGGCGACGAAGAAGACTCTGGTGATTCTGGTCATTCGAAATTTGCAGACTTTCTTCAACGCCATCCAGAATGGGGTACCGAAAAATCCGAAACCAAGGTAACCCTTTTTGATGAAGGTGTCAAACCCTTTCTCCGATACCAGCGACAAGACTCAACGATCTGCTACGCTGTCGTGGTGGCGAACGCCATTTACTACTTGGGCGAACTTCAACGAGTAAAGAAAAGAACTAGCTCCTCGGATGATGTTGTGGAGAAAGAGCCAAAGTACAAACACATCAATGTGTGTCGGTACATGCGGAACAGATTCTCCCCCAAAGAGATCTTTTCCAATATCTTTCGCGGCGACGGTGGCCATTTAGAGCCTCATGCCAAAAGACTCCTGCAGGAACAGAATCCCGACAAAAAGGTCGTCCATGAGTTTCCAATTTTCCTTGGCAAAGCTCATACGCTCTTTGACCTTTTCTCAGAGACACTGCAGACAAACGGTGCATACATGATTGAGGGATTGAAGGTCACACAAGAGCTTATCGACAGTGACGATTTGCTATTTCGCGCGCCGTGGCATGAGGAACAGTCCGCACAGTTTCTCAACCCCAACCATGCCGTTCTTGTCGTGGGCGTTCGTCTCGTGAATGGAGATTTAGAGTTTCTCATCCAAAACTCCTGGGAACACAAGCCATTCTTTGTTGTAAGTCTCACTACTTTGAAATCAATGGGAATTCGACATCTCTATGGCATTGAGGAAACTGTTTGTTTTAGTCCATGCGAGCTCGTCCGATTTGAAGAAGAGCCTTTCTTGGGGTCGTTGACCAGCGGGAGTCCCAGGCGGGTTGTCTTCTACGACGAAGAAGCTCCAAAGCGAGTGGATAACCACAAGAGATCATCAAAGCAGCAACAGAATGGTATTCCAGAGGGTTACTTTACCATTTATGCAAGACGAGGTGGATCGATTCGTTCCTAGTAGTAGCAGCAGCTTCTCTACTGAGGGCAAGAATGCAGATTGCAGTTCTCTACATGTAGTGGCCGTTGGAACGCAAAATGATAAATTGGTTCGACGTATCCGGGTCGTTAGATCAAGTTCCCACTATTTCGGTAATAAAATTGGCCTATGTACTCAAAACACTGAAATCGATTGTAATGAAGGAATCAAAAGACCTCAATCCCCCCTATCTGGGCATGGATACTACCTAGGTAGCTTGATTGAATCCTAGCTTGGCCAAGGAAGGGTCGATCTCGAAGAACTGGCACCTCGATTCGGGGGTCCGGCTTCAATCCAGGCTTCTCCTGACCCTGCTTCCTTGGTGAATGTGACGCCCAACCCCGTAGTGGACGACGTGCCGATTGAGTGTCCGCCATGAGCATCGGCAAATCACGCATACCCAGGTCACTATAGTTGGACCGAATGGTGACCGACTTGTTGCTATTCTTGTTGCCGGTAGTAGCTGTCCACTATCACAGTTTGACTGGAACTGCCTACTGCGTCAAGTTCTAACAATAGTGTGAATAGCAAGTGGCTCTATCTTTGAACAAAACGATGGAGTTACAACACGAGTTTCTCCAAGTAGTTGGTTAACTAAGACTGGAACATTTCATTCTTCGGCCCCTTGGTGGCCACTAAGGCAGCTCTTCCTCCTCTGTCATTCGAGTTACTGGTATTTTTCGGTGCCTTGTTGGAAATCGCGGCCATCAATCCCGCTTTGTCATTCTTGGTGCTCTCATGATATGGCGCTCTGGCGGCATTTGCAGCCAACCAATCCTGCTCCATCATTGTTAGCATCTGCGGTGTCATTCTTCGGCACCAAGACGGCAATGGCCACCATCAATCCAGATCTCCCTCCTTAGTCGTTAGAGTCATTGTCGTTTTGGGACCTTTTTGCAGCAATCGCTGCCATCAATCCGGATTTTCCCCATCGGAGGGCTTGACATCTTTGGGTTGCCCTTTAGATGCTTTTGCAGCCATCAATCCGGCTTTCCGTTGTTTGAAGCATCTTATTGTGTCTCAGCCTTCGATGAAATCGCTGCCATGAGTACAGACTTGGGTTTTTTTCGCATGCTCTAGATCTTTCCTGAACTTGAGGAGCTCTTCATCGTTTTTCATCCCAACTTGACCAAATATTGTAGCACACTGGTCTTTTTCTCCAACGCTGTCGCCTAGAATTGACGTTCTAAATCCAAGCTCTCTCATATCACAACATCCGTCGGGTAAGCCAACAGATTTCCTCTTCCAGTGTTTTGCTTCATATTTCTTGTCCCAGTCTAATTCCAGAGCCCTCGGGTCAACATCTTCCCTTGTCATTGCGTTAATTGCGGCACCGTCCGGTAAACCTACAGATTAACTTTGAGAATCATTCGTTATCTTTTAGGCAGGACCATCCATGGAATCACATGCGGGCTTCGATATGTGGTCTTCATAGTTCTTCTCCCAATCAAGGTCTACACTGTCTCGAGTCATGACATTGCGAAGGGCTCCTTCAGGTATAGACCAACAGACTTCATTTTGTAATACTTTCCAAACCGACTATCTTTCTTCAACGCACCTGGGCTATCGTTATGATCACTGCGTGACCGACGTTTGCTGTTGATCATTGTCCTTGCTCCAATCAAGAATATCTCATTGCCCACAGTTACAGTTGGATTACTAAAGCCGAGACGACGGACTGACGTTGAACAGCAAAGACCTTTTGGTCGTTGCACCTGAAAGAGTGAGAGCATGCATCAAGCCCATTCAGTCATGGAATATGCAAGCGACAACGACAGAAGCAGCAGAGTGCCGAAATAAAGATGCACGATCTGCTCAAAGCATCTATCCAGCGATGAGGGCAACGATCAGGGTCCACAAAATGTTTGGCAGCTTTGCTCCTCTTGTTTGCTCCCCTACGCGTTTGGCCAAGTCTACGAAGGCGGTATTCCAATCGGTTGTGTTGCTGATTTTCGAATTGTGATATTAGAATCGTTCTAGGTGACGGTTTTCACTATTTTGAAACGGGAGGCCATCTATTTTGTGTGCACAGAATGGTTCTGAGGCCTCCACGCTAACCGTATTGGACATTTGCAGCTCTCCGCATGCTGTTGTCGTCCTAACTGTAGCTGGCACCTACCCGAGCGACAAGGCCACAGGAAGTTCAAGAGAAAAAAGGCTTTCAACCATGATTTAAAGATACCGAGTGCTTTTGATACCTGGGCATTTCGGGTTGGCTTTGAGGGTCAAAACACAGGCGATCATGACCAGACGCATTATTTTGCCCGGATGTCTTATACGACATTGGAGATGCGGTTGTCTCATGTGTTTTGACGCCTGTCAAATCGCTTGTTGACTGTGGGTGTTGTCGCAGGCTTGACATCTTTCTGCTCAACATTACCGGAATTTCAAGACGGTATTTTGGGGTGCACAAGTCGATAAGCCATCACCACACTCAAACTTCCGTCGGCTACAGACGCTCATTGGGAAAAAAACTTTGGAGATCAACGACACCTGTGCTGTCTTTCTCGGTTACAGCTACTGCACTATTGGCCATGGAATCCTACTGCACCGCTTCCAATGTACGATGGGAAAGTCCACTCGCCTCCATGTGCGACTACAGATCACAACAAGAATAATACACAACAAGACGCACCAGGCACCACCACGACTCATGTCTCCTTGATCTGGACCAACGACCACCACTCAAACAACCACAATCACAGTAACCAAGGCGGAACGAACCACGAAACAAACGAAAACGGATGGTGACATTCCCGACTTGCATCGTGAAGAAGCAGTAGAAGAAGCGAACCAAGCCGACGAATCCATGCTCCCACCGAACAAACAGGATTGCGACAACGACGACGAAACAAGGGCACAACGGACCACAAGACTACAACCACTCCTGGAATAATGTTGGTTGTGACTGAAACAGAGGAAGAACCCGCCAAGTCCGAGTCTCAACCACCCGTGTCGTCGTCGTCGTCATTGGCTTCCTCTTTTTCTCCCAATGGCTTGATGGATCCTTTGGAATTGTTGGCGGGAGCTTTGCCACCCAAGGAATTGCATCGGGCGCAACAAGAGGCTCGTGCGTGTTTGCAATCCTATCTCCAGGCCGCCAATTGCCTCGTGAAGTTGCAAGAGCATCTGGCCCAATGCAAACAATCACAAGAAGAAGAAGAAGAACAGGAAACAACATAAAAACAGCAAAGGAATGGACCGCTACAGTATACCTTTTATTGCTTTGAAAATTCCAGTCAGGTCCGCCTAGCGTTCCATGGATCTACCTTTACTAGGAAATCGATCGCCGTTTTGTGTGGCTCACAACAACAAAAGGGGGAGCGTAAACGCGCCTGCACGTCGTTCGATTCCGAGAGTCTAATCCCGCAGCGCAATGTGTTCCTCCACGATCGAAAACGAAACTGCGAAACGCCTCTCACAGTCCCAAAATCACAAGAAGACAACTAAGGTAGAACTTTGTCCACGGTCTGAGTTCTTGCTTTTCATATATTGATCAGGACCGAAAGTATTACACAATGAGTCAAGAAGCCATCAACAATCACGAGACTGTTGAGAGTATGGACTGGAGCAAGTTTGAGGATATTCCCGATCTTCAAAGTGTAACGGCGTCCACCGAGGCTGACGAGGAAGAAGAGACGACGGGAAGTATTCAGTCTCCAAAGACTCGACTAAAGACGGTCCACGACCTCTTTCAGCAGAACAAATGTACACCTCCCCAAGCAAAGTTATCGGACCGTCCTATTCACGCTATAGCTGTCGAATGGAATTCTCTTGCTAGTCGCCATGAATGGAGCACACTCACCGGAATCCAAAAGGTCAAGGCAGCGTTCCTCCTGCTCAAGAAGCAGCCTGAACTAGTTCAAAAAGACCCAAACTGTATATTCCAAAATCTCATCGACGCTGTAATGGATCCCGAGTCTGCATTTGGAAAGAGACTTGATGCCTTTGTCCGGAAGAAAGGCGACGAAGAAGACTCTGGTGATTCTGGTCATTCGAAATTTGCAGACTTTCTTCAACGCCATCCAGAATGGGGTACCGAAAAATCCGAAACCAAGGTAACCCTTTTTGATGAAGGTGTCAAACCCTTTCTCCGATACCAGCGACAAGACTCAACGATCTGCTACGCTGTCGTGGTGGCGAACGCCATTTACTACTTGGGCGAACTTCAACGAGTAAAGAAAAGAACTAGCTCCTCGGATGATGTTGTGGAGAAAGAGCCAAAGTACAAACACATCAATGTGTGTCGGTACATGCGGAACAGATTCTCCCCCAAAGAGATCTTTTCCAATATCTTTCGCGGCGACGGTGGCCATTTAGAGCCTCATGCCAAAAGACTCCTGCAGGAACAGAATCCCGAGATAGAAGTCAACCACAAAATTCCAATTTCCTGTCTCAGAGCTCGTACGCTCTTTGACATTTTCTCAGAGACACTGCAGACAAACGGTGCATACATGATTGAGGGATTGAAGGTCACACAAGAGCTTATCGACAGTGACGATTTGCTATTTCGCGCGCCGTGGCATGAGGAACAGTCCGCACAGTTTCTCAACCCCAACCATGCCGTTCTTGTCGTGGGCGCTCGTCTCGTGAATGGAGATTTAGAGTTTCTCATCCAAAACTCTTGGGAACACAAGCCATTCTTTGTTGTAAGTCTCACTACTTTGAAATCAATGGGAATTCGACATCTCTATGGCATTGAGGAAACTGTTTGTTTTAGTCCATGCGAGCTCGTCCGATTTGAAGAAGAGCCTTTCTTGGGGTCGTTGACCAGCGGGAGTCCCAGGCGGGTTGTCTTCTACGACGAAGAAGCTCCAAAGCGAGTGGATAACCACAAGAGATCATCAAAGCAGCAACAGAATGGTATTCCAGAGGGTTACTTTACCATTTATGCAAGACGAGGTGGATCGATTCGTTCCTAGTAGTAGCAGCAGCTTCTCTACTGAGGGCAAGAATGCAGATTGCAGTTCTCTACATGTAGTGGCCGTTGGAACGCAAAATGATAAATTGGTTCGACGTATCCGGGTCGTTAGATCAAGTTCCCACTATTTCGGTAATAAAATTGGCCTATGTACTCAAAACACTGAAATCGATTGTAATGAAGGAATCAAAAGACCTCAATCCCCCCTATCTGGGCATGGATACTACCTAGGTAGCTTGATTGAATCCTAGCTTGGCCAAGGAAGGGTCGATCTCGAAGAACTGGCACCTCGATTCGGGGGTCCGGCTTCAATCCAGGCTTCTCCTGACCCTGCTTCCTTGGTGAATGTGACGCCCAACCCCGTAGTGGACGACGTGCCGATTGAGTGTCCGCCATGAGCATCGGCAAATCACGCATACCCAGGTCACTATAGTTGGACCGAATGGTGACCGACTTGTTGCTATTCTTGTTGCCGGTAGTAGCTGTCCACTATCACAGTTTGACTGGAACTGCCTACTGCGTCAAGTTCTAACAATAGTGTGAATAGCAAGTGGCTCTATCTTTGAACAAAACGATGGAGTTACAACACGAGTTTCTCCAAGTAGTTGGTTAACTAAGACTGGAACATTTCATTCTTCGGCCCCTTGGTGGCCACTAAGGCAGCTCTTCCTCCTCTGTCATTCGAGTTACTGGTATTTTTCGGTGCCTTGTTGGAAATCGCGGCCATCAATCCCGCTTTGTCATTCTTGGTGCTCTCATGATATGGCGCTCTGGCGGCATTTGCAGCCAACCAATCCTGCTCCATCATTGTTAGCATCTGCGGTGTCATTCTTCGGCACCAAGACGGCAATGGCCACCATCAATCCAGATCTCCCTCCTTAGTCGTTAGAGTCATTGTCGTTTTGGGACCTTTTTGCAGCAATCGCTGCCATCAATCCGGATTTTCCCCATCGGAGGGCTTGACATCTTTGGGTTGCCCTTTAGATGCTTTTGCAGCCATCAATCCGGCTTTCCGTTGTTTGAAGCATCTTATTGTGTCTCAGCCTTCGATGAAATCGCTGCCATGAGTACAGACTTGGGTTTTTTTCGCATGCTCTAGATCTTTCCTGAACTTGAGGAGCTCTTCATCGTTTTTCATCCCAACTTGACCAAATATTGTAGCACACTGGTCTTTTTCTCCAACGCTGTCGCCTAGAATTGACGTTCTAAATCCAAGCTCTCTCATATCACAACATCCGTCGGGTAAGCCAACAGATTTCCTCTTCCAGTGTTTTGCTTCATATTTCTTGTCCCAGTCTAATTCCAGAGCCCTCGGGTCAACATCTTCCCTTGTCATTGCGTTAATTGCGGCACCGTCCGGTAAACCTACAGATTAACTTTGAGAATCATTCGTTATCTTTTAGGCAGGACCATCCATGGAATCACATGCGGGCTTCGATATGTGGTCTTCATAGTTCTTCTCCCAATCAAGGTCTACACTGTCTCGAGTCATGACATTGCGAAGGGCTCCTTCAGGTATAGACCAACAGACTTCATTTTGTAATACTTTCCAAACCGACTATCTTTCTTCAACGCACCTGGGCTATCGTTATGATCACTGCGTGACCGACGTTTGCTGTTGATCATTGTCCTTGCTCCAATCAAGAATATCTCATTGCCCACAGTTACAGTTGGATTACTAAAGCCGAGACGACGGACTGACGTTGAACAGCAAAGACCTTTTGGTCGTTGCACCTGAAAGAGTGAGAGCATGCATCAAGCCCATTCAGTCATGGAATATGCAAGCGACAACGACAGAAGCAGCAGAGTGCCGAAATAAAGATGCACGATCTGCTCAAAGCATCTATCCAGCGATGAGGGCAACGATCAGGGTCCACAAAATGTTTGGCAGCTTTGCTCCTCTTGTTTGCTCCCCTACGCGTTTGGCCAAGTCTACGAAGGCGGTATTCCAATCGGTTGTGTTGCTGATTTTCGAATTGTGATATTAGAATCGTTCTAGGTGACGGTTTTCACTATTTTGAAACGGGAGGCCATCTATTTTGTGTGCACAGAATGGTTCTGAGGCCTCCACGCTAACCGTATTGGACATTTGCAGCTCTCCGCATGCTGTTGTCGTCCTAACTGTAGCTGGCACCTACCCGAGCGACAAGGCCACAGGAAGTTCAAGAGAAAAAAGGCTTTCAACCATGATTTAAAGATACCGAGTGCTTTTGATACCTGGGCATTTCGGGTTGGCTTTGAGGGTCAAAACACAGGCGATCATGACCAGACGCATTATTTTGCCCGGATGTCTTATACGACATTGGAGATGCGGTTGTCTCATGTGTTTTGACGCCTGTCAAATCGCTTGTTGACTGTGGGTGTTGTCGCAGGCTTGACATCTTTCTGCTCAACATTACCGGAATTTCAAGACGGTATTTTGGGGTGCACAAGTCGATAAGCCATCACCACACTCAAACTTCCGTCGGCTACAGACGCTCATTGGGAAAAAAACTTTGGAGATCAACGACACCTGTGCCGTCTTTCTCGGTTACAGCTACTGCACTATTGGCCATGGAATCCTACTGCACCGCTTCCAATGTACGATGGGAAAGTCCACTCGCCTCCATGTGCGACTACAGATCACAACAAGAATAATACACAACAAGACGCACCAGGCACCACCACGACTCATGTCTCCTTGATCTGGACCAACGACCACCACTCAAACAACCACAATCACAGTAACCAAGGCGGAACGAACCACGAAACAAACGAAAACGGATGGTGACACTCCCGACTTGCATCGTGAAGAAGCAGTAGAAGAAGCGAACCAAGCCGACGAATCCATGCTCCCACCGAACAAACAGGATTGCGACAACGACGACGAAACAAGGGCACAACGGACCACAAGACTACAACCACTCCTGGAATAATGTTGGTTGTGACTGAAACAGAGGAAGAACCCGCCAAGTCCGAGTCTCAACCACCCGTGTCGTCGTCGTCGTCATTGGCTTCCTCTTTTTCTCCCAATGGCTTGATGGATCCTTTGGAATTGTTGGCGGGAGCTTTGCCACCCAAGGAATTGCATCGGGCGCAACAAGAGGCTCGTGCGTGTTTGCAATCCTATCTCCAGGCCGCCAATTGCCTCGTGAAGTTGCAAGAGCATCTGGCCCAATGCAAACAATCACAAGAAGAAGAAGAAGAACAGGAAACAACATAAAAACAGCAAAGGAATGGACCGCTACAGTATACCTTTTATTGCTTTGAAAATTCCAGTCAGGTCCGCCTAGCGTTCCATGGATCTACCTTTACTAGGAAATCGATCGCCGTTTTGTGTGGCTCACAACAACAAAAGGGGGAGCGTAAACGCGCCTGCACGTCGTTCGATTCCGAGAGTCTAATCCCGCAGCGCAATGTGTTCCTCCACGATCGAAAACGAAACTGCGAAACGCCTCTCACAGTCCCAAAATCACAAGAAGACAACTAAGGTAGAACTTTGTCCACGGTCTGAGTTCTTGCTTTTCATATATTGATCAGGACCGAAAGTATTACACAATGAGTCAAGAAGCCATCAACAATCACGAGACTGTTGAGAGTATGGACTGGAGCAAGTTTGAGGATATTCCCGATCTTCAAAGTGTAACGGCGTCCACCGAGGCTGACGAGGAAGAAGAGACGACGGGAAGTATTCAGTCTCCAAAGACTCGACTAAAGACGGTCCACGACCTCTTTCAGCAGAACAAATGTACACCTCCCCAAGCAAAGTTATCGGACCGTCCTATTCACGCAATAGCTGTCGAATGGAATTCTCTTGCTAGTCGCCATGAATGGAGCACACTCACCGGAATCCAAAAGGTCAAGGCAGCGTTCCTCCTGCTCAAGAAGCAGCCTGAACTAGTTCAAAAAGACCCAAACTGTATATTCCAAAATCTCATCGACGCTGTAATGGATCCCGAGTCTGCATTTGGAAAGAGACTTGATGCCTTTGTCCGGAAGAAAGGCGACGAAGAAGACTCTGGTGATTCTGGTCATTCGAAATTTGCAGACTTTCTTCAACGCCATCCAGAATGGGGTACCGAAAAATCCGAAACCAAGGTAACCCTTTTTGATGAAGGTGTCAAACCCTTTCTCCGATACCAGCGACAAGACTCAACGATCTGCTACGCTGTCGTGGTGGCGAACGCCATTTACTACTTGGGCGAACTTCAACGAGTAAAGAAAAGAACTAGCTCCTCGGATGATGTTGTGGAGAAAGAGCCAAAGTACAAACACATCAATGTGTGTCGGTACATGCGGAACAGATTCTCCCCCAAAGAGATCTTTTCCAATATCTTTCGCGGCGACGGTGGCCATTTAGAGCCTCATGCCAAAAGACTCCTGCAGGAACAGAATCCCGACAAAAAGGTCGTCCATGAGTTTCCAATTTTCCTTGGCAAAGCTCATACGCTCTTTGACCTTTTCTCAGAGACACTGCAGACAAACGGTGCATACATGATTGAGGGATTGAAGGTCACACAAGAGCTTATCGACAGTGACGATTTGCTATTTCGCGCGCCGTGGCATGAGGAACAGTCCGCACAGTTTCTCAACCCCAACCATGCCGTTCTTGTCGTGGGCGTTCGTCTCGTGAATGGAGATTTAGAGTTTCTCATCCAAAACTCCTGGGAACACAAGCCATTCTTTGTTGTAAGTCTCACTACTTTGAAATCAATGGGAATTCGACATCTCTATGGCATTGAGGAAACTGTTTGTTTTAGTCCATGCGAGCTCGTCCGATTTGAAGAAGAGCCTTTCTTGGGGTCGTTGACCAGCGGGAGTCCCAGGCGGGTTGTCTTCTACGACGAAGAAGCTCCAAAGCGAGTGGATAACCACAAGAGATCATCAAAGCAGCAACAGAATGGTATTCCAGAGGGTTACTTTACCATTTATGCAAGACGAGGTGGATCGATTCGTTCCTAGTAGTAGCAGCAGCTTCTCTACTGAGGGCAAGAATGCAGATTGCAGTTCTCTACATGTAGTGGCCGTTGGAACGCAAAATGATAAATTGGTTCGACGTATCCGGGTCGTTAGATCAAGTTCCCACTATTTCGGTAATAAAATTGGCCTATGTACTCAAAACACTGAAATCGATTGTAATGAAGGAATCAAAAGACCTCAATCCCCCCTATCTGGGCATGGATACTACCTAGGTAGCTTGATTGAATCCTAGCTTGGCCAAGGAAGGGTCGATCTCGAAGAACTGGCACCTCGATTCGGGGGTCCGGCTTCAATCCAGGCTTCTCCTGACCCTGCTTCCTTGGTGAATGTGACGCCCAACCCCGTAGTGGACGACGTGCCGATTGAGTGTCCGCCATGAGCATCGGCAAATCACGCATACCCAGGTCACTATAGTTGGACCGAATGGTGACCGACTTGTTGCTATTCTTGTTGCCGGTAGTAGCTGTCCACTATCACAGTTTGACTGGAACTGCCTACTGCGTCAAGTTCTAACAATAGTGTGAATAGCAAGTGGCTCTATCTTTGAACAAAACGATGGAGTTACAACACGAGTTTCTCCAAGTAGTTGGTTAACTAAGACTGGAACATTTCATTCTTCGGCCCCTTGGTGGCCACTAAGGCAGCTCTTCCTCCTCTGTTATTCGAGTTACTGGTATTTTTCGGTGCCTTGTTGGAAATCGCGGCCATCAATCCCGCTTTGTCATTCTTGGTGCTCTCATGATATGGCGCTCTGGCGGCATTTGCAGCCAACCAATCCTGCTCCATCATTGTTAGCATCTGCGGTGTCATTCTTCGGCACCAAGACGGCAATGGCCACCATCAATCCAGATCTCCCTCCTTAGTCGTTAGAGTCATTGTCGTTTTGGGACCTTTTTGCAGCAATCGCTGCCATCAATCCGGATTTTCCCCATCGGAGGGCTTGACATCTTTGGGTTGCCCTTTAGATGCTTTTGCAGCCATCAATCCGGCTTTCCGTTGTTTGAAGCATCTTATTGTGTCTCAGCCTTCGATGAAATCGCTGCCATGAGTACAGACTTGGGTTTTTTTCGCATGCTCTAGATCTTTCCTGAACTTGAGGAGCTCTTCATCGTTTTTCATCCCAACTTGACCAAATATTGTAGCACACTGGTCTTTTTCTCCAACGCTGTCGCCTAGAATTGACGTTCTAAATCCAAGCTCTCTCATATCACAACATCCGTCGGGTAAGCCAACAGATTTCCTCTTCCAGTGTTTTGCTTCATATTTCTTGTCCCAGTCTAATTCCAGAGCCCTCGGGTCAACATCTTCCCTTGTCATTGCGTTAATTGCGGCACCGTCCGGTAAACCTACAGATTAACTTTGAGAATCATTCGTTATCTTTTAGGCAGGACCATCCATGGAATCACATGCGGGCTTCGATATGTGGTCTTCATAGTTCTTCTCCCAATCAAGGTCTACACTGTCTCGAGTCATGACATTGCGAAGGGCTCCTTCAGGTATAGACCAACAGACTTCATTTTGTAATACTTTCCAAACCGACTATCTTTCTTCAACGCACCTGGGCTATCGTTATGATCACTGCGTGACCGACGTTTGCTGTTGATCATTGTCCTTGCTCCAATCAAGAATATCTCATTGCCCACAGTTACAGTTGGATTACTAAAGCCGAGACGACGGACTGACGTTGAACAGCAAAGACCTTTTGGTCGTTGCACCTGAAAGAGTGAGAGCATGCATCAAGCCCATTCAGTCATGGAATATGCAAGCGACAACGACAGAAGCAGCAGAGTGCCGAAATAAAGATGCACGATCTGCTCAAAGCATCTATCCAGCGATGAGGGCAACGATCAGGGTCCACAAAATGTTTGGCAGCTTTGCTCCTCTTGTTTGCTCCCCTACGCGTTTGGCCAAGTCTACGAAGGCGGTATTCCAATCGGTTGTGTTGCTGATTTTCGAATTGTGATATTAGAATCGTTCTAGGTGACGGCTTTCACTATTTTGAAACGGGAGGCCATCTATTTTGTGTGCACAGAATGGTTCTGAGGCCTCCACGCTAACCGTATTGGACATTTGCAGCTCTCCGCATGCTGTTGTCGTCCTAACTGTAGCTGGCACCTACCCGAGCGACAAGGCCACAGGAAGTTCAAGAGAAAAAAGGCTTTCAACCATGATTTAAAGATACCGAGTGCTTTTGATACCTGGGCATTTCGGGTTGGCTTTGAGGGTCAAAACACAGGCGATCATGACCAGACGCATTATTTTGCCCGGATGTCTTATACGACATTGGAGATGCGGTTGTCTCATGTGTTTTGACGCCTGTCAAATCGCTTGTTGACTGTGGGTGTTGTCGCAGGCTTGACATCTTTCTGCTCAACATTACCGGAATTTCAAGACGGTATTTTGGGGTGCACAAGTCGATAAGCCATCACCACACTCAAACTTCCGTCGGCTACAGACGCTCATTGGGAAAAAAACTTTGGAGATCAACGACACCTGTGCTGTCTTTCTCGGTTACAGCTACTGCACTATTGGCCATGGAATCCTACTGCACCGCTTCCAATGTACGATGGGAAAGTCCACTCGCCTCCATGTGCGACTACAGATCACAACAAGAATAATACACAACAAGACGCACCAGGCACCACCACGACTCATGTCTCCTTGATCTGGACCAACGACCACCACTCAAACAACCACAATCACAGTAACCAAGGCGGAACGAACCACGAAACAAACGAAAACGGATGGTGACATTCCCGACTTGCATCGTGAAGAAGCAGTAGAAGAAGCGAACCAAGCCGACGAATCCATGCTCCCACCGAACAAACAGGATTGCGACAACGACGACGAAACAAGGGCACAACGGACCACAAGACTACAACCACTCCTGGAATAATGTTGGTTGTGACTGAAACAGAGGAAGAACCCGCCAAGTCCGAGTCTCAACCACCCGTGTCGTCGTCGTCGTCATTGGCTTCCTCTTTTTCTCCCAATGGCTTGATGGATCCTTTGGAATTGTTGGCGGGAGCTTTGCCACCCAAGGAATTGCATCGGGCGCAACAAGAGGCTCGTGCGTGTTTGCAATCCTATCTCCAGGCCGCCAATTGCCTCGTGAAGTTGCAAGAGCATCTGGCCCAATGCAAACAATCACAAGAAGAAGAAGAAGAACAGGAAACAACATAAAAACAGCAAAGGAATGGACCGCTACAGTATACCTTTTATTGCTTTGAAAATTCCAGTCAGGTCCGCCTAGCGTTCCATGGATCTACCTTTACTAGGAAATCGATCGCCGTTTTGTGTGGCTCACAACAACAAAAGGGGGAGCGTAAACGCGCCTGCACGTCGTTCGATTCCGAGAGTCTAATCCCGCAGCGCAATGTGTTCCTCCACGATCGAAAACGAAACTGCGAAACGCCTCTCACAGTCCCAAAATCACAAGAAGACAACTAAGGTAGAACTTTGTCCACGGTCTGAGTTCTTGCTTTTCATATATTGATCAGGACCGAAAGTATTACACAATGAGTCAAGAAGCCATCAACAATCACGAGACTGTTGAGAGTATGGACTGGAGCAAGTTTGAGGATATTCCCGATCTTCAAAGTGTAACGGCGTCCACCGAGGCTGACGAGGAAGAAGAGACGACGGGAAGTATTCAGTCTCCAAAGACTCGACTAAAGACGGTCCACGACCTCTTTCAGCAGAACAAATGTACACCTCCCCAAGCAAAGTTATCGGACCGTCCTATTCACGCTATAGCTGTCGAATGGAATTCTCTTGCTAGTCGCCATGAATGGAGCACACTCACCGGAATCCAAAAGGTCAAGGCAGCGTTCCTCCTGCTCAAGAAGCAGCCTGAACTAGTTCAAAAAGACCCAAACTGTATATTCCAAAATCTCATCGACGCTGTAATGGATCCCGAGTCTGCATTTGGAAAGAGACTTGATGCCTTTGTCCGGAAGAAAGGCGACGAAGAAGACTCTGGTGATTCTGGTCATTCGAAATTTGCAGACTTTCTTCAACGCCATCCAGAATGGGGTACCGAAAAATCCGAAACCAAGGTAACCCTTTTTGATGAAGGTGTCAAACCCTTTCTCCGATACCAGCGACAAGACTCAACGATCTGCTACGCTGTCGTGGTGGCGAACGCCATTTACTACTTGGGCGAACTTCAACGAGTAAAGAAAAGAACTAGCTCCTCGGATGATGTTGTGGAGAAAGAGCCAAAGTACAAACACATCAATGTGTGTCGGTACATGCGGAACAGATTCTCCCCCAAAGAGATCTTTTCCAATATCTTTCGCGGCGACGGTGGCCATTTAGAGCCTCATGCCAAAAGACTCCTGCAGGAACAGAATCCCGACAAAAAGGTCGTCCATGAGTTTCCAATTTTCCTTGGCAAAGCTCATACGCTCTTTGACCTTTTCTCAGAGACACTGCAGACAAACGGTGCATACATGATTGAGGGATTGAAGGTCACACAAGAGCTTATCGACAGTGACGATTTGCTATTTCGCGCGCCGTGGCATGAGGAACAGTCCGCACAGTTTCTCAACCCCAACCATGCCGTTCTTGTCGTGGGCGTTCGTCTCGTGAATGGAGATTTAGAGTTTCTCATCCAAAACTCCTGGGAACACAAGCCATTCTTTGTTGTAAGTCTCACTACTTTGAAATCAATGGGAATTCGACATCTCTATGGCATTGAGGAAACTGTTTGTTTTAGTCCATGCGAGCTCGTCCGATTTGAAGAAGAGCCTTTCTTGGGGTCGTTGACCAGCGGGAGTCCCAGGCGGGTTGTCTTCTACGACGAAGAAGCTCCAAAGCGAGTGGATAACCACAAGAGATCATCAAAGCAGCAACAGAATGGTATTCCAGAGGGTTACTTTACCATTTATGCAAGACGAGGTGGATCGATTCGTTCCTAGTAGTAGCAGCAGCTTCTCTACTGAGGGCAAGAATGCAGATTGCAGTTCTCTACATGTAGTGGCCGTTGGAACGCAAAATGATAAATTGGTTCGACGTATCCGGGTCGTTAGATCAAGTTCCCACTATTTCGGTAATAAAATTGGCCTATGTACTCAAAACACTGAAATCGATTGTAATGAAGGAATCAAAAGACCTCAATCCCCCCTATCTGGGCATGGATACTACCTAGGTAGCTTGATTGAATCCTAGCTTGGCCAAGGAAGGGTCGATCTCGAAGAACTGGCACCTCGATTCGGGGGTCCGGCTTCAATCCAGGCTTCTCCTGACCCTGCTTCCTTGGTGAATGTGACGCCCAACCCCGTAGTGGACGACGTGCCGATTGAGTGTCCGCCATGAGCATCGGCAAATCACGCATACCCAGGTCACTATAGTTGGACCGAATGGTGACCGACTTGTTGCTATTCTTGTTGCCGGTAGTAGCTGTCCACTATCACAGTTTGACTGGAACTGCCTACTGCGTCAAGTTCTAACAATAGTGTGAATAGCAAGTGGCTCTATCTTTGAACAAAACGATGGAGTTACAACACGAGTTTCTCCAAGTAGTTGGTTAACTAAGACTGGAACATTTCATTCTTCGGCCCCTTGGTGGCCACTAAGGCAGCTCTTCCTCCTCTGTCATTCGAGTTACTGGTATTTTTCGGTGCCTTGTTGGAAATCGCGGCCATCAATCCCGCTTTGTCATTCTTGGTGCTCTCATGATATGGCGCTCTGGCGGCATTTGCAGCCAACCAATCCTGCTCCATCATTGTTAGCATCTGCGGTGTCATTCTTCGGCACCAAGACGGCAATGGCCACCATCAATCCAGATCTCCCTCCTTAGTCGTTAGAGTCATTGTCGTTTTGGGACCTTTTTGCAGCAATCGCTGCCATCAATCCGGATTTTCCCCATCGGAGGGCTTGACATCTTTGGGTTGCCCTTTAGATGCTTTTGCAGCCATCAATCCGGCTTTCCGTTGTTTGAAGCATCTTATTGTGTCTCAGCCTTCGATGAAATCGCTGCCATGAGTACAGACTTGGGTTTTTTTCGCATGCTCTAGATCTTTCCTGAACTTGAGGAGCTCTTCATCGTTTTTCATCCCAACTTGACCAAATATTGTAGCACACTGGTCTTTTTCTCCAACGCTGTCGCCTAGAATTGACGTTCTAAATCCAAGCTCTCTCATATCACAACATCCGTCGGGTAAGCCAACAGATTTCCTCTTCCAGTGTTTTGCTTCATATTTCTTGTCCCAGTCTAATTCCAGAGCCCTCGGGTCAACATCTTCCCTTGTCATTGCGTTAATTGCGGCACCGTCCGGTAAACCTACAGATTAACTTTGAGAATCGTTCGTTATCTTTTAGGCAGGACCATCCATGGAATCACATGCGGGCTTCGATATGTGGTCTTCATAGTTCTTCTCCCAATCAAGGTCTACACTGTCTCGAGTCATGACATTGCGAAGGGCTCCTTCAGGTATAGACCAACAGACTTCATTTTGTAATACTTTCCAAACCGACTATCTTTCTTCAACGCACCTGGGCTATCGTTATGATCACTGCGTGACCGACGTTTGCTGTTGATCATTGTCCTTGCTCCAATCAAGAATATCTCATTGCCCACAGTTACAGTTGGATTACTAAAGCCGAGACGACGGACTGACGTTGAACAGCAAAGACCTTTTGGTCGTTGCACCTGAAAGAGTGAGAGCATGCATCAAGCCCATTCAGTCATGGAATATGCAAGCGACAACGACAGAAGCAGCAGAGTGCCGAAATAAAGATGCACGATCTGCTCAAAGCATCTATCCAGCGATGAGGGCAACGATCAGGGTCCACAAAATGTTTGGCAGCTTTGCTCCTCTTGTTTGCTCCCCTACGCGTTTGGCCAAGTCTACGAAGGCGGTATTCCAATCGGTTGTGTTGCTGATTTTCGAATTGTGATATTAGAATCGTTCTAGGTGACGGCTTTCACTATTTTGAAACGGGAGGCCATCTATTTTGTGTGCACAGAATGGTTCTGAGGCCTCCACGCTAACCGTATTGGACATTTGCAGCTCTCCGCATGCTGTTGTCGTCCTAACTGTAGCTGGCACCTACCCGAGCGACAAGGCCACAGGAAGTTCAAGAGAAAAAAGGCTTTCAACCATGATTTAAAGATACCGAGTGCTTTTGATACCTGGGCATTTCGGGTTGGCTTTGAGGGTCAAAACACAGGCGATCATGACCAGACGCATTATTTTGCCCGGATGTCTTATACGACATTGGAGATGCGGTTGTCTCATGTGTTTTGACGCCTGTCAAATCGCTTGTTGACTGTGGGTGTTGTCGCAGGCTTGACATCTTTCTGCTCAACATTACCGGAATTTCAAGACGGTATTTTGGGGTGCACAAGTCGATAAGCCATCACCACACTCAAACTTCCGTCGGCTACAGACGCTCATTGGGAAAAAAACTTTGGAGATCAACGACACCTGTGCCGTCTTTCTCGGTTACAGCTACTGCACTATTGGCCATGGAATCCTACTGCACCGCTTCCAATGTACGATGGGAAAGTCCACTCGCCTCCATGTGCGACTACAGATCACAACAAGAATAATACACAACAAGACGCACCAGGCACCACCACGACTCATGTCTCCTTGATCTGGACCAACGACCACCACTCAAACAACCACAATCACAGTAACCAAGGCGGAACGAACCACGAAACAAACGAAAACGGATGGTGACATTCCCGACTTGCATCGTGAAGAAGCAGTAGAAGAAGCGAACCAAGCCGACGAATCCATGCTCCCACCGAACAAACAGGATTGCGACAACGACGACGAAACAAGGGCACAACGGACCACAAGACTACAACCACTCCTGGAATAATGTTGGTTGTGACTGAAACAGAGGAAGAACCCGCCAAGTCCGAGTCTCAACCACCCGTGTCGTCGTCGTCGTCATTGGCTTCCTCTTTTTCTCCCAATGGCTTGATGGATCCTTTGGAATTGTTGGCGGGAGCTTTGCCACCCAAGGAATTGCATCGGGCGCAACAAGAGGCTCGTGCGTGTTTGCAATCCTATCTCCAGGCCGCCAATTGCCTCGTGAAGTTGCAAGAGCATCTGGCCCAATGCAAACAATCACAAGAAGAAGAAGAAGAACAGGAAACAACATAAAAACAGCAAAGGAATGGACCGCTACAGTATACCTTTTATTGCTTTGAAAATTCCAGTCAGGTCCGCCTAGCGTTCCATGGATCTACCTTTACTAGGAAATCGATCGCCGTTTTGTGTGGCTCACAACAACAAAAGGGGGAGCGTAAACGCGCCTGCACGTCGTTCGATTCCGAGAGTCTAATCCCGCAGCGCAATGTGTTCCTCCACGATCGAAAACGAAACTGCGAAACGCCTCTCACAGTCCCAAAATCACAAGAAGACAACTAAGGTAGAACTTTGTCCACGGTCTGAGTTCTTGCTTTTCATATATTGATCAGGACCGAAAGTATTACACAATGAGTCAAGAAGCCATCAACAATCACGAGACTGTTGAGAGTATGGACTGGAGCAAGTTTGAGGATATTCCCGATCTTCAAAGTGTAACGGCGTCCACCGAGGCTGACGAGGAAGAAGAGACGACGGGAAGTATTCAGTCTCCAAAGACTCGACTAAAGACGGTCCACGACCTCTTTCAGCAGAACAAATGTACACCTCCCCAAGCAAAGTTATCGGACCGTCCTATTCACGCTATAGCTGTCGAATGGAATTCTCTTGCTAGTCGCCATGAATGGAGCACACTCACCGGAATCCAAAAGGTCAAGGCAGCGTTCCTCCTGCTCAAGAAGCAGCCTGAACTAGTTCAAAAAGACCCAAACTGTATATTCCAAAATCTCATCGACGCTGTAATGGATCCCGAGTCTGCATTTGGAAAGAGACTTGATGCCTTTGTCCGGAAGAAAGGCGACGAAGAAGACTCTGGTGATTCTGGTCATTCGAAATTTGCAGACTTTCTTCAACGCCATCCAGAATGGGGTACCGAAAAATCCGAAACCAAGGTAACCCTTTTTGATGAAGGTGTCAAACCCTTTCTCCGATACCAGCGACAAGACTCAACGATCTGCTACGCTGTCGTGGTGGCGAACGCCATTTACTACTTGGGCGAACTTCAACGAGTAAAGAAAAGAACTAGCTCCTCGGATGATGTTGTGGAGAAAGAGCCAAAGTACAAACACATCAATGTGTGTCGGTACATGCGGAACAGATTCTCCCCCAAAGAGATCTTTTCCAATATCTTTCGCGGCGACGGTGGCCATTTAGAGCCTCATGCCAAAAGACTCCTGCAGGAACAGAATCCCGAGATAGAAGTCAACCACAAAATTCCAATTTCCTGTCTCAGAGCTCGTACGCTCTTTGACCTTTTCTCAGAGACACTGCAGACAAACGGTGCATACATGATTGAGGGATTGAAGGTCACACAAGAGCTTATCGACAGTGACGATTTGCTATTTCGCGCGCCGTGGCATGAGGAACAGTCCGCACAGTTTCTCAACCCCAACCATGCCGTTCTTGTCGTGGGCGCTCGTCTCGTGAATGGAGATTTAGAGTTTCTCATCCAAAACTCTTGGGAACACAAGCCATTCTTTGTTGTAAGTCTCACTACTTTGAAATCAATGGGAATTCGACATCTCTATGGCATTGAGGAAACTGTTTGTTTTAGTCCATGCGAGCTCGTCCGATTTGAAGAAGAGCCTTTCTTGGGGTCGTTGACCAGCGGGAGTCCCAGGCGGGTTGTCTTCTACGACGAAGAAGCTCCAAAGCGAGTGGATAACCACAAGAGATCATCAAAGCAGCAACAGAATGGTATTCCAGAGGGTTACTTTACCATTTATGCAAGACGAGGTGGATCGATTCGTTCCTAGTAGTAGCAGCAGCTTCTCTACTGAGGGCAAGAATGCAGATTGCAGTTCTCTACATGTAGTGGCCGTTGGAACGCAAAATGATAAATTGGTTCGACGTATCCGGGTCGTTAGATCAAGTTCCCACTATTTCGGTAATAAAATTGGCCTATGTACTCAAAACACTGAAATCGATTGTAATGAAGGAATCAAAAGACCTCAATCCCCCCTATCTGGGCATGGATACTACCTAGGTAGCTTGATTGAATCCTAGCTTGGCCAAGGAAGGGTCGATCTCGAAGAACTGGCACCTCGATTCGGGGGTCCGGCTTCAATCCAGGCTTCTCCTGACCCTGCTTCCTTGGTGAATGTGACGCCCAACCCCGTAGTGGACGACGTGCCGATTGAGTGTCCGCCATGAGCATCGGCAAATCACGCATACCCAGGTCACTATAGTTGGACCGAATGGTGACCGACTTGTTGCTATTCTTGTTGCCGGTAGTAGCTGTCCACTATCACAGTTTGACTGGAACTGCCTACTGCGTCAAGTTCTAACAATAGTGTGAATAGCAAGTGGCTCTATCTTTGAACAAAACGATGGAGTTACAACACGAGTTTCTCCAAGTAGTTGGTTAACTAAGACTGGAACATTTCATTCTTCGGCCCCTTGGTGGCCACTAAGGCAGCTCTTCCTCCTCTGTCATTCGAGTTACTGGTATTTTTCGGTGCCTTGTTGGAAATCGCGGCCATCAATCCCGCTTTGTCATTCTTGGTGCTCTCATGATATGGCGCTCTGGCGGCATTTGCAGCCAACCAATCCTGCTCCATCATTGTTAGCATCTGCGGTGTCATTCTTCGGCACCAAGACGGCAATGGCCACCATCAATCCAGATCTCCCTCCTTAGTCGTTAGAGTCATTGTCGTTTTGGGACCTTTTTGCAGCAATCGCTGCCATCAATCCGGATTTTCCCCATCGGAGGGCTTGACATCTTTGGGTTGCCCTTTAGATGCTTTTGCAGCCATCAATCCGGCTTTCCGTTGTTTGAAGCATCTTATTGTGTCTCAGCCTTCGATGAAATCGCTGCCATGAGTACAGACTTGGTTTTTTTCGCATGCTCTAGATCTTTCCTGAACTTGAGGAGCTCTTCATCGTTTTTCATCCCAACTTGACCAAATATTGTAGCACACTGGTCTTTTTCTCCAACGCTGTCGCCTAGAATTGACGTTCTAAATCCAAGCTCTCTCATATCACAACATCCGTCGGGTAAGCCAACAGATTTCCTGTTGTTTTCCTGCTACCGTGGGCAACAAGAACGAGCTCAACCCGTGTAAAACAAAGTTAAGTTGTGTGCTTAGTCTTTACTTCTACTCGTAGCGATGGCCGTGATGCGTTGGATCATCGGCCGTTGGATAAAGTAGATTGGAGATCTTTTGCGATTTTGTTGCATCTTGGTTTCCTATGTATCGTCGTCCAGCCCGTTCTTGCCTGTCAGAATGTTTAGACGACGACAGTTATGGGATGCCATAGGATCTCGTTTCTCTATGTATTGGACTTGTTTGGGCCGTTATTGTTGATGACGCGTTGCTCCAAATGAGACTTGGTCGGCCCATTGGTTCATTTGTTCTGTTTTGGAATAACGATGGTAAGATGGTACTCGTCTCTTGTCGGTCGAATCTTCTACTTCCGAATGCCGGTTCCGAATATTGGTCGCACTTCTTCATTCACTGACCATATCTCATTATTTTGAACACTCCCTCTCGGCCGAGTAGAGTCGATGTTACCATCTTTGTATACTCTTGCGATGTTTCTCGAACGATGATTCGTTGAGTGATTTAGTGAAGATATCCGCAGTCTGATCGTCTGTCGCGCACGGGTGAATCTCGATCTCTTTTCGTTCCACAAAAGATTTGAAATGGAACAACTTGGTGCACAGATACCGTGTTCTGGGTCTGTACTTGTATATAGTTGCGAGTTCGACTGCACCACTGTTATCTTCAAAGGCCTTGCAGTGTATATTGGGCGTCGTAGAGAGAATAGGGAATCCCAACTCCTTCATCTCACGAGTAATGGCCATCAACGGAATGACGGTACGTAGTGCGTGCGACAAACTGATGATCTCTGCTTCCGTGGTTGATAAGGCTATCTCTGACTGCAGTTTTGATTGCCAGAGGATGGGGCAACCTGCATAGAAGACCACAAATCCCGTTCGAGACCGAGCCATGTCCTTGTTTGGGTGGTCGAGCTTGTTAAAATTTCCTGCAAAATCCGCGTCGGCGAATACTTGGAAAGATTTCGTGGTGTCGGGTTTGAGTATCACTCCTTGCTTTCGTGTTCCGGCGAGGTAACGTGCTATGTGTTTGACTGCTTTCCCATGAATTGCTTTTGGGTTTTCGCAAAATCTAGCACATTGGTGGACGGCGAAACTAATATCTGGTCTCGTGCTCTTTTCCAGGAAGTTGAGTTTCCCGATCGCCGACCTGTAATGGAAATGGTGATCAAACGCTTTCCCGTCTTGGTCTTGTCTCAAGCGTACTGTGGTTGGTGCCGGTGTTTCCTTCTTCTTTGTTGATTCGGCGGCAAGGTGAAGGTCTTGGAGGATTGAGTCAATTAAATGTGGTTGAGTCAAGTGGATGGTGCCATCTTCTTTTCTGTCGATGTTGACCCCAAGAAAATCGTTGACTCCGTCTTCATAGGTCATTTTCAGACCACTATTCTCCATTGTAACAATCAACCGGTCGAGTTCTTCTTTTTCGGGACCCAACAATAAGGAATCGTCCGTATACAAAATGTATACGCATTTACCATGGTAAAAGAGGCACTCGTCGTGTGCACTTTGTTGGAAACCGACTTGCTTAAGTCGTTCCACGAGGTGTTGATTCCATACTCGAGCACCCTGCTTCTGCCCATAGTAATTTTGCTTGATCTTGAGGACATAGTCCTCTGCTCGCTGGTTTCCTTTTGTATCGAAGGTGAAACTTTTCGGCGCTTCCATGTACATATCAGTCTCGGCGACTGCTTGTGTATATGCCAGCACATAATCTACCTGTTTGATGTGCCATCCTTGTGTGAGTGCCATAGTTAGGATGAATCTGACGACGGGCCATTGAATCACGGGAGCGTAGGTTTCCCAATAGTTAACCCCCTTTTCTTGCATGGATCCATCGTATGCCAATCTGGATTTCCATTTGTAGACTTCTCTAGTTTTTAGTCTTCTCTTTCGGACGCAACTCCACACTCCTCGAGAGATTAGCGCTCCTTTTGGAATGTCCTTTCGCTTGACCACCTCCCATAGCCCATTATCGCTATGATCTTGTACTTCTTTCTGTGCTGCCTTTATGAATTCCGCTCGATCCTCTTGTTTCATCGCTTCATGCCAGTACATAACATCTGGATTGCTGTTAGCTTGAGCCGTTTTGACTGTCACAGTTGGTTTAGCTGTGATAGCTACTTCTCCGATCGCGTCTTCGGGTTCTTGGAGCGAAGTCAAGTAGTCTTGATATCGTTGCGTTCGACGAGGAGTACGTTGGGACCGCCTAGCTCCCTCATGCTCTGGCATAGTTTCTCGTTCTTCGATTGGCGGGTTAGCATCGTTAGTTTGGTCCCTGTCTTCGGGTATCGTAACGTCGGTCTCACGTCGGGATGACGTCGTTGTACTTCCGAATTCCACGCGTGGTTGATTCTCCCTCATGCGTGGCTTGGTTTTTGTGAACCCTGCCTTATACTGCCATTGAGATATTGGTTGGGCCTCTCCAAAACTCTTGCGTATGGTTTCAAATTGGTCATCGTATTGAACATGAAATTGAGGTGACGTCAATCCGGAAGAAAGGGATAAGATAAGCCCGATTGTCCTTGCATGTTGGGGAGAATAGCCCAAGAAAATGCCAACTCGAGCTCGTTCGGACCATTTGGGAATTGGAGTTCCGCTTTGTAATTCGTTGTCGAGTACGTATGCTGGGCATCCGAA
This sequence comes from Epithemia pelagica, assembly GCA_946965045.2. Classification (NCBI taxonomy): domain Eukaryota; phylum Bacillariophyta; class Bacillariophyceae; order Surirellales; family Surirellaceae; genus Epithemia; species Epithemia pelagica. Next base: position 789,041 of record OX337234.1, on the reverse strand, counting down.
CGTATGTGCGAGTCGTGTATTGAATCTCACCGTTGAACCTGTAAATAGTTCCATTGGCGTCTTTTCTTTGTGTTTCTTCATTGGTGCCTCATTGAACATGTCGTTGGCATAGCGGACTGCGTAGGGCCATAGGTTCGTCGTCACTGTACTAGGCCAGCGTCGTTGGGCGTGTATCAGCATTGTTCTTCCTGATTCTTGTAGTTCTCTTATACGTCGTTCGGCCATGCCACTTTGAAAATGAGCATTAACCCCACTAAAAGTTAATCGTTGATTCTTCATTTGTACTGCTTCCCGGAATTTATTGTCGGCAAAGATGCCGTTATCGGCATGATAATGTCGGATCTTGACTCCGTGAGTGTCTGCCCAAGCTTCAAACCGTTCTTTAGCTTCGATCGTGTCTTTAGCTGATGTACTCCGTTGAAGGTGTACATAGCCTACCCCTGAGAAGTGGTCGACGAAAACCGTAGCCACCCTATATCTGTCCCGTGTGGGAGTCCCTCGTAGGTGCGCAATGTAACCCGGAGTCTTTGATATCATTTGGTCGACTGACACACATTGTCCCGGTGACGTCATGGTATCTAGTGTTCCACGATGACCTTTGATTCGCCAGGGACGTCGCGTAGCTTTCCCGTACATACACGCCGTACAGACCGGGACCTTACAGTTTGCAAGTCGCTTTGGGAGTCCTCCCTGTCGTGCAAGGCTTTGGATTTTCGCCATCGACAGGTGACCCATTCTATGATGCGTTCGGAGTAACTCGAGCGTTGGACTTTCGGGGAGTACCTCTTCTTCATTAGGAATCACATGTACGGTATCGCTGGGGTCTATGAGGAACTCGGTAGTCATCGGTACATCTCTTGTTGGAAAATAATGTTCATTTTGTTCGTCGTCAAGATTCTTGTGATTTTCGTCAATGCTCCAGTCGTCTCCCTCATCTTGGTCCATTGTTGATGGAGACCGTTCCATGATGGATTCGTCGTCGTCTTCAATGAGGTTTGCGTTGTTGACCAGCAAGGGCTTGTTGTCCTCTTGCTGGATTGTCGTGCCTGCCTTTTTGCAAAACGCTTCGTATTTTGTGTATCCTGGGGCAGTCGTAAACTCACCCACATTTGAACCTCGTTGTTTCAATGGAATCGTCCGTTTGAAGAGTCCTTGCCCCCAAATCAATTCAATAGCGTTGCTATATGTCACGCATCGTGTTCCTCTCGGCAAGGGTTTGATATCTTTTGCTGTTTGTGCCCAATGTTGGGGCGAAAGCAGTTTGGTTGGAGTCGATGGGATGTAGAAGGACCTTGGGAGCGTGATCGTATGGATCTTGCCGTCGTCGTCCTCGATATCCCATCGTATCGTCGTCTCGTATATATCTGGTTGATATGTTCCTGCTACTCCCTTGACCTTTCGTTTGATTTTGATTGGTTTGGTGCAGCAGTCTTGTATGTCGTTCGTAATTGACGCGGTTGCGCAATTGTCAATCAAGACTTTCCTGCTGTCGGTATCAAAGCCGACTTCGTGAGCCGCTCGGTGAGTAACTTGTCCGGTTGTCGAAGTCAGTATCGTTGCCATGCATAATGCCCGGAGGAGTCCTGTATAGTTAGTTCTCCGTCGTCTCCGGCCATGGTCGATTCTTCGTTTCTTCTTTACTTTGATTTTGGTCGCGAGAGAGGTCGCTATGGAGTCGCATAGCCTTTGGACGTAGTCTAGGACTGACTCCAGGTGGTAGCACCTAGGACACCATAGCCCGTAGCACAGCATAGTGTAACTTGATAAAAGGATCGTCACTAATACTGTGTAAACGAGCTGCTTGATCACGTCGTGCAGCCCGGGGAACCATCCCGGGTTTGGTTGTCACTCGTCGGTGCTGTTGTCGCTGTCATCGTCTTCATCGTGGGTAGCACCGGCTAAGGCGCTAGCAAGGCGGAGTCCTGGGTTCGTTCCCGTGTTCTCAGACGTGGTATCATCGCTGTTCTCGTGGGCTGCGTCGTAGGCCCGTTTCTTATCTCCTGTCAGACCACGTCCGTTACACGTTGCGGACGTGTGGTTTTTGTTGGTCGACCACTTTCCGTGCCACTTGCACCAGTACCACATTTTTCCGTTGACTTCCTTCGTCTCGGACTGACCACTCTTTGGTCCCACCGTAAGCCAGGCCTTATCGTTGTCAGTTGCCTTGTCCGTCTTCCCTTTGCTTGTCTGTTTCTTCTGGTCACTGGGGTTAGTCTTGCGTTTCTGTTCCTTGAGTTTATTCACGGATGCTTCAAGTGCGATCAATTTCTGGTCGCGTGCCGAGAGAGCTTGCCATTTCTTCTGTTCCACGAGCGTCTGGTACTTGGTGCGAGCAACGCTCATTAGTTGACGCGGGGTCAGTCCTGGATTGTCTCCTTCTTCATATGCGTTCTTTTTGCGACGAATGAACTCGAGAAAGTTATCGTCGTTCACGGTTTCGTACGCCTTAAATAGATTCGGTAGAAGGTCGAGCGTCTGCTCGCCGCGCGCGTTGAGAGCCCGAAGCGTCTCGTCTACGTAGAAATTAAACTTGGCGATGTCCGCGTTCACATCCATAATATAGATGTGAAGGTCAGCCAGGCGTTGGCGTAGAACCATAACGGTGGCTTCGGTGTCCACATGTGCCAACGAGATCAAAACCTTGAGGAGAAGGGGTCCGGAACCACGCCCATCGATAGTGAAGTCTTCGCGTCGAATATTGACCTGTGCCTTGGCGTCGTCGGTAAGTGATGACATAATGCAAGTGTATGCCATGTATGCATTCTGTGTCTGACGATTGGCTCCATTGAAGTGTTCAACATAGGCACGGACTTGTTGCAAGGAGACACGACCGTACTCGCTGGTGAGCAAACGAAGATTGGCGGCGGGGGCAGCGATCGCTTCTGGAATTGCAAAGATCGAAGTCCAGTTTTGTTCAACGATCCTGTCTTGGAGAGTATCAAGGAACGTCTTGAGTCCGTCGGCTTCAAGGTCGTAGAGATCTCCGCTATCGTACAATCCGCGAATCGCTTGCTTGTAAAACTTCGCTCCTCCTGCCGTCGTGAAGTTGATCACTTGATTGGCGTTGGCATGAGCGGGTGAAAGGGCAAAATTTGCGGCCATGGTGGATGATGAATTGACAACGTTTTAGCTGTAACAGCGCAGAGGAAGCGTGTTGTTTTCCTGCTACCGTGGGCAACAAGAACGAGCTCAACCCGTGTAAAACAAAGTTAAGTTGTGTGCTTAGTCTTTACTTCTACTCGTAGCGATGGCCGTGATCCGTTGGATCATCGGCCGTTGGATAAAGTAGATTGGAGATCTTTTGCGATTTTGTTGCATCTTGGTTTCCTATGTATCGTCGTCCAGCCCGTTCTTGCCTGTCAGAATGTTTAGACGACGACAGTTATGGGATGCCATAGGATCTCGTTTCTCTATGTATTGGACTTGTTTGGGCCGTTATTGTTGATGACGCGTTGCTCCAAATGAGACTTGGTCGGCCCATTGGTTCATTTGTTCTGTTTTGGAATAACGATGGTAAGATGGTACTCGTCTCTTGTCGGTCGAATCTTCTACTTCCGAATGCCGGTTCCGAATATTGGTCGCACTTCTTCATTCACTGACCATATCTCATTATTTTGAACAATTTCCTCTTCCAGTGTTTTGCTTCATATTTCTTGTCCCAGTCTAATTCCAGAGCCCTCGGGTCAACATCTTCCCTTGTCATTGCGTTAATTGCGGCACCGTCCGGTAAACCTACAGATTAACTTTGAGAATCGTTCGTTATCTTTTAGGCAGGACCATCCATGGAATCACATGCGGGCTTCGATATGTGGTCTTCATAGTTCTTCTCCCAATCAAGGTCTACACTGTCTCGAGTCATGACATTGCGAAGGGCTCCTTCAGGTATAGACCAACAGACTTCATTTTGTAATACTTTCCAAACCGACTATCTTTCTTCAACGCACCTGGGCTATCGTTATGATCACTGCGTGACCGACGTTTGCTGTTGATCATTGTCCTTGCTCCAATCAAGAATATCTCATTGCCCACAGTTACAGTTGGATTACTAAAGCCGAGACGACGGACTGACGTTGAACAGCAAAGACCTTTTGGTCGTTGCACCTGAAAGAGTGAGAGCATGCATCAAGCCCATTCAGTCATGGAATATGCAAGCGACAACGACAGAAGCAGCAGAGTGCCGAAATAAAGATGCACGATCTGCTCAAAGCATCTATCCAGCGATGAGGGCAACGATCAGGGTCCACAAAATGTTTGGCAGCTTTGCTCCTCTTGTTTGCTCCCCTACGCGTTTGGCCAAGTCTACGAAGGCGGTATTCCAATCGGTTGTGTTGCTGATTTTCGAATTGTGATATTAGAATCGTTCTAGGTGACGGCTTTCACTATTTTGAAACGGGAGGCCATCTATTTTGTGTGCACAGAATGGTTCTGAGGCCTCCACGCTAACCGTATTGGACATTTGCAGCTCTCCGCATGCTGTTGTCGTCCTAACTGTAGCTGGCACCTACCCGAGCGACAAGGCCACAGGAAGTTCAAGAGAAAAAAGGCTTTCAACCATGATTTAAAGATACCGAGTGCTTTTGATACCTGGGCATTTCGGGTTGGCTTTGAGGGTCAAAACACAGGCGATCATGACCAGACGCATTATTTTGCCCGGATGTCTTATACGACATTGGAGATGCGGTTGTCTCATGTGTTTTGACGCCTGTCAAATCGCTTGTTGACTGTGGGTGTTGTCGCAGGCTTGACATCTTTCTGCTCAACATTACCGGAATTTCAAGACGGTATTTTGGGGTGCACAAGTCGATAAGCCATCACCACACTCAAACTTCCGTCGGCTACAGACGCTCATTGGGAAAAAAACTTTGGAGATCAACGACACCTGTGCTGTCTTTCTCGGTTACAGCTACTGCACTATTGGCCATGGAATCCTACTGCACCGCTTCCAATGTACGATGGGAAAGTCCACTCGCCTCCATGTGCGACTACAGATCACAACAAGAATAATACACAACAAGACGCACCAGGCACCACCACGACTCATGTCTCCTTGATCTGGACCAACGACCACCACTCAAACAACCACAATCACAGTAACCAAGGCGGAACGAACCACGAAACAAACGAAAACGGATGGTGACATTCCCGACTTGCATCGTGAAGAAGCAGTAGAAGAAGCGAACCAAGCCGACGAATCCATGCTCCCACCGAACAAACAGGATTGCGACAACGACGACGAAACAAGGGCACAACGGACCACAAGACTACAACCACTCCTGGAATAATGTTGGTTGTGACTGAAACAGAGGAAGAACCCGCCAAGTCCGAGTCTCAACCACCCGTGTCGTCGTCGTCGTCATTGGCTTCCTCTTTTTCTCCCAATGGCTTGATGGATCCTTTGGAATTGTTGGCGGGAGCTTTGCCACCCAAGGAATTGCATCGGGCGCAACAAGAGGCTCGTGCGTGTTTGCAATCCTATCTCCAGGCCGCCAATTGCCTCGTGAAGTTGCAAGAGCATCTGGCCCAATGCAAACAATCACAAGAAGAAGAAGAAGAACAGGAAACAACATAAAAACAGCAAAGGAATGGACCGCTACAGTATACCTTTTATTGCTTTGAAAATTCCAGTCAGGTCCGCCTAGCGTTCCATGGATCTACCTTTACTAGGAAATCGATCGCCGTTTTGTGTGGCTCACAACAACAAAAGGGGGAGCGTAAACGCGCCTGCACGTCGTTCGATTCCGAGAGTCTAATCCCGCAGCGCAATGTGTTCCTCCACGATCGAAAACGAAACTGCGAAACGCCTCTCACAGTCCCAAAATCACAAGAAGACAACTAAGGTAGAACTTTGTCCACGGTCTGAGTTCTTGCTTTTCATATATTGATCAGGACCGAAAGTATTACACAATGAGTCAAGAAGCCATCAACAATCACGAGACTGTTGAGAGTATGGACTGGAGCAAGTTTGAGGATATTCCCGATCTTCAAAGTGTAACGGCGTCCACCGAGGCTGACGAGGAAGAAGAGACGACGGGAAGTATTCAGTCTCCAAAGACTCGACTAAAGACGGTCCACGACCTCTTTCAGCAGAACAAATGTACACCTCCCCAAGCAAAGTTATCGGACCGTCCTATTCACGCTATAGCTGTCGAATGGAATTCTCTTGCTAGTCGCCATGAATGGAGCACACTCACCGGAATCCAAAAGGTCAAGGCAGCGTTCCTCCTGCTCAAGAAGCAGCCTGAACTAGTTCAAAAAGACCCAAACTGTATATTCCAAAATCTCATCGACGCTGTAATGGATCCCGAGTCTGCATTTGGAAAGAGACTTGATGCCTTTGTCCGGAAGAAAGGCGACGAAGAAGACTCTGGTGATTCTGGTCATTCGAAATTTGCAGACTTTCTTCAACGCCATCCAGAATGGGGTACCGAAAAATCCGAAACCAAGGTAACCCTTTTTGATGAAGGTGTCAAACCCTTTCTCCGATACCAGCGACAAGACTCAACGATCTGCTACGCTGTCGTGGTGGCGAACGCCATTTACTACTTGGGCGAACTTCAACGAGTAAAGAAAAGAACTAGCTCCTCGGATGATGTTGTGGAGAAAGAGCCAAAGTACAAACACATCAATGTGTGTCGGTACATGCGGAACAGATTCTCCCCCAAAGAGATCTTTTCCAATATCTTTCGCGGCGACGGTGGCCATTTAGAGCCTCATGCCAAAAGACTCCTGCAGGAACAGAATCCCGAGATAGAAGTCAACCACAAAATTCCAATTTCCTGTCTCAGAGCTCGTACGCTCTTTGACATTTTCTCAGAGACACTGCAGACAAACGGTGCATACATGATTGAGGGATTGAAGGTCACACAAGAGCTTATCGACAGTGACGATTTGCTATTTCGCGCGCCGTGGCATGAGGAACAGTCCGCACAGTTTCTCAACCCCAACCATGCCGTTCTTGTCGTGGGCGCTCGTCTCGTGAATGGAGATTTAGAGTTTCTCATCCAAAACTCTTGGGAACACAAGCCATTCTTTGTTGTAAGTCTCACTACTTTGAAATCAATGGGAATTCGACATCTCTATGGCATTGAGGAAACTGTTTGTTTTAGTCCATGCGAGCTCGTCCGATTTGAAGAAGAGCCTTTCTTGGGGTCGTTGACCAGCGGGAGTCCCAGGCGGGTTGTCTTCTACGACGAAGAAGCTCCAAAGCGAGTGGATAACCACAAGAGATCATCAAAGCAGCAACAGAATGGTATTCCAGAGGGTTACTTTACCATTTATGCAAGACGAGGTGGATCGATTCGTTCCTAGTAGTAGCAGCAGCTTCTCTACTGAGGGCAAGAATGCAGATTGCAGTTCTCTACATGTAGTGGCCGTTGGAACGCAAAATGATAAATTGGTTCGACGTATCCGGGTCGTTAGATCAAGTTCCCACTATTTCGGTAATAAAATTGGCCTATGTACTCAAAACACTGAAATCGATTGTAATGAAGGAATCAAAAGACCTCAATCCCCCCTATCTGGGCATGGATACTACCTAGGTAGCTTGATTGAATCCTAGCTTGGCCAAGGAAGGGTCGATCTCGAAGAACTGGCACCTCGATTCGGGGGTCCGGCTTCAATCCAGGCTTCTCCTGACCCTGCTTCCTTGGTGAATGTGACGCCCAACCCCGTAGTGGACGACGTGCCGATTGAGTGTCCGCCATGAGCATCGGCAAATCACGCATACCCAGGTCACTTTAGTTGGACCGAATGGTGACCGACTTGTTGCTATTCTTGTTGCCGGTAGTAGCTGTCCACTATCACAGTTTGACTGGAACTGCCTACTGCGTCAAGTTCTAACAATAGTGTGAATAGCAAGTGGCTCTATCTTTGAACAAAACGATGGAGTTACAACACGAGTTTCTCCAAGTAGTTGGTTAACTAAGACTGGAACATTTCATTCTTCGGCCCCTTGGTGGCCACTAAGGCAGCTCTTCCTCCTCTGTTATTCGAGTTACTGGTATTTTTCGGTGCCTTGTTGGAAATCGCGGCCATCAATCCCGCTTTGTCATTCTTGGTGCTCTCATGATATGGCGCTCTGGCGGCATTTGCAGCCAACCAATCCTGCTCCATCATTGTTAGCATCTGCGGTGTCATTCTTCGGCACCAAGACGGCAATGGCCACCATCAATCCAGATCTCCCTCCTTAGTCGTTAGAGTCATTGTCGTTTTGGGACCTTTTTGCAGCAATCGCTGCCATCAATCCGGATTTTCCCCATCGGAGGGCTTGACATCTTTGGGTTGCCCTTTAGATGCTTTTGCAGCCATCAATCCGGCTTTCCGTTGTTTGAAGCATCTTATTGTGTCTCAGCCTTCGATGAAATCGCTGCCATGAGTACAGACTTGGGTTTTTTTCGCATGCTCTAGATCTTTCCTGAACTTGAGGAGCTCTTCATCGTTTTTCATCCCAACTTGACCAAATATTGTAGCACACTGGTCTTTTTCTCCAACGCTGTCGCCTAGAATTGACGTTCTAAATCCAAGCTCTCTCATATCACAACATCCGTCGGGTAAGCCAACAGATTTCCTCTTCCAGTGTTTTGCTTCATATTTCTTGTCCCAGTCTAATTCCAGAGCCCTCGGGTCAACATCTTCCCTTGTCATTGCGTTAATTGCGGCACCGTCCGGTAAACCTACAGATTAACTTTGAGAATCGTTCGTTATCTTTTAGGCAGGACCATCCATGGAATCACATGCGGGCTTCGATATGTGGTCTTCATAGTTCTTCTCCCAATCAAGGTCTACACTGTCTCGAGTCATGACATTGCGAAGGGCTCCTTCAGGTATAGACCAACAGACTTCATTTTGTAATACTTTCCAAACCGACTATCTTTCTTCAACGCACCTGGGCTATCGTTATGATCACTGCGTGACCGACGTTTGCTGTTGATCATTGTCCTTGCTCCAATCAAGAATATCTCATTGCCCACAGTTACAGTTGGATTACTAAAGCCGAGACGACGGACTGACGTTGAACAGCAAAGACCTTTTGGTCGTTGCACCTGAAAGAGTGAGAGCATGCATCAAGCCCATTCAGTCATGGAATATGCAAGCGACAACGACAGAAGCAGCAGAGTGCCGAAATAAAGATGCACGATCTGCTCAAAGCATCTATCCAGCGATGAGGGCAACGATCAGGGTCCACAAAATGTTTGGCAGCTTTGCTCCTCTTGTTTGCTCCCCTACGCGTTTGGCCAAGTCTACGAAGGCGGTATTCCAATCGGTTGTGTTGCTGATTTTCGAATTGTGATATTAGAATCGTTCTAGGTGACGGTTTTCACTATTTTGAAACGGGAGGCCATCTATTTTGTGTGCACAGAATGGTTCTGAGGCCTCCACGCTAACCGTATTGGACATTTGCAGCTCTCCGCATGCTGTTGTCGTCCTAACTGTAGCTGGCACCTACCCGAGCGACAAGGCCACAGGAAGTTCAAGAGAAAAAAGGCTTTCAACCATGATTTAAAGATACCGAGTGCTTTTGATACCTGGGCATTTCGGGTTGGCTTTGAGGGTCAAAACACAGGCGATCATGACCAGACGCATTATTTTGCCCGGATGTCTTATACGACATTGGAGATGCGGTTGTCTCATGTGTTTTGACGCCTGTCAAATCGCTTGTTGACTGTGGGTGTTGTCGCAGGCTTGACATCTTTCTGCTCAACATTACCGGAATTTCAAGACGGTATTTTGGGGTGCACAAGTCGATAAGCCATCACCACACTCAAACTTCCGTCGGCTACAGACGCTCATTGGGAAAAAAACTTTGGAGATCAACGACACCTGTGCTGTCTTTCTCGGTTACAGCTACTGCACTATTGGCCATGGAATCCTACTGCACCGCTTCCAATGTACGATGGGAAAGTCCACTCGCCTCCATGTGCGACTACAGATCACAACAAGAATAATACACAACAAGACGCACCAGGCACCACCACGACTCATGTCTCCTTGATCTGGACCAACGACCACCACTCAAACAACCACAATCACAGTAACCAAGGCGGAACGAACCACGAAACAAACGAAAACGGATGGTGACATTCCCGACTTGCATCGTGAAGAAGCAGTAGAAGAAGCGAACCAAGCCGACGAATCCATGCTCCCACCGAACAAACAGGATTGCGACAACGACGACGAAACAAGGGCACAACGGACCACAAGACTACAACCACTCCTGGAATAATGTTGGTTGTGACTGAAACAGAGGAAGAACCCGCCAAGTCCGAGTCTCAACCACCCGTGTCGTCGTCGTCGTCATTGGCTTCCTCTTTTTCTCCCAATGGCTTGATGGATCCTTTGGAATTGTTGGCGGGAGCTTTGCCACCCAAGGAATTGCATCGGGCGCAACAAGAGGCTCGTGCGTGTTTGCAATCCTATCTCCAGGCCGCCAATTGCCTCGTGAAGTTGCAAGAGCATCTGGCCCAATGCAAACAATCACAAGAAGAAGAAGAAGAACAGGAAACAACATAAAAACAGCAAAGGAATGGACCGCTACAGTATACCTTTTATTGCTTTGAAAATTCCAGTCAGGTCCGCCTAGCGTTCCATGGATCTACCTTTACTAGGAAATCGATCGCCGTTTTGTGTGGCTCACAACAACACAAGGGGGAGCGTAAACGCGCCTGCACGTCGTTCGATTCCGAGAGTCTAATCCCGCAGCGCAATGTGTTCCTCCACGATCGAAAACGAAACTGCGAAACGCCTCTCACAGTCCCAAAATCACAAGAAGACAACTAAGGTAGAACTTTGTCCACGGTCTGAGTTCTTGCTTTTCATATATTGATCAGGACCGAAAGTATTACACAATGAGTCAAGAAGCCATCAACAATCACGAGACTGTTGAGAGTATGGACTGGAGCAAGTTTGAGGATATTCCCGATCTTCAAAGTGTAACGGCGTCCACCGAGGCTGACGAGGAAGAAGAGACGACGGGAAGTATTCAGTCTCCAAAGACTCGACTAAAGACGGTCCACGACCTCTTTCAGCAGAACAAATGTACACCTCCCCAAGCAAAGTTATCGGACCGTCCTATTCACGCTATAGCTGTCGAATGGAATTCTCTTGCTAGTCGCCATGAATGGAGCACACTCACCGGAATCCAAAAGGTCAAGGCAGCGTTCCTCCTGCTCAAGAAGCAGCCTGAACTAGTTCAAAAAGACCCAAACTGTATATTCCAAAATCTCATCGACGCTGTAATGGATCCCGAGTCTGCATTTGGAAAGAGACTTGATGCCTTTGTCCGGAAGAAAGGCGACGAAGAAGACTCTGGTGATTCTGGTCATTCGAAATTTGCAGACTTTCTTCAACGCCATCCAGAATGGGGTACCGAAAAATCCGAAACCAAGGTAACCCTTTTTGATGAAGGTGTCAAACCCTTTCTCCGATACCAGCGACAAGACTCAACGATCTGCTACGCTGTCGTGGTGGCGAACGCCATTTACTACTTGGGCGAACTTCAACGAGTAAAGAAAAGAACTAGCTCCTCGGATGATGTTGTGGAGAAAGAGCCAAAGTACAAACACATCAATGTGTGTCGGTACATGCGGAACAGATTCTCCCCCAAAGAGATCTTTTCCAATATCTTTCGCGGCGACGGTGGCCATTTAGAGCCTCATGCCAAAAGACTCCTGCAGGAACAGAATCCCGAGATAGAAGTCAACCACAAAATTCCAATTTCCTGTCTCAGAGCTCGTACGCTCTTTGACATTTTCTCAGAGACACTGCAGACAAACGGTGCATACATGATTGAGGGATTGAAGGTCACACAAGAGCTTATCGACAGTGACGATTTGCTATTTCGCGCGCCGTGGCATGAGGAACAGTCCGCACAGTTTCTCAACCCCAACCATGCCGTTCTTGTCGTGGGCGCTCGTCTCGTGAATGGAGATTTAGAGTTTCTCATCCAAAACTCTTGGGAACACAAGCCATTCTTTGTTGTAAGTCTCACTACTTTGAAATCAATGGGAATTCGACATCTCTATGGCATTGAGGAAACTGTTTGTTTTAGTCCATGCGAGCTCGTCCGATTTGAAGAAGAGCCTTTCTTGGGGTCGTTGACCAGCGGGAGTCCCAGGCGGGTTGTCTTCTACGACGAAGAAGCTCCAAAGCGAGTGGATAACCACAAGAGATCATCAAAGCAGCAACAGAATGGTATTCCAGAGGGTTACTTTACCATTTATGCAAGACGAGGTGGATCGATTCGTTCCTAGTAGTAGCAGCAGCTTCTCTACTGAGGGCAAGAATGCAGATTGCAGTTCTCTACATGTAGTGGCCGTTGGAACGCAAAATGATAAATTGGTTCGACGTATCCGGGTCGTTAGATCAAGTTCCCACTATTTCGGTAATAAAATTGGCCTATGTACTCAAAACACTGAAATCGATTGTAATGAAGGAATCAAAAGACCTCAATCCCCCCTATCTGGGCATGGATACTACCTAGGTAGCTTGATTGAATCCTAGCTTGGCCAAGGAAGGGTCGATCTCGAAGAACTGGCACCTCGATTCGGGGGTCCGGCTTCAATCCAGGCTTCTCCTGACCCTGCTTCCTTGGTGAATGTGACGCCCAACCCCGTAGTGGACGACGTGCCGATTGAGTGTCCGCCATGAGCATCGGCAAATCACGCATACCCAGGTCACTATAGTTGGACCGAATGGTGACCGACTTGTTGCTATTCTTGTTGCCGGTAGTAGCTGTCCACTATCACAGTTTGACTGGAACTGCCTACTGCGTCAAGTTCTAACAATAGTGTGAATAGCAAGTGGCTCTATCTTTGAACAAAACGATGGAGTTACAACACGAGTTTCTCCAAGTAGTTGGTTAACTAAGACTGGAACATTTCATTCTTCGGCCCCTTGGTGGCCACTAAGGCAGCTCTTCCTCCTCTGTCATTCGAGTTACTGGTATTTTTCGGTGCCTTGTTGGAAATCGCGGCCATCAATCCCGCTTTGTCATTCTTGGTGCTCTCATGATATGGCGCTCTGGCGGCATTTGCAGCCAACCAATCCTGCTCCATCATTGTTAGCATCTGCGGTGTCATTCTTCGGCACCAAGACAGCAATGGCCACCATCAATCCAGATCTCCCTCCTTAGTCGTTAGAGTCATTGTCGTTTTGGGACCTTTTTGCAGCAATCGCTGCCATCAATCCGGATTTTCCCCATCGGAGGGCTTGACATCTTTGGGTTGCCCTTTAGATGCTTTTGCAGCCATCAATCCGGCTTTCCGTTGTTTGAAGCATCTTATTGTGTCTCAGCCTTCGATGAAATCGCTGCCATGAGTACAGACTTGGTTTTTTTCGCATGCTCTAGATCTTTCCTGAACTTGAGGAGCTCTTCATCGTTTTTCATCCCAACTTGACCAAATATTGTAGCACACTGGTCTTTTTCTCCAACGCTGTCGCCTAGAATTGACGTTCTAAATCCAAGCTCTCTCATATCACAACATCCGTCGGGTAAGCCAACAGATTTCCTCTTCCAGTGTTTTGCTTCATATTTCTTGTCCCAGTCTAATTCCAGAGCCCTCGGGTCAACATCTTCCCTTGTCATTGCGTTAATTGCGGCACCGTCCGGTAAACCTACAGATTAACTTTGAGAATCGTTCGTTATCTTTTAGGCAGGACCATCCATGGAATCACATGCGGGCTTCGATATGTGGTCTTCATAGTTCTTCTCCCAATCAAGGTCTACACTGTCTCGAGTCATGACATTGCGAAGGGCTCCTTCAGGTATAGACCAACAGACTTCATTTTGTAATACTTTCCAAACCGACTATCTTTCTTCAACGCACCTGGGCTATCGTTATGATCACTGCGTGACCGACGTTTGCTGTTGATCATTGTCCTTGCTCCAATCAAGAATATCTCATTGCCCACAGTTACAGTTGGATTACTAAAGCCGAGACGACGGACTGACGTTGAACAGCAAAGACCTTTTGGTCGTTGCACCTGAAAGAGTGAGAGCATGCATCAAGCCCATTCAGTCATGGAATATGCAAGCGACAACGACAGAAGCAGCAGAGTGCCGAAATAAAGATGCACGATCTGCTCAAAGCATCTATCCAGCGATGAGGGCAACGATCAGGGTCCACAAAATGTTTGGCAGCTTTGCTCCTCTTGTTTGCTCCCCTACGCGTTTGGCCAAGTCTACGAAGGCGGTATTCCAATCGGTTGTGTTGCTGATTTTCGAATTGTGATATTAGAATCGTTCTAGGTGACGGTTTTCACTATTTTGAAACGGGAGGCCATCTATTTTGTGTGCACAGAATGGTTCTGAGGCCTCCACGCTAACCGTATTGGACATTTGCAGCTCTCCGCATGCTGTTGTCGTCCTAACTGTAGCTGTCACCTACCCGAGCGACAAGGCCACAGGAAGTTCAAGAGAAAAAAGGCTTTCAACCATGATTTAAAGATACCGAGTGCTTTTGATACCTGGGCATTTCGGGTTGGCTTTGAGGGTCAAAACACAGGCGATCATGACCAGACGCATTATTTTGCCCGGATGTCTTATACGACATTGGAGATGCGGTTGTCTCATGTGTTTTGACGCCTGTCAAATCGCTTGTTGACTGTGGGTGTTGTCGCAGGCTTGACATCTTTCTGCTCAACATTACCGGAATTTCAAGACGGTATTTTGGGGTGCACAAGTCGATAAGCCATCACCACACTCAAACTTCCGTCGGCTACAGACGCTCATTGGGAAAAAAACTTTGGAGATCAACGACACCTGTGCCGTCTTTCTCGGTTACAGCTACTGCACTATTGGCCATGGAATCCTACTGCACCGCTTCCAATGTACGATGGGAAAGTCCACTCGCCTCCATGTGCGACTACAGATCACAACAAGAATAATACACAACAAGACGCACCAGGCACCACCACGACTCATGTCTCCTTGATCTGGACCAACGACCACCACTCAAACAACCACAATCACAGTAACCAAGGCGGAACGAACCACGAAACAAACGAAAACGGATGGTGACATTCCCGACTTGCATCGTGAAGAAGCAGTAGAAGAAGCGAACCAAGCCGACGAATCCATGCTCCCACCGAACAAACAGGATTGCGACAACGACGACGAAACAAGGGCACAACGGACCACAAGACTACAACCACTCCTGGAATAATGTTGGTTGTGACTGAAACAGAGGAAGAACCCGCCAAGTCCGAGTCTCAACCACCCGTGTCGTCGTCGTCGTCATTGGCTTCCTCTTTTTCTCCCAATGGCTTGATGGATCCTTTGGAATTGTTGGCGGGAGCTTTGCCGCCCAAGGAATTGCATCGGGCGCAACAAGAGGCTCGTGTTTGTTTGCAATCCTATCTCCAGGCCGCCAATTGCCTCGTGAAGTTGCAAGAGCATCTGGGCCAATGCAAACAAACACAAATGAAGAAGAACAGGAAACAACATAAAAACAGCAAAGGAATGGACCGCTACAGTATACCTTTTATTGCTTTGAAAATTCCTGTCAGGTCCGCCTAGCATCTACCTCTACTAGGAATAAGTTCCACCGAAACGAATCGATCGTCGTTTTGTGTGGGGCGCACAACAAAAGCAGGAGCGCAAACGCGTCTGAACGTCGTTCGATTTCGAGATTTCTAATCCCGGCGAAATAGGATTTTGGACAAAACCGTCCTCCTCCACGATCGAAAACAAAACTGCGAAACGCCTCACATTCCCAAAATCGCAACAAGACAAGTAGAACTTTGTCCACGAGTTCTTGCTTTTATTTTTCGATCAGGACCGAAAGTATTTCACAATGAGTCAAGAAGCCACCAACAATCACGAGACTGCTATGTATATGGACTCCAGCAATGGTGAGAATCTCTTTCCCACGCGACAAATTGCAACGGCGTCCACCGAAGCTGACAAGGACGAAGAACTGTTGGAAAATAATCGCTTTCCAACGACTCCACTTAAGACGGTGAGAGACCTCTTTGAGCAGAACCAATATGCGCCGCCCCAAGCAACGTTATCGGAGCGTCCTATTGACGAAATAGCAGCCGAATGGAATTGTCATGCTAACGACCGTGAATGGAACACACTCAACGAAATCGAAAAGGTCAAGGCGGCCTTTCTCTTGATCAAAAAGCAGCACGAACTAATTCAAAAAGACCCAAACTGTAACATCCAAAATCTCATCGAAGCTGTAATGGATCCCGAGTCTGCATTTGGAAAGCGACTTGAAGCCTTTGTCCGGAAGGGAGGCGACGAAACAGTCTCCAGTGATTCTGTTGGTGCGTCGGCATATGCAGACTTTCTTCAACGCCATCCAGAATGGGGTACCGAAAAATCTGAAACGAAGGTAACCATTTTTGATGAAGGTGTCAAACCCTTTCTCCGATACCAGCAAGAAGACTCAACGATCTGCTATGCTGTCGTGGTGGCGAATGCCATTTATTACCTGGGGGAACTTCAACGAAAAAAGAAAAGTACTGGCTCCATGGATGATGTTCCGGGAAAAGAGCCAAAGTACAAACATATCAATGTGTCGCGGTACATGCGGAACAGATTCGCCCCCGAAGAGATCTTTTCCAATATCTTTCGTGGCGACGGTGGCCATTTAAAGCCTCATGTCAAAAGACTCCTCAAGGAACAGAATCCCGACAAAAAGGTCGTCCATGAGTTTCAAATTGTCTGTGGCAAAGTTCATACGCTGTTTGACATTTTCTCAGATGCGCTACAGACAAACGGTGCACTCATGATTGAGGGATTGAAGGTTACACAAGAGCTTGTCAACAGCGACGAGCTACTGTTTCGCGCGCCGTGGCAAGCTGACCAGTCCGCACAGTCTCTCAACCCCAACCATGCCGTTCTTGTTGTGGGCGTTCGTCTCGTGAATGAAGATATAGAGTTTCTCATCCAAAACTCCTGGGAACACAAGCCATTCTTTGTTGTGAGTCTCACTACTTTGAAATCAATGGGAATTCCACGTCTTTATGGAATCGAGGAAACTGTTTGTTTTAGTCCATGCGAGCTTATCAGATTTGAAGAAGAGCCTATCTTTGGGTCTTTGACCAGCGGGAGTCCCATTCGGGTTCCCTTGAACGGCGGAGAAGCTCCAATGCGAGTGCATAACCTTACGGAGCAATCGGAGCGCCAAGAGAAGCCTCAGCTTTCAAAGGACTACTTTGCCATTTCTGTAGAACCAGGTGAATGGATTCGTTCCTAGTAGGAGCAGCAGCTTCTCATAGTGGTCAGTACGGTCACTAGCTGCTACTACTACTGGGGGCAACAAGGCAGCTTGCACTCCTCTTCAAGGAGTGGCCATTGGAATGGAAATAAAAATTGGCTCGACGTATGCGGGTCTTTAGATAAGGTTCCCACCATTTTCCATAATCAAATAGCCCATTTACTCAAATCGCCTCAGTCCCACCTATCCGGGAATGGATACTAGCTTGTTTGGACAAGGACAGGTCGGTCACGAAGAACTGGCCCCTCGACTCGGGGTCCTGCTTTAATCCATGCTTCTCCTGACCCTGCTTCCTTGGTGAATGTGACGGCAAATCCCATGGTAGACGACGTGTTGCCACAGATCGGGAGGCCAATTGACTGGCTGCCACGAGCACTTGCTATGTACGCATACCCGGGTCACTTATTGGACAAAATGTTGACCGACTTGTTGCTATTCATGAGGCCGGTAGAGCCTACTGTGTCGTACTCCTATTATGTAAAAAGAAACTCTTGTGTGACAGAAGTCAGAAGGCCTCTTTTAGGAGGGTCCCCCGGCGTGGACTCGATCGGCATTTGTCATGTCGGGGATGCGCCCTGCTCCTCGTCTCGCGCCGGGGATTACTCTCTATTGTAGAGCCCTGACGATGACGATGACGACGGACTGATGTTTTGAACAGCATAAAAATCAAGGCAACGGTATGCATCAAGCCCATTCAGTCAGGTAGCATGCAAGCGACAATGACAGAAGCAGCAGAGTCCAAGGATAAAGATGCGCTATCTGTTGAACTCATCTATACAGCGATGGCGATGAGGGCAACGATCAGGGTCCAGAAAACGCTTGGCAGTTTTGCTCCTCTTGTTTGCTCCCCACGCCTTTGGCATTCCAGTGACAAGAGTTTCATTGTTCCTTCATCAGCAATATCTCAACATTGATGATTCGACGATTGTCAGCAAATTTCATCCTATCGCCTCTCACAGGGCAATAGACTGGTTGCCTCCCAAGTACTATGACGACTTTCACAATTTTCATCAGGGAGGCCATCAATTTATCTTGTGGGCGCAGATAAATTCCTTTCCAGGAGTTTGCTCGTAATGGTCTGAGGTATTGGACATTTGCAACTCTCCGCGTGCTGTTGCCGTCCTAACGGGCACCTACCCGAGCGACAAGGCAATGAACTTTAAGAGGAAAAGGGTTTCAACCATGATATTGAGATACCTCTTGCGTGTGATAGCAAGGACTTCACTTGGGCATTCCGGGTTGGTTTTGGGGGTCAAGACACAGACGATCACGACCAGACGCATTTTGCCCGGATGTCCTACCCCATTGGAGATGCTGTTGTCTCATGTATTTTGACGGCTGTCAAATTGTTTGTTGACGGTGGGTATTGTGGCAGTCTTGATAGTAGCTTTGCTCAACATTACCGGAAATTCAAGTCGACAAGCCATTCCCGCACTCAAACTTGCGTCGGCTACAGACGTTCATTGAGAATGGAACTTTGAAGATCAACGAAGATGCCTACGATTGCAAACTTTTTGAAAGGCAGACCCTATGGTTCCTCACCCCTGAACGGCCCCCACGATTGGAGAGCTTCCGTCATGGTCCAGTCGACTAGGTTGGCCGCACTGGTCATTTTCAAATAATTCTTGAGCTGGTCGAAGAGGATGATTCGGTAGCCGAGTCGGTTGTTAATTTTGTCGTCGACACGGTCAAAAACTGGCATATGGAAACCCAGACGCGCTGCAAGAACGAGATGACGCCAAGGAAGCATGGAAACAATAACTGGCAACTTTTGGCCGCTTTCGATTTAGATTAAAAGCTTTGCACTTGGATTATGGTCAAGATGAAACGAGCCTTGCTCTAACTCATGACGGAATCCCATTTGAAATATTTGCCGTGTCGTGCGGTGACATGCCACAATGCCTGCAGTCCGTCCGTTGCTGGATTGCGACAGGTGATGCTGAATCTGATACGACAAATGACGAATGAAAAAAGCGAACTTCACAGACACCTATGCCGTCTTTCTCGGTTTCCTGGCCTCTCCAATAAGGACGGGCAAATCGAGCATTTTGGCTTATCGCAGTTCTTTGTCCTTCCAATCTTGATGTTGCAAATTTTTCGGCTTGTTGCTCCAATTATCCAGCATGTTCCTCGAGATCCGAGGTACGGAGTGTCGTGTTGGTATTGGTTGATCCAGAGAAACACCATGGTGGACGACAAAAACGCTTCTACAACTGGAGCTGCTGCACCCTTAATGACAGTGCCTCATCTACCTCCAACGATCCAGGTTTTGCAATTGGTGCAGGATTCTCAACAGCAGATGGCTCCTGTCTTTGGGATAACACCTAGGCTCGTCATCGACATGTCAGTATGGAGTATGGAATTGCCCGTGGCCATGGAATCCTATTGTACCGCATCCAATGTACGATGGGAAGGTCCACTCGAACGTGATATGCGAGTAGTAGCAGTACACGACGTAGCTGACAACAACAATAAACAACAGGAAGAAAACTACTTCTACACATTAATAAGACGCACCAGGAAGAAAACTACTTCTACACAATAAACCAACCATGGAGTATGGTGAAATTCAAGACTTGCATCCAAAAGAAGACGAAGTAAAAGCCAACCAAGACGACGACGAATCTATGCTTCCTACCGAACAAACCAGATAGCGACAACGACGACGAAACAAGGGTACTACGGACCACAAGACTACTGCTTCTACTAGGACAATGCTGGTTCTGACTGAAAAGAGAAGGAACCACCAAAGTCCGAGTCAACCACCCGTGTCGTCGTTGGTGGCGGGAGCTTTGCCACCAAAGGAATTGCATCGGGCGCAATATGAGGCTGTGCGTCCTATCTCCATGCCGCCAATTGCCTCGTGGCCTTGCAAAAGCATCTTGCCCATTGCAAACAACCACAAGAAGAAGAGCAACGGGAAACAAAATAAAGAAGCAAAAGAATGGACCGCTTCATTATACCTTTTATTGTTTTGAAAGCCCTGTGAGGTCAGAACGTTTTGCAGGGATCTACCTTTACAGTATTGGGAGGGAGCATGACCTGATTGACGAAATGGACAATGCCACCACACACTTCCCAATCCACCAGTTCCAGGATCTCGAATGATGGTGTGGCCGCCGACTTCTTTCTGTCGGTACAGGCCACCCTTTCTTCCAAACTACCGATCCCAGGAGGCTCCCACACCGCCCTCTCCCCGCCGAGAACGACCACCCAGACCATCGCTGTCGGCATCTACCATTCCTTCCTCTGCCTCCCCTGAAAGTCGAGAAAGTCGAGCCGTAATGTTGCAGCGAAGTCGCTCCACCAACCATGTCTTGAACAATGGTTCTTCTTCGTCTCGTCGGAATTTGCTAGCTTCCAGAAAAACTGCTAGCTACAATGGTCCCTCCCGATCATCGGCGGCAGGATCCTCTTGTATCGCACAACGGGGATTGGAACGATCGACCTCTAGTCGCAGCAAAAATGGTCGAAGAGTGCCCAATTTGACCGTCCATTAACACCATCACCGACTCTGGCTCTCTCTCGAGCAATAACCAAACAAGCTCCAGAGATGACATTCGTTTGCGCGCACAAATATTCACCACATCTACTCATTAATCGTTATTATTATTGTCATCATATATTGCTGGTCCCCACGCACCGTTTTCCGAAGGAATGGCAAGCTTGATAGTAGAAAGAAAGCTTGAACCATCTGCGGTCAGTGCGCTTCCATGTCATGGTCTCTTACAGCCTGACTTTTCGTAATGCTCGATACGTTTCAGTCGTTAAATCTTTTATTTGAAATTCCGGTTTGTTTAGACGACTACCAAAAATGGCATATCGTGGTTCTCTGACTGATACTTCCATGCACTGAACTACTGTCGCTGAAATAGGGCCAGTTCTATTTGGTTATGTACCATAGAAACTGAAAAGCGAGTAAGCAACAAAAATATCTCTAGGAGTTTCAAACTTTTCATCTCATCACATTCCATTGGAGAATGTAACTACGGAACACCAAGATGATGAAACATGACCATTACTTGTGGTTTCGTCATGCTGTCGTGATACAAGATATATGTTGGCATCAAGACATTCGTCCTATTTCAGGTGTCCTGAAGTTATCGTCATGATATATGGAAGATAAAGGCACCGTCGCCATTAAGCTAGGAGTAGGTAGAATAAATCTCTAGCGTCCGTCCGGTTAACTCATCGTTTTGTGGCCCCAGCTCAAAAATGCCACCGCGGGAAACTTCGTCGGACTCGCGGATCGCGGACGCCAATAATTAACCTTACATAAATGGGGACATGGGCATGACATCACGCCGGACATTACATCGACCGGCGATCCGAGATTCAATGACGTACGACGCACGTGCACCAAGAAGATATGAAAAAATGAGATCCAGAATCCAGAATCCAGACCTCTGACCATGTCGTTCCTTGGGCAGTTGCGTACGATCTGTCATCACCGTCGAACACATAAAGTATTGATATCACTGGGCGCCTTGGCTGCGTTCACTTCCACGACCACCTTGGTCGTTTCTTGCTGGCAACCGCAAACATCACGTCAACCATCACGAACGCCAACAGTTAGAATTGCACGGACAAATCGAAGAAGCCGATATCTCTTGGACTCTCTCGAGTCAATGGAAGCATCCAAAGACAACCCCGAGACAATCCTGCCATGCTCCCAAAGAACGAGCATATCTCCGAATTTGAACATCTCACAATGTCAACCGGCAAACGACACCGCACAAACCAAGGCACATTTGGCCCAGACACTGGCAGTCAATGGAGAATTGGAGTCACCCATACGGCGTAAGTTTGACTTTCTTGGAGAAAATGGCTTGTTGTTCGAAGAAATGCGAATTCCGAATCGAGCGGAATCGGAAAATCACGCCGTCTATGGGACATTAATGAGAGAACCAGGTCATTTAGAAGAACTTCGCATCTATTGTCGTCTGTACCATGACCCTAGCAACCAAACAACTCCATTGCCCATTCCGTCGTCCAATCATGTGGAAAGCGTGGATGAGCGTCGATCAATCCATGGTACGGAGCCAACAGTGAACAAGACGTCCGCCGAAATTCCATTGGTTGTAGCCGTGGTACGCCTTGGACCTAAATTGGATGGTCATGAGGGCATTGTCCATGGAGGAGTGACGGCCTTGCTTGTGGATGATGTGTTGGGTTTTGCCTATGAAGCGATTCCCGTAGAAATGGCCATGACGGCAAATCTAAACCTCAACTTTCGTCGTCCCTTGCTGCCATCGAAGCGTAGCATCGTTGGTAAGAGTCTTAGATCGGCTTCGGTAAAGGTGGATCCACACAAAAATGGTTGTTTGGCCAGAATCGCGTCTGCTCGTTCTAGACCTTGACGAACAAGACGCGAAGCATCGTTGTAAGCCACTTGTGAGGTACTGAATCCACAACGGTAGACGCCATTGTTTAAATAGGTATAAACCCAGTCCTGGCCAGGGACGTAGTGAAAGATAGGGTTATACTCCTCGAGGAACAACCGCCAACGGAGGACCCGTTGCGAGTTGAGAGTAGCGTAGGTAAGATTTTTATGGTCCGTATGGACGTGCAGTTCGGCGCAGCCGAGAAGCATGGAGCGGAGCTCCTTAAGGGTTTCGACAATGGAGAGTAACTCCTTTTCCATAGTAGTGTAGTGGCGTTGAGCAGGGTTTAACTTGCGAGAGTAATAAGCGACGGGAATGTTGTGTTGCATGATTACCGCACCAAGCTGGTAATCAGAGGCATCCACATAGACATGGAAGGGAAGGTTATGGTCGGGATACCGAAGGAAGGCATCATGTGCGAGCATGGATTTGGCTTGTTCAAAAGCACGTTGACATTGCGGGGACCAAACGAGGGTCTTGTTACCCGTAATGGATGTGAGGGGAGCAAGAATATGAGATCGTTGCGGATACATGTGGCGATAGAAATTGATCATGCCAATGAAGGAACGAAGTTCTTTCATGGTTTTTGGCGGAGCCAATGCCAAGATGGCAGAAATCTTCTTTTTCCAGGGCTTGATCCCAGTGGGCGTGAGCCAATGGCCGAGCCATTCCGTTTCTTTAACGGCCCATTCACATTTGGAAGGGTTGATGGAGAAGTTTTTGTCTTGAAGACGTTGGAGAACTTTGGACAAGATGTCCACATGTTCTTCCCAAGAATTGGAGAAGATGCCAATGTCGTCAATATAGACTTCAACATGGTCGCTGAAGTCCTTGAGGACGTCTTCCATAATCTCTTGACAGAAGTCAGGAGACTGTTTAACACCCATCGGTAAGCGACGGTAACGGAATTTGCCAAAAGGCGTATTAATGACGCAGAGATTGCTGGATTCCTCATCGAGGCGGAAGGTGTAAAAACACATGGAGATGTCTAACTTTGTAAAAAAAATGTAGCCTTTCCGTTTACGGAGCATGTCCTCGATACGAGGAAAGGGGTAGACCCGACGGTAGAGTTGGGCGTTCAAAGAACGAAAGTCCGAAATCATTCGGATACGACCATCCTTTTTGGGAATGGCAAAGTGAGGAGCAGCCCATTCGGTAGAACCGACGCGCTCAAGGATACCGATGTCGACGAAGCGCCACAGCTCCTTCGTGAAAGTATCATGTATATTGCGAGGCACTGAAAAGTGACGATGATGGACAGGCTGGGCATCAGGCTTGAGATGAAGATGGAGCGTTCGGTCCGGATATTCACGGAGCTCGCCATCGAAGATTTTGCCACAGTCTTGCCAAATAGCAAGAAAATCTTGTTTTTGGGCATCGGTAAGATGATGTTGTTTGTCAATCAGATCTTGTAGATCCGTAGGAACGTAGTTCGAATCCAAGAGGAATTGATCACCAATAATGGAATCGTCGGCAAAGATGTCGATGAAATGCGACATGAATGTCTGGTCAGTGGCGAATGAATCGCGATGGCGCATAGCGACATCAACGGAGTCCCAAGTTGTGAGACCAGTGTGAAAGTTGAGCACAATGCCCAAGCGACGCAAAA
Source organism: Epithemia pelagica (assembly GCA_946965045.2). Taxonomy (NCBI): domain Eukaryota; phylum Bacillariophyta; class Bacillariophyceae; order Surirellales; family Surirellaceae; genus Epithemia; species Epithemia pelagica. The sequence goes on along the minus strand of OX337234.1, from coordinate 764,823 downwards.
GATCGCGACCAATAATGATGTCATAACGACAAGTGGGGGCATCAAAGATATCGGCCCAGAGGGGGTATGAAATGTGTTTGGTCCGAGAAAACTCGGGGAGAACCAAATCTTCGAGAAGAATCTCGGAGACGTGGTCGCGCGTACCCATGGTGGTATTGACAGACCGATTGGTTACACGTGGATGCATGCCGGGCTGAAGACAGCGCGCGTGCAGGATCGTTTTGTCGGCGCCTGAATCGAGCAGGGCACGCAACGGGACGGTGTTCTCGACTCCACCAATGGAACGAGCCATCAAAATGGTGAGGGGAACAGACGGAGGCTCAGAGGGAGCGACCGAAAGGGGACTAGATAGACTAGGAATGTCAGAGACAGAACGAGATGAGTAGACATCTTCATAGTGATCTAGGTTAGATAAAAAACCATTGTTGGGATCAACGATGTCAGCGATGACAGCATCCGTAGGATTGGGACAGTTTTCAAGACAAGGGGAAGCGAAGGTATTCGTCGTTGCCTCCAGGGGAGGACAGGTCGTAGATGTGGGCGATATCCATGTTACGCCCGTAGATCTTGAACAATTGTTCGCGGACCTCGAGAATTGGGGCCTGAGGATGGCATTCTCGGCCGGCATAGCCTGTGGAGGGCCAGTCTGGATGTGACATTGCTGAGCAAAAAGAACATCAAGATGATGAGAAACATCCGGAGAGGATGAGGTAAAAAAGGAAGAAGAGCACATACCGGGGACCGTTCGATCGGCATTGCGGAGACTCGACCAATCACGAGTATCGGCGAGAGGACGTTGACGAGCACGATGAGCCGCGTCTTGCACAGAAGGCAACGGCTCGGCCAACGACGGATCAACCGGTGGATTGTCGCCTGTGTTGGTGCCTTCAGAGGCATGCTGGTCTGAGCCAGATCCAGGACGACGGGGAACAGCGCCCCAACTGGAACCAATAGGGCGCAATCCTCCAGACGAGGGAGTTCCCTGGCTACGAGAGCCTTGGCCGTTACGGCCTTGGTTCTGAGAACCATTGTTGGGGTGAGACCCAGTAGGGGTCCGAAGACCAGACCCGGTACGGGCAAGAAAGGCGTTGAAACGCTCTTGGTTAAAATTGGAGGACTGCGGGTTGTAGATGCAGTTGGCCCATGTATGATTGGCATGCGAAGGAATCGCGTCCTTGTACGGACAGGCATCACCGTCATTGACGGGACGATCACCGGATGCTTGGCGTCCACCATTGGGCTGGCGATTGCCGCCACGGAGACCGCCACGGCCACCATTAGAGGAGCGAAAACGCTTCGTGGAACCACGAGAAGTGGAATCATCGCGAGGATTGCGGGACTTGGCCTGGGACTGTGCATTGGCAGCCATCTTTTCTTGGGAGACCTTTTGATAGCCACGCATCGCATGAAGAAGGTCGGTGATGTTGAAATGATTCACCAAATCTGCAACCAAGGGATTGGCCGTCTTGAACTCGTTGCGCCAAGCAACAGGGGAGCCGAGATAGAAGGCTTGCTTCAACTCATTGTCAGTGAGGGCTTGGACAGCGTTGTCGTTAGACAAGTAACGGAGACCGTTGGAAATCTTCTGGAGGGTGTGATAATGGATATCCACGTTCATATCAGGTGGCTTGCGAGGACCGCTAAGAAGGTGTGCCCGAAAGGCATTGACTTCGGAAACCGTCAACTTGGGTTCGAAGATCGTAGCAATCAACCGTTTGAAACACGCCTCATCGAGGTCGGCGCCATCAGGCAAGGCCTGGAATGCATCATGAAACTTGTCCGCTACGAGACTTGTGGTAACACGGGGAAAGTAGGTGCAGCAGGCAGCAAAGGGCTCTGGATGACCGGAGATCTTGACCTTGTCAACAAAATGGAGGACCCACAGGAAGAGATTCGAGGGCTCTTCATCCACGCCATCTCGGAATGGCAAGAGACGGACGTAGTACTTGTCATCGTCGTCGTCTTTCAACTTGAGGGTGGAAAGAGCAGAGGAAGAATCTGAAGCCGAGGCTTGATCGAAGCGCTTTTGGAAGCGTTGAACATCCGCAAGGGAGACGAGGGAAGATCCTGTGCTCATGATGAGACCGCAAAAGAAAGAAAAGGAAAGGAATCAAAGGATGATAAGATCAACGAGGATCGGCCAAAGAACGGCAGGTGGTTATGGTGAAAGAGTGTTGGGGGAAGTTTTGGAGCTTCTGATCAGAGTGCCATACCCATGTAAAATAGCACGGTATAAAAATTGTGATCTTTAGGAATTACGAGAGCATAGAGTTTGATGAATTCATCGTGTCCACAACACCATTCCTTGTGAATGGTCCGCCTTAAGTCACTTCCCCGAATTTCGGATACTTCCACGGGTCGGGGCTTGACAATGAGCTCAAAGCCGGCATCTTTCAAGACAGAACTGCACGGCACGGCATCGGGATGAATCAAGGCATACATGTTATAATCGTACAGGGAAGCTCCCACCCGGGAACTGGTCTGATGAATCGAATGTCGCATCACCAAGGCCGCATCCACCAAGCCTTCCGGAGTCGATTGAAAGTCGCCGCACTATAGAATAATCATAGAATCCACAACCATTTCAACCAACCATTCAACCAACAAAAGGAACACAACCAAAGCCATTGTTCCAACCAAACGCGCGCAAGTGTATGAACCAAACGAGGCCCATCACAAACCAACCAACCACAAATGCATGTGGAGCAACAGGAGAGGGGGAGAGGAGAGTTTGTCCCATGAGAGAGTGCCACACACGGCCGCATGGACCAAACCATAGGTCCCGTTCCAACCTTATACGTACCTTGATGAGAGAAATGGCATAGGCCACCGTAATGGGTTGACAGGGACGTTGCGTCAAGCGTTGGGTATGATTGGAAATCACCACAGGCTCGGAGACACACGACGACGACGACGACGAGGAGTGTGGTGATGGGGTGGTTGGTTGGATTGGAGGATTGACATTCGGGGGATCCTCCAGGAGGTGCACCGAAACAACCGTCAAGAGAAGGGCTGGAATCAACACCAGGACCAACAACACTTGAGTCGATGACAGTCGTCTCGTAGTAATAGTACTCCAACAAGAAGAAGAAGAAGAAGAAGAAGAAGATGTAGCATTGCTGTTCAAGGACTTTCGGCCTCGACGAGGAGGAAACCGTCCCCATGTCATGGTCCAATAATAAGAGGAGGACGACGAGGACGGAACGAAGGAAGCCACGATGTGCGAAATGACCCAAAAATGAGAGCATCGAGAGTTCGACTCATGTGCGACTCCCTCCTGCTTGGGAGTAGTCTAAGGGTCTCTGTTTACTACCTAGAGTCTATCTAGAGAGTACCTTACTCCTTCCGCTCCTGACATCGGACGAGGGATGCTGTTGGATCCGTATCATGTATCATCATCACTTCCATGCCTTGCTGTTGGCATCGGCCTCCTCGACAGATAATTTCGTCGCGGCTTTGTCGGTGGGTCTGGCTGGTAAATCCTTGCCACTCCACGTCTTGTGGGGCATTTCCCTGTGCAATGGGTTGGATGTTGGATGGCCACCATGGCGGGTGGTGAGGGTGGTACCTGGCTGTTTCGAACCACCACATCATCATCCATAGCAACAACAACAACGACGACGACAAGGCATTCCATTAAAGAGGGGGAACTGGCAGCCAGTGTCGTCCATCCGACCGCATCCAGTCCTGACCACTCAACCAACAACAATCCTGTTACCTAATCGATATGGAAGCGGGCTCTGGGTATTGGGGTTTTAGTGTCACATTGTGGACCACAATGCGCTAGCATTCAAAACGACAACCTGTGACTCGGTGGGTTCCTGGAATGATGGTGTTCAAGACACTCGGATGCAGACAGGAATTGGGTTGAGTATTGGTGCACCTGTCATCGATTCGATTGGCGAGATTGGATTTGCATAGCCGATGTTACAGTTGCCTGAACTGTTTTCGTTCATCAAAAGGCAAAAGTTGCACGTCTAGCTCATGAACTATTGAGGATTGATCTACGTCGTGGAGGTCCACAGGTCAGTCGTCAAACAAGGCCATTGTTGCCTGAAAAAGCTCCACTAGTAGGTACACGCTCTCGGCAACCTTGACACCACGTGCGTTCATTGGGTCATCGTCATTAGTACACTTGAGGAACGAGTTTGCTGTTTTGGCCGCCTCGTGCAGGTTTACAATTTGAGTTATGTACGGTTCGGCAACTCCAGGTATTCCGGCGGATGTGCCCTCGATGCTGCCAACGGCATCGGCTACTGGAAACATCTGGGTTTGCAGCAGCAAAAATGATGCGACCAATTGGACTTTAGTATAAAGTTGTCTGTTTCTCCATGCCCGTAGAAAATTGGGGTAGCGCAAGTATGGAAATAGCGTCTCTTCGTCTTCCTCCACGATTCTTTTGTGAGCGCTACTACCAACAATTCCTTCATCGTAATCAATGAGAACCAATATTCCACTGCCTGCATTGTAGACAATGTTATGAGGCAGAGAATCTCCGTGCAGCACGGCATCCGATATCGCAATGGTCTTCTGCCAAAGAACTGCGAAGCGGGTGCAGAAAGCACGAAAACCCAAGTTTCGAAGAGCTGCCGAATCACCGAGGCGATCACCGCAATTGTTCATCAAAATTATTCCACAATTCCCATCACCAGTCGGATCAATTGGAAACATTTCTCGAAAAAAGTCCGCCTTCTCGTTCAAAAGCACCATTACTGTTGACGCCGGATTTTCGCGCAAAGTCGTATCCTTCAAACGTATCTTGAGGAAGAAAATGGACCCATCAGCTTTGCTGTTCACGAATTCCTTTACCGATGAAACGTAGAACTTGAACAATGGAATCGACCGTTTGATCTGTAATAGTAGGCTGAGCATGTCTGCTCCAAAACCTCTGAACACCATGGATGCTGTTCCATTTGATACGAGCAATGGGGATTCCCATAGCTTTCTGGGAAGTGAAAGGAGAGCAGGGATACGGCAGTCTGCGTGAACAGCTTTTAGTCGAGTTGCCTCAATAGCGTTGCCAAATTTTAGGAAACTGACAAGCTGTTGAATGCCAGCCACGCTTTTGACGCAGTGAGAGCTTGAGTAAACCTGCGGAACAAGAGAATCTCCCAAGTGCTCCGGCGCGGACAATCGGATGAAGCCAACGGAATACTCCTTGGTTCTTGTGAAACAACCAGGCCCACAAACCCAAAACCCAAAGACTGCCTTGACATCTAATCCCAGCCGAACTCGGAAAAAATAGATCAAAGCAAAGAGATAGAGTGTGCACTGCTTCGCGGCGCTCTCATTCGTGTACTTGTTACTATTTTTGAATTCTCCAAAGCAGAGACAATTCTCTTTCAGAATAGTCATATCCGGGAGAGATGAAGTCGTAACGTTGAGTCCGTGCAGTAGTCTAGTGATCGGCAGTGACGCGTCGGCCCCTGTGAGTTGTTGGTGAAACTCGAGCAAGATATGCGCTAGATCACATTCTTTGTACCGCTGATCCGCTTTCGTTAAAGAGCGTAGCTTCCTCTCTCCCGCCCAGTGATATGAGGATTCGGGAAACGAAATTCCGTGGTTTAGGATGAGGTCTGTATAAACAGCATTGCGCAGCGCCTCCTCTTTGTACCATGACCTTTGTAAGGCATTCTCGACATTTTTACCGATAGCAATTTGATCTGGATGACCTCTGCCTTCCCCTGGGAAAAATATCTCGTCTGTTTCGACTTCTTGCAGCGTCAATTTGGCCAAGTATTCCGTTTCCGCAACTGCAGACGATCTGCTTGCGGAAACGGCGCCAGTCGCAACAAAAGGGGTGAAAATACCAAGTCTGATTCTCTTCGGGGGTCGTTCTGCCGTAGATTGGATCATCACAGATCAAGAGAATGTTTCAATGTATGAAGAGACGATGGCCGGGTGGTTGGAAAAAAAATGAGGAGTTGGTTGACAGAGTGAATGGGCGGCCGCGTTTCCAGACATCCTTACCCAACAGCGACCTGGACTCACCCCTCACCCTGGGGAATACTCCTCGGCATCACCACGAACCATCCTCTTCCACGCCCTAGCGGGGGAGGCTACGAGGGTGTAATTGTGCATATCTCTGAAACTTCCGGTAAATACACGTGAGTCGCATAAGGCTGTTCCTCGAGCACGACAAAACCAATCTGAAAACGTGACACGTCATCAATTTACATCATCTTGACGTCATATTTCACCTCACAGTTTTTGTCGACCCTCCAGTTCGACAAATCCAGAGCTCAGTTTTTGTCGGCCGACAAATCCTGAAATAACATTAGGGATTGTGTTATTGTCTCATTTAGTTCGTCCTTTTCGTTCCGATAGCTTCGTCAGTTACTCAATACCATGGACGACAGTGACAGTGACGACTCGGACGCTTCCGCCAAAGAAAGGCAAGAAAAAAGGAGAAGATTAGAAGACTTCTTATCCTATTTGGCAGCTGCTACTGCAGTTCTAGCATGTGCTGATGACGATCCTGACCCTCCTTCAACCAACTCACAGACCTGCAGCAATGCTAGATCAAGGCCATCGCGTTCCAAGAAAGCTACCATGTTTGTACGTGATGAAAATGGCAATGTCGTGCAGATGACACCTACCCTATCTCCGTGGTACCAAGCCTACATCCAGAATCCACAACCAGACAACAACAAGTGGCTTCGGAAATTTAGATTGCGCTTCCGTGTTCCCTATGCTTCTTTTTTTCAACTTGTCTCCATGTTGAAGGAACCCCAATATGCAGAATATTTTGGACGTTGGACTGGTGGGACGCCACATCAAGAAGCGGCCCATTTCAATTCGGCGCCCATAGAACTATTTTTACTCGGAGCACTACGTTACCTTGGTAGGGGTTGGACGTTCGACGATCTCGAAGAATCTACTGGAGTTGACGAAGAGGTACACCCGAAATTTTTCCATTCCTTCATTAAATGGGGTGGTTCAATTTTGTTCAAGATGTATGTCTCCATCCCTGGTACTTCAGATGAAGCCAGATGCAACGACTATGAAGTTGCTGGAATGTGTGGGTGCGTCGGCTCCATGGATGCCACCCACGTGTTAGCGGAAAAAATTTTCCACGACTTGAAGCAGGAACACAATGGCCACAAGTTGCATGGAACGGCAAGAACTTACAATATTGTAAGTAATCATAGAAGACGTATTTTATCAACCACACATGGCCACCCGGCCCGTTGGAACGATAAAACTATCGTAAAGTACGACGAGATGGCAACCATGTTGAAGTATGGCAGGAGCGAAGAATTAGACAACCACAAGTTTCATCTCAAAGAAAAGAAGACCGATGGAACAGTGCACGAGGTCCAGTATCGTGGAGCCTGGCTTCTGGTTGATAATGGATACTTGGACTGGTCGTGCACTGTCCCTCCAATTAAGACATCAGATTCCCTTTCGGAGATTCGCTTTAGTCAATGGTTGGAATCACTACGAAAGGATGTAGAATGCACCTTTGGGATAATGAAAGGCAGATTTCGCTTGTTGAAGGCAGGTGTACGTCTTCATGGCATCGAAGCTGTGGACAATGTTTGGAAAACATGCTGTGCACTCCATAATCTTCTTTTGGATTATGATGGCTTTGATGACGGTGATGACTGGTTGTCTGATTCTGGCCACTTCGATTCTGAAGACATTGAAAATGCCATTCCTTTACCAATACAACGACGTCTGCAAAATGCAAATGATAGAATACAAAGGCGTCTAAAAAATCCAAATGACGTAGGATCCTATGATTCATCTGGAATGGGAGTGGGAAATGACCGCATAACATCACCTGAAGACAAACAAGACGGTGAGGACAATGAGGAAAACGACGAAGAGACAAACACAATTCCACTGCCTGCATTGTCGGATGAAGAATATATAGAGAATGCGAAAGACAATAATGGAGACATTCGAATACGTCTTCTACCACTCCGTTTATTCAGGTCAAAACTGGTACAACACTTTGAAATTCTCTATGAAGCGAATATGGTTCAATGGTCAACGATCAAAGATTGATGTTAATTACAAACTAAAATAATTTCTTACAATTCTAGTTGCTGTTGTTGGTTTGATATGTTGTACTTCTTGAAGATGATGTAGTGCATTGGCCTTAAGTCTCTTGCTGGAGTGCCTGGCTCTCGTTGGATTCATCAGATTTAGTACCATTGATACGGCGAGGAGTGATATCGGAGGTGACCGACTCTGTACTTGATTTGATAATGGAAGGTGGGATACTAGGAGTGCCGTTGGTAGTCACAAGCTTCGAATACCATTTTTGACGAATAGACAAACTGTGAACCACCCTGCTGCAGGAATGGCCTTGTAGCTCCATTTTGTCTTCAAGTCCGCATCTTTTTTTTTCGCAACCGCCTGGACACCTTGAGTTAGAGTTTCGGCAGTTGACACAGCCGTGGTTGTGGTTGTTTCTTCCTCTTTTTCAACATCCACAAGTAAACCATTGGCTTTCATGTCCACAACAGCCTTAGCCAATTCGGTAAAAAAGTCGTCATCATTCTTTCCTGATGGCATCTCTCCGTTTGGGCCAAGAATTCCCATGACAATAGGCTGGACGTTCTTGAGGTTCCTGGAAACATTCATCGCCATACGCAACAATGTCCTGCCTGAAATAAGAGACCTTCGGTCACTGTTTGCCTGAGAAAGGCTAGCAACTTCAAGGTGCTCGTATCGAATATCGGCCGTTGGACCAGTTCCGATATACAACGGGGAAGCCAAACCAGGAATGAGCCGTGGGTTGATCCGAAGACGCACAGGTGAGGTAGGACTACCTGTCAAGCGTTGAATGTTGTCTGCTGGCTGTTGGACGAATAAGTGCTCAAACACACTCACTCCATGAACACACTGGCGACAAAAAGCAATCTTCTTCGGGTCTTTGGTGATACCATGATACAGAATGAACATCTGCTCTTGCAGGTCATTCTTTGTCATGGAATTTTGAGTGTTTAGGTGATTGAGAATAACCCATGCAATCACACCTTGGACCTCCTTTACGAGGTAGGCCTTGGGAGTTGATAATGCCGAAGGAACCATTGTTGTCCGTATTATGAGAAGGAACCTTTGGTTAGACGAAAATTGGTTCATGTCAAAAAAGTGGAGAACTTGGGAACGGCGTGCTTGGTCGTATTTTGAAAAAAATAGTATTCTCGTCTTAGAAGTGTTACGGTTGAATGACCGGAGTCTTGGAGGGATTGGATTCAAAATGGAGCGAAGTGCCGTTATTGTTTTGGTTGTGCTCGAGGATGGCAAAACGGGCCAAATTTGAAAATTCCCCGTGACGTCAGGATTTCAAATTGGTTTTGTCGTGCTCGAGGAACGGCCTAATCTGTACCAATACCCAACGGACGAAACCAAAAACTAGGATCGATATTATTACACAGCACGTATTATGATTCCATAGAATATGGTTTTCCATTCTCCAGTATGGAACAAACGGGAATGTCGTTTGGTATGTCGTTTGGTATGTCGTTTGATGTTGTTTGATGTCGTTTGATGTCGTTTCGGGCTCGCGCGGAAACATGGTTTGTTTCAAAATCCAGCGGTGATCTTTCAGTAGATGGGCCTGCTGTCATTAATTGACATGTGACCGTGTGATTTCTCTTGACGGATTCCAACTGCTGGAGAGTAAAGATTCTTTTGGCGATAAACAAACATCCCCGACATCCTCCGACATCATCCGACATCATCCGACATCTCCCAAATCCTCCGACATCCGTGACTCAGGATGTTTGCCTCATATCGAAAGAAGTATCTACCTAGTATGATCATATCAGAGGTACTACTGTATGATAATGAAGAAGTTATATCGTGACGATACTCTGAGTAGTAGAAAGATTACCCACGTTTTGAGTCCATTACCGGAAGTTGCTGGTCTCTGGTTGTGATCTAGTCGGCCGGCATATTTCATTTCCTCCACCACGATAACAACACGACAATCAAACTTTGTTGTTGCTGGTGACCTCCTACGACCTACCTAGGAAGTCGAGCGAAAAGAATCGATCGTTTTGTGTGGGGCGCACAACAGACAACACAAGTATTAGGAGTTATAGGAGCGCAAACGCGTCTGCACGTCGCTCGATTTCGAGATTTCTAATCCCGGCGCAATGTCTTCCTCCACGATCGAAAACGAAACTGCGAAACGCCTCACATTCCCAAAATCGCAACATGACAAGTAGAACTTTGTCCACGATCTGAGTTCTTGCTTTTCATTTTCCGATCAGGACCGAAAGTATTACACAATGAGTCAAGAAGCCACCAACAATCACGAGACTGCTGAGTATATGGACTCCAGCAATGGTGAGAATCTCTTTCCCACGCGACAAGTTGCAACGGCGTCCACCGAAGCTGACAAGGACGAAGAACTGTTGGAAAATAATCGCTTTCGAACGACTCCACTTAAGACGGTGCGAGACCTCTTTGAGCAGAACCAATATGCGCCACCCCAAGCAACGTTATCGGAGCGTCCTATTGACGAAATAGCAGCCGAATGGAATTCTCTTGCTAACCACCATGAATGGAACACACTCAACGAAATCGAAAAGATCAAGGCGGCCTTTCTCTTGATCAAAAAGCAGCACGAACTAATTCGAAAAGACCCAAACTGTAACATCCAAAATCTCATCGAAGCTGTAATGGATCCCGAGTCAGCATTTGGAAAGAGACTTGATGCCTTTGTCCGGAAGGGGGGCGACGAAGAAGACTGCGGTGATTCTGGTCATTCGAAATTTGCAGACTTTCTTGAACGCCATCCAGAATGGGGTAGCGAAAAAACCGAAACGAAGGTAACCATTTTTGATGTAGGTGTCAAACCCTTTCTACGATACCAACAAGAAGACTCAACGATCTGCTACGCTGTCGTGGTGGCGAACGCCATTTACTACTTGGGCGAACTTCAAGAACTTCAACGAAGAAAGAAAAGTACTAGCGTCTTGTATGATGTTGAAGGGGAAGAGCCAAATTACAAACATGTCAATGTTTGTCGCTACATGCGAAACAGATTCTCCCCCGAAGAGATCTTTTCCAATATCTTTCGTGGCGACTGTGGCCATTTAGAGCCTCATGTCAAAAGACTGCTGCAGGACCAGAATCCCGGGAAAAAGGTCACCCGCGATTTTGCAATTTTCCCTGCCACCGGACGTGTGGTCTTTAGCTTTTTCTCATATGCGCTCCAGACAAACGGTGCACTTATGATTGAGGCATTGAAGGTGACACAAGAGCTTGTCCACAGCGACGAGCTGCTGTTTCGCGCGCCGTGGCAAGCTGGCCCGTCCACACAGTTTCTCACCCCCAACCATTCCGTTCTTGTCGTGGGCGTTCGCCTCGTGAATGGAGATTTAGAGTTTCTCATCCAAAACTCCTGGGAACACAAGCCATTCTTTGTCGTGAGCCTCGCCACTTTGGAATCTATGGGAATTGAAGATCTCTATGGAATCAGGGAAACTGTTTGTTTTAGTCCACGCGAGCTGATCAGATTTGAAGAAGAGGCTATCTTGGGGTCTTTGACCCGCTGGAGTCCCAGTTTCGGTCCTTCTGAACAAGTGGATACCCATACGGGGCAATCGGAGCAGCAAGAGGAGTCTCATGTACAAGAGTTCCCAAAGGGCTACTTTACCATTTATGCAGGACCAGGTACATCGCTTCGTACCTAGTAGCAACTTAATGTATGTAGAAAACTAACGTAAGACGTGATGGTTAGTGCTCTGAACTTCTGTAGTCAACCAGTTCACTCGGTACACGATGGGGCCCTCACCTTGCACTAGGTTAGTATGGTTGACTCCTTCCTAAAGGTTGCTTACAACTTTCAGGTTTTTATAAGAAGTGAGCTTATTCTATCGAAAGTGTTTGTTTCTCATGATTGCTCTTTCATTACTTCCTTTCAGTCATAAAGAGTTTACTTTTCCCGAATCGTTGGGCCCGGTGAAGAAACATCTTTGACTTCTAGGTAAGGCGCTACAGACGCTCTACGTTTAGGGACTAATGGAACCTGTTCTCTTAGTGCATAGAACCTGTTCCATATACTCAAACTGTGAGGGATAGAGGCGGAACTATTGGCTTGAACCAAGTATCCATGATCCTTTGGTGAATCTTGTTGTAAGTTGGAGACGTGTATGTTTTAGGTGAGACATAGCCTGGACTTTGCTTCCGAGTGGAGCTCGTCCGGCTTTTGCCTGTCGTAGATAGTAGTGGGCATATGTAAATGTGTATCACAAAACACCAGGGTTATTCAGAGAGGGAACATTGTGCCGCAGGCTCGGACATGTCACATACATGGGCACAGCTTCGTCAGCCGTCCACGCACGTGTTCGCACAAGCTTGCAGGACAGATGGCACAGCTATGTCATGGTAGACGTGTACTCTCATAGAGTCTAGGTGTTGTTCTTCGAAAGGTAGTTCTAGGTCTATAGCTAGCCGTACTTTAACTCTCCCTCTCATGGAGTGATTGGGGAATTACGACATGCCGTAGACTCAGTTTACCATCCTTGATTGAGCTTACGGCACTTTTCGAAGAGTTCCCGAGTTTGGCACTTGGTGAAATAATCTGCCCTTTGTTCCTCGGTTCCTACCATGCTTACCTTCACTCCGCCTGGGTGATCACCTACATGTTCCCAGAAGAAGTGTAAGTACGTGTTGAAGTGTTTTGTCCTAGGTGTCAATCTTTGCTTAGTTGCAAGATAGAAGGCACCTGTATTGTCTTCAAATACTTCAGAGAAGATGGTCGGCTTCTCAAATGGCAGGTCTAGGTTTGCTAGAAGTTCCTCTATCACGCGTCTTGTAGCTATCACACTTCGCATGGCTTGGGAGAGAGCGTGGTACTCGGCTTGGAGGGTACTTAGTGCAACTGATGATTGTAGCTGCGACCGCCAAATAAGAGGACACCCACAAAAGCTAAGAATGTAACCAGTCCTGGACTTAGCACTTACTGGGTTGTCTTGAGGCTCCCTTCCATGTAGTCCTGCGAAATCGGCATCTACATAGCAATCTAGCTTGAAATCTTTAGTTGGCGTAAAGATGGTTCCTTTATCCTTGGTGCGTGCTAGATAGCGCACTATAGTTTTCACTGCTGCCGCATGTGATTTCTTCGGATTAGAGTTGAATCGTGCTACTTGGCTCACAGCGAAGGCTATATCTGGTCGGGTGTTAGTTGCAAGGTACAGTAACATTCCCACGATAGAGCTGTATTGCCATTTCTCTTTCATGGGTTCCCCATCAGGATCGCTTCCCAATGCTAATTGTGTAGCAGGGGTCCAATTCGGGTTGCAGTCCTGCATATTGGTAGCGTCAATTACCTTGTTGATAAGTCCCTTTTGAGTCATGGTGATCGAATTGGTCTTTTCATCTCGGACAAAGTTGATCCCCAAATAATTGGTGAAATTTCCTTCTTTTTCCAGTGATAAGCCCTTTTTCTTCAATCGTTCAACTAGTTCGTCAATTAAGGTAATTGTAGGTGCGCACACTCCACAGTCGTCTACCCATAGAAAGATGATTATGTTTTCCTTGTACAGTAAACATTGGTCGTGTTTACTCATTTGGAATCCGTCTTCCTTGAGGGCCTGTATTAGGTGGTCATACCACAGTCTAGGTGCCGATGACAATCCATAGAGGCTTTTGACCAACCTAAGGCATGTAGTTCCTTTTAACGATGATCGAAATCCTCTAGGCAGATGGATCCATACGGGTTCATTCAAAGTGGCTTGCACAAAGGCATTATTGAAGTCAATGCATGCAAGTTCCCATCCTAGAATCAGACTGAGAGTGAGTACAATGCGAATAGTACTCCAGTTGACTACAGGGGAATAGTTCTCTTGCTCTGACTCCTGGAGGTCACCGCGGACGCAATATCGTGCTTTGAACTTGGAAATTTCTCCGTCAGGGGTTCTTTTGCGTTTAAACACCCAGGTACCGGGTAAAATTCGCGTGGTTGCTTCACTCTGCTGCACCTCTACCCATGTTCCCTTTTCTTCTAGTTCTCGGATTTCTTTGCTGGCTGCAGCCTGCCACTTGGTGAGATCCTTATCTCGCATAGCTTCATCATAACTGAGGGTGTCAGGATCTGATATGGAAGCTTTCATCATGGAGAGAAGGTCACTAGACTGGACAGAGGCTGGGAAACTACATAGGTCTTGCACATAGCGTTTGGGCGGTCGAATAGTTCGTCCGGAACGCCTAGACACCATAGTGGGACCAGGTGTGGGAGCTGGAGTAGGGATGCGAGGTGATTGTGGTTGCTCCCTCTGAGGAGTGGATGGCTCGAAAGAAGGGGGTGCAGGCAAAGAAGGGGTCATAGGAGAAGGTTGCTCTGCGATAGTAGGTAGTTTGGTAGGAGTGGTACGGACTGTTTCCCTCTGAGAAAGGGGCGTCGATGGAGAAAGAGGGGTTACTCCCTCTGACAACGGCACCGGTTTCTCGCCTGGAGCAGAGCCAGGAGTATTAAGAGGGTAGATACCAGGAGAGTTAGAATGACTAGGGAGGACGGAAGGGGGGTCGTGAGTCTCAATAGATCGAGTTACGGTGGTCTGTTTGTTGCCAAAGTCGGAATGATGTAGAACATCATGTGGAGCTGGAGACTCATAGTCTAGATCATCATCGTCCTCAATGTATTGGTAGTGTGAGTCACCAAAAAGTCGGTCCCATTCGTGACTGGTAAGGTCAGGAAGGTCTTCAACGGATGTGGCAATTGTACTAAACCAGTCGTCGAAGACAACGTGGAATTGAGGGGTAATATACCCCGTATTGGGGTTGAGTACCAGTGGTACAGTTGTAGCATGACGGGTACTTAGGCCCATGAGAATTCCTCGCGTGGAGCGGGGCTTCCATCGTGGAAGCTTCTTACCGTCAGCCATGGCTTTGTCCAATACATAGACGGGACAACCCCACACATGTAAGTCATGGAATTTCCGTTGCTCCCATCTTGTTCGTGTAAACAAGTCATGGGGACTTATGCCCGTGTCGAGGCTTGGGACATGGTTACTTAAGAAAGTTGCATGTGCGACTGCCATTGGCCATAGAGAAGGATCAGCCATTTCGGGCCATTGTATGGCCGCGTGTAGCATCATCGTTCTTGCTATAGACATAATGGTTTGTATTGCACGTTCGGCTATACCGGCATGGTGATGTGCCCCAACTCCCGCAAATCGATAAGTTTGTGCAAAATTTTGTAGGGACTCCGTATATTTAGCCGATGTAAAGGCAGAGCCATTGTCAGTTAGATACTGTAGGGGCACAACTCCCACATCTCTACAGAAAAGTTCGAATGAGTCTTTTACTCGTAGGGTCTCATGGGTGTTTAGATGACTCTGGAACCCAATCCAGGTGTACCCCGAAGCGTGGTCTACAAAGATTGCGCCGCCCATGTACAGGTCGGAAGATTTTGACTTGTCTCGGGATGTAAATAAGCGTCCTTTAGTGGAGCATACAAAGTGATCTACGCTTACACACTGACCAGGGTAAAGATTTCCGGCTTTTGTTATTCCCCGTCTGTCTTTTACAATGGAACTCAAGGTTCCAGGTGATGGACGTCTCTTTTGTTTTCCATATTGACACGCAGTTCCTTCTGTGTCTCACTAAGATTCTTGTTTTGTTCTGATGTTTCGTTGACGATTGTGTTGAGAGCATGCGAACTCTTGGTTACTTCGTCATGGTTGTAACCGTACGACATTGGGAGATTGTTTTGCGGATTCACAACGACAGTGACTTGTGTTCGTGTTGTGTCTTCTGGTAAACCGGTGAGTACCAATGTTTTACCGTCTTGCACAATCTTTTCGCCGTCATACGTCTGAAGCAAACTCTGTGTCGATAACAGTCTGACACTTGTCTTGGGTACCAGGAAAGCAGGAATTCGAAGTTGTCGGATGTTCCCAGAAGAATCAAGGATGCTCCACAAGACCTCTCCGCGGCCAATCGCTTTCATGCGATTGGCAATGCCTTTCACCTTGAAGTTTGGTAGTGGTTCGATCTTGCCCACGAAGTCTTTTTCGTTGTTGGTGATGGAGATGCTGGCGCCACTATCCCAGATGATGGGATAAGACGCGTCATTCGGCATTGCGCTCCTCAAGGCCATTGGATCCTGAAGGCACGCTTCCAAGCCAGCAGGAGTGATGTACCTCCATGAGTCGTAGTTGCGTGTGTTCCCCAAGACTTGAAAGGCGTTGAGGGAGCGGAGTTCCTCAAGGTATGCAGTCAAACCAAAGACTTGTCTTGGGGTTGATGACTGTCGGTTGCTCCTCAAGGCTTCACTTCGAGTGGGTGAGTGGTTATCGGTGTTTCTGTTACGACGATTGGGCGTCGTGAACGAGGTTCGGTTGTTGTAATGGAAGCGCTGGTAGCTATTCGTGGGAATCACAGAGCTGCGGGTTCCCATGGGTGGATTAAACCTGGTACGTGCTGAGTTGTTGTTGTTGTTGTTGTTGTTGTACGGAGTTGCGCGACGACGGAGAGGGATTGCTCGTTTGTGTGCCGGTGAAGAAGTCACGGATCGAAACGACGGCTTTCGCTTGACACGAGGGTGATTCAAAGGGAATGCAGTGTTCTTCCCTCTTTTCGGACGGGTACTGACTGGTGCACACGGAGGAGCAGCGTGAGTGGACCCAAAAGAGTCCAGATGCAACAACTTACAAAACGACCCAACAATCAAACGGATGTAAATGAGCGGGAAACGGCGGCTCATTGCATAGGCCAGTCCATTGCTCACCGCACTCCACAATCCACCAGATGATAAGGTAGAAGAGGGCGGAGGTACCGGATGGAGAGTGGCACGGAAATGGTGGACGGAAGGTGTCGATGTGGAGTTGAACAAAGGAGAAGGATGGCCTGTCACGGGTGAAATGGTCTTGGGAAGCAAGATCAAAACAACAATCCAGCAGGAAAGCCAAGAAAAGAAGGCAGGTTGGCATGATGGATGGGCCAAAACGCTCCAGAGCAAAGCCCATAGTCCATAAAATAAAGTCTTGGTTCCCATCCAGTAGTAGCCAAAGCTAGACATGAGAGAGGCCATTCCGTCTGTGAAGACTGTAGTTGCATAGGTGGAGGGTTGGGGTGATGGCAGAAGATAGAGGACACTGGGTACCACCACAACCAACGTGATGAAGCTAGCACGTAACATGTGACGGCTCAGGGATCTTGAGTCAACAGTAGTGTCGACAGGCGCGGGAGCGCGTGGCGGAGTCACGTAAGGGCGACCACGGCGGGTTGACTCGGTGTATGACATGTCAAAGGCAGCCATATAAACCTTCGCGTGGTCATCTGTAGGATAGGACCTGTCTTGGTCAACAGTTACAGTAGAGATGGAGTCATTAGAAGAGACTCGATCGGGAGTGACCGTAAGACAGGGGCGATCCAAGTTGTACCACGGTGGTGAAATTGGTCCACATTTCGTCAGTTCATAGGCTACATCATGTACGAGACTCAATCCCGCATGTTCGTAGGGCGATCCTGGTGTTTGTTCGCACTCAAGAATAAAATACCACATGTCGCGAATCATGCGACGGGTATTTTGAATCCGAAGAGTCAAAAGATCTTTGAGTCCCGGGTCAGCTGCATGGGAATACTCAGCATACAAAAACCATAAGTGGTCGGCCGCACTTGTGATCAGCTCATCCATGGTGTCAGGATGGCGAGCCAGTTCGGCTTCATTTTCTGCAGCATCGTCTCCTTGCAAGTTTGTGGTGTCGTCGAGATCCACCATTGCAGCACAGGCATAGTATTTTGCAAATGGATCTTCGCTGCGCTTTTTGGTCCTAGAGTCGTCGTCGGTTTCGCTGGTATCTGTTGGTACGTACAGTGCACCAAGTTGACTGTTGTCGACGAAAGAGGTGGATGAGACAGATTCATCAGCCATGTTTTCCAAGGTCTCACACGCTGTGCTTCTTGAATGTAGATCGACGGGCGGTGGATCGGAAATATTCACGGGAGAAGGCGTGGCGTTACTCTGATTCAAGAACGAGACAAATTGATCATATTTCTGGTCAATGGGTCGGTGCTCCATGATTCGAGAGCGAAGAAGGCAAGGAAGAGGAGTTGAGTGCACACTCATCTCGGGCCAGACGGGAGCTGGATTCGGATGGTTCGGGATTCTGGTTCCATCAATGAACCATCCCACGAACCATTCTTCGTCCTTGACTCGCTGGTAGGCGACAGCCACGGTAAGTTCTGGTTCTTGATGTCGAAGAGCGTACACCGTGTACTGCGCCCTTTCGTACCTCATTCCGTCTCTTTTTGCTGTGTTGGCTTCTTGCTCGATGGAGATGCGTGGATCACGTGGACGTGGCTGAGGTACAAAACCTCGAGTCCACTGCTCGAGAGCTTCAGTGGCAGGAGTCGGGAATTGGTCATGGCGCAATGGCGTCGGGTTCGTCACCGGTGAGATCTCGGGTCGCCGAAGAGCTGGCGGCTTCGAGTCGTCCAGGAGTCCTTCTTGCAGGTTCTTGAGGTGGGTAAGGTCGCTGCTGTTGTCATGGCTGATAAGCGATCCTTCTTGTGTATCCATGGTTGTGTCCAAACCACCAGCATTCTCATCACTATCCTGTTCGTCCTCCTGCTTGATCTTGGTGCTGTCGAAGCTTTTGTCGTGCACAGCTGCGTTGGCTTCAACGCTAGAGAAGGTACGTTGGTCTGTGGGACTGTGGTCACTGCCGTACCACATATCGATGTCGTCCCACCTGTCGAAGTACAGTGTCTTGGCATGCGATCCACTCAACTTTCCCTTTTTCTTTTCTTGTTCTTCTTCCTTGTTACTTGCCGAACTCGGTAAGTCTTTGTTTGCCACAACTGGTGTGAGTTTTTGTGCCACAAGTGGTGGCATATCAGCATACTCATCTTCGTTGTCTTCACTTTCAGTGGAGTTGTCATCGTCCTTGTGAGGTCGACAGATCGAGACTGTTTCATTATTTGTGCTTGTTTTCTTTTCTTTTGTTTCTGTGTTGCAAGTGCATGGTTCATTGTCGTCATCCTTGTGGTCGCTATCGTTGTGATTGGTGGCGGTTGGTTCATTGTTGTTGGGTGACAGGATGCGGCGCAATTCGTCAAACGGAATAGGCGGTGTCCGGTCAGTGTCATCATCGGAACTGCAGTCCATGGACGAGCTGTCATCGGATGGTGACATGTCCCAAATGGTGAAGAAGACGTAGTGGTCGACGGTGTCCTTGCAACAATCAACCGAATCGCAACAATCATCATCATCATTCATCAGAGCTTCGCAACAATCCACAGAGGCAAGGGACATACAGTCGGGTAAAGCAGCGACGGGCAAGGCAGGAGGATCAAGTTGGTCGAGATCGAATTCGGTCTGCCAAGCGGATACTTCGAGTTCAAGTTTCTTCGCATGGGTGGCATTCCGAGGTTTTGCTTTGTCCTTGTCGCCAGGAGACTTTTTATACCCAACAATATGGTTTGCCGTGGTGTGAGAGGTGTTCCAACGGGTACAAACACCACACCAGAACCACCGCTGACCCTGGATCGTCTGCTGCTCAGGTGCACCAGGAGCAGGAGGGATCTTCTTCCAAGGGTGAGCCTGCGATCGATCAACGCGAGTGTTGTTACGCTTGTGAATCGGCTTTCCCTTCCTGTCGCGGTGATTGGAGCCAGGCTGGGTGTTTGGTCCATTGCTTGGAGTCGGATTGGAACCCGGCGGGTTTCGAAGTGTCTGAATGAGTGCATTAAGACTAGCTTGAGTCATAATAGAATGCCGTTTCTTCTTAGTCTTCGAAACTGTAGCCTTGTTAGCGGTGAACGACGAGGGGACGGATTTAGAATCAGGAGAACTTCGTTTAGGTGACCATTCACCTTCCTTGACACAGATTAGGTACTTCTTGTTCGCCTCTTCGATAACATCTGTGTACAAAAGACGCTCTTTCTTCATATGACTGTCTCCGATAGAGCGATCTAGAAACCGAATATGGATAATACCGTCATTGACACGCTTGTTCAGAGTAAGTAGGTCGAACTTAGGCGTGTCAGGCCATTCAGTCTTGAGGATGTTAGCTAGGAGGTTCCCAGTCAGAGTGTGGTCGTACTGTCCAGCTGCGATCAACGGTCGCGCTTTTTCCGAAAAATCTTTAGTCAACGCCATAATATCGTGGCCAGGGTACTTGTGAGGCACAAGAGCTCGCATCTCGTGCTTCACTTGTTCCCAGTGCTGCGGGGAATCATGTGTCACGATGGTGACAAGGACCATGAAGAGCTCGGGGAAGCACGTCACTTCCCGACTCTGGTCCTCAACTTCGTGCCTAAAGGACTTTTCCAAACAGTCCAGTAAGTAGTCCTGGGCACTGACGTCGTTGTTTCTGTCGTATTTGTCATAACTCACAATCTGCGTCTTCATCAATTCCTTCACCTTGCTCATCGTATATTTTGGGTGCTCGATTACAATGAACAACATGTCTTTGGGATCATGAGGATTGGGGAGGTATGCGATTGAATCCATGCCGTGTTTAATCAAGTGCTGCTTGATTTCATCCTGGAGACGGCTAAAATCACCGGTCTTCTTGCTGTACTTTTCGTCAGGCCCGGAGATACGATCGTAGTATTTCTTGTCTGTCAGGGTACGTATCTGCATCGTTCGCAGTGGTTCTGTCGCCTTTACCTCTAACCCATCCCACTTGTACGTGGGTTTTCCTCCAGTCCAGGCCACCCATTCGTCCTTCTTGCTTCGGACCAGTCCGCCAATCTTCGGCGGATCGGGGCGGTAATCGATACCGGGTGGAGGAGTAGGAGTCTCGTCACTCATGGTGGTCTTCCTTCTTTGTCGTTGAGATGCAACAATCAAACCCTGATGTTGGGTGTCGTTGTTAGATGGACCTGGTGGAGACTCAACAATCTGCGATTCCGAAGCAGCAATACTCTGTCCTTGTTCGTCAACAAGGGCGTCTTCGTTCGTCGGATTGGCTACAGGTGTTGGAAGATCAGCGGTACTGGATACGGTGTCTTCGTCACCTGGTATGGACACGAGGTCGAAGCTTCCTGCACCACTGGAAGTTGGTGAGTCCTCGTCGCTCGTGTTGGTACCTTGGTTGGAGCCTTGATGGCTTCCGGCGCGCTTGGTTGGATGCTAGTGGATCGATAACCACGTAGCAATGGAGATTTGTCGTTCCCTTCCTGATGAATGCAATAATTCACACTGAAGAGAGGTTGGTTCGGTCCGTCGGTCTTGTCGGCAATACGATAGAGGAGGCGTACGGTTCGTCAGCCTCTTTGGGCTCAATAACCACTTAATGTATGTAGAAAACTAACGTAAGACGTGATGGTTAGTGCTCTGAACTTCTGTAGTCAACCAGTTCACTCGGTACACGATGGGGCCCTCACCTTGCACTAGGTTAGTATGGTTGACTCCTTCCTAAAGGTTGCTTACAACTTTCAGGTTTTTATAAGAAGTGAGCTTATTCTATCGAAAGTGTTTGTTTCTCATGATTGCTCTTTCATTACTTCCTTTCAGTCATAAAGAGTTTACTTTTCCCGAATCGTTGGGCCCGGTGAAGAAACATCTTTGACTTCTAGGTAAGGCGCTACAGACGCTCTACGTTTAGGGACTAATGGAACCTGTTCTCTTAGTGCATAGAACCTGTTCCATATACTCAAACTGTGAGGGATAGAGGCGGAACTATTGGCTTGAACCAAGTATCCATGATCCTTTGGTGAATCTTGTTGTAAGTTGGAGACGTGTATGTTTTAGGTGAGACATAGCCTGGACTTTGCTTCCGAGTGGAGCTCGTCCGGCTTTTGCCTGTCGTAGATAGTAGTGGGCATATGTAAATGTGTATCACAAAACACCAGGGTTATTCAGAGAGGGAACATTGTGCCGCAGGCTCGGACATGTCACATACATGGGCACAGCTTCGTCAGCCGTCCACGCACGTGTTCGCACAAGCTTGCAGGACAGATGGCACAGCTATGTCATGGTAGACGTGTACTCTCATAGAGTCTAGGTGTTGTTCTTCGAAAGGTAGTTCTAGGTCTATAGCTAGCCGTACTTTAACTTAGCAGCAGTGCAACAATGCCGATTGCAGTTCTCTAATTGGCTCGGCGTATCCGGGTAACCTTAGCTAGATAATGTTCCCAGCATTTTCGATAATCGAATTAGCCTATGTGCCCAAACCACTGGAAGTGATTGTAATGATGAAATCAAAACCCCGTATCTGGGCCGCAAAGGACAAAGGGTGTTTGTCCAGACATGAATGGGGTGAGTGTTAGGTTTTAGCGGCTGTACCAAAGCCTCAGAAGAGAGAGAGGCACAAAACCAACATCAGCAAGGGAAGCGGCAAAACCGCAACGAAGAAGAGGAAAAGCCATGAGTGTGTCGACTGTTTCACATTTTGAGAGTAAAGCTCTTGCGAAACGGGCCGAGGCACAAAAAGAAGACGAGGACTCCGCCACTGTCTACTCTATCAATTCCAACGCAACGACGGTGAAGATGAACAATCGTTCACGGACTTTTGCTGGGAAGGCAGTAGCGAATGACGATGAACGTCGTCATGTCATTGCACAAGAAATCGAGCGCGTGATGGTCGATCAACAGCCCTCCGATCTCTGCGCCACACTTCTACGCGACACCTCGATGGTGGACTTTTTCAGAGACCGCCGTGCACAATTTCCATCCAATGCCGGCTACAACGAAATCGCAGACCTTGCCCTTAAGTATTGTCGTTCTGATGCCGAGAAAACTGATTCCGCTGGCATAAGTACATGGGGCGAATTTTGTCAACATCTCACTGGAACTCTTTTTGACAAGACAGCCGGGAACTTTTCCGTTTCGGCTTCGGATACTCGCCGGGCTGACGAATACGCAGCTTCTGTTCCCGTGATCGATCATGGTGAGACAACCTCCTCTACTCGACAAACTGTCGTTGAGCAAGTTCGATCCGAGTTTGCCGGGCTTGGCTTGAACACAAACAACAACCCTCCAACAATTTCAACCGCTGCTTCTGCAGCTGCTCCTCCTCCTCCCTCGGCGGGAAAAACTTTGGACGGTGACAACAGCGGCACTTTTCTTGGGCGTCCCATTGATATAGATCCACCTGTTGGTGATGACTCGTTGTGCACGGAAAGCCTGACGTCAACGCACAGGCACTCACTGATTCTGAAACTACTACTACTTGTAGCGAAAAGTAGCAGTAGTTTCATAATCAGTGAGTGCCTGCGTTGGCGGTTGAATGAGACGAGTCCAAATGAACCAAGTAAACATATTAGGAGTACTTTTTGGAGTCTCAGATCCGTGTCTACTCATATCATCTTTATCACGGAACACCTGTTTTGAGAGCAAACGTAGTCTCATGCAGACGACTCTGGATATCGTCAAAATCATTATCGTCGTTGATAGGAGAAAAACTTCCCGGGTTTCTTCTGCTCTGAAACCTTTTGAGCGCCTTTCAGCGAAAAGCAAGCGGCTGTAACTTTGAACAAACAAAGGAGCTACAACAGATTTTCTCCGAGTAATTGGTTATGTTAGACTGGAACATTTTTGCTACATCCTTTATGTTACACTACTTCGTTCAATTTATGTGATTCTCCCCGATATCTCACTCGTTATATACAAATGGCAAAAGAGATGACTTTGATCGTAGGGGCCTTTTTGGAACTGTCGCTGTAAGCATGTTCAGATCACAGCACATGGATAAAGCGGCTATTCTGGTGTGAAGCGGGATTGTAGCGATTCGATAGCAGCCAGTAATCCTGAACGATCCCCTACTACTGGCCCTTCGTCGCCCTGTGCCGTTATCGAAGCAGAGTCCTCTTGTGCTGATTCATCCTCGCCCTCTTGTACCCGACGCAAACGTCCCCCAGTATCACGTTCCCAAACACCGGTGTCCACCTCATCATCCACGACACTCACTGCCGTTTTCCCCTGAGATTCCGACGATGTCGCCTCGGATCGAAAGCCGTCGAAATCTCCTGATGAACCACAATCTGCAGTCGTGACATCTCCAGTGCTGAAAGTATTCGCATCCACTAGGCTATCCGTTCCAGAAACTCGTTGTCCAACGTCAGCGATCAATCCAGATCCGCTATTTTCATCGGCTTGCCCTTTGGCAGCAATTGCAGCCATCAGCCCCGCTCTGCCATTTTCCACACTGGACTCATCCTCTTTGGCGGCAATTGCAGCCATCAATCCTGCTCGACCATTGTCAGAATCTGACACACTGTCATTCTTCGGCGCCTTGGCGGCAATGGCGGCCATCAACCCAGCCCTTCCGTTGTCCGCACTCTCCTCCTTTGGCGCTTTGGCGGCAATTGCAGCCATCAATCCTGCTCGACCATTGTCAGCATCTGATACACTGTCATTCTTCGGCGCCTTGGCGGAAATGGCGGCCATTAATCCAGCTCGACCATTGTCCGCACTCTCCTGCTTTGGCGCTTTGGCGGCAATTGCAGCCATTAATCCTGCTCGACCATTGTCAGCATCTGACACATTGTCATTCTTCGGCGCCTTGGCGGCAATGGCGGCCATCAACCCAGCCGTTCCGTTGTCAGCACTCTCATGCTTAGGCGCTTTAGCGGCAATTGCAGCCATCAATCCTGCTCGACCATTATCAGCATCTGATACACTGTCATTCTTCGGCGCCTGGGTGGCAATGACGGCCATCAATCCAGCCCTTCCGTTGTCCGCACTCTCATCCTTTGGCGCTTTGGCGGCAATTGCAGCCATCAATCCTGCTCGACCATTGTCAGCATCTGACACACCGTCATTCTTCGGCGCCTTGGCGGCAATGGCGGCCATCAACCCAGCCCTTCCGTTGTCCGCACTCTCATCCCTTGGCGCTTTGGCGGCAATTGCAGCAATCAATCCTGCTCGACCATTGTCAGCATCTGATACACTGTCATTCTTCGGCGTTTTGCCGGCAATAGCGGCCATCAACCCAGCCCTTCCGTTGTCCGCACTCTCATCCTTTGGCGCTTTGGCGGCAATTGCAGCCATCAATCCTGCTCGACCATTGTCAGCATCTGAAACACTGTCATTCTTCGGCGTTTTGCCGGCAATAGCGGCCATCAACCCAGCCCTTCCGTTGTCCGCACTCTCATCCCTTGGCGCTTTGGCGGCAATTGCAGCCATTAATCCTGCTCGACCATTGTCAGCATCTGACACATTGTCATTCTTCGGCGCCTTGGCGGCAATGGCGGCCATCAACTCAGCCCTTCCGTTGTCCGCACTCTCCTGCTTTGGCGCTTTGGCGGCAATTGCAGCCATCAATCCTGCTCGACCATTGTCAGCATCTGATACAGTGTCATTCTTCGGCGCCTGGGCGGCAATGGCGGCCATCAACCCAGCCCTTCCGTTGTCCGCACTCTCATCCTTTGGCGCTTTAGCGGCAATTGCAGCCATCAATCCTGCTCGACCATTGTCAGCATCTGATACACTGTCATTCTTCGGCGCCTGGGTGGCAATGACGGCCATCAATCCAGCCCTTCCGTTGTCCGCACTCTCATCCTTTGGCGCTTTGGCGGCAATTGCAGCCATCAATCCTGCTCGACCATTGTCAGCATCTGACACATTGTCATTCTTCGGCGCCTTGGCGGCAATGGCGGCCATCAACCCAGCCCTTCCGTTGTCCGCACTCTCATCCCTTGGCGCTTTGGCGGCAATTGCAGCAATCAATCCTGCTCGACCATTGTCAGCATCTGATACACTGTCATTCTTCGGCGTTTTGCCGGCAATAGCGGCCATCAACCCAGCCCTTCCGTTGTCCGCACTCTCATCCTTTGGCGCTTTGGCGGCAATTGCAGCCATCAATCCTGCTCGACCATTGTCAGCATCTGAAACACTGTCATTCTTCGGCGTTTTGCCGGCAATAGCGGCCATCAACCCAGCCCTTCCGTTGTCCGCACTCTCATCCCTTGGCGCTTTGGCGGCAATTGCAGCCATTAATCCTGCTCGACCATTGTCAGCATCTGACACATTGTCATTCTTCGGCGCCTTGGCGGCAATGGCGGCCATCAACTCAGCCCTTCCGTTGTCCGCACTCTCATGCTTAGGCGCTTTAGCGGCAATTGCAGCCATCAATCCTGCTCGACCATTGTCAGCATCTGATACAGTGTCATTCTTCGGCGCCTGGGCGGCAATGGCGGCCATCAACCCAGCCCTTCCGTTGTCCGCACTCTCATCCTTTGGCGCTTTGGCGGCAATTGCAGCCATCAATCCTGCTCGACCATTGTCAGCATCTGATACACTGTCATTCTTCGGCGTTTTGCCGGCAATGGCGGCCATCAACCCAGCCCTTCCGTTGTCCGCACTCTCATCCCTTGGTGCTTTGGCGGCAATTGCAGCCATTAATCCTGCTCGACCATTGTCAGCATCTGATACACTGTCATTCTTCGGCGCCTTGGCGGCAATGGCGGCCATCAATCCAGCCCTTCCGTTGTCCGCACTCTCATCCTTTGGCGCTTTGGCGGCAATTGCAGCCATCAATCCTGCTCGACCATTGTCAGCATCTGACACACCGTCATTCTTCGGCGCCTTGGCGGCAATGGCGGCCATCAACCCAGCCCTTCCGTTGTCCGTACTCTTATCCCTTGGCGCTTTGGCGGCAATTGCAGCCATCAATCCTGCTCGACCATTGTCAGCATCTGATACAATGTCATTCTTCGGCGCCTGGGCGGCAATGGCGGCCATCAATCCAGCCCTTCCGTTGTCCGCACTCTCATCCTTTGGCGCTTTGGCGGCAATTGCAGCCATCAATCCTGCTCGACCATTGTCAGCATTTGACACACCGTCATTCTTCGGCGCCTTGGCGGCAATGGCGGCCATCAACCCAGCCCTTCCGTTGTCCGCACTCTCATCCTTTGGCGCTTTGGCGGCAATTGCAGCCATCAATCCTGCTCGACCATTGTCAGCATCTGATACACTGTCATTCTTCGGCGTTTTGCCGGCAATAGCGGCCATCAATCCAGCTCGACCATTGTCCCCACTGGAGGAACCCTCAGCCTTTGGCGCTTTGGCAGCAATGGCGGCCATCAATCCAGCTCGTCCGCCATTCCCAGTAGAGTCATTGTCGTTTTGGGACCCTTTCGCAGCAATGGCGGCCATCAATCCAGCTCTACCTTTGGCCCCACTGGAGGAACCCTTAGCCTCTGGCGCTTTGGAAGCAATGGCGGCCATCAATCCAGCTCGTCCGCCATTGTCAGGAGAGTCATTGTCGTTTCGGGACCCTTTCACAGCAATCGCAGCCATCAATCTGGTCTTTCCCCCATCAGAGGGTTCTGCATCTTTTGGTTGCCCTTGAGATGCTATAGCTGCCAGTAATCCAGCTCTTCCGTTGTTTGTAGCCTCTGATTGCATCTTGGGTGTCGATGAAATCGCTGCCATGAGTGCAGATTTGGCATTTTTGGTTTCCGAACCGTCCGTTTCTATGCTCTCACTTTGCGATATGGTTTGCGCTTTGATCAAGCTTTCTGATTCTGTTTTACTTGTTCTCTCTGATTCAGCAGGTTTCTCTTTGGCGGCCTTCGCTTTGGCCTTTTCTTCTTTCTTTTTCCTCTCGGCTTCCTTCTTCTCGGCTTTGAGTCGGGCTTTTTCCGCCTTTTCAACATGGACTTTGGCGTTTTCGAACTCTGCAACAAATCTATTCATTGTCCGGAAGAAGTCGTCACTTGCCATTTTCTCGTCTTCCCCGAAATATCGAAGCAAGTCAATAAACTTCTTCTGTATCTTGTCAGCCAATTCTATTGCGCTCTTGATCGAGGCTGCAGCACTGAGCGTAAAACGTTCCATTGGTGTTCGGCCAGTATGGTGTGTGATTTGGTTGAATTGTGGTACCCCCGCTGTTGATACATGCACACTCGTTTTCTGTCCTTTAAGGTCTTCCAGGGAGAACGTTCGACGACCTTCTTGCTCTGCACTTTCGGCATCCTCTCGAGCTATCCCAGTTACAGACTCGAGATCCTGGTTAAGACTTTTCATATCGGATACCAAACTGTCAAGAATTGTGTTGTCGGCTTTTTTCGCATGCGCTAGGTCTTTTCCGAATTTGAGGAGCTCTTCATCGTTCTTCATTACCAATTTAACCAAATACTGGAGAACACTGGTCTTTTTGTCAAACGCTTTTGCCTAGAATCGACGTCCGTGATTAGAAAACCAGAGTTACCATATCACAACATGAACACCAACCGACTCACCTCATTCAATTTAAGAAGGGCCTCCAGACTGAACCCCTCTGCAGCCCCTTTCGATTCACCGCCGGTATTGATTTCATTCACTAGTACCAAAATGAGACCAATGATTTTTCGAAGCTTGTCAGATGTTCTGACCTCATCGCATGCTTGTTCAATTAACTTGATGGCCTCAAGCAACTCATCGTATCGGCTCTGGAATTGAGAGCGGAATATCATACAATCAAACTTCTTATCGGCTTTGTCAACGGTCATAATAGTGTACATGTATTTTTCGCAGTCACTCAAGTCTGCGTAAAAGAACTGTCGCTTTTCCTCTGAGTCCCCGGCCTTGCTCATGTACATCTCCAACCCTCTCCGTTCTTCTGAAGTTGGTAAATATTCTTTGAGAGCCTTGAGCTGTGTAGAGTCAAAGCTTCCGATTTCCCTGTTGCAATCAAAACATGCGGACAACTAACGTGTGAGACAAATCTGATAAACCAAATCCTCAAAGAACATTCCTGGTTCGTACATCTTGTCAATCATGCTAGCAATTGTATTGTACGCCATCCGCAGCCTAAGGAGAATAATTCCTCCATTCATCGAACGCTTTCCATCAATGACTTGAACCGATTTTTTCTCTTTCTTTTCACCACCCGATTTTTTGGGCTTCTTCTGTTTTTTGTCGGCAGGATCAGTCGATTCTGTGAACAAATCTTCAAACTCTTTCACATCGTAATTGAGTTGAGTCATCGATAACTTCCCCTTGACAATAGACCATAAGGAATCCTCTTTAATTTGACCAGGATCAATAGGTGTCCAGTAGATTTTCTTGCGTCTTACTTTCTTCTTTTTCTTGGCTGGGGCTCGCTTGGCAGTATCTGTTTTCAACTGTGAGGCCACACTCTTGTTGGGATCAAGATCAAGGATTTTAGGGTCTTTCCCGTCGCGAGACATTGCATTCTGTACTGCTGGAGGGGGCAGACCAACAGAGAGCATTTTGAAATATTTGGAGTACTCCGGATCATCTTTCAACGGTGGTCCGCTGTCCACTGTATCCACTGTACTGGTTCCGGAAGGCTGTGTTTGCGCTTCATAATTTTTGTCCCAGTCCAGATCAAGAGCTTTCGGGTCAACTCCATCTCTTGACATTGCGTTCATGATTGCACCATCTGGCAATCCTACCGATTTCATCTTCCAATACTTTGCAAATCGCTCATCTTCTTTCATCGGCGGTCCTGAGGGAGCTGAAGTACCATCATTGCCAGCAGGTTTTGTTTGGTCCTCATAATTTTTATCCCAGTCGAGGTCTAACGCTTTTGCGTCAACTCCATCACGGGCCATGGCGTTCATGATTGCACCATCCGGTAATCCTACTGATTTCATCTTCCAATATTTTGCAAATCTTTCATCCTCCTTCATCGGAGGTCCTGAGGGGGGCGAAGCATTATCACCACCAGCGGGTTTTGTTTGGTCTTCATAGTTTTTATCCCATATATCAAGTGCTTTGGGATCAACTCCATCACGAGTCATCGCATTCATAATGGCACCGTCGGGCAAGCCCACAGATTTCATCTTCCAGTATTTTGCAAATCGTTCGTCTTCTTTCATTGGCGGACCAGTTTTCTCAGAGCCACCCCCACTAGTGGCTTGTGTTTGTGTCTCGTAATTCTTGTCCCAGTCTAATTCCAGAGCCTTCGGGTCAACACCGTCCCTAGTCATTGCGTTCATTATGGCACCATCCGGCAAACCTACAGATTTCATTTTCCAATACTTTGAGAATCGTTCGTCATCTTTCATGGAAGGACCATCCTTGGAATCACCTGCAGGCTTGGATATCTGGTCTTCATAGTTCTTCTCCCAATCAAGATCAAGTACAGATGGGTCTACACCGTCTCGAGTCATGGCATTGCGAATGGCGCCTTCAGGAAGACCAACAGACTTCATTTTGTAATACTTTCCAAACCGACTATCGTTCTTCATGGTTGGTTTGTCACATCCTCCGCTATCGTTAGGGTCTTCCTTCTTTTCTTCCTCGGGTGACTGCGTGCTTGGCTTTTGCTGTTGATCATAGTTCTTGTTCCAATCAAGATTATCCCAGATTGTCTCATCCCACCCATCCTTCTTTAGCGCATTTCGGATTGCACCTTCTGGAATGCCAACATTCTTCATTTTCCAATATTTGCCAAATCGAGAGTCATTTTTCATCGGAGGGGATGGAGAGTTTGCATCGTCACTGGACTTCGACTTCGAGCCCTTCTTCTCCTCTATCAGCTGAGAAACCTGTTCAAGACGAGTCAGATCATCAAGAGTGATACCAAGCTCGTTCAGTTGGTTAAGAAGCTCCGATGCATTCCCTCCCATGTCACCTTTTCTCGCATCAGAGTCCTGTGGCGATGGCCGTTCAGTTTGTGACTCTTTTCCTTCAGTCTTCGATGTCACAACGTCGTCCTTTTTAGAAATGGCCGCCAGTAGTCCTGCACGACCATCGTCACTCCTTTGTTTGCCGTCGTCATTCTTTTCAACTGTGCTTCCTTTCGATGCAATGGCCGCCATGAGCCCCGCGCGTCCACCATCAGAGGTACCATTATCATCTTTAATCTGTTTTCCCTTCGCCGAAATTGCCGCCATTAGACCAGATCGCCCACTTTCATCGTTCTGTTCCGACGGGGTTATTCCAGAGATTGCGGCCATGAGGTCAGCACGCCCAACGCCCTCGCTCCCTCCCCCTTCTTTGACGTCGCCATTTTTAGCGGCAATTGCAGCTAAGAGCCCAGCACGTCCACCGCTGGAATTATCATTCTCGCGTTTGGCAGTATTTGGTTTGGCCGTCGTGGCGCCCTCAAGGCTAGATTGTTCTCCATCAGTTTGTTTCAACGATCCTTTCGCAGCAATTGCAGCCATAAGCCCCGCACGTCCACCATCACCGTCGTTTGTCCCTTCCTCCGCCGTTCCTCTTGCCGTAATTGCAGCCAAAACTCCAGTTCGCCCATAGTCTCCAGTTTCGTTGACAACGTGCACCGGGGCTTGTCGAGCAACTTCAGATGTTTTGTCGTTTGATACCTCATTGACATCTTCAGATGTTCGTTTTGCGGCAATGGATGCCAGCAATCCACTCCCAGGGGTCGACGAATCGGAGGTAGTCGGTGCATTATGTCCGATTTCGTCCAGGAAAGAGCCAGATAGTGCTCCGTCTTGGACCTCTCCTCCTTTGCGCTCAGTGGCGGTCTTGGGTGGTGCCTCGTTGGATGTTTGCGTTCGGGCTACAGAATTTTCGGAGCCACTCTGTTGATCAGACTCCTTGGATTTGGTCATTGACGATTTTGTCCTTTCAGCAACACCATCAGCATCACCAGGTTCAAACGACGCTGAGAGATTTTTCGCTGGCAAATGTTCATTGACCGCTTCTTCGTGACCGGCGGCATCTTCTGGTTTCTCCGTTTGTGGAGTACTTGGCCACAACCATGACGGTTGATGATTGTTTGGCCGAGAGGATGTAACGATACTCGGCCTTCTCGTGGTTGCCTTATGGTATTGCTTGTGCGGCTTCCAAAAATTTCTTAAGCACCCACGGGTCAACAAAGATTGAGCGAAGTGCTCTGTTTCTTGTTGACGTGGTTTGTGTCTCCCATACGCCATTTGTAAGGCAAGTCGAACTATATGAGGCGGACACGGTCGCTGAAGTTGAAGCAATTCAGACCGGTACTTTTGACGGCATATTTCAACATCCGTGGTTGTTGGTTGACAAATGTGATACTGAGCAATACAACGCCACCCTTCTTCCAATGAGTCTGGCCCATCATACAACTGTGGAAGAGCGCTAGGTGTACAAGGGGGTGACGACGGGCGTCTTCGATGAATGGGCTTAGAACGAGCAGAGGGCGATACAACACCACTGTTCCAGTATGGCTCTACGACCAAAGTCAATCCGAAGTCACCCCGTTCAAGAAACATTTGTTCATAGCGACGCATTAAATCAACGTCCTCGCAGTTCAATTCAATAGAACCTGAGCTCGAAGACAAGAACGCAGTGGACTGCACGTACCGAAAAAGCCACTTCGACGAATCATGGACGTCGTATTCATGATTGGCACCTCCGAAACGCCCTAAAAGACAGAAATCTCCTTGCAATAACACATCTCTCTCCACTTGGTTGTCTTCTCGATGATGGCTATCATCCATTCTCTTGCTCTGTCGGTTGGAGAGATGGTCGTCGTCATTAATGTCATCTCGAATCAGGTAGAGTCCTTCGTCGTCAGCCCATTCCGAAGTGGACCTAGGCAAATTGAAGTGGGTGTCGCTATACAAGTGAGGATGACTGGCAAAAAGCAGATTTCCCGATGTATTCCATACTTCAATGCATGGTTTTTCGTCCACCGGTACGCCTTGCAATGATATAGCCTTCAGTCGCAACGGCAACGGCTGAGGAAATATTTCTCTACCACGTCGTTTCCGTTCCAAAACGTCGTCCACGTGTTGCAGAACATTAATGATCGAAGGCGGGAGAGCATCCCAGAGAGCTTGTGGAGCAACCTTATCACGAGCAACTTCGTCCTCGTGGTGCAAAGAATTCTGTCTAGTACACGCAACAAACTGGGAAAACCCAGCTTGTACTGAAGGAACTTTGCCGAGGAATCGAAGGCACGCCGCAGCCGCAAGCGCCGTTTTAGTTTGCCCGTTACGACAAGCTAGTACAATGACTGACTTTTCCCCAGTACGTTCCAGCCAACCATGCACGGTGTAGCAGATACGGAGCAACGTTCCAAGCGATGGCGTGGTAGAAACAAGACCACCACAACCTGCCGATTCCCAAGGAAGTTCTACAACTTGGCCATGAAGTGCGGCGTAGATTGACTGCACCGTATGCGAATGCAGGTGCGACATATCCTCCACTTCTCCGTCGTCATCATCAATGACATTCCCGTTTGAGCCTTCTTCAACGAATGGATCAAGGGCCAACCACAGAAACTGTCGATCGTCAAAGAATCTCGAAACCCGAGTCCAATACGGTGTAGTAGGTAAATTGACAAGAACAGAATTTGCTGTACGGCCTGAAGGAATGAAACTTGACAAACCCTTCAAGTTGTTGGTGGGGATGGTAGTATCTTCGACATTAAGAGATACCGGGTTTCGGGACGACGAACTACCAACAGAATCACTTCCATCAATGTCATTTTCGTCATCATCATAATCAAACTCGTCATCATCATCATCTTCTTCATCATCGTTCTCTGAGGAGTCGGGTCGAGACGAGAATCGTATGCCACCCTTCCGTTTGGCCCGGGTTTCTTTACTACGTACGTTGGATGCGACAGGGGTGGTCGTTTGTACCAAAGGGAGCTGCATCGGAAGTGTTGGAGAAGGTGGTGGCAATGGAGGTTGTGAGGCCACCAAAATGCGTTCGGTAAGGTACTGAAAATACCCTTCATAAACCTCGTCATCGTCCAGTTCCTCATCTTCCTGATCGATGTCGGTAGATAGAGTAGGAGGAGGCGAAAGGCCAAACGAGGGGAGAGGAGAAATACCGATGGTAGATTGGGGGGACATGGTAGTTAATCCATCAACCTTCTTGGATGATTCCAGTTCATTACGTACAAACTCCTTAGGAGAAGTAATGGGAGTCACGGAGATTGACTTTGACCTTTTCTGCCCCTCCGATTGCTCAAGTGGCGCCTCACTAGGATGGGCAGACGAATTGGAAGAAGGTAGAGGCGAAATTGGGATCAATGTGGAGGATGAAGAGTGTGGAGAAACTTCTTCGGTCGCTTCGGTAGTCTTCTCGGTGAAACCGGTTTCATTATTTGGTAACTTTGACGACCTCTCATTTAAACCAAGTTCTTGGTTCGTCACATCAGCATCCATATCTTGTCGGCCTCCTATGTCAGTTTCTTGGTTGCCGTTTAATTGTAGAGAGGTTTCTGGCAAGGTCTGTTGCTGTAATGTTGACTGCTCATCTACTTCAGGTAAAGGGACCATAAGGTGATGTCCTGGTCCACTCTCTTCAGTCGGTTCCACTACCGTATCTAGCGCATCAACAGGTTTCTCGCCCTCGATTTCTCCCAGATGTTGCTCCTTCTCGTGATTATCCACTGTCTCTTTCTCCTCCGTTTCATTAAGACCAACTTTTTCAATGGGTTCGCTAAAAGGTGCCAACGGTGGTTTTGCTTGTTGGTCACTATCGCCATTACAAGAAATCGTAGCATCCACTTTCTGCGAATGCTCAATTGAGTGCTTCACTTCGGTTGTTCTTGAGATCTCATTCTTTTCTGACTGTCCCGGCGGTCTATCTTCGTCATCACGAGCGGCACCTATCGAATTCTTTCCAGGCAAACACTCGTCATTGACCGTTCTCGTCTCTTCCCACTGGGGAGGAGTCTGTTGCGTTTTCTCCTCAAGTTCTGTTTGAGCAGAGGCTGCAGTCTCATCGTCTTCCGAAACGTTAAGCGCTGGATTGCCGTTCGAGCAAGCATTGTTAGAAAGTTCCATCAGGAGGGCAGGTTCCTTCTGGGTGTTAACGTTGAGTGACGATTCATTCGTTCCTACTAAATCCCGTTGCTGTGATGATAGAGGTTGACCCGTCTCGTGAACTGGCAAGTCTGAATCATCCACTTGGTTCTCATCTGCGACGTTTTGAGTCTGTATCGTTTCGGCCCCTCCATCCTCCAAGGCCGTGTCGACCACACAAACTGCTAATGTATGTACTGATGAGGTTGCCATCACAGCCTCGTGGATGTGCTTCGTATCACCGTCGTCAGACAACAACTGTGATTTGACCTCATCATGTTGTCCATTGGTTGAGCCATTCATATTTGATTGGCCATCGGTGAGTGGCTCCGGTGAAGGTTGTATTGCTGCTGATGTCTCATCGGTGATCGGCAGTTGCTCTACAGAGTCGCTGCTGGACTTTTGTGACGGGGAACCATCGGTGTCGACGGTCGGATCAGCTATCATGGATTCTGGTGGTTCAACAAGCGGTGCTCCAATGGCAGAATCCTTTGGCAACCCATAAACGTCGTCAAATGTTTCTACTTTGGTAGATTTTGACTGGGCTTCGTCCATTGATGTTGGGTGTGAGGATGATCCTAGTTCGTTTAATGCGGTTGCGATGGGTGGCGCATCATTTTCGTCAATCGGGGATTTCTCCTTTTGCACATCCAAGCCAGGAGGTTCTATTGCTGTCGATGGGGGTGTTGTTTCGTCCTCTGTTGGTTGCGATTCATCCTGTTGTGTATCCAAGTTGGACGATTCCATTGCACCCGGTGGAGGTGTTGAATGATCCTCTATCCGTTTAGATTTCTCCTGCTGCACATCCAAGTCGGTAGATTCTATTGCTGTCGATGGGGGCGTTGTTTCGTCCTCTGTTGGTTGCGATTCATCCTGTTGTGTATCCAAGTTGGACGATTCCATTGCACCCGGTGGAGGTGTTGAATTATCCTCTATCCGTTTAGATTTCTCCTGCTGCACATCCAAGTCGGTAGATTCTATTGCTGTCGATGGGGGCGTTGTTTCGTCCTCTGTTGGTTGCGATTCATCCTGTTGTGTATCCAAGTTGGACGATTCTGTTGCACCCGGTGGAGGTGTTGAATGATCCTCCATCCGTTTGGATTCCTCCTGCTGCACATCCAAGTCGGTAGATTCTATTGCTGTCAATGGGAGTGTTGTTTCGTTCTCTGTTGGTTGCGATTCATCCTGTTGTGTATCCAAGTTGGACGATTTTATTTCAGCCGGTGGAGGTGTTGAATGATCCTCCATCCGTTTGGATTCCTCCTGCTGCACATCCAAGTCGGTAGATTCTATTGCTGTCAATGGGAGTGTTGTTTCATTCTCTGTTGGTTGCGATTCATCCTGTTGTGTATCCAAGTTGGACGATTCTGTTGCACCCGGTGGAGGTGTTGAATGATCCTCTATCCGTTTGGATTCCTCCTGCTGCACATCCAAGTCGGTAGATTCTATTGCTGTCAATGGGAGTGTTGTTTCGTTCTCTGTTGGTTGCGATTCATCCTGTTGTGTATCCAAGTTGGACGATTTTATTTCAGCCGGTGGAGGTGTTGAATGATCCTCCATCCGTTTGGATTCCTCCTGCTGCACATCCAAGTCGGTAGATTCTATTGCTGTCAATGGGAGTGTTGTTTCATTCTCTGTTGGTTGCGATTCATCCTGTTGTGTATCCAAGTTGGACGATTCCATTGCACCCGGTGGAGGTGTTGAATGATCCTCTATCCGTTTTGATCCCTCCTTTTGCACATCCAAGTCGGTAGATTCTATTGCTGTCATTAGTGGTGTTATATCGTCCACAATGGGTGGAGGTTGCGCGTTCTCGGTGTCCAAGTGAGAAGATTCCATTGTCGTGGACGGGAGAGGAGTTGCATCGTCGTCCCCTATTCTGTGCAATTCCTTGCTTTCTGTTGTTGTGTCAGAAAATTCTATTGTCGTCGACGGAGGCGGTGCATCGTCCTCGGTTCTTTGTAATTCCTCGTTTTGAGCTTTCACATTGGTCGATTCTAGTGTCATTGTAGCAGGTGTTGCGTCGTCCTCCGCTCGTTGTGATTCTTGCTCTGTAACACCCAGGGATTCTGGAGGCGTTGATTCACCCTTCGTTAGAAAGGATGCTTGTATTGGCGCATCCAAGTCGGGAGATTCCATGGTCGTCGAAGAAGGTGAATTTTCCTCCTGCAACGATGTCGGTGCCCCACTTTGTCCATCCGAGTTGGTTGGCGCCATTGTTGTCGAGAGAGGTGTAGCTGTTTCGTCATTCTGTGGTGGAGAATGCCTCGTTTGCTCATTCGAAGAATCGGCAGATTCCATTGGTGTCGACGGAGGCCTTGTTTCGTCTGTGACTGTCACAGGCTCTGTTTCGACCCTCGCCTCCAGTGGTTCCGTCGGAGGAGACTCTGCCACTGGCCCGTTCCAATCGCTAGATTCCACTGTCGTCGATGAAGGAGGTGTTGTTGTATCGTCCTCTTTGGGGGTTTGAGTCAAAGCTCCTGTTTCGACAGATGCTTCCCGTTCATCAGGTTCCACAGATTTATCATGGTGCGCATCCGAGTCATTCATCTCGATTGTGCTCGAGGCAGGTGTTGTCTCCTCTTGCGTCGTTGGTACAGATTTCTCGTCATGCAAGTCCAAGTCGGTCGACTCCAATGTTGTCATTGAAGCTGGTATTGCATCGTCTTCCTGTGCTAGTGGAGATTGTTCGCGTGGCGCATTCGCCTCGGTCGATTCCAGTGCCGCCGCCGTTGATAAAGCTGGTTCTGCGTCCTCCTCCTCTTCGGTTGGAGGAGGTTCCTCGGTGTGCTGCGGATTCGCTTCGGTCAATTCTTCTGTTGACGATAAAGCTGGTATTGCGTCGTCCTCCTGTGCCAGTGGAGACTGTTCGCTTAGCGCATTCGCATCGGTCGATTCCAGTGCCGCTGTTGTCGTGGACGGAGGTTCCTCGGTGTGCTGCGGATTCGCTTCGGTCATTTCTCCTGTTGTCGATAAAGCTGGCATTGTGTCGTTTTCCTGTGCCAGTGGAGATTGTTCGCTTAGCGCATTCGCCTCGGTCGATTCCAGTGCCGCTGTCGTCGTGGACGGAGGTTCCTCGGTCTGCTGCATATTCGTATCGGTCGATTCTCCTGTTGTCGATAACGCTGTTATTGTGTCGTCCTCTGTCGTTTGTGGAGACTGTTCGCTATGCGGAATTGCCTCGGTCGATTCCAGTCTCGTCGTCAAAGCAGGCTTTGGGTCGTCCTCCGCCGTTTGTTGCGGATTCGTTTCCGTCGATTCGAGTGTAGCCGTTGAAGCAGGTATGACGTTGTTCTCCTCTAATAGTTGTGGCGATTGTTCGATTTGTGGATTGGCCTCGGTCGATTCCAGTGCCGTCGTCGTCGTCGTCGATAACGCAGGCATAGTGTCGTTGTCCTCCTCCTCCTCCTCGGTGGCGGAAGGAGATTTCTCGATTTGTGGCTGGACCGGGGTCGATTCGACCGTGGTGGAGGCCGGTATTCTGTCGTCCTGCGTCGTGGGTGGCTTTGATTCCGTCGATTCCCCAGTAGTCGTTGTGGAATCTGGCATTGTGTCATTCACTACGGTTTGTGACAATGGTTCGGTCGGCGGCAGATTTGCTTCAGTCGATTCCCCAGTCGTTGTGGAAGCTGGCAGTCCATCGTCCTCTACGGGTTGTCGCAATTCTTTGGTTTGCAGCACAGTCGCTTCGATCGACTCTCCGATTGTCGTCGTCAAAGCTGGCGTGGCATCATCCTGGTCGGTTTGCGACGACGGTTCGGTGTGCGGTGCATTCGCTTCGGTCGACTCTCCCATGGTCGTGGTCAAAGCTGGAAGTGCATCATTCTGTTCGGTTTGTGGCGTCAATGACACGAGTGTCGTGGAAGCTGCTGCTGGTATTGCAGTGTCTTGGACGGTTTGCGGCACTGGTTCGGTGGACGGCACAGTCTCTTGCAGCGTCGATTCCACGAGTGTTGTGGAAGCTGCGTCGTCCTCTACGGGTTGGGGTGATGGTTCGGTGGGTGGCACAGGGGATTCCCCCACTCCTCCTGTACTAGTAGGAGCAACGGGTGGTTCCTCAAGGGGCGGACCAGCATTCGCGTCGGTCAAGTCCATGGTTGCGGAAGCTGGCAGTGCGTCGTCGTCCGCCGCCGCATCCAACAATGGAGTGGAAGAAGAAGCCGCAGCAGGGGCGCCGACAATCAATTCGTCGTCGTCGTCGTCGTCCGTTTCGGGTGGTGCGTCGGCGGTTGGCAGAGGAGACTGGTCGACAGTTTCGGACATTACCAACGGCACCGATACAGTCTCGGCCCAGTCGGTAGGAGACTCGGTACTCGGAGGATGGTCGTCGTGCTCCTCCGTGTTTTGTTGGTCGGTCGTCGTGGCTGGGACGACCAAAGAGGATGAATGAGTTTCGTTGTGGTCTTCCTCCACCAATGGTTGTGCTGACGACACTGCATTGGTCTTTGAAGCCTCCTCGGACACAGGTGGTGTCGTGTCGTCTGGTTCGATCCGGGGAACCTCCTGGGTGGTTTCGTCGTTGTTGTTGTCGTCGTTGTGTTTGTCGTCGTCGTTTTCGTGGACGGGTGTTTTGTCGCTCATCGGTGAAGGTCCGTCGTTGTCGTCGTCGTCCGGATGGTCCGTCGCAGTCGTCGGTTCGACTGTGGTCGTCGCTGTAGCCATTCCCTCCAGAGGTGTGCTCGTCGGTGGAGGTGCGTCGGTCGACGGACCCTCGTGTTCCAGGGTGTTGTGGGTGGTTGGTTCTTCTGTTTCCAGTGGAGGCTGCTGCTCTTCAACGGAAGGCCCCATTGCTTCGGGAGAATGTGTCGCCGTGGTCGTGGTCGTCTCCTCCTGGTTTGGGTCCATGATGGTATCGCTCGAGGGTGCGTCCATCCTGTTCCCACACACACACACACACACAAGACTTGTGAAGAAGAAGCGCGAATTCTGGTCGGCCGAGATGTGTAACAGCAATGGCCTGCGTCGATGGAGGTTGCTCCAATCACTGGAACCAGAGACGAGCAGACTCGATAGGAGCGGTAGAGAGTAGAAAAGCAAGATGAATGGATCAACACTTGACCAACCGAACGATGGCCTTGGATGGAGAGTCTAGAGTGTTTCCGATAAACACACGAGAGAGAGAAAGAGAGAGGTGCAACGCGCACACACAAACGAACGAGAGCGCAGCGCCCAACGCCGCCAACGCGTGGACGCGCTCTCTTTCGTGGTCACGCTGCTTCCCACCACCACCACGCAGGCGACACGACCAACCCGAAAACGTACCCAAGATCAAACACAGAAAGCGCGTTGGGATACGTGACGTTGTCCTTCTTCAATACTCTTCAGTTAACGGTCATCCGTCATGCTTCATGCTTCCCCCAACCAAATCATTCGCCGAGCATGACTGGCGTGTGTATACCATCATTCAGTACCTCGAATAGTACATTCGCATGTAGAGTCCCAGTCCGGTGCAACCGCCGGCGGCGGGCGGCGAGCGCCCGTCATGGGCGCAAATGATAAAAAAGCTGCTAGGTACTCTGTCATTTGAAGGCATATAGACAAAGGATCCTCTATCATACAACAGTCATACGAATACGACGCTCTACGTTGGGAACTGTCCCACGACTTTGGGCATTGTGATTCCCCATAGATTGTACGTCTAGATTGGTAGAGATGCACCTGTATGTCTGAGAGTGGGGAGAGGGAACGTCGTCAAAATACATTGGACAACGATCAGCGCAGCAATGCACCACGCATGTGGTCTACCCAGTACCTTTGAAGTTTCCGTACGTTAGCAATGTTCATCGTACAACGACATCCCTCAATGTCAATTTTTTGGGTAGTGTTTGGATCGGCCATGGTGCGATGATGGTGGTAATAGGTAATAGAGC
Organism: Epithemia pelagica; assembly: GCA_946965045.2. Classification (NCBI taxonomy): domain Eukaryota; phylum Bacillariophyta; class Bacillariophyceae; order Surirellales; family Surirellaceae; genus Epithemia; species Epithemia pelagica. Next base: position 724,369 of record OX337234.1, on the reverse strand, counting down.
TGTTAAGTGAGAACGGGACCTGGCGATACTCCCACTGAGTTTTTGTCGCAGAATGGATCTCAACTTTCAATATCCAAACGAACAGCTTCTTCCACTTGCCTCGCTGGGGATTATTGATGGCAGGGGACTCCAGGAAAATCTGAAAACCCGCTCCCGCGCAACCTCTGGTATTAGCCCAGTGTTGTTGAAAACATTATGGACTGATCATTGTTACTGTGACTTGACGTGATCCGACACAAAAGCTTTCCCTGCTCGTTTTGTACAAGGCTCTATAATATATTTTATGACTCTTATCTGTAGGACACAAAACGGGATGCTTATCGACAGAGTCCAATTCGGTCGAACACATTCCAAGTATAGGCTCTATGGATGATGGCTTTGCCTTGACATTGGTATGAATCATGGTGCACGGACAGGTGTACGTTGATCGTATTCAATACGACCGACAAATTCACTGATCCTCCAAGGAAATCCAGCGGCAGGAACGTTTGTTTTACTGTCGCACGGGACCAATGCAATAGGAATGGCTGCCCTTTTAGGGAGGTGCTTGGCGGGGTCTCCCAAGCCAGGCGGCCCAACCATACGCAACCGCGCCCAATCCGATGGCAATCGACAATGAAATAGATGCATCTTTATGCCCTTGTGCAATGGCTTGCGCAGCCTCTTTATGGGAGACTGCAATGGCTTGCGCAGAGACTGCAACGGCTTCCGCCGCTTCCTTATGGGCCTCTTTCATCCCCTTAGCAACGGCTTCCGCCGCCTCTTTGTGCGCCCTTCCGGCATCTTTAGTGGCGCATAGATGCGCACAACTGATAACGTTCGCTGCATTTGGGATTCCTGCCAGGAATCCCCACCGATGTTTCTCATTGTTTTGAAGACATCGCCGCAATTGTTCCTGAATGAGTGTTTGCATGAAAGAGCAATAGGTGAGAAAGTCGTCAAAATACATTGGACAGCAATGGGGAAGTTTCAGTTTCCGTGTATGGCTTCTTTTCGTTGGTTCCTGCTTCCCAATTTCCTGTCACGTTTCGTAGCAATCCACCATTCTGGCTTCCATCCTGGTTTATGTGTACTTGACGCATGTCGTAGGCAATACCGTGAAGTATCACTACATCAGTGAATGTTCATCATACAAGGACATACCTCCATGTCGATGGTTTCGCAAGTTTCTCGATCAGGGTCAGTCATAGTTTGATGATTGATAATGCTGCGCAACTGTGAGCTTCGGGCTTCCGCGGGGGGACCAGCGAACACATCCTGCAGTCGGAGCAGTCTGTCCGTCGCGAAGGTCCGACACATAGCTAGAGGAGTGCTAGAGGGAGAGTAGTCGCACTTGCCATAAGGCCCAAAGGAACCGGAGTGGCTCCCAGGGCGGGAAAGGGGAGTTTTTGATTGTCTTAGATCTATCTATGTAGACCTTCTCTCGAGATGGCAGTGGCAAGGCTCACAGTCTCAAGATTGTGAGCTCTGGACTCTTGCGCAGTGATGGAGTGAAGCTAAGATCGTAAGCGCCGAGAGGCGCGTCGACAGGCGCGTCATTGCCCATCATGCTCGCGATCCACTGCCCTGCTCCGACGTACGCACGACAGACACCGCGGGGGGACCAGCGAACACATCCTGCAGTCGGAGCAGTCTGTCCGTCGCGAAGGTCCGACACATAGCTAGAGGAGTGCTAGAGGGAGAGTAGTCGCACTTGCCGTAAGGCCCAAAGGAACCGGAGTGGCTCCCAATACCAATGAACTCGTGTTCGGAATGTCAGAAACAAATGGATCCGTCGTCAGTATTCGAGATTCAGTTGGGTTGTGAATGTTCCGAATGCAACGGAGCCAGTGAACTGAATTTCTTCGGGCGATTCGATCGCTGCTTCAATGTTCGATTGAATCGAGTCAATATCTTCGGCTGTCATCGTCGTGCGGTTGGCGGGGTCAACGTGTCGGAAATCTGGGTTGGTGAGCATGGCCGTCGACATGCCAGCCGTCCATTCCATTACTTGTGGGCGTATATAGCGGAGGAAGGCCGCCGACGACCATCTGCCCAGGATCATGATCTTGAGGACCGACGTCTTCGCGAGGAACAAGGCCATTGCCGCGCCCGAGCGAAGTGAGTGGGTTCCGATGTCAGAGGGGCGGTAGCCGAACATGGAGTGTCCTCCGCCGGTCAAGCAGGAGGAGCGCAAGAGTCGCATCGTGTCTTCGGCACGGATGAATCGAGGTTTGGGGTCGCGGTCGGGGGAGAGGTTGGTCGGATCGAACCAACAATTCACCGGTGTCTTGGACGGAGCGTTCGGCAGGTAGTGAAGAATCCGTCGAACAATTCTACCGCCGACTCGAACGGGGCAGAGAATCTTATCGTTGGTCCTGCACTGTGTTCTCGTCTGGAACTTGTTCGCATTTTTCTGCTCGACAAAGGTAATTGAAATAAAGAATGCTTCCTCGTCGAAATTGGGGTGAGTCGGGCAAATTTCGGATCGGAGTTGGTCGTTTCTCTTGAAACGAATGTTACCTATTTGGAGGAGTTTTGTTTTACCACGCTGTTTCACGGTGCTGTACTCGCAGCTTCGCATCGCGAAGAAGAAGGCGAGTATAGCGAGATCGGCGACGCAGGCGTTGAAAGAAGCAGTATCCACCAAGTCGGATGCGATTGTGCAAGCGGTAATCCACATGTGGCGAAGGTGGCGTGGTGTTGCGGCTTTTTGGCGGTCCTCCTCTGGATCCAACTGTTTCCATGCTTTCTTGAGAACTTCTATGATGGGATGAAGGCGGTTGCTGTACGGGAGGTGGCAGGGGCTTGGCCTATCGTTATGCCGGAACCTCTGTGCCACGTCGCCAAGGGCCTTTTCGAGAGTTGACGCTCGAAGAGGCCCTGTAGTTGTTCTGCACCAAGTTCCGTCTCGCAGTCGTTGGAGGAAGAGTCCGACGACCTGCGATCGCGTTCGAATGGACGTGATGCTCTCCAAAAAGGGGTCGTCTTGGAGATTGAACAGTCGGAGGTGTTTGAGCCATCGTCCCCAGGATCTGTCGACAGCCTGGTTGGACGATTCGACTCGTCCAAAGAAAATTCTTGTAGCCGCGGTGCGACTGAGGAGATCCAAGATTTGATTTCGTTGGGCAGCTCCAAGATCTTGAAATTCTTCGGAATCTGGTTAGGATACAGAGAGTGAATACGTGAGGTTAATTCGTTGTCGCAACAATCAAACGTGCGTGAGAGCATATCCGTCACCACGTTCTGCCGTCCTGGAATATGCTCGGAATGGAGAGCAAATCGATAGTCCAAGACCAACTCTGTCAGCTTCGCAGAGACTCGTTGATGGTTGGGCTTGTTGACACCGAAAGAGGACCGGTGCATCCAACCTGTAGCCAAACTGCTATCGGACAGTCCGAGTACACACGCTTCCTGGGGGAGGGCGTCGTCCAGACATTCTTGCCAAATTGTCACCACTTGACAAATAAATTCGAACAGGTTGTTGCTGAGTGCTGGGTCTGGTGTCCCTGTCCCTGCGTCGAGATCTTCCTCCAAATCTTCAGCTTCATGCGCCATAGCGTACACCTCTGGGTCTAGGGCAATGTGCCATGCCCGGCCGGTCCGAATCGAAAAGCCGCCCATACCGTATGGGCATGAGTCGGCGATGATGACGTTGGTTGGAACGCGACAAGTAAGAAGGTTCAAACTGATGCCTTCGTGTGCTCGTTGGATAAGTTTGATCCAAATCTCGAGGTCTGGTCGGATGGAGTGTGGGATTTTATATCGAAACCATGGGCGCGGGCGCGGAATGGGCTTGGGATTCGGGTTGTTCGAGGAGTCGTCTGACTGTTCGGCTTGGGATTTGGTATATCGCCGAATGAGAGAAGTCTTGAAAGCTTGCATACGCTTCGTGTAGAAGAGAGCGTGAGGAATTCCTTTGCAAGCATGGATCATTTTTCCTGTCATTGAATCGATTTCGCCGAATGTCCAACTCTGTCGCTTGGGATCGAGCAAAGCTTGAATCTGTTTTGTCCATCCGAGAAACTTCTCACGGGGGAGAATCAGCAACAATCGTCGCGTATCCAACAACCAACCCAGAACCCTCATCGTCTCGGAGGGTGCGCCTTCGGCCTTCATCTTGTCGGCAGCTAAGATTTCGGTTCTATGTATGGGTTCGTCGGGAGCGACCGGGCGGACTAACATGTGAAGGACCAGAGGGACAATCCCTGGGGAGCGGTCCAAATGTTCGGGGGTGTCGGTAAAAACTTGCACCATATCGTCAAGGTAGACGTCATGGAATCCTTTCGGTTTTGTTTCCACGTCCACTGCAAGAGGTTGTCCTGCATGATAGGGGATTGAGTCGTCGAGTCGATTTACGTCGCCCATCATGTCTTGGAGTGGGGAGCGGCAAACCGATGGGTGCCACTCATCTAAGTCAACTAGGTCATTGCAAAGGTCACATGCGGCTTCAGAGAAGACGCTGAACATCGCTGGGTGGGGGCGGCCGCCAAACGAAAGGCGAGTCAAAATGTTGGCGAAATCGCCGCTCACGTCCGTTGTGATCGTATTGGCTGTCAACGTGCCGTCACCATTTATGCGCCTGTACGCGGAGCCCCAATTGAATTTGCAGATCAGAATTCGGTGTGTTGGAAATTGAGAGCGCAACGCAACAATCTGGTGTATTAAGCGGTTGATACACCATCCGAACACTAAGTCTGGCAGTTCCGAGTCATCGACAATATCATTGAGGCTGGGAGAATAACCAAGGGAGAAAGATTGATCATGTGCGAGTCGATCCTTGATCACAATGTCGCCGTGCTCGTTGATGCCGGCGTGTTGTGCAACGCCGAGGGGGCCAACGCGACCGTCCTTGATCTTACGTGCACAATCAAACGTTATCGGAAGGGAGAACCCGAACTTGGTGTCTTTCTCGGACACCTTTCGTAGAGCCTCGGGGCGTTTAACGGCAGATGAGTGATTGCCATACTCCAGAATCGCATCGTTTTCCATCTCTCGGTCAGCATCAGAAGGTATGTTCTTGAACTTGTAGCTGGCCCCTCGAAAGAGCATGGAAGAGAGGATTGGCCAAAAGGGGTGGTGTTGGAGCAACGATTCGATTACACAGATTGGGCGAAACTCGGAGCCAGGGCTAATGGTGCTATTTGGGTGGGCGTCAAATAGTGCTTGGAGGTCGTAACCAAATTCTTCGATGAGGTTAGAGTTGGTCTGCGCGGCTGACAGAGAGAGCTCATGGACGAAAGGGGAAGCGTGTGGTGTTGCAACTGTTGAATTGCATATCGTGACTATCCGATCGACAGAGTGACTGACGTTCGTGGCAGAACGTGGTGGTCTCGGTATCTTCTTGGTGAAGATTCGAGTTGGATTGTTCGGAAGATATGGTTCCTGAAAGTCAACAGGGATCAAGCCAGAACGTAGTGGGGGTAACGATTGATCAGACTCACCTAGCATTTCCTCACTAGAAATCATCTCATTCTGTAGACGGGATAGGTTTCGCTGGAGAGAACGTCCAGATAGGTCCGAAGCAATGTTAGGAGTGGCCGATCCTTGGAGTCGGGGTTTACCAAATGGAATTTGTGAGACAGTCGAAGAATCAGAAGGACCAAAACCCGACTCGTTAGCTTGATGTTTGGCAGCGTCTGCGACGGCATCCAGAAATGATCGGTTGGGTTCGGAAAGTTGGGGGGTAGAATCCGAAGGGCCTTCTACAATAATACTCGAAGAGGGGCGAGCAGGGACAGATGGTAGGGACGGATCTTGGGGTCTGTCGGTCGCGCAAGAAGGGTCACTCGGATGTCGTAGAATAGAAGTCAGTGTCTTGAGGGAGGTTGAGAGAGGTTTCTTAGAAATGGGCTTCTTCTTCGAAAAGGATTTGCAACGGACCGTGTCAGAGAAATTCACACTCTTGGGAATCGCAGCTGGGGTGATCATCAGTTTGTTAGAAACATCATGTTGGGTAACTCTCGTCTCGTCAGAGAATAGACGCGGAACTATCGGAGTCGGAATCTTGGGGGTTTCTCGCATCAAGGATGAAACATCTGGTGCTAGTGAAGGAGGGGAACGAATATTAATGGACGGAGGCGGGGGGTTGAGAGAAGGTGAATACGAAGAGCAAACGGAATCGTTAGAAAGTGAGGAAGCAACGCTATTCACTCCAGCAATCAACCCCGGAATCAGTCAGGAAGAAGACTTCTTCTTGGCGTCCGCATACACCTTCTTGTAGAAGGCAGACATTTCGTTCGCTTTACCATGTTCCATCGGGTCTGCATGACAGAAATGGCAAGAATTTCCATTGCGACAATATTTCATGGCAAAAAGTTTGTTGCAAAAGGGGCGAACTTTACCGTCAACTGACATCGTTGGCATACGAGAAAGGACATCACGTGTAAAAACCTTGGAGTACTTGAGGTCGGAAGGGATGCACCAATCAGCCGGAGATTCATATCTGGCGCTCAAGGCTCGAGAGTCGTTATCCGATGTGGGGGGACCTCGCTTCTTCGAAGAGGAGTTGGAATTCGAACCACTAGAACCACCGGAAGGATCCTTCGCCTTCGCACGGATAGCCTGATCGATGAACTTTGGAAGCATCTTACAGATATCTTCCTTAGATTCAATCTTGTCGCAGAGCTTGTTAAAGTGATAGTCGAGTTTATCACCTCGAATATCTTCAAGGCATGCAGCATCTTCAAGATACTTGTCGATGAAACGCTGAATCGCAAAGTCGATTGAGAACAGAACACGGCATAGAAATGTTGGGTCAAAATCTTGGCTGTTCCGATAAATGAACCGATTCGAAAGGAAATGTTCCACCATCTCGTGAAGCTGAAGGCAAGCGAAGGAATTTTCGTCCCAAATAGCACAAGCGAAGAGGTAGAAAGAGCGCAACTGCATGGCAAATTCATCGCAAGTTAAAGGAAAGAAAAGCTTCTCGTTGACGAAGATATCACGCATATCTTTTGTTGAAAGGCCGTTATCGTGACGGAGAGAGCATTTGTAAATGTCGTGCTGGATGTCATGATCCAAGGAACGCTGTGAAGCGGAACCGGAACCACCATTGGGATCAAAAGAGAATGGGGAGAAACCACTGGGGTGGTCATCCTCGCGCCAACGAAGACCAAACTTCTGCAGAACACCACATTGCCCAAACAGGATCTGACAAGCATTGTCGGATTTACGAAACACACGGGCATGAATCGTTGAGTACAAGGTGTGAGTACTCTTTTGACGAAAGAGCTCCACTGCAACATCAGAGGGAGATTGAGGGAACTCAGACGAATTTGGACCAACTTGGCCAAACACAATCCCATTACGGAGGTGGGAAGTGTGTTTGAAAATCTCGCGTTTCTCATCTTCCTTGTCTTTGGAAACGCTCTTCGAATGTTTAAGGAAGGATTCCGAAAACTGTTCCGACAACTTTCCAACCATATAGATCGTATCAGCAGAGACAGAGGAACTAATGGGTTGGGTGGGAGGGGAAGTTGTCGCAGCAACTGGAGCGGTGAGGGAAGGAGGAGGAGTACCTTGAGGGGCTTGGGGCAACTTCACGTGAGGGGGAAGAGGGAGATCTCGGGGAGCAAGAGAGTCAACAAAATCCGGAAACAACCGACAAAGGTGATTAGTATAGGTCGAAAGGGCGGAGTCGAAGTTTGCAGGGACCTCAAAGGAAATAGACTCGATCTTGGAGGGGTGGTGGTGGGCTAACCAAAGGAAACGAAATAAAGGAAGAGCAATCTTCACGATATCATTGCCTAAAGGAATCGAAGAACAAGCCTTTTGGTCATCTTCAGGGGTAGAGCATGCCCAACGGTTGAAGATGAAACTGAAAAGACAGGTAGCAATCGACGGAGCACCACAACGAGTGGTACCGTGCCCGTTCTTGGAGAGCAAACGCAACAATTCACCAGAAAAGGCTGGGTGAACCGGAAAAAGGCCTTTGCAAGTGAAAGTATTCGCTGCAGCATCCGGGTCAGCAGGGGTCATAGGTTTCTTCAAGTTGCCAAAGGAGGCAAAATCGAGGTGAAACTTAGGGGCACAATCATCTGGGCGTTTCTTCGTGGACGGAGAAGCCAAAGCGTCATAAGAGCATTTTGCTAGGATCTCAGCGGCGGACGGGACTCCAGAGTGATCAATATTAAGCAAAAGTCCTGAATCAACGTCCTCTGTGTCAAGGCAGATCGGGGGGGATCCGAACTTAGAATGGCAAAGACCAATGAAAGAAGGGACGGGATTCAAGAAGTTGCCAGAATCCGGGCTCACCAAGAGGTTATGGATAAAGCGGATCTTGCCCTTCGGATCGACGCAAAGGAAGGCTTGGGGTGAGGAGTCTAAGTCACAAGAAAGGAAGCGTTGTAGTTCAGAGCTCGTTGTCACCTTGTCAAATTTGGAACAAAACTTGGACCAGGATTGCGGATCTGCATCAAGGGAAAGATTAAACGGGAGGTTGAAGCAATCTGACCAATCCAAAGGGAGGCAAGAAGCCAGACTCTGGATAAGCGGATCGGAAATCGGGACTGGTGTTTTGAAAATATCCGAGGGACGACGAAGGGAGTCTCCTTTTGAAACGTCGATAGGCTTGAAGGTCTTGCGCTTGGAAAGGGGGGCACGAGAGCTTCCTCCAGTAGAACTGGAGGAAGGGGCACCAGAACTCTTCTTCGTGGAACGTTTCGGAGACTTCGGGATCTTCTTCTTCTTCGTGGGTTTAGAGTCACGACGGGAAGAAGATGAACTCAGAGAGAGGTTTTCAACTTTCTCTGAAAAGGAAGAGTCTTCATCCTCATCTTCATCCGAAGGACGGGAAGCATAAGGGGAGGAAGACTCTTCAGTGGAATCAACACCATGGTGGGAATCCAACATAGCATTGGAAGGACGATTAATCACTGCGGCCAAAGAAGCAGTCCCGTCATGAACAGGAACAGAATCCCCAGGTCCCTCCTCTTCTCCACCGGAAAAAAGGAGGTCATCCTCGTAAGGCTCAGTAACTGTCATCGTAGGAACAAAAGGAAAGCAACAGCAACAACAACTTTGATTGTCTTAGATCTATCTATGTAGACCTTCTCTCGAGATGGCAGTGGCAAGGCTCACAGTCTCAAGATTGTGAGCTCTGGACTCTTGCGCAGTGATGGAGTGAAGCTAAGATCGTAAGCGCCGAGAGGCGCGTCGACAGGCGCGTCATTGCCCATCATGCTCGCGATCCACTGCCCTGCTCCGACGTACGCACGACAGACACGGAGGCAAGTTTTTTGGCTTGCGGTTGTGGTTTGTGGTGCAGAAGCTTGGCAATGGGCATGCTCCGCGATATGCGATGCATGCTCGATGCTCGAGCATGCGCGACGCGCAAAATGCTGACCGTCACGGAAACGCTTATGGGTCGCTTTAAGTGTGGAATAGTTGGGTAGGCTCTGGAACTGTCGCCCTAAGGTTACGACTATTGCGGCTCCCCTTCCACGTCTCGTGTCGGTCTGCGGGCTTGTAGAGTGTCCAGAAGAGATTCTCAGCGGTTGGCCTTTGGCCTACGATCGGTACTTTTGTCGTAGGAGTTGTGGTAGATCTTACCCCCGAAAGAGGGTATCCCATGTCTTGCTCGTGTCGAGTGGACCGAACCAACCAAAATGGTGGTGGTATCCGAATGGGTGGATCGTTCCAACCGTGGAACCGGAACGGGTGGGTCGTCGTTCAATATCCAAACGAACAGCTTCTTCCACTTGCCTCGCTGGGGATTATTGATGGCAGGGGACTGCAGGAAAATCTGAAAACCCGCTCCCGCCCCGCACGAGATCGCAACCTCTGGTATTAGCCCAGTGTTGTTGAAGACATTATGGACTGATCATTGTTACTGTGGCTTGACTTGATCCGACACAAAAGCTTCCCCTGCTCGTTTTGTACAAGGCTCTATAATATATTTTATGACTCTTATCTGTAGGACACAAAACGGGATGCTTATCGACAGAGTCCAATTCGGTCGAACACATTCCAAGTATAGGCTCTATGGATGATGGCTTTGCCTTGACATTGATATGAATCATGGTGCGCGGACAGGTGTACGTTGATCGTATTCAATACGACCGACAAATTCACTGATCCTCCAAGGTAATCCAGCGGCAGGAACGTTTGTTTTACTGTCGCACGGGATCATTGCAATAGGAATGGCTGCCCTTTTAGGGAGGTGCTTGGCGGGGTCTCCCAAGCCAGGCGGCCCAACCATACGCAACCGCGCCCAATCCGATGGCAATCGACAATGAAAAAGATGCATCTTTATGCCCTTGTGCAATGGCTTCCGCCGCTTCCTTATGGGCCTCCTTCATCCCCTTAGCAACGGCTTCCGCCGCCTCTTTGTGCGCCCTTCCGGCATCTTTAGTGGCGCATAGATGCGCACAACTGATAACGTTCGCTGCATTTGGGATTCCTGCCAGGAATCCCCACCGATGTTTCTCATTGTTTTGAAGACATCGCCGCAATTGTTCCTGAATGAGTGTTTGCATGAAAGAGCAATAGGTGAGAAAGTCGTCAAAATACATTGGACAGCAATGGGGAAGTTTCAGTTTCCGTGTATGGCTTCTTTTCGTTGGTTCCTGCTTCCCAATTTCCTGTCACGTTTTGTAGCAATCCACCATTCTGGCTTCCATCCTGGTTTATGTGTACTTGACGCATGTCGTAGGCAATACCGTGAAGTATCACTACATCAGTGAATGTTCATCATACAAGGACATACCTCCATGTCGATGGTTTCGCAAGTTTCTCGATCAGGGTCAGTCATAGTTTGATGATTGATAATGCTGCGCAACTGTGAGCTTCGGGCTTCGGAGGCAAGTTTTTTGGCTTGCGGTTGTGGTTTGTGGTGCAGAAGCTTGGCAATGGGCATGCTCCGCGATATGCGATGCATGCTCGATGCTCGAGCATGCGCGACGCGCAAAATGCTGACCGTCACGGAAACGCTTATGGGTCGCTTTAAGTGTGGAATAGTTGGGTAGGCTCTGGAACTGTCGCCCTAAGGTTACGACTATTGCGGCTCCCCTTCCACGTCTCGTGTCGGTCTGCCTCGGGCTTGTAGAGTGTCCAGAAGAGATTCTCAGTGGTTGGTCTACGATCGGTACTTTTGTCGTAGGAGTTGTGGTAGATCTTACCCCCGAAAGCGGGTATCCCATGTCTTGCGCGTGTCGAGTGGACCGAACCGACCAAAATGGTGGTGGTATCCGAATGGGTGGATCGTTCCAACCGTGGAACCGGAACGGGTGGGTCGTCGTTCCCGCAATAAGGACAAAACAAACAAACAAACGTAGGAGTATAGTACAAAACAGCATCTCCAAGTGCGTACGACGGGTCGGTCCATTCCAGACACGAAATGGTTGGTAGTGACAAAACAAACATGCGCGCGGTGGTTCCCTCTCGTTTACTGCTCCTTTCTGTGACTCGTTGAAACGGACCGTTCTGGATTGGTTGGAGCGGTGGTTGTTGTCGTCATCCAGTTCCATTCGCGCGCTTGTTTCGTCACTCCAATCCCGACCATGGCCATGACGCTAAGGGCATAAAACACGTAGAGGCCCCTGCGAATGTCTCGTGGTTGCGTGTCGGTCGGCAAGAACCAGGCCGTTTCCAACGGCACAGTGTCATTCCTCGATGCTTCCTCCATGTCTCGGACCAAGGGACGGGCGACATATTCGGCCAGTACGTACGTGGCAGTCCACAAGACAAACTTGTTGTTTTGCAGCAGAGACAAGCAGTGCCAGGGCAGGGCCAGGACTGCCTCCACAAGAGTCGTCCTTGTTGTTTGGGCATGCTTTTGGTTGTGAAATGCCGTCGTGTTGGTCCATCGCGGACTGGTGCGTAATAAAATGGCCGTATGGCCGACCAAGGCCATGCCCAAGTATTCGTACTGGTACTTGGCCCGATGGACATTGTCGGTATTGCAGGCCACCATGCCCAAGACAATCATCAAAAAGTATCCAAAGACCAAACCGCCATGCGAGCCGACATTTTTGCGTCGCAAGGTCATGAGAAAGGCATTGCCTTGGATAATGCCACAAAAGATAAAGTGGGTCCTATACCGATGCGGCAAGCCCCACAAACAAGCCGTCGTGGCCAGAATTTGAGCAACGGAAAAGTAATATTGCACCGCAGCGGGAACCTCCAAGTCTCGAATGGTCTGGGACCGATACGGGCCTTGCGACTGCGAGGCAAGTGTGGCGGCCCCACTACTGGCCAGGACCAAGAGCCAATTCCAGCCATGACGGTCCCACACAAAGGTATGGAGCGCCCGACGCCAGAAAAAGGCGAATGCATCGTCGTCGGCTGGAGGATCCTGGACCTGTGGATATTGCTGTACGAGCCAGACCATGAACAGGTACACGAGGGATCTCGACAAAAAAATAAGGGAATGCCATCGATATTCGGGCCAAATGCGATATCCACCCGTCTTGATGCGTTGGGAAGGAATGGCAAACACAAAACTGCTGAGATTGAGAAGCAAGTGCAAGAGCAGTGTCGGCAACGTGAGGTGGGGATATGGGGCAAAGCCCATATCGTCGTCGGGTCCAATCATGCAAGAGCGCCAGGCAAAACTTGCCACACACGCGAGTCCCAACGTTTTGTGGACATGATACGGATCTTCGGCCGTCACCAATCGACGCCAACCAGCAGTAGTAGCCGAGCCAAACGATTTCGGGGCGGCCATGGCGGAGAAGGCAGAGGAGAGAAGGCAGAGATGTGTGGATACCCTGTCGCTCCTTTCTCTTAAATTTCTTCTGTTGTGCAATTGTTCTCTTCTCAAGTTGACGAAAAATCTTTTTCCATTGACATTTGGTTGGAAAAAATGACACCCGAAAAAGTTCAATTTTCCAACCGATTTTGGATTGTTGAAAAAATCCATGGAGATTACACCCCATCAGTACCTACACATTTAGATTTGTTAAAATAGATAGATTCTCCGTTAATCTTTGAGTCACGAGCGCTCCAGGTACGACCAGTCACGCGTACGTACGTGTCACTCCAACGTCGACAACGTGCCCACAGAAAGATCCATTTCTGCCGTCTTGGTACTGAGCGTTGAAACAAGCAACATCAACAACAACCACAACAAACCAAAACTCATGAAGCATTCGAATGTCTTACCATACTGCTGCTGGGTCGTTTGCACCCTCGTCCTCTTGTTTCTGTGGACAGGTCCAACGACCCATGCCTTTGTCACACCATCCTCCTTGTTTGGCAACTCGGTGGGGGTCCGTCTCACACCACCACCACAACAGCAACAAGAACGACGACAAGATTTGGTGGTGCTGCGAGGAGCCGAGTCCTTGACGCCATCACCACCACCATTGGACTTGGAGGAGGGTACTAAAATAGGCAACCAGGACAACGACGACGAGAAGGAAGGTGTCCCCGAATCGCAACCCGAAAATGAAACAGACCTGGACTACCATTGGAAAGATCAATGGTACGCCTTGACGTATGCGTCCTACGTGCCGCAGCCAAGTCAGTCGGCCGAAACGACCCCGGCGGCCGTCTTTGGACAGCCCTTGGTCGTGTGGCGGGAACAAGACAATGGTCCCATTTATTGTGCCGACGATGTCTGTCCCCATCGCGCCACGGCCTTGACCGAAGGGCGGATTCGTCAGGGCCGATTGGAATGTTTGTATCATGGCTGGCAATTTTCCGGACAGGACAATGGGGCCTGTCAACGGATACCGCAACTGGACGCGACAGCCCGGATTCCCCAACGTGCCTGTTTGCGGATGCGACCCTGTCGGGTCTGCGAAGGCATTGTCTGGGTCTGGATGGGCGAGGAGGAACCGACGCGGGATCCACCCAGCACGGGCGTCTTGCACGACAATGAAGAGGAATTTTTGGTCTACGATGTCCTGATTGATTTGCCCTACGATCATTCCTATTTGGTGGAAAATTTGGTGGACCCGGCCCACATTGACATTTCGCACGATCGCACGTCGGGAGGAGGCCGGCGGGAACGAGCCCAAGGCTACGACATGATTGTGGATCCCAAGAGTGTTTCGGGACGTGGCTTTGCCGGATACATGCGAACCTTGTCGCGCAAGGAACAAGGCGGACCTTTTTCCCGCACGGTCTTTGAAGCGCCCGGCATTATTCGCAACACTTTTGATATGGCCCATCCCATTACCAATATTACTCAGGACCAACTCATGCGGAGCAAAAACGCTCCAAAGGAGAACGAGGAGAGCAGCAGCAGCGGCGAAATGGATGCCAACAAGAAGAAGAAACAAAAACCAAGTCTCTATTTTGCATCCGCCTTGCACTGCATGCCGCTTGGCTGGCGACGCAGTCGTCTCTTGTTTCGAGTGTACAACAAGGGCTTGCCCTGGATGGCCCGACTCAAGTTTCGACTCACACCCATGTGGCTGCGACAATTGAATGCGTGTAAGATTTTGGAACAAGATGTCGGATTGATTGCCACGCAAGAAGATCATTTTCATCGTCGTCGTGGCCGTGAACCGGTCCAAGACTTTTTGCTCTTGCAATCCTCCGATACCTTTGTCGGAGCTTATCGGAAATGGTTGGACCGGGTCGGACATGGCATGCCCTGGTTTCAAGGCTTGGCGCGATCGTCGCGGGACGCGAGTGCAGGCGCCGTGGATACCCCATTGCCACCCGCATTGACCCTGGCGCACCATAGGGCCTCGAATCAAGCCGTGGTGGAAACCCGCTATCACCGCCATGTCGTTCATTCGCCCATGATGCGTCGGGCCTTGCGCAACATTCAACAACTCAAATGGATCTTGGCCGGAGTGTCGGCCACGACAGCCACGGTGGGGGTCATCCGTCTCGTCACGCTCCTGGCCAGTTCGACGACAACAACTGCTACCAATGCCATGGTGCGAACCCTCCGAGTCTGTAGCCTCCTGGCGCCCCTCTCCTTGGTGGGAGCCGTGGCCCTGTACTTGTTGGAACAACGATTCTTTGTCTCGTTCAAGCGCAAAGATCAACTTCGTACCGAATCCGGTTTGATTCCGTAACAACGACGTATGGTGCTTTGTTGGGAACGACCCCCCAAGGGTTGGACGGAGGAAGAGGAACCACAGGACTCTTTTGGTGGATCCAGATGGCATGAAAACACGCAGAGCCGTAGTACGACCTAGAACATGGACCAGAGTTGGTTGTTGCGAGAAAATTACGCGGACCGGTCAAGACATACGTTTCGAGACATCTGCTTGTTTGCCTCCTCGTTTTATCAAGCATGGTAATTGGTCTGACTCGTGGCTTGGTGGGTGAGTGGTAGCATGTGAAATTCTGAGAATAATTGGTGAATGGCTGCAAGAGAAGGTTGCATTGGACTGTGGAATTCGGAGAATAATTGGTGAATGGTTGCAAGAGACGGTTGCCTTCTCACAGATTGCTGAAGGCATTGTGATTGGTCTGACTGGGTTCGTTGATCCAAGATCCTTAGTCGGCGATCCTCCGACTCCTTATCGGTCACCGGAAAATCGCTGTTGGATCATAATTTCATGTTGGATCATAATTTCATGTGTATCAAAGATTGGACTGAGCATCGACCGACAATGACGATTGAGGATACCATGGTCGAATATGAAGAAGCGTACCCTCCCGCTTCTCCCTTTGGACAACCAAATCAATGACGGCAGAAGAGCGTAAAAAGCTCCGCAAACGAAAGAAGAAGTCGCGTGCCACGACCCGTGGTGACGGAACGAACGAATCTTTAAGCCACTCAGGCCTTTCGTTGGAAGAGAACGATAATCGTTTTGCTGCACTCTTGTCGCGTCGAGAGGATGATCTTCTCCAATTCGTCGCAAAAGTGAACAAAGTTTACCAAGATCTCCTTGGGAAGGCTGCACCGTTCATGACTTTTGTACTATGCGGAATGCAATCAGCGGGAAAGAGTACTCTCATGGAACGATTCCTTGGAGATGTACTCAACATTGTCCAAGAGGGAACCGGTACCCGTTGTCCTTTGGACACAACTTGCGTTCATGATGAAAGTTTATCGGAGCCCGTTTGCCAACTCTATGGAGATGAACTTCCCGAGGAAAGTAAAGGCTCAAATCTTTCTGTCGACAAGGTCTTTGAGCATATTGTAGCTCATAACAAGATGCTCGCTTCTGCGGATAAGTTCAGCGTGAAAGCGATCCACCTTGTGTACAAGTCCAAAGGTGTCCAGAATATGAGGTTCGTTGATACGCCTGGTAAGTGCCGAAGATAGTAACACGAGGAAATTTCGGAAAAAGATGCTCATCTGTCTTTTCAGGTATCATTTCAAACAAGAGCACAGGAGCCGATAACAGAGAAGATATCAAAATCATCCTTCGAAGTGAAATGCGGAAAGCCAACACTCGGCTCTGTGTTCTTCTCGTGCCGAAAGAGTATTCGACGAATCCCATCATTTCATTTTGCGATGAAAGTTTGGGTGGCCGCAACAAGTGGATATCTAATGCCACTTTCATCATGAACAAGTTCGATAAGCAGTTGGAAGATTCTCGAACTGGCAGCAAAGCGAACAGTTTCTTCAAAGAATTCTTCGACAACAAGTGCTTTCCACACCTGGTCATGACTCCAAGACTGAAGCGGGAAAATCTCTCAACAGAGAAACTCTTTGAAGCGCGTTTGGATTTGCTGAAATCGGCTGATAAATACGAAGCCGAGCGCTTTGAATTGTGGCAGGAGGGCCACGAGCGAGAGCTTTCAAGTGCAGCTCCGGGGGAAGATGAGGCCTTACATGCACAAATAAAAAACGCGCATTGGATTCTCTACCGCAAAAGACGTTATGCGGGAAATCATGCTCAAAGATACAGTCGAGCGGTTGCCCGAAGTCATATCCCAACTTCGAGAGGATTTGGACCTTCGTGAAAAAGAGAAAAAGTTGTTGCTCGATCGACAGAAGTTTACAAGTGTTCCCGAGCTCAAAGTCCTCGTCAACAAGATGCTTTTTCGTCTACAAGAAAGAATTCTCAATTATCTTGACGGCGACCTCGAACTTGCGAAGAAATCTCCGGCCAAGCTCCAGACCTTAGAAGACGAGGTTGATGAGGAGGAGGAATCAGATTGGCAAGGAAAGACACTCAACTGTCACTCTGCGAAAGAGGACGAGTGGAGGGAGAGAATCGCTAAGCTGGAAGAGTACCCAGAGCATATTCATCCTGAGGCAAAGTTCCTCGGCGGAAAGCAGTATCAACGTGCCATTGAGTTCTATATAGTTGTTTTGATCGATGCTCTTCCTGACCCGTTCAAGCTAAGAGATTTGGTGGCAACAACAACAGGTTATCTCAGTGGTGGCCTACAGCGAGAAAATTCGGAACGGGCTATCGTCGAAGTAACTCGTGTCAGTTTGAGGGACGTATCGCATCCTGGTATTAATTACCTGATTAAACATGTCGGGTGTATCTTTCGCCGATTTTTCACAATTGCAATGGAAGATATTAAGGAAGGAAGCGAGTTTTCGGCTGAATTTAAACTCATGCCAACCGGAATCGAGAAGTTCGTTGCCGCTGAATACGACGACATGTTATGGACACTACTACAACAGGTGTCGAAAGATACTCATTCTTCACTTGAGCCCATGTATTCAACGATCGACCCTACTTTGCCAACATTGCATCTGAGCGAGCTTGAGAATGAACCAGAAAACGAACTCTTTGTTCGTAACGATGAAGGGCAATTCGAACGAGTATCCAAGGTTGCGTCTGATCAACGCCATGCGTCCATGATTGACAACGTGAAGAATAGTCTAGCTCGTCTGTTTACCACTGGCAGCGCGGCGAAAGAATTCTTGAAGAAGGAGTGGATGCAACGTGCCGTTACTCGAACTGCATTCCTCTCGGATGAGCGTTCGGCGATGCTCACATCTGGGGAGACGGAGCTTATTTTGAAACGGAGCTTTGAGTACATTGTGGCACTCTTCAAGTTTAACTTGTATGTGTCTAAATTCCAGCTCAACCACCACTTATACAATGGCTTCAAGACGCATATTCGGAGCACTCTGATTGTACGTGTGAACAACGCGGACTGGGAATCATTGGTTCAGGCCGATCCCACGATTGAACCCCGTATCAAAGAACTTAATGAACAGATCAAGGGTCTTTCGGATTCTCTCCGAGAAGTTAAACAGATGGAACAGAGCCTATGAATGTGTTGAAATGAGTGTTCCAATGATCCTTTGAAAATCCATCTCTCCGCACGCATAAATATTCAAACTTAGTATAGTTCGACGTCAACAGGTCTTGCCCCTGCCCCTGGGACGGTGTTCTTGGCGATACAGTGGAACGTGTTCAAAAATAGAAAGGCAGTCTCCTACTTGGACTCCTGAGCAGCACATGTGGGTTCTTCATTAGCTGTTTTCCTTGCTTCTTTTTCCTCTACACGTTGATTTTCTTCGTCAGCCTTTTGTTTCTTACGCTTCTTTTCATTCCTTTGCTCTCGTTTGAGTGCAACATCTTTAGGATCATCCATGACTCTTCGTAAAAAGGGAGATCTCTTTCTTCCTACAATGGCGACTTCATTGCTTCCAACACTGGAGTCGCAATCGATGGAATACTTATTCTGAGCAGGTCGGACAGAGACAGACCTGGTTCCTAGAAAAACGACGGAGGCATCATCATCATCATCGTTATCCGACATGGTGAATTTTGGGAGACGTCGCTGTGGTCGCTGTGGAGGCATCTTTTGCTACCCAATGCTTGTGAAGCTATTTAAGGATAGCACTATTAGAAAGTACTCCTCTAGAACTATCGTTGTAAAATGCGCGAGAATGGACCTCTCTATCATAGAGGCAACAACAGGAGAAAGGGACATAAAAGACAATCCTAACAGTTCCAAGCTACGAGAATAGAGAGTCTGAACGACAAAGAGAAACGATCAACACTACGTGTACCTTGTATACAAAAGCGCCATTTCGAAACAAACAAAATCTCCGAATCGCGCGCAACCCGTTTGTCGAGGTATTGTCCACTCCTGCTATTGACTGCTTCAGCGCACACTGAGCACTTGGCTTGCACGTGGGAGCAACGCGAACTGAGCATCAATGCTTCAGGCCGATCCCACGATTGAACCCCGTATCAAAGAACTTAATGAACAGATGAAGGGTCTTTCGGATTCTCTCCGAGAAGTTCAACGGATGCAAGGGAGTCTATGATTGTGTTGAAATGAGTGTTCCAAAGATCCCTTGAACATTCAATTGTGCACAAATATAAATAGTCATACTTGTAGTATTAGTTCGACATAAATCTTTATCATTACGGATCTTGTTGGACTCCCCGTGCTACGTCACTGAGCGAGGAGCGATTCTCCACCATCCAGAAACAAAAGTCGTCAAAGACAATGTATCCGAGCATGTGCTGGTCCATATCTTGAAAGACTTGCTCTGGATCTTGTTGGATACTGAGAATATCCGCGGCCTTCCAGAATTCTTGTTGAGACCAACGATGGTCCCCATCGGTATCGACCAAGGCAAAGACATAGCGGAGATTGTCAAAGTATCGAATCATGCGCAAAAAGTCAAAGAATTCGTCCTTGTCAATGCAGCCATTGCCATCCACATCCGCCTTGGCAAAAGCACGAAAGAGAATGGTGGGTTTCAGATCAAATTGTGGAGCAATGCGTTGGAACATGGCCTTTTCAATCTCCTTGAGACTCAGAGTACCATCTCCATTCTGGTCCACCAGTTGAAACAAGGTTTGCATCTCTTCCAAAGTCGGTTCCTCTACCAAGGCCTTTAGCACCTGTTTCTTCAATTCCACTCGTTCCTCTTTCTCGAGTGATACTGCTACTTGCCCATCCTTGTCCAAAGGACTGTTGTTTGTAGGAGAAGATGGCACCTGTTCACTTGGTAGCTCTTTGATTCCAGTTTCTACCTTGACATCCTTCCTATGATCATCCTTGTTTGGTAAACTTTCCTTCTCCTCGAAAGACTTGACTGATTCGTGACACAATTTTGGCAGACTCATCACTCCTTGTTTGCCATTGTCGTTCTTTCCCGAGTCGTCCTCGTCGTCATAGTTAAATCGCTCTTTGCGATTGCCCTGAATCGAGTTGCGAGGAGTTTCCGAGTCGCACGAATGCGGAGTGGTGGTTTCTCCCTGTGGTGGAATCCTGTCGTCATGAAAGAAGGGCGATCCTGCGGTTACCCTGTCGGTTGTTGTTGTGGAGGCAACGGTAGAAGGTGTACTCGGAAGTGTCGCCGGAACACGGTCTGGATGCTCCTGTTTTACGGCATTGCGATTTGGCGTATCCAAGACATGTGCGTGGACTCTGTTCGTTGGCTGGTGATCCATACCAGAGTTTCCGTGCTTTTCTTGTGGGCTTTGGGAATGAGCTTCTGGAACAGCCATTGTGCTGGAACAAGAAGAGCAACACAATCGCCAGCGATGAAATCGGGAAAGAGCAACCGTACGACGACGATGGCCTTTGACCTCCATGAAAGGAAGAACTGTCGAGCTTTTGTGCGTTTTATAAGCTTGTCATTCTCGTTGTTGTTTGTTGTACCAGATGCGCGAATGGTAAAAGAGCCAGTGCGCGATAGACAGAGACCCAAGACCAGTCTTGACATGTTGCGAACCAAAATCAGTCTTGGCATGTTCCAACCTCTCTCGCTCTCTCGTCATGGTGAGGATGCCATTGTCGTCGCAACTCCCCAGAAAAATGAGAGCGCGACCTGTGGAGTCTTGGGGGCAAGGCACTCCCAGAGCGTCGGAGTCAGTGCTACGATTACAGAGTAATAGGATATAACACCGCGTTACCTCTGGGGTTTCACGATTGTAGGAACTACCTACCTCTAGTAGGTACCTAGGAGTAGCCATTTGCGAAGAAGGGATAGCATAAGTGGAACACTCGGAGAGCGACTGTGCATGGACCTTGCTACCTACCTAGAGACAAAGGGTTCGGTCCCAAACAAGCAAGAACGAAACAAAAAGACAACGAGAAACGCTCTCTACTACCTAGTATACAAGAGCCATTTCGAACCAAATCAAATCCCCGAATCGCGCGCAACCCGTTGGTCGAGGCAAAGTCCACTCCTCTGCTATGGACTGCTTGGATCCCCGCAGCCATACTAATTCTCATTGCTTCCGCAGTTTCTCTCCTTCTCTTTCTTTCTCCCTTCTATGCGAGCACTGGACGCCATACCCACACACACAAGTCTCTCTTGACAAAAGAGTCGTCCGACGAAAGCAAGGCGCATTGCCACTCATACACAAGTGTGTCTTCGTCCATTACTGTTCTTGTGTGGCGTTGGACTCGGTTGGTGGTGTCCTTGTGGTAGGATGATTCGGGGCATGTGGTTCGTCTAGAGCATGTTCTTGTTCTTCCTGTTGTTGTTGTGGTTGTTGATTAGGATAATGATGTTGGGCCATCCAAAGACAAAAGTCATCAAAGACAATGTAGCCCAACAAGTGCTGTTGATTGATTTCCTCAAAAATGGCATGCGCCTTGTCGTTGGCAATGCCCAACACGTTGGCGGCTTGGACAAATTCCGTACAAGTCAATTGTCGATCGCTATTGTGGTCGACAGAATCAAAGACGGTTTGCAGCGTTTGAAAATACTGGCAGAGTTGCAAAAAGATGCACCATTCCTCCTTGTCGATACACCCATTGCCATTGCGATCGGCCGTTTCAAAGGCTCGAAAGACAATGGCCGGCTTGAGTTGAAATTGCGGTGCCACACGTTGAAACATGGCCTTTTCCACCTCCTTGAGACTCAGCGTCCCATCTCCATTCTTGTCCAGTTCCTGAAATAATGTGTCCATTTCCGAACGCGACAAGGTTGCTGGTTCCATGCTTGCTGTTGTCGGGACTTTTTGTTGTTGTTGCACGTGTGGAGAATCACGTGGTGGATGTTGCGTTATTTCGTGGGCAATTTGTGTTGTTTGGTCATTGCCGGTAGGATGACTGTTTGTGTTTCCCTCTTGTTCGGTTTCCTGGTAGTTCTTATTGGAACCAAGGAAGGTAACCGGCTCGTCTGGTTCTTCGTCGTTTGGCACTCGCGCCACTTCCATAGTCGGTGCAGGTTCATCGGGAGACGATACGACCGTGAGTTCGGTGGGTGTTGCCGATGCGGGGGTGAGTAATTCGTAGCCCTCTTCTTCGTCGTGTGGTGGTAGTGGTGGTGCTTCCTCATCGTCCACCTCAGGATCGCCACTTCCACTGGGCTGGGAACTGTCCATGGTTGGTATGGCCTGGACGGTGAGGGGAAGCATGGATCGGACAGTGGTGGTTCGGGTAAAAGAGGTCGTTGTGCGTGGCGGTTGTTTCGTGGTGTTCACTTTACTGTCATGATGTGGAGTGTCCTGGCCCGTTCGTGGTTGGTCCTTTTTCAGTTTGTGGGAACGATAGCAATGACAGACCCCAAAGAGTGCCAGTCCAACCACCAACAAACTAGCGGCCACAATCGCGCTTACGGCGGCCGATTCCATTGTTCTTCTTCTTCTTGTTGTTGTTGTTTTGGGTTTTCGAATATACGAATGGACGCACTAAAGTCAGAACCACAGAAAAGAGAAAGCACAGTGTCGATTGGAAGACAACAGGAAGGAATACAACCACACACACTTGGGTGCCTTTTGTGACCGCAAAAGCCTCGGAACGAAATAATGAGACCGTGTCGCGCCAGCCCATCACACGATGCGCCAGCCGTGTCTTTGGCCATAAGCAGAGGAGCATGGCTGGTCATTTCTACAAGAAAACAATGACAGCTGGCTCGTCGTATAAGTCCCCCGAATCTTCCACGATCCCCCAAATTCCAAGCCATCCGAGCCTCTTGATCGTGTGTCGGCAGCCGGCAAACACAAGACAGACAAAAAAATAATACGGCGATGGATGTTATGGATCTGAGGAGGTCGGCATCAAGAGAAGTCCTTTATGACACACATGCTTGCACGACGGAAACCATGTTGTCCACACGGGATCTCTAGTAGTCGAGGAGAGTGGTGAGTGAGGACGGCCGGTGAGGTAGGGTCTCGTTGGATCGGTGAGAACCTCGTTCCTTGCTCATTTCCTTGAGAAAACATACCGTAGCGCACTGAGAATTGACGCTACACGGCAACATGGAGAGATACGGATATGTGAGAATTTCATAGATTGTGAAGCAATGGCTTGGGTGAGCGGTCCCCAACATAAATAGCTTCTCGTATTTTTCACGTCTCTCTACGCTTGCACAAGGTGTGCGGGAAAAGGGTATCCTTTGAAAATAAATTCTAGTAGTGGCTACTCCTTTATGACGTTTTCTCGCCTTGTGTTGAAAGTTGAAACGGTCCAAGAGTTGAACCAATGCACTGTGATCATGAAGTAGTAGTATTGGCCATGTTAGATCTCCACGGATTGCCCGTAACGTTTGTGTTCGAGGAAAAGTGATACTCCCCCTCCTCTTCTTCTTCTTCTCACGGCATTCGTCTATCGCCCTTCTTCTATTGCGTAGGGTTGCATCTTGCATCCATCTGCTGCCTCTTCTGGACAAATGCGTGCCTAGTGCGTAGTGACGACTTCCCTCCGCCGTTTGGCTCGGGCTTTTTTTCTCTCATTTGTTTGCCAGATGGAATTCGAAGGAAGGATACCTAAATCACTCGGCTGGCGCGCACGAGTTCCTGACGCGCGACCACGTACACACCAAGCTGTTTTATGCATTTGCGTTTGTACACATTGTCCTATAGTAGTTTCAAAATCATGTCGGACCAGATGCTCAATCTGTACATTTACATAAAATTGATTTACAGTGATAATGTCTCAAGAATGTCTTATGGAGTACCGGATTTAGATAAAAGAATGAAAAAGACCCCGAAAGAAGCACATTCTCACGCAGCAAGAGCCAAATCGAAGCGCGGAGTTGGCCCTACAAAAGTGATGCGCTGCTCTGGACCGCAGAAACCGATTGCGCGAGCAGCAACACAGGCAACAAGCACCAAACAAAATTACACAACAGAGTCAGCAATTTTGCAAATCTTTCTTGTTCGCTCTCTAGACCACACATTGACGTGGGAAAGGTGATGGAGCATGTCGAGAGGTAGACAGCAGCTTCTCTAACCTCTTACAAAAATCTTGGTGGCAGCTTTGACAAAGCAAACAAGTAAAGTGACTGATTTGTATACTGAAATGACCATGACTGCTCTTTTTTCTTCCCTCCACGAAATTCTGGCTAGCACCTCTTCTTCCTACTGGGAGGAACCTTCGGTGCAAGGGCCGCTGACTGCCACATCAATGCCTGCGCAAGAGGGAGACATTGTGACGATTGATTTGCGCATGACACCTGAAAATGGCTATGTACCAGAACCCTTGTTTGATACATCTGGCATTGTCACCTTGGTGTTGGGTTGGGGGAACTACCTTCCTGGACTTCACGAGTTGATTGCTGGTTGCCGTGTGGGAGATTCGGTGAAAAATGTTTCCATTGATGCTGGATGGGGAGATCGGAGAAAAGACTTGTTGTTTCGAGGGACTCAAAGCAAGTTGGATTCGATTCTCAGCCAAAGTCCATCGTCGTCGTCCTCCCTCATCCAAGTAGGGACCACACTAAAACTACCTGGTGGCATTGAAGTGGTAGTTTCGGAACTGGGGGAACACAAGTCACCACAAGAACGAATTGTAGTTCTGGATGCCAACCCTCCCTTGGCCGGAACGAGCTACGCTTGCTCGTTTACGGTCTTGGAGGTAACAAGCTTGTCCCAGGAGTTGCTCGAATATCAGGACACCCCTTCTAAAAGAACACAAGATTCCAAGTCGTCGTTGGACCCCCCCTACCAAGTCGCCACGTTTGCCTTGGGATGCTTTTGGGGTGCCGAATTGGCCTTTTCGCGCCTTGCTGGAGTGGTAGGGACCCAAGTCGGCTATTCGCAAGGCATTACCGAGTACTCTCCCACCTACGAAGAAGTTTGCACCGGCAAGACACAACACCGTGAGGCGGTACGAGTCGTCTACGATACCCGCCAAGTGTCCTATTTAGAACTCTTGCAGGCCGCCGTGGAACGACTGGATCAAACCACGTCCTCGCTCGAGTTGCACAAGCTCTTTCAAGAACAGCAACAACAGCGACTAGACGATGATGCCAGCATTCCGGATATGGAAGGCAATGTACAATACAAACATGGCTTTTACTTTCACACCGAAGAACAACGAAGCCAAGTGTGGGAGTTTTTGGAGCAAAGAGGGAACCGCTTTGGGGTTGAGGTACAAAAAATATCGTCCTTTTTCAAAGCAGAAGAGTACCATCAGCATTATCTGTTCAAAGGGGGACAAAGTACCAAGAAAGGTTCCAAAGAAATGATTCGGTGTTTTGGATAAACTACCATGACTTTCTTATAGATATGTTTATAGAGATTGGCACGTAAATTTATAACGGATCGACATACATCACGTCTCTTACAAATTTCGGTCACCAGTTCATGGAGGCACATTGATCCCACTACTTGGACACTGCATAGAGGAAATATTGCTGAAACACATGGATTTGTGACAAAAACGCTACCCCCAAGTAGGGGTGAGTGGTCGCATGTGTGTCGTGCTTTTGGTGTGCAAACTCTTACTCAATCGCCTTGTCATACAACGACTTGATGGTATCTCTACTCGCCATGGGGTGACAGATTCTATGAAATTCAGCCTCGACAAACTGTAACAATGGTAAGCTGTTGAGACGAGGCATCTTCTTTAAATCATCCCGTCCATTCCGTCCAATACAACGGTATTTTCGTTGTCGTGTCTTTTGGTACAAGATAAATCCGCCCAAACCGTCCAGTAGGCTAAACAGATAGTTACCATGATGCGTTCCGATAAACCTGCGATTTCGTTTCGGAAGTAGCAAGATATCATCCATGGCGGTTTGCATCCTTTCCGTGTCATTTAGGACAAGAGCAAGTAGGAAGCGATAATACCGCATCATCATGCCAGGTAACGTCGCCTCAAATACTGGTAACAACTCTTGTTGATCGAGGAATCCCAACTCACAAGCTTTTTCCCATGACAGGACTCGTGGAGTATCCGACTGTCCAGTCAAGTTGATTGACAGAAGTAACGGAGGTATCATAAATGCCATCATATCCTGTTGATTCAGCACCTTGATTTGTCCAACAAAATTCTTGATATCTGATGCAAAGGCGGTCAACGATAGTCCACAACTAATGTACAAGTGAGCATATTCCAGAATGCAAATAACTCCAAACATGACGTTGCCCGTTTCGATTCCAATTCGGTACCCGTTCAGCGTAGGATCTAGACCAGATGTGATTGGTCGCTTAATATGAAGACAGTGTGTATAGGCAAAGGATGTGGTGGCTGGGATCATTTCGTGTCTACCACGACCTGGTTGGTTGTGAGAGGCATCCCATTGCAAGGCCAGATGGGCAAAATGGTACGCCTCGTCTCGTTTTTCAGTCAAACTCAACCATTGGCCATATGCGGCAAAGGCAACTGACGTTTCCGGACACGAGCCATGACCTCATGTGAGTTCCATCATTTTGCAAATGGCCAAACCACTGCAAATGACATCTTCGGCCGCAAAACTGTACATGGCCGTGGAAACTAGAATTTGCATGACTTTTCGGATATTCATATCTGTCATGTGGGGTAGGTTCAGGAGATGATGGTCTGATTTGTCTTGGACCATGCGGTGGATTCGACGCGATTCGACCCGCAACTGGAACCACCGGGAACGAGGTAAATGGACTCCCAAGGCAGCCATGGCTTGTCGTGCCTTGACAATGGCCCCCCGATCACGCATTTGAAAACTCAGAGTTTTGGCTTGAATGGCCAAGGCGGACGCCACGTCGCGGGGACGACGTGCATGCTCCAGTACCTGTTCCGTCAACGCGTTGCTGTGTTCTACCGCGTGACGGGAGGATTCCACGGCGGCCAGGGCTATATACAGTTCCACCACCAACTCATAACAAGTGTCCCAATCTGTCTTTTCCACAACCAGATGCACCGCCTTGGTGAGAAATCGATGGACCAACGATTCGGCGAAACGCCTTCGAGCTACCTTGCTGGCTTGGAGATTGAGGGTCATGACAAAATGGCGACATTCCTTGCCCTGGTCCAAGACGGCCGATCCACGATTGAGTTGGTCGGTAATCAACAAGAGATGAGGAGAATCCAACGACTGACCATCGAGCTCAAAGAGAAACTTTCCAAGGGCGTAGTGGACTTGGCTTCGAACGTGGTCGTCACCAATGAGCTCATAGGACAATTGTCGAATTCGGTCATGAGAAAACTTGACAATGGAGGAATCCACAGTCTCCATCAAATGTTGTTTTTCTGCCAGTGCAAGCACCTTGTCAAAGTCCGTCTCGTCCACTGCATCTGCAGCTGAACCATGGTCGGAGTCCGCAACTTGAGGATTCTCCTCATTGCGGCTCTTGCCACAAGAGTCTTGGATTGGCAATGATACAGGCAACACGCTCGAGAGGTGTTGATACACGTGTTGCAGCAAGGTTCGATCCATGGTAAACCCCAAACACGAGGCCAACTGTAACAACCGACGAACCGACCCTGGAATGGAGGTTTGCTATCGTTGCTGCACAATCTGTGCGACATTGTCGGCTACATTGGTGGTGCCCTTGACATGCGACAAGTCCCGCTGCCATCCAAGCAAGAGTGGATTGTAGACCAAGGCCGTTTCCTGGTGTAACATGTGTAAAAATTGCAAGACAAAAAAGGGATTGCCCATGGTCTTGTGGTGGACCACAAAGGATAGCTCCCTCAAGGCCACTCGGTTGGCATCGTCGTCGTCATTATGTGGACTTTGCTGACAAGGCCTTGACAATGGCACCGACAAGACATGGGCCACCACATCTTGCACGGCTGGTAACTCCAAATTGGACAGGTGAATCTGAGAGAGAGACAACTGCGATTGACCGTCCTTGTTGTTGCTCTTTTCTACAAATTCCTCTAGACGGTTGACAAAGGGCTGAACGACCGTTTTGAAAGCATTGGAATCCTCATGGTCGTCTCGATAACTGGCCAAGAGCATCCAGCAAGATGACGATGATGAATTCTGTGGATCCCTGTTAGTAGCAGCGTCTTGCAGGACGGCCGTCAAGACTCGCAGGGAGTTGGTATCTGCCCATTGCAGGTCATCCAAAAAGAGAATCAATGGTGTTGTTTCACCACAAAAGGATTGCAAAAAGACTTGCAATCCGACGGCCACTCGATGCCATCCCAATACCCCATCCTTTTCCAAGGATGGTATACTAGTACTCGCGAAAGACGATGAATTACCACCTGCAGCATCCGTGCGTTTCCAGTCGGGTTCTCCTGGCTCTGACGACAAGAGGTGAACAAATCCGGGAACCAGTTTCGCCAAAATCTTTGCCTCGTTTTGCAAGGCCTTCACCAATCTTTGTTTGGCATGTTTGTTGTTCTTGCTGCTCGATTGACTAGAAATGTCGTGCTCCACCGCCAGAACTTGCTGACACAAGGACTTCATGGTTTGTATCAAGGCCGACTACGGAAGGGAGGAATCGTGGTTGTATTGATCAAACTTGCCCTCGACAAAATAATAATCACAATCACTATCATTCTCAGTCTCATGACGGCTGATGTAACGTTCATGACGTGGTATGATTCGTGGTTCTTGTTGTTGTGGGTGTTGTTTGGCGAGGGATTGACAGAGAGAGGTTTTGCCACAACCAGCCTCTCCATGTACCAGACAGACCTGGACTGCACCATCTTTCGTATCCTTCTTACAGAGCCGATGCGTGAGGTCCTTCATCTGTCGACATTCCTCGTGTCGTCCATACAAGACGGTCGATGATGGCGACACGCACAAACGAGGATTTGGAGAAGCCACAAACATGATGGAGGACGAACCAGCCTGTGGTTGTTCTTGTTGGTGAGGTGGTTGTTTCTGCGAAACCAATGACATGCCTGTTGGATCAGGACGTTTTGTTGTTGCATATCCCAGGGTGGAGTAGTGTCAATTGGTTCTTGCTGCTTCATTCAAAGAAGAAAAGGTCGTCGAGACTTGATCCATGATCCATCCTCTCTCATTTTTGGTTCGGGGATGGAAGATGGAAGAATGCGAAGAACTGCGTTCCAACGAGTCCTGTCTTATTCCGGCTGATAGCTCGATCACGAACATCCAAGACCCACAGAAGCTGATGTTACCGCTTACATGGTTACTTTTCTTGTCTCTGCTTTAAACGTAGTATAATTCTTGTTATCGGTAAGAATGTTGTTACGATAGTGGGATTTTGCTCCCACAGGCAAAATAAGACAGTTTCTCAGACCCAGAAGAAGCTACATTTCGGCCTTCGAGGCAGAAAGAGACAAGAAATAAACGATGGGGAAGCGTTTCAGAGAGAGCTAGCTGATGGAGACGAAGCACAAGGAAAGCAATCGATGTGGTTGAAAACGACAAAACAGAAACGGTTATTTGTCATCGACACCAATGACTGACGATATAAACTGGAAGTAATGGGAATCACGGGAGTTGTGGAAATGGATGGTGTTACAGAAGCTGTGAGAGCGGAAGCTGTGGAAGCCGAGGGAGAGACACAAGTACCCATGAAGGATGCAGAAGTAGGAAAGGAACCCAGTGAAAGTGGAAATCAAAACAGGGAGCGATCAGAAGTCCAAAAAGGGAGTAGGAGTGGAAACACAAACGGGAAGCAGAAGCTGCTGCCAATTTTAGTACCCACAGGTAGCGGAGGGAGTCGAAGCGGAGATCCCACAGCCTTGGATATCACCAACGAGGTGAGACCGGTGTTTCACCGGGGGAAAATCACCCGGAAGGTTCATCTGATACTGGAACGGGGTCTGCAACAGGTTATAGTTGTGGAGGGAATGGCTGTTGGGATGGGTGCACCGCGTGGTGCATCTAGGAATGATGGTGGCACCCGAGGTACAGGTGTTACCGAATACGGATATATCCGGGAGGGATGGTGGCACTCAAGGTACGAGTGTCACCGGATCAGGCATTGAGGAAGCAATGTATCGACAAAAGGAATAACCCCATTTGTTAGGAATTGAAGTTCTCGTGAAACGGATCTATTCGTAGGAAGTCGGATGTGTAAATTTTGCCTCTAACACCAGAGTGCAGTGTCGGAAATAATGAAAATGATGTATGGTCGGCACAACGGAGCATGCTCCCGCATTGGAGCAATACATCAATGGGCCTTCTTGGAAAGTTAACTGACGAGGAAATTTCATAAAGGGAGTCTGAGTCATGTTCGTATCGACTGGATAAAGGGAGTCTGAGTCATGTTCGTATCGACTGGGACTGGTAGCCGAATTGGAATCCGAACGTTGCGTTAAACATGGATGAAGCATTGGGGCTGCCAAGCGTGTATCAGCCTCGTGGAATCGCAGAATTATTGGGCACCATGCAAGGCCCCTGAGGTGTCGGTGGAAAGACTCGATTCCATTCTGTCGTCGTCATTGTCCGATTTGGCAGTGACAATTTCGTCTGTATCCCTACCAATGAGACTGGCAACGGTTGGCCTTGTCGGAGAGGTCCGTCATGCGACTGAGCAGCTTGTGGAAGGACCAGGCGTGGAGTGAGAAGACCATCAACAGGAAGATGACCTGCCCAAGCACAGCCACGGTGTTGTCTCTTTTCACAACCAGAACCAAAACAGGGGGAAGTATTCTTTGTGTCCCGCAACCTTACAGTCGCGTGGAGACTGTACGTCGTCTGTTCATCGACTGGTCACGTCATTCGACTATATTCAGAAATATTGCTGTTCCATGCCATGACAAAGTATATTCTAATGAATCGACAGACACTAAGGTTAGTGTGACATCACTTAATTGGCTGGAGACTGCTCCGCATTCAGTATACAAGATAGTGACGAAGAACTAACTGTTGGGTTGTCGATGATGATCCTGTGGAGTAGAAGAATCCTCCTCCCATAGCTCCGCAAGAGCGATGGTTGGAGGACGGGGACAAACAGCTCTGGGTCCACGGGAGGAGTGGGCCTACTGGAGGAGTCCGATAATCACCGACATCTAAAGTGATTGCTACGGATGAGGCAGTTTCTTCTTTGCGGCAGTTTCTTCTTGTGGGCATCACACTGTTTCTGCGGAGTCTCGTGCAGAGTTGTGCTATAAACGGAGGTTCAGGTGAAGACGCTAAAGAGTGTCAAAAGAAGTGGATACGACGGATCTTTTGGCCAACTACCAGAAAGAGAAAAACCAAACCGGATATATCTAACTCCGCTGAAGACAAGAATTTTGTGGAAGGTAATGGAAGTAGACTAGGATAATGGAAGGATGTAGAAGCAGAAGAGGAACAGCGGGGACAGACATGAATCGTAGCATCAAATGAGGAATATGGAGAGGTGGTCACGAAAGAGACGCCTTAAGTTGATGAGTATGAGGACGGCGGATCCAGACAAAGCATGTGCTTATGAGGCCACTCGTGTCTGCAGTACTGAGAATTGGAATGGCGATTCTGCATCACAATTTAGTTTTGCGGCCACAGGTTAAGATCACACAAATCAGAATTGCTGGCGTGGGATCCTGACGACTGAGACAAGACATATCTAATAACTATTGTCTAGGATAAGGCAAATGACCATACCATCGGAGGATCTTTTCGGGTCAGGGTGCTCTTGGATTTTGATGGCAAATTGCTCCTATCTGGCATAGGGTTGATTTGTTTTAAACAGGGAACTGTGTCTTTGCCCCGCGGGCCTGTAATCGTGGAGAGGAATCTTCCGCAAGAGAAGTTGTACATTCCTGGTGGGTTGACAATGGATGGAGCAGGATGGTCATGGGATACTCTCCCATCTTGTACATCCAATGACAGTTCATCAATGACTGAATTGGAGTTCGAAGCCCCCCTCATCACCACGGAAGATATGGAGTCACTGTGGTACGCGTGGAGAAAATTGGAGCATGCATCAAGAGACGCAATGGTCTGAAAAGGGACAATACGTATTGCAGAAGTGATGGATTGTTGGCTATGGGCTTGGAACATTTGAAGTTGTTGGCTATGGGCACGGAACATCTGACTGAACAATGGGACGAAAAGTGGGTTCCGCGAGAAGTGGGGATCGGATTCGCGTCCCGCTACCAAGATGAAAATTCAAAGTCATTTGGATGAAATACAGAAGGAAGCGGAAGACTATGAGGCGATGTCACTTGCTGTGACATGTTTTTTTTTTGTGAAGGTGATCGCAAGGCGGGGACCCTGGAAGGGAAAGATGGGCAGGGCCAGATACATCGGGAAGGGAACCAAAAATACGTGAAAGGCATACCCACGATCTCCTAAAAAAAGGGGGGAGGCCTGGTTGCTTACATTCCTCCTCCCATGCTTGCTCTGGCTTTCCATTGTCAGAGGACGGGGACAATACCAGGGTGGCCCAATGGCGGATGGCACACCCTTCTTGAGAGTAATGGAATAGGTCAGATTAAAGTCGACACTATCGTGTGGTTGGCACTTGAATCTCTGCTTGGACCAGAGCGGTCCTTCGGCCCACAAAAAGCTCAAGTCTTTGGAACTTTGGGGGTAGGGTGGAATCATGGGATACCGATACTGGTTGACATCCATGGCAAAGGACTTCCAGGGAAACCGTGATCGGACGCTGTAGGCTCCTCCGCCATGAGAAAACTTGACGGGCAGCTGAAAGGTACTGGTATAGTAGACACTTTTAAGTGGGTCGTTCCACGAGGAGGGATGCAGGGCCTTGCAGGAGGTGATGTCCCTTGTTTGTCGGGACAATTATGTGGTTGGCTTTCTTGAGGGAATGACATCAGTCAGACCATTCTGGGATTTCCTTGGGTATTTGGTCCTCGTACCAGGTGTGTTATTTGAGAGAAGTGCTGTTGTGCAGGAAATGCCGAGTGATGTATGCTGGCTGTAGTGCAAGAAAGGAGGGGTCAAGGAGGCCGCAGGCATCCTGGAGGTGGTGACATTTGTGGTAAGGAGAGGATGTGCAAGTGCACGGGAGAACGCGAAATACCATTGTCGTCGGAAGAGATGCAAGTGCAAGAGAAATGACACTATTGGCCAGGTGCCGGCAAACCAGAGGAAGCACAAATGCACTAAAAAAATCGGAGGGAAAGTCTCTGGATCATTAGGGACAAACAGGAGCATTGTGTTGGAGGAAACAACATGATTCCTGATGAGGTTGCCCAGACAAACATAAACTGGAGAGAGATACACCTCGGGTTGCAGACTATGTATGGGCTGCTCTCTGTGCATGCAGACAGAGTTTTTGTTCGTGACTGCCGAGGAGGATTCTCCTTGTTTGCGATGAAAGGGGTTGTTGTCAGGAACCATCCGAGAAGGCCTGAAATGAAGTGGAAATGATCTGCATGGCCAGTTAAGGGCATGCTCGGCTCAGGAGTGAATGGAGACAGTAGAGGTTGGTCAGATATGGATTTGGTGGCAACAGATACTATAAATGTGAGGCAGAAGAATCGGATCTGTGGAAAATGTGACACCACGCTGGGAGAATTGAATCACAGAATTGGGAATGATTGGGGTATTGGAGAAACCTTGTGACTTATGACGCGGGAAGAGTTTTCGAAAAATGATAGATGATGACAGCCTGGGCCTGGGATGGGAATGGGAATTGCAGCAAGAAGACGGGGACCTCATAGTTTGGAAAGCAAGAAGACGGGGACGGTGCATTCCTTATATCGACCAAGAAAGCGGGGACATTGGAGACACATATCTGACTCTTGAATTGGTATGATCTTTGGTGCACGGGGCAAGTTATCAAAACATGGTTGCTCGCGATAATGGAAGATGAACAGGTGTGCAGCTAGCAGAGGTTGCGAGATACTTCCTTCCTTGCTGATGTGGAGGGGAAATTCGGAAAGATTTGATACGTGGTAGAGAGAACAAGGAATTACCCGTACAGCACAGCTGCAGAAAAGTTAGGGAGTGCGATGACAACAAATGGTGCATCTGGTTGACACCCACCTTGGCATGTCGGAAAGAATGAATTAGATAGCATTTATCACTTGGGCAGACGATGTGGGGAGGATACCTTCTGGATGCACGGAACCGCATGTTATATGAACATTAACTCGAATCCAGCTAACGAAGTTGAAGTGACAAGCGAATCGTGCAGGATCACGTACGCATCTATGTGCTGGGGCAAATGTACTAGACAGAGACAGGACCACATGTTCCGCTCATTTGGGCATGGGGTGCCTTGTCGGGTATCAAAAGGAGCAGGGTTCAAAGAAAGAGGTATCTGGAACAAGGCGAAGAGACAGAGATTCTGGATCAAGACGATATAACAGATCTCCAGAATCCATTCCAGTACATCTTGTTGCCATTCCAACTCCTGTTGTCGTGGTTCTTGGCCATGTCGTGCATTGCTAGTGTTGTTGTGTAACCTGATCGCATGGTAGTTCCATGTCCTCGAGTGGCCGCAGGGGGATTGGTTTTCCTTACTTGTGGTGGGTAACAGGGAGGCCTGAGTCGGTCTGGCATTTTTGTGGACGCGGGATTCTTCACATGCATACATACACCTTGCCATTGGTCTTGGACGCATCTTACAACGAGGCTCTATAGAAAGCTGCCGTACCATGGGGAGAGAAAGACAAAAGGAGGACCGCCCCGAATGCAAAACTGAGATCAAATAGTGACAAGAATGGATGAGTGTGACATGATTTCATGTCAGTCTACAATGATTCTCCACATGGCCCGGTTGGAACTTTGGCTTGAATGGTTGTGGAGCTCTCGTTTTCATGCCACAGCCTTCATTCCAAGTCGGCAATCGACTTGCGGGGACTGTCTTATTCCGGCTGATAGCTCGATCACGAACATCCAAGACCCACAGAAGCTGATGTTACCGCTTACATGGTTACTTTTCTTGTCTCTGCTTTGAACGTAGTATAATTCTTGTTATCGGTAAGAATGTTGTTACGATAGTGGGATTTTGCTCCCACAGCAACTTCCGGTAAGTACCCTTGAGTCCCGTATCCGCTAGCAATACCCAGTGGATAAGACCAAGAACTTCTTCGACAACGGATCGATATTAATACAAAATACGTATTATGAAACCATAGAGGATGGTTTTCCAATCTCTAGTATGGAACAAACGGGAATGTCGTGAGGGATGTCGTTTGATGTCGTGAGGGATGTCGTGAGGGATGTCGTTTGATGTCGTTTGATGTCGTTTCGGGCTCGCGCGGAAACATGGTTTGAGTCAAAATCAAGCGGTGCTCATATGGGCCTTT
Source organism: Epithemia pelagica (assembly GCA_946965045.2). Lineage (NCBI taxonomy): Eukaryota > Bacillariophyta > Bacillariophyceae > Surirellales > Surirellaceae > Epithemia > Epithemia pelagica. Next base: position 689,305 of record OX337234.1, on the reverse strand, counting down.
TGAAATGTCTTTCGCCATGGGCCTAACGTCAGTCAGTCGTGTTTTTTCTGTTGAATAATACGAACTGCTGGAGAGTAGAGATTCTTTTGGCGATAAAAACATCAAACGACATCAAACGACATCAAACGACATCAAAAGACATAAACGACATCTACAATGTCCCCCGACATCCGTGACTCGGGATGCTTGCCTCATATCGAAAGAATCTGTATCCGATATGATCATATCAGAGCTATTGGTGTGTGATAACGCAATATGAAAACGGGTGTTTTATCGCGACGATACTCTGAGAAGTAGAAAGATTTCGTACGTTTTGAGTCCATTACCGGAAGTTGCAGGCAAAATAAGACACACACCTCCTTCATCCGTGAAACGACCATGCGCGCGCGTCGGACGATGGCTTCGCGCGGAAGTGTGAACGGTCACATCTCACAGTGATCACGCAAAACGCAACCAGGGTGTTGAGTGTTGAAGTTCTAGTTGACTGTTTTGCACTTTTAAGCTTAAATTACCAACTTTTAACTTTTTTCATGAAAGTCAAGTCAATTTCCAGCCGAGATCCCATGACTTTTCTCTTTTCTCAGTGAAATCAAGTTGGAGAGCACCACATTTTCTACTTTGACTTAATGTTTTTCATGAAGTCAAGTTCTGAACTCTGACCTTCCACCGTCACCGTGTGCTGCGACTTCTACCATTACTCGTATCTCGTATCGTGGAAAAGTCAATATCTTAGTTTCTGACTTTAAGTCGACTTTTCTTTCTGAAAAAGTCAAGTTGCAGAACTTTTGTGGCAGTTGAATTGTTCCTTTTTCAAGAATTTGTTGAGTTTGTGTGTTCCAAGATCTCTAGGTAGAGGTCGGTCCCGCAACAGCTCATCTCTGCTGGAGTGCGATGGAGAGGTCTGTGGTATGCGCATCCGCTGGAGATAAGACTACCTGTGCTACCATGATGAAAATGCCTAGCTAGGGGAGTAGTAACTAGAGCACTTATCTTGGTGAGAGCTTTCCTTTCCAGTGGTGGAATAGTTGCTTGGTCTCCAGCAGAATCTTTTTGTTTTGTTGCCATGTCAATATTATCTTCTTTCAAGAATACACTGATAGGTGTCCTCTTACAGAACCTTCATTTTGGGGGTGTGCTTCGGACTGCTCTCCATATTGCACTCTTCCACAGTTGAAGAGTCATCATTGTCATTGCAATCAGACACTTTGGAAGGCTGTGTGGAGCAAATGAATGACACAATATGAAACAAACAAATGAGAAAGGATAAATAGTGACCAGTGCAGAGAAAAGAGTACGGTGACTAACATATACACGCAACAGAAAATCTCTGCTGGGGATTCTCTAGCGCTGGATCTCCAGCGAGATGCGTGACTGCTTACCGCGGAACCGACCTCTACCAAGAACTGACTTCAAAGTTAAAAGCTGAGTTGACTTCATTTATGGGCTGCCAACTGCCAACCGTAATTTGCAAATTCCTGACCCCCTATAGCCCTGGACCCCCCATTTAACTTCAGCATACATCGCCCCCTCAATTTTTATCTGTAGGCTCTTGACCAACTATAGGGTTACCCCCACATTCCTCACGCTCAAGCCTTTCTATCGCAATGGATCACATAAGACGGGAGTGAATCAAAGAGATACCACATGATGGTGATGGGTACTATAAGGCCGACCCTTATGCCTCTACGAAACGAAAGTTGAAAGCTGACATCGACATTAGTTTCGTTTTGGCGGGATTTTGCTTCCTTACGTGTCTGCGAAACGAAAACTAGAACCGCGCCTTGTCCCCATTCATCCCCCATTTTCCCCCCATTTCCACTTCAATAAATTGACTTCTAAAATAATTCTCAAAGAATTGTGACGTACACAGGACGCACCGACCAACGCCTGCGATCAACACTCTTGAGCGTTGTGAACAACTACTATAGCTCCTCGGAATGGAAGTAGGATTTTCGTCTAATATAGCCTTATATTGCCCACGACGGCCGCGCTCTCATGAGCAAGTGCGGAGCAAAAAAAGGTAGTGCGGAGCAAAAAAACCAGTCCTGGGAATAAAGTGTGACAGTTAATTAGGGGGGGGGGACTCGGAGGTTATAGAAGCAAGCGACATCCCCTCCTGGTCGTGGGGGCACTTGTCGGGGCTATTGACTCCTCGGCGGGCAATAGCTCCTCGTCGTGGACCACCAAATCCGCTGACGCAGATTTAGAAGGCGGTCCATTTCTCGGAGCTATTGCCCTTCTCGGAGTCAATAGCCCCGACAAGTGCCTCCCCACTCCGCGGAGCGGTGCCTCCCCACTCCGCGGAGCGGATGTAGATATACTACATATTCATACATTGTCTAAACGCTTTGCACATCTGAAACGCCTTCTACTTTCGTTGGCCTACGAAAGTTGGCGCCAACTTTCGTAACCCCGAAAGTTGAAAAGCAAGATTACCCGGGTATAAGAGGTAATTTTTATGAAAATGATGACGTGTCACCTGTCACCTTTCAACTTTCGTTTCGTAGAGGCTTAAGGGTCAGAGTCAAAGCACTGATCCCATATTTTTTATGGGAGTAGTTTATTTTCTAATCCGTTACCCTTAAAACCCGTTCCTTACGTATGGCGTTAAGGCTGCGCTTCGTTTCTGGATTAGTTCATCCAACCCTTCTTTACACCCCCGATGTTGAACATGAACGTTACTATAAAATTTAAATTATAATGATCGGATATTTTGCACCCCATGCTGAATTCAGCCGATGGGGCTGAATTCCGCCTAGATCAAAAAGTTTCCTCCTCTTGACCAAGCATCGACCATGGCCCGTCCTTTGGACATTGTCATCTTCAATATCATCGCTATCTAGTCGTAAAAGTATAAAGTTGTCCTACGATTAGAAGTTACATTTTCGTAGCCTCATTCATCGCTCGTTTTTTTTTCTCTGTTGTGTGTTGTGTGATTTCACACGATGACCATGGCACCCTCCGCCTCCAAAAAGTTGCGTCTTGGCATTGGTGCAAAGGCCACTGTCCTTGTTTCGCGGCTCCATCCTAAGGATAAGGTCACAAAGGCCTATCCAAACTTCACCAAGGGCGAGAGGACCGTGCAGATTGTTGTTTCTGCGAAAGGAACACGTCCAATCCGACGAGACCCAAAGGGTGTGGTCATCTTCAACCACCCCAGTCATGGAGATGTACAAGAGGACTTTGAATGCTGGGCAATTGAAAGGTTTGTCTGTGTGACCACCGAAGGAGATAAAGAGGGCTTTTTTGCTCCAGAGGTGCCTCTTGGAGTGGCGGCACAGAACCAACAACAAAACACGCAAGACGCGAATGAAGCGAACAACGACAACGCCAACAATAATGATGGTGGTGGAGAAGAAAATGTTCCACAAGAGCTGCAGAGACTTGTCACCGCAACAACAACAACTGGCGGTGTGGGTATTCAAGCGGATGATTTGGCAATGGCTCAAAATCTTGTGGACGACACAATGATTGATGACGACAACGAGCCAGCTCCAGAGAACATTCCTAATCCAAACGAAACTACAGATGGGGTTTTTGGTGAATGGGAGCACTCAGGCAGTTGCTACAGAGCTCTGGCTGGAGGACGCCGCTTAAAGGCAAGAATCTCGTATCCTCCTCACATCAAGCCATCCCTTTTCAACCTGTTTGAGCTATTCTTCTTCACGACCTTTGTGAAGGATGTCATCATCCCCCAAACAAACAAGCGACTCACAGAGAATGGATTCCATCGTGAGCTGTCCTATGGGGAGTTCTTGCGGTGGCTCGGCATTTGGTTATTGATGTCAACAATCAACGGACCGGATCGTGGAGCATTTTGGTCGTTGGTGGACGTGGACAGGTTCAGAGGTGCCCTGTGGCGACTCAATGACCTCATGTCGCGAAAGCGTTTTGATGCGATCCTACGGTCGATCTTCTACACAGATTGCAACAAGCCACAATACACGGACAAATTCTGGGAGGTCAGGCAGTTAGTGGATGCGTGGAACAAAAACATGACACAACAATTTACTCCTTCGTGGGTCTCATGTCTGGACGAGAGTATGAGCCCATGGACAAACAAATATACATGCCCTGGATGGATGTTTGTGCCGAGAAAGCCACATCCTTTTGGCAATGAGTACCATTCTGTTTGTTGTTCGATGTCAGGTATTATGTGGGGTATTGAGCTTGTGGAAGGGAAAGATGCTCCACGTGCCACGGCTCATCCCAAGCCAAAATTCAACAACCTTGGAAACACTGTTGGATTGTTGTTGCGAGTGCTTGAGCCAATTTTTGGAAGAGGCTCTGTTGTTGTCTTGGATAGTGGCTTCTGTGTTTTGAAAGGCATCATTGAGTTGAAGAAGAGGGGAGTGTATGCTTCTGCCCTGATCAAAAAGCGGCGTTATTGGCCTAAGTACATCAAGGGTGATGACATCAAAGACCACTTTGATGACAAGGAAGTGGGTGATTGTGACGCATGGAAAGGACAAATGGATGAGGTTGACTTTCATGTTTATGCCATGAAAGAGCCAGAGTATGTCATGTCGCTCATGTCAACGTACGGAACAAATCAACGGACGGGCAGAGAAACACAGCGCGAACTCGATGATGGGAGCAGGAAAAAATTTTCGTATCCAGAAGTGATTGGAAATCACTTCTTGTATCGACACTCTGTCGATGATCACAACAATAAACGACATTCTCCTATTAGTATTGAGGAGATTTGGGCTACGAAGTGGTGGCCGAACAGGGTCTTTGCTTTTTTGCTCGCAGTGACAGAGGTGAATGTCAGTTTGGGGATGGTCGAGTTCTGTGGAAGCGATCCAACCAGCCAAATCGAGTTCAGGAAGTCCCTCGCCGAAGCACTAATCTACAATGAGTATTTCAATGAGGAAACTGATGTTACACCGGATAAAAAAGCCAAGAAACAACGAATCTCTGCTCATGCCTACTGCACGCTACCCAAGGGAAAAAAATTTCATGGCGAGCGAATGGTCGAAGCAAAGAGTGACTATCCTCAGCACAAATGTGTTTCTTGCACACGACAAACTCGTGGCTATTGCAAGTGCTCTCTAGGGGTCTATCGCTGCAATGAATGTTATGCACTTCATCTTATTGCAGTCGAAAACAATCTTTCATCGCCATGCTAAATTCCGCCGGAAAAGACCACCCGAAAATGCACCCACAACGACCCCTTACTTCTTGTAGAAAAAACAGGAATTGCTGTAGCAATGTTATACTCCTTAGAAAGCTCGGTTCAAGATCTACATTGTGATATACTTTTTATCGCTATACTTGATTTGGTCACGAAAGGAGAGGGTGTCGAAGATAGACTGAATTCAGTCAAATGGCCTGTAGAATACCCGTGATTGAAAATTGCCGGCCCCCAAAGCCCAAAGTCGATTCATTTGCTTCGGATGATGGGCAGACGACTATGTCATTCATGACTGAAGCCAAGACTCAGATCCAATTTGCGATGGATACTCCCGTAGTATCCGAACAAAATACAACGGTGAGTGAAACTACGTAGCTTCTGGTACATTCCTACGATACTTTATACGCCATAGTGGGTGGGCATCCACAAGACGATACCTTTGCTACCTTATCTATCTTCTTTTCCAATTTACTCCAACACCTCTGTAGGTAGAGCGGAATAAAATCTCCTTGGCGATTCTGTATGAGCCTCTCCAGGTGCCCAAACATGGTGCCATAGTCGCCTTCTCTCTACCAATCTATCGTACCACCAGGATCCAGCCGTCACGTTCGTGGACAGGAGAAGCCGTTGTTTGAATCTCCCAACATGGCAGCAAACATTTGCCAAAATAGCCCTTCCTCCACCCGATATCCGTCCACTAAGAGACTCCTGTAGTAGTAGCACATACACTCACTCAAATTCACTGCACTGGGTGTTGTCCATCGTTCATTCATAGGAGTAGAAGAGAAGACCACAATTCTCGCCCCTCGACCATCCACAGAATGTATCGTCTGGGAGAAAGGTATCTAGATACCCTCCGTTTCAGTGCGACCGTGAAATTGGACAAAAAAACCGTTCTCTAAGGACCAAAGAGGCGGATGGTATGACTCTTTTGGATCTCTTGGGTCTATTCTACCAACCTATTACTCCTACCTACTAGGTAGTACGGGCAGTGTCCGAGTGCAGAATGATTCAAAGTGTCCCCTAAGGACGAACATGGAGGTGTTTTGGTGATTCTTTTTTATGGACATGCTCGTGAGATTAAATTCTACCTTGAGACGACAACCAACAACAATACTCTAGTTCCTTCGTTTGTTGCTTTCTTTCCAATAAGGATGACTGAATGGAGAGTCCACCACCACCACTTTTGTGTGATGTGTACGGCGGCCTGGCTTGTTATTATCTCAACCGTCCCGTGTAGAGAACATGGTTGAACGGGAAGCTCGTTTGGTTTGTGGCCTTGAGCAATTGCGTGCGCACAACGACTTGTCGTTGTTGTCTTGTTGATGATGGTGCTGTGATGTCGACATCGTCATCATGGCGATGGGTGCTTCTTGCGACAAGGCTCAAGGTGGCCCATTACGCCGACCAACAGTATTCCCGACGCTCGACAGTCGCAGGTTTTCGGGCAGGAGGAGGAGCCCTTGTTGCTCTTTCGGCTGCCACCTGGTCTGGTGTTTGGTCTTGTTGTCGCGCCATAAAGACTTGGTAGATGCGGGAATGCAGGAGCAGTGCCTTGTCGGAGACCAACGAATACAATCACGACGACGACTCTTGTGGATGGTTGTTGCTGTTGCTGTTGTAGGATTTTGGATTGCCACCACAAGGGCCGAAGGTGTACGTGAAATGAAAAATGTGAGAAAAGTTGTATTTCAGTCATGAAGTACACTTACTTTCATAGTGCAGAGTTGTATTTTTGGCATGGTTTCCGCAACGGAAAGGGCAACTTCTAGTTGTATGGCATACTCTCGCAACTACAAGCTAGAGGCACACTATGAAGTACGAAGACATACTCGAATGTTTTTGAATTGGGGTTGGCCCGGCGATTTTGTGTTTCTTGTTGGGGGTTTTGGTGTTTGGTACTGAAATTTGACTTCTGGGCTAAGAATTTTTTTTCCGGTCTTTGATGTTTTATGTTTTTCCACCCTTAGCCTGCCGGCTTACCCGACACGTTCATTCTGAACTCAGTCGAATATACGATGGCGACACAAGACGAACAGAAAAGGAACAACGAGTGTAGAGTTTCAAGTTAAGAGAAATACCTACCTAGAAGAGTCAATACCATCAGAGTTCAGAGATCTTGTTTTGGAAAGGAGTCCTTGGAACCGTTATGAAGTACTCCTACTCCTATCAATGCCATTGCCATGGCTATGGCTTATGGCTACCCTTCGCCCAGAAACTATCTCTCCCTCCAAATTTGCAGTCGCTTTTGCGTACCTAGTTGATGCCAATTAATACAACACACGAGGAGCAACAAGAGCGACATCTATACATTCACAATGGAGGAGAACAAACAGCGATTGTCTGTGCCTCTTTCTCTGACCCAAGAGGCTGCTGGAGGCCTTTCAGCTGGGATACTGGGTACCGGTGCGTATCGTTCAAAACTTTTTGTCGCATGGAAAAAGGACACGTCCACTGAATGACGCGCTGACTGTAAATTCGAAACACTCTGTATTATCTCAACACATTACACAGTGATTGGTTATCCTTTGGATGTTATCAAAACTCGCATGCAGACATCGTCGTCACCGCTTTCCTCGGCCACCACCTCTAGCAATACCGTGATTCGCCGAGCACAAGGTGGAATGCTGTGGACTGGTATACAAATCCTTCATACTTAAGGATTGATTGGTATGTACAAGGGAGTTGGACCTCCCTTACTGTCCCTGTCAATTTTGAATACCATCAATTTTGCTTCATACTCTGGATTTCACACGTTACTGGGACGAGGGAAACGAAAGTCGTGGAATGTGTGGAATGGCATTGCTGGTGGACTCTGTGGACCCATTGCGTCTGTGGTGTCAACGGTGGAAAATCTCGTCAAGACCCAAATGCAACTGACCAATGTACTGAGCCATCAGCAACATACGCAACGATACCGCAATTCACTGCAATGTCTCCAGTACATACTGGCCAATCACGGAGTATCCGGAGTGTACACTAGCCATGTCGTAAATACAGCACGTGAAGCAGCCTTTCTCTCCACCTACTTTTTTGTCTATGAAGGGCTGCGGTACCAGTTCCATTCTCAACAACAAAGTCGTATGGGACAATCACCGGCAAACTATAGTCGTTGGTCCATTACTGTGGCGGGAGGTTTGGCTGGTTCCATTGCGTGGACCGTCAGTTTTCCCTTGGACTGCATTCGAGCCCGCGTGCAGGGACAAGGAGATTTGAGTTACAGTAGCCGATCATCCTACCGCCTGATCGTCCAGCAACTACTGGCAGAGAAAGGGATAGTTGGCTTGTATGTCGATGTGGGTCCTAGTATACTGCGAGCCTTTGATGTTTCGGGAAGCCGCTTTTCAGCCTATGAGACCGTGGTCGGGCTTCTGAGACATGAAGGAATGTAAAAGATTTATTTCTTTATGCAGAGAATTTCCCTCGTTTGTGTGTGTGTATATTTGTTTGTCGCATTACGACAACCCTTGCATGCTAATGTTTTACGTCGTGGACCCAGTGATTACTCCTCCACTATTGCCAAACAAATCCATGATCTCGTCGTGACGCTGCTTTTTTTGCATGGAGGCTTGCCAAACGAGATACTCCTGTAGATTTCGTTTCCCTTCCTCAGACAGATCATCATCAAGGTCCAATGGTTCAGCCCCAGCTACCATTCGAAAGCCATCATGTTTCCGGCACCAATTGTTGCATGTCTTGAAAGCAAGTAGCATTGGGTCGGGCGCAGGATGTTTGCCTTGCGTATCACTGTCATCATGCCCAGCAAAAGAAATTTTGAGCACGGGTTTATGGTGTGAAGGAGACAGATGAAATGGGGCGGATATCGTTTTTTCCTTTCGAAATTGTTGATATGCCGAACTACCGCGACTGTCTTGGTATTGATTCACTTTTTTCTCCTCTTTCTGAAGCACACTGTGACCAAGAAACTCACAAATCGTCGAGCGTTGCTGTCATCGCGGTTTCAAGTGTCACACTTGTCATTCCAATCTCACGAGAAGCGCCAGCTGACTCGCAGAGAACAATGGTATCGTAGCCTTGTCCGGCCCATGTTTTTACCCAATCGAGAGAACAAATTAGGAAGACAAAAACATAGGGATTCCTGTCGAAAAGATGGCCTTGGTTGGACATTCTTACAATGTTACAGAGCAGGTTCCGAATACCGGGGTATTTTCTCTGTGAGTCTTTGCACCCTAACAAAGCCTTCCTTATAACATCCGTATCCACATTTGTCTCCACATCCAATCCAAGTACGGCGCAGCCTGGATAGTTCCAGGTGATCGCATCACCTCTAGCTTTGGGAAGCAAGTGCGCCTTCTCTGCTGCTACTGATATGTGTCCAAAAATGTCAACTGGAATCAAATCGTCGTTTACCGTTGTTATGGAATCAGCGACTTTGGTGGATGCGTCCATCGCACCGTTGTATGTGTGGACGAATTCTTTCGGTTCGCGGTGGTCTCCCCTGAGCTGAAGTCGATTAAAATTCGGGGCACGCAAACGCACAACTTTTGTTCGGCAAGTATCCCAATTGTCAAGCTTGATTTTTTTGGTGGAGACCTGCTTCTGAGGCCAAACTTCGTTGACTGTGGCAAAATATTTCCCTTGCGCGTGAAGGGCGTAAAGGCTTCCAAATCTGGTCGCACAGGCCATTCCCCCTCTCCCAGGCACACTCTGGGCAATGTCGTCCCAGTCTACGTCCTCTACTCGCGCGTTGTTGTTGTCTCGCTGATAGACACCCAGAGCCCTCAGAAGACGATCGTCTTCTGCCTCGGACCACGGTGTCTTATTGATTCGAGACGGCATGGCTGTTATAGCGTTCGTTGTTGTTGAATGTGTGGATGTTGTGCTGTGTTGGTGAACTTGTGTTTACGAAGGTGGGGAAATCGCGATTTGCAGCAACTTCCGGTAATGTGTTTCGTTCCGATCGTAACAAGAAGATTAGTAATTATACCTAACGTAACGTGTATCATGCAAAAGTAGTATTAACGCCAATCGTAAGCGAGTAGTGTATAGCTGTCTCCCATATATGGGAGACAGCTATGCACTACTCCCTTAACTTTGACTTTCATTAACTTCATCAAAAACCAAAGTCTATCAAATCTGACTTCTTCGTTGGAAAGATCTTGAAATTCTGAATAACTTCATATATGATAGTCTACAGTAAATACACAGTCATTAGCGTGATATTTCGCTTTGAAAAATTGGTGATTTTCCTCTTTTTTGATCATTTACATCTTCCATCGGCTGAGCGCCAACTTTAGTACCCTTTATATATGCGACATCTGCACCGATTGTTGCAGGACTCTCCATTCTGGAGGTCTATATGGCAAAGAAGGCCTTGACCAAAGGAAATGTCCTCCCGACCCTTCCCTGTGGAAAATGACGACCGTGAGTCGGCGCAACTGGATTCGTCGCAATGGCTCATCAATCCACATGCCGAGCAACCTGTCCAAGATATCGATCTCAGATACCAAGCGACCCGTCCAAGGTGCTACCAACCTTGCACCTGAAGCCAGTACAACAGTACCAGAGGAAGCTGATGATGAGGAGGCAGATATACACAAGAAAGAGGAGAAGGACTGCCGACGACGGCAATATGGAAGAGGATGAGAACAACACAAAAGACAAGAACGACAATGGCAAGGACGACGAAATGACAGAAATCTCTTGATTATCAGAACAACAGTAGATAGGAATGAACAGATATTTGTTAATGTGAAGAGTTATTTTGTTGACTTCTCGTAGCACTACATCATGGTCGCTACATCATGGTCACAACATCATGGACTAGGTGCCAACATCATGGACTAGGTGACACTTGTATGATGGGAGGGGGCCATTGTCATTCCATGTGACCTGTGTTTTAAGCTTAAAACAATCTGTGTTAAGGCCGACTTACGGGAGACAGCCTATGCGAGCAGCTGGCTGATTCCCATAAAATTTATGGGAGACAGCTATATACTATTCCGATAAGCTTAAAACCCGTTCTTTACGATTGGCGTTAATACTTCCCGGTGTCGAGTCCTTTCAAGGAGGGACTGCCCGGCGCGGAGGGTAGAATGACGAGGAGGGCAATGGTCGAGGAGGGCGCACGCCCGACAAGACAATTGCCCGTCGAGTCATTCTCCCGACAAGCCGGGCGCGCCCGACGCGAGAGGACGGCCAGACACAGGGAAGTAGTAAACTTACTCCCTATCAAGCTGTGTAGGTAGTGAGAAATTCCTGGAAGCCATGTCACAAAGTGTCACACAAGTGTCACACAAGTGTCACACACGAGAGGGAAACCGCGCGACTCGCACGAAACTACTTCCCGGTCGTACAAAAAATTCCTACTGTAGTATAAAAATGTGAGACGAACTACCTACACAGTCTGGTATGGAGTTAGTAAACCAGTAAACGGTAATTCCCCCAAAGATAAAGATACTCTCCAACATCCGGGTAACCCCACCGACCCGAATGAAACAGTCCCCGCAAAGTGTACAATCACCCCTGTTGTTCGCTTTGTTCCCCCGCATCTGGATGAGTGGTGGGGGGCCCCGCATTTCCGAAGGCTGAAGAGTATGTAAATTGCGATATCAAGTCATTGCGCCGAGAACGCGGCAACAACTTGGTGAATAAGTCGGCGAGATTAGTTTCGGTATCTTCCTTCCCGACTTGAATAATGCCAGCAGCAGCCGCTTCCCGCACAGCGTGGTAATTTATTGCGTTGTGTTTCTTGTTCAATACAGAAGATAGGACGCTAGTGTTCTTCACCACACCGCGGTTGTCACAAAGAACGTTCGAGGCCCCGACGATTGGTACGCCAAACATCCGAAGCTTGTACCTCATCCCAACAATCAACTCTTTGGCAATGCGCATTGCCACAAATTCACTGCCGAAGCTCGAAGTTTCCACCGTGTTCTGACGTTTGGAGAACCACAGGATCGGTGCATTTTGCATCATGATCAAGATTCCCGAGTGGGACCGCCTGGTGACGACGTTGCCAGCATGGTCAGCGTCCACGAAACACGTGATCGTAACCGGATTCCCCAGTGGCTCGGGCATGTCCGTTGGAATTTGTTCCGCTACGTCCCCGTAGAACTCCTTCCATTCATCCATCGGTGCCTGCGAAAAACATGCCTCGTCCAGTATCACCTCCTTCGGATCGAACACGAGTTTGAGTTTGGCATGCTTCTTGAGGAACGCGAAGATCGAGTATACCGCCTCGAGGTGACCCTTGCGGGGATTTGCCAGATATTGAGACATGATAGCTACCTCGAGGTATACATCGACGCGTCCGAGCTCCACAGCCCACCGAAATATGCCAATCAGCTGCTGATACCTTGCCCTCAGTGTTTCTCCTAACTCCTCTGTCGTATCCAGTTCCGGTTTGTACGATGTCTCGATTGGCACTCGGGCGGTCGTCTTGAGGTGCCGGCCGTCCCCGTCTTCCTTGAGCAATTGTTCGACTATCTTTATTGCATTGTTCACGTACTTTTCGCTCGACATACCCCAGGCAATACTACCGTCTGGTAGGTTGTGACGATAAACCTGCGCGCCCAAGTATGTTGATGGTGGACCAATGCTTCCCTTCTTGATCTTATAAAGCTTGTCTATCTCCTCGAATACCGGCTCTGGTTTGTCGCTGACCAATAGTAGGTCATCCACGTAGACCAAGATAAGCTCGTAGTAAGGCTCACCACTTGCCCGTTGCTTCTTTCTCCTTAATTCGCAAGGGTCTGCCCTGGTATCGACAAATCCCATGTCATATAGCGTATTCAATAGTGTTGCGCGCCAACTCGCTCCGCACGATTTCAGTCCATATAATGCCCGGACCATAACACATACTTTGCCCTGAAACTCTGCACCGACTTCTGCTCCGCCCAAAAACCAAATCTTTTCCCGACATGGTGCGTTTAAGTACGCATTCCCGATGTCACAAGCCAACACATCTAGGTCATTCAACGCTGCGATCAGAAACGCCACACGGATTGAGTCCCGGCTTACGACGCTGGAGTATGTTAAACTTGCTGGTGCATCCGTCATGTGCCCACCGGCAACTAGTCTAGCTTTCTGTGTCAAGTCCATCTTGACGTCGAACACCATGTGGCATTTGATCTCGGTGTAGCCTATCAGCTGTCGCCCCGCTCGCACCTCCGCGAGCACGAGGTCGTCCCGTGCCTCCCACGCAATCTTGACGACGCCTAGCTCCTTCGCGATCGCGTCCCGCCAGAACGTCGTACCCGTTTCCTTGTCCAGTTGCAGAGCCTCTTCGACGGAATGGGGCAGTCGCACCCCGTACTTGTGCGTTAACTTCCAGTATTTTTTCTGTTTCTTCTTTTTCCCGACCACTTTATTTATTATCCGTCTTTTGTGGTTCATAACTCCAACATATACTCCGTGACCTCTATCGGGTAGCCATCCTTTGCTTCTCGCAGCGGTATCCAGGACTGTGATCCGTCCTTCCATTCGATTGCCAGTTCCCAACTTTTCGTCGTCCTTTTTGGTACTCGGTTTCCATTCTTGGACACAACGAACCCGTCTTCTCTATTCACGGCGTCCCCGTTTTTCCTGTGTCCCACGATCTCTTTCATGATGGCAAACTGTCTCCCTTGGTCATCTATCTGCGAGTACAGAGACTCGGCTATTACGTTCGCCGTGTACTCGTGTACCACACCGCCTGGGAAGCTCACCTCGTAAGCTCTGTCGTCGAATATTGGATTTTTGTGCTTTGTACCAATCGGTTTTCCGTCTAACCCTTTCTTCCTTTTTACCACGGTTCCAAGAAGCTTCTCCCCTCCCACGTCCAATTGAATTTGAGCTCCCAGGTAGTTGTCATACTCTTCCTCCAGGTCTTCCACGTCAGGTTTTTCCTCTTGAATCATCTTTCCATATTCCTCGTCCGTTGGAACGACACCCTTTTGAACATGATCTTCGGGCAATGGCTGCAAATCTTCGAGGAACCCTGGCCCCACGCTTTCCCGATCCGTAAAATTTCGATCGTCCAGTCTATTCTCAACAATCATCCTAAATTCCCGAATTCTTTCTGCCATCCGCGGCTCGGCCTGTTCCTCTGCCGTTACATGTTGCACAGTAGTTCTGGCCAAGACCTTGCCAGACTTGGTAAGCACCCAATAACACATGTCGCTCCCGATCCTGTGCGCGATTCCCAACCAAAAGCCCAGGTGCCTCTGTTCCTCCGCCGTATCCGCTTTAAAGTTGTCGTGGTACCAAACGAGGTCGAAAAAGGAGAAGTCGAGCCACTCCGATATATCTGGTGTGTCACCAGTGAGTCGCTCCAAACCGGAACGGTTGTCCTGTCCCCGTGCGACGCGACTGAGAATGCCAGATTCATGGGCGAGACCGTAGTCCCAAAGACGGCGTGGAACCCGACAATCAACCATGCGACGATGCCATTGCTGTTTCAAAACGCCGATCTCACGTTCCGCGCGGTGGTTTTGTTTGCTAGTACCCTTCTCGGCCCATTTGAGATCGATACGGTGAAGCCGTGCCAGTTTCGTGAACTGTGTCTTGGGACCAGTCTGCTCACCAGCAAGGTCCGCAGTAAGACCATCAGGTACACCAACCTCATCAATGAACTTGGCAAGACTCTGCCCGACGTCAGCTTTCGATGTTAACGGGTATACAGCCGTAAATTGGCCATCCGTGAACACCTGCGCGCACTTGTTTCCAGCCAAGGAGGTGGTTCGAGAAAATAGTGTGTCCGTATAAAACCGAGTGTTCAATCGGTGTCTGTGTAAAGCCAAGTTATCCACCCGATACCGTCTCGTAATAGGGTTGATAGCAGTGCGGATACCTTGTTGGGTGGTCACTCGGAGCGTTCGTCGTGCGGATTCCAGTCCAATCATCCATTTCTTACTGAGATTTTCTGGGGAAACTGACGAATGACGGTCAGTCGTAATATTTCTCACATGGCGCTCATCGGCGAGTCTCTGAGCCATTAGTCGCGGGTCGCACGCACTGGACACCAGTCCAATTTCTAACGCGATGTCTTCATGCGCGTCATCGTAGGGGTCACGACTTGGCATAGCAAGATCGACCGAACGCGGGTCCCATATTTCCTGGCGTGTCAACGTAATGGCTGGTAACGTCTCGATCTCATGACTGGTGGGCGCACGTGACTCGAAAAAGATCGTGGTTCCCCGCATTTCAAACGGAATGTGCAATCCTTCTGCCACAATACCGAATCCTTCGTTTTCCTGACGAGTTGGATCATCGCAAACCGAATGACCAGCGTACCGGATTTGATTCTGGTTTAACAAAGTTTTCCTTAAAGAACTACCAAACCAGAGCATTTGATGCCCAATCAGTATATATTCCGCCCCCAATACCTTGTCTCTGATGCATGTTGCACATGTGGCAATCGGTACGTGTCGAGATGCTGCCTGCTTTCCCATGAAGTCACTAACCTTGCACTCCATTCCCGTGGTTTCGACCAAAGTCCAGTTTATTCCAGCACACGAAGTGTCTGCCATAGTATCCATTTCATTGTTCCCGATTGTGCCAACATGACAATCCGCCGTATATTCCACTTGCCCAATGGCCACTTGCCTCGGGCCGCATATGACCATGGACGCCTGGCGTCATTCGGAATAAGCACCAGGTCCGAACCGGCGTCCATTTGTGCTACCTCGGTCAGTGCCACCTGTGCCTCCGCCTGTTCCTGCGTCGTTTGCACCTGCCACGGACGGATCCGTTAGCACCGAGGGATCAACATCCCCCGTGTCTGCCGTATCGATGTCCACATTCCCAATTTCCCGACCACGTCCACGCCCGTCGCCACGTCCATCGTTACCACCGCGACCCCAATGTCCCCGTCCGGCATGACGACCACCACGGCCACGACCACGGCCGCCAGAATGTCCGTATTGCCGGAGGCGGGCGCGTTCCTGATGAACGTAAGCTTGTCCCGATGGCCCGAGGGTTTCCATCTCTTGAGAAGAGAATCGCCGATTAACATCGGTGACATCCACACCGTAGAACGTAAAGATGCCGTTGTTCTGCTGTAACCCCGGAAAGGAACGTGCACGGGTCGGGGAATGTTCAAACGTGTTGGTTTCGGAGATAAAACGATGACGGGCACGATTACCTGTTCCTGGGATGACCTGTGGGTATATTTCCGAAACTTCACAAGAAATATACGCAATGGCAGCAGCCAAGTCCCCACGGTAATTCGTACGGACGGTACTCTTGATGACGGCGAACTCGGCCGTTGAAATACAAATGTTATCAAGGAGAATCTTCACTTGGTTAGCACCGGAACGTCGGTTGGGGGTATCGTCCAAGGTGCGAAAGGCCCGAAGTAATTTAGTCGAGTAGGCATACACCAAAGTCGAAACTTCACCATGGCCGAGGATGTGGATGCTGCTCGTCGAACACGGCGGCCACGAAAGCCAACCGCTCCAATCTCGGTGACACAACAACCACAACGAGGACATGGACGGAACACGGTCGACGTCGTTCTTCGTGTTCAACACGACGATTGGTCTTGCAACCATTGGTGGGATGCCTCCTGCTCGTGTGTGTCTGTACGAGCATGTGGGTCCTTCGTCGTCTTGCATGGACCATTACCGACTGCACCCACCAGCACAACTTTGGTAACCACAACAATACTGATGCAAGACCAACGAATTCAGTCGAAACGTTTCTCATTGTTGGAATTCTGAAGTGATCGATTTATGTGGGTTTCCATAAGACAGCTATTACTTATTATTATCCAAGTAAATTGATGAAAGGGAAAGCGTGCGCATTCCCAAGTCTTTTGTTGTCGACTACAATCCCCTTTCGCTGCCAAACCCCGTTTCAGAATTGGAGCCAGTCCCTGAATTTCAATCCACGAGTGCTTTCGTTGTCTCCTTGTTGAATTCCAAAGTCCTCATTGTACCACATGGCAATGCGATTCAAACGGGTCATAGTCATCTCCATGCAATTCATTGAAAGTCGAAGGCATGTAATCTTGGTGTACGGGACAGGTTGCGCCTACCACTGCGGCTTGCGTGGGAGCGTTGGCAACAGTTCCTCCAGAGCCGGGGAGTCCTGGACCCAACCCGGAGTGAATCTTGTGCAAAGAACGCAGCGGAACGGTATCCGTGGACAATGACGCATTGTAGCGTTGATTCGACATGCGGTCCATGTGTGCGTTGATGCGGGCGTTGATGCGGGCGTTCATGCGATGAATGCTATTCTGCAGGTCAACCGCCCATGGAGGAGCCGCCCCACCGCCGTACACTCCCTGTCCCTGCACACTGGCAACGTGCACAAGGCGTCTGGTCGACATATTATGAATCTCCTCTTCACCAGTGAGTGCCGCCAACTTGCGTTTTCCGAGTTTCAAGCGAGCCGCACCGACATGGTCGAGATGGAACGGTTCGTTCGTCATGTGTGCGGCAGCAGGAGCTTCCGCCGTTCTAGCGTCCTCTACTTGATCATTCGCGGGGATGTTCGACGCATACGACATGAGGGTATGATGATGAACGACAAAGAACGACGAGAGTGTATGGTATGGTACCGGATGGAAATGCGAAGGAAATTGCGTTCCAAGAGAGAGAGTGATGAATGAGTCCCACACCTCCATCATCCGTGAATCGATCATGCGCGAGCCGCGCGCGTCGGTCGATGGCTCCGCGCGGAAGGCTGAAACGGTCACATCCTCTCGCACCCAAGTCAAAACAACTTGACCATGATGGCGGTGGATGTTGCTCGTCGAACACGGCGGCCCCAAAAGCCAACACCTCCACTCTCGGTGACACAACAACCACAACAACGAGGACATGGACGAAACACGGCGGCTCGACGATTGGTCTTGCAACCATTGGTTGGATGCCTCCTGCTCGTGTTTGTCTGTACCAGTTTGTGGATCCTTGTCGTATTCCATGCGCCATTGCCGACTGCAACCACCACCACAGCTTCGGTTACCACAACAATGATGATGCAAGACCAACGAATGCAGTCGATACCAGTGCCACCCCGCTCGAAAATGAGACAAGAACGACAACAAGCTGCAAATGGGTCTCTCCTTCCATCCCTACAACAACAGACTCATCGACAGCCGCCGCAGCAGCAACGACAACCACAAGCACAACAACAAGGACGGAACATGATGCGCAAACGAAAACGAGGAAATGGTGGTGTGCCCAGGACCAGGGATCAGACTCGAGCGACGGGTCACACTCCAACCTATCGATTAGAACCCCAAAGGACAGTCGACAACACAACCACAACAACAACAACAACAACAACAACAAAACCACGAGTGCCCCGTGTCTTGGTGATTTACTTTCCGCAATACCATCCCGATCCCTTGAATGATCAGAATTGGGGAATCAATTTCACCGATTGGATGTCCTTGCAAAAATCTCCCACACACAATCGATTGGGTCATGCCATTCCTCGACCGACCGAATTGGGCTATTACGATTTGCGCCAAACGACGGTCCGAAACGCGCAGGGATCCTTGGCGCGTCAGTACGGCATTCATGGCTTTGTCTATCATCATTATTGGTTTTACGATCCCACCCATGCCGGTCCCAATTTGGCCGCCCCCCTATTGGCCATGCTGGACGATGGACATCCCAATGTGCCCTTTTTTCTCAATTGGTGTGCCACCAAGTGGGTCAATGTGTGGATGGGCAAACCGCTCTTTCAAACCATTCCTACCAACAAGAATCGGGCCATTGTCTTGCAAGAGCAGTACTTTAATGCCAGTCACGAGCAAATTCAGGAACATTACCAGTGGTTGTCGCAATTTTTTCATCACCCCAATTATATTTTGATGGACAATCAGCCCATTTTGCTGCTGTACTATTATGATATTCGAGCCTTGCCCATTTTGCAGCGATTGCGATATCTGGCCCAACGCGATGGCTTTGATGGCTTGTATTTGTTGGTGGGACGCAGTGCGGCACCCGATCACCTCTTTCAACCTGGCAATTTGACGGACCGATTGAAACAAGTCATGGACTTTAAAACGCAAACCTTGAACATGATTGAAATGGATACCTTCAATCAAAGTCTCTTGTATCCCTACCCCTTGGAATGGGTCACGCAGGCCTATGAAATACCCGACTGGTGTACCAATCATCCTCGCATGGCCTGGACGCCGGAACAGGCTGGAGATCGACACGAAATTTTGGGCCTCTTGACCGCCTTTGACAATACACCTCGTCGCGAATTTGACCATTCCGTCATTTATACCGCGGGGACACCGGAACACGTCTTGCAGCGGTTTGAACAAAATGTGCGAGCCGTCTTGTATTATACCATGTGTTGTCGTCAACCCGCCGCCCCGGACAATAACGATGCTCCTACTACAAAACCTAGTTTGACCAATGGCGACGATCAACTGGTGGTGATTAATGCGTGGAATGAGTAAGTATCTGGAGAGGATGTGAGGTGTTGCTCCATGTCGTTTCGAAGCAGAATTCCCCCTTACCCATGACTTGTCTTTTTTTCTCCTTGTCTGGATGCTGTTTGCTGGCTTGTCGTGTCATTGTCGTTTGCATACAATAGATGGGCGGAAGGAATGGCCATGGAACCGAGCGATGTCTATGGACGAGGCTTTTTGGAACGGATACGAGATGTCAAGAAGGAACTAGAACAAAACGGTTGTACAGCACCATCCACGCCATCATGAGACACAGGAACAATCAAATGAAAATTTAACAGAAGAATGAAGGCTTGCCTTTTTGGTTTTCCAAACTCTGCCACCAAAGTGAGCCAACCATTGTCTTTTGGAAATGATGCAGCAGATAATGGGAAGCCATGTTGGAGCATGTACGATTGCTTCGCCATTACAACGGTCTCCTATTGCTCCAGTCGCTCCTCTCTATTGGATAGTACAGCACCACAAGGGGAACACATCCAAGCAACATCGTGCATCTTCGGAAGCGGGTGTATGGTCCTCCGCGCTGCTCCGGTTGGGACGAGTGGAATGCTTCACAGAGCTCGTTTTCAGTTTGCCATCATCATCAGGATTCTTCACCACATTTTTCATGGCGGAGGAAGTGGATCGCGTTTGTGTGTTGCTGGCCATGATTGCTGCAGCAGCATTCATGGAAGGATCCGTTGTTGGTGTGGTGGTAGTGACCGCATCCTCCCCCGGATTCTCAGTCTCATTCGTATTGCTGCCTGGTTCCGGCAAAGTGCTGCTCGTTGGTGTGTCGTTGTGATCCGGCATGTCGGTGCTTTCAACGGTTGCAGACTCCATGGTGTTGTCCCTCGTCTTTTTTCTCGATTGCACCGATTCCCCGCTGTTTTGCTAATGGTGAATCTTCCAGATGCCGTTTCTGAATTTTGAATCTTGCATCGGTGAGTCGACTATCAAAGGCGACTGGAAAGGATCCGTGAGTCCCGGGTTCCCGGTTCACGACCTTTCAGCCCTATCCCTAATGGTTAAGCTTCGATTGGAAGAAGTTGCTAACAATAGCAGTACGGTTTTATTCATGCAAAAGATAATATAGTCATTCTTGGAGGCCGCCGCTGATCTCTCTAGGCGGTTGCGTTGGTAGATACAGTTGGCTCTTGGGTGGACGAAGAAGGTTGCAAGGCATCTTCACCGGAGGAGGACGAGCTTTCCGCCGCCATGGCCTTTTCCAATAACTCGGCCACGATTTCGCGTCCCCGTTCTTCCCATTCCTTACGATTCTTGGTGGCATAGTTGAGGTATTCGTCACTCGAGACGCCAAAGACTCCGCATTCTTTTAGTTTCTTGGCCAAGGGAATAATGTAAAAGTCAAAGAATCCAATTTCTCCCTTGTACCAATTCTTGGACGGGTCATCCCCAGCCCGTCCCGCTTTGTAGGCTTGGTAGCATTCCATAAAGAAGAGTTCATTCCACTTGCGGTAAATGTGCCAATGTTGCATGGTATGGGCCACATCCGAGGCTTGGATCAAGTGCTCAATCACAATCGTGGCCTTGCGATTCACATTTTCCTGAATGTTTTGACCGACTGCTGTGGTATCCGCCTGGTCATCCATACTAAAGGCTTTCTCCCATCGAGCATTTCGAAGAGTCTTGAGTTCCTTATCGACAATATCCGTGGCCATGACAGAGTTTACAATCAACTGACGGAAGCGTTTGAGTTCCGATTCGGAGGAATAGACGGCTCCACGAAGGTTGACAAACTCGCTGCTCATGAGAAGGTCCCAGGAAAGCTGTACCGAGTTTTGTTCGGCCACACTCTTGTCCTTGTAGGTGGAAGCCAAGGCCGAGTCTTCCTTGACGAGTTGTGCGTTGGGCACTCCGGGGTGATCGACATCGTGAATGAGCGCGGACAAGACACGAGTAAATGGGTCCGATGTAATACCATATGTGTGATCGTGCAATGTCTTGGATCCCGCGGCCGACTTTTCATAGTCCACTTCGGATGGTGCCACAATACGGGAAAGCAACTTGACCACTGACATGGTCACATGAGAGGCATGTTCAAAGTTGTGGAAGGGATTCTCATTGTACATGGAAGCAATGCAAGAGACAAACTGGGAGAGTTCTTCCACTACCGCTGGAGGTACTTCCATTTGCTCATGATCCTGTGCAACCGAACGATTTTCTCCATCCGACTGTTTGTCCCGAGGCAATTCAATAACTTCCTCAACTTCTTCGAGAATGGCGGTGGAAATGAGTGAGTTGTATTTGGACTCGTAAGCAATCCGATCCGTCATGGACTGTGGACCATGAGGTTTACTGGCTCGTTTCTTGCCAATACGCTTAATCAATCCAAGCAACACTTCAACGTTCCAGCCGATCAGACGAGTCGTCTTGGCCTTGTGCATTTCATCTTCTTGTTTCTGAGCGGTCGACATGGGAGCACATTCGGGAGCGCTTTCGCGGCCATTGTCCTGGGTACTTTCGGATTGATTGCTCGTGAGCCAGTAGGTGGTCAAAATGCCCTTGCCCTTGGCCGCGATACCGCTTTCGCGCGGTGTAATCCAATGTTGCTTTCCGGCAGCACTGAGTAACTTGGCTGTCTCCTCGGACAATTGAACACGATTCACCTCACCGGTACTCTCCATTCGAGAGGCAGTGTTCATGGTATCACCAAACAATTGGAAACGAGAACGCTCTCCACGCAATACTCCCGCAGTCACTGCGGTGTAGACACATGATGCCGCGAATGAGAAGTTTGGCTCGCCCTGATCTTGGAAATCTTGGAATTCTCATGGCATGGTGCTCTAATCGGAAGGCTCCTCGTTACCAACCAAGGATTACAAGTGCGGTAATCGGTAATACATATGATGGTGTGTTGTTGAGTTGTTGGATTTTCACCAAAAAGTGTCTCATTTGCGTCATGTCACATGTCACGCCCGCTTGTCCGAACCGGGGACAACTACCGAGCGTCAACATTTTAATCTCAATATTCATCTAGACAAATAGTTGTATCTTAAACTCGGGGGAGTGAGCGGAAGTCCTCCGCCCGACGACGCACTGCGCACGGCGACTGACTGCGGCGACCATGAACCCCAAGGAAGTTCATATCTTCGCGTAAGGTTACCCTTGCCCTCTCTCTATTGTTTACACGTTCGCCGTATTTGGGCAGACCCCATTCCAATTCCATTCTGGGTCTCTTTTGCCCATTTACGACGAGAAGCACACAACCGAGTAGTAACCCACCCACTACGTTTTGTGCCATTTTTTGAGAGATTGTCAGCTTGAGGTAGCTGCGCTTTTGTATTTGGCGTCGGACTTGAGAGTTTACACCCTCTCTTGGACACGAGACAATCCAAGACTTGTGTGTGCGGGTCTGCTTTGTTTCTATCGCGCAGTTTGTGGTTCGAGAGAGACACGGTTGGTTGACCACACACTCTCTGTCCAAACAAAAGCCACGGATTCTCGTGAAGTCGACAAAGGGGGCTTGCCTCTTGCAGTTCTCACGTTCTTGGTGCCAAACCACACCCCGTTTGCTGGTATCCTACCGACCTAGATCATCAGTATGCCCGTCTTTCCAGCTGGTGTCACACCCTATACGATTCGTCCTCCGTTAACGACCGGCGACGATGGTCAACCCAGTGATTCCTTGTGGCGCGATGCCCAACGCGTCTTGGATTTGATAGAAGACGAACGTCATTTGACGGCCCAAGACTTGTTGCATCATGTTCAAGAACGATGCCAGAATGCTGCTGCTACTCCGTCTTTGACAGTGGATGGCGGAAACCAAACCAGTGCGTCGTCGACACGAGAGGGATCAGTTTCTCGATCCGACACGGCCGCCGCATCCTCCTCCACCAAGAAGCGATCCTTTTTGTCGTCGGCTTCGTCTTCCTTGTCCAACACCAAGGACAGCACCAGATCGTCGAGTCGATCCCAAAAGTTGCGACGCAAGGGATCGGCCGAGGAAAGTGCAGTGGAGCAAAAAGACGACGCCGTTGCGAACGAACTGGCCCAAGTCCAGGCCTTGTTGGAGGCCAATCAAGCACGATTTGAAAAACTCGAGGTATGTGATGTTTGTGAGTTGGAAAGAGTGTTATTGTTGTTATTGTACTCTTTGCCACATGGTGAATTTACATGACATGGATGGCACTTTTGCGTATGCATGGCTCCATGATAGTTCTTTGGTCTCTATGCTGATTCGATCGTTGCATTTGTTTGTCGGTATTGTCGATCGGGCTATTTTCTTATTCCACGTAGAATCGGTGTCGACTGTTTCGCAAAGCCCAAAAGAATTTGCAAGAGCAAGAAGAATGGACCTTGGCTTCGACCATGTTTGGCATTGAAACTTTTTATCGGAGAGAAGAAGATGGTTCATTGAGTCTAAAATTACAAGGAGAAGTTTCAGATGTGCCCCTTTTTGAACAATTGTGTATCTTGCGCGAGGTGGATTTGTACTACAAATGGTCCCCGTTTTGTTCCTCGAGTTTTACCGTGGCAGATTTGGACAAGTTGGATACCGTCGGATGGTTTTTGATTGGTCTCAGTGCCTTTGGATTGGCCCGCGATGGATGTTTTCGAGCCATTGGATGCGATAATTTTATGGAAGATGGCAGTGTCTTGTTGGCTGGGCAAGGTCTTCACGATATTCCCGACGAGGCGCCACCACCCGCTGACACGTACCTGTCGGATGATCCCATTATTGACACCTTACCCATCCCTCCCAAACCGACACGACGAGGAGCGGATCGCATGACAATTCGAACTTTTGATGCCATTATTCATGTCACTTCGCCCACTTCGGCCACGACCAAAATTGTCGCCAACATTGATCCCAATATTCGTTTCTTGCCTCAATCGCTGCTGGAATTTGTCATGAAACACATGGCCGGTGTCTTGTTGGCCAAATTGCAATCGGCCGCCAAGAAAGTGGTGAAACATCCCAAAAACAATGAGCATGCCAAGAAAATGCGACAAGAAGCCGACTTTTATCAAGCCTGGCTCATGGCAAAATTTCAAGCCATTTGCGAAATGCGCGGATGGACCATGCCACCCGTGACGGCCTTTGAGGTGGCAGAGGACGATTGGATCAAGGACACGCATCATTCGGCTGCCGCCGCCGTCATGGCACGGTCTGCTCCCTCGCCCTCGACACAACAACCTCAATCACTTGCATCCGCACATCCCATGGCACGCAGTGCCACCTTTCATGGTGGTGGTGGAGGCACTCCCCTAACAACTGCATCGACGAGTGCCTCACGCACGCGGACGCGCACGGTCTCGGAAGGAGTGGAATTTCCAACCGATTACAATGCGACGCACGACCAGGACTGGGATGACAGTTTGCATTCCAATGAACCCTTGATTCATGTCGTGGCCAGTGACCGGAATCGGCGTACAACCAACCATTCGGACGAGGACAATCGATCGCAATCCGCTGTCTCGGACATTTCCAGTGTGTCGGGACGGTCTTGGTACGACAAACCGGTCCGAACCTATATCCACAAACGGGAAGAACGAAAGGCCGCCAAGAAACAAGAAGAAATTCGGGCCATTCGAAACATGGCGGCAGAACGGTTGGTTCCCAAACCACGATCACCCACACAACGAGACCGACTAGTAGAACTGCGAGAGGCCAAAGCACAACGATTGGGAGGAGGAGCCATGGAGGAACACGAGCAAGCAACCGCCGTCGTGGCTGATGCAGACCAGCTCAACTCGCCACCGTCCGAGGACGACGATCAATCCATATCCATGCACAGTGTGTTGGATACGCTCCGAGGAAGTCAGCGCCTGAGGACAAACAGGGTGAAACGAAAGTCCGTGTCGGAACGCATTACCGATCGCTTACAGGCGCATGGAAAACGCAAGCGATTTTGGGTTATGTCTCTGGTGTTGACCTTGTTATTCATCCTCTTGAACCCCGAACTCTTTGAATTGTTCCTGTCTTCGTCAGAGTACCGTCGGCAGTATGGTAATGTCTTGCCGTGGACACGACAGAGAACGAACGTTACAACACAACCACTGTCGTCGGAACCAGTCGAGGATACAGCCATGGTCGAGGTATTCGACGAAGAGAAGGGCGACAACGACGAAGCACTAGAAACTGCTTTGGATTCCGAGCCTGAACCGGAACTGGAAGAAGACAAAGTCTCGTTGGCGACTATGATCCTAGATGCATTGTTTGCGGGAATATCCCTCTCGTGGCAGGTTACTGTCAGCGTGTTGAAGAATGGCGTGGGCTTGCTGTGTTACATGTGTTCTTGTGCCATTTTGCATTTCTTTGCGTGTGACATTGCCTTGGTATATGCCTTTAATGCCTTGGATGTGGGATCCAAGGCCGGTCGACAAGTCAAGAAATATTACAGTGACAATGTTCGTTTGGTGGTGGCGGCCATGTCCTTTGGC
This sequence comes from Epithemia pelagica, assembly GCA_946965045.2. Taxonomy (NCBI): domain Eukaryota; phylum Bacillariophyta; class Bacillariophyceae; order Surirellales; family Surirellaceae; genus Epithemia; species Epithemia pelagica. The sequence continues at coordinate 663,401 of OX337234.1, read as the reverse complement.
ATTTATGCCCTGGCCATCTGCAAGGCCTTGGCCCAAGTGGCGCTGAGTTCCGTCTTGTGGCTCATTTATCATCCGCAAGTCTTTGTGATGGCCTGGAATGATTGGATTGTCGGCATGGTATTGGGTGGAAAGGGTTCCAGTTTGGATCCGTCCGTGTTGACGAATGGCAACGTGACGGAATGGATTCATTCCACCTTCACCAATGCCACAGAAGCTCTGGAAAGCACTAGTTTCGACATGCCCATTGCGGAAATGGCCAAGGAAGCCGCCAAGGATGGCTTTCATGTCTTGCAATGGATGTTTTGGATCTTTTATCGCGGCCTGGTCTTGCCTCTGGTCCATTTTGGGTTTGCCCAATTGGAAGTGGCGGCTTCTCTGGTGGATTGGACGGGCGGTCAACTCTTGAATGTGGAAACGGCCTGGGATTCCTGGCAACGCGATGCCTTTGAAACAGGTCGACTCTTTTTCTCCTATTCGGCCGTTCCTCTCTTGACCTTTTTGTTCTTGTTCAATGCCTCGGCGCGATGGGCCCGACGGGATTCTTCCAAGGCACGACCACCACCACCCACACAAGCACAGGAAGTGGAACCTACCATTCGGGTAGCAGCCGACACGGCCACGGCACGTAGCCCTCCGACCAACCAAGCAGCAGCACCATCGCAACGACCGTCGTCTCGAGGCGAGTCGGCATCGCCCTCTCTCCAATCGCCTCCTCGTACCACCAGTAGAAATGCCTCCTCGTCTTCTCATGCTCATTCTCACGGAGGAGGTTGGCGACCACGACGATTTCGCAAAAGCAAGAGTGCTCCCGATCTTGGTTCCCCTCGTCGAGGACTCCGTTTTTTGCGACGGAATCCACACTCAAATTTGGGTGTCGTGGAAGAATCCAATCATGAAGCAGACTAAAATGAGGATGAATAGAAATGGACGAGTAGTGTTGTGCATGGGTGTTTGTGTGTTTGCGACATGTACACGCACACACACAGGGAAAGAGACACGGTAAGTGTCTCTAGAACGAGACAACGCGAGAGGCCATACCATGCATTTGGTGCTTGATTCCAGAAAGGATGCGACTGTGGTTTGGATGAGTCCAAAGATGCTTGTCTTCTGCAATCCTAGAGTATAGCTGTTGTGGGACTTGAGCATGCACATTCTCGAGACACGGACCGTCCAAGATCTCGTCAATGACTGGACTCTATGAGGGGCGTTAGCCTCGTCATCATGGCACCATGTAAACAGGAATACCATTCGAATTCTTAGAATGATGGAAGTCTGTTTAGGGATTAGCAATTTGTAGAGACTGAGGTCGTTTACAGTGATTTGTAGAGACTGAGGTCGTTTACAGATCCGAGATCCGAGTTGTGGATCATTGCGAATTGCGAGAGCAAGATGAGCACTCCCTCGGGAGATTGTTCGCCTCGCGCGATACATGCCAATCGTTTGCCGGCGGTTAACGATTTGCCGTTGAGGCAGGACTTGTCGATAGAGCCTTTGTAAGATTTGAATTGGCCTCCTCCGTTCCAATACAGCCTGCCGGGATGGGCTGTTGAAAATGAATATTTGGTGGATACCATTGCAAGCCGGACGAGCTTGAAAGTTCAATACGCGACGATGACGTGGACACGTCCCGTGGGTCTGGCATGTGCTGGCATGTGCTCGAACGCGTGCTGCAATCGTTGATTTCGCCGGCCGATGCTCGTGACTATGGTGATTCGTGTTTGTCTCGAATTTTTTATGTGGCCCGACGAGCCGTCGATCGTGCGTTGTGGCTCCCACATTTAATTGACGACTCGACAACAACAACAGTAGCCGCAGCAATATTGATTGGCTTTTCCTCTTCTGGATGTGGTGTTGCTGATGGTCTTTGTGTCATCTTGAGATATTCGAAATACAGGCATCTTCTTTTAGTTCTCCCATTCTACACAAAGTGGTTGCAATCTTGGGTACTCGAACGATTGAAGGAGTTGCGTGTGTGTGGTAGTTTGCGGCTTGGCCAAGAATCCATGGTGGTGGGTGGAACAAAAGGAATTGACCTCAGCAACCTTGAAAGAATAAAGCTTCCTGCCACTCTATCGACACTATGACTATGAAACGAACAACACCACCGTTTCCATCGCCGGAGGAAGAACGACTGGTGTGGAGGAAGCAACGAATATCATCATCCGAATGTCCCGAGGATGATCCTCGTCCTGCTGCTGCTCGATTGAGTTCCTCTCCTTTGGCATCTCCACAACGACAGTTGTCCTCCTCCTCCTCATCTTGTAGTTTGCTGGTTCCCTTGCGAAGCGGCAAGAAACGACCTTGGCAACAGCAGCAACAACAACAACAAGGAAGAAACGTTCTCGAACCACCTTGCTCGTTCGTGCTGCCGTGGCTACCACCATCTTCTTCCGTTTCCTCCGAAGAAAACCATTCAATCAACAACACTGGTCTGGAAGAACCACGCTATGACACAGGTCCTTTGACACACCAATTCCTCTATCATGACAAGCATTTCTCGAGACGACAAACGCAAACTACTTCCAAAACTAGGACGACCAATGGATCTAGAGCCATTGGCTGCTGGATCATGACCATGCTGGCATTCTTCCGGTTCGAGCCCACGCTCGCCTATAGCGGAAATTATTACAAGTACAACACCAATTACAACAGCTACAACACCAATTACAACAACAATAATAATAATAATAATAACAACAACAAGGACAATCACAACGGCGAAAACAACCAGGACAACAACAACAACAATGATGATCCCGATGGCAACAACAACAACAACGATCCAAACAATAATAACAACAACAACAATGATCTCAACAATAACAATATGGGCATGGACCAAGCCGATTTTGAATCGGCCACGACCTCCACCTTTTTTACCAGTACCATTAACCCCAAGGCCTTTTTGAATGTTCAACCCGTGTGTGGGAATACAGGGAGTACGGTCAATCCATTGGCTGGAGTGGAATTGGAAGTCACCTCGATTTATTTAACTTGCGACAGTCCCGGTGCCTATTATCCGGGCAGTTCGACGCATCGCAATTCCAATGTCTGCACCGCCGGAGACAAGGCGCAAGTCAATTTGGCCTGTACGTGTGTGTAAATGGGAGGATGGTATTCGTATTGGACTGGATCTATACATTTCTGTGTGTGCGTGCGGTTGAAATTCTCACATGTGTGTGTGATTGTGTTTGTTTGTGTGATTGTTTTCTTGGATTTGGCGTTTGCATCACCGGCTGGATTGTTTGGTGGAAATGCTCACGTATGTTTGATTGTCTGGTTTCAATTCGTTTCGATGCGGCGTACATTCCAGTGACGATTCGAGAGACGAGTGATACAATCAATTATGCCAATGAGCTTCTCTATGTCACCATGCAATCGGGTTTTTTCAATCGCTTTGTCACGCTCTATCATGACTACCACCTGTGTGAAATGGATATCACTTCGGCCACGACGGGCTCCTCAACGACCTGTCCGACACCGGGCAAGTATTATATGCAAATCTATTTTCAAGTCCCTAGCTACACGGAAGGGACGACTGGATCGGGCTATACCAGTCCACGGAGTGATGACGACAATGACGATGCTACCTTGTCCGTAGAAGATGCTTCGATGCATTATACACCGGATATTCGGTTTGTGTTTGCCAATGCGCAAAAATCCATTGTGGGGTGTGCTTCGACGGGTGCAGCGGCTTGGAATAACGACCATTCGACCAAAACGTGGTATGGCATGACGGCCCTTGGTATGGCCGTTTCTGGTTTGCTGTTAACGTTTGCTCTCATGTTGTGGATGAATCATTTGCGTCGCAAACGATTGGAAGAACAACAAGGCAAACAACAGGCTGCTGCTGCCGCAGCGGCACCCCAACGCATGTATCAGTATTTCAAAACCTTGCCCAATGGACAAGTCGTGCCCATTCCGCATGGCATGCTGCCCGTCCTGGGACGACAACGGCGACCACCCTTGCGCATGCCGCCACCACCGCCGCCCTATCCACCGCAATTTGTGCATCCACCCCACGTGATTTTGCCCGCCCACAGTGTCGATTCCACAACCGGTATGGATAGCAATGGAGCTGTGGCGGCGACGACGGCCCATGGACGACACTCCAACAACCATATTCCCATGATTTCCAATCCATCCTACAATGAAACCTTGTTGCCGACCCGGCCCGTCATTTAAAATCGAATTGATGTCGTCGTCGTTTCAGTGCGGTGGACTTGGAAAATGGTCGGTACAATGTGGACAAGGAGAACAAGACAATGCGAATGGACCGTCACCCTTTTCTTTGCCATGTAGCGTGAGTGTTTGGAACCGTAAGGATGAGAGTTGTGTAGGAGATTGTCGGCGGCCATGGAGAGAACCAGCCACACATAACGAAACGACAAGTTTCGGTACAAATGGCGACGAGAGAATGAGTTTTGTCGTCCAAATGAGGCCAGGGGCAAAGATGGACTAGGTAGTGCGCGGAGTTCTACCTAGTGCGTGTCACGTTACTGCTACAAGTGTACCTCTAGAGCAAAACAGAATAGCAGGCAGCCTGAGCAACGCGTATCAATACTAAATTACACAGAAGCCCTTAACATCGTTGCATCAACAACTCCCCAAAGGCTGGAGGATTCTTGGCTGGAATGGTGGTCTTTCGTCTACATCGACGAGTAGCGACGCTCGACTCGTCCGGCGCGGTGCTGCATGTTTTGTGTGGACCAAATTGGGATCACCGCAAAATCTCACCACACAAGAGAGAAGACAAAACGAGAATCACGCCTGTGGAAGAACCAAACAAGGATCATCACTCTCTATCTCATATCATGACCACCGCGTCATGCTATTGTGCGTACTGCTACAAAGAGGCAAGCAGCAGCAGCAGTAGTAACAGCAACGTCAAGACTGTCTTTCCGAAATGTGGTCAGTGCAAGACCCGGGTGTTCTGTTCTCGAGACTGTCAGAAACTCGATTGGAAACTGGGTCACAAGATTTATTGTGGCAAGGCCGGGCAGGAGGGCATTGATTTTGAGATCCGAGAGGCAGGTGACAAAGGCTACGGCGTCTTTGCGTTGCGTGACTTTTTCAAAAATGAAAAGATTCTGGTGGAACGACCCATTCTCCAAAAACCCTACCCGACACCCGAGAGTTGTGCCATGGCCGCCTTGCCGACCAATGCCGCTCGTGAAAGGGTCCGTCAGCTGTTACCGCACGATGGAACCCTGTATGAAAAGGCTGAGCGAAACGACATGTCCTGTGGAGACAATGGGGAGCGAGGACTCTTTTTGATCATGTCCAAAGTCAATCATGATTGTATTGGAAATTCCTGCCACTATTATCTGCCGAACCGGAAGGTCAAGTTGTTGGTAGCAACACGGTCCATTGCCAAGGGTGAGGAAATCACCTTTTGCTACACCGGTGAAAAGGCCACCGCGGAACAACGGGCCTGGAACCTGCGTGTCTCGTACCAGTTTGCCTGTACCTGTCCCCTGTGCGTCGAGTCTACTTCCGAATAGGCCATTGAAAGAGGCCAAACGATACATTCGACTCGCGTACGAGGCAATCGTGGCATTTACCAACGATGAGGAAAGTCCCGAAGTCCAACACATGAAGCGACTAGTGGATTCTCCGGAATCACACCGTAACTACTTGATGATGTAATGCGAAGGTGACTCTCTTTCATTTGGTTTACTGCATATTCGTAGTATGTCAAGGCATCAATTTGCTAAACTTATTGTTGAACGTTCTATGCTGTAAATATCCGTTAGGCATGCCCCGTAGTCTCTATTCATTGCATTCACATCTTTGTCTTTTGAAACTGTTTGTGGATCAGCCTTGGACCGCCGAAAGTTGCATGGTAGCACGTCTCAAGTCTTCTTGCATTTGCATCTTGTACATGGCCGAGCGCACCTCATCTTCGGGCTCCAACACGTTTGGTGCAGAGGAGGACCGTGCCATTGAGGCGGCGGCGGCTGCCAAATCTTGTTGGACTTGTCGTTGATACGACAACTTGAGAATGGCGTTGTTGTTGTGGTCGCTTTCCAAGTCCTCGGCGGGTTCTTCCAAATACACCTTGTCGTTGTTTTGGTGAACGCGAGTGGAATCGAGGGACGAGGCAGGGGATTCCGGATAGGTGTGACTGCTACTGGATTCTTCTTCATTCGCGTCGACAATTCGAACGACTCGTCGCACAAAGAGTTTGCTGCTGGTCGCACGGCGATGTCGTCCCGCTGCAATTGAGTTCATGGCCAAGAGAAGAGGGTGGGGACCGTTGCTGCTGTTCTTGGAGTCCTCCTTGTTGTTGGGGAGTCGACGTTTGCTTCCGACAGCTACATTCGTCTTGGTGGCGGTGGCGGTTGGTACGTCCTTGTTCGTCTCGGCCTTTTTGTTGTGAGTGTTGGTGGCAATGCGGTGGTAAGTACGGGTAAGTGTTCGGGCCATGATTGCTCTCGTTTGGTTGGTGTTAACTTTTGCTTCGTTTGCGTTTTATGAAATGATGTCAATGAGCTTTTATGGTGATTTGGAATATGGAATAGAGATCAACGAATCTGTTCTGATTGGGTCCAGGTCACCAACCCGAATCTGTTTGTGTGAGCTTGTTGCAAAGTGTTCGTGTTTGTCGCGCGTCTGGATTTGTGTCAAGTCGCGTGTCGAAAACTGGGGGGGAGGGTGGACTCCCGTGCTTCGAAAGTTACACCTCAGTGAGATTAGTGACACTTGCCATTTCACTAATAATGAATATGTCGAGAGTTTCACGCTCGATAGTCTTTCGGCGACCAAAATTGGTCGCTTTCTCCGTGCACCCCATGCTCGCGGACACCCCACCACGTCTAAGTACTTTACTCCGCCACACGCTCTGCACACTCCAAGAATGACCCACCGTGTGACTGTCGGTGACCCCGACCACGACTGCCGAGGTGCAGTTCCATCTTCAACATATTCGTCAACCATGGGTACTCCTTACCAAAATGGCGTGAGGTTACGTCATTCTTGTCATTGCTGGTGATGGCATTGGCATCTCAAGAATAAGCATGGAACATGCAACACAATATGGCCTGGTTTTCGAGGTGTGTGTCATGTTCACTGTCTATGCAATTCCAATGACTTGATCAAGTCGTTTTGCAAAAGCCTGTTGCCTGGTTGTGCAAATGCACAGTCTCGGTTTTGCGTGTGCTCGTGGTGCGCCCATGCCCAGGCATCCAAAAAGTCAAGACACTGAAGCACTATACCAAGATTCACCACGCCCCGGATGGCATGGACCAAGACAGATCTACTACCTAAAATACTGTTATGGCCTCCTCGTTCGTGTCATGGGTCCACTACACTGGGTGCAACAACTACCTACACGGACCCTCTCATTCGGTCCACTGGGACTGCTGCGTGCTCGTTCTCCTCGTGGAGGGGCCATGATGAGCTCTGGCCGAGAAGGCTTTTTTTGCTGCGCTCGAGAGAATTGTCCTGCTTCCTTCTGTTGCCATTCGCAGTCTCCCCTTTCGAGAACCTGTAGTGTCGTTTCATTGAAATGGGACTACCTAGATGAATGGGTCGTCCCCATCTACCTACCTAGGCACATGCATGTACTTGTTGTCATGTGGAGACGGCCGCAACATAAAATCATTCCAAATCAGGGGCGTGAATGCCAAATACAAGCCACTCCCGCTCCAGTCCTCCTCCTCCACCACCTCTGTGGATAGAAATGGGATGAGAACGACCATTAAGAAGTGATCTACCAACTTATGGACATTGGATCGAACGCGCCATGATGTGGCATTCCTGTCCATCTCGCTACTAGCTAGCTAGAGCAAGCGCCGTGCGTACAAACATCACCAACCGTATTCCTCCAGCTACCTTGCCTACTCTGCTTAGCGATTGCGCTTTCGCCGTCTGTTCGTGCCCCAATCTGTCTGTTGTCTGTAGATTTTGTCGGTTTCGAAGTGTCAGTAGAGATCCAAAACAGATCTCCGCCTCCGCACCATGGCGGAGACCACAACAAAGTGTCAAATCGCCAGAAGAGTTCACCCAAGATTCTAGAAGTAGACTTTTGTCTGATACAAACCGACACCCACTCCCAACAAACAACAAACGTAGAAACAATCATGTCGACACAAGCGATTAGCGCCACGAGTGGCCGAACATCCGTGTCCACGTCCGCAACGTCGTCCTCGGCCGGATCAACGTCGTCCTTGACCTTGTCGCAACGTCGTGCATTGTTGTCGTCGTCGTCCTCACGGCCGTCCTCGTCGTTGGGCGGTTCGTCATCTTTGGCCAATAACAAGACTCAACGACCACCCGTCTTGTTGCAATTTACCGAAACCACCTTGCGGTGTGGCTTTGCCGGCGATGCGTTGCCCAAGGATATCATTCCCCTGTGCTTGTTTGCTGCTGCCACATCCACTACAACTCTACACGATTCGTCCACCACCACCACCACCACCACATCTTCTCAGAATCGGGGCGAGCCGTGTCCGTTGCGTGATTCGGCGGCCGTCTGGTATCGGTATTTGGCTCCCCTCCTCCAATATGCCTATCAACGGCTGGGCTTGTTGGTGGCAGCCAGTACGACGACGACGCGTGGCGATCGCAAGGTTGTCGTTCTCTATCGGGAGTGGGAGGAAACGACCATGCCGCGGGTCGTGGAACACGCCTTGTTGGCCGTGTTGATTCAAACCTTGCAGGTTCCAGCCGTGTCCTTGCAAGGTGCCGCCTGGTCCATGATTCCCTCCAGTTTCCCCATGCTGTCCCATCTCTTGGTCGTTCACGTGGGATTGGATCAAGCCTCGGTGGTCGTTCATGCGGCGGGAGAAACCTTGCGGTTCACCTACCAATCCGTCTCCTTGGCAGAGACGCGAGCCGAATTTGCGGCGACGCCACAAGCGTCGTCGTCGTCCTTGGACCACGCTCTCTATCTGGACGATACCCATCCCAATTCCTTGCTCGTGGCCATGCTCAAGGCCTTGAAGGCCTGTCCCCGCATGGATCGCAAATCGGTCGTGCAAAATCTCGTGTTTGCCGGAACTGGCTTGTTGACGCAACCCCACATACCCCTATTGGTGGCACGACAGTTGCAGGCCGTCTTGGCGCAAGCCGCCGCCACCAGCAGCAAGTCCACAAGACGCACCCCACAAACCACCACCACGACTACCGAGACCACCGAGGAGGAGGATCCAGCTGCAAATACCGAGGACACGACGCAACAACCATTGTCATTATCCTCTAGTACCATGATTCCCCTTTCCGTGTCCTCGTGGGCCGGAGATTTGCACGCACACGTCGGATTGGTCACGTGTCCCGTCCAACCCGATCATGTCGTATGGTTGGGGGCCAGTGGGTGGGCCGCGTCCTGGTTTGCCAAGGACCCGACGCTGACGACCAATGCCGTGGAATGGCGGACCGAGTGGCCCCCGACTGCCGCGGCCGCCTTGTCCCAATAACAAGACTACTACTACTACTACTACAATATACTACCATGGCACGACACTAACCCCTACTGAAAACGACAAACACACTCCCATTGTGGAGGGACCCATCATTCGACAACGGCAAACGACTGCTTCCGCTCGTAGATGTGTGTGACACGGCAAATCTCTTTCTCATGGAGAACACTGGGCAAGGCACTGTGTCGGTGATGTGCATCGCGGAATGAGAGAGTATATATTATAGATTCTATTAAGAACCACCTAGAGTAGGGGTTGGCAAACGAGTTGTGGTGTGTCGAGAAACGAATGATTGTTTCCAATATATTATGCCAACGCAAGAAGACGATTCTTCGATTCTTGCTAGCCGACCTTAGTATAGGTCGTGTATAGATCGCTTTTGGAGTCTGCCCGACGTCCGTTGAAACCCGAGTCGCCACGGAGCACGGAGACACACACACCTGTACCCTGCACCCACAAAAGAGGAAGAAGGAAGATTCATCTCTCTCTTTTGTCCAACAGACACTCTACAGAAGAGGAGAGAAGCACCACCTTTTGTGTGTTTGTTCTTCTGGACGACGAGACGTGTTGTGGGTGTCTGGGACACAAGACGACGAGGAACGAGTGTCCAGGAAACAAAAGGGGTGAAGCGAGAGAACAAGAAGAGCCTTTCCTTTTGTGGCGATTGTTGTCTCGGTGTGTCTGGGAAACAAAGACAGCTACATATCAAACGATTCAGTGATTGAAAAGAGCTGTTGGTGTTGTTGAAAAGAGTTCGAAAACGCACAACGAACGACTAATTACTGTCTTTAAAACAACATTTCATCAAGGACTTGTTTCCAACCATCCCTTTTTGGAAACCAGCTTTGTGTCTTTTACGATGCAATCCAATTATCGTCGAGGACCCAGCGAAGGACGTGGTGGCCGTGGAGGCGGTGGTGGAGGTGGAAACCGTTACAATCAATATGGAGGTGGCGGCGGCAGTGGCCATCATCGAGGAGGAGGACGATATGGCGGTGGTGCCTCGTCGTCGTCATCATCATTGCCCTGGGAAGAAGGCATTGTCTGCAGTTTGAAAGAATCCTTTGGCTTTATTTATTGTGCCGATCGACCGGAAGAACTCTTTTTTCATTATTCGCAATTGAATCGGACCGAGGCGGCCGATTTGACCTTGCAACAACCGGTACGATTTCAAGTCGGACCCAGCAGCAACAAGAGCAGCCAAAAATTGGCGGCTCACAATGTGAGTCCGTGTCCGACCGACACCCTTGTGTGGGAGCGGCCCATTACCTCGGCCGACCAAATTCTGGTTCCGGGAGACGACAAACAACAACAACAACCACCACCACAAGACTGGTCCAATCCTCCATCCTCGTCGGAACAACCCATTCGAGTTCAAGGGTTGGTGGAAAAACCATCGTCCACACCACCGCCTTCGTCGGGAGGTGGAAGCAATGCCAACAACAATGATCGAAATCGACCGGGAGTCAGTCACAATACGATTACGGATGGTAGTATACGAGTCTTGTTGCAAGAGCAACAACCCGAAAAAACAGCCGACCAAGGAACCTCCTCCAACGAAGCAACCTCCAATGACAAAAAGGACACGACGTCAGACGATCCTCCACCAGCTGCCTCGACGAAAAACTTGTCGGCCGATGGCCCATTGGTCCATTTCACATTGGACGATTACAAGGCATCCTCTGCGGCTACTTCTTCTTCTTCTTCACAGCGTGGAGGAGGAGGATCGAGTCTCCGCTTGTTTCGAGGAGATTTGGTCGAGTTTGAAATTGTCAAGGATCGTCGGACTGGATTTTCCTATGCTCGTCAGATTGTCTTGTTGCAATCGGAAAAGGAACGACAACGATTGGCAGCCGAACAAAAATTGTTGGCCCAAGCCACCCTCGAACATGGTGTCATTACCAGTCTCAAGGGAGAATATGGGTTTTTGAAATCCAACAAACGCCGAGAAGAAGTCTTTTTCCATTATTCCAGCATTGATACCAAAGGAGGAGAATTGGTATTGCAAGAAGGACAAGATATGCAGTTCCTGGTCGTCACGGAAGGTGGTGGTGGTAATCCAGCCGTTGGCAGTAGTGGTGGGGAGGGATCGGAAAAGAAACAGGTGGAGGAGTCGAACACCAACACTAGTAGTAGACCTCAACGTCGCATCAGTGCACGACAAGTCAAAATGCAACCACGTGGGAGTGTACAATTTCATGACGTTGTGGCCAAATGTCGCACAGGTGTGGTGTTGTATCCTCCTCAGCCGCACGATTCGGGACATTTGTTGGATCAGCATGGGAAGGTACGATTGCACACACCTGTGACAGTCGAAGATTATGCCACGGGAGACGAACGAATTATTACCGAAATTTATCTCAACATTAAAGACGCTCCGGGTGGATCCTTTTCCTTTCGGGGAGGTACCTCGGTCGGTATGTGGGTCCAAACGGGCGACACACTCTTGTTTGATGTGGTGCAAGACTTTGTCGATGGATCCTGTCATGCCGGACCGACCGCGTCCCGTACGCCCACAGATAATGAACCAGTCGTGGCATCGCCTACCAAGGAAGATGTCGCAGCGCCATTGGACAAGGCGGTGCGTCTGATATCCTTGGCCTTGCCCATGCGGGCCGAAGGCATTGTGAATGCCGTCAAGGATACATATGGCTTTTTGCATTATGCCGAACGACCGGTCGATGTTCATTTCAAATTGTTTCAAGTATTGCCCGACGACCTTCAACGCGATTTGCGACGCAACCTGTTGGGTTACGACTACGATGAACGGAATAAAATGCGACCCCTAAAGTTGGAAGTGGGTACCGAAGTGGCCTTTGATTTGTCGGTTCATGGTATGATTCACCATCGAAGTACGACACCGCCACCACCCACCAATCGATCGCGTGGTGGAAAAGGTGGTGGGAGTGCGGCGGCTGCCGCGGCCCAGGGAGAACGAGAAAATCTCAAGGCGCAACGAATCCTCTTTTTGCCGCCACGGACCATTGTGCAAAGCAAGGTCTTGGGAACCACTGTGGAAGGTGTCATTACCAAACAAGACGCGAAACAACCATTTTGTGGTTCGGTGGAACTGACAGTGCCATTGCCACCCATGTCATTGGAAGAACGACATCCCCTAGTGGCCAAAATGATTCGCCACTACCTCGAGGACGATCTCATTACCGAACCGTTGGTCTTTCACGATGTTCAAACCTCCAAGGAGGATCGAATTGTCTTTTCGCTGATTGATCAATTAATGGGAAACAATCATACTACTACTGCGACGACGGAAGAAGGAAAAGAAGAATCTTCCCCCAAATGTTCCTTGACTTGGAGACATGCGACAGAAGCAGAAGCCGCAGAGAATGAACTGTACCGACCGGCAGGGAAACTCGTCTTGACCAAAGTCCCACGACAACAACCAGAACCTCGTTCGGAAGCAACACAAGAGGGTGAAAGTGGGAAAAATGGTGAAGCTGTGGTGGACGACAAAGAGGATGGGCCATCCACAGAAACGTCGGGTGATTCCGCAACGGCACAAGTCACTCCCCAAACTCGGAAATCCAAAAGTCGACAACGAGGAACAGAGAGTATCGTGCCTGTCAAAATATTGCGATACGACAAGGGTGGGCTATCCAACGACTTGAAGAAAGATGTCCCACCATCTGTAGGAGACAAGGTCGTTATGGACATAAAACAGTCGAGACGAACAGGGATGCTAACCATTACGAACATGAAAATGGTAGAACGAAAGGTAACCGAGGCAACGGAAGCCACCACTGACGGAACAACGGCCCAAGGAACGGACGAGTCTCACGGAGTTGTTACTGAGGTGGTGGTGCCACGTAAATTTGGATTCATCTCGGTGTTGGACGACTCTGCCATTAAACGTGAATCGCTATTCTTCCAGTTCTCGGCAGTTGAAGGTGGGACCAAAGTTCGAAAAGGAGATGAAGTCAAGTTCCAGATTTCCGAAAAGAATGGCAAACGCACAGCGCTACGTGTGTCAATCTTGCCAAGAGGGACGATTCCGTTCAAACCAGACGAGAACGCCTGCTCTGGTATTGTCTTGTTACAACCAACACATACTCATTTGAAGTCTTCAGGAAGCACGATAAGTAACAACAGCAATAGTCATCATCCCAAGTCAGTGCACCACTCGAACTCGAATGCTTCTGCTCAAAGCAATGGCAGTCGGTGGGATAACAGCGGAGACTCTTCGGTTGAGGAGGAAGTCATTACGGAAAAAGGATGTGTACTTCTCACGGCAGATCCCACTGGGATGTTCACAAGCAACAAGAGCAGTGATGAGGATTCGTTGCTTACGAAGGAACTACCTTTTCACCTTCATTACCGGAATGGTGCTATTGCGATTCACGGGACTGGTGCATCCGCTTTGCGAGGTGGAGGACACGATGATTCTACGAATCACCCAAGGCGAGGCGATATGGTGTCGTTCGTCAAGGTAAAGAAAGAAGGGGGAGAAATCCGCGACATGCGCATTGTGACGCGAGGGGCGGCTACACTGGTCCGCGGCAGTTTGGCCAAGTTATCGTTGGATCAGGGAACCGCGCAGTTTGTTTCCTCCACCCCAGTCCCTTCTTCAACCTCAAAGCCGTCTTCTGATAGTACAGAATCCCACACACCTGAGAACACTTTTAACATCAGTTTGTCCGAAGTCGTTGGATGTCAGCTATCTCTCCTCAAAGAAGGGGAATCAGTGGAAGCCGTATTCTATCAAGGTGTACCCTTTGGTGTCTGTCGCACGGCCGATCTGTACCTGGGCTCGACGATACCAACCTCCTCCTCTTTCTCATCCACTGACAAAAGAGAGCGTCCCAAACTTAACTTAACCGTTAAGAAGGATCGGGGAGGTACCATCATGGCACAATCCATGATGGCCAAAGGGCCAGACAAGGGCTCTAATGGGTTCGTTCCGGGATGGACCACGCGTGTGAGTAAATTTTCAGACACCACCGAAGCTAGTAATGTCGCTGCTACGACCACGACCGAAGATATCGCCACCACAACTGGTACCAGTGAATCCTAGTATTGGAAACGAATGACGACCAGTCAACACTAACATTGGAAACACATGAAGCTAGTAGCATTGTGTTGCGATCCTCTAAGTTGCTTGTACTTGGCGAAAAACTTACGCTCGAATGTAAGGTCATAGTTGTTTCTCGCTTGCCACCCAATTGCCTCCTTTCGCATAAGCCACAGTCCACTATCAGGAAGGTCTCGTAAAGACGAATGGCGATAACTCTCTCATCACCGATGTTCTTGATCCATTGCCACTTTAGCTACCCCTATTCGCTATAAACGCTCCGATGTGATGGTTCTTCTAGGTAGTAAAAATGTTTGGATAGGGTCAATTCAGACTTCTAATTGGCTCATGGATTTCCCCTTGGGACTTGGTCATGGTCAATTCAAAATTCTATCTAAACTAAAAATTGAAAATTGAGCTCACCAATCACCAACTCTCAACTCTTCATGTAGCAAGTAGCAAGTGGCTTCAATGTTCAATTTGATGACTGGAATGAAGTTGTGGCTGTAAAAAGTCCAGGACCTCTCTTCCAAGGTTCGGGAAGTTTCGCGAGTGGTAAATGCCAATTGGTATTCCCCATTCCCCCCGCACCCCGCACACCGCATCAAGCGCAGGTCAATAATGGTCAATACGAATGTTGATTGCTGATCGATTCTGACGAATGGGTATATTGGGTACTCCTAACTGGGTACTGCGCATTCCGTGTCGCGTAGATCCCATCCATGATCCATTATACTCCTCGTTCTAGGAGGAGATCGAAGATGAAATAATAATATTGAATGCGTCTCCTCTAGAGGTAGGCGGTGCATTTTAAGAGAAGAGGATCAACTAGGTACTGTTGGAGCAGAACCAGGAGCAGAGCCAGGAACCAAGAGCTAAGAGCGACCAAAGAATGAAGAATCCTACTGACGTGGAGGAGTGGCAAGATGTGGCCCTAAGCGGTCATAAGATCCGCCGAATGAAGGAGACATCTAGTGCTCACTCTTTGTAATCTATAACGAAATTTGCTTTAGCTTTGTTGCCTGTACAGCACGAAGACTGATCGGTTTCAACATAGATTACAAAGAGCTTACATTGTACTTCCCGGCACAATCTGATGTCCACAACGCAGTCCCAGAAGAAAACAGTACACCAGTGTCACGTTTAATTGGGCAGTTTATTCGGTTGAAGCTTCTATCCGAAGGACGCGCCAGTCGACTGGCTGAAGAACACGGGAAGCTTGTGAAGGCTTTGGATCGAAAGTACTGGGCCGATAAAGCCGATTTGGAACAAGAGTATCGTCAAGCCTTACACAACGAAGAAACTCGTTATCAACAAGCGTTGTTACGCCAAAAGAACAGTCACGAGGCTGAATTAGGACGGGTGTACCGAGAAGCACAACAAGAAGAAGAGCAAACGAATCCGGACCAGGAACCACAAGTGGTGGAGGAAGAACAAGAACAAACCTCGACAAGTCCACAAGGAGTAGAAGCTGAAGCAGTGGCACCACCCATTGTGAAGGTACTGGGAATCGGATCTCGGGTGCGAATTAAGACCGGCATCTACTTGTCGGGTCACAAAGGCAAGATCTACGGAGCAAAAGGTGAGGTAACACGGTTTACCAACGACTTTGTGGTAGTTGCTGTCCTAAACCACCAGAACAACAAGATCGAGGAATTTCGCCGTAATGAACACAACCTGACCATTCTTTAACATGAGTGGACGTCCGGACAATGTACAATCGGGTGAACAAGGTGGACGAGGACGAGGTCGATCAGGATGAGGACGTGGTGGTCGGCAAGGAAGAGGACAGCATGGTCCCAAATTCAAAGGACAAGAGCCACTCCTAAAAGGGTGCACGTTTGACTACTCACAAGATACCCAGGCGAAGAAGTACTTGAAAAATGTGGAGTTATTGGTGGGTTACATCGGAACCAAGTGGCCAAAATACAATCGTGATTTTCAACAAGCCGTGGAAAGCCTCCAACTGCCACCACCAACACCACCAACAAGACCTGGACCAACTGCAACCCTGATAGAAGCCAAGGAGTGGGAATTCAACAACAAGGCACATCAAGAAAAAGAGATTGCGTATGACGGATTTCGTTCCTCCCTGTACAGTGTTCTGCTAGGGCAGTGCACTGAGCTCCTAAAGGACAAGTTAAAGGCGACTTCCACCTTCCCAACCATACAAGCATCAAGAGATGGGATCGCACTCCTGTCACTCATCAAGACAACTACTTTTACCTATGATAGCGGTCGGGTATACACAGGTATGGCCCTTGACCGCATCAGAACGGATTTTTATACGCTCAAGCGTCACCCTGGACAGTCTGTCCAGAGTTTTTATGAGGTGTTTAGAGCGAAAGCACAACTGATTGATGAGGGTGTTGTTGTTGTTGTTGACCGCCACTTGACATCACTCGCCGATGCCAGAGCTATCATCGATGCTCGCATGGGGCGCGGAGAGATGTCAAGTGGCGGTCAACAACAACAACAACACCCGAATGAGCCGAACACAGGGACAGCCTTCCCTACACATGGAGAATCCAACGACTCTACACAGAACAACGACGAAACACAAGGTTCGAGTTTGAATTTGCCAAATAATGACAACAGTGAACTATCCTCACATTCGTTTTCTATTACTCCTTCACAGGCTCACATTCCTAAAACATGGGTGCTATTGGACAACCAATCAACGGTCCACCTATTCAGTAATCCATCCATCCTCAAGACACCACCACAAGACACCGACACGACCATGCACATCCACAGCCATGGAGGCCATACAAGCACCACGCAAATAGCATCAGTGCGTGATTACGGAGATGTTTGGTTCCATCCAAATGGGTGGGTCAACATTCTCTCATTTCATTTACTTAAAAAACAGTTCGAGATCAATTACAATGCACAATCCGATGAGTTTCACATATCACACAAGGGCACACACATCGACACCTTCCGTGCCAGCCAAGAAGGCCTCTATTATTCAGAATGGCACCCCAAGCACAACAATGCCACTACTGTTGGTTTAGTTACGACAATTGCATCTAATAAAGCACGTTATACTACCAATGATGTAGATAGAGCATATGGAGTACGGTCACTGCAAATTAAAATCGGACGGCCTAGTGACAGACAATTAGCGACCATCCTGGATCGGCACATGATTCCGAATTGTCCGCACACCAGCAAGGATGTGCTATTGGCGGCCAAAATCATCGGGCCAGATATTGGCACCCTCAAGGGCAAGACAGTGAGAAAGCGACCTGTTAGTGTGGATGAGAACACATTTGTCGATTTCCCTGTCCCTGAACAATACAGGGACGTAACAATGAGTATGGACGTCCTTCATGTGAACGGAGTCCCGTTGTTAGCGACAGTATCACGACACATTCGTTTTGGGACCATCACTGCGTTGAAAAGCTTGACTTCCAAGTCTTTAATCGAAGCAATCAAACACGTTGTGGGAATTTATCGACGTGGGAATCTACGCCCAAGGACAATGATGGGTGATGGCGCTTTTGACAATGATGTGATCAACACGGGTCTACATGCAATCGGCATGAGGCTGAATCCGTCATCACGAGAAGAACATGTGGGTGAGATCGAACGTTATATTCGAACAATAAAGGATCGGATGCGTTGCATCTACAACACATTACCGTTTGATCGGATCCCTAAGGTACTCGTGATTGAAATGGCAAAGGCAGCTGTGTTTTGGCTGAATGCATTTCCAGCGGCAAGCGGTCTCTCTGCTGATGTGAGCCCTAAAACGATTGTCACAGGACAACAGTTGGATTTCCACCGTCACTGCAAGTTTGAGTTCGGGCAGTACGTGCAAACACACAAGCCCCACGATAACTCAATGACACTGAGAACACAAGGTGGACTGGCCCTGAGACCCACGGGTAATCAACAAGGCGGGTATTACTTTTTGAATTTGTTATCCGGGCGAGTAATCAGTCGCAACCATGCAACCGTTGTGCCAATGCCGGAGAGTATACCGAAACGGGTCGAACAATTAGCACTGGCGCAAGAGGCATTCCCGGGCTTAGCATTCGGCGACCGGGACAACCGCATCTTAGCACTTGAATATGATGATGCTATAGATGAAGATGAAGACTATGTGCCTGACATAGATCAGGATGAAGATCTGCGTTATGACGAAGCATTGGTGGATGAGGAAATCGGTGACCTAGCTCAGCTGGAGCAGGATTACGCCGATGCATTGGATGATGGAGTGGAACAGGAGATGGATGATGGATTGGCACAGGATGAAGGGAATGGAGCCGAGGAGGAGATGGAGGACCTTAATGGTCAGGAAGAGGAAATGGAGGACCTTAATGGTCATGACGAAGAGGAGGAAGAGAACGAGAATGATGTATTGGAAGAGGCAGCGCAGGCGGAGCATGAACAAGCATTGTTAGAGGATTTCGTCGATCAAGCAGTCGTTGATAACAATCTACTTGAGGAGGAGATCGAAGCAGAAGACGCAGACGAGGACAACATGGCAAATGAAGGAGTGACAAATGAAGGAGTGGCAAATGAAGGAGTGGCAAATGAAGGAGTGAACTTTCAGCCCGAGCCACAGGCACTTGACAATGAGGTCCAACAACCAAACTTTGGTGCTGGTGGTGGTGGTGACCACGTGCCAGATCAACCAAGATACAACTTGCGCACCAACAGAGAACGAAACTACGCGCATCGATACAACAATGACATCTACGTGACTTCTACCGTCGCCGAGGATTTATCGACACCACAAATGGGGATGAAACTGGGCGTGAAAATGTTCGGAGAGCCAGGCGTAGCCGCAGTCAAAAAAGAAGTGCGACAGCTCCATGATCGAGAAGTGATGAAGGCCGCGATGAAAAGCAATTTAACCAAGGAACAAATCCGACAAGCATTAGGCTATCTAATGTTTCTCAAACGTCAACGTTGCGGCAAGATCAAGGGCCGAGGTTGTGCCGACGGTCGGAAACAACGGGCAACCATAGCCAAGGAAGATGCATCATCGCCCACCGTGGCCACGGAGGCCGTGTTCATGACGGCCATCTTGGATGCCATGGAGTGTCGCGAAGTAGCGGTAATTGACATCCCAGGAGCATTCATGCAGGCAATCATGGATCCTGGGGTGTACATGAGAATCACTGGCTTGATGGTGACCTTGTTGCTAGAGATTGACGAAGGCTACCGACCATTTGTTGTATATGAACGAGGTGAACCAGTCCTATGTGTTGAATTGTTACGTGCGTTATATGGCACATTAAGGGCTGCCAGGTTGTTCTGGGAGAAACTGACCGCGGTGATCAAAAGTTGGGGTTACACAATCAATCCGTATGATGCCTGTGTGGCGAATAGAATGATCGAGGGAAGTCAGTGCACCATCACATGGCACATTGATGACCTGAAGATCTCGCACAAGAAGTAAAGTGTGGTTGACGGCGTGATCCAGCAAATCAAGGAAACGTTTGGGCAACTGGGTGAGATTTCCATCTCACGAGGAAAGCGGCACGATTATTTGGGCATGTACCTCGATTTCTCTGAACCAGAGAAGTTGATCGTGGACATGCGGTCGTCAATTCACGGAATGATAGAAGAAATGCCACGGGAGATCAAAGGACGTGCACAAACGCCCGCGGCCAGCCATCTGTTCCATGTCAATGAAGACAGTCCAAAGCTGGATAAGGAACGCGCGGATTACTTTCATAGTTTGACTATGCAGTTAATGTACGTGGCACAAAGGGGCAGGCCGGATATAAGAGTGGCCATTGCTTTCCTCAGTACAAGGGTGCAGTCACCAAGTGAAGACGATTGGCGGAAACTCTCTCGCGTGATGAAGTATCCGCAGTGCACCACGGATCTATTACTTCGGCTTCGATGCGACGGCTCAGGGATTATTCGATGGTGGGTAGATGCATCATACGCAGTCCACCCTAATATGAGAGGTCATACCGGTGGGGTGATGAGTCTTGGTGAAGGAGCCGCAATGAGCATGTCCGCAAAACAGAAACTGGTAGCACGCTCGTCGACCGAAAGTGAGTTGATTGGGGTGCATGATGCAATGCCCAATATGTTGTGGTGTCGGGAGTTTTTGCTGGCCCAAGGATATGCGGTCAAAGAAACCAAACTGTTACAAGACAATATGAGTGCGATGCTGCTGGAGAAACATGGAAAGGCCTCAAGTAGCAAGCGTACCAAACATATCAACATTCGGTATTTTTTTTATCAAAGACCGGGTGGATAAAAAAGAAATTCAGATCGAACATTGTCCGACTGGTGACATGTTAGCTGACTTTCATACGAAGCCATTACAAGGATCACTCTTCTATAAATTCCGGGATCTGTTGTTTAATATCCCAAAGAACGATAAGCATCATTTTTCGGGAAGGAGTGTGTTGGAGCAGAACCAGGAGCAGAGCCAGGAACCAAGAGCTAAGAGCGACCAAAGAATGAAGAATCCTACTGACGTGGAGGAGTGGCAAGATGTGGCCCTAAGCGGTCATAAGATCCGCCGAATGAAGGAGACATCTAGTGCTCACTCTTTGTAATCTATAACGAAATTTGCTTTAGCTTTGTTGCCTGTACAGCACAAAGACTGATCGGTTTCAACAGGTACGACCTAGGCGAGTGCAATCACAATCAGGGCTCATGGCTCGAGATAGAGTTAGAACAAGATGATCTCATATTTTCGACCGTCGACACATTCCGCATAGCACATACGAGTAGCACATATTAGTCTTACGGAATCAGAAATACGATTGAATCAATCAGAAACGGATGATGTACTTGCTATAAACAATTCAGAAAAGTTGAGCCTTGAGGTGCTTTTCCTGCAGTCGTAATTCTCTCGTCAGTCTCATTCTTGTGAATCTAAGAGTAGCTCCAAAGATGCGTCATGGATTGTCAGATGTCGTCAGATGAAAATCTCACTGATACGCAGAACCACGTACGACTCTTGGATTGGAAGTTCGCTGGAAGTTCGATGCCATATGCCACCTATTCCTTAACAGAATGATTGATCATTCCATGTTCCGTTGGCGCATCTTGACTATTGTCAATTTGTCCAGTTAAAGGTTAAAGTGTCTACCTTGGCTTCTAGGTTCTAGGAGGTTGTCTACGATCTGCCGACGCATGGCGCGATAAATTGCGCTTTCTATTGCTTCTACTCATGACTTTTCTCTTGTGCTTAGTAGAATCTATAGATAAAAGCTACTTCTCTAAGTCAGAATTCATTCTTATTGGAGTAGAGCTCCTATTTTCTAAGTACAAAGTACGGTGTGCCCTCCGGAGCTCATGCTATTTAAAGCAAATGCGGTTGATCACTAGACAGCTAGCTAGCTAGGTAGATCATGATTCTCGCTGTTAGCTGTCAGGGCTGGGAAGCCGCCGAACGGGATTTAGAATCTGGTTCATAGGACATGAAGCAATAAACAAGATACATTAACTTTTAAGTGCCACTCGGGAACCCGAACATTGAATCGAATAAGAGGAAAAACTGTAGCCACGCTGTTCTGAAAGGCGGATCAGTCCAGCGTCGATCATCGAAGAACAACGTCGCATAGTTTCACACCTTCTCTCTTATTTTTCTATCGGAATTCTAGGTAGTAGACACAGCCACGCGACGCGCAAGTCATTCCAGCCTGGACCACGTAGTATATGAGGCCACGTCGTTTTCCGAGTTCCGAGCTCGCCAGAAAATGCTTCCTTTTTAACAACTCAGCAATTTTTGATCTATACGTGAGATTATGGTTCATTGATTTTACGTTCCACGTACGCTAGAGATTGTGATACAGCCCTCCCATAAAGTACGTCCCAGTGCACGCCACTGAATTTTTGCAACACGCCCTAGCCTAATCCGAAGAGTTGGCGGTCTCGGAATGAAGCATAGTAAATCCTAGCGGGAAATTTCCTTATCGTGGGTACAATGCCATTGGATGGGAGAGGTGCGAAAAGTGTACAAATACTTTCGGAACCTTCGGCCAAACTCCATCGTCTAATTCAACCGGTACCATAACAGTATGGTTTGTATTACTGATGTAGTATGACGTTCTTTGCATCACATTATCTGCCGTGGTTGCCGAGCGAATGATGCAGGGTGCAGCGTGTTGCACCTGGTTGTTGGTCGGCGGATCGAAGGCAACCACAACAAAATCCAAAAAACTCAATCCAGCCTCCTGCTCGAGATATCTCAACGGTGACCTGTTTCAGAGAAAGATCATATTCTTGTTTCAGAAGACGAGTTCATAAACACAGTGATTGGGTCACCCCATTCCAAAACAGATTCTTTTGCCGTTTTGCACATATTCTTGAACGACAACAACAACGAACAACATCATGGTGGTGGAATCGATCTTGTTTCTCAACGAAAAGGCAACCTTTCTCATTGGCGCCATGAACTACAAGTCGGCCGCCAGGCTGTTGCACGAAGGCATTGCAATGTTGGAGAAGGAGCACAACTTTGAGTCGGACAGCGACTTGGAGGAAGGACCAAGCAGTAGTAGTCAAGAAGGCGATTGTCGAATGATGAATGTCGATGCTACGATCGAAGGAACAGTCTCGCCACTGGAAGAGCCACAAAGCGTGGTCGTGGCAGTCGAACCGTCCTTGGAGTTTTTTGGATCCCCTTCTTCTTCTTCTTCTTCTTCTTCTTCTTCTTCTTCTTCTTCTTCTTCTTCTTCTTCCTGTACACCCAACATGAAGGACGATCCTAGCCCCTTTTCCATGTATCGTTGTGCCATGAAGTTGGTCCCTACGGCAGCCTCTCAAAACGTGGATCTGCACGATCTGGCCATGTACGATGTCAACTTGGTATCGGCCGTCCTTTTGTACAATTACGGTCTCTGTTTGCACATTCAAGGCCACGCGATGGGCAGTGAAAACAAGCTGGAAGACGCGAGTTTGGCCTACGAAATGGCCTTGGGTCTGCTCAGTTTGGTGACGCATCCTCCTGCTACCCCCACCACGGACGGAGGATCTGCTTCGTCGACCTCTGTCTTTTTGTTGGAGCTGGCTCTCTTGAACAATTATGGACATATTCACATGCACTTTTTGAGTACCAAGCAAGTCCACGAATGTCTTCGACGCATGCACTTTATCTTGTTTGGTGCCACGCAAGGATGGGCCACGAGGATTCCACAAGAAATGTCTTGCTTTGCCCACAATGTCTTGTTCAATGCCTCCCAACACATTCGACCGGCGCCCATGGCCTGAAAGAGGCATCGAACCTGACATTTTGTATAGCGTGGGGATGCTCGAAAAGGTATTGTTGCTCTGTTTTGCTTTCTTTGCTTGAAAACAACTCTTTTTGTATATATATATACATTGACACTCCCGTGGTTGTGCCTGGGATGACGGCACCATCACGATGGAATGCCATGGGGTATGGGCCTTGTTTCACCTTTGTATAGAAAACAAGGATGATCCTGCACCTGTGCCAACACTACTACCCGATGGCATGTGTGAATTTCACACGCTTCTGGAGAGGGAGAGAGACATGGATACACTTGCACAAAGAACATTTCTCACTCTCTTCCAAGACTACTACTACACATACCCCTGGGAAGCACTTTTTTGTACATAACTCTATCTACCGCAGTGCTATTCCCTGGGACACTTTGAATCAGGATGGATCCGCTTTCTTTTCTTGGTGGAGCACACAAGATGATTGTTACCAACGGCGTGCTCTAGATCTTTTCCGGTCACCCTCTACCTCTACCTACTAGACTATCAACGACTATTCCTATTCTAATGGCTTTGTATTTTTCTTCCACTCTACGAATAGATGCGCGCAACATTATGATTCCGCGTTTGTCACGATCAGACGGACGACGGTGGTGGGGGAGAAAAATGAGCCTCATCCCTACCGTAGAGTCTATCCCTATTCGGGAAGGATTCGAAAAGCTACTCCTATCCAGCGACGACAGCAATAGGCGAAAGGGAACGACACCACCTATGCGACCTTGTACTCCTAGAGATTCATGAGAACCGACCCTGGCAACAGTGCTCAGCAGATGAAATTGCTTCTGAGAAATGGTTAGAAACCTTCAGCAACTTATATCATAGTTCACTATACCTCGCAAGGATGTGAACACAACGTTTCCCATGACAGGAGACAGGAGACGCCCCTTTTCTATGGTAGTGACATCTTTTCTCGTCTTTACCGTGACAAAATCGCTACCAAGTCACAACGAATCCACACCGACAACGCAATAAAGTGGCCACACAAATGAAAACTGCAAGTTTTGAAGATTGTCACTGTTGTATTTCGGCATGTGAACAAGAGAGTTGATCCCGCCGTGCTAAGGTTGCAGTGAGTACCTTATTGCGTCGGTTCTGGCTCCATGGCCATGACGGGTTGGATTGCTCTGATCATTGTGGAGGAATGGAGCACATGAACATCATGAATCTCCCTGTTTTGAAATCGATGTTCTCAGGTACCTTCTTTCTCCGTCATTCTTGGTCGGAGCCACCATCGCCACGCATTGCGATTGGGGGAACCATTGCAAATTGCAATTGCACAGCGGCATTCTGAAGATTGAAGAGCGACCCTTTTCAAATGTCTATGACGTCACCTTCTCGTGTTGCTGACGCACCTCATTGTATTTCCCATCGGTACCAAATGAGACACTCGTATAAATTGATCAATCTTGCATCATATCTGTCCCGAGAAGGATTGCTTCGCGGGGAAGAAGAACGCCATCGACTCGCGCCGGCTGGCTTGAACAATTGGCGCCAATGACCATCATGACGTCATGCCGGGGGAAGATTGGAACAAAAATATTCTAAGCGTTTTGTAATTCAGATACATTAAATTTCGTTCCTAATATATATATTGTCATCGCTGAGTATTTTCTGTTCCTGACAGAAACGAGGGTGTCCGATGCCTCTCTTCGAAAACTTCCCCCAAGTCTCGACTCGTCGTCTAGTACTTTCCACGCTATACTCTGAGTACCGTTTCCTAGTAATTCTCCCATCGCGATCTGACAACCTAGTGAATACGAGTCAGTAATAGACATTAATGTCCCATACTTCTATCAGAAGAACAAAGCTGGGGTTTGTTCGATGCCTCGCTCAACCGTCCGTGACAAAACAATTCTGGGAACGACCTGACTCTTATTGGCAACACAATGAACAAATGCACAGAGAGCGCGAACCAAAAACCGTCAGAGGGAAGAAGAAGCTTCATAAAAAACCAGTGTCTCTGCACAACCAATAAGATGACTGTCTTGAGAGTAAACCATTTACCATCACTTTCGCCAAAACAACAACAACAAGAACATCAAGCAATGCTATCACAACTGACATCATCACAACGATTGAGAATCTCGACCATGAGGAGGAGCGTTCCTATCGTAGTGTTAACGGCCGTTCTCCTGGCCGTCTTACCAACAACTACCATGGCTCTGCAAGCCATATCCTTGCCCAAGGTCTCGATTGCCACGACCGCCTACGGGAGTCGCCGTTCGTCGGAGTCGACCAATCCCCGATTGCAATATCGCAATGGCGATGTGGAAGAATATGTGCAACGATTGAGTTTACAGGAGGAAGCCACCATTAGCAGTAGTACCAACAGCCGTTGGTGGAAGGGTCTGTTTCCTGGCCATTCGCACTACAGTGCTACCAGTGTGGATGCAGCCAGCGAGGAAATTTCGCAACGCGTCGATGAATACTTGAAATTCCTGGACAAGCGATACCATCAAATCCACGAAAGCGAACCGGCCGTGTCTGTACCTGCGCAACCTACCAAGCTTGATCGTCGATCCGTGGCAGAGCCACTACCAGCCACGACGCCTCCGAAAGCGATTGTCAAACAAGAATCCTCGTCTTTGGAATCCACCAGCAGTTCCTCCAAGCGTTCGGTATGGGCGGTGGTCCTGGGTTGGATGCTCTGGAAACAACAACCCTTGCCGGCTCGCGCTACTGTGAAAGCCCTTGTCCAACAACAAAAGACCAAGCTCCTCCAAGCCGCCGTGATTCAACAGGTGTTCGCACAAGGCTCGATGAAAACTTTGGCGTGGAAACGAATTCCCGAACTTCCTCTGTTTCTTCTCCGCTGGAGTGGAGGCTGGCACATGGCCGTCTTGTTGCTAGGAGTCTTGTCGACCCTGGCTTCACGCGTCCGAATGGTGCTTCTCTCTTCGGGGGGAGTCTCGGCGTAAGACGGGGAACTACTACGCCAGGGATGCTATACCGATGAACAAACAAACAAACAAAAACGACAAATAGACTATGTGTGTGTGCAAACAAACAAAAAACAAACGTTTCACAAAATGATGAATGAATGAAATGCGCTACGTTGCGAATGATAGATGATGCCAGTGGTGGATACCGCCGCTTTGATAGAAACCCGAAAGACTCATAATAAATTATATATAGACGCTATGTGGATTCAAACGTTGTCCTATTGCACGATAGCCTACGTATTCATTATCTCCCTCAGCGCCATGGTCCGAGTAAAGAGACCACTTCAATAAAAGAGACATGGGAGTATACATTTCGGCACTCGTTGGTTGCTCTTGCCACACGGAACCTACGCATAGAGAGTTCTTGTGTGCTATCCTGCATGGGCGAGAACGGAGTATTCGTGAACGGGGTAGCATCGTGTAAACTCAGACTGATCTCAAAGCGCAACCCTAACTCAAACCTATGACTTTTTTCGTAGAAGGCTTGATGTTTGATATGCCGTCCACTACAGCATTAGTTGTGCATAATAGATGAAACGTATATATACTTTATTATCGAGCCTTGGCTTCGCTATAAGAGACAGAAAACTAGTATTGTGAAGCAACGAACAGGAGTTGATTCTCTCCCCTTCCCAGTCAACGACTTGAGATGTTGCCATAGAGGAGTTCCACAAGGGCTCGACGACGTGAGGCAAGAGTATATCCACGATAGTAAAGCCCTGGTTCGAGGTACACCTGAAAGATGTTTGTCAGTTGCGCACGTCTGTCAAAGTGTCCAGATTCTCCCGTTTGCAAACAAAGTCTTCTGGTAGACCCAGGTCGTTGAGAGTAGGGACCGAACCGACTGGAACATCTCCACCTTCCATCATCACCACTGGGAAACGGAAAAGGAAATCTCGATCGAGACGACACAAGTTTGACGGACTGACTTTTGTGCTTTCCTGCAGGGGCGAGAAGAGAAGTCCCGGAGTATTCGCGAATAGAGTAGCATCGTCTCAACTCCGAACGATTCGTACGCTCCACCAAAAGAGACCTATGACTCGTTTTGTAGAAGGCGTGATATGCCGTCCACACTGACAAAAATACTGGTATGCAACATGGAACGTTCTATATATATGATATTCTACTCTACGATCGAGCATTGGCTTCATTATGAGGGACAGAACAATTTATGAAAATTGGAAGCAACGAACAGGAGTTGATTCTCTCCCCTTCCTGGACAACGACTTTAGATGTTGCCATAGAGGAGTACCACAAGGGCATGACGACGCGAGGCCAGAGTATTTGGACGTCTCGATTGAAGCCCAGGTTCGCGGTACACCTGATAGATGTTTGTCAGTTGGGGGCTATCCAGAGTGTCCAGACTCTTCCGTTTGCAAACAAAGTCTTCAGGGAGGCCCAGGTCGTTCAGAGTGGGGACTGAACCCACTGGAATCGATCCACCTTCGATCAATACCACAGGGAAGCGGAAACGGGAACCACGATAGAGATTATCAAAGTTTGACTTTCGGATTTGCTCGGCTCGCATGACATTCATATTGGCTTGCATGCCTGTAATATTGGCTTGCATGCCTGTAATATTGGCTTGCATGCCTGTAATATCGGCTCGCAAGTCTGCAATATCGGAACGGAGAGGTGCTAGGAGCGGTGCTATCGCGGGAGCAAACCAAGCTGGAGGAGTATCCGCAGCAGTAGCCCTTTGGACCAGCTGGTGCTGATACTGGAGCTCACGACCTGCTTCTTCTAGAGTCACGGGACAACTCGTGCCACTTGTCGTCGTCGTCGTCGTCATGAGAGCGTTTGTCACGAGGGCAAGGCGTTGGACGCTTTTCCCAAGATTGGTATCATCATCATCCATTCCATCCATGGAAGGGAGGGAGGAATTGAAGTCGGGATCGGCGTATTGCGGAGCCTGGTTCTCGTTGTTGTTGTTGTTGTTGTTGGCTGCCATGGTGTTGGGGACGGTCCACACTTTTGTTCCAAGAAGAACTAAAAAATGAGGCCGCTGGGGGAACTTCGACCCTGCCCAGTTTGGTCGTGCTGTCTTGCCAAGTGTACTGTGATAAGTAAGGTAAGAGGTACGAGTACGAGTAAGGCTACACGACACGTGGGCCGACCAGAGCTGGCGCGCGCCTGCCTCTCCACGAAATCTGGCGCTTATCGAAACGACATGTTCCTCTCTTCCACGTGGCAGCCCCGGCACTGAGATCTCGAAGGTCGCCGGTGGGTCACATTTTGGACATGCACTGGAGGGTTCAACGTTCACGGATCAAACGAGGGCCAGGCTGTTGAAACTAGTCAACCGATCGTGCTGTACAGGCAACAAAAGGAAACCAATTTACTTCTATTTTAAAAAGAATGAGCGTTTTGTTGCGCCTCCTCCGGTTTGGAATGACTGCACCTCTTACGTGGTTGCACCACTTGCCATTCGGCTTCCTTTGGGTTCGTCATCCACTGTACTCTCTTGGGAGTCGCGGTTTGGTCCTGTGTTTCCTTGGGCGTGCTATCTTGTCTCAACACACTCCTTCGCGAGGAATGATAGATATCAGTGCTCGGGATATTCATGATAAGATCACGGAACTTGTAAAACAAGTTACCCTGAAGCGGTTTCGTATGGAAATCGGCGATCATTTCTTCCGTAGGACAATGTTCGATTGTCAGTTCCTTGTTATCGACTCGATCTTTAATGAAGAAATATCGAATGTCGATATGTTTGGTACGTTTGCTGCTGGAGGCTCGTCCGTTCTTCTCCAACAACATTGCACTCATGTTATCTTGGAATAATTTCATCTCCTTGACTTGATAACCTTGTGCGATCAGGAATTGCCGACACCAAAGCATATTTGGCATGGCATCATGAACACCGATGAGCTCGCTCTCGGTGGAACTACGAGCTACCAGCTTCTGTTTTGATGAGATGCTCATCGCAGCTCCTTTTCCCATCATCATTACACCCCCGGTATGCCCACGCATGTTAGGATGGACGGCATAGGATGCGTCCACCCACCATCGAAGAATTCCGGTCCCATCACAATTTAACCGAAGAAGCAAGTCGGGTGTTGTTTGGAGGTATTTCATCACACGCGACAACTTACGCCAATCATCCTTGGTTGGTTCTTTCACTCGTGTACTGAGGAAAGCTACGGCCGCTCGGATGTCAGGTCGTCCACGTTGGGCAATATACATCAGTCTCATGGTGAAACTGTGAAACTGGTCTGCCTGGTCGCTATCCAACTGCTCGGCTCCATCTTGCAGATGGAAAAGATGGGAGGCTGCTGGGGTTTGTGCCACCCCTTTGAACTCCTTTGGTACATCATCGATGATACTCTGTATGGCGGTCCTCATGTCAACAATCAACTGCCCTGGTTCGCTATAGTCAAGGTACATGCCCAAATAGTCATGGCGTTTCCCTCTTGAAATCGAAAGTTCACCTTGTTGACCGAATGTGGCTTGTATTTGTTCTATGATGCTGCTGACCACGCTTTCTTCCTTGTGTGATATTTTGAGGTCGTCAATGTGCCATGTGATGGTGCATTGCGACCCATTGATTGTTTTGTTAGCCACACAACTGTCGTATGGGTTCACAATGAAACCCCACTCCTTGATGACGGCAGTTAACTTCTCCCAAAACAGTCTTGCCGCTCGCAGGGTGCCGTACAGGGCACGAAGCAATTCAACGTAGATGACGGGTTCGCCTTTCTCGACCACAACGAATGGTCGGTACATTTTTTCATCAATTTCAAGCAACAATTCAACCATGAGCCCGGTGATTCTCATGTGCACCCCAGGGTCCATCATGGCCTGCATAAAGGCCCCTGGAATATCCACTACTGCCACAGCCCTTCGTTCCATTGCATCAATGATTGCACTTAGGAAGACGGCCTCTGTTGCGACTGTGGGAGAAGATGCATCTTCTTTGTTTATGTATTCGCGTTGTTTACGGCCATCTGCGCAGCCTCGTCCTTTAATTTTGCCAGTTCTCTTTCTCTTCAAGAACATCAAGTATCCAAGCGCTTGTCGGATTTGTTGTTTGGTCAATGAGCTTTTCATAATGGCTCGCATTACTTCTCGGTCATGCAACTGCAGGACTTCCTTTTTCACTGCGGCCACGCCTGCATCACCAAACAATCGCACTCCTTGTTTCATCCCCATTTGGGGCGTTGACACGTCTTGCGCCACTTCAGCAGTAACATAAATGTCATTGTTGTATCGATGGGCATAGTTCCGTTCTCGATTCGTCCGTAGATTATATCTAGGGTGAATGGGTGCTGCCACAGCATCACCGCCGCCGCCAACAATTCCACCGCCAACACCATGGATGTTGGGTTGTTGCATGGGTGGTTGCTCGGGTTGTGGGCCCACTCCTTGATTTGGCACGGGTTCCACTCCTTGATTTGCCTCCACTCCTTGATTTGCCTCGAGTAGTTCTTGATCTGCAACAGCCTGCTCCACATAGTCAGCATGTAGTTGTTCCTCATGAGCATCAATGTCGATTCCTTCCTGTACTCCATCATCGTTTCCACCTCCTTCTACGACTCCATCCACTGGACCATTAAGATCCAAACCAAGGCCCACGTTATCTCCATCCTCGGGACCATCCTCGGGACCATCCAACTCCTGATCCTCTCCTACCTCGGGACCATCCAACCCCTGATCCTCTCCTATCGCTTGATCATTAAGATCGTAATCGTTCTCATTTCCCACTTCTTCCATGACCAACTCCTCCACCGGGTCCTCGTTCACCGTCGCCAACTCATTATCGACGATATCCTCATCATACCTCAATACATCATCCTCGTCGTCCACATCATACTCATAATCTTCATCATTTCCTTCGTCAAAATCATCGTATTCCAAAGCCAAGATGCGGTTATCCCTATCCCCAAAAGCAAGATTCGGATATGCCTCCTGGGCAACAGCCAATTGGTGCACTCGCTGGAGGGCAATATCAGGCATAGGAACAATCGTGGCATGGTTCCGATTGATGACACGACCGGATAACAAGTTCAAGAAATAATGGCCACCCTGTTGGTTGCCAGTTGGGCGAAGGGCCAGTGCTCCTTGGGTTCTTGGCTCCATGGAATTGTCGTGTGGCTCATGGGTCTGGACATATTGTCCAAACTCATACTTGCAGTGACGGTTATAATCCAGTTGTTGGCCGGTGACGAGGGTCTTTGGGCTCTGCTCGTCCGATATTCCATTGGCAGCTGGGAAGGCATTCAGCCAATAGACGGCGGCTTTTGCCATTTCAATCACCAACACTTTTGGCATGTGTTTAAATGGGAGCGTATTATACATGCACCTCATTCTTTCCTTTATGGTACGAATGTACCGTTCGATGTCGCCGACATGTTCATCTCGGGATGTCGGGTTCAGGCTCATGCCAATCCCATGGAGAAATTCATTCATGGGTTCATTATCAAATGCCCCGTCGGCGAGAAGAATTCGAGGGCGCAAGTTGCCACGACGATAGATCGATACTACTTGTTTGATTGCCGTGAAAAGTGTCGGTCCATTGAGTGCCTTCAATGCGGTAATCGTCCCGAACTTGATGTAGCGAGAGATCGTCGCTAGGAATGGGATCCCGTTGACATGAAGTACGTCCATGCAAAGGACAACATCGTGATATTTCTTTGGGATTGGGACATCGATCATGAGAGAGGCGTCAACTTGCATGGGACGCTTTCGAACCGTCTTGCCTTTCAAGGTACCTATGTTGGGTCCCAGCATCTTTGCGGCTAATTTGACATCCTTGCTAGTGAAAGGACAATTGGGTAGCAACCGCTTGTCCAGGATTGAGCTGAATTCTCTGTCACTTGGTCGACCTATTTTAATCTGCAATGATCTAACTCCTTGTGCTCTAGCGACGTCATTTGCTGTGTACTTAGCTTTATTTGTAGCTACAGTAGTGACCAGTCCAAATTCAGTCGCAGCAGATCGGGAGGACCAATCAGAGTAATAGAGACCTTGGGGACTTGCGCGGAATATGTCAATGAGTGCGCCTGTGCGGGATCGAACATGAAATTCATCGTTGTTGGCTTGGTATGAGATGCTGTACTGTTGCTTGACTTGATGGAATGATAGTATGTTGACCCAGCCGCTCTCATAGAACCATACGGCTCCATAATCTCGGACTTGGGCTGTTTGTGATGTGGTAATTGTTCCACCATGCCCCTTGATTCTCATGGTTTCTTGGCTAGGCTTCGGTGGACTGACGAGTAATGATGTGTTGGAAAAGATGTGAATGGTGGCCTGGTTATCCAGGAGGACCCATGTTGGTGGAATGTTAGTCTGTGAAAGCGTGGCAATAGAAAGACAAAGTGAGTCTGAGGCATTTTCAGATACACAACAATCAGCGGAGTTCGAACCTCGGTTGGTATCACTATTCTGTGACTCGTTGGCTGTTTCGCCAGCAGTTGGATAAGCAAGACCTGTATTGTCTGAGCCTTGCGCTTGAGAGCCACTGTTTGATTCATTCTGGTTGTTGTTGTTGTTGCTATTGAGCTCACGACGCCCCATGCGTGCATCGATAATTGCACGGGCATCAGCGAGATTTGATGGGTAGATGATGTGCCCATCCAAGAAGTTGTTGTGTAGATGCACTTCGTAGTCTTTTTGGCCGCAAGCACGAATAAATCGATTCGCTATCATGCGGTCCTGCGCTTCCTCGTTATCAGCCATAGACGGTGCACCTGGTCGGCCATTCTTTGCGGCAATTTCTTGGACATATGCCTGATCGAAGAGGAGAATTCCTACCTCATTGATTACCTTGACCTTCGCCCGAAATGCCTCATAGAAACTATGGACAGACTGTCCGGGGTGTCGTTTCATCCCATAGAAATCGGCACGGATCTTATCCATCGCCATTCCAGTGTAGACCCTGTCGCTATCGAAAGTAAATGTAGTAGCCTTGATCAACTTCAACAACTCGATGCCGTCTCGATGAGCTTGTATGGAGGGGAAGGAACTATGGGCCTTGAGCTTGTCCTTCATTAGGTCCGTTGACTGACCAAGAAGAACACTATAGAGTGATGAGCGGAATCCTTCAGTAGCCACGCGCTTCTCGTCAATTGCTTTGTACTGAAACTCCCATTCTTTTATTTCAATAGGACTAGCAGTGTCGGATGGACGTGGTGGACGAGGAGGTGTAGGCAAAGATAGATTTTCAACGGCACGCTGGAAGTCCATATTGTACTTCGGGAACTTGATGCCGATATATCCAATCAGCAGTTCCACGTTCCGAATGTATTTTTTGGCTTGGGCGTCTTGTGTATAATCAAACACGCATCCCTTCAACAAGGGTTCCTGCCCTTCAAACTTGCTTTGGCCATTGTTGTTTCTACCTCCACGTCCCCCACGACCTCGACCACGATTATTGCCTCGTCCTCCTCTGCCACCACCGGAATTAACATTGTCTGGTGACTGACTCATTCTTGTAGGATGATGAGATTGACGGGCTTTCGCTTAAATTCTTCGTTGCGTCTGGTGATAGGGTTCCAGACTTGGATCCACGTGTAGGTATCAGTGTGTCTAAGCACTGTTCCTGTTGCGTTGTGTAAAGGGTGTCGATGACGTGCGAGGCGAACAGGGGTTTCCACTCGGACTCGTGCTCCAATAGGTGGAAAGATAATGCCTTGTTGATTCTGAACGGCTGGGGCTTGCACTTGTATGGCTCTTGGTTCGTTCACTATCTCGAGATTTCGAGGGTCTTCGATCACAACTTGAGGTTCTTCAACCGCTTCCAGTTCCACAACTTGAGGGTTCCCTTCGCCCTGTGCTTGTGTTTCTTCTGCCTCTTGTGCAATCCGATATGCCCTATCGCGATCGGCTTCTCGTTGATTACGATGTTCCTGGAGGGCCCTTTGATGTCGTTCGTGTTCTTCACCTTGTGCTCGTTGATATCGTTGTTCCAGTTCTGCTGTATCGGCCCAATACTGTCGGTCAATAGCTCTGAGTCTGGTTTCGTGATCTTCGTTGAGTCGGCTGGCTTGCCCTTCGTGTTGAAGGTTCAACCGCACGAACTCACGGATTAATACGAGTACAGGCGTTTCGTCAGTAGGTAGGGAGTTTTGATTTTGATCCGACATGCACTCAGGCTTTGAGGTGAACAACAGTGTTATTTTCTTTTTAAAATATGTTGAAACTAGTCAACCGATCGTGCTGTACAGGCAACAAAAGGAAACCAATTTACTTCTATTTTAAAAAGAATGAGCGTTTTGTTGCGCCTCCTCCGGTTTGGAATGACTGCACCTCTTACGTGGTTGCACCACTTGCCATTCGGCTTCCTTTGGGTTCGTCATCCACTGTACTCTCTTGGGAGTCGCGGTTTGGTCCTGTGTTTCCTTGGGCGTGCTATCTTGTCTC
Source organism: Epithemia pelagica (assembly GCA_946965045.2). Taxonomy (NCBI): domain Eukaryota; phylum Bacillariophyta; class Bacillariophyceae; order Surirellales; family Surirellaceae; genus Epithemia; species Epithemia pelagica. The sequence continues at coordinate 628,419 of OX337234.1, read as the reverse complement.
AACAGGCACACCCAAGTCTCTTGAGAGAGTCGAGAAGCTCCCTATTGATAGAACGTAGCTTGTCGTCTCGCTGGTTCAGGAGTTACACACGAGGCAGGGTTGCAAACCATCGACGGACCAATACAAATAAGCGATTGTCACACCTCCATTGATTGATTGGAACAAACAAACAAAGAAACAGGCACAAGGATGGTGATATTGGATCATTTGCCAGAACCGGTGCGGAGCAATTGTTTGCGGATTGGGGGTTGGATGGTTTTGTTTTGGCTCTGTCAACCATGGGTGTTTTACTATTGTTTGGTTCGACAAGCCCTCTGGCGTCGAGTAGCGGCCTTGACGTGGTACTTTTGGACCATGTATATACTGGCCGATTCTCTCCGCACTGCCTTGGGCATGTATTATTCCTTTAACGTGAATTTGATTTGGTGGATCTTTGCCCTACTGTCCGTCAAGTACGTCCATGCCGTATTGTCGCCGCAGTTTGCGAGTCAATTGGGTTTGACCAACTTTGGTCGCATAGTCCTCTTTTGCTATTGTCCAGCGACCATTGTCTTTGAAGGAGGCGTGCCCGAACACCACCAGCCACGACATGCCACTGGAACAACACCACCACACAAGAAAACGGTTCCAGTAGTAAATTATTATTGGAAGATTCTGTATTATACGTGTCGTGGCGTGATCCAGGCTGTGCTCATGGGAACGATTGCTCAGGCCATTTTGGACTATCGTTGGTACGACCGATTCCCCGGTTGGATGCAAAATATTGTGGCCTTTTATCAAATTCAATTGTCGCAAGGCATGGTATCGGATATCGCCATGACGGCCCCGACTTGGGCCGTGGTGGGCAGTTTGCTGCCTCAACAACCACAACAATCCGGTTCTTCGTTTTATGTGGTGGAACCTTCAAATTTGCCCGTGGCATCGACGGTCCCTCGGTATTTTTGGCACCGATGGAGCAAATCCCCGGGCTTTCATTTGCGATGGGCCATTTACGAGCCCCTGGGGGGTCGTCCTACTAATAGTACGAGATCATCCGCCATTTGGTTGCAATGGCGCAATACCATGGCCACCTTTGGTCTCAATTGTCTGTTGCATGTGGCATGGTGGGGCCAAGTGAGTGCAGGAACCTGGGCCTGGGAGTACATGTGGGTGTTGCTCGTGGCACCCGCACTCGGCTTGGCCTTGGACAAGCATGTCTTGATTCCCTTGTTTCAGCGTTCCAACAACGACAAACAACAACCAGACGACGACACCCGTCGTATGGACACTGTGGGGCGGTTCCAACGACGACTCTTGTATCATGGAACCAGTTTGGTCGCCTTGCAAGCCATGGCCGCCTGGTTCATGCCCTATTTTTTGAAAGCCCAAGGCATGCCCGAAAGTTTGCAGGACTTGGCCCTCTTGCAAACAGGACGCTTTTCCAAGTAGTAATAGGTTTGGATGGACCGATATTCCATCCATCCAATCGGGTGTTCCAACCCCAGCAATTGGACAGGATTGGTTCCAAGCCTCTTGTTGTGCACCGGATGATGGAACGCAGTAGTACACTCTCGTCTGGGCGTCGACAAGTGTGGCTCTTTGTAGTGGTTGCATTGTTTCGTGCAAGGGTTGTGCCAGCCAAGAAGGATGGGTCCAGACGGGCGGCCGGATCCAGCCCTATCTCTGCGGAACTTGTTGGCTTACGGTTAGAGGAGTTGGAGCAATGCAGAACCGTCGCCGAGACTCCTCACGAGCAATGGTGTTATCCGATAGATGCCAGTCATGTCGTTCGCTCTTTCGTTACGTGGTTTATTATTGGATTTGGGAGGTTTAAATCTTCATAATATTATGTTGGACAAGGAACATCTGGCCTGCATTGGACAAACTCAAGGGTGGTGTGAGGTAGCTAGGTAGCTACTCCTAGCTACTTACCCGAAGATCTGGTAGGTAGGTCCGTCGCTCATCGTCGATCATTGCAACGCACAAAAATCTGAACTTATCAGCAAACAGCAACATCTCTGCAACTTCCCATATCCGCTAGCAATACCCAGAGTACAAGACCAAGAACTTCTTCGACAAAGGATCGATATTAATACAAAATACGTATAATGAAGCCATAGAGTATGGTTTCCCAATCTCTCTAGTATGGAACAAACGGGAATGTCGTGAGGGATGTCGTTTGATGTCGTGAGGGATGTCGTTTGATGTTGTTTGATGTCGTTTGATGTCGTGTGCTGGCCGTGTTAATTATGCAAATTAGTGCGAGCTTACTGGGGGGGTGGCTCGGCGCCCTGGTCTTGGTGCTTGGCTTAACGGCGATGATTCCTGCCGCGACGTTCTGGCTTATTGCTGTCGCTCGTCCAGTGGTGGCGCGACGCCTTGGCCCAACGGTTGACGTGGCCTTTGCGCGCCTTGGGGCGATTGGGGCCGGCGTCGGCTGCTTTGTGTTTGGCCTTGGCCGCTAGTTTGGGTGTAACGATTATGGTGCAGGCTTTTCGAGAAAATGTCACCAGTTGGTTGGGCCGAGTTGCAGAGTTTTTTGCGCTGGCCTGCCACGGCCTCATGCAGGGCTCGTCGCAGTTGTTCAACTGATGGGGGTGTTTCGCGGATTGGTTGCATGTCGTCGGGTTGCCCGTGTGCCACCAACCATTTTTGTGCTTTACGACAGGTCCCGCAGGCCTTGTAGCCAAAAAGTTCAAACGCTGCCATTAAGTGTACTCCAAGAGGCTATGTACTGTGCTCGGAATCGTTGGTGTGCCGCCCAAGAAGGCCAAATCGACGACTACTCCGGCAGCGTGCACAGTGGCGCCACATTGCTGGATCAATTGACAGGCTGCCCGAAGGGTGCCACCAGTTGCTAAGACATCATCGATGACAAAAACAGTATCGTCAGACGTCACTGCGTCTTGGTGCATTTCGATGGCGTCAGAGCCATATTCCAGGTCGTATTCGAGGCGATGTACTTTCCATGGTAATTTGCCCGGCTTGCGGATTGGGATGAAGCGAGCACCGAGTGCCAAGGCGACACCGGGTGCAAACCAGAATCCTCGACTTTCGATACCGGCGACTGCTGTGATGCCAGCGTTTTCCACCCGAGCAGCCAAGGCCTTGATGGCGTATTGCAGGGCCTCTGGATTGCCGACCAGGGGTGAAATGTCTTTGAAAACAATTCCGGGCTTCGGGAAATCGGGTACATCGCGGATGTGCGCGGCTAAATCTATGCTGGTTGTGCTCATGACGGAAGTCTGCTGTGGGCAGGCAGTTCGAAAAGGGGGAATTGATCGTTTGGAAGTCTGCATTGGCTACCTGATTGGCCTTGCCCTGGCAAAGTGCAGACCACGATTCGCGCCCTGAAATGAAGCCCTACCGGTGAATTCAGGAGAGGTATAGAATCGAATGGCCTACATAAAGCATATGCATGCAGCACTCTTAATGGGTTTAGCACTAAGTGCAGCAGCGACAGCTGCCGAAGAAGCACCCAAACAAGCCGATGCAGCCTCTGAGCAAGAAGCAGCACAGGATGCAACTCAACAGGCGACTGAGCAAGCGGAAGCAAGCGTTGCTGAGGCAACTGAGGCGGCCAAAACAAACGTTGCTGAGGCAACTGAGGCAACTGAAGCGGCCGAGGCAAACGCCAATCGCCATGTGGGGGGATTGTATTTGGGAATTGTTTCCAATCTGTGTTGGCTGTGTGGCCAATTGAACGGCATAGAGTAGATATTTTAAAGTTAACATTGTATGGTTGTGAATTGTATTTTTTCACCTTTTTGAGTATATCGTCGTAATTGAAGGTGTAATTATTTGTTGTATTGCTTCTGCATGACAAGAGTACGAGCATGCATATCGACATTGCAGTTGATATTTTGAGTACGTTCATCTTGACGCCCAACGTTCAGTTTCAGGGGGCCCCGACACAGTATGTGTCAGGCTGATTGGAAGATAGGCGTGTGGATAATGGCGCCGAAGGCGGCCCACATGCCGGTGGTTCGCAGCTTGGGAAATCGTAGTCACAAAGCATCGCTAGGGGCTCCCGTTTTCTGTAAACCCCTTGTTGGGCGTAGCTGGATTGCGTTTGGAACCATCGGCCAGATGTTGCCAATTGTCCGCAATTTCGAAGTGTCTGTTTACCTTCGTCTATGTCCTACGGTTTGCAATCGATTTTAGCGAGTATGCCAGATACACGAATCACATTTTTGGGAAACTTGCGATGGCATCCCCAGAGTTTTCTAGTTTCTCGTTTATTGTCATTTTTCTTCCAACCAGATAACCCAATCCACCAAAAACCGCAGGCAAAACAATAATGCCAAATGTGAACAATATGACGAATGGAAGTTCTACCCAGCCTGGTGTTTCAGTATTATCCGGAATAGAAGAGATGATTCCGCCTAGTGTAAACGCGGAGATGACATATATGATAATGCCGAAAATAATCCCTAATATCGTCATGAGAATTACTGTGGATATTTTTTTAAGCTCGGTCATTTAAGTATTACTGTGATCGCCCAACGTTCAGTTTCAGGGGGCCCCGACACAGTCTGTGTCAGGATGATTGGAAAATAGGTATGTGGATAATGGCGCCGTAGGCGCACCACATGCCGTTGGTCTGAAGGTCTGGAAACCAGAGTTGCAAAGCATCGCTAGGGGCTCCCGTTTTATGTAAACCGCTTGTTGGGCACGATCTGTCTTATTCAGTGACGAACTTAATGTCATTTAACTTTGTACCAACTGGTAGATTCTGAATTTGACTGAATATCTTGCCAAATATTGAGTAGTGAATATAAATATCGGTTGGCTTTAAGTTAGAAAGTATGAATTCACCACCAAGGCCAGGTGGGTGATCGGCGCTGTAACATTGTCCAGCGGTAAGTGTTTGAATGAGGTCACCAATTAGTTGTGGAAGAAACCATTCACTGACATTTTCGGGTACAGTGATCATTTCTTTGAATTCAACTGCTGATTTTGCGATGCACGTAAGTGAACCGAAATTTGTGTCAAGCCAATGAATCGACCCATCTAAGTCTTCTAGGAACACGTCACCTAATGCGCTTACTAAGAGAGGTTTCATATCCCTTTTCAACAACCAGGTCCAATCGTTTAACAATTTTTCGAAATCTAATTCAGCAATGTTTATGGTCAATTCGTTCCAAGTTAATTTCATTTTATTCCTTATTTTCGATAACCGGCATGCCCAACGTTCACACCAAGGGGGCGCCGCTAGGCGCTCCCATTCGGTCACTTGTTGGGCGCACATTGAATGCGCATGCAACCATTGGCAGTGTTTTCATAAATCGGCAATCACGAATCATATGTTTACCTTCGGAGGCATCCAACAGGTTGCAATCAATTTTAGCCAGGAAACGGCGTTTGCGAATCACCAAATGATTGAAAGTTGATGGTCGATTGGGTAACAACCTTAGCCAGTGCACCATGTATCCGAATCGCTAAATGTTGGAGTGGGCAAAGAGTGGCCGGTTGATGATCAAGTTCATGGGCATAGTGATGTGACCATGAAGGCACGTACTGCGTTTGAAGGAGATGACCAGGACACAGTAAACCAGTTATATTTGATTCGAGTTTAATTGGTAATTTTCGAGGAAATGTATGGCGCCCAACGTCAAAGTTAAGAGGGGCGCGATGAAGTCGCCGGACGACTGATCGCGAATAGGTGGTGAGATAATGGCGCCGTAGGCGGCATCACCACCGACGGTCTGAAGTCATTGAGATATAAGTTGAAAAGCACCGCTAGCGGCTCCTGTTTTCTTGAACACATTGTTGGGCGTTTTATCTGCCATATCGTGTCTATAATGCCTTTGGCATTGTTGCGCTGGTAATAGTGAGTTTGAAGGGGTGTTCAAAGGTGTCTTCACCTATATATGCCAATGCAATCTTGCCATCCCATTTGATTTTGAAATTATCGGAATCATCAATTCTTTCAAATTTTATTTTGTGATGACCAACTGCATCGTGGCCGAGTAGATAAATGTGAAAGGCTAAATCTTCAAAATCCTCGCAATCTTCGGGATTTGGGTCAATGGATAATTCTAATCCATCAAGGAAATCTGCAGAATAATCGTCGGCTGGGCAAACCTTGAACCCGCCTTCATGCCAGAAGTTTGATGATAATCTGCAGGCGTGGTAGTTGCTCCAGGTTCCTGCGGCTTCCCAATCACTTTCTGGTTCATTTTCTTCATCATCTTCAATGTCGCGTTCAGCATAGTATTCGTCTGTTTCGAGGTGCATATCAAACCAAACATATCCATCCTTGAGCCGAGCAGTCCATTTAAATTCATTAATGGTATGACCTTCCGGCCAAGGATTATTTTCAAAGAAAATTCTGTCTTTCATTAGTTCTCCGTTTTGTCAGTGGTTACTATGTCGCCCAACGTCAAATTTCAGGGGGCCCCGACACGGTCTGTGTCAGGCTGATTGGAATATAGGCGTGTGGATAACGGCGCCGCAGGCGCACCACATGCCGCTGGTTTTGAGATCTGGTTTCGGGCTCGTGCGGAAACATGGTTTGAGTCAAAATCCAGCGGTGCTCATTCAGTTGATTCAGCAATGGGCCTATCGTCAACAAGTCGTGTGTTTTCTGTTGAAGAATACCAACTGCTGGAGAGTAGAGCTTCTTTGGCGATAAAAACATCAAACGACATCAAACGACATCAAAAGACATCAAACGACATCAAAAGACTAGAGGTGGCTCCAGCAACAGCTCATCTCTGCTGGAGCTAGGTAAGCGCTGGAGACGTCTCTGCTGGAGCTAGGTGAGCGCCTCCAGCTGGAGAAAAGACTACCTATGCTACCAGGATGAAAATGCCTAGCTAGAAGCTACTCCTAGAGTGAATCTATCTTATGGTGAGAACACATGTTCCCAATTCTCACGTAAAAAATGTAAATCTGTAACGGTGGAAGGGTCCAGTGATGCTTGTTTCGCAGATATGATCAGTCCTGCAATACTGAATGCCCGTTCAGAAGAGGCAGCAGTCGCAGGCAACGCAAGATATTTTCTTGCTAGGCGCCAAATGTTGGGCAACAGTCACAGAGAACGGCGACCAAGACCAATGTAGTGCTCTTTTCTCGCAACAGAAAATCTCTGCTGGAGTTTCTCCAGCGCTGAGCGCTGGAGCCACCTCTACAAAAGACATCTACAATGTCCCCCGACATCCGTGACTCGGGATGCTTGCCTCATATCGAAAGAATCTGTATCTAATATGATCATATCAGAGCTATTGGTGTGTGATAACGCAATATGAAAACGGTTGTTTTATCGTGACGATACTCTGAGAAGTAGGAAGATTTCGTACGTTTTGAGTCCATTACCGGAAGTTGCTGTTCTTTTGTATTTTGACGGGCCGAAGCGCAAAGAACAAGAACCATGGACGATAGACCCCCAAAGAACCGTTCTGTCGCTGCTGCGAGTGACGGATCTTCAAATGCTGATGTCTCCTTCACTGACAGTGACACAAAGAGGTTGCAATACGAGCTTTTGTTACCGAACGGGCCCGCGCGCTATCCTCAGCCGTCCCGAAACTATTTCATCAACTATGATCCAAACTGTACACAACCTACATGTTAAATATAAGACCTGAAAACCGACTGTCTAACTTTGAACGCTCATATCTCCAGGAATAAAAGACCAAATCTCTCAGGACTCAGGACCAAGTTCCCAACATATCTTCATGAAACATACGAATGCGTCGTTTCCTGAGAGTTTCTAGTCTTCTATTGCTTTCGTATTTGTAATAGAAAACGACCCCCCCCCGTTCTGCGACCAAAAGTTTGTGAGTGCCGGATAGAAACAGGACATGGATTAAGGAAAAAGATAGTTTTTCGTTAAGTGTGAACCGGGGTTGTGTATGTCGTAGTTTCTATTTGTTTAAGGTCGCCAGCCGAGAAACTGGTGCGCCGGCAGGACTGGATATGACAGTTGGTCTGAAAAGGTTCCTCCTGAGCGACATCAAAAGCTCGTTTTGTTTGTTGCAGAAGAACCCTACCTTGTCGGCTTGCCGAAGGAGATCATTAGGAAAATGTTTATCCGCACACAAAATGCGATGCAAACTGGGATACGAGTTGGACGTGAGCTTGAACGACAAAAAAATATCAACACCCGCCCCGAACCCAACTACGTAGTGGCTCCTCCGAATGTATGCGAAACGACGGCATCCTCATTGGACATCTCGACGCCTGAAATCCTAGAAAGGAAGCGAAAATACGACTCCGAGATTCTTCCGCAACAACTCTACGAAAACGCTTTTGTTCACGTCGAAACTTATTTTGATTTTGTCTCTGGCTGTGCTCAAGCCATCAACAGCAACCAAGTGCCTTCAACTCAAGCAATTCAATGCTTTGCCGGAGATGATTTCTTCGAATGTAGTTTGGCTCTTTGCCGTGCCTTTGGCAAAGAGATAATTCGTCACGTTTCGGACGTGGATGTGCAGCATCAGGTACCGATTTCCCCGAACGAGGGAAAAGAGCAAGACGTGGACATTGCTTTCTTTTGGCAGCCCAAGAGTGCGTCTGCTCCACGAGTGTATGCATTGCTGGAATACAAACCCTATTCGGAATTTTCGTCCTATGAATCTCAAGCAAGCGTTTATGGGACTGATTTAATGACCATTGATAATCGTCCAACCATCGTCATGCAAGCTCATGGTACGAAGCTTGAGTCCATGAATTTTCGGGTCTTTGGTATTGCTCCTGCAAGGCTGACAACCGATACTGCAAACGAGTTGCAAGAAAACACCGCGCGACATCGTAAGGCTTTACTCTACGAGGGCTACGGACACCGTGCCTTTGCTGGTATTGTCAACGGACTTGCAGAGTGTGCAAAGACTTTTCGCCACTTGGCTAAGCAGTCTCCTACAGACTTCAATATACAGTCTACAATAGACTTCAATATCCGGGGCAAGATCAGCTCCACTGCATCGGTTCGTGAAATCCGCAAAAGTACCGGATTGCCACAGCCCGTCTTCTTCAAGTCGTATGATTATCGGCTTCGAGAAAACACGCCAAAAAACGATCGTCGCCATGTCAATTTGGAATTGATTCACGAGTTCATTGACAGGGACGCAAAACACTTTTGTTTAGGGAAACACCTTGAGGTTGTGGTTATGCAGTTCTTCGAACAAGAGAAGGGAAAGAATGAATGGCACTCGGACTTTCCGGCGAGAAATCTTGCCTCCATTCTACGCGATTTGGAAAAACTTCACCGAGAAAAAGGATATGTGCATGGAGATGTTCGGCTCTTCAATATGCTTCTTCATGTGGGAAAGCTTGTGGACTTTGATCATGCTTGAAAGGAAGGACAGCCATACGCAAATACCCTGCGTCAACTCTGTGTGGACGGGAAACGAGCCCAGGCGGTGGACGAAGCGATCGAGAAAGGGAACTTGGCAGCTTTGAAAATGGCGCCAGAGCACGATTGGGAGTCAATGAAATCCGTTCTGGAAAAACTGACTCCCACAGCGGATTCGCCAAGAGAATTTTGTGACTGGTGGAATGCCACAGTTCCCCCGCTTGACTCTAGTGATGTGCTCCAACTCGAAAAAAAGCTTTCGGATCGTTTTTCCACTGACGAGTGTCGCCTCGAATGCTGTGCTGAAATTAATAACTACCTAAAAGGTGGAGCGGGCGAGGCACGAGAAGCGAGGGACAGTCCAAAGAAACCAGCAAAGGGATCATAGGTTCATAAGCCAAGGCAGTGAAGGAACCGCAAACCCCGTTTGCAACACCTCTAGTCTACTTCCATGCATCACCAAGGAGTAGAGCCTACACTAAAAAGCTAAGGATCGACACAAACGAGAGCGGCACACACAGGGAACTTTCTCACAGAATAGTTCCCAGCGTTTAAAGAAACAATACCTTTAGGTCTTTGAAACAAGCTCCAATCCACAGACGCTCAGAAATCGCAGTCCACAGCGCCACCGTTCTCATCGCAACAACAACAACAGAAACAATAAGAGCCAAAAGACTGCTCGTCCGAGTCACCGTCCAACTTTCCCAGAGTAATAATCAGGTAGAACACTGTTCTCTCCCACACAATGGCGGCCAATAATTTTGGAGCCGTTTGCATTTGCAATTGGAAGGAATGTCGTGAACTGCGCCAACAAATTTTGCAATGTGCTTCGGCGCACACCACCACTACCGACCACAACCACAAGAACACCAAAAAGAACAACAACACGCAGGATCCCTGGGCGGGCCGCTTTATTGGTTTGGAACGCAACGAATCCAGTCTGAAATTGACCTTGCATCGCGAAGCGGCCATTCATCAATTTCAATTGGAGGGCGTCACCAAAAGATCCCATGGATCCTCCTCCTCCTCGTCGCTCGTCACGGACAAGCGCTATCTGTACATTGCGCCCCATCATTATCCTCGCAGTCTCTTTGGCATGGCCGCTACCCGTACCACCTTTTTGACACCCGCCCAAGCCGCTCAAGTCGATCAAAGTCTCGCGGCCTCCTTGTCGTTATCCTCCGATGATCCTACCACCACGACTACACCCCCAACCTCCACAACACTCATGATGAAACAACCTCACAATACGGTTCGGGAAACCTTGCATCGATTGTTGCAAAAAGACAAACTTAGCTCCGACACCTTGCATCAGTGGATGGTTCAAGCACAGGGGAGCAAATCGGCCAGCTGGGACAAACTCTTGGTCAAATATGTGCAAGCACCCATTATGAGCCAAGACGCCGTACGGACCCATGTCCAACAGCAGTTGCAAAAAATAAAACTAACGTCCCAACCACAACCACCCATTCCTTCCAAGGCTACTCCTCCTCCTCGTTTCACCACACCACCATTTGAAAAAACTGGAATGGAAAATGTGTCGTCGGCCATGATTGGTCTCTTGTTGCTCCAAACTCCCATTCATCACAATAACCAGAGAGACCAGCCTAGTAGTACAAATAATGGACGACCAGCACAACGACAAGGACGATACCACGACGAGGAACAGTTTGTGACTGCTTTGGTCCATCTCCATTTGGCACAACAACGACGACAACCACCACCACCACCAGGACCATTCTTGTCCAGTGTCGTATCCCAAGAAGACGAACAAGAACAAGGAGGCCCACGAAAACGACCCCCCGACACGACACACACTCACACATCAACAATCCGTTGCTCGAAAAAGAGCAAGACGAATCCGTAGAGAAAAAACAATAAGCCTTTCATGACGACCAGTGCCCCAAACAAAACAACCGTCTAGCAAACAAACAAACAACTAGAGCCATTCCGGAAAAAAGAGGATCCTAAATTGTGCAGTCCTGAGTCCTGAAGCAACTTTCTATGATTCTTTGGAGGAAAAGGCCTGATTCCTGGAAACCAAAACGACGGACCCCGGATTGCTTCTGTCATGGACTCGTTGACACGAACGCGTTCCAGTACTGTCGGTTGTGGAACACTCACGCACACACGCATGTGTATGTATGTGTGTGTGTGTGCGTACATGCCAGACGCCCGCTTTGTCAACCATTGTTCCATAATAACACTGGAAGATGAAGAATCGTCCTCCTTTTGGTTCCACAACCACGCACAAACGCGTCGTGGCAATCCGAGTGTCCAATAGTACTATTCGATGGAGAGCCTCATGGGGACAAAAGTCTTCCACTACACCATCCCATCACAGTCACACGATTTGGTATTGACTATGCCTCGTCGTCTACCACCACCACGAGGGGATGTTGGACGGATACCAATGGGTCGTTGCGCTTCCAATGGACATATCGACGATCCTCGAACGTATCGTCGTCCTCTGGGTCCTCGTCGTCTGGATCATGTTCTTCTTCTTCCACCAAATAATTTTGTTCGTCTTCTTCGTCGTCGTCCTCCTCCTCATTGGCGGCGGCTTGAGTAAAGTCTCGGACAAAGAGGGAAAAGACGATGCGCTGCGACGTGGGGGACCGAACGGTTCCATCGCGATAGTCCGCGGGTGCCGTGGCATGAACGCCCTGGCCGCCCACCAACAGGGCCACAGTGGGTTCGTACGTGTAGGGTGCCACGGGCAAGGTGTAATTGGCCGTGGTCATGCTTCCATCGGGGGGCAAATCCTCACCCACCAAGAGTTCGGCATGCGGATCGTTCTCCACTTGTTGGAGGGGGAGTAACAAATTGAACAAGGCGGGATTGTTGGAATCGGTATGCAAATTGCTTTCAATGCAATGATTCACGACAATCAAGGCAGGTTCATAACAGGTCAATTCGTGGAATCCAAAATACCGGCCCATGCCTTGCAACACCGTATCCAATCCATGACGACTCCATTGCTGTAAGGCTCGTTGCGTCGCGGCGTCATCTTCCAGCATGACAATGTACAAATTGGCACGGGCATGTCCATAAAAGGGTCGAGCCCGCCACCACGATCCATCCGACAATAATTGAAACTCGTGTTCGTCCCGGAGCGGCTCGTTTCCCAAGACCTTGTCGGCCACGTACTGTTGCGTGCGTTCCAAAATACCAACCTCTTGGGTCCAGTTGTAAATGGCCGTCCGTAACGAGGGTGGCAATCCGACTCGAAACATGTGTGACGACACGGCTTGGTTCGTATTATCGGACCATTCGACGGGATGCACTTGACCAGGTGTCAGTGGTGGAAGATGGACCGTGGGGAATGGAAACTGGTGCGTGACGGGATCCACCGGCGTTCGTTGTTCTTGATTCAACCACGTGGGGGGAAACAAGTCGTAGGGGACCCATCGTTCCGTTGGACCACCATGATTCGTAGGAGCATGCTCATAGTCCAAACAAAGAGGGTCTCCCCGTGCAATGTCTCGCGTCGCTACCAATTTCCACGACAAACCCGACACTTCCCGTGCGGCAAACAATTGATCCGAGGGACGGTCAAACAATTCCTCGACCGAACGATTGAGATTCCATTCCAATCGTACATTGGCGTGCCGCAACCGAAACGAGGATGATGCAGTCTTGTTGTTGTTGGTGGTGGTTGCTGTCCCTGTCGTCGTCCAGCTGGCACAGGAGGGAATGACATGGAACATGGGAGCATAGGGCAAGAGCAAGACATTGGTTTGGGCATGGCCATAACAATACGCCATGATGGGTTGATTGGTTTGTGTGCGCGGATTCCATACTTCGGCCCGATGCAGGTGCAGGACATCTCCGACGGCCACCACACTGCCTTGTCGCAACCCCCGCTTGGCCCAGACACCTGTCGACTGGTTGTGCTCCTCACTACCGTATTTTTCGGTTTCGTGTACCCCCCCTAGTCGTGTACCCCCCTCCCCCACAATCAGTGCATGGTATCGTAACTTTTCTTCTGTAGGCTCTTTCCTGGTTTTAGGGTTACCCCCACAATCCTCACGCTCCAAGCTTTCTATCGCACTGACTGACATTAAATGGGAGTAAATCAAAGAGGAGAAACAAGAGATACAACCTGATGGGTATTACGGCACCACGGTCTTTCCCCTAGCTGGAATAGTGCGACCAACCCTTCTCTACAACTCCGATGTTGATAATGAAATTTACTATCAAGTCAATTGTACTATCCGTATGGAATCTTAAAAAAAATTAATTAAAATTGTCGGAGTCCTGTACCCCCCTAACAAAAAAGTTAACATTCCGGGGGTACAGGAAACCGAAAAATACGGTAGTATTGTTATTTGTAGTAGTAGTGTGTGGGTGGGGATTCTCCAAGGTCACCGTGTCCAGACACACAGCTTCCTTCTTCTCCACCCGATGAGACGAGTTGTTGTTGTTGTGCTTTGTGGTTATTGTAGGGACGTTGTTGTTGTTGTTGTTGTGAAAGAGTAGAGGACTGGCATCCTCTCCTTCAATGCGAGGATCACATTGTTGGAACAAGCGCTCTCCTGCGGCAATGGGACGACGGGTCCGCCATTGGATTTTTCGAGCGGCTGGCAGTGTTGTGTGGTTGTGGACCGTACTGTAATTACTCGAATGGTTCGTGGTTGTGATTTCGGCACGTACGAGATTGTACTGGGTGGCATGACAGGGCAAGACGGGTCCTTCGGTCACGGCTGGTCGAAACCAAAACGAATGGGGTTTGTGTGGAACTTACCACAAGTAATGATGGCGTCCCCATCGAGGCCATGCACGATTGGTGTGTGGCTCAAAGGGAATCACCAGGTCATGATGATGATGAGACCACGAGTCCCAAAATACCACTTCATTGGCCAAGGGCATGTCCTGTCCGGCAATCAACCAGGAATGATTGGTGGACAGATAAAACTCACAGGGAGGATCGGCTACACCCAAAGACGACGACGACGACATGGCTCCTTTGTTGGTTTGGTCGTCTTCCAGAAACAGGGGCTGTTGTTCCTTGGAATACAAGGCTTCCTGCTTCTCATCAATACTTCCATCCATATGGACAATGTGTTGGTCGATTCGATCAACACCGGTTACAGAATCGGATGTTTCTTGTTCTTGTTGTTGTTCCTTGTCTTGTCGTCGTCCATGAATGGCTCTTCCCAGTAGCAGCAACGACCCGAGAGCCGTCCACCGCATCCAGAAAAGACGACTCATTGTATAGATAGTTTTTGGAAGAAACATTGAATCTGCAATTCACCGACGTCTTACAATGATTCGTCTCTGGGCTCCCGAAACGTGGTAGAACACACTGCTCTTGTGGTTCTTCTTGGAGGGAGTTGTCGTCGAGAGTGTCGTGTACACTGTTGTTCGTTTGGAGTCTGTTCCGGCGATTTCAACACCAAAGATCTCTCGTCATGGTCCCATTTGTTCCGCGCACCATTTTTACTGGCGATGCATGCGTGCGGAGGGCATCGATCAAGACCAAAACATTGCTTCTTTAGGGAGCGAGCCCCTTCGCGATCAAGACCACACGCCAGCGGACGTTCTGGTATTGATCGCATCTTCATATTATTGTACACCATGTTTCAATTCTGTGGAGGTCGATCTCTTCTAGGTTATCTCTAGGAGTAGGTAGGAAATACAACCAAGGTACTCACAACTCCTACTCCTACTCCTAATATGTTCTCCAGTAGGCTCTAGAGGCTGCCTTGGCTTATGAACCTATGATCCCTTTGCTGCTTTCTTTGGACTGTCCCTCGCTTCTCATGTCTCGCCCGCCCTACCTTTTAGGTAATTCTGAATTTCAGCACAGCATTCGAGGCGACACTCGTCACTGGAAAAACGATCCGAAAGCGTTGTTTCGAGTTGGAGCACATCGCTGGAGTCAAGCGCGGGAACTGTGGCATTCCACCAGTCACAAAATTCTCTTGGCGAATCCGCTGTGGGACTAAGTTTTTCCAGAACGCATTTCATGGACTCCCAATCGTGCTCCGGTGCCATTTTCAAAGCGGCCAAGTTCCCATTCTCAATCGCTGCGTCCACCGCCTGGGCTCGTTTCCCGTCCACACAGAGTTGACGCAGGGTATTTGCGTATGACTGTCCTTCCTTTCGAGCATGATCAAAGTCCACTAGCTTTCCAACATGAAGAAGCATATTGAAGAGCCGAACATCTCCATGCACATATCCTTTTTCTCGGTGAAGTCTGGCCAAATCGCGTAGAATGGAGGCAAGATTTTTCGCCGGAAAGTCCGAGTACTATTCATTCTTTCCCTTCTCTCGTTCGAAGAACTCCATAACCACAACCTCAAGGTGTTTCCCTAAACAAAAGTGTTTTGCGTCCCTGTCAATGAACTCGTGAATCAATAGACCAAATTGACATGGCGGCGATCGGTTTTTGGCGTGTGTTCCCGAAGCCGATAATCATACGACTTGAAGAAGTGGGGCTTTGAAAGTCCGGTATTTTTGCGGATTTCACGAACTGATGCAGTGGAGCTGATCTTGCCCCGGATATTGAAGTCGGTCGTAGACTGCAAGGCCGAGTGGCGGAAAGTCTTAGCACACTCTGCAAGTCCGTTGACAATACCAGCAAAGGCATGGTGTCCGTAGCCCTCGTAGAGTAAACCCTTACGATGTCGCGCGGCGTTTTCTTGCAACTCGTCTGCAGTATCGGTTGTCAGCCTTGCAGGAACAATACCAAAGACCCGAAAATTCATGGACTCAAGCTTCGTACCATGAGCTTGCATGACAATGGTTGGACGATTGGTAATGCTCATTAAATCAGTCCCATAAGCGCTTGCTTGAGATTCATACGACGAAAAGTCCGAAATGGGTCTGTATTCCAGCAATGCATACACTCGTGGCGCAGACGCACTCTCGGGCTGCCAAAAGAAAGCAATGTCCACGTCTTGCTCTTTTCCCTCCTTCGGGGAAATCGGTACCTGATGCTGCACATCCACGTCCGAAACGTGACGAATCATCTCTTTGCCAAAGGCACGGCAAAGAGCCAAACTACATTCGAAGAAATCACCTCCGGCAAAGCATTGAATTGCTTGGGTTGAAGGCAATTGGTTGCTGTCGATGGCTTGAGCACAGCCAGAGTCAAAATCGAAATAAGTTTCGACGTGAACAAAAGCGTTTTCGTAGAGTTGTTGCGGAAGAATCTCAGAGTCGTATTTTCGCTTCTTTTTTAGGTTTTCAGGCGTTGAGATGTCCAATGAGGATGCTGTCGTTTCGCACACCTTCGGAGGAGCCACTAAGTGGTTGGGTTGGGGGCGGGTGTTGATAGTTTCTTGTCGATAAAGCTCACGTCCAATTTGTATCCCAGTTTGTATCCTATCTTGTATCGCATTTTGTTTGACGATCAATATTTGCCTAATGGTCTCCTTGGGCAAGCCGGCAAGGTGGGGTTTTTCTGCAACAAACCTCTCAATGTCACTGTCACTGACGGAGACATCATTTGAAGAACCGTCACTCGCAGCAACGAAAGAGCGGTTCTTTGGGGGTCTATCGTCTATGTTTTTTGCTCTTGTTGCTGTGCTGCTGCAGCTTCTAGGCCCCTCAACATACAAGAACGCTGCTTACTGCTGTGATGAGTTCATTTTGGGCAATGCCTTGAAACGAGCGACGGACGGACGCTTCGCGGGAGCAACAAAAGACCTACCCATAGGAGTACCAGTACAAGGTCTTGAGGTAAAACTAGGTAATAGCTGTCGCCGTCCGGCCTAGCACTTATCGTCCTTGAGTTGACCCAATGCTGCCCAAACCTCCCAAATCCAGTATAATAAACCCTCAGGACCACCTCGTAACGATAGAGCGAACGACATGCGACATAACTGGCACCTATCGGACAACGTCATTGCTCGTGAGGAGTCTCGGCGACGGTTCTGCATTGTTCCAACTCTTCCAACCGACAGTCAGTACGCCATTAAGTCCCGCAGAGATAGCGCTGGATTAGGCCGTCAGTCTTGACCCATCCTTCGCTTGCACAACCCTTGCACGAAACAATGAAACCACAAAGAGCCACACTCGTCTTGGCGTCGACGAGTGCACTGCTTTCCATCAGACGCACAAGAGGCTTTGAACCAATCCTGTCCAATTATTGGGGTTGGAACCAGATATGATTGATTCTCTGTCCATCCAAACCTACTTGGAAAAGCGTCCTGTTTGCAAGAGGGCCTGTCTTGAGCTTTCAAAAACAAGGGCATCAACCAAGCAGCCATGGCTTGTAAGGCGACCAAACTCGTTCCATGATACAAGAGTCGGCGTTGTGACCACCCCACAGTTTGCATAGGACAGGTGTCGTCTTGTTCGTATTTCTTGGAAAGCTGAAACAAGGGAATCAAGGCATGATTGTCCAAGGGCAAGCCGAGTGCGGGTGCCACGAGCAACACCCACCTGTACTCCCAGGCCCAGGTTCCTGCACTCACCTGGCCCCACCATGCCACATGCAACAGACAATTGAGACCAAAGGTGGCCATGGTATTGCGCCATTGCAACCAAATGGCGGATGAAGAATCATTATTGGTCGACAGCGACACACTTCTTCTAGTTTGGATCTGTGATTGCTCTCCAACAACAGTGTGTGTTCATATCTTTAACACCGAATCAGGTAGATATTCATCGACAGTATCATCATCACCACTACCATCCTGCTGGTTCGGATTCTCGGACGACGAAGCGTGGCTATGATTCGTAACGGTAGATTCCTTGGAATACTGTCCTTCGGAAGAAAAGACTTCGGAAGTTCGTCTATTATTCAACGAATGATCCACATCTTCTTCTTCTTGTTGGGAGTCATCGTCCGATAAGCTTCCTTCATTCAAGGAGGGTAACCGCTTTAACAAATCGTTGGCATATTGCTTCATATCCATGGCCATGCCCGATATTCTCGTGCTTCCCACATTGTTGATGGAAAATTGAATACTCCGATGGCTCCCGGGAAGGTGGTGACTGTTGGGATTGCTGTTGCGCATGTGACTAGCCGTGTTTGCGGAGGAGAGGCTTCCCGAAGAACCCAATCGCGCCGTCGACGCCATGCCACTGCTATGCGAATCTTCCGAAGAGGAATGGGACAAGATCCGGGGTCGACAATACGAGCTGATGGGATGCGCCTGTTCTTTGGCTCGTCGTTCGGCCTTTTTCTTTTGAATGAAAATGGGCACGTAAATGAGCAACAACATGGACATGCAAAAGGCAAAGGTCAAGCCGGCCGTGATAAAGTATCGAGCCGAAGGATTGTCTTCGTCAATCAAAAAGAGGACGGGGACACCCACGAGCAAGAGTTGGACCCAACTGAACAGGGCCACGCCCAAACTGCGGCTTTCACTAAATTCGTCACTGACATTGCGGGCACAAAAGGCTTGATAACAGGCCACGCAAAAGGCCGATACATTCACCACACCCACCACGACAATCATGGCCGTCGAAGCCGGACCATGCGTACTACGACAGGCGCCATAACTTTGATTGTGACTGCTTGGTCGGCCATCGATTTCGCTCCGTTCCCATTGCAGTGGATCCAACAAGGTCCACAGCAAGAGAGCGACAAAGTTGAGCCCAAACAAGACTGCAAAAGGACCCAGGACATCCTTTTCCCGAACTTGAATTCGTCGTAAATCATGGGCGCTTTGAAAGAGTTTGTTGATTCTCCAAAGTTTGGAAAAGAGAGCCGACATGGCAATGGTAAACCCCATACTCAACAGCCACGGAAAGGCCATACAGGCTCTTCCACAAGCTTCCGCCGAGGCAATTTCATCGTCCCATCCCAGTGGAATCAAGGCACTTCCCATGACCAACACGCCCACGGAAATGGTGACTAAAAAGAGTGGTTGCAAGGTTCGTACAATCCTGGTTTGACGATTCATAACGACCCAGGCAATGGAACACAGGGCCGTGAGAATAATAATGGCCGCTCCAATCCATCCAAAGTAGCGAACATTTCCCAGTTGATTGAGATTTTCCGGGTGATTGACCCGTACAATCAAATCAAATTTGGCATCGGGACGAACACACGCACTCTCACTACTACTGGAACCTTCATCCGTTCCCAACAAGAAACCAAAAATGGCCGACCCCGTCGCCGTTCCTGGTTCCAACACGGCCCAATCCACTTGGACATCTAGGGTGACTTCTTGACCCGGTGCCATATCAGGCATCAAGACATTTCCCGTCGAGTTGGAAAGTGATGGATCCTCCTCATTGTAGTTGCGTGGATTGCCTCGATTGCCAGGAGAATCCGTCGTATTGGTCGATGCAAAGGTGGACGTCGTAAACGACCCATCGGGAATCGATGATACTGGTTGTTGTTGTTGTTGTTGTTGTTGTTGTTGTTGTTGCTGCTGCTGCGCATTGGTGGGCTGTTTGGACACGGAAATGTTTAACCAAAAGGGAAGCGACTTGGTAATGACCGTCACATTGTGCGACAAGGTATTGACGAGTGAAATGGTCGCCGTTGAGGAAATCGTGGTGCTCGTTGACGGCGCCTTAAATTCATCGTCACTCCGTACGGCTGGCCGAACAACCACGACATTGCGGCCTCCCACTTGTCCTTCCAATTCCAAGCTTTCCTTGAGAAAGACAACACCCGAGGTGGGTTGGGGAGGACAGGATACACAGGAAAAGGTTTCGGCATTCCAATATTCCAAAGAGCCATCACAGGAATTGGGCGTTTGGACAAAGTTCCAGAGTTGCGATGCCGTGGCCGTGGTATCATTGATCATGCGATCTTGGACCGTGGGTTGATAGGTCTGATTGAGACTCCCATAATTGGTCCACAAGTAATCGGCGACAATTTCTTGTTGCAAGACGGCCGAGGGATCCAAGGTTCCCGGTACTTCTCCAGGAAATTGCAATTGCGCTCGACTCCAAAAGTCTCGAAATTGTTCGTGTCCGGTACACATGTAACTATCCGTGGCAAATTTGTACAATTGCAATCGCTGCAGTGGTTCAAATTGTTGCGTGACCTTGTTCCAGACTTCCATTTGAATCAATCGCGTCCGTTGCCACGAGGCAGCCGTCGACAGAGTGGTGCTATTGCCCGGTCCACCTTTTCGTCGTCCCCTGCCACGATGGAGTTGGGTCTTGTACGTCAATCGCAGGCCCGAAACTTGGAGCAACAGTCCGCCCAAATCGGTATTGTGTCCCTCAAAAGTAGCCATGGCAATGGAATAATTAAAGGCTCGAAACAAGGAGACGCCCGTCATGACACCGGTACACACGGTATTGGGAAAGGGCAACAAATCCCACAAATTGGAAATGCGAATGCCCGACGACGAATTGGTTCCGCCCAAAGCCGCCGGCCATCCCTTGCCGCGATATCCTCCACTATTGCCAAAACTCACGTCGGCCTGGGTATACCATTGGAGGGCATCGAGGTACAAACTGGCCGATTCACACGGTCCGGCCTTGCACCGTCGATAATTGCCGTGTCGTTGCACGGGCATGGCGGCCGTCTGACGGGCCACGGAAGGATCGTGAATTTGCGCTTGTTGGGCCAAATTCGCCAAGGCGGTCAGGGTCGTATTGTACAAGGCATCGCGGACCGAAGGAGTCGTCTCGGTCGTGGTGTGATTGCTGGTGGTGTTGGTGGTGCCCATGGGATCCGAATTGTCTTGTTCCAGCGAGACGGGTGGGAGGGAGACATTCAAGTCATGATGAATCAATTGCACGTGATCCAACACGGGCCATGGCGATGACGACGACAAATCATAGTCCAGAGGTTCATCCTGCACCGTCAAAATGGAATGATGATAGACGGACGAGTCCAATTCCATGCTAAGAAACCACGTTTGGGTACTGCTACTACTACTGCTGCTGCTGCTGTCCGTCGTATTCTCCAGTGGGTTCTTTTCGAATACCTCCTGCAAGGGTCGTGGTTGATTCAAGGGTGGATAATGCGCTTCCAAATCGACTATCAAGGCCGGTGCCAAATCATTTGTTGTTAGCAGCATGTCGTGCGACAAGGTTTGCAAATTGGATTGGACATCGGCATACAAGAGAATGGGAATCCAACAAAAGGGTGGATGGTCCGAGTCCTTGTCGGCCATGGTGTTGTTGATGGTTTGATATTCGGCAAAGAGAGGCTCCAAGTCGTCCACCCATTGATCAAAGAGGTTCTTGTCGTTGTTGGTGCCATTTGGTGGTGGATATTGACAATTTGGATTTTGGGCATTGCGTTTGGCAATATAGGCCAACAAGGTTTGAACGGTCGAGACTTGGAATCTGAAATCTGAAAACGTGAAAGGGTTGAGAATCCCGGAGCAAGTGCAATACTAGAGAATGAGAATAGGCAGAGTGCAGGGAGAGAAGAAAACAAGCACAAGACAAGCACTGCAGTCAGAAAAAGAGCGAAAACCTAAACGGCTTGCAACACACCTACATACGGACCTGAGCACCTGGAACCGTTGCTGTCTGCCACACAATCGAAGAGGATAAAGTCTTTTACGAAGACAGTGCAGCAGGTGGGATGTGGGCATGAGAAATACATGTTATTGGGGAATACCTATACTCCGTCACAAGTTTGACTACAGTACCTCATCACATTTTACATTACATTACACGAAGTCACTATTTCGTCACATTTTGACACGTCAAGTCTGGCCGAAGTAATGCCAGTGACGTGACCTACTCGTACTTCTACAACAATGTCTCGACGAAAGAGGGGCATAGATGAGGGGCAACCAAGAATGCGAAGACGTGAGACTTAACACGCTACCTTTATCACTCCTCATCGTGCCTTTCCCTACTCACACCCCAAAATAGATAAGCCCAAAAATTTATTGTACGACGATTTTTTATTCTAGTGTATACATTTAAAATAGCCCGGGAAAAGAAAAAGTAGCACCGACAAAAAGTAGCACCTACAGAAAAACTAGCGCGGTGCACTAAAATCAAAGACCGAAACGAAAAGAGGAACCAAAAGCAGACGAGCCAAAGGACGAGGCAAAAAGGACAGGAATGGACAGAGGTTCGCAACACGCAACAATCCACCACCAACAACAACAGACACAGAGGACAAGAATGCATCCTCCTGGAGGCCAGAGGATGACTCACCATGGTAGACTTTCCCATTGTGTTCATGATGAGTGCTCTACGAGTATGTGTGTTGTTTCTTGTGACTCCCGATTAAGCACACCCAGTTTTTTGGCACCAGTGGTCTGCCTGTCAACTCTTTCATGGTCTGTCCCGCTCACCAAAAACTCCATCTTGTCTAAAAAAAAATTTCACATCCGTCTGGAAAGGCTTGCGTGATATGGCAGTTGGAAGTTGACAGGCGTTCTGCTGAACAAGACTCGAAAGAATGTTGTTGGAGGCCACAAAATCCACGCAGAAAACAAAATGAGGCAACGACCAAACCAACAACAACACCAAAACGACCTCATGCTTCGTCACTGAGCATCTCATCTTTGTCAGCATGGTAAGTTCCACATAGTTTAACCCCTGCATTGGAATTGGACAATGGTTTGGGATAGGTTCTCTCACTTCTTTGCCATAGTGCCATGCGTTTGTGCCGTATAACATCCATTTTTGGTCCATACAATGGGCGGCAGCTAAAATGAATTGTAGGATTCTTTTAGTATTCAATAGAGTTTTAAAGCTCAGTGAGATAGAATTAGTGGTGCAAACCATCCATTTCTCATCTGTTGCTCAGTTTGAGTCTTCAGTTGCTTGTGTTGTCGACTTGCTCCTCTTGTTCTTTTTTTGCCCGGAGCATGCTTGTGTTTCGAGCAGCATTTGGGACTCTGCATGCTCCATAACAAAAGCACGAAGAGAGTCATTCCAAATAGGGGTGTAGGGTGTAGTTTTAGGTCAAGGTCACAATTGCTTGCAAAGAGACATGCCTACGGCATAGACAAGGTGTTGTGGATGAGGGTGTGCTTTTAAACCGAGGACTACAGGAGAAAAACAACACAAAAAAGGAGGGATGGGGGCACAGCCAAACTCTATCTATGGTCTATTCATGTCAAAAATGACAGTGGTATGCATGATAGAGAATGCATGGTCATGGTGCATGTCCATTGTCCATTGTCCATGAGAAAGAGGGAGAAGAGAAAAATTGTGTGGGTTGGAACTTTGAACAGACAACAGACAGGGGAAAGTGAAAGTGACGCCGAACGAAGACCAACGGTCAAAGCGCGCACGTCTGCTCACAAGATTTCAAAAGGGTGACCCAGAAGGCCGGCGTGATCATTTTCATTTTGACCAGAAATTTTCATCAAAAACGCAAAAACACGAAAATGAAAATGTTGGTCGCGAAGAGCGACCGGACTAAAAAACTGGGTGTGCTTAATCGGGAGTGTGTCGTGTGTCGTGTTATCAGTGGTTCTGGTTGAGGGTTGGGGGTTGGGGGTACTCGTAAGTACTACTTGTACTAGCACGTACGTAGATTTCTCTACTCGTCTTGTATTATTTATACAAGAAGGACGCCTCGGAGTTTGATTGGCATGTAATAAATGAGAGACAATTGTATTTAGAGAACAAGCGTTAAACTTCATCCGATGTCATCCGATGAAATCACTTAAGTGACGGGGTCATTTAGGAACAATGAAAGATTACCTAGTGTCACGCCGCGCGTTTGGCACGACTCCTCGCGACAAAGGAAGCATACATAAGTTTATTGCCCCGGGTGACTCCTCGTCGTTGGGGCACTTCTCGGGGCGTAACTTCTCGTCGGGCTATAGCTTCTCGTCGTGGAATGCCCCTCCAATCCGCTTTCGCGGATTTACGGAGGGCAGTCCACTCCTCGTCGCTATAGCCCTTCTCGTCGTTACTGCCCCTCGTCGTCCCCAACTTCTCGTCGTCCACCCTCAGCCCTCAGCAATAAACTTACTCGTAGTTAAACTACCAATTTGCATAGGAGGACTTTGAAGAGCCGAATGAATGACGAATAGCCAGTATTAAGCATTCTGTACAGGATGGCTGGATCTGGAACATTCAGTCGCGGAGAAGAGTGCAGGGCTTTGTACGAAAAACTGTCAATCAACCGTTGTCATCCGTGATTCTTGGGTGGGCGTGTCGACAGGAGGCGTATCAGAATTGTGGGGGAATTTGAAAAGGGGTGAATATAAGGGGTGGATCTACAACGGATCTACCTTTGCTATGGGCCTGAGGATGCGAGATCGATATGTTTCACAAGGATAGGAGTAGCAGTAAAAAAGGATGAGAAGGGCCGAAACTCTCTATAGGGGTAATATTAGATCCAATGAGAGGCTCTAATCTAGACAAGGGGTCATCGTCACGGCATTGGACTCGTCGGCATGGCGGACACAGAGAAATCGACAAAAGTCGCTATTATATCCTCTCGCTCGATAATCGCTAGAGGCATGGTCATTGGCTGTGTAACAATTCTCAGCGAATGAAATGTTTTAATTGCAATTAAGCAATGTTTCATGAAGAATCTTCGGTGCGCTTGGGTGTGACTGTTCCGCCGCAATCTGCCAATCGTGATCTGCTCTCTTTGGAACAGCGACTGGAGTGTGGCTCGGAATTTGGCGCCCATTTCTCTCCAAAGACAAAGAATTCCTCCATCTCTCTCTTTGATCGACCAAACCAACGCAGACAGGAGTATCTTTCTCTCTGGATCTCTCTCAGTGCTCCTCCTTTCTCTCCTAAAAGCGCCTTGTTTCGCTGGATGGAACAGGGCTACTGTCTTGGGTGGACGACTCGGTTGTCTTTGGGGGAACACCAAGGACGATTGATTGATTGATTGATTGATTCACCACAAAAGCTACGCCAAGACTCTCTATATATAGATACTACAAGGACTGTTTTGTTGGTGTGCGTGATACTTTGGGAAACTACAACAAGCACCACTGCAACGCATCGAACCGTGCCTTGAGTGTGTGTGTACGCCAAGACTCTCTATATATAGATACTACAAGGACTGTTTTGTTGGTGTGCGTGATACTTTGGGAAACTACAACAAGCACCACTGCAACGCATCGAACCGTGCCTTGCGTGTGTGTGTGTACGCCAAGACTCTCTATATATAGATACTACAAGGACTGTTTTGTTGGTGTGCGTGATACTTTGGGAAACTACAACAAGCACCACTGCAACGCATCGAACCGTGCCTTGCGTGTGTGTGTGTACAACCAGAGGACAATCTCGAGACTGCGGCGGCGATTGAAGAGACATTCGATCCTGGTTTGTCTTTGGCAGCACCATTCGGACAACGAAAGGGTACAGCAAACTTGACTCGACCAAGCAGAGAATTAGGGATTCTTGTACACAAACCAAACAGGATGAATACACTCTTCAAATTCCTCAAGGGAAATACAGCAACGACCGAGGAAGGCTTTGTCGTTTCGGCACACAGCACTAGTCCCAGTCATTACAACAACAATCAGAACCAAACGAACTCTTCATCTCAACTCCAGTCTCTGGCCGCTGCAGGCCCTTTGGAACACCACGAACGCCTTATTCCTCCTTCTCATCCTTCGAGTAGGAATACCAATACTCACCACCACCACCACGACAACCACCAGGACGATCCTCCTTCCCCCAATAGCCCCACTGGTGGTGGACTCGATGTCTCGAGTTTGCAAACGACACGAAGTT
This sequence comes from Epithemia pelagica, assembly GCA_946965045.2. Lineage (NCBI taxonomy): Eukaryota > Bacillariophyta > Bacillariophyceae > Surirellales > Surirellaceae > Epithemia > Epithemia pelagica. The sequence goes on along the minus strand of OX337234.1, from coordinate 602,588 downwards.
GGTCCAGTTGGTTGCGATTTCCTCCCAAGGGCAATGCCACTACAAATACATCCCGGAGCATTTTGACACGATGGAAACCATCTTGTTGGCCTCGCTTGGAGCGTCCCGGTATCCTTGGGGGCCGAACACTGCTACGACGACAAGCACCACCTCGAGTGGTGCACCACCGTCATCGTCATCGTCCCTGGCGCATGCTCCTGCAGTACTACAATCCTCATGCTCTGCTGCAACGACGATTGCGCAAACAACGACGACAACGAGTGCTGCGACAATTGCCACCATCGTCCTCCCTTCAGACGGTGGATGATCATCCAATCCCCGACACCATTTCAGGGGCGGAGAATTCTATTGTGGATGAAAACAATCCACTCTTGGCGTCTCAACAAGCAGAACAACAACAAGCAGAACAACAAGCAGAACAACAACTTGCATCCCAACCACTACTAGACGAACCAGAAGCCGCACCCGAACCATCCGTCCAAGAACAAATTGATGCGACTGGAGCCATGTCCTTTTGGTGGTTCTGGTTCTCATCGTCGTCGAGTCGAAAAGGCATTCGTCGTCGACCCGTGACGAGTGCCATGAGTGGAGAAACCGTTTCCTTGTCGCCACCTTCGTCCGCTTCTCCACGTCCACCACCACTACCACCACCCAAACTGGCCACGCAACAACCAGTGTCCGAGTCAACGACCACCCGGCCGTTGCGTCCTCTTCCAGAATCCTTATTGTCGGAACCCAGGAACACGAATAGTCCGAACCGTCAACAGGATCCGCTCAGAATGGATCCTCCAGCCTCTTCTTCTTCACCCTCTTCTTCTTCTTCTCCGAGATGGCTGGCGTCCAAACCGCGATTGGAACAATTGGAAGAGGAAATGGGAAGTGGCAATGTCGTCGTCTTGGTACCCGGTTCGACCTTGAACCAATCGTCAACTTTGGCTCAACCACAACAAACACCCCCGCCCACCAATCGCAGTACGAGTCGGCTGGCACGAAACGATAATCTTCACAATCCTCCCCCTGAAGAAGAAGACGAAGTTGATGCCATTTCATCGCCGACACATCCACCATCCTCTCTCGGTTTGGCATCTCCTGGAAATATCAGTTCCCTCACCGTTCCACAACCTCTCATGGTGGCGGCAGCAGCAGCTGCGTCCAACCCCAATCATCATGCGACGACGGGAGCCACATCGTCCTCCTCGTCGTCTGTCTTGGATGCCGCTGGAGATGCTGCCATGAACAATAGCATTCGAACCTTGGTAAGTACCATTGGTGGGAGTAGTTGTGGTGGTGGTGGAGCTGGTGTACCAGTAGGAGCTGCTGCTACCGGTACGGGCTATGGAGGGAGACCACCTCTGTGGAATCACAGTGCTCCTCCTCCATCCGGACCGACGACAACAACGACGGGCCCGCACCATCATCATCACAACTCGCATCACCACCACAATTCCGGTGGTGGTGGTACCATGAGTGCCAATCAAAGTGTCGATGATTGTCGATCCATTTCGTCCAATTCGGTCGTGCGATTCGCCATGGATCAACCGGTCATGTCCTCATTATCCCAACCTCCCTCACAAACATCATCGCCTCAAAACCAAGATTCCACACACCATTCGTCTCAGAATGGAGCGCACCAGGACGACGATCCTTCCATGACCTTTTCGTCTCGGACCTATTGGACCCGACGGTTCCAAAGGTGGTGGTACGGTCCTCCCTCACCCCAGGAATGGTGCCGCCAACATGTGTCGCGTGTTTCGGAAGAATGGACGGTATGGTTGCGAACGCATTCGCGACCGACCCAAAATACTGTCTTGATCCTTTTGTGGATCCTCTTGTTTTGGCTCACAACGACAACGACATTGTCAGCATCGTCCTTGTCCTCTTCCTCTTTTTTGTGGCGCCCCTGGCCCGTGTGGTTTTCCTTGGGACTCAGCAGCATTGTCCATTCTCTCTTGTGCGATACACTCCTGGTCTATTACTTTGCCGTCTTGGTCGTGGTCTCCTCCCCACCGCCGAGTCACACACAACCGGTCAACCATGGCAATCACAATAAGCAAGCAATGAGAAATCCGAACACCGCCATGGCATACTCCTCCAAGAATAATAATGATGGACAAGTGCCCCAACAACAATACAATCCCTACGTGCGAATCATGATTGTGACGGCATCCGTGGCGATTTATTGTATCAGCATGGCTCGCGCCTGGATGAACGCCATGATGCGACAAGTGGCCTTGTGGATCCTCTTATCATCATCGTCCAGTGGCGGCTCTTCTACCGCACTCTACAGCAGTCCGACCATTGTCACCACCGTCTTGGCACCGGCCGTGACGGCACCCTCGTCCAGTCTCACCCTCAACATGTCGGGTGGCTTTTTACGACCTCTCATGGAAACCGACGGGGAACTGCAAGGAGGAGAAGGAGTTACCACCTTTGTGGTACAAGAAGAACCGTTTGGGACGACGTTCCATAATGGTGGCGAAGAATCCTATTCGTGGTGGTATCTTGCCTTGACTTCCTTTTCCCGACAGGGCTGGGTTCAATGGATATGGCGTACTTGGTTGTTTCCTGTAGTGGAACGATGGGCGCACCGACAAGAACAAGAAGTCCACTGGATGGTAATGATGATGTCCAGACAACGTCAAGATGCGATTCTTGCTGATACAAAGGATGGATACGACTATTACTTTGACAACATTTCCAGTGGTTGGCAACGGCAAGCCTTGGCCTTGGCTCGATTTGGGTACTTGTCAACGGCCATGCTGTGGTTCGTGGGATGGTTCATTGTCTTTACCTTGCATCAGCAGTGGACAAAATACCGCCGTGTCGATTCTTCTCCTCCCAACCGTTCTGGTGGTAATACCAACACGACTCGCACCAAACAAGCCTCGTCGTCGTCCGTGTTTTCGCAACAGGAGCAACAACAACAACAACAACAACAACAGCGGCAATCCGCAGCTCCACAGCAAGTACCCATGTCCCAAAAACAGCAGCAACAACAATCACAGCGACCCATGTCCAAACAGCAGCAACCACAACAAGGAGGACGTCCTACGACCAATGTGTTGGGTGCCTTGCCGTCCCTTCGTCGGGATCATTTGCCTTCCTTGCGACGTCGTCGATTGCCCCAACCACCACCCTTGTTACAACCTCGTCGACGACGATGGCCAGGTCCTCCATCCCGATTTCCTCCGTTGCCACCGTCCCATGCCTTGCAATCGCAGCGACGCGTCATGGGTTCCTTGACACCCCTTTCGACCGGTGCGTCTCGAAGACTCCCCACCCCTCCAGGAGGAGCATCCTCGTCGTCGGCGGGAAGGGTTGCCACGAGTGGCACGACTCCGCGATCCAGTCCCCATGCCAGCGGGAAATCACCATCCTCGACTGGCATGATGCCGTTGGCACGGTCTCCCTCGGCCACAGCGCCCGCCGCCGCCACCACCACCACTCCTGCCTCGGGTCCATCCTTGTCTCCTCAAATGCAACAACAATTGCAACAATTGCAACAATTGCAACGCAATGAACACAAACATACCATTCCCAAAACGCTCTTGCTTCCAACATCCATGCGACGAGGCGGCAGTGGTGGTGGATCCTAACAAGAGTAGGTACGTGGACGACCACGATAGCAAGCCAGAATGTGCGGCACACGTATGTGTCGATGGACGACGAGAAAGAGGACTCTTTTTCACGACTCGAACCAAAGAGACCATGGAACCGTCTCGACCGAGCCCACAGTACCAACCAAACAAAAAAGGCAAAGAGGTTATTGTACAATCTAGACTACCTTTTGAAATTGCCTTTACTTCCAAGGGAAAGGAAACAATAGATCACGTAGCTGCCATGACGTAATCGACAATAGATTTTTGGATGAGGACCGTGTTTGTAGATTTCAATATGGTTGGGTCCAGCGCGTCAAGAAACAAACGTCGTTTTGGATGCCACCCCGCACATGGTGCAAATCAGACAATTCACCCCAAGGAAAGCGACAACTTACGAAGAAGGACCCTTGTTCTATCATTCGTTTTGCCATTCCAGCGTTTGGAAACTGAATCTCTATCGAGTGATATACAAGGCTGTGACCAGTGATATTAGATGATGAAGTCCCAATTCCCAAAATGAGGGCGAGGTTTGCCATTCTCGGAAGTGCTAGCATCCTCGTCGCGCGCACAGCGTCTGACCTACGCGCGAGATACAGCCGCGAGACCGACGAGCCAGAGTACGAGAATCTGTACACTGTACACACATTTTTACTGAGAGGAGATGACGTAACATAAACATTCTGAATAAAAACTGACGGCCAGACGCAAAATACGGCTTGCAACAATCAAACTATCAGAAATTATGGTAACTAAACTAGGGGTGCCCTTTGGGGGCAAATCGCTCACGTAGGGGCCAAACAGCGACCACGGTACCCCCTAGCGAACACATAACTAGGGGCCGGGCGATGCCAGGCGATACGTAGCGAGGCATAGCGAGGCCCTTCGTAGGTTACAACGGGGGCGCCCGTGATTATTTATTCAGTCCCCGCGAACAAAATCGGGGTGGGCAACTTCGTTTAGTTCGTCATGTCAGCAGAGGCCGGTCCAGTACGTCGGACTATTCTTCAAAAGGGGCGATCCAATTTTGGATCTAAAAGGGGTGCTACCACATGATACGTTGGGCCAGGAATCGCAATCGAGGTCCGGGTAGCAGTTTGGTTAGGATATCGGCAAGATTCGTTTCACCTTCTTCCCATGCAATGCGCACAAGTCCAGCAGCTTGCGCTTCACGAGTCCGATGATAAGCAATTGCGTTGTGCTTCTTCTTTAGGACTGATTCCGGCTGCGTCGAGTTCTTAAACACAGATTCATTGTCGCAAAACACATTCGTCTCTCCATGCAACGGGATACCCATCATTCGCAACTTATAACGAAATGCTTCAATCATTTCAATGGCAGTTTTCATCGCCACGAACTCACTGCCAAATGTAGACGTCTCAACAGTGTTTTGTCGTTTTGAATACCACATGATCGGTGCTCGTTGCAAGAACAGTAGGACTCCTGTTTGAGAGCGCCGTGTGACACGACATCCAGCATGATCAGCATCGACAAAGCAAGTCGTGGTGACAGCGTTTCCACGCGGTACTGGTGCGTTTGGCGGAATCGGCTCGGCAGCATCAGGATAATACTCAGACCAATCCGGTCGGGTAAAACGTGACTCGTCGAAGTCAGGGGTTGTGTCGTCGAACACAATGGCGGATTTATCGTACTTCTTCAGATACGCGAAGATGTGCAACGTTTGCTCGAGATGTCCTTCTCGTGGATTCGCCATAAAACGGGACATATGGGAGACTGCGGTTGTAATGTCGATACGACTGAGTTCAACAATCCAACGGAGAATAACGATCAGTCCTTGGTAATAGTTCGCGCGTCTTGCGTCGAGTTCAGGAGTCGCATCCAATTCCGGGCGATATCCATCGGCGATCGGCGTCGTCACTTTTGACTTCAGCTTTTCTCCGGATTTCTCCAGTTCCGTTTCGACTTCGGCAAGAGCACGCTTACAATACTTGTCAGCGGACATGGCCCAACGATCACGGTTCAACGGATCTTGCGTGTCGGGTATGGTATAACGCCGTATTTCGGATCCCAAGTATTCGTCTGGCGGTTTGATACTGTCGGGCTTGATTGTATAGCGCCTTTGCAGGTCCTGCATCACGGTTTTGGGATCATGACTAACAATCAGCAGATCATCAATATAGACCAAAACATACTCGTAATACTGGAACCCATCAGATGGTCAAGTGTTCGCTCGAAGCCATACATCCGGATCAGCTTGACACATCTTAAATCCCATATCGCGCAGCGTTGCGGCGATGTGATCACGCCACCTTGCGGCGGAACTTTTGAGACCATATAATGCGCGCACTATCAGTGCAGGTTGTCCAACCTTATCTGGTCCAAATTCGAGTCCCGCGGTGGTATAGGTCTTCTCTTTAGTCGGTGCGTTGAGATATGCGTTTTGCACGTCCCCGACGAGAACATCTAGACCATTTAGTGCGGCGATAGTAAAAGCAATGCGTACGCTATCGCGTGATACCACACTAGAATAGGTCGATTCTTTGGGTGGATCAGTTTTGTGGCCTCCGGCCACTAACCGTGCTTTTCGTCGCAGGTCTGATTTGATATCAAAAACCATATGACAAGGAATATGCTTGTATCCAGAAGGCACTTCGCCATCAGCTGGAAATTCGAAAGCAATGCCAACGTTCTTCATTTCTTTCTCAATAGCCTTGCGCCAGAAGTCAGTCCCCGTTCGGCGGTCAATCGCCAGGGCTTCTTCTACAGAGTGGGGCAGCTCAATACCATACTTGTGCGTTCGCTTCCAATAACGTGACTTTACCTTTTTGATAATGCGGTCTCGTTTGCGAAGTGCACGTGGCACCCACCATGCGAACGCAGGTTCTTTTGCGATGCCAGCGGATACTGCGTATTCGGCGACTTCAATCATATTTCCATTCTTGACGTCTTTGAGCGGCAGCCAAACAGTCGATTGATCGGACAGTTCACATTGCAATTCCCAGCCTTTCGTTGTGTGGTGTGATGTGCCGTCAAGGAACGATGCGTCTGTTCGCTTAACTGCGGTCTCATCACTGCGGTGACCCACAATGGCTTTCAATGTGTTGAACGCATTGCCCTCCGGGTCAACTTGCGAATACAGATTCTCTGCGATCATATTGGTTGCATACGACTCGACCGATCCATCCGGAAACTGTACGTCGTAGTACCGGGTATCGAGGATTGGGTTTGCGTCGCGCTCACCAATAGGTCGCCCATGAGCATCTTTCGTGCGTCCAATGATTTTCGCTCGAGCGCTTTCACCTCCTCGCGGCAGCATGACTTCAGCGGTGAGATATTCGTCTAGTTCCTCCGGCGTGTACGCGTCGGATTCCAGGGCTTCGGCCTCTGGGAACAAGGGCTCTAGAAGTTCACCTTCGTCAAAGAGGTCTGGGGGTGGATCGCTCCCAGTTGTGCCATCAGATGGCGGCTCTTTCATTTGCGTTTGAATAGCAGCATCATAGTCCAACAACTGCTGATGAATCGTCGGATTCTTCAGGTCGTCTTCCGGAATGGCCCACACATCTTTCTGTGTGACATGATTGCCCTCTTGCGTTAGGATTTCATAGGCCATATCATCGGTGCAGTCATCGGCTAAGCCCAACCATCGGCCAATCAGTCTTTTTTCGAAGGGAAACTGTGCCATGGGCATGCGATAATACACCGGTTGATAGAATTGGAACATGGCTAATGGAGAGATGTCTGGCGTTGAGCCAATTACATGCTCGAACGGTGTACGTCCATCTAATTCAGGGATATCGGATGCCGTGAGTTGCCGTACGTGTGAGCACCATTTAAGAGCATAGCTCCATAAACGTCGTGGTGCGCCGGTCGTCCTCATAATTTTGACAACTCCCTTTTTTAGTTCACGAATGCTCGCTTCGGCGGCGTTCTGCCATGGACTATAAGGAACCGTTTTCTCCATCTTTATGCGGTACTCGTTGCATATTTCACGGGACTTCCCTAGGAACAATTCTCGGGCACCATCAGATACCATTGTTTGAGGAATCCCTACATTGTGAATCAAAGACATCAATCCTTCAGGATGTTGTTTTTTCGACTTCCAGGGATAAACGTGGTCGAATCCTTTGCCGTCTGTAAAGATCGAGGCGCCCGTGTCCCCGTTCAGTGATACTTCCTTGGCAAACATCTCATCCGAGAACCAACGGCCTTTCACATTGGGGAATTTGAGCCACGGTGCCTTCTTACGGACCTTACGCTCAGATGGGATTAATACGTTTCGTACTCCAGCCTGCGTCGTCACTTTAAGCGTATTCTTCGCTTTGGGTAAACCAATGCCCCAACGTTGTGACAGTACGGCTGCGTCAAGCACTCCCTTTCCAGCAGGATCGGCTGGGGAAGACTCTTTAGCTGTCTTGAGCATGTACAGCCGACGTTCACGTTTGTCCTCCGGGACTACATCAGGCTCCTCCTTCTCTGGATGAACAGTGACCGTCGCGATCAAGCGTTCGTACAGGTCGTCGCCATGTGCGTCGGCGTCCAGATTGGGTGATGGATTGGCAAAAGCATGCTGGTACGTTCGCACTGCTTTGATGAGTCGTGGAATGGAGGATGCGGCAATCGAATTCGGATCGCCATTGCGAACGGCAGTAGCGGCAGCTACACCCAGTTTCTCCTCCGCGTCCGCAAAGGCGGCAGAACGAGGTTGCCATGGGCTATCGGCAGTTAGCACAACTTGTGGCAAGTGTTCCAGCTCGTCAGAAGTGGGTTTGCGAGTGGCGAAACCACTTATCACACCAGCCATGGTGAGAGGGATGGTGAGATCGGCATCCGGTACGTGGATACTATGCGTGCTGTGCGGGTCAAACTGTTTTGGTACGTCGTTGACAACGATGCCATGGGCACGCATTTGGTTCGGACAGAGTAACGAACTGCCCATACGGTCGCCTAAAAACAATGCTTGGTGGATAACAAGCAAGTAAGACTGGTTTTCGCTGTCGGTCCAGACAGTAGCGACAGTCGCAATAGGGACATTGGTCAGCGGATTATATTCCTCCGCGAACGGATGCACACTGATATAGCGGTGGGCTTCGGAGATCATTACGAAGTCTCTTCCCACGGCACAGGTGTCCGCGTGTGAGTCCAACTCACAGGTGAGCTCAATGGTCTCAACACCATATTCGTCGGTGTTCATAGCACATAGACGATGTGCGAAACGTTTAGAATAACTATAATGGGTGCCTACATGTGCATTCGATTGAACAATAAGATTCGTTTTATCATTTTTTACTGCTTCGGCAGCGGATACACAGGGCACACTCCATCAGGAGGAAGGAGACAGGTCGGCAGACTTGTCAGAGACATTCGGGTCACGGACATCGAACTCGAGATCGGCGGAATAACGACCGCATACATTACGCCTTCGCTCTGCGGCAGCCAATTGTCCATTAGCAAGCATAGTGTATTTTAAAGCTTCGTCGAACACTTCCGTGTGCTCGACTAAGCGTTTGCACACATAGTACATTTGGCGCTCTTCACGTTCATGGCCTGACATTTTAGACCAGCGCCAAGACCAAACTGGACTATTGTGGACAATAGTGTCGATCTCTTCGCGGAAGCTTCCTTTCAGCATACTTTGGTCATGCTTGGTAAGTGAGCGGACGTTACGAGTCCCTTCAGCGTACTTGCCTTTGACCGGTAGCGGCAGCCTCACGAAGATGTCGCCGTGTTCCGGGACTGGAGGGATGGTCATATGACTCATATCGGGACGTCCGTCCTCCTCCCATTGCCACATCGGTGGATAAGTCTCGTATTCCCCCATGGGGCGAGTACGTACGGATTTGACGGACGCAGATCCGGGTTCGTTCGGTTGTGCTTTAGCCTTATGCGCGAAACGTCCAAAGCTGTTGCCAGCTGAGGACTTTGTCGGCTGCGAATCATCGTCGGATGATTTCGCGGGTGAGGCGGAAGCGCGGAACTTAGAGTGCTTGTCTGGCGACGGTACGTTGTCAACAGAGGAGTCAAGCAAGCTCTCGTCTACTTCCATAATGACCGATACGTTGGTCTTAGCCTCCGGCTTGGCGTCGTCTTCGTCAATGTCTACTGAGATTGCGTCCTCAACAGTACTCCCATGCGACGTTTTCGATCTCTTCGACGATGCGTTGGAAGAGTCGTCTGTGGTGACGGATCCAAGCTTCCGCTTTTCTTTACGCTCTTTGCGAAGAGCCAGGACTTGTTTGCGTTCGTCCTCCGTCAGGTCTGCCCATTCGTCGGCATCGTAGTGACCAGCATGAACGCGGTCCTTCTTCTTCTTGCTCTTTTTCTGATTGCGCCCTTTTCCCTTTCCTTTGCTTGGGGTGGTACCGGCAGCGGCGATCTTGCGAGAGTCGTCCTGCGTTTCGGTCTTCGCGGCACTGTGCACAGTCAAAAAGTATTGCTGGCACGCTTCGAAGTTCTCCAACTTCTCCTGGTCACCGTTGACGACGGTTTTGGCTTGGACGAGCGTCGGATCGGTGATCCCATTCATGAAATCGGTCACCTTTTTCGTTTCCGCGACCGTTTCGCCAAGCTCTTCCAGGGTGTTGTGCGCATGTTGGTGACGGTGGATGTAGTCATGGAAGCGGTACTTCCCTCGTCCTGTAAACTTAGCATTTGCGATCTGCGCATAAGCCTGTTTCTTGCGCAGGATGCTCGCGGCCTGTCCAGTGGCTTGCCTCTTGACAGTTAGGTAGGCCTCACGGCCGTCCCTCGATTTCGCATGCGTTTTGGCAAACGTCCATGCCGGGCCATCGTAGATAAGTGGGTAGTACAGCTCATACACTCTGCGTCGGTCGGCTTTGTACTGATCCCCCTCATGACGAGTGGTCGCGACTAGGTCGTCGTCAATGCAGTCGTAATCGGCGGTTAGTGCGTCGTCCGGTACGTCGGACTCCTCACGCAATACGTAGGTGAGCGGCACTCCCGTTGTCGGATTACGGTGCTGACCCAAGTACGTGCGCCACATTCCGTCGTGACGTTCCCAATCGGCAAGGTTCGTTAGCCTTTTGGGTGGTACTGGGTCATCCTGACCATCAGTGGTGGTGGCATTCGCGAGTTCCGTTACGCGTTTCATCCACTTGGTGATTACGTCACCAGTATAACCACCAGCATCAAGGTCCTGACCACGGACAGAACGATATTCCAACCACATTCGGAAGCCAAGGAACTTCAGGTTGAACTGGTAGGGTAGAGTAACACCGTCGGGTAGGTTCTTGGCTAATGTCTTCAGCATGGGCTTGACTTCGTTGATGGGAAACTCCAGGAACTGATCCGTTGTTGTGAAGCCCTGTTGCGTTAGGTACCCAACGGTGGCATTGTCGTAGCCGCAGCGGCCCAGTGCAGTACGGAAGGCATTTGCGGCCATGGTTCAAGGGTCGGATGAAGGGTAGGAGGGTAGTAGAAGGTCAAACGGATGGCAAGGGAAGGCTTGTTCTTGTGCAGAAATTTGCAATTGAGATGAGAGGAGCGAATTTCTGTGAGCCAACAATCTGCGAGTGAATCGGCGAGTAGTCGTCCGGCGATTCCGCGAGCGAGCGAGCTGGCGATCGGCGAATCCGCGAGTCGGCGAACCAGCGATTCCGCGAGCAAGCAGGCACGTGTCAAAAGCCAGCAGGCTTATATGATTGAGTCGTACGGCGCGCGTGGATGGACGGTCCACGTGTACGAACACGTGCACGGTACGTTGTGCAGTCGCAAGTCACAAATTAGCGAGTGGGTTCCACAGTGACAAAAACAAGTCACAGAGATGACGCAAGCGAGCGAGTGACGAAGCCGCTTAGCGCGAACAACTCTCGAGCGTTGATCAGGCGCTTGCCGTCCGGCGAACAGTGGGGGAACAACAGACTTGGGTCTGATAAACTGAATAAAAACTGACGGCCAGACGCAAAATACGGCTTGCAACAATCAAACTATCAGAAATTATGGTAACTAAACTAGGGGTGCCCTTTGGGGGCAAATCGCTCACGTAGGGGCCAAACAGCGACCACGGTACCCCCTAGCGAACACATAACTAGGGGCCGGGCGATGCCAGGCGATACGTAGCGAGGCATAGCGAGGCCCTTCGTAGGTTACAACGGGGGCGCCCGTGATTATTTATTCAATTCCGAATGCCGATTCCGAATGGAATGGACAACCGGGTATCCTGTCGTTGTATGTGCATTACACCACACTTTCTCATTCTGTCATCCTCTCTGTCTAATCAAGCATGGATGAAACTCTCATTGCGTTCATGCTTCATGGCGCCACACAGATTCTTTCTAGAGAGAGAGAGCATCCAATTAGCACACAAGAGAGAACCGGAACGGCACTACTATAGTACACAGCCTCATTCCTTGATTCCGAAAATGGATGCCAATCATGATGAGACCGTCATGAGTGACGAAATGTTGGGGCAATCCTCTGGGACCTGGTGGTGGTGGAGTCGCCACAGTACGAACCTCATTCTAGGTATGGTGTGGACCGTTTTGATCGTGTCCATAATTCCGGGTCGACTTCATGGTTGGTCCGGCAAGGTGCTCAAATGGCCCGTGTTGGTCCTGATTAATGTCATGATTGGAATCGAACTGCTAGTTTATATACTGATTCGATTGCTCATTCGCGTGGCCGAAGCAATGGTGGCGACACCCAAGCATCGGCAGTTGCGACGTGCCATGGCCAATGCACAATCCTATTCCGAATGGTACAATTTGGCCGCCGCCTTGGATGAATCGCAAAACCGACACGTGTGGCTGTTGCAACCGTCTTCCAAAAAGGACCAGGCAACCAAATCATACATTTCTGCACCAACCAACCGTACCGCAAATGTCAAAGAGGCGGAGGAGGACTGGCGCCAACCTCCCTCCCTTTCGCCTACTAGCTCGCTTGCCTCGTCATCATCATCCGAGTATGGAGAAGGAAATTTGCCAAAACCACCACAGCAACAACGAGGCATGAACGACATCAGTGAACGGAATACTAGGAGGCTTGACCAGAACGATGAGGACAAGCCTACAACTTGGGATGATTCATCTCATTACAATTGGCGACTGGTCCAGGGATTGCAAACCAAATTGCAACTGGCACCACAACAACCAAAGACCTTGAGGACGACGGCACAACTCCATCACATTCTGGCCATTTTACAGCAATGTCTGCGAGGTCCCAATGTCGGCGGTATCATGAGCAGTGACTTGTTTTCCTTTTCCAATACGGGGCAGGGGCAACCCAAATGACCCGTCCAGGATTTTTTGCAGCAAGTGATTGAAACCTTGCAGTTTGTGACAGATCAAGCCCTCCGCCTGAAACAACAAGAAACGAATCGCAGTATGCGACCAACAGGGCAAGAAAACTATAACGACAAGGATTGGGAAAGGGAAGCATCCATTCCGTTGGATGCGCCTTCGTTTGCCGATCTGGATTCTCAAGACAGTGTTTCGGAAGACGCTCAGGATCCTTGTCGATTGGTCTTGTCCGTCTTGAAACGAGCTCGAGCGTCCTATGGTCGGACCGCACTCTGTTTGAGTGGTGGTGGCAACATGGGCTTTTATCACATTGGTGTCATTTTGGCATTGGCTCGTCAAGGCATGTTGCCCCGCATCATTACCGGGACCAGTTCTGGAAGTATTGCCGGTGCCTTTTTCTGTACCCACACCAATGCCGAATTGCAAGAGGTTTCGGAGCCAGGGCTCGTGGCGGCCCACCACAAGTGGTTTCAACGACCCTGGCTCCAACGACTGTACAGTTTGTATCAAACTGGAGCCATGTTTGATCTTGCGGAATGGGAACAAGTAGCCAAATGGTAATACGAGACAGTCTCCGAAGCGTGCTCGTGTCTATGGTTGATGGTGCGCGAATTCTGACGGTGCGTGGTCTTTTCTTTTAAAAACGAAACAGGTTTACCAATGGGGACATGACCTTTGAAGAAGCCTATCGACGGACGGGTCGAATCTTTTGCATTACTCTGTCCAGTACTTGCAAAAAGGCTCCGCCGGTTCTAATCAATTACTTGTCGGCGCCTCATGTGACCATTGTCAGCGCCTTGTTGGCCACATGTGCCGTACAGGGATTTCTTCCACCGGTACGCTTGAAATACAAGGATTCCAAGGGTATCATTCGAGATTATGGACAACATGATCAAACCTATTACGATGGTACGTGTGAACTGATATCTCTAGCTAATAGATAGAGTCCAAATGCATGTTGGATGGACACTCACCATTGACCTTGACCATGTGCTCGTTTTGTCACTTATCAGGTTCCATTCGACAGGACATTCCTGCGAGTGGCTTGGCCGAAACCTTGAATGTTCAATTTGTGATTGCCTCGCAATGCAATCCACACGTTGTGCCCTTCTTCTTTAATCCACAGGGTGGCGTTGGCCGACCAAGTCGATGGTCCAGTGGAGATCAGGAGCATTCCTGGCGTGGCGGTTTTGTGTTGGCCGCTTTGGAAATGTATCTTAAGGTATGTTTGTTTGTTTGTTTGTTTGTGCATGATTCCATCAGTTGGTTCAACCGGCCATGCGAGATATCTGACAAGAGCCTCCGTTGTTTTGACAATTCTATGTGGCCGATATATAGAATGATATGAAATCCAAGTTTGTCTTTCTCAAAGACTTGGATGCTGCCGTGGGTTTCACTTCCAGCTTGATGACTCAGGAATTTGAGGTATCGACCACAATTGTGCCTCAAATTTCCGTGACCGACTATTTCAAGGTACGCAGATTCGCTATTTCCGGTTTTACCACAAAGCCCTTGGTCGTTGCGTAGTGCTCGCTCAAGTTTTTTTGTTTGTTTCTTTCTCTCGGTGCTGCTTATAGTTGCTTACCGACCCTTCTACCGACGAAATCAAGCGTTGCATTCAGGTGGGACAAGTGGCGGCCTATGAGCACATGGAGTTGATCAAGTTACATTTTAGTATTTCCGATGCCTTGGAAGATTGCATTGCGAAACTTGAAGGAAGACTGGCTCTTGTCGGTCAGTCGTCTCAGCGTGCAGGTTTGGGAAGTCCCGCAACGCCACGGAATCGTCGTCGTCGCGAAGAGCGCTGTGCCTCCTTTGTTCGTCGGTCCAGTCTTTCATCCGCCACTACTATGGAATCCCAAGATAGAAACAGCACTGCGCCGACAAGAAGGAGAACAAATACCGAAAAGGACAAGATTGCACAGACTCACAAGACAAAGAGATCCAATAGAGGTATTTTTGGAGCCATGGCGCGAAGGCGAAAATCCAAAGGTCAAACTTCCTAGTGCGGAGCCAGACACCTTTGTCACAGAAGGTGATGGGCAGAGGAATTCGAGCGCACTATGTCTCAATTCCTTCATTCTGGAATCAATCATTTGACAGCTTGTTGCCACCTTGCTCTCATCCTCTTGTTGAATTCACGAGACTTTGAATGGGGGACGGATTCATTATGCTGTAAGCGGTTTGAGACCTGCGTGGGGCACAACGAGAACAATGGGGTTCTGTTTGACTACATAAAGAATGTTTAGGTAGACTACGCTCCCTGAGTTTGTCTTCGTCTTGTCAAGCTTGTACTCTCCTCTTCGGACATATCAGAAGTGAAAGAAAGCTTGAGTGACAATGTGTGCATGCATGAAAGGCACAGTCGACCGGCGTGCAAACCGACTGGCGACATGGCCTCCTTTGTGAACGGGTTCAAACATTCAGTGAATTTTGAACCTATCGGAACATAGCAGTCAGGTTGAGGCTTCTTGTGTGTCCAGGAGACCTCGAGAATGGGAAGCTTTTGCTGGTCGGGGAATTGTGAATGATGATGCCTACAAAAAGGTAACAGTAGGCCAACACGGCCATCATCAACTAAACAGTTTGTGTGAATCCTTCGAAAATGTGAGCAGGGCAAATAGCTCTTAGTTGCTTTCAAATCCGTGCACCAACGACATCAAGCGTCGCTTTCGGGTATGACGAGTGGCGGCGTATGAGCAAATGGAGTTGATCAAGTTGCATTTTAGTATTTCCGATGCCTTGGAAGATTGTTTTGTCAAATTGGAAGGAAGACTTGCTGTCCTCGGTCGGTCGTCACAGCGTGAAGGTTTTGGTAGTCCCGCAAAGTCTCTGAATCGTCGAGAAGAGCGTTGTGCCTCCTTTGTGAACGGGTTCAAACATTCAGTGAATTTTGAACCTATCGGAACATAGCCGTCGGGTTGAGGCTTCTTTTGTGTCCAGGCGACATCGGGAAAGGGAAACTTTAGCTGGGCGGGGAATTGTGAATGATGATGCCTTTATGAAAAAGTTAACTGTAGGCCAACATGGTAGTCAACTTACGGAAACAGTTTGTGTGAATCCTTCGAAAATGTGAGTGGGGACAATAGATAAAAATGCGAGACCACCCCCTACTCGTATTGGAAAGATGAAAACTTTCTTTATAAGCCCTCTAGGAGCCGGCCCTTTTGCTCTCGTTGGGAAAACAGGCCCTGCGTATTCGTAATGTCTACAAGAATATTCGAGGGGGACAAATAATAGTGCCTGAATCCTGAATGCAATCTTAGAAGTCGTGAATGCGTGTAATTCGATGGGAGATGGATGGTAGATGACATACTACTCGTAAAGGATTACACAACATGCGAACCACATCATAGAAAAGACGACACCAACCTACCAAGTTCTTTGTCGTCTTCTCGTTGCAAAGAAAGGACTCGTTTTCAATTTTCAATAGTTAGTTTGATTCATTTCCGCTCTACTCTTGGAGCTACAAGAGTGCTCGTCCGAATAGAGCAAGTGGCCATAGCATATCATAGTACCCCTAGTAGAGAGCACAGAACACAGCGTTCTTCTTCGTTCAATTCTAGACGCACTGTTCTTTCACTTCGCTTTCATCCATGATAATATGAGACATGCCCTTGGTCATGCGTCCGACTCCTATCTATTTTTTATGTTTTGCCATGAGAGCCCTCTATGAATGAGACACGGAATATGAGATAGATGCCTCTGGGTCCCTGGGCCTACACTACGGCAAAATGCAATCACACCACAGAGTATTAGGTTTGATAGCACCACAAGAAGACCTGACCTCATTCTTCTTCTACGTATTCTTGTCCCTCTTGGCGGGAACCACGTCTCTTTTCTCATGCTCTC